>CM074865.1:42232500-43482500 GCA_037501455.1 Lantana camara
TGTACACATTAATGAATTGCTTGATCGCCTAATCACCTAATAATTGATTGATTGATTGTACACAGTCGGCGTAAGGTTGGAGAATTGCCCCACTCGCCGGGCCACGAATTGATTGTATTGAATTGATTGAATTGAAATTGAAATAGTTGTAATCTCGGGCGATAGTATCTCTTTTAACCTATTAGATTGTATTGTTTTCCCAAAATTATTACCCAAGGTTATAACTTGCATGTCTATGCGCTTATATTTAGTATACCCCTCGCTCAGTCTGTGTTGGACTGACACCTCAACTTTTCAGTGTTTTGCAGGGCGTGCTAGGCGGGAATTTTGAGTCTAGAGGGTTTTAAATTCGGGTCTAGCACACTTCATTCCACATTTTGTTTATGTACAGTTAGTTTGGGATATTTTATATCAGGCCCTGTTATCTATATTGTCGAAGGATAATATTGTATTGATAGTGTAAATGTTGGTATCTATACGTAAATAAATAAATATGGTACCTATACATATCGAATGAATGTTATTGCTTCCGCTTTTAATACTCTGTCTTGCATATTGGTTGGTTTCAAATTGAGGGTACCCGCCTAGCCTTGAGTCATTTTATTGTCTCCCGTTCGCTACAGCTTTGATTCATGTATGGATTGTCCATTTCATATGTGGATTGGAGCTATAGTGCGGGGGATGTGGTGCCTGGCGTTCCGGGTGCTACATCCTACGGTGGTATCAGAGCTCGGTTGCAAAACCGGGTCTCTAGTGTCGTGTCTTGTGAGTCTAGGTCGCACGGCATAGGAACTAAGTGTCAATTTGAGAGTCTTGCATTGTTATTTGATACTTGAACCTACGTGAATCTGCTTGATTTTGGGGGTGACTTGTTAAATTTCTGAAATTATGTGCAATCTTGAATTATTTGCACACATTGGCATTAGCTTACCGAACACGCATAATAGTGACTTGATTTCAGGATGGCTCGTGATAGACATCATCGTGATCGTTCTCCTAGGCATCGACATCATCAACATCATCGCAGGGAGAGATCACCAGCTCCTCCTCCACCTCCTCAGGCTCAGCCACAGGATTTTATGAATGCAGTGGTGGGTCTTATTGATCAGAGAGTCCGGGATCATGTTCCTCCAGCACCACCAGTTCCACCACCACAGCCTGGAAGCCAGATTTCAGCTGTCTTTAGGGAGTTTCAGAACCAACATCCTCCCAAATTTTACAAAGGAAATGATATTCAGGCCGAGCAATGGCTCAGGGAGATCGAGAGGGTTTGGGAGCTCATTCCTTGTGAGTCTCAGGAGAAAGCCCGTTGTACGCTTTCTTTGATTCAGGGTGAGGCCTATTCCTGGTGGGAAAGTGCCCGGATAGTGTTAGAGGCAGCAGGTGAGAAAGTGAATTGGGAAGTGTTTGTCAGAGAATTCAGAAACAAGTTTATTCCTCCATCTTCTCGCACTAGAAGATTGAAGGAATTTACAGAGCTCAAGCAAGGAAGCCGGTTAGTTTCAGAGTATATCGCCGAGTTTGAGAGATTGTCCCGCTATGCCCCTAATATAGCGAGTGATGATTTCCATAAGGCGATGCAGTTTGTTCAGGGCCTTAGACCGGATATTCAGGCAGCGATTGAGGCGGTCAACACGAGCACCTGGGTGAAGGCTACCAAGAAGGCTCTATTGGTTGAGGATTCAGTGAATGCGAGGCGGTCTTCTTACCGTTCAGGCTCGGGTTCGGGCTCAGGATCAGGATTGGGATTTAGAGGTACTGGATCGGGTTTCAGAGGTGCCGGATCAGGGTTTAAGGGTTCAGGATCGGGATCTGCTTCGGGCAAGAGGCCGATGGTTTATACTTCTCCATCACCAGCTCCACAGGGCCCAGGGAAGAAGCCCCGACCTGCAGGACCAGTGATTAGAGCTCCAGTTGCTCCAGTTGCTCCAGCTTTACCACCACTACCCGAGAGGCCTGCTTGTACCTTCTGTGGTCGGAGGACGCATACTTATGATAACTGCAGGAGGCGTCTGGGTTTATGTTTGCTTTGTGGGAGCGACAAGCATATGGTAGACGGATGTCCGGATAACAGGATGCCACCACCGGGAGCACAAAGACCGCTGATCAGGGCTCGTGCTTATGCTTTGGACGGAGAGCAGCCGGATGCTGATGTTGATCCAGCCGCGGTAGTTGAAGGTACCATTTGCATACATGGCACGAACATACATACCTTGTTTGATCCGGGAGCTACTCACTCCTTTCTTTCGAGTGCTATATCTGTTTCTCTGTCTTTGCCTGTTACTCGCTCTTCTGCATGTTATGTGGTTAGTACTCCGTTTGGTGGTAATTTAGAATCTGATCGGGTGTTTAGAGAGGTTCCGGTGAGTATCGAGGGCCGAGTTTTCTTGTCGGACTTCATTGAGCTGCCGATGACTTGCTATGGATCTATTCTGGGCATGGATTGGTTGTACAGGCATTCTGCCACAGTTGATTGTAGAGCGAAGAAGGTTCAGTTGGGATCGGATTTGATAGTGGGTTGGAGTTCCAAGACTGTACCACTACTTTCTTTTTCTGAAGCTCATAAGTTGGTTCGAGAGGGAGCCACGGGTTTCATTGCTTATATCCTTAACAAATCTAAGGATCAGAGTAAGCTGGACGAGACGGAAGTAGTGAAGGAGTTTCCCGAGGTTTTTCCTGAGGAATTGGATTCTTTACCTCCAGAACGGGAAATTGAGTTTGTGATCGACTTGTACCTAACGCAGAGCCGTACTCCAAGACTCCGTATCGTATGGCCCCAGCCGAGTTGAAAGAGTTAAAGACTCAACTTGATGCGTTGTTGGAGATTGGGTACATCAGACCGAGTTCTTCTCCTTGGGGTGCACCGGTTTTGTTTGTAAAGAAGAAGGACGGAACCTTGAGAATGTGTATAGACTATAGGGAGTTGAATCGGATGACGATCAAGAATAAGTATCCTCTTCCACACATCGAGGAGTTGTTTGATATACTTCAGGGATCTAAAGTTTACTCGAAATTGGATTTGAGACAGGGGTACTACCAGCTGCGAATCCGAGCAGAGGATATTTCTAAGACAGGATTTAACACTCGGTATGGGCATTATGAGTTCGTTGTGATGCCGTTTGGTTTGACTAATACCCCAGCAGCTTTTATGGATATGATGCACAGGATCTTCAGGCCTTTTCTGGATAAATTCGTGGTCATCTTTATTGATGATATCCTGGTTTTCTCGAAGTCTGCCGAGGAGCATGCAAGACACCTCCAGTTGGTATTAAGGACTTTGAAGGAGCATCAATTGTTTGCCAAGTTCAGCAAGTGTGAGTTCTGGATTGACAGGGTGTCATTCTTGGGTCACGTGATTTCGGGCAACGGTTTGGAAGTCGATCCTTCCAAGATTGAGTCGGTTCTGAAGTGGGAGAAACCTAGGAATGCCTCTGAGATAAGGAGTTTCTTGGGATTGGCAGGTTATTATCGGAGATTTGTTAAGGATTTCTCCAAGTTAGCAGCTCCTTTAACCAGGTTGACGAAGAAGAATGTGAAATTCGACTGGAATGAAGATTGTGAGAAGAGTTTCACTTTCTTGAAGGAAAAGTTAGTGTCTGCTCCAGTGTTAGCCCTTCCGGAAGGTTCTGAAGGATATGCTGTTTATACGGATGCTTCTAAGGAAGGCTTGGGATGTGTGTTGACTCAGAAGGGTAAGGTAATCGCTTATGCATCCCGGAAGTTAAAAGAGCATGAGAAGAATTATCCGACACATGATCTTGAGCTTGCTGCAGTAGTCTTTGCACTTGGAAAGTGGAGACATTATTTGTACGGGGTGACTTTCGAGATTTTCACTGACCACAAAAGCCTCCAGTATTTATTCACTCAGAAGGATTTGAATATGAGGCAACGGCGTTGGATGGAAAGGTTGGAAGATTATGATTGCACGATTAAGTACCATCCCGGCAAAGCCAATGTGGTCGCCGATGCACTTAGTAGGAAGGCTAGTGTGTCGAGCTTGGAAGTGGGTGAAAGTAGTGGAATCGAGCCAATTGTTTTAAGGGCTCGAGTTTCTAATATTTCGGTCCAGCCAGAATTGAAGCACAAGTTGTTTGAGGCTCAGAGTACGGATTTGGAAGTTCAGAGATTGGTAGTTAAGGCAAGAGCTGATCCAGAGTGTCCATTCGGGTTCGATGAAACCGGTCTTCTTCGTTTCAAGAACCGAGTGGTTGTGCCCGAAGAGTTGAAACGGGTATTGCTCGAGGAAGCTCACAGATCGGCTTATTCTATCCACCCCGGAGGAAACAAGATGTATAAGGATTTAAGGCTATATTATTGGTGGCGTGGATTGAAGAAAGATGTGGCCGAGTTTGTGAAGCATTGTCTCACTTGTCAGAAAGTGAAAGCCGAGCATCAGAAACCGGGAGGTCTTCTTCAGCCGTTACCTATTCCTGAGTGGAAGTGGGAACAGGTGACGATGGATTTCGTGTCCGGATTACCTAAGGTGAAAGGGGGATTTGATGGGATTTGGGTGATTGTGGACCGTTTGACGAAGTCTGCACATTTTCTGCCGGTTCGGATGTCATATAAGATTCGCAAGCTAGCCGAGCTTTATAACCGCGAGATCGTTAGACTTCACGGGATTCCGATTAGTATCGTTTCAGATAGAGATCCACGGTTCACTTCGAAGTTGTGGCGTGAATTGCAAGAGGTTTTGGGTACGAAGCTCCAGTTTAGTACAGCTTTTCATCCTCAGACGGATGGTCAGTCCGAGAGATTAATAAGGTATCTCGAGGATTTGCTACGAGCTTGTTCTTTGGATTTTCAGTCTTCCTGGCATGATCAGCTACCTTTGATTGAGTTTGCTTACAACAACAGTTTTCAGGCTTCGATTAGAATGGCACCGTATGAGCTACTTTATGGACGGAAGTGTCGTTCTCCGTTGTTCTTTGACTTGGAAGAGTGGAAATGGACTAAGCAGGAAGGTGTTAAGAAAGGTGAGAAATTGGAGAAACCTTCCAAGGCCATTGAAGCTATGATTGAGAAAGTCCAACTAATAAAACAACGGATGAAATCAGCTCAGGACAGACAGAAGAGCTATGCCGATCGTCGCAGAAGGGATCTCGAATTTGAGGTTGGAGACCGGGTATTCTTGAAGGCGTCTCCACGTAAAGGATTTGCTCGGATTGGGAAAGGAGGTAAACTTAAACCTCGTTATTTAGGCCCTTATGAGATTTTGGAAAGAATTGGAGAAGTTGCTTACAGATTGGACCTACCACCGAGCCTCACGGGGATTCATAATGTATTTCACGTGTCTCAGCTGAGGAAATACTACCCCGATGAAACCGAGATCATTCCTGTTGAAGAAGTTGAATTGGAACCGAGTCTTACCTTTGTTCAGAAACCGGTTAAGATATTGGATAAGAAGTTTCAGGAATTAAGAAACCGGAGGATTCCCATGGTTAAGGTTCTTTGGAGAAGTGATAAGACCGAAGAAGCCACGTGGGAGACCGAAGACAAAATGAGACGGTTCCATCCAGAGTTGTTCCCTTCCGATCAGTGAATCTGGGGACCAGATTCTTATAAGGAGGGAGGATTGTAACGCCCCAGCTTTCGGCAATTCAGGTATGAACGACACGGGTGCGTTTGAGAGATATATTTACTTTAATTGATCCTTTTCTTTAATTTCTCATAGCATGACATAATTTTTATAAAAATTATATTCTTCGTATTTTATTGGAAATTCACATCATATCATATTTATTGGATATTTTGAACGTGATTGCTACGTGAATTATTTTCCCGAATGTGATTTATTTCTTTTATGTCCTTAATTGCTCGTTTTCATGAATATGGGACCTAATTGCATTGGACCTAATTGATCATTTAAAATTGAATTTGGACCTTATTGCATAACTTAATAAATGAAGGGATTTAATTGCAAATTGGCCATCTCTTTTCTCTTCTTCACTAGCATTCACGTACCACTTGCATTTCATTCATACAAAACATATCATCTTGCTCCATTTCTTCCCTTCTTCAACCGTGATCAACCCTAGCTAGACAAGAGGGTGATTTCTTCATCCAAGCATCAATTCTTGTGGGATTTGTGACCATACAAGCATCATCAACATCATTTCATCATCTTTTCTTCCATTTCTTTCTCTTGAGGTAATTATGGAGAATGAGTGATTTTCTTGAATAATTATGATATCTAGGGCTTTGTTATATGTTGAGTGAATTGTGTATTGGGTGTTGGAATTATGTTTGTGATCTTTAAGCTCAAGATTGATGCATATATCTTGAGTTGTATGAGCTTGAAGCATGATGGAGTTTATGGGTTTCATATGAGTGAATATTGATGATCTAACTTGGGATTATATGTTTTTATGAGTTATTGTTGATATATTTGCATGCTAGCATAATTGTTGTATAAAAAATGTGCATTACATCTTGAGTTTTATCCATTTTGGTGATTTTTGGGTTGTTGCTTCGTGTTGCTCTGTTCTGTTCTACATTTCCAGTAGCTCACGTATTTTGGGAACGGCCATTCCCAACCCCAGTTCAAAACTGGAACGGCCGTTCCCATGATGCTGAGACTTTAGGCCAGCGAGACTGGGAACGGCCGTTCCCACTTTGGCCTGTGAGCCGGAACGGCCATTCCCAGCCAGGACGCGTTTATATTTTTAAAAACGCTGGCGCGCTTTCTTCAGACCATGGGAACGGCCCTTCCCATTTTCAAGGGAAGGCCGGAACGGCCGTTCCCACGGCGATTGTAGAGCAAAAGCTACTGCATAAAATTAATTTTTCAACATCATCCTCCAATCATTTATTTGACCCCTAATTGATGTTATATGATCGCATACATGTTGAAACGTGATATTTTTATGGTGCATTGTATTTTTGTCGTCGTCTCGTTGGATTTCCGCCGTTCGTCATATTTGGTACATTTTGAGTCGTGTTTCACGGACAATTGTCTTTCTTGCACAGACTAGCTTCCTGGTGACGAGGAGCAGGCCCCGTGAGCTGTCTCCTTGGATTTTTGGGTCGTTCAGGTGAGGTTTAATTTTAGATATATAGGACCCGTACAACCCTATGTGATGTTTTAAGCCAAAACCTATCTATATAATTATAGTTTTCAAATGGATTGGTTTTCAAATGTTTTATCGAACTATTGAAGGAATTGATTGATTGATTTGGCGAGAATTGTATTGTACTGTGGGCCCGAGGGTAGTGACTTGAGCCAACCGGGAAAGCATGGGCTGACGGGTAACTCGAGAGCTATCCTCACCAAATTGGGATGACCCCTGAACCCTCTAGGAGATTAGAGGAGGAAGGAGTTTCGGGCTTAGGGATTCATGTACCCTCTGCCCAGATTGATTGGATGGTGGGGCCTTGCAATCCCACCATCACCCGGAGGAAGAAGGTGTCATTGAAACTGCTAATTGTGCACATTAATGAATTGCTTGATCGCCTAATCACCTAATAATTGATTGATTGATTGTACACAGTCGGCGTAAGGTTGGAGAATTGCCCCACTCGCCGGGCCACGAATTGATTGTATTGAATTGATTGAATTGAAATTGAAATAGTTGTAATCTCGGGCGATAGTATCTCTTTTAACCTATTAGATTGTATTTTTTTCCCAAAATTATTACCCGAGGTTATAACTTGCATGTCTATGCGCTTATATTTAGTATACCCCTCGCTCAGTCTGTGTTGGACTGACACCTCAACTTTTCAGTGTTTTGCAGGGCGTGCTAGGCGGGAATTTTGAGTCTAGAGGGTTTTAAATTCGGGTCTAGCACACTTCATTCCACATTTTGTTTATGTACAGTTAGTTTGGGATATTTTATATCAGGCCCTATTATCTATATTGTCGAAGGATGATATTGTATTGATAGTGTAAATGTTGGTATCTATACGTAAATAAATAAATATGGTACCTATACATATCGAATGAATGTTATTGCTTCCGCTTTTAATACTCTCTCTTGCATATTGGTTGGTTTCAAATTGAGGGTACCCGCCTAGCCTTGAGTCATTTTATTGTCTCCCGTTCGCTACAGCTTTGATTCATGTATGGATTGTCCATTTCATATGTGGATTGGAGCTATAGTGCGGGGGATGTGGTGCCTGGCGTTCCGGGTGCTACAATAAGTATAATATAAAACAATATTTAAACATTCACATGCAAGTTCTAATACCATTTGAGGTTTTCGAAATATTTCCCAAGGGGGCGAGATAAATAAATCATCAAAGGGGATTATAACAACCAATTTCCATTAGGTCTTTCGTGGCCCGGCTAGTGGGCATGCATTATCTCCAACCAACACCTTGTGTAATTCATTAAACATTCATTCTTTCTTTCTTTTCATGCATTACATTCTTTCGTGCACATTCATGATCATTTACGCCTTCTTCCTCTGGGGTGGTGGATAGGTTAGCAAGACCCGACCACCCATGCATTGACCAAAAGGGGTTACATGACTCCCCAGATGGCACTCAGCGTCCATTCCTCGCTAACTCCTAACGAGGTCCGGTTACGCCGTTCATTGGTTGGAACTAGTGTGAAGGATCACCGTCGGCCCATGCCTCCCCGGATAGCCACTCACACCAAGTCCCTGGGCCCCATTTTGTGCATTCATTCATTTATTCTCGCCAAAACATTGGGTAGGGTTCATAAAATAGAGACTCCAAAGAACCACATATGACGCACGGCAATGAATTAACATGATAGGACATGTATGAGCTATAACAATATGCTAATAAGATGTTCATGTCACAAATAATGCCACTTAGTCACATAAACAAGCCTTTCATTCATTACACGAGTAAATCGTGTTTGTCCATTATCATTCATTCAATTCATACCATTCGTTTAATCAATATTCAATTCATAATACTTTATAATACATGCCTATAATGCATATGAATCATTTAGATGTGCAAGGAATCCGTTTAGCACATAAGGAATTCATTAGGTACAAGAAGATTCAGATTGTAGTTCTTAAACGTTTATGCATACATTTCCAGTTTGTTTAACACAATTCAAGCCATAAAATTCATAATTAAATCTTAAAATGACATTTAATAATCAATTAATATCATAAATACAAGTTTGAAGAACAAGAAATCAATTAAAATACATACGGAAGTCAAGGAGGTGAAAGGAACGGAAGAAGATGGATTTTGACGAAAGTTGACAGTTCTTCGGAAAAGAACAAGTGTAGAAAATTGGAGATATCTCAAATTCTAGAAGTTGGAATTAGGTTTTATTTGTTGGAAATGAAACTAGACACATAGATATTTTCAATGGTATGTGGCACGAATCTTGGTTCAAATCGAGGTGAAAATGGCGTAGGTTTGAAGTTGGGTCAATGCAGAATTTCGGCGATGTGGTGATACAATTTTCAAACAATCATATCTTACAAATGAGAAAAGATATTGAGGTGATTCCAGTTGGAGAATGTTTTAAACTTCAAGGGGTTTCCGTGGGTTCGAAAATCCGGTCAATCAGAGTTCATTTGAATAGTGAACGATCGTTCGAAATCAATGCACAAAACCAGGAACGACCGTTCGAAGAGGCGGGATAGTTTTGTACGGTTGAACGGCCGTTCATGAAGAAACCGAACGACCGTTTGGTTACTTCTAGGTCGAAAAATAGGGCATATCAGCTGCATAACATGAAGGGGAAGGTCCCAAACTCCTCCAACTTCGATTCCAATCAAAATACATCATGAAAGCACCATAAAACACCACAATACACATGTATATGCACATATCACTCATCAATACTTCAATTACCCCAACAAATTACATAAACCCACATAATACATATACATATACATACACATACACATATATACACATATTTGCTCCAAGAATTCCCAACAATCAAACATAGAAGTTACAGATCATCATGTATTCATGCATATTCACACAAGAATTCAAGTTATTAGGCAAGATCACAAAACTCCATCTTAATTAACACACATGTATATAAAACCCATATATACCATGGAAAAGAGGAGGAGAAGAAAAGGATTGAAGCTTGATTCTTGCCTTGAAGCTTGATGAAATCTCCTTGCTTCTTGTCTCTCGCTTGGGGCTTGATTTGGAAAATAGGGGATGAAGGGTTTGGGAGCTTGATGTTAGGAGAAAATGAGAGATGAAGAATGGGATTGGGGTGTGGTGTGTATCGTATGTTTAAGGGGAGAAGGATGGGGAAATTCAATTTTGGTCCCTTGAAATTTTAAGTGTTTCAATTATGACCCAAAAGTTTGGTAGAATAGCAATTGGGGTCCAAACAAAATTTCGGTTGAGTCCAAGGATTTCATATAATATCAAATAAGTAAATATTCAAAATAATACATCTAAAGGCAAGTTTACATATTAAAACGAGTTTAAGCAACATAATCACTTAAGTCATATTGGTCACATAATAACAATTAGTTCAAGAAATTATTAAATTAAATAGTTACTTAGCAATTAAAACACATATAAGTCACATAACTCTCGGTCTAACCCCACTCGTGACGTCATACCTGTACGGCCGAAAAGTCGGGCCGTTACAACTAACCTTTGAATCTCCGGATCCCTAGATTGAGCTTCAACCAACCTCTGATTCAAATCCATTGATCCGTGATGTTAGCTAAGTGAGCCATTGAAACTACAACCTCTGAACACTGCTCAACTAAGCCTGCTTCCAATACTAAGATACTTGCCTTCCTGGTCAAAGCATTGGCAACCACATTAGCTTTACCCGGGTGGTACTAGATTGTGTGGTCATAATTCTCTATAAACTCCATCCAACGCCTTCGTCTTCTTCTAAGTAAAGAGATACTTGAGACTTTTGTGGTCGGTAAACACCTCAAAAGTACCGCCATAGAGGTAGTAGCCCCACTTTGACAGTGCGAACACAACCGCTGGAAACTCCAAATATTGAGTGGCATAGTTCTTCTTGTGATCTGTCAACTTTCTCAAGGCATAGGCTACAACACTTGTAACGGCCCGGTTTTTATTTGTTAACTTCTTACGTTCATTGAAATTTTATAAATTACATTTTAACATAATTACGTGAAATCATATCAAATTTGTAAAATTATTACACGATTTGAAAATAATTGTTACGTGAAATAAGTGCCGAAAGTGAATTAATTGCCAAATTGTCCTTAATCGCGCGTTCTTTTAAATTCAAGGACCAAATTGCATAAACAATTCTTGGAACAAAGTGATCAATTAGTTAGAGATGAAACTTAATTGCATGACTAAAACACTTGAGGGACTAAATTGAAATTTGAGCATTTTCACCAAATTCAAAAATTGATGAATCATGTAAGAGTTTCTTCATGGTTCCATTCTTCATTTTTCATCCAAAAAATTCCATCACTTTGCTCCCTTGTTGCTCGATTCATCCAAGAGAAAAGGAGAAGGAGATTTTGTTGATTTCATCCAAGTATTTCAAGGAAATTGCATATTTTGGAGACTTATGCATGTATATTATGTTGAAGATGATAATGTATTGATATGTCAGCTAAAATATGATGAGCTTTTGGATATTTGATATATGATGAAATGATATTGTTATGCTTCCATTTTGAATTTTCATGTGTTGGATTTAATTGATTTAAGGTCTAGTCCCGCCTAGCTAGTTTGTTTCTTTTATTGTCACCCGTTCGCTATAGGTTGGTTTATGTACGGACTATCCATTTCGTATGTGGATCGACTTATAGTGCGGGGGTGTGGCATCTCTACCTGTAGGGGTGCTACATCTTAAGTGGTATCAGAGCCCGATTGCAAAACCGAGGTTCTAGTGTCGTGTCTCGTGAGTCTAGGTCGAACGACACAGGATTATTTGATAACTTGCGAGTCTTTCATCTTATCTGGAACTGATTGAATTTATTTGAACTTGACGAATTATGTGAATTATGTGTTTTGCTTGCATCTTATGATCTTAATTGTGTCCATTAGCATCCACTAATCCAACATGCATATTTAGTGTTTTATTTACAGGATGTCTCGAGGTAGACCTCATAGTGAGCACTCTCTGGGACACAGGAGACACCGCCATGATCATTTTCCTCGTGCTCCTCCACCTCCACCTCCTCCTGCTCAGCCACGAGATTTTATGAATGCAGTGGTTGGTTTAATTGATCAGAGACTTAGGGATTATGTGCCTCCAGCACCACCGGCGCCACCGGTACCACCAGAGGTACCTATTTCTGCCATACTTCGAGAGTTTCAGAATCAGCATCCCCCTAAGTTCTATAAGGGCAATGATATTTAAGCAGAAATGTGGCTTAAGGAAGTGGAAAGAATCTGGGAACTTATTCCTTGTAATTCTCGGGAGAAAGCTCGTTGCACTATCACTCTGATTCAGGGTGAGGCATATTCTTGGTGGGAGAGTACTCAGATCGTATTAGAAGCGGCTGGGGAAGATATTACTTGGGAGGTGTTTACCCGTAGGTTGAAGGAGTTCACTAAGCTTAAGCAGGGAGAAATGTCCGTTTCCGAGTACATATCTGAGTATGAAAGGTTGTCTCGCTATGCACCCAATATAGCGAGTGATGACTTTCATAAAGCTATGCAGTTCGTACAAGGACTTCGACCGGATATCCAGATTGCTTTGGAAGCAGTTAACACAAGTACTTGGGCTAAAGCTACTACAAAAGCTTTGAAAGTTGAAGACTCAGTAAATGCAAGAAGAGTTATTCCTCGTTTCGAACAGGGTCTAGTTTCAGGATCAGGACAAGATTCTGACGCAATAAAAAGGCCTATTACTGATTCGATCCTTCCATGTCAGGAGAGACCTAAGAAAAAGAAGTCCCAAGTTACTAGATCAATTCCCGAAAATACTCCTGCCACGGTGTTGCCATCACAGTCGGGGAAGCGTCTTTGTGCTTATTGTGGGAACGACAACCATACTTTTGAGGCTTGTAGGAAATGTTTGAACTTATGTATGCGATGTGGGAGCAAATGAGCACTAAGCAAACACGTGTCCAAAACGACGAGAATTATCTGCCGGAGGTGAGAGGCCATTAGTTCAGGCTCGTGCGTATAATCTAGCGAGAGAGGTGCAAAATGTGGGTGTTCATCCGAACGTGGTAGTCGAAGGTATCAATTACATCCATGGCATAATCAACGGTGAATGGTACACTTAAACATGCATATCAGGAGCATCACGAATTTTATTATTGTCTATAACTTCTTGCTAGTAGCAATTTGTTTCTTTATGGGGGATGAATTGATGTGATTGGCATGATTATGCTTGCTCCTTATGTGATAAATATTTCCATAATTGTTTTCTTGGATGGTTGCCTTGTGTATGTGAGAGACGGGGTTCTCTCATTGCCTATTGAGAGACGGGGTCTCTCATTGCTTTCTTGAGAGACGGGGTTCTCTCTTTATTGGTCGAGAGACGGGGCTCCCTCATCGCTCGTTTTCAAATTCAAAACTTGACAGTGGACCTGGGGACCAGGTCCTTTTAAGGGGGGAAGAATTGTAACGCCCCAGTTTTTATTTGTTAACTTCTTACGTTCATTGTAATTTTATAAATTACATTTTAGCATAATTACGTGAAATCATATCAAATTTGGAAAATTATTGCACGATTTTAAAATAATTGTTACGTGAAATAAGTGCAGAAAGTGAATTAATTACCAAATTGTCCTCAATCGCGCATTCTTTTAAATTCAAGGACCAAATTGCATAAACAATTCTTGGACCAAAGTGATCAATTAGTTAGAGATGAAACTTAATTGCATGACTAAAACACTTGAGAGACTAAATTGAAATTTGAGCATTTTCACCAAATTCAAAAATTGATGAATCATGTAAGAGCTTCTTCATGCTTCTATTCTTCATTTTTCATCTAAAAATATCCATCACTTTGCTCCCTTATTGCTCGGTTCATCCAAGAGAAAAGGAGAAGGAGATTTTGTTGATTTCATCCAAGTATTTCAAGGAAATTGCATATCTTGGAGACTTATGCATGTATAGTATGTTGAAGATGATAATGTATTGATATGTCAGCTAAAATATGATGAGCTTTTGGATATTTGATATATGATGAAATGATAGTGTGATGCTTCCGTTTTGAATTTTCATGTGTTGGATTTAAATCATTTAAGGTCTAGTCCCGCCTAGCTAGTTTGTTTCTTTTATTGTCACTCGTTCGCTATAGGTTGGTTCATGTACGGACTATCCATTTCGTATGTGGATCGACTTATAGTGCGGGGGTGTGGCATCTCTACGTGTAGGGGTGCTACAACTCTCCTATCTTGCATCAACACACAACCAAGGCCTTCCTTAGATGCATTGATGTAAATTGAGTAGCCTTCCGTACTCTCGGGTATGATGGTATTAAGTGCACAAATGATCAACACGATGTATTTTTTGACGATTGAAGGTGGTTCCGACTAAAATTGTCTCCAAAAAGCAATTTATTTATAGTTAATTACAAGGTAAATGTACGTCCACAAAAAGTAAAATCTCAAAAAGCGAGTTTGAGCATGCTGGTATACCAATTTTATATATTTTCATAACAATAATAATATTAGTACTGGGTAACCACCGATATAAAAAGAAAAAAAAAGTGTTTTTAGGGTTGCGAAATTACAATTTTTTAAAAATTTGAACTTAAAAATGAAGACCGTACCCCACCAATCACCTGTAGTTCCCTCGTTGCATAATATAAGACTCAGTGTTATGACACTCGTATCTTTCCTCCAATATTTCAATGAGAACGTTAATATAAAGCTGTTAAGTCAGTACGTGTACATATTTCAACTAAAGTTATATTATGATGCTATTGATTCACTACATGTACTTAATTTTCAAGACTCAAAAACGTCGTTACTGGACTTATTTTATTTACTTATTAAATCATAAAGCAAATAACTTAATCTTTATGCACAAACAATTATGCCTAGTAAGAACAATTGAAGTCACCCACACCCAACTCAATTACGAGTGACACTTTGCTTTCTAGTTCTAGCATAAATCTCTCTTATTCAAAATGATATCCATGTATCAAAAAAGAAGCCATTCATGTCTCTTTGATCAAACATTCCTTCCACCACACTTCTAAGACGACATAAAGCCATGCAATGCAATATGATTGGAAGATTCGAACCCCCAAAAATTGATAACCTAGGGGTCAAAAATGTAATTATTGGAAGAATCTTGATTATATATTTATGGCTTAGTATGTAAGAGAAAATGGTCTATACAGGAGCCCACCATATTACTATTAACAAAAGGAAAAGGATTAGAAACCTCTTAAGAAAGAGAAAATTATAATTTTGGTATACTACCCCATCTTAATTCACAATCTTGGTACAAAAAATTTTCCGATGAAAAAATTAGCCCACAACTCTAAAAGTTCACAATTTTATGTACTATTTGACCCAATAGATATGACCCGCAGAAAAACCCACCGGATCTCCTTGTGTCAGTTGAAGAATTTGCCACGAAGTGGGTTTTGCAAACTTCGGGCAGGTCATATGTGTTCTGATCAAACAGTGCACAAAATTGCGAACTTTTATAGTTCTGGGCTAGTTTTTTCACCGGAATATTTTTTATACCAAAATTATGAATTATGGTGAGTTGGTATACCAAAATTGTAATTTCCTCTCTTAAGAAATGATAAAAGTTGTTGTGTGGGCTCGAATTAATTAGACCAAGTAATCCACAAATTTAAGGCACAAAACCATTAGGTTGAGTTGTACAGTTTAACTGATCACTAACAACTCCCTCCAACCCACTCCATATCAATCATAATACATGTTTCTAAAAATAAAATCATTCTCGCTTGTTCATCAAGACAAATTGAGAATTCGAGAGGCTGCTTAATATTTAACCATTAGATTTTGTTTGTGCAAAATCAGATCGATAAATATCGTTGCATAATATCGTTGCAATGCATATATAGGGAGTGCAGAGACTGTATAGGTTGTTAGTTCTCGTTTGCATATACATTTGATATATAAAGAGATGATGATGAGAGAACGGCGTGTAGAGAGGTTCTTGCTTCTTCCGTTCTTCAATCGCTGTGATTCTGAGTCGAGTGTTGCTCTTCGCACCACCTCCAACAGTAACTACTCGCCTAGAAACTCCAAAACAAGTACTACATTCTCTTTTTCTATCTCTGCACAGCAAATTATCTATATTTCCTAGATTACAAAGATAAATGTCCATTTTTCCGAAAGCTATTCTTGCAATTATCCAAATATTATTTTAATTTAAAGATTATAGATATTCTTTTTTCTGACTATTTCTACTAATTACTCGAAACTGAATTCTTTTTCATCAATTTCATACCATTAATCACACATGCATGCTAGAGAAATTTAAGAAGACATTTGGTTATGTTTCATCAATGACGGAATTTGATTGGAGCACAAAAAAAAGAAAAAAAATGACGGAATTTGATTATGATAACATAGAGATAATAAAAAGAAGGTATATATATAGATACAAAGAGTTCTTGTTTACAAAAAGTTAATATTTCCACTCACCACAATGTCTTTCGTAATAAATTTCTACCCAAAAAAAAAAAGTCTTTCGTTATGAATATATAGTTTTCTATTGGAAAAGGCAACAACTTTTCTTAATTGAGAATTTCACGGTAACTATTTATTTCATATATATTTTTTGTGCGTTACTTTTGTTTATTAGCAGGACAAAAGACAGGCCTGGACAAGCTGTCCAAACTGAAATTTGAGAAGAAATAGATCGTCTGGAAAACATCATTCTCCCAAAAACTACATAGCTTAATTCGGCGCTTCAAAAGTTTTTCTCAATTCTTTGGTAAGTTAATATTACTGAATTACTTAACTTTATTTATTGTTTTGGTAGCATTTAATATAATCTAGGGAAATTTTAGCCCGAGCCTGACTCAATAAAACTAGTCAAATGAGGGAGCGGATATTTTATACTTACCGTATGGTTGGTAAAAAATTTAAGTAGAATGAGAAATTAAATGTCAAGTGTATTATACTTGCCCATTTTTTTGAAACTCAAACCCTCAAAGGGGAATATTATTGAACATCAAGAGGAACAATAATAAAAATACAAGGAATAACAAGAAAATTAACGCAGGCCGAAGCCGCAATTCCAACAAATTTGTGAGCTATTATATTAGGATCACGTTTAATAAAAGAAACAGACTACTTGAAGTTGAAGATTCGATCTGGGTGAAGTTCCGCAGCCACATTTTCTCCGGATTGAAAAGAACACTTTGGCCTACAACAGATAACTCGGCTAAAAAATTTACTCGGAGAATCACAGAACATAATAAAAATGAACGTAAAGAAACTGACTAAACTTCCATACGGAAGAGATAAAGAACTTGAAATATAACATAACCTAAAGAAACAAACACAAACCATATCGACGTAACAAATCTGAGAATCTGACAGCAGAATAGATCTGAATCAATCCGGCGGTGGAGCATAGTATTCTCCACCGTCGGATCGAAGCTTCAATTGATTGATCTACTTTAACTGTTACGAGGACCAAAATTATAAATATTGAAAGTTGGAGGTACAAAAAACAATGGATTTAAGAAATATATTAAAATTTCTGAAGCTAATAAATAAGTAGAAAACTTAATAAGAAGCCCTTAAAAATAAATAACCACGAACTTATAAATTATCCCAAACCATAAATATCAATTCCATTAACTTTTCTTTCTAAACAGCTCAACATTTATTTTCTTTACCGAAACTTTCCTAATCTATTATATTTCTTTATATTAACCTTTTAATAAAACTCAAACGTCAATAGCTTATCTCTTTAATGAATTTTTCTGTAAGTTTTAAAATTTTTGATTAATATAACTAAGTAATCTAGGGTAGAGGATATTTTAATATTCATTAATTATGTGAACTTTAAAATATATAAATTTTTTGTAATGTTTTATTATGGTCCTATAATTAAATACCCGTGATCGTTTGGTCCTCGTGATTGTAAATGGGCAATTTCATTAAAAGATCTACTGGAAATTCCTTCAGTGTATTGCAGAAAAAATCATTTGTGTACCTAGAAATCTGTCTACCTTATAATTAAATTTTAATGGAATAAAATGATTTGTAATTATAAATTCTTTCAACTTTCAAGTGATGTTTGTAATATTTCTATTTAAAACGAGTATGAGGTTTAATTAAATTTTAATGCAAGGTAGTTAGATTTTATATATATGTTTGTATGTATGTATATATTACATTGAAATAGTTCACTTATCAAACCAACATGATTACATGAATAATTTAAGGCTTAAGCAGAAAAAAACTAAAGGTTTCATTAAACATTTTGGCATCTAATTATTTGCTGACCAAGATTTGAACAATTAGGCTTTTGAATTATTTTTTAAAATCAAATGGCGCATTTACCCTTTAAAATAATTACTAATTAGTGACTAGAGACCAACAGAGAGGGGGAACGTTCGAGGTTTGGAGGTTACGGATCACCTAAACTTTGTCCAGAATACATAATGAAAACCATACAGATGATAGCTTTGTCCTAGAGGGCTCGTTGGGTACCCAATATTTTGAAATTTGAAGGAAGTCGAGACGAACAGATAACAACGTGACCTGAGTAGCTGTGAGTAATGACTTAAATGGTCGGATTTTAATTCGAATTTCGTCACATTCAATCGATAAAAGAATTAGATTATATTTAATTATAAATGTTCATTATTCAAATTAAACGAACTGTATTTAGAATTAAGAAACTCGATAGTTAAAGATTTGAATCAAATTTTTTATAATATTTTATTATTTTATAAATAAAAAATACTAATAAAACTAATTTAAATTAAAAGTTCAACATATATATCATTGCATTGTTTTTTTTGAAAGAATATATCATTGTATTTAATTATATAAAATTTTTATTTTTAAAAAATATGTCATCTAATAATTCTTAGTTAACATATTTCGACTGAAGGTAAGTGAAAAGAATAAATAATTAATTAAATATTGATTCTTTGACAAATATTATGTAGTTATGATTATTTTTTTATTTTAATTTCTTATATAAAAAATTTAAATTTTATTAATAATTGAGTCAGATAGTTGTCTCAATTTAATATCATAGAATTTGGATCATATAATATTCAAATTTAAATTTGATTAGGTAATATTCTCATTGAATTTAGATTTGAAATTTTCAGTTCTAATCCGATTCTGACTCGTTAATAACCCTAGCGGTAAGGGTGATATCATGTTAATGTAAAAGGGTGTCTCCGAGTTGATTCCACCGGTGTCCATTTAGGTTAGGACAATGTCGATTATCCATTCCGTTAAAGGTCGTTTGCGCACATGGTCACTTTAGCAGCAAGTCAATATTAATAATTGAACAAGCAAGTGTGGTCATACTAGATGCCATATTTAACTAAACTGCACAAACATCAGGCGGCCAAAAACTACTACGGTGGAGCGATTGAGATGCTCATGTCTAAAAAAACAATTACAGTTACAGAACCAATATTTCTATTGTCTTACAAATTATTAATCCAATATGTAAGTCTTGAATTACATAAATCAGCAAGATAATAAAAAATTTATTTAAATACGACAAAAGTATCACACAATTATTTAAATTTAAGGTTATGATCAATGTAGAAAAACTTACCCCAAACTAAATTCGGGTATAACCTTACCAATTATATGGAAAGTATAACACACTTGCTATTTAATTAATCATCTATTTAAAATTTTCACAAATTTAATGATAAATGTGAAATACTCATTTGATTATACTAATTTGAATGAACTAAGTTTAAAATAAATTATATCTCAATGTAACAATTACCTGTCAATGTGTTTAAGATATTACCCTTAACCCCAACCAATAATGAATTTAGAAAGATAAAAAGCGGATGAAGAAAACCAGATACTTTGTGTAACAAATTTTTTTGTTTTATTGCTTGTTTTCGTTTTTAATTGATTTCTTCGTCTAATTGTTAGTAATTTATAAAGAAGAGGTGGAGCATTTGGAAGAGGAAATGGAAATAGGATTTCCAACTGATGTGAAGCATGTCACACATATTGGATTGGATGGATCAACTACGGTCAATCCACTTCCTAATTGGGAGAATCTTAAAGTTAATGAAATAATTTCATTTCCTTCGGTTTCATTGCAGCAATTTGAACTTGCGATGGCGGTCCAATCGCAAGGAAATAATGGTCCGAATTAAGCTCTCTAAACATGTGTCGTTCTTCATGTGATTAATTCAAAGTTTCAAACTGCTTTCCTTCATAATCTATGTATAATGGACAGAAAATGACTAAATTTGCAAGTGTTATGTACTAATGAAGTAGATTTCAAGTACAAGATCAATCTTTGCAGAACAAGAAAATCTACGTCAGCTAGTTTTCTTGATTAATATAATTGTTTGTACTTAGCATATTGCATGAACATTAATACCAGACGCCACTCTACTTGCTTTTCTCTTTTCTCTCTATTTCTCTATCTCCTTCTCCGTTTTATGAAATTTTCTTTTTGGCTTTCTGTTTTATGTGTTGCTCAAACAATTAATAACAAAAACAATGGTGGTTGGTGTTGGGAAAGCGCTATCTAATAATTACAATTAGAATAATTAAAATTAAATCAAGGAAAATTTTAATTATTCAGATAAAATAATATTTAAATATATAATCAAAATAAGGCTATTAAAATGTCCGTGAAAGAAAAAAAAAAAAAACAAAATTTAGCTTAAG
Source organism: Lantana camara (assembly GCA_037501455.1). Taxonomy (NCBI): domain Eukaryota; kingdom Viridiplantae; phylum Streptophyta; class Magnoliopsida; order Lamiales; family Verbenaceae; genus Lantana; species Lantana camara. The sequence continues at coordinate 42,253,206 of CM074865.1, forward strand.
TCCTCGAGCACACTACTCTAATATATTTCACTAAGTAAATATTACAAACTGAGAGAGAATACATTGTTTAGGATACAAAAGCTAGAAGGAGGAGAAATCCATTTATATATAGTGTTAGATCTTCCCCAAGCTTTTCTAAAACTCCTATGTGTGACAAAAAACATTTATCCTAATCCAGACTCCACCTTGGCAAAATTTGTGATCCACCCAAATAAAACTTCATCTCTCAATTAGGTTGTAAGGCCTCCAAATTGCATCAACAGGCTCCAACTTAAAAGTGCAGGATATTGACCAAGTTTAAACAATAACTTGTGTAACATCCCGGATTTTGAGGACAGGATAACACATGTAAGTAGATGTAACATCCCAACTTTTTGGCCTTTCAGGTACGACATCACGAGTGTGCTAAGTGTGCATTTAATTAATTAATTATGCAATTATATGATTTATTTGAATATTTGAATATTTGCTATTTACTTTACGTTTAAGTTTTTTAAACGTTTTTGAACCTTTTCGACCCGTTTTTAATTCGTTTAACCTCTTTTTCACCCCCGATTTTCATGACACCTTGCCATAAGTGAATTATGTGATTTATAAACTTGTTTGTATGCTCGTTTATTATTTTAGAGTTTTTTCATACGGCTTTGACGCCGTTTTATTTTGAGGGACTCGAGGGCCTAACTTGTTTTAGCGCGCCTTGGGTTCCGGAAGGCATAACTTGGACTCGGGAATTCGGATTCGAATTCCAGAAGTGGTGCCGGACTCGTAATGAAGAAAGGAAACCAAGGAACTTACTTTCTTATTTTTCTAAGCCCGTTGGTCATCCGAATTTTGCCCGGAACGCACAGCTCGCGAAGATTTGCCACCCTTCACTAAAATGGCCATAACTCACTCGTTTCTTAACCAAATACCTTGATTCTTGAGCCTTTTCCGTGTTTTTCTTGATCTGTTTGGGTTGCTTTATGAATTATATGTTATGATATGACTTCAATTGCAATATTTGATGATAGTACTCCATTTAATTGAATGAATTCATGTGAATACTTGCCTTTTTCCGTTTTGCCTTAGCCGTTTGGATTGCCTTATGACTTATATGATTTAATATGATTTCAAATGCTTTGTTAAACCTTCATACTTCGTTAATTGCATGATTTAATGGAATATGTGAACTATGCTACGTGACCTATGTGTACACTTCATTCCATATTACATATCATTCATCTCTTGATAGGTCGTGCGTCTTACCTGGTTCATATAGAGTTTAAGTCTGGGCTTCTGTATGTCTTGTCACAGAGTTTGGTGGTGCCGGTGGGCCCGAGGTTTAGAGTGTTTGGCCCTTCACACTTTTAGACTCTACTTACACAAGGTGAGGTTTAGGATTTTACATAGCTATGTGACCTATGGCCTTTACATGCTGATTTCTACCCTTGCATGCGAGTATACCTTACTATAATTATGTATGTGTTGGATGTGATATGTTTATGATCTTGTGCTACGTCCTGCGTGGGTGGGAGCCTTCGTGGCTTAAATTCCACAACATGGGGATATATAAAAATGAGTTTTTGAGGCATATGTAAGCCATTTTGGAAAATTCAGTTGTGTTATAATTCTATACCGAGTTGGCCATGATATATGGTACCTATTCTATTCTATTTTATTGTGGATCCAAGGAGCTACGGGTAATGGGTCCTCCGGGACGGTTAGGTCCGTCGGGGTTTCAACCATGTGCGTAGTTCCATTTGAGATATCATTGCGTGACTCAGGGAGATAGGGGAGGCGTGATATCTTGAGCCTTCGATGATTTATTCGGGGAGGACTCTTGTGGGATAGCTGCCCCTTGAGGGTGGGTCCGTTGGATGGTTAGGGCCAGCGCATGGCTCTTCCATTATTGGAGTAGAGGATGGATTGATTTTGCTTTATATCCTGAGGATTAAAGGTTGGAGGCTCGTACTCGCCGAGCACTTGATATGTCGTGTATGGAATTATGAATCGGGATAGAGTCTTTCTGGAAAATATTTTCTAAACTTATATCTATTTGGGTTCTTCGAAATGTTTTGGTATGAAACACCTATCCTCGGTTCATGAGTCTATCCTTTTGTTATGTGTTATTCTCTACATATATATATTGTGGGTGTGCGTTAGCCCCCTCACTCAGTCAGTTGACTGACACCTCATTTTATCTTTTAGTTGCAGGTTCTTTTGGCTTGAGCTAGGCGGAAGTAAGTCTTCTGAGTCACACTTATCAGTCTAGTTGGTGTTAGGATGCATTTGCCGCATACTCTACTTTTGTTATGTATTTATGTTTCACACTTGAAGCTTATGTTTATGTTCTACTTAGACTTGAAACCGTGTAGGGTTAGTAAGCTAGTACTTAGAGGATATTAGATATTATGATGATACCTATGCAGTTTATTATGTTGGATTATGAACTGATATTCGGGATTAGGTATCTATGTTAGTTGAACCCGTCACCTGTTCTGCATGTGGTTTTAAATGCTTTCGCTATTTGTTGATGAATGTTTTAAATTGCTTCCGCACTCTGAGTTTGTCGAGTTAGATCAGCCTAGCCTAGTGCGTGAGTTGGTCTCCCGTTCGCTATGATTTGGATTCGGGCATGGACTTCCTATTTAATGACCGAGTCTGGGTCCTACTACGGGGGATGTGGTATCCTCCGTCTGGGGTGCTGCAAACAAGACTAGTGTTATTCAATATTCTAGCGGCTCGGCATGGAATAAGATTATTGTTGTATAAGATAGAACTAAATCTCTTTGTATTCTATAACTTAAGCGTTATGAAAACAATCCAAATTACTATCAATCTTTCAATCTATAGGCAATTCTAATTCATGCTAAGGTTGGCCAGACCGTTTAATTCAAATTAAGCCCGCTTTCAAAACGAAGGATTACACAAGCCATTCAAACATTATATCGAACATCTATCATGCACTTATCATCACTCCCCTAGCCCTAGAGAATTAGCTATACATAATTGAAGCAAAAATTATAAAATTAAAGGAAATTGCTTTGAAAGAAATCATATTCATCAAACCTAAACAAAGTCTAAAAATCAACCTCATAAACATTCTACAAATTCTGGAAAATTAAATCTAACATATGTAACTAAAATTAGGAGGAATTAGTTTAAATAATAACGCAACAATAAAACCGAAAAAACTGAATTAGTTTCGAACTGATCCGTCTGAATCCTCTCAAAAACTCTTGAAAACACCCAGCACCTCCCTTCTCTAAGCTAACCCCTGAACTTTTTGGAAGAAGTCCCAAAACAAGACTTCTAAATGCACTTAAATATCAACCCTAATATCTCTCGCCGACAGCGGTAACGGGCGTTACCTATCCATGTGCATTTCTTGTTAACGCCCGTTACAAGGCTAAATCGTGCCTGTGCTTTTATAAGTGGTAACGGGCGTTACCACTTTTCTTCAGCCCAAGGGTAACGGGCGTTACCCTTCCTACACCAGAAATCATCTCCTCCTGCCTCTGGTAGCGGGCGTTACCAGAGTTGTACTGCCAGGGAGTAACGGGCATTACTCCCATGCTCTGCCTCAAGTGATGCTATTGTGTCTGTTAACGGGAGTTACTGAATTTGAACTCCTAAATGTTAACAGGGATTACCACAGTTTCTTCCAAAAATGCGTGAATTTGCTTTGCTTTGCTGTTTCTCATCTCCAACTCCTAAAACACCTAAATAGGGCAAAATAAATGCATAAATGCATCAAACGGCACAAAAATATACTCTAATCAATGCTTAAAATCACACAAATTCTACACTTAAGAAAATCCCCCACACTTGACTATTGCTCATCCCCGAGTAATACGAAAATCAAGAAAACACATCCTCATCAAACCATCTCCTCGAAGCAATCATCAAACTTTCACCTAAACAAGTCTAGCTCATCAATTCAAGGAATCATAAACATAAGATCATCAAAACTTAGCATGAAAAGTATAGCCTTGTGTAGTGTGTGGATCTAACGAAACAATGTACAACGACTAGAATGACAAATTCATAATTGCCTCCTAAGTTCTAATCATCAACTTCGGAATACACTCTCCTCACGTATCTCCACTAATGGAATTAAATCAAGACTTAGGATCGGTAGGTCTTTCAAGCTTGTAATGTAGGCTTAGGGTAGGGTTATGGAATATTTGGATCAAGTGACTACTCACCAAGCTTACATCATTCAATCTTTGAACTAAAGGCATTTCGATCTCGCCATTAAACACGAAAATCCCCCAAATTCTTCGATAATTATATCCCACACTCTCAATTTTACGCTTCGCATAATTTTTCTTTTCTTTTCGTTTGCTCTTCCTTTTTTTTTTTTTCATATCTTTTCTTTTTCACACTTTTCTCATTTTTTTTTCTTTCCTTACAATAATCTCTCAATACAATCACAAGAACAATCAAAAGGGGTCAAGATATTCACAATAAAAATCAAACGAGCAAGTCTTCGTGTAAAAATTATCAAGGTAGGTATTTTTTATGTTGCGCATTGGCTTATAATGTGGCTACAAAAATTTTTGCACAACAATTAGTCTCAGCGGGGTCAATAAGATTACGTTATTTTGTGAAAAACGGCTAAAAAGAAAAGCTTATTAACCTCTGACAACGAATGCCTACTTCACTTCCTTAATCTTTTATTAATTCAAAATTTCGCCTCAATAGGACCAAAATGCATCCTAATCCAATCTTAGACTTATTCGGAAATCATCAACTCATCTATCTAAGCAAAGTACATTATCTAATTCAAAAATGCTCAAAATATAAGGGCATACTAACACACTAAATCATCAAATCTCATGCAAATTTTCCTCAATTTAAAAAGCCTAACCTATCTTAGCAAAAGCTCCACAATCAAATTTCAAAGAAAAAGTTCAAAACGAGGGAAAATTTTCAAAATTTTCAAAATTACTCGATTTTTAGGAAATCACAAGTGAAACTACATCTAATCATGCAAATATTCGAGAAAACTCATAATCACATTCTATCTCCCCCCCCCCCCCCCACTCTTAATCTTTGCAATGTCCTCATTCAAACGTAAAGAAATAAAGATCAAGAAAACTTCCTGACAAATGAAGAACCGGAAACGTGCTAGCAAAGCTTCCAAAAACTGAAATATGTGACTAGAAAGACACGGATCAAATGCAAAGGCAACTGACAATCAACATGCGTCCAACAATTAACACACAAGACACAGATTCCGAGTGAAAAACAGTAGTAAGAGTATCACAAGTATGCAAAAGTATCAATAATAAAGACCTAAGGAGCGAATAAAGGAAAAACAGGAACAAAGGCAATAATATCACTGATCCGGCGGGGGAGCAGGGCCTAGGAAATAACCATCCAAGCGCTGATACATGCCCTGAAACTGCTTATCCACATGGGTAGTCCAAGAATCAAATCTCTGATCCACGTGAGCTCGTAAGTCCCCCATCTCCTGCCTCTGATCATTCATCCCCATTTCGATTCTGGCCATCCTAGCATTGGCCTCGGCAAGATCCAATCTCACCATCGCCATACTGATGTTCAGAGCATGCACGGACATGGGCTGATCACCCTCCTGCTGAGGTACCGATCTCGGTGTATCATCCCTCCCCTCAAGGTCATCTGGTATCTCCTCAATGGTTGCCTTAAGCTCATCTGGCAGCTCCTCATAAGCAGCATATCCCCAAATATACACCTGTCTGAACCGGCTGCGCGGTCGCTTCGGCCATCATGGCAACAACTGTCCCTCAAGGGGCTCTTCTTTCCACTCAGTGATTAATCCCACATTCTTCCAGTTGTCTTCATCCAAGAACGGATAAATGGTCAGTGGCTCCACCTTTTTGGGCCTCCATCCTAAATTTTTGGCGATCATGGTCAAGTAAGCCCCGTGGCCTATAGCACCTGTGGCTTTGTTGGCCGCATCCAACGTTCTGCCGGCCAAATCCCAAGTACCATTATACCATCGTCCTTCCCTCATCATGTACATGATGCCCAATTCGGTGGCCTGGTTATTGCCCTCACTCTCATTACGGGTACAGAAGCTACAACTCAAAATCTTATGTACTATCCTCCACACCACACTATCCAAATAGGTCACCTTCGTGTTCCGTACATGATAGTTAGGTGTGTTGGGCTTCAAAGGGAAGGACCTCCAAATGTCCTCTCGCACCTCAGTGCTCCAGGTGGGGAGACTGGTCTCACCGTCATCCGAAAAACCAAACACGTCCCTCAGTGTAGCAAGGGAAACAGTATATAGGCGTCTAGTATCCAAAGAAAAAGACACCAACTCATTATGACCAGGATGCCAATTCATCGTAGTGAAGAAGGTCGCGGTGAGCTCCGGATATATGATTGCATCTTTCTCCAAGAATCTCAACCAACTAATATTATCAAACAACGTCCGTATCTCATCCCACACGCCCATGCAGATCAAAACATCTCTTTTAAAGAATCTTGTGGGGAAAACCGTTCTCAAAAGCACCCTATCATATAGGTGGCCAACCCCTTCGACAACCACATTTGTTGTCTCATTTTGGGCCCGAGCCCTAGAAGTCCCTGAACTCCAAGCTCCTTCGACACGAGTACGCTTTGAATGTCCCATAGTACCTGAAATACGTAAAGATAACCAGGCAAAATAAGCAATTATCATTCAAAGTTCACTCAGACAATACAACGAATACCTTGCGTGTAGCACCCGAGCGTTAGGTACCACATCCCCCGCACCGGAACCCGACCCGTATATGAAATGGAAGTCTATACACGTGCCAAATCCACGGCGAACGGGGACACAACACACACGCTATGCTAGGCGGGACTAACCCTTAAACCATACAGTGCAAGAATCATAAAATCAGAGTTAAATAAAATTCGCGGAAGCAAGAATAACATAGCATATATACAGTGAGCCACCAAGCTCCAAAAATAGATATACAAGAGCATTCAAATAATCAACGGCACTCACGGCCTACAAAAATCATAACGCTCCAAGCATAACTATAATCATATACAAAATATCAACGAGAGTATGAATATGAGATAAAGAGGAAGTGCTAAACATAAATGCAAGACCTAGACGACTTGCATTCCCGCCTAGCACTCCTATTCCTGCACAAAACAACTGAAAACAACCGGGTTCAGTCTAAAAGAGACTGGTGGGTATAAAAACGGGGCATAAATATATAATATCGTATAATTTAAACACATACATGCAAGTCCTAATCCCGTGTGAAGTTTAGTAAGACTATACCAAGTGGTTAAACAAAAGAAGACATCAACGGGATTACGACGTTCATATTCATTCATAATTGTTCATAAATGTTCATAAGGGTTTATGGCCCGGCGAGTGGGCGTGCACAATCTCCAACCTACTCCTCGTGTAATCATAATTAATTATTCAATAATTCATTATCATACATAAATCTTTTGTGCTCATAAATACATGATCATAATCATTCATATACACCTTCTTCCTCCGGGTGGTGGACGGGCTTGCAAGACCCGGCCACCGGTTCATACATAGGCCAATGGGGGTACATGAATCCCCCAAGGGCACTCAGCTCCCATTCCTCGCTAAAACTCCTAGCGAGGGCCGGTATCACCGTAGTTTGGTTGGGACTAGTATATGGGATCCCCGTCAGCCCTTGCTTCCTCGGTTAGCCACATATACTAAGTCCCGGGGCCCGTGCAATCATAAATCATAAATGTCTCGCCAAACATAAGGTAGGGTTCTTAAATAAAAGAAAGGGGTCATACGTTTGAAATGATTTACCCGAAATGACTCGATATAAATATATATACGATTTTGGCTTAAAACTTTGCACATAAGGAATATATATATATAAGGTTGTTTTAACTAATAGAAGAAAAACCCACCTTTATCAAAGCGAAAGAAAGGTACAAGCGCCTCAAGGCTCGCCCTCGTCTCCGACCAAACCCGAATCTGTGCAAAAGAAAAGGTATGAGACTCAATGACCACATATGACGCTCGGCAATGACGTGAATATGACATGAATGCATAAATGATCATATTATATCATAAAAATGTTCATATGCACTATTAATAAGTTTAAAACATATAATCATTCATTCGTTCATTTATTTCATTCAATTTCATAAGTTCATGAATTCATATAAATTACATAAATTCATAAATTCATAATATTCGTAAATTCATAATTCATAATTCATATCAATTAATCTAACATTCAATTAATAAGCATAACACATATAATATTCATATTCACATTTAGGAATAAAATAAATAAAACGTTCAATCAATAGTCAGTAAAATAAATACGCGAAATAGAATTCAATTAATTTCAATAATTAAATAAAATCAAATAATAATCAAAATATATAATAAATATTTATAACATAATATATATAATATATATAATATAACCTATATATAATAATATATATATTAACATATGTACAACATATTACAAAATCGTAGCAATTTGATATCATATCATATAAGAACGAAGCATAAAATAAACGAACAAACTATACATGCAATTCATGCACAATCATATAAATTTCCATGCAAAAAGAAATGAAACTCATGCATATTTAATATTCTCCATGCATAATTCATTCAGAATTATTAATCCCATGCAGAAATGAAATTCATGCATAATTTTATGAAAAATTTCCCATGCACAATTATGATTTGCATGCATGCATATTAATCCCACGTATAAAATATATATATATAAATAAGTAATTAATTAAAACATAATTAATTAATATACATATAATTAGTATAATCATTAAATTAATAATAAAATAAAATAATTAAACATATATACATATATATATAATACGAAATATATATAATATAATATAATATAATAAATAATAACAATTATAATAAAATTAAATATAAAAACACGCAAAACAATTAATTCGCGCAATTTAGTAAACACCTACATCGTACCTTTACGTCCGAGAAATCGGGGCGTTACATTGCGGGTATAATCCTAAGGTAGGTGTTTTAAGCTAGAATTCTTTAATCTACCCCAAACCAAAACAACATTACCCTACGTTAGCACAAATATAATTCCAAAATCACCCACAATCTACTTCAATTCCAGATTTAAACACCAACGTATGACTAGAAACTAGGGTATGCTACAAATCACCAAAACTCATCTAAAGTTCTACCCTAAGCACAAGGATTACTCCTAGCATGCAAGATATCAAAAGAGGAATCGATTACTTCCAAAATTTCTCATCAAATTCAACATGAATCCTAGGGTGGAACTACAAAATTTGGTGAGAGAGAGATGTAAAACTACCAAAAATAGAGGGGGTGCTTACCAACAAAAAGGAGAGAGCGAGAGTGCGTATGTGTGCGGTGGTGGCGCGGCGGAGAACGGAAGGCCACGGCGGCTCGCGATGGCTTGGTGGTGGTGGCGGTGAAAATGCCTCTGCTGCTATTCCCTCTCTCGTGTGTTGTGTGTTTACATTGTGTGGAGGGAGATTAGGTCTTAATTTGTAAAAATTTTACCCAAAAACGTGTTACTAAGAACCCAACTTTTCACGATTTTGGCCCTGTAACGAGCGTTAACCCGTTTTAACCTTACGGGAGTAACGGGCGTTACTTCCCCCTGGCCTAGGCCCTTTAACTATTAACGGGTGTTAGCAAATATACACTGAGAAAGCGTAACGCCCATTACCTACTCTACCCGACGGCCCTAACTCCGTTAACGGGCGTTACCAGATTATACTACGAAGGGTGTAATGCCCGTTACCTATCAATTCGTTCCAAAAACTTTGACTCAACCACAAACACTATTGGATGGTGCTTAATCATGTTAATTTTCACGAATTAACACATAAGAATTCAGTCAAACCATAATGCACCCATTTCAACAACAGATAAACACACCTCAAAGCACACATTACAATTTATAGCATCAATTCATTCGCCACACTAGCAATTCAAGCCTAAGCACACACACAAACAACATAGCTAAATAAATGGACCTCAACAATGACATTTACGCTCGAATCACGGTTCAAGCATCTATTCCAACTTCAGACTCCGAACAACATGCCAACTAACCTGCAAATGAGAGAGATAAACAGAGAATCACGAGAAAACAAAATGAAAGAATGATAAGAAAGAAAAGAAAAGAAAAGAAAAGAAAAATTAGTTCTAAGTTATAGTCGTTAGCTTGACTGCGCAATCCTGTTTAGTCCACAGGGTTCAGTAACACACGCGAAGTGTGTTTTTCGATGGGCTCGCCAACTAGATACGGCTTCAACCTCTGCCTATTCACCACAAACGGGCCCGAAGCTTCGTTTTCTATTTCCACGGCTCCACTTGATATCACCCTAATAACACGAAACGGACCGGACCAACGGGACTTCAATTTCCCGGGAAAGAGCTTCAACCTAGAGTTGAACAATAAAACCAGTTGGCCTACTTCAAACTCTTTCCCCAGGATATGCTTGTTATACCATCTCTTTGTTCTCTCTTTATAAAGTTTGGCATTTTCATACGCATTGAGTCGGAATTCCTCTAATTCATGCAATTGCAAAGCTCTGTTCTCGCCGGCTAGCTTCATATCAAAATTAATTGCCTTGATTGCCCAATATGCCTTATACTCGAATTCCAATGGCAAATGGCACGGCTTTCCATAGACTAAGTTAAACGGTGACGTACCGATAGGTGTCTTATTAGCCGTTCTATACGACCATAACACATTATCCAACTTAGATGCCCAATCCTTTCTCGAGGTACTCACAGTTTTCTCTAAAATTTGCTTAATTTCCCTATTGGAAACTTCAACCTGCCCACTCGATTGGGGATGATACGGGGTCGCCACTCGATGATGAACTTTACACTTCTTCAAAAGAATCTCTAGAGGCTTATTGCAGAAGTGAGAGCCTCCGTCACTAACAAGAGCTCGAGGAACTCCAAATCGACTGAAAATATTCTTCCGTAGAAACCTCAATACAACCTTGGAATCATTCGTCGGTGATGCTATGGCTTCAACCCACTTACATACATAGTCAACTCCCACCAAGATGTACTTATTTCCATTGGATGATGGAAAAGGACCCATGAAATCAATGCCCCTAACATCAAAAAGCTTAATCTCAAGAATATACCTTAGTGGCATCTCATCTCTCTTTCCAATATTACCGTCCTCTGGTATGAATAACACCTAGTCACAAACTCGTGGGCATCCTTAAACAGTGACGGCAACCAAAATCCAGATTGTAACACCTTTGTAGCAGTCTTACTCGCACTAGCGTGACCTCTATAAGGACAGGAATGGCAATGATGAAGCACCTCCTCAATCTCATCCTGTGGTACGTATCTTCTCACCAAGTGGTCGGAGCAGTGTCTATAAAGCAATGGCTCCTTCTAATAGTAATACTTTCCATTTGAAAGAAATTTCCTCTTCTGGTGGAAACTTAAGTCGGGAGGTACAATTTTACTAACCAAGTAGTTCACAAAATCTACATACCACGGTACTCCAGAATCCATCTTAAACAATTGCTCATCTGGGAAATTCTCCACTATAACCTCTTCTTTATCCTCATCTTTTTTCTCAATTTCCAATCTCGACAAGTGGTCAACTACCACGTTCTCTGTGCCCTTCTTGTCTCTAATCTCGAAATCAAACTCCTGAAGCAACAATATCCAACCAATGAGGCGCGGTTTACTATCTTTCTTGGGCAAGAGGTACTTAATAGCAGCATGATCAGTATATACCACAGTTTTTGAACCTATCAAATAAGAACGAAACTTGTCAAAAGCATGTACAATAGCTAACAGTTTTTTTTCAGTGGTGGCATAATTAAGTTGTCCATCATTTAGTGTTTTGCTAGAATATGCAATAACATGCAAACTTTTCTCCCTTCTTTGGCCAAGGACAGCTCCTATGGCCAAGTCACTGGCATCACACATTAGCTCAAACGGTAAACTCCAGTCTGGTGCCACTATAATGGGTGCTGAAGTAAATTCTTTCTTCAACCTGTCAAAAGCAATCAAATAGTCATTATCAAAGATAAACTCTGCATCCTTTTGTAAAAGCTTACAAAGAGGTAACGAGATTTTGGAGAAATCCTTAATAAACCGGCGATAAAATCTAGCATGACCAAGGAAACTCCTAACTCCCTTAACATTAGTTGGTGGTGGCAACTTCGCGATCACTTCAATCTTGGCCTTATCAACTTCAATTCCTTTCCCTGAAATCCTGTGGCCTAACACAATTCCTTCCTTCACCATGAAGTGGCACTTCTCCCAATTGAGAACTAGATTAGTCTCTTCGCATCTCTGCAGAACTTGGGTTAAATTCTGTAAACACGATTCAAAAGAAGAACCAAACATAGAAAAATCATGCATAAATATTTCCATGGTACGCTCAATGAAATCGGAAAAAATGGCCATCATGCATCTTTGAAACATAGCAGGGGCATTACGCAAGCCGAAGGGCATTCTCCTAAAGGCGAAAGTACCATAAGGACAAGTAAAAGTGAATTTTTCCTGGTCTTCACGAGCTATAGCTATCTGATTATAACCTGAATATCTATCCAGAAAACGGTAATATGCATGCCCGGCTAATCTTTCTAACATTTGATCAACAAAAGGAAGGGGAAAGTGATTCTTCCTTATCGCAGTGTTTAGTTTCCTGTAATCAATACAAACTCTCCATCCCGTGACTGTCCTAGTAGGAATCAATTCATTATTCCCATTTTTAACTACAGTCATCCCTCCTTTCTCAGGCACAACTTGAATAGGACTAACCCCCTTACTGTCCGAGATGGGATAAATGATCCCGGTATCTAGCAGTTTTATTACTTTAGCCCTAACAACTTATTTCATGTTTGGATTTAACCTGCGTTGGTGTTCTATGGAGGGTTTATGCTCATCTTCCATCAAAATTTTATGCATGTAAATGGCAGGGCTAATCCCCATAATGTCGAAAATAGTCCATCCTATTGCTCTTTTATGAGCTCTCAACACCCTTAATAAAACATCTAGTTGTAATTCAGATAATTCAGCAGAAACAACAACAGGCAATGTATTAGATTCACCAAAGAATGCATACTTCAGATGATTGGGAAGGGGTTTCGATTCCAAGGTAGGGGCCTTAACGATTGAAGGGGGAGGAGTAGGCTTACCTGTACCCAACTTCTCATAAACAAACCTTTACCGGAATGGTACGAATGGAGTTGCCTCAAGTTCTCTAGAATAGGCAGCAATTTCTTCAAGTAATTCCTCTCTATCTATTCTCTCTTCCAATCCCTGCAAACATAATTCAAGGGGGTCATCTTGCATTGCTGAAACTGAAATAATATCATCTACCATGAAACACTGTTCCCCCACTACTGGTCCCTTCATGGTTTTGAACAAATTAAACTCCACTTGCTCTTCCCCCACTCTTAGGGTTAACAATCCATTCTTTACATCAATCAATGCTCCGACTGTGGCAAGGAAAGATCTTCCTAGAATCAATGGCATATCTCGGTCCTCTTCTATATCAAGCACAAGAAAATCCACCGGAAGATAAAACTTTCCGACCCTCACAAGGGCGTTCTCCAAGATTCCAGTGGGGTATGTGATTGATCGATCAACTAATTGCAGTGACACTGTAGTTGGCTGTAGATCCTCCAAACCCAATTTCCTGCAAATAGATAAAGGCATTAAACTCACATTAGCACCAAGATCGCACAAAGCCTTATTGAAAGTTAAATTGCCAATAGTATAAGGGATAGAAAAGCTCCCTGGATCCTTAAACTTCGGTGGAAGATTAAGCTAAATAATAGCGCTGCACTCCTCAGTAAGTGCTATCGTGACATACTCCTCCAATTTCCTCTTGTTAGAGAGGATCTCCTTCAGTAACTTAACATAAGTCGGCATTTGTACTAATGCTTCTGCAAAAGGAATATTGATATGTAACTCCTTAAAGATGCTCAGGAACTTCTCAAACTGTTTCTCGAATTTCTGCTTCTGCAATCTTAGGGGAAAGGGAACCGGCGGCACATACTCCTTGGGTGCCACATTCTCCTGTGACTTTGAAGGGGGCTCTTCCTTTTTCTCCTCTACACTTCCCTTCTTTGTTCCAGCTACCTCTTCATCCTTCTTACCGACAGTGTTGTCTTCTTCAGCATCTGTAGGCAGCTTTAGTCCTTCGTATTCCTTACCACTTCTCCAGGTTATAGCCTTGCACTGTCCTTAAGATTGTTTTTTGTTCGATCCGGTAACATCCCTTGTCCTCTTGTATTCAATGATTGGGCTATCTGACTGATCTGAGTCACCAAATTCTTTTTCTGATTCACCACCTGCTCTACTTGAGTTTCCAATTTCTGATATTTGTCCGAAGACACGGCTATGAACTTCTCAAGTGCAGCCTCCCATGTAGCACCCCAGACGGAAGACACCACATCCCCCGCACTACAACCCAAACTCGGTTACAAAATGGGAAGTCCGTACCCGAATCCGAATCATAGCGAACGGGAGACCACTCACACACTAAGCTAGGTGGGGCTAAACTACGAAACCAAATAAGCAATTTACCAAAATTAAATTCACGTGCGGAAGCAAATCATAAACACCAAGTAACGGGTTCCACTAACATATATACCTAGTCCCGAAATTCATACATAAATCATAAATCAAAATTTCACAATTCACGGGTTCAACTATCCCTAGAAGCCTGTCCCGAATATCACAAAATACAATCATAATAATTCATACATTCAATGCATAACTTAATCCATTACAATATGCGTGTAGTGGAACTCAGACTTGAACACACGACTCAACAGACCCAAAATCCTGCCTAGCACTCCAAACCTGCAAAAGAACTGAAAATAAAGCCGGGTTCAGTCTATAGGAGACTGGTGGGTATAAAATGGGGTATATTAGTATAATATCGCAGAAATTAAACACTCGCACATGCAAGCTATAATCCCGTGTGAGGTTTTGAAACATTTCCCAAGTGGGTGAAAACAAAATAAAACAACACTCGGGATTACAACAATCAATTTCATTAATTCATTCATTCAATCATGAGGTCAATAGGTGAGCCCGGCGAGAGGGCGAATTCTCCAACCTCCACCTCGTGTGTGCATTTATTCATTTATTCGTTCATTAGCGATCACACAATCGTTCATTCAGTCACAATCATTCGTTCATTCATTTATTCATAATCATAACATTCATAATCATAAACATATACACCTTCTTCCTTCGGGTGGTGGATGGGATTGCAAGGCCCGGCCACCTAATACATTGACCAAAGGGGGTTACATGAATTCCCCCAAAGGCACTCAGCTCCCATTCCTTGCTAATCTCCTAGCGAGGGCCGGTATCACCGTTATTATTTGTTGGGACCAGTACATGGGGATCACCGTCAGCCCGAGCTTCCCCGGATAGCCAAGTACACATAGTCCTGGGCCCCCATAAACAATGTGTTCACTGATCTCGCCAAAACATTTGGTAAGGGATTCATGAAAGGAAAAAGGGCTTTACGTTGAAACTCATAGTCTCTTTGGAAAAGGCTCGCTATAAATATAATTACATACTTGGCTTAAAACTTCCACGTAAGCTATATATATTGGGTCATCTTAGCTAATAGAAGAGAAACTCAGCTGTAACACCGTTTACCGAACAATACCAAAAGAAAAAGAAGACTTGAGGTAGCCTATGAACCCGACACGTCTACTCCATGGAGAAAACTGTACAAGAACCAACATGGTGCACTCGTGAGACTCACGACTGCATATGAACCAATTATGACACACGCCAATGAAATCCTCATGGTATGAAGTGAATAATATAAGTAATCATGTTACAATGGCACATAAACGATCTATCATTCAAGTTCAATCAATACATGGAGGTTTGAAGTTCATTTGTTCCATATCATTCATGAATCATAGCAAATCGAGCCATAACCTTAAAACAATAATCATAATACACATATCAACATGTTTACAATATATAAAATGAATATAAAGGCAATAGGATTCACTTAGGACGTCGAAAGAATGCAAGAAAGCACTTAACGTTTCATATAGAAGCCCTTAAGCCACGTTATAGCATATTAGCTTATTACTCGGCAAAATTATATCGAAACACTCCACAACTTTAACACACAACAATTATAACACATAATACAACATGTCACAACATATCATGGGCATTCATGAGTTTAAAGTACATAAGAGAGTCAAAGGATACAAGAAAGCTTCAAATGTGTCATTTAAACATTCATTCATACAAGTCATGTTTACACTTATCAAATGAAACCATAAAATTAAAATAAGTTAGCAAACATATCATATTATATCAATTAATCATGTATACATACATTTGAATCACATACGGAGTCCGATGAAGTGGAAGGAAAGTAAGAGAACGGATTTAGGCGAGTTTTGACAAGAGCTGACCGGTTTTGGAATTGCGCTTGCTGTAGAAAAACGGGATGAAAAATCTGAAGTTCTAGAAGTTGGAATTGGGTTTTATTTGTTGGATATGAAACTAGAGAAACATACCTTTAAAATGGTATGAGGCTCGAATCTTGGTTCAAAGCGAGGTGAAAATGGCGTAGACCCGAAGTTGGATGAATGCAATTTCCCGGTGAAGTGGCGACACCAAATTAAAATGATTATAACTCACAAATGAGAAATTATCTTGAGGTGATTCCAAGGATGTTCTAGACTCGATGTAGTTTCTACAATTTGAATTTCAGGTTAATTGGAATTCATTTGAATGGTTAACGGAGAATGAAACCGGAACGGAAAAGAATAAATGTACAAAACTGTAGGTCAATCTAAAGGGAGGGTAACGGGGGTTAACACTTTCAAGGCAAAAATGGGTAACGGACGTTAATGGCAACAGGCGATTTAAAGCTTGGAAATGGGTGGTGGTAACACGCGTTAACAAATTTAAGTGAAAAAGGGGTAACGGGCGTTACTCCCCCTCGGACTGCAACTCCAAGTTTCGCCTCCAATGGCGGAAAACACACCCAACACACACAAGCACACCACATAACAACTCCAAATCACCCAAAATTCATACCACAAGTCACGTACGACACGTAGATCATATATTCATAAGTTAGAGCTCGTGAAACGGGCTTGAACATAACAAATCCCGACCCCCTACGCTATTCATCATCTCCCCCAAAGAAGCACTTAAGCAAGGATTCAAGTTACAATATATACGTAGAATTGAAGCACGTAATGAGAGGAATACAATGGTTACCTTAGGTCGTTGATCGGACGGTTGGATCTCAAAAATCCCGAGCTCAAGGGTTCATGGCCAAAAAGGGGAAAAATCCTTCTCTTATCTCTTCCTCCTTGCTTGTACGTGAATATGAAAGAGGGAGGAAGACTTGGCTCCTTTTTGGGGCGGAGTTAGACGGGTCGGATTATACGGGTAGGGTCAAACTGTATCTGGTCCATCCGGATCGGATTTTAAAACGGTAGGGTGTTCAAATGACTTTTAAAGTTTAAAAGGTTAATTCATTGAATCTGAATTACCAAAACGAACTCAATGTTAAGGTTGGAATTCGAATTCGAATCCTGAGCTTAAGGTGGGCACAAACGGCCCCAAAACACCCTAATTATAATTAGGTCCTTAACGAGCAATTATTGGACAATTGAATCCAAGAACAATTTACATAATTCTTATGCGCACGAAATTAAAATAACTTCACGTTGACAAATAGACATGCAACATCATATAAATCACGAAATTACTGAATTAAACTCTTACGTGGCCTCGTACCTGGCTTGCCAGAAAACTGGGCCATTAAAACCTCTCCCCCTTAAGAAGGACCTGTCCTCAGGTCCACTGCCTCGAGTACTAGACTCTAAGCAAAACCTCTCTATGTTCATCCCACGCGGGGTTCGCGACATCCCAATAGGAATTAGTTCAGAGAGGGGTCATCAATCACAAAAGGGGCTTTAAACAAACTCTACAAGTTGCTCAGGAACTTGATCCGACCATGAGTAGTCCGAACATCTCGCACGATAGGAGGGTCTTATCCTTATTAAATACCATGATCCGAAATTCCACTCTCGAGATCACACTTGATCTTAATCCGTTCAACTCCTTCTTCATCACAATCATGTTCGCCCTTCCTCGGATACCCTAGCCTGCGCTTAAAAAAAATTCGAACACAAAACTAAACCCTAATAGCATTCTCGGCTCATCGTGGAAAAAGGATTGACGAGCCAATAATCCATCTCGTTCATGTTATGATCATTCCGAATTATTCTACCTCCAAAGCCCACGGTTGAATTGGCGCTCACTTTGCCCATCACGGAATATGATGACTTGATCGGCTTTACCTTATCCATTACCTTCCCTTGCCAATTCTTGAAATTCTTCCACGGTCCCATCGTCTCCAAGATATGAAGTAAGTTACACTGTATACTATCTTTTCATCCTTGGAGGATTTAGCTTGTAATTCCCAAAAAAAAAAAAAAATCACCGAGGTTGATTCTTCAACCAAACTTACCATCGATCAATCTTTTACCCCGTCTTGTCGTTTGAAATCCCAAGCATTCCTCAAATATCCATTGTCAACCCTGAAGCACTTACCCTGCTAGAAATTATTCCCGAAATTTCCTCATGCCGGTCTTGAAGTTTCCACTTTGATCTTGAAATTCGTCAAGTGCCACAATCTTGTAGTTCATCTCTTGCCATTCCTTATAGAATCTCATTGTTTGGGGCTCTTGAATTTTCATTGTTCCTATTTGAAGTAATACATCCGAGCATAACCGTGAATTCGATTTAGCTCCCGGTCGGCTCTCCCCCTTAAAAGTTTCTATCCCATTCCCTTGAAGTTGTTCTATTACGTGTGGGATACGAGATTCCCAACTACTTCGTCTTAGCTTTCTTGGTGTAAGGATCCTAGTCAAGTTATGTGTCCGGAGATATTATTCACATTACGTTGAAATGATTTGGTAGGAATAACCACCTCCTTCATTTATTCCAAAGTCGGGTTCTACTTTTCCGAGCCTCCGTATTTCTTCCTTCTCAACCTACATTCTATAGCCCTCAACTTCTCTTAATTCCTTATTTCGAATGTGGCCCGATCGAAATAGCATATGGAGGATGAGTTGGGGAGAATTCCTACCAAATAAACACTGAACGATGCATGTCGGGTCAAGATGCCAATGCACGTACCATTTAATATGCAACACGTTAGAGCAATCACATCAAGTAGAGGTGCACGTACATATGTAAATAAGGGAAAATAAATAATTTGAAATGTCGTATGATGCATGTGCCATGAATGTATTGAACCTGTCACCCTGGTGGTGTGCCTTTAGCGTAGCAACTTGTCCTTGTTCCTCTAATAACGAGCTTGCCTTGTCTTGTTGATCATTCCTTATTTTTCCCACGGTCTTCAAGATGTTTACGAATCTTCGTGCATCAACTTGTATATCTCTACGGTTCGAGGTTTTAATTTCTTGAATCCAAAGTCTTCCACATCTATGGATTTAATGTCTTGACTTCTCCCCAATAATCGGTCTTCCAATCGTTACCCCGAATCCTACTTATAGCCATCACCTTGATCAAGGTTTCCTGGTTTTCATCTCCCTCGAGTTCAAATTGGTTGAGAGATCCGTCCCCCAATTGCTCAGACTTGAGCACCTACTTTCTCTCTAGAACACTTTGCCTTTCTTTATAGTTCCCATTTATTGCTCCATAATTCCAAATTCGACCTCACAACACGACAATTCAGCTTGGATTTGGAAGGGGAACTCAAATCCTATCCTTAACATTGTCACCTTCCATGAACTTGTATTTAACAAGTTACTTGGCTTTCTCTAATTCCTTCCCGACTCATTTTTCCATCTTAGTCGAAATCTAAAGCACCTCAGACCAAACTTTTTCTTAGTCGAAACCTGAAGTACCACGAATCACCCATTCTTCTCCCACAAATCCAAACTTAACTTCTTCCTTGACGATCCCTATTGTTCACCATTTACGATCCTTGTTATATCTTGAATCTTCTACCCCGGACTAAAATTTAAATAACTTGATTCACTTGGAAGCTCCTCCTCTACGTCCCTTGTTACTCATCTCTCCTCAATCGCTTTTACCTTGAGTCCTCTTAATCATCACAGCTTCTTCAATGATCCGAACCTGGAACTAAGGTACCTTCGAGACTTTCTTCACCTCTCTCTAGAATGGATGATCCTAGGAAATCCGGTTGACTAATTTTTTTATAATATGAGCGTAGGTGTTGATTCTTGTAAGGCGTAATCATTATACACCCCCTCTTTACTTCACCTCAGACTCACCATCTCCAATAGAAATTACAAGCTTTTTCCTATACCTCGGTCTCAAGTTCCGGGTTCTAACTCCGAGCCATCGCTTAATTGGAGAAGGCCTTGAATCTAGGATTCCTGTATATAATCCCCGGTACATTCCTTACCATTTCCATGCCTGAGAATCAAGCTTATGATAGACCGTTGTTGTCGTAGAGATTGGTCGTGGTTTGAAATTATCTTCATACCTATAAATTATAACTAATTTCAAGAATATATGCATGCGATTAGTGCATGCTCATGTTACATTTTCATCACGAAGGGCACGAATTCGATGCAATAAACAACAATTAATTCGAGAAAGTTCAAACAGAAATGCAATCCCAAGGTTATAGTCAATGCAATGCACACATTAACAAGTTGTTCCTATGCCGTACGACCTAAACTGACTCAATCACAACACAAGAGCTCCGGTTTTGGAACCTGGAGGCTCTGATACCACTTAAGGATGTAGCACCCCAGACGGAAGGCACCACATCCCCCGCACTATAACCCAAACTCGGTTACGAAATGGGAAGTCCATACCCAAATCCGAATCATAGCGAATGGGAAAGCACTCACACACTAAGCTAGGCGGGGCTAAACTACAAACCAAATAAGCAATTTACCAAAATTAAATTCACGTGCGGAAGCAAATCATAAGCAGCAAGTGACAGGTTCCACTAACATAAATACCTAGTCCCGAAATTCATACATAAATCATAAATCAAAATTTCACAATTTAAGGGTTCAACTATCCTGAGAAGCCTGTCCCGAATATCACAAAATACAATCATAATAATTCATACATTCAATGCATAACTTAATCCATTACATTATGCCTGTAGTGGAACTCAGACTTGACCACACGACTCAACAGACCCAAAATCCCGCCTAGCACTCCAAACCTGCAAAATAACTGAAAACAAAGCCGGGTTCAGTCTATAGGAGACTGGTAGGTATAAAATGGGGTATACTAGTATAATACCGTAGAAATTAAACACCCGCACATGCAAGCTATAATCCCGTGTGAGGTTTTGAAAAATTTCCCAAGTGGGTGAAAACAAAATAAAACAACACTCAGGATTACAACAATCAATTTCATTCTTTCATTCATTCAATCATGAGGTCAATAGGTGAGCCCGGCGAGAGGGTGAATTCTCCAAACTCCACCTCGTGTGTGCATTTATTCATTTATTTATTCATTATCGATCACACAATCATTTATTCAGTCACAATCATTCGTTCATTCATTCGTTCATTCATTCATTCATAATCATATCATTCATAATTATAAACATATACACCTTCTTCCTCCGGGTGGTGGACGGGATTGCAAGGCCTGGCCACCTAATACATTGACCAAAGGGGGTTACATGAATTCTCCCAAAGGCACTCAACTCCCATTCCTCGCTAATCTCCTAGTGAGGGCCGGTTTCACCGTTATTATTTGTTGGGGCTAGTGCACGGGGATCACCGTCAGCCCGAGCTTCCCCGGATAGCCACGTACATATAGTCCCGGGCCCCCATAAACAATGTGTTCACTGATCTCGCCAAAACATTTGGTAAGGGATTCATGAAAGGAAAAAGGGCTTTACGTTGAAAATTATAGACTATTTAGAAAAGACACGATATAAATATAATTACATACTTGGCTTAAAACTTCCAGGTAAGGGATATATATTAGGTCATCTTAGCTAATAGAAGAGAAACCCACCTGTAACACCTCTTACCGAACAATACCAAAAGAAAAAGAAGACTTGAGGTAGCCTATGAACCCGACACGTCTCCGCCATGGAGAAAACTGTACAAGAACCAACACGGTGCACTCGTGAGACTCACGACTGCATATGAACCAATTATGACGCACGGAAATGAAATGCTCATGGTATGAAGTGAATAATATGAATAATCATGTTACAATGGCACATAAACGATCAATCATTCAAGTTCAATCAATACATGGAGGTTTGAAGTTCATTCGTTCCATATCGTTCATGAATCATAGCAAATCGAGCCATAACCTTAAAACAATAATCATAATACACATATAAACATGTTTACAATATATAAAACAAATATAAAGGCAATAAGATTCACTTAGGACGTCGAAAGAATGCAAGAAAGCACTTAACGTTTCATATAGAAACACTTAAGCCACTTTATAGCATATTAGCTTGTTACCCGTCAAAATTATATCGAAACACTCCACAACTTCAACACACAACAATTAGAACACATAATACAACATGTCACAACATATCATGGGCATTCATGAGTTTAAAGTACATAAGAGAGTCAAAGGATACAAGAAAGCTTCAAATGTGTCATTTCAATGTTCATTCATGCAAGTCATGTTTACACTTATCAAATGAAACCATAAAATTAAAATAAGTTCGAAAAAATATCATATTATATCAATTAATCATTTATACATACATTTGAATCACATACGGAGTTCGAGGGAGTGGAAGGAAAGCAAGAGAACGGATTTAGGCGAGTTTTGACAAGAGCTGACAGTTTTTGGAATTGCGCATGCTGTAGAAAAATGGGAATATCTCAAGTTTTAGATGTTGGAATTGGGTTTTGTTTATTGGATATTAAACTAGACAAGTATACCTTTAAAATGGTATGAGGCTCGAATCATAGTTCAAAGCGAGGTCAAAATGGCGTAGAAGCGAAGTTGGATGAATGCAATTTCCCGGTGAAGTGGCGACACATAATTAAAATGATTAGAACTCACAAATGAGAACTGATATTGAGGTGATTCCAATTGCAGGATGTTCTAGACTCGATGTAGTTTCTACAGATCGAATTTCAGGTCAATTGGAGTTCATTTGAATTGTTAACGGAGAATGAAACAGGAACGGAAAAGAATAAAAGCACAAAACTGTAAGTCAGTCTAAAGGGAGGGTAACGGGGTTTAACACTTTCAAGGCAAAAATGGGCAATGGGCGTTAACGGCAACAGGCGATTTAAAGCTTGGAAATGGGTGGTGGTAACGGGCGTTAACAAATTTAAGTGAAAAAGGGGTAACGGGCGTTACTCCCCCTCGGACTGCAACTCCAAGTTTCGCCTCCAATGGCGGAAAACACACCCAACACACACAAGCACACCACAAAACAACTCCAAATCACCCAAAATTCATACCACAAGTCACGTACGACACGTAGATCATATATTCGCAAGTTAGATCTCGTGAAACGGGCTTGAATATAACAAATCCTAACCCCCTACACTATTCATCATCTTCCCCAAAGAAGCACTTAGGCAAGGATTCAAGTTACAATATATACGTAGAATTGAAGCATGTAACGAGAGGAATACAATGGTTACCTTAGGTCGTTGATCGGACGGTTGGATCTCAAAATTCCCGAGCTCAAGGGTTCATGGCCAAAAAGGGGAAAAATCATTCTCTTCTCTCTTCCTCCTTGGTTGTACGTGAATATAAAAGAGGGAGAAAGACTAGGCTCCTTTTTGGGGCTGAGTTAAACGGGTCGGATTATACGGGTAGGGTCAAACGGTATCCGATCCATCCGGATCGGATTTTAAAACGGTTGGGTGATCAAATGACTTTAAAAGTTTAAAAGGTTAATTCATTGAATCAGAATTACCAAAACGAACTCAATGTTAAGGTTGGAATTCGAATTCGAATCCCGAGCTTAAGGTAGCCACAAACGGCCCCAAAACATCCTAATTATAATTAGGTCCTTAACGAGCAATTATTGGGTAATTGAATCCAAGAACAATTTAAATAATTCTAATGCGCACGAAATTAAAATAACTTCACGTTGACAAATAGACATGCAACATCATATAAATCATGAAATTACTGAATTAAACTCTCACGTGGCCTCGTACCTGGCGTGCCAGAAAACTGGGGCGTTTCATCCCATCCCTACTTCTGTTCCAGAAAGGGTTGATTATGAGGAATGTAAGGTAGACGTTCTGGTTGCATCAGATAACGGCCTGGAGTATGGACTAGGTCTGGTCGACGTAGACCTTGAGGCCTAGGTTGAAACGGCGGTCTGAGTTGCGGTATTGGTTAGTGAGGATAGTTCCCCCAACTAGAGTTGTAGGTGTTTGCATTAGTTGCATAACTCACTTGCTCTTGCATTGGAATAAGGACATATGTTAAACACATGTGGACCACTACAGATATCACAATTTACCTACACTGGTTGGAATTGTGTTCCAATTGCATTCACGGAAAGTTGGTCTAATCTGTAATTGAGAGCTTCAATTTGGGCATTGATGGCGGCTAGGCCATCGAGCTCTATGACTCTTGCTGCAACCTTAGTCGGTTGAGAATGGCTCCTTTCATGCACAAAAACATCATTCTGTGACATATTCTCTAATAGTTCAGCAACAACTTTCTCGGACTTTGACAAGAATGCTCCGCCAGCAGCAGCATCCATCGCTCCTCTAAAGGTAGGGAACATCCCATTATTAAATGTCTAAATGAGTAACCAACCAGGAATCCCACGATGTGGAGACATCTTCTGAAAATCTTTAAATCTCTCCCAAGCCTCATAGAAAGGCTCTCCATCCATCTGTTGGAAACTTCGAATCTCATTCCTGTACTTCGTAGTTTTACTGAGAGGGAAAAATTTTGCTAGAAAAGCCTGAGAAAGTGCCTCCCAGCTTAGAAAGAATTCATTCAGTACAGTACTCAACTATGCCTTGGCTCGTTCCCTAAGTGAGAATGGGAAGAGTCTAAGTCGGATGGCATCGGGTGTGACATTATCGATCTTAAGAGTATCACCCACCTCAAGAAAGTACTCAAGATGTGAAGTCGGATCCTCCAGTGGTAATCCCGAAAACGGATTGTTTTGCAGCAAGTTTATGATAGCTGGTTTGATCTCAAAGTTATTTGCGGCAATAGGGGGGACGAGTTGTAGTCTGAATTGCCCCCGCATTCGGTAAACTGTAATCTCTAATCGCAGGAGGAGGTGGCTCTTGAGGTGGATCTTCCACCGATCCGTCTCTTGCGTTGGTAGGATCTTCGGCCATCGAATCTGCACAAGGTCAAGGAAAGTCCTTAGCTCAATTCCGCAATGACAAAAACAACAAACACAAGATAGAATAATGGTCTAAAGCACTGGATCAAAATATTCAAGTAATACTGATTTAAAATGCCTTCCCCAGCAACGACGCCAAAAACTTGTTGTTTGATTTTACTAAGTTCAAAACCAATCGTGCAAGTGTACACTAACATACACGTAGCACAACAGGATTGTACCCAAAGGGAAGGGAAATCAATCAGTACTCTATATCCTTCTGTAATCTAAAAACCGAACAAAAAGCAATTATCATTATCTATTGATCTACTAAAAATAGATATAACAATTAACTAGAAATAAACGCAAGTAACAACTAAAACACACGAATTAACTTCATTAAACTAACCAGGCAGGGGAAAGTAATGAATCATACAATCAAGAGTCAATACGATACTTGTCTGACAGGTGTAATACTACAACCTAGTCACTTATATTTGTATTACCCTCTCTCAAGGTGTGACCAAGTGCTTAATTAGTGTTCAATGTTGCTCTTGCAATCACCAATAGTTAATTAAACCATAGGAACAAGACTAGTGCAATTCAATATTCTAGCGGCTCGGCATGGATTAAGATTACTATTATATAAGCTAGAACCAAATATTTTTATATTATACAACGTACAAGTTATGAAAACAATCCAACTTACCATCAATCTTTCAATCTATATGCAATTCTAATTCATGCTAAGGTTGGCCAGACCGTTGCAATTCAAACTAAGCCCGCTTTCAAAACTAAGAATTACACAAGTCATTCAAGCATTATATCGAACATCTATCATGCATTCATCATCACTCCCCTAGCCCTAGAGAATTAGCTACTCATAATTGAAGTAAAACTCATAAAATTAAAGAAATTGCATTGAAAGAAATCATATTCATCAAACCTAAACAAAGTCTAAAAATCAACCGCATAAACACTCTAGAAATTCTGGAAAATTTAATCTAACATATGTAACTAAAATTAGGAGGAATTAGTTTAAATAATAAAGCAACAATAAAACCGGAAAACTGAATTAGTTTCGAATTGATCTGTCTGAATCCTCTGAAAAACTCTTCAAAACACCCAACAGCTCCCTTCTCCAAGCTAACCCCTGAACTTTTCGGAAGAAGTCCCAAAACAAGACTTCTAAATGCACTTAAATATCAACCCTAATATCTCTCGCCGACAGCGGTAACGGGGGTCACCTATCCATGTGCATTTCTTGTTAATGCCCGTTACAAGGCTAAATCGGGCCTTCTCTTTTATAAGTGGTAACGTGCGTTACCACTTTTCTGCAGCCCAAGGGTAACGGCGCGTTACCCTTCCTACACCAGAAATCATCTCCTCCTGTCTCTGGTAACGGGCGTTACCAGAGTTGTACTCGTTACTCCCATGCTCCGCCTCAAGTGATGCTCTTGTGTCTGTTAACGGGAGTCACTGAATTTGAACTACTAAATGGTAACGGGGATAACCGCAGTTTCTTCAAAAAATACGTGAATTTGCTTTGCTTCGCTGTTTCTCATCTCCAACTCCTAAAACACCTAAATGGAGTAAAATAAATCCATAAACGCATCAAACGGTAGAAAAATATACTCTAATCAATGCTAAAAAATCACACAAATTCTATACTCAATAGGTAGAAATTCCTAGGATTAAATGCGAATTGAGTATTCTTGAGTTCTTTTAGAAAGCCTGAAATACGAAACTGTATTTTTCCTAAAAGTTTCTGAAAACTGTTTTCTTAAATCATGTTTTTGAAAATCTGTTTTAGTTGAAATCTGATTAAATCATATTTTTTAATTTTGGATTGAATTGGGTTTTGGAGAAACCTGAGATACGAAAAACGAAATGCGAAATGAACACGTGGGATTGGGACGTGCCAACGTATAGCACGCCCTAACCCCACGAGCACCTCTCGCAACCGCGTGGGAGGCGCCTAGGTGCACCCACACAGGCTCCCGCACATCACTCGGAGCGCCCAGCCACCCCGCCCGCCACGCCGCGCGAGGCTGCACGCGATTGCGCACACGTGCGGCAACTGCAGCAGGCTGTGCGCGCGGTTGGCACGTGTTTTTTGTGCTTTGCTGTGCGGCGTGCTCCGGGGCATTGTGGCCCGATTTCGTGTTTTCGTGGTTTTCGTATTTTCGGTCCTTGAAATCCCGATTCAATTTCTCTTTAAAATTTTATTTTATTAAATTATAATTATTTGTGAAATAATTGTTTAAATTGGGATTTTGAGAAATTAAGACGATTTAAATTCTGGGAAAATTACGAACTTTAATTTCTGAAAATATTGAAGGAATAGAATTATTAATTTTCAAAAATTAATTGGAATTTTATTAGTTTATTATTTTTCTGGTTTTATAGAAGAGGCTCTTGTACAAGAATTGCATCTAAGTCGTGTTTTAAGTCATTAGGGCTTAAAGCGAGAATTATAATTTATTGGTTAAATTTAAATTCTTACAATTTATGCATGTTAGGTGATCATGGGTTTAGTCTTAATTTATGCACATGGATGGTTTAAATTGGGGTTGGAGCCCCATAGTTGCGTTTTTCAATTGGGGTTGGTGCCCCACTTATGTGCGTACTGTTATGTGTTTATTATGTGGCTTTCCATATTACTGCTTTTGAGACCGGGGTATGCCCCTTGTAATTGTCTAAGTCCAATATGAAGATTGAGTCTTATTACTTTATTTCTTTCTCTTTTTATTGTAATTTGAGATTATAGATTCGTGGTGAGGTCTTTTTTCTTTCATTTTGGAGACAATGCACCCATGGAGTAAGATGGATCCACACAACAAGTAGCAAGATAGAGGCCATAAGTGTAGACCTCTCGAAGTGTTAGAGAGGATTTCTATTATTGTAATTGATAGGGCATCGTTTTATTTCCAATTCCCTTATGTAATTTAACCTGTTTTATGTAGCATGTATGTTAGAACTTGTGATTGTGGAGTGACTCCCACATATCACGCATAAGATAGGTAGAACCCATGATCATCACATGTTAGTACATGTTATCTGCTCTGTGCTTGTGTGAAATGCATTTAAGTTGTACTTGCATTAATCAAGACTAATTAAAATGGATAATATATATGTTGGTGAGGTCGAACCGGATAACTCTCCGGTTAAATCAAAAATTCCCATTAAATATTAAGCTAATTTTCGAAAAATAGGTGTTTAATTCGAGGTGCAAATTTTAAATTAGATTCCTAACATTCCATCAATAGGATTTAAGTTTAATAGAGGAAGCTAGTTACTGTCCATGAGTCGTGGGGTGACTATGTGAAATCTATTAGTTCTTAGTTTTCTAATTGATCATTTTAAATGATCAATATTTCGAGGTCAATTTTGGAGAAGGCGATATCCGCAAGTCGTGGGTCATTCGGACTAAGTTTTGATCTTAATCTTATGATTGATGGGTCTAGCTTAACGCCTAAGTAAATATGGATGTCGCACGAGTCGTGGGTCCATATTGAAAGATAGGTGATGTAAATCTTTCTATTAATTCTAACTCCTGGGTACTTGATACCGGTTGTGGATCTCATATATGTATGATGTACAAATGATAAGTGAGGTCCGGCAGCTGAAGGGAGGATAATGTGTCTTGAAGATTGGGGACGGCTTAACGGTCGAAGCTCAAGCTTTAGGCACAATTAGATTAGATTTAGGTCATTCTGTTTTACTTTTAAATAAAGTCCTTTATGTAGTAGACATTATTCGTAATATTATTTCTGTTCCAATACTTGATTGCAAAGGTTATGAAATTAATATTAAGAATGGTAACTTTTTCCTCAAAAAAATAATTTTTCAATACATCTTGGTACATTAAACAATGGACTTTATCCAGCTTAAAACAGTAATATTTTAAATATACAATGAGAAACAAAACATAAGAGAGATGACGAAGTCTCAGCCTCTTTATGGCACGCTAGATTAGGATATATTTCCAAGAACAGAATTAGCAAGTTAACTACCTTAGGGAGATTCTCTGAAAATGACCTTAAGCAGTTAACTTCCTACGAATCCTGTCTCAAAGGAAAGATGTCCAAAACTCCTTTCAAAGGAAGTGTGGAACGAGCCACAAAGACCTTGGATTTGATCAATTCTGATGTTTGTGGACCGCTTAGTGTAAGCACTCGAAACAATCATCAGTACTTCATAACCTTTACTGACGACTTTAGTCGTTATGGTTATGTGTACTTAATGAAGTACAAATCTGAGGCTTTTGAGAAATTCTTAGAATTTCAAAAGGAGGTTGAGAACCAAACTTGTCACAAGATCAAGACACTTCGATCTGATCAAGGTGTCTAGTATCTTAGTGAAGAATTCCTTAATCATCTCAGAGAGAATGGAATTATCTCTCAGTGGACTCCTCCGGGAACTCCTCAGCTTAGTGGAGTTTTTGAGAGAAGGAATCGAACCCTACTTGATATGGTTCACTCCATGATGAGTTTCACTGACTTACCACCTTCTTTCTGGGGTTATGCTCTAGAAAGTGCTGCCAAGATTCTGAATCTTGTTCCTTCCAAGTCAGTCCCTAAAACGCCGTATGAAATGTGGCATGGTAAAATCCCTAGTTATTCTTACTTAAGAATTTAGGGTTGTCCTGCTTATGTGAAGGTGACAGTGGGAGATAAGTTAGAAGCTCGTTCTAACTTATGCTACTTTGTTGGCGATCCTAAGGAATCCATAGGATATTACTTCTATGATCAAACTAAACAAAAGGTGTTTGTTTCAAGAAATGCAACTTTTCTTGAGGAATCGTTCCTAGAAGAAAAGAAAGGGAAGAGCACAAAACTCGAAGAAATTCGAGAAACTCCCACACTACATTTAGAGGACAGGTCCCATTCTGATATCCTACAACCAATCACGAACTACGTGAAAATCCTCCTCTAAGGTGTTCTCAATGCACTCCTGGACAGCCTGAGAGATGGTATGGTTTTCTCCATGAAATCTCTCAAAAGGATAATAATCCCCTAACATATGAGGAGGCACTGTTAGACTCGAATTCTGATAAGTGGGAACAAGCCATGATGTCCGAAATGGATTCCATGTACTCCAACCAAGTTTGGACCTTGGTTGATTTGCCTGATGGGATAAAAACCATAGGTTGCAAATGGATCTTTAAGAGAAAGCTCGGAGTAGATAGAAACGTTACAGCCTATAAGGCAAGGCTCCTTGCCAAAGGCTTCACTCAAAGGCCCAGTGTGGACTTTGATGAAACCTTCCCACCAATTGCAATACAAAAGTCTATTTGGATCATGCTTGCCATAGCTGTATATTACCACTATGAGATATGGAAAATGGATGTGAAAACTGCCTTTCGCAATGGAGACATTGATAAGGACATTTATATGAATCAACACATAGGTTTCACAATCAATGGGAGTGAGCAAAAGGTTTGCAACCTCCAATGATCAATCTACGGATTGAAACAGGCTTCTAGGAATTGGAACATTCGTTTTGATGAAGCAGTCAACGAGTTTGTCTTCGTTCAAAATTCAAATGAGTCCTGCGTGTATAGAAAGGAATTGGAGACTTCAGTGCAATTCTTGGTGCTTTATGTTGATAACATCCTTTTGATTGGGAATTCGAAGGATGACATGAAAGTTACCATGTCATGGTTATCGAATCAATTCGAGATGAAAGATCTTGGTGATGCATCCTATATTCTCGGTATGAATATCTACAGGGATAGAACTAAGAGATTGATAGGACTATCACAATCGATGTACATAGACAAAGTACTAAAACGATTCAGTATGGAGAATGCGAAGAACAAAGTTCTTCCCATGAGTGTAGGAACATCTCTTTCGAAGAAAATGTGCCCTAAGACGAACCTTGAGAAGGAAAGAATGACTCATGTACCTTATGCCTCGATAATAGGTAGCATAATTTATGTAATGCTATGTACTCGACCGGATGTGGCTTATGCACTTAGAGTTACGAGCCGTTTCCAATCAGACCCTAGAGAAGGTCACTGGACTGCTGTGAAGAATATCCTAAAGTACTTGTGAAGCACTAAGGATTTATTCTTAGTATACGGAGGACAGAAAGATCTAGTAATCGGAGGATACTGCGATGCAAGCTTTACATTTGACTTAGATGATTTTAAGTCAATGTCAGGATACATTTTCTGCCTTAACGGTTGAGCAGTGAGTTGGAAAAGTTCCAAGCAAATGACCACTATAGATTCGACCATTGAAGCCGAATACTTAGCTGCAAATGATGCAGCTAAGGAAGGTGTTTGGATTAGAAACTTCTTTGAAGAATTGAATGTCGTTCCTAGCATGAAAGACCCCATTACTGTGTTTTGTGACAGCACTGGGGCAGTTGCTCAAGCAAGAGAACCATGATCTCACCAACGGACCAAGCATATTATGAGGAAGTATCATCTAATCCGTGATATCATCAAAAGAGGTGATGTGCAAATTGAGAGGGTCACATTAGCAGAGAACGTGGTAGACCCGCTTACTAAACCCCTTAGTCGAGAAGCTTTCGAAGGTCATCTTGCGAAGATGGGACTTAGATTAGCTCCTGAATGGCTTTGACGGGCAAGTGGGAGATTGTTAGGAATAGTGCCCTAAAAGCCGATGTAATAGTCAGCTTTAGTACTTTCCTTTTTGTAAATCACAGACAATCTTTTAATAAATACGAATTAACGCAACACTTCTTTATATGCTCTTGTTTGATTGTGTGTTTACTTTTGACTGCGCATGTATAAGAACTCCCCTAATCAATATGACTTATAGGACTCAACCATTTAGGCGAAGTGGTTCATGAGACGAGCCCTATATCACATAAGTCATGATTAGAAATCACTCCAAGCCTATGAGTCCTACAGACAGTGGGAGTATCAACCTGACTCGTTCGAGGCTTCCTCGTGTGATCACGCCCTTAAGAAGGACCACGTTGTTTCATGGGGTGCAAAGTGTATTGTTGATACGTGCGTGATATATGGGGGTTCTTGCTTATTCTAAGCAGGTACACTGAGGTGTCCCGTGTGAGAAGATTCCTAAATGGGAAAGGAAGTTTCTATATCTGGCAAACGAGAAGAGAGAAGGCAAAGAAAAGCAACGAAACGACGAAAGAAACTCCCCCGGGGTACTACCATGACACATGACACGGCCATGTCAAAAACACAAAGGAAACGGACACGGCCGTGTCGAAATTTAAATAAATCAGATACCCAAGTCGAGGCTCTGACACGGCCGTGTCATGCTGCAGTTCATAATGGACACGGCCGTGTCAAGCAATTTTTTCCAAAACAAAAACGGCCAGCAGCCGTTCGGTTTCTTGAAGGCAAAACAGGGCAGTTTGCAGCAGCTCTTGGAGGGGTTTCTTAGGCCTCAAACACACACATATCATGCATGAAATACACACCAAAAAATCACCAATTCATGATTTAAAACGCAGCCACAAACAACTCAAAACTCATGCACCAAATTTGTCACAAAGAAGGAAGGAATGCAGCAGGTCATACTCTTCAAGTCTGGGGCTAAAACAGGGGATGAAAGCTTGTAAACACATAGCTAACATGTAGATAAACTCATATACTTCATCAAACGAACCAAAATTCAGGCAGCAATTCAAACCGGGAAGAGCAGGGCATATTCTCACGTTTGAGGTTGAAATGAAGCATGAAATCAATTCAAAACAAAACATATTCATAGAGTAACATGTGTGACACCTAACCATGCATTAATACACGAAATTGGATGCAAGAATCCATCAAACAAACCTCAAAACATGACAGTAACTTGGTGAGAAAGGGCCAGAATCGCAGCAGTTTTTAAGATTCAAGAACTCAAGTTTGCAGCCATAATGAAGCAGGAATTCAGGGCAAAACACAACATATTCATATAACAACATGTCTATTACATAACCATGCACTAATGGACGCAATTGGAGACAAGAATTCATCAAAAACCACTAAAAAACGTGGCAGCAGTTATGTGGAAAAGAGCAGATTTGCAGCAGTTCGAATATCCAGTTTCAAGGCCAAAAACCCAAGGTTTCAATCATGTTATCAATGGAGAATCAACCCTAACACATCTAGCATGAAGTATAGATCAAGAATGGAAGCAAAGGAGGTCATATAACCACCAAAGATGCATGAAATCAACCCTAAACCCAAGCGAAGACATGGAAGCAAAATTTGACCTCTAACCCTTCCTATTCATGCCATATCCCAAACTCATATTAAATATCAAGTAAAACATGAAATTCATGGATCAAATTCATCATATAATCATGGAGAATTCCAAATTATACATACCTTTAAGAGTTGATGAAGTATGGAAGAGGTTATGCTTTAAAATCACATGGCATGAGAAAGGGGTTTTCTTTCTTCTTCTTTTCTCCATGGATCAGTAGCTTTTCCTTCTCTCTTGGGTAAGGTTAAATTGGGCCCGCAAGTACAAGACTAGTCAAAGATGGCCCCATTAGCACAAGCTGTTCAATCCGGGCGAAAAACGGGGGTCCAAATGGGCTTATAAAAATACCAACCCAGGTTCAAAAGTTTCCTTTCTTCGTTACGAGTCTGATGCATCTTCTGGAATTCGAATCCGGATTCGCGAGCTTAAGTTATGGCCTCCGGAAACCAAGGTGCGCTAAAGCTAGTTAGGCCCTTGAGTCCCTCATCAAATACTTAAGGTTTAAATCCTCGACAAATGAACCCAAAAACTTAAAACGAGCATGTAAACATATTAATAACTCATATATATCACACATATCAAAATTTCACACAAATCGGAATTGAATTTCGGCACATAACGAGCAAATTACGAACATGCAAACTTAAACGTTTAAAATTCAAAGCTCATAATATAAACAATTAATTTCATATAATTTCAAATAATCATACAAGCATTAAAATAATACGCAAGTACACAATTAAATAATTTAAATACACATATAAACCTCTCGTTACAGCGTACCTGGAAATCCGAGAGCTCGGGATGTTACAATATGGTTCGTTTATGATTCGTATATTATGTTAACATGTTTTATTATGTGTTAAGCTTTATGTTATGAATTTATAGCTTGTTTTATGCCTCGTTTATGAAATATGATCTCGTATGCAATATATGTCCTTATATGACTTAGGTATGATTTCATTTGCATCATAAACATTCATACGCATTTTCCGAGTGTCTATATGGTACATTTTAAGTCTAAAAGTATCCTTTGTTGCTTGTTTTGTCCAGTTGACCCTCCAATTGACGACGAGGTTGGTCCTTAGGCATCCGATTCATTGTCTTTTGTCGCTACTACACGTTGGAAAGGTGAGGTTTTTTTCTTTTAGATATAATGACCTAAAACCCTAATTATTTTGAATCCCGCATGCGAGTTAGGTATATTATGTTGGAAACAGGAATCAGAAAGCAGCGGAATTTAAAAAATTTTCCAACAAAAGGATCTTGGACTCGCAATCCTGTATCCAAATTCGTAGAGATTAGAAACTTACTTTCTTGATTAACTTTCTCGAAGCGTTTTAAGCCACCCAAGAACGCTCTTCTCGCGGCTTGATCCCCACTCCTTGGTAAAGCTCGAATCTTCAAACTTCTAACTTGAAGCTCTCTAGAGATGGTCCACCAACTTAACTACAATCTAACTAGTAAGGATGCTAGTTCTCTAGTTAGTGTTTAGGCTTAACGTAGGGTTTATTTTATCTTAGAGAAAGGATGGTGTTCAACACATGAACCAAAAGAATTCTCGATTAGCTCCAAGGGGAGCACGAGCTCCCCTATATATAGGAGGGGAGTGGCCGAAAATCCCTAGTCCTTATGGGCTAAGGATTTTGGTCCCTCTCTCCTATTACTTGATCATCAAGTAATTTTGACTTTTACTTTGAATTCAAATTCAAATCAACTTTTAAGAGAGCTAAAATATCCAAACCCTTTTGGATATTATTATACTTTATTTAAAAATAAATAACTTATTTTTATCTAATTAATTAATTCACCATTAATTAACTAGATTATTTTTCTCCAAAATAAGACTTTCTTTTTAATCCAAAATTAAACCAAAGTCTATTAAACAATTAACACTTTTAATTATTTAACATATATATACAATATATATATATACAATATATATATATATACACACACACACGTGTGAGACACGTGTCCCAAGGACACGTGCTCCTCACGTGACCCACACGTGTGTTTTCACACGTGTGGAACCCACTCGGCTTGATTAACTCGTTTAATCATTTTCAAGCCTCAACTCACGTAACCAAGTTGTTGTGTGTGACCCTCTAGGTTCTCAATTCAATTAGCAGAGACACTAATTAATTAATCAGTCCACAGATTAAACGACTATAGTCTAGCAACAGGTGTTTAACCCCTAGCTGAATTGGAATGTTCGGATTCGACAGAACCTTTAAGTCATTGATTCATGTGAGATACAATCCTCCTACTTACTATCTCTCAACCAAGATCTAGGGTAAGGGAATAATCAGAACCCTAATAATCCGATGTTAAAGCAAAGTGCATTTCATATCCATTTGATCTCAATCCAAGAAACCCTTTTCTTCATGACCTGATCTACTGCCTTGGCCAAGGACTCCATATGGCATATGAATGACTTACACAATAAGAGATCACCTTGCAAATGCAAGTGTAGGTGCTTTCTTGATTCTCATTCACTTTCATGAATCACTTGTGCAGACCCAGCATAAGTCTTGAATCAGTTGTCTAAGGCGACACCCTTTAAAACATATACTTAAGACTACAGAGTTAACTCATAAAGTGACATGGAACCTCAAGTCTAAGGATCAATTAATCACATCAATGACTCGTGAGATATTTCCTAATCTAGAAGTTTCCATTTCCTGAAATAGAAGCTTCCTTTCCCATTTAGGAATGTTCTCACACGGGGCACCTTAGTGAACTTACTTATTGAAGTATGCACCCTCATGTATCATGCACGTATCAACTATACACTTTGCACCTCCATGAAACAACGTGGTCCTTCATAAGGGCGTGATCCCACAAGCAAGCCTTAGAGGAGTCAGGTTGACACTCCCATTGTCGGTAGGACTCATCGTCTTGGAGTATTTTACTAATCATTACTTATGTGAGATAGGGCTCGTTTCATGAACCATTTCACCTAAATGGTAGAGTCCTAAAGTCATCAGGATTAGGCGAATTCTCATACAAGCACAGATAAAGTAAACACATACCAAACAAGAGCATATAAAGAAGTGTTGCCTCAGTTCATTATTTCATTCAAAGATTGTCTGTGATTATAATAAGGAAAAGTACAAAGCGGATATACAATCGGCTTTCTAGGGCACTATTCCTAATAATCTCGCACTTGCCCGTTAAAGCCATTCTAAAGTTATTCTAAGTCCCATCTTCTGAAGATGACCTTGGAAAGCTTCTCGACTAAGGGGTTTAGTAAGTGGATCTGCCACGTTCTCAGCTGATGTGACCCTCTCAATTTGCACCTCTGCTCTTTTGATAATATCACGGATTAGGTGATACTTCCTTATAATGTGCTTGGTCCGTTTGTGAAATCTTGGTTCTCTTGCTTGAGCAACCGCCCCAGTGTTGTCACAAAACACAGTAATGGGGTCTTTCATGCTAGGAACAACATTCAACTCTTGAATAAAGTTTCTAATCCAAACACCTTCCTTAGCTGCATCATTTCCAGCCAAGTATTCGGCCTCAGTGGTCGAATCTGCAGTGGTAGTTTTCTTGGAACTCTTCCAACTCACTGCTCCGCCGTTTAGGCAGAAAATGTATCCTTACCTTGACTTAAAATCATCTAAGTCAGATGCAAAGCTTGCATCGCAGTATCCTTCGACAGTAAGATTTTTCTGACCTTCGTAAACTAAGAATAAGTCTTTAGTACTTTTCAAGTACTTGAGAATCTTCTTCACGGCAGCCCAGTGACCATCTCCAGGGTCAGACTAGAAACGACTTGTTACACTAAGTGCATAAGCCACATCCGGTCGAGTACATAACATTGCATACATTATGCTACCTATTGCTGATGCATAAGGTGTATGAGTCATTCTGTTCTTCTCAAGGTTAGTCTTATGACACATTTTCTTTCAAAGAGATGTTCCTACACTCATAGGAAAGTTCTTAACCTTTGCCGACTCCATATTAAATCTCTTCAATACTTTGTCAATGTACATCGACTGTGATAGTCCTATTAACCTTCTAGATCTATCTCGATAGATTTTAATTCCAAGGATATAGGACGCATCACCAAGATGTTTCATCTCGAATTGGTTCGATAACCATAACTTAGTTACTTTCATGTCATCCTTCGAATTCCCAATAAGAAGGATGTCATCAACATAAAGTACTAAGAATTGCACTGAGGTCT
This sequence comes from Lantana camara, assembly GCA_037501455.1. Lineage (NCBI taxonomy): Eukaryota > Viridiplantae > Streptophyta > Magnoliopsida > Lamiales > Verbenaceae > Lantana > Lantana camara. The sequence continues at coordinate 42,290,897 of CM074865.1, forward strand.
CCAATTCCTTTCTATACACACAAGATTCATTCGAAATTTGAATGAAGCCAAACGCTTTGACCGATTCATCAAATAGAATGTTCTAATTCCTAGAAGCCTGTTTCAATCCATAGATTGATCTTTGGAGTTTGCAAACCTTTTGCTCACCCCCACTGAACGTGAAACCTATGGGTTGCTCCATATAAATGTCTTTATCAATGTCACCATTGAGAAGGCAGTTTTCACATCCATTTGCCATATCTCATAGTCATAATATGCTGCAATGGCAAGCATGATCCGAATAGACTTTTTCATTGCAATTGGCGAAAAGGTTTCATCAAAGCCCACGCCGAGTCTTTGAGTGAATCCTTTTGCAACCAGTCTTGCTTTGTAGGATGCAATGCTTCCATCAACTCCAAGCTTTCTCTTAAAGATCCATTTGCACCTATGGGTTTGACCCCATCAGGCAAATCTAACAAGGTCCAAACTTGGTTGGAGTTCATGGAATCCATTTCGGATTTCATGGCTTCTATCCACTGTTCAGAGTCAGAATCTGAAAGTGCCTCCTCATATGTTAAAGGATCATTATCCTTTTGAGAGATTTCATAGAAGAAACCATACCATCTCTCAGGCTGTCTAGGAGTGCGTTCAGAACGCCTTAGAGGAGGATTTACTTGTGGATCGAAATTCGTGATTGGTTGTTGTTGATCAGAAGGGGACGTTTCTTCAGTGGGTGGCGTGGGGTCACTTTGTACTTCCTCTAATTCTATGACCTTGCCTTTCTTTTCTTTAAGGAACGGTTCCTCAAGAAAAGTAGCATTTCTAAAAACAAACACCTTTTGTTCAGATTGATCATAGAAGTAGTGTCCTATGGATTCCTTAGGATAACCTACAAAGTAGCATAAGTTAGAACGAGATTCTAACTTATCTCCCACTGTCCTCTTCACGTAAGCAGGACAACCCCAAATTCTTAAGTAAGAATAACTAAGGATTTTACCATGCCACATTTCATAGGGCGTTTTAGGGACTGGCTTAGAGGGAACTCGATTCAAAATCTTTGCTGCACTTTCTAGGGCATAACCCCAGAAAGAAGGTGGTAAGTCAGTGAAACTCATCATGGAACGAACCATATCAAGTAGAGTTCGATTCCTTCTCTCAAAAACTCCATTAAGCTGAGGAGTTCCCGGAGGAGTCCACTGAGAGATAATCCCATTATCTTTGAGATGATTAAGGAATTCTTCACTAAGATACTCGCCTCCTCGATCAGATCAAAGTGCTTTGATCTTGTGACCAGTTTGGTTCTCAACCTCCTTTTGAAATTCTAGGAATTTCTCAAAAGCTTCAAATTTATACTTCATTAAGCATACATAACCATATCGACTAAAGTCATCGGTAATGGTTATGAAATACTGATGATTGTTTCTAGTGCTTACACTAAACGGTCCACAAACATCAGAATGGATCAAATCCAAGGCCTTAGTGGCACGTTCCACAGTTCCTTTAAAAGGGACTTTGGACATTTTTCCTTTGAGACAAGATTCGCAAGAAGTCAACTCTTTGAGATCATTTTCAGAGAATAATCCTAAAGTGTTTATCTTTCTAATTCTGTTCTTGGAAATGTGTCATAATCTAGCGTGCCATAAGGGAGCTGAAACTTTGTCATCTCTCTTACGTTTAGTTTCTCGTTGTATATTCATAATATTTATATTCTGAGTTAGATAAAGTCCATTACTTAGAGTACCGATGTGAACGGAAGAGTTGTTCCGTTTGATAAAGTATTTACCATTCTTAATATAAGATTCATAACCTTCACAATCTAAAATTGGAACTGAAATTATATTACGAAAAATGCTCGATACATAAAGGACTTTATTTGAGACTAACTCAAAACTATGTAAATCTAATCTAATTGTGCCTAAAGCTCAAGCTTCAACGTTTGAGCCATCGCTGATCTTCAAGACACATTCTCCTTCGTTAGGTTGTTGGACTTCACTTAGCATCTGTACATCATTACAGATATGAGTTCCACAACCGGTATCAAGTACCCAAGAACTAGAATTAATAGAAAGCTTTATTTCAACGAGAAACATACCTTTCTTTAGAGTAGCCTTGTACTCTGGGCAGTTTCTCCTCCAATGTCCCGCTTTGCCACAATGGAAGCGAACATCCTCTTTCTAATCACGCTTCTTCTTTTGGGCCTTCCCCTTCGAAACGCCACCATTGGGCCTAAGGGGTTTCTTCTTCTTCTTTTGCACTTTCTTGCCCTTACCTTTAGAAGGCCTAGAAGAGGAAGACGGAGCATTCACCATCAGAACCTTATTGTCCTTCTTGATCGTGCTTTCAGCAGTCACAAGTTGACTAATCAGCTCAGCTACAGTAGCACCAGCATGATTCATGTTGAAGTTAAGGACAAAAGGGTTGAATGATGGTGGGAGCGAGGCTAGCAACAAGTCCACTGAAAGCTCATCTTTCAGTGGCATGTCCATGGAAGCAAGTTTCTCAGTAAGGGCGAGAAACTTCAGTCCATACTCATGGACACTAGAACCTTCCCTCATTCTCAAGTGGAACAATTCCTTTCAAGTGTTATACCTTGTAACACGTTCATGAGGGCAGTAAAGTTGCTCTAACTGGTCGTAAATCTCCCAACCGAATTCCATGGCCTCATGTTGCCTTTGCAAGTCCGGAGACATGTTAGCCAACATAAGGCAACGGGCTTGGAGATTATCGTCCTTCCACTTCTGGATCGCTTCCCCCTCGGCCCGAGTGGGAGCCTCTCCTTCGGGACTAGGCTCCCCTTTGAAGAGAACATAAGTTCTCTTCTCAGAATCTAAAATGATTTTTAGATTCCTCAGCCAATCAAAATAGTTGGGACCAGTCAACTTGTTTGACTCGAGGATCGATACAAGATGGTTTTTGGTTGCCATTTCAAAACACGTAGAGAATCACAGAATCTACGACCTAAATGGTAAAACAGAGAACTAGTGAGCATGCTGAATTATAATGATATACAAAAGATAAGGTCTTTAATCTAATGTAGCTCCCACTGTTTTTCAAAGATCTATAATTCCCAAAGATCTAAGAGGAACGCGTTTCCCAATGGGTACTAAGATCCTAGGCATTTTACCTCGAACCCACGACTCGCGGACATTCTAAGTAAAACCCTAGGTAGGTGCAATTCTAACACCTTTAGAACTCTTAGTAATTGTTTTTGCATCACCTATCTTTCAATATGGACCCACGACTCGTGCGACATCCATATTTACTTAGGCGTTAAGCTAGACCCATCAATCATAAGATCATGATCAAAACTTAGTTCGAACGACCCACGACTCGCGGACATCGCCCTTGCCAAAATTGACCGCGAAATATTGATCTTTTAAAATGCTCAATTTAGGTAACTAAGAACTAATAAGCTCCACTACCTATCCCACGACTCGCGGACAATAACCACCTTCACTTACTAAACTTAAAACCTATTGATGGAATGCTAGGAATTTAATTCGAAATTTGCATCTCGAGTTAAACACCTATTTGTTCGATATTAGCTTAATATTTAATGGTAATTTTCGAATCAACCGGAGAGTTGTCCGGTTCGACCTCACCAACATATATGTTATCGAATTTTAATTAGTCTTGATTAATGCAAGTACACTTAACTGCATTTCAAACAATCACATAAACAGATAACATGTCCTAGCATGATACTAACATGTGATGATCAGGGGTTCTACCTATCTTATGCATGATATGTGGGAGCCACTCCACAATCACAAGTTCTAACATACATGCCACATAAACAATTTAAATCACATAAGAGAAAGCGGTAACAAAATACGATCCCTATCTCTATTACATTTTCAATTGAGATTCCCCTCTATAACATTTTGAGGGGTCTTCACTTATGGCCTCCTTGTTACTTGAATGTGGTCCATCTTACTCCATGGGTGCAGTGTCTCCAAAATGAAAATAAAACCTCACCGCCTATCTCTACTCTCAAATTACAATAAAAAGAAAAAGACATAAAGTAATAAGGCTCAATCTTCACAGTGGCCTATGACAATTACACGGGGCATACCCCGGCCTAAAAAACAGTAATATGGAAAGCCACATAATAAATCATATAACAGTACGCACATAAGTGAGGCTCCAACCTCAATCGGAAAACGCAACTATATGGCTCCAACCCCAATTTAAACCATCCATGTGCATAAATTAAAACCATACATAAGTCTAAACCCATGATCACGTAACATGCAACTTGCGAGAATTTAATTTTAGCCAATAAATTAAAATTCCCGTTTCAAGTCCAAATGACTTAAAACATGACTTGATGCGAGTCTTATTTATAAAATCTTTCAATAAATCCCGAATTAGCAAAAACTAATAAAATTCTAATTAATTTCTGAAAATTAATAATTTTATCAAAGATGTAGTTTTCCAAAATATAAACCGTTTCTATTTCTCAAAAATCCCAATCTTAAGTTTTATTCAAAATTAAAATAAATATTCATAAAATAAAAATTGGGACTGGATTGCACGAAATACGAAAACAGAGCCCGTACGCGAAAAGGGGTGAGCGCGCACTGCGCGCCTCTGTCGGACATGTGCGGGCGGGAGCGGGCAGCCTGGGTGAGCAATCCCGCACGCCTTGCGGGGTTTCGCGTGTTCGTAATCCAGACTTTTCGTTTCGTGTTTTCATTCAAAAGCAAAACCAATCCAAGAAATCCAAAAACAGTTTATACAGTTTCAAATCTAAAACACTTTTTCAAAAATAAATTTTATAAAAAACAGTTCACAGAAACTTTCAGGAAAAATACAGTCTCGTAATTCAGGCTTTCTAAAACAATTACAAATACTCAATCGCATCAATCCTAAGAATTTCTACCAAATTCAATATAATTGAGACGAATCAGAAACACGATTAACGAGGTGGCTCTGATACCACTTTGTTGGAAACAGGAATCAGAAAGCAGTGGAATTTAAAAATTTTTCCAACAAAAGGATCTTGGACTCGCAATCGTGTATCCCAATTCGTAGAGATTAGAAATTTACTTTTTTAATTAACTTTCTTGAAGCGTTTGAAGCCACCCAAGAATGCTCTTCTCGCCGCTTGATCCCCTCTCCTTGGTATAGCTCGAATCTTCAAACTTCTAACTTAAAGCTCTTTATAGATGGTCCACCAACTTGACTACAATCTAACTAGTAAGGATGCTAATTCTCTAGTTAGTGATTAGGCTTAACCTAGGGTTTATTTTATCTTGGAGAAAGGATGGTGTTCAACACATGAACCAAAAGAATTCTCGATTAGCTCCAAGGGGAGCTCAAGCTCCCCTATATATAGGAGGGGAGTGGCTGAAAATCCCTAGTCCTTCTGGGCTATGGATTTTGGTCCCTCTCTCCTATTACTTGATCATCAAGTAATTTTGACTTTTACTTTGAATTCAAATTCAAATCAACTTTTAAGAGAGCTAGAATATCCAAACCCTTTTGGATATTATTATACTGCATTTAAAAATAAATAACTTATTTTATCTAATTAATTAATTCACAATTAATTAACTAGATTATTTTTCTCCAAAATAAGACTTTCTTTTTAATTCAAAATTAAACCTAAGTCTATTAAATAATTAACACTTTTAATTATTTAATATACGTATACAATATATATATATATATATATATATATATATATATATATATATTTATAGACACGTGTCCCAACTCATTTAGTCATTTTCAAGACTCAACTCATGTAACCAAGTTGTTGTGTGTGACCCTCTAGGTTCTCAATTCAATTAGCAGTGACCCTAATTAATTAATTCACTAATTAATTAATCAGTCCACAAATTAAACGACCATAGTCTAGCAACAGGTGTTTAACCCCTAGCTGAATTGGAATGTTCGGATTCGACAGAACCTTTAAGTCATGGATTCATGTGAGATACAGTCCTCCTACTTACTATCTCTCAACCAAGATCTAGGGAAAGAGAATAATCAGAACCCTAATAATCCGGTCTTAAAGCAAAGTGAATTTCATATCCATTTGATCTCAATCCAAGAAACCCTTTTCTTGATGTCTTGATCTACTGCCTTGGCCAAGGACTGCATATGGCATATGAATGACTTACACAATAAGAGATCACCTTGCAAATGCAAGTGTAGGTCCTTTCTTGATTCTCATTCACTTTCATGAATCACTTGTGCAGCCCAAGCATAAGCCTTGAATCACTTGTCTAAGGCGACACCCTTTAAAGCTTATACCTAGGACTACAGAGTTAACTCATAAAGTGGCATGGAACCTCAAGTCTAAGGATCAATTAATCACATCAATGACTCGTGAGATATTTCCTAATCTAGAAGTTTCCATTTCCTGAAATAGAAACTTCCTTTCCCATTTAGGAATGTTCTCACACGGGGCACCTTAGTGAACTTACTTATTGAAGTAAGCACCCTCATGTATCATGAACGTATCAGCTATACACTTTGCACCTCCAGGAAACAAGGTGGTCCTTCTTAAGGGCGTGATCCCACAAGCAAGCCTTAGAGGAGTCAGGTTGACACTCCCACTGTTGGTAGGACTCATCGGCTTGGAGTATTTTACTAATCATGACTTATGTGATATAGGGCTCGTTTTATGAACCATTTCACCAAAATGGTAGAGTCCTAAAGTCATTAGGATTAGGGGAGTTCTCATATATGCACAGATAAAGTAAACGCATACCAAACAAGAGCATATAAAGAAGTGTTGCCTCAATTCGTTATTTCATTCAAATATTGCCTGTGATTACAATAAGGAAAAGTACAAAGCGGTTATAGAATCGGCTTTCTAGGGCACGATTCCTAACATATTATATGTTAGATACGTGTATGATATGTACTTTGAGGGCTTGTCCCATTTGTTATAAGACTTTGAAAATGATTTGTATACGTATATAAGTTATTTTGCGTTTGATTTGAAAACCTTTGATAAGTGTGTGTGTGTAAGCAAGCTTTGGGCTTTGAAAGATAAGCTTTGTTGGAAATATGATTTTGAAATATGTTTTAGGCCCCGGAGAGTGGTATGGTATCTCAGGACTGCCGAGGGGTCGCCGAGCTCTCCCATCAACACTTTCCTTTGAGAGTCTCGCCTAACCTTAGGAGATTGAGGAAGGGCGTTTCTCTTGAACCGGTGGAAGCAACCGCCGAAGGTTTCAAGGACGTAATTAAGCCTTGTCTCCTGTGAAATTTGATCGATAGCTAGGGTTGTCAACCCTTCTATCATCCGGAGAAAGGATGGTTTATGATTTACGTTTTGATTATGATTATGTTTTGAATAACAGGAGTTGGAGGAATAACTCGTACTCGCCGAGTTGTGTGAATTGGTATGATCTATGAAACGGGAATAGATTCCTAAATACTTAAAACACTTTATTTTGGCCTATGGCCTTTAACTTCATTTAAGTTTATATATATCTATTATCACGGGGAAATGTTTTAGCTTGCAAAAACCATCCCGGTTCATGGATCATTTTATGATTTTGATAAGTGCTTTGCTATATATGTATTATGGGTGTCTGTGTTAGCCCCCTCACTAGTCATTAGGACTAACCCTCGTTGTTATTTCTCTTTTCCCGTTTTCTTTTGAGTTGCAGATTCAGTTTGCATCGAGCTAGGGGGCAAGTGTTCGTCGAGTCTTACTTGTGGTGTAGCTCGAGTCACATTTGCATTGTAGTGGTTATTAGTTTGCTACTTATGAACTATTTTGTAATTATGTATTATGAACACTTCGTCTCACTTTGATACTCGTTCTACTTTGGCCCGGGTTAGGCATTGTACATTGTATATAAACTTAGCATGCTCTCATGACTATATGATATATGTATGTTGATCTTGGGATTTGAGATAATTGTTTTATCCCTTCCGCTGTATTATTGATTGATATGCACTCTGATTGAGGGTTTAGGCTGCCGAGCTAGAGTGTAAATTTTGTTTGTCTCCTGTTTGTTATTGTTTGATGCGTGTGTGGACTCTCCATTTTGTTACACGTGTCAGACTCAAATGTGGGGGATGTGGTGCCCTTCGCTCGGGGTGCTACATCCTAAAGTGGTATCAGAGCTCCTGGTTGCAAAGCAGGAGCTCTAGAGTCGTGTCGAGTCTGTCTAGGGTGTGTGGCTTAGGATTATGTGACTATTTGCATTCATTTACATATTTATGTGACTTATTTATTTAAATTTGTGTTATTTGTTTACACGAAGATGTACTGAACCCCATGCATTAATATTTTCTTGATTTGTGATTTTCAGGATGCCTCCACGAATGAGAGTAGATAGAGAGCAGACACTGGATCTTAATCACCCTCCTCCACAAGCACCACCGCCACCACCATTGAATGTCGAAAATATTGTTCAGGCTCTTCTGAACCAACTTCAAAAAAATCAACGAAATCAAAATCCACATGGAGAAGTACAAGAAGGGAAAGTGACACCGGCGTATCGTGAATTTCGAAGCGACAAACCTCATAAGTGGTTTGGGGGAGATGAGATTAAAGCAGGGGAGTGGTTGTCGGAGATTATTGGAATTTGGGAGATTTGTCCAACTCCTTCTCAAGAGAAAGCAATATGCACCGATCGATTTATTCAAGGTTCGGCTGCAAGATGGTTGAAAGCAATGAGATCCAAGTTGGAAAGAAGTGGAGAGGAATTCAATTGGGAAAATTTCATGAGGGAATTCCACAACAAATATATCGCTCCAACGGCCCGTGAAAGAAGGCTTCAAGAATTTTTAGATTTAAAGTAAGGAAGTAGAACCGTTGAGGAATACATTCTTGAGTTCGAGAGGTTGCCTCCACATGCCACGCATATTACCGTTGTTGACTCTTTGAAAGCTCGGAGTTTTATCCATGGTTTGAAGAGGGAGATTCAAGAAGCTTTACAAGCATCCACTGTTGATACTTGGGAGAAAGCTACTAAGAAGGCCCTGAAAGTTGAAGCTCAGAAACTAAGGTTGAAGCCCATGGTTTTTCCTTCAGGCAGGGTTCGGGCTCTAGCTCCTACGTGGGTAAGAGGCCCGTTTCTCAGGGTGGGCCTCCGGTTTTCAAACCCCAGGTTTCGATGCCAACAAGAAGCCCTGACCCCAGGGACAGGGTCTGGTACCCACTCCTACTCTACCGGCCCTAATTCAGTGTTCGTATTGCAAGGGTCCCAATCATACCGAGGCGACGTGCCGGAAGAAATTGGGAAGATGCTATGGTTGTGGTGAGCCCGGTCATATGATCAACACTTGTCCTAAGAAGAAAGATCTGAAGCCTTTGAATGCCATCCCTCCGAGAGCTCCCATCCGGGCTAGGGCTTATGCACTTGAAGGTGAAGAGGAGGATGCTGAAGTTGATGCGAACGCCATTGTGGAAGGTATTATTAACATTCATGTTATCCCATTGCATGCATTATTTAATTCGAGAGCAACGCATTCTTTTATTACTTCCTAGTTTATTCCTACTCTCTCTTTGCCTGTTGCTTGCTTTGATGATTCTTTTATGATAAGTTCCCCTTTTGGGGAAGTCTGGTGACAAACCGTGTTTTCCGTGGGTACCGGACGGTTGTTGAACGACAAGAGTATTCAGCAAATTTTGGGGATGGATTGGTTGTTTCGACCGCGAGCGAAGCTAGATTGTTTTGCTAAGAAGGTTACTTTGGGTTCTACAGTGTTTTCGAGTCAGAGGTTGAAGACCTGCCGGTTTATTTCCTTTACTGAAGCAAGTAAATTGTTCCGGGATGGTGCGATGGGCTATGTGGCCTATCTTTTGAACAAATCGAAAGATCCGGCCAAGCTCGAGGAGATGGACATTGTGAAGGAATTTCTTGATGTTTTTCTCGGAGAGTTTGGGATCTTTCCCTCCCGATCGGGACATTGAGTTTGTAATTGATCTCTATCCCCGAGCAGAAACTTATGAAAAATCTCCCTATAGGATGGCTCCAGCGGAGTTGAAGGAGCTGAAGACTCAACTTGATGAGCTCTTAGAGTGTGGTTACATTCACCCGAGCACTTCTCCGTAGGGTACTCCTGTCCTGTTTGTAAAGAAGAAAGGTGGGACATTGTGGATGTACCTTGACTATCATGAGCTGAACCAGTTAACGTTTAAGAACAAATACCCACTTCCTCATATTGAACAGTTGTTTGATCTCCTTCAGGGTTCGTGTGTTTATTCCAAGTTGAACTTGAGGCAAGGGTGCTATCAGTTGCGTATCCAGGAGGAAGACATACCAAAGACGGGTTTCAACACTCGTTATGGGGATTTTGAGTTCATGGTCATGCCTTTTGGTCTTACAAATGCCCCAGCCGCGTTTATGGATATGATGCACCGAATATTCAGGCCTTAACTCGAAAAATTCGTGGTCATCTTTATAGATGATATTCTGCTGTATTCGAGGTCCGTGGAAGAAAATACGCGGCATTTGAGAATAGTATTGTCTATACCTCGAGAGCATAGACTGTTCGCCAAGTTTAGTATGTGTGAGTTCTTGATAGATCGGGTTTCCTTTTTGGGTCACTTAATTTCGGGGAAAGGTGTGGAAGTGGATCCTGCAAAAATAGAAATAGTTATGCTATGGAAGCAGCCAAAGAATTCCTCGGAAGTGAGATGTTTTCTTGGGTTGGCGGGGTACTATAGGTGCGTTGTGAAAGATTTCTCGAAGATTACCTCCCCGTTGACTCGATTAACAAAGAAAGAGGCTAAGTTCGAGTGGGATGAGGCGTGTGAGATGAGTTTCAAACTCTTAAGGAAATATTAACTACTACACCGGTTTTAACTCTACCCTAGGGTCCCGAAGGCTACTCAGTTTACACCGATGCATTGAAGGAAGGCCTCAGTTGTGTATTGATGCAGAATGTTAAAGTAGTAGCCTACGCCTTTAGAATGTTGATGCAGAATGTTAAAGTAGTATCTTAGTAGCCTACGTGTGTAGGATCACGAGAAAAACTATCACACTCATGATTTCGATATTGTTGCGGTTGTTTTTTGTAACACCCCTTACACGTGGAGGTGCCACACCCCGCACTATAGCCTCGATCCACGTATGAAATGGAATGTCCATACATAAATCGAAACTATAGCGAACGGGTGACAATGCAATACCAACAAGCTAGGCGGGAACTAAACTGTTCATGCGATAAAATGAAGTAAAAGCAGCAATTAATTCATCAGTATAGGTAGTAAACATATCACTTTCAATACATTATCATCTCTTCATATCAAAATATCTAACATGTAATAGTAACGATCATAACATAATTTCATTAGTTCTGTACATGAAATGAAATGCTAGACTCTGTGGAATGTGCGACCTGACTCGACTCCCGCCTAGCCCACGACCGCTCTCAAGTACCTGAAAGGTGGGGTGTCAGTCCATGGAAGACTGAGTGAAGTAGTCAATATGTGTATAACACAAGTAACATGCACGTTGTGACCTCGGGTAATGTTTTAATTGTAAAAGTAATAGAAGTTTAAAATATAATACCCATCGCCCGAGGTTACAACCATCAAGTTTATTAATTAAAGTTCATATTATTGAGACGTGGCCCTGGCGAGTGAGGGCTCTTCCAACCTTACACCAAGTGAATCATTACCGACTAGTAGAGGTATCATGTGATCAAGCAATTCAATTACGGTGTACACGTATTCATTTCATGAACTCCTTCACTCCGGTTGATGGCGGGTTTGCAAAGCCCTATCCATCCATGCTACGCACGTCAGGAACATGACTCCCACGTGCGGGATTCCTTCCTCCACCAACCTCCTGGTGGATTCAGGGGTCATCCCAGTGTTGAGGGGTGTGTATAGAGCTACCCGTCAGCCCAACGCTTTCCCGGTTGACTCGTACACATACCCTCGGGCCCAATGTGTTATCATGCTACTCGCCACTAACAATCAGGACTAGTATAATACATGCATTGCTTTGCATGAGTCCAATTTGCTTGAAATTGTTTTAAACATTGGAAATGATTTTTAATAAAATATGTAAATACCTTTTTGGCTTTGAAAGTTCACGTAAGGTTATAGGGTGTTATACAATTATTAACTAAACCTCACCTTTTCCGAGAAACGCGACAAGGATACGTTCTAGGGAGCTTGTCCCTCGTTCACGGCCTCTGGACCTGTGCAACACGACGTGTATACATGAGACATGACCAAATATGACGAACGGCCAAAATGTATCGAGACGACCACGAAATTACAATGTGGCATGATAACTTTTCGTTTCACATCATATTAACACATATTATAGCAATTCGGGGTCAAAGAAGTCGTTGGATCGAGGGGTCATTTTCGTAATTTTATGCAGAATATTTTGTTCTGCATCACAGGTGGGAACGGCCGTTCCGGGTCCCTTTGTAAAATGGGAACCGTCGTTCCCGTTTCTCCCCAAAAGCGCGCCAACGTTTTCCCCATTTAAACACGCCTTTGAGCTGGGAACGGCCCTTCCGGCGCAAGGCCAAAATGGGAACGGCCGTTCCCATGCTCGGCCGCCCTTTTTTATTTGAAAAGGAATGGGAACGCCCGTTCCCACAAAGCCTTGAGGCTGGGAACGGTCGTTCCCAGTTCCTGCAACTGAAAACAGAGCAGAAACAGGGGAAGCTCTCGGCAATGGCACCAAGACAACAACAAAACCCAAGTTTGATCAATAAAGACATGAAATTCTGGAAATATACATGCATATATCTTCAATAAATGCTAAGATAACACTTAAACACTTAAACTATGAAATATTGTCAAGAATTCATGTTTTATGCTCATGATCATACTTGATCATTCAAACTCATTTATTCAAGAATTCATAAGGAAATCATGTTATAATTCATGCTATGGTCACACAATCATGCTTTCATCTACCAAGAGTTCATTTATCATACAAATCCCAAACCCTAACCATTTCTAACATGATCAAAAATCATCCATTCATGCACAACCAACCTTGAAGCTAGGAAATGGATGAAAGAAGGATGATGATGATGATAACTCCCAATTTCTTGAAAGATTTTTCTTGAAATCTTGATGATTGATGCAAAAGATCACTCTTCCCTTTTTCTTCTTTAGAACCGAGAGAGAGATGAATATGTTGGGAAATATATGCTAGAATGAATCAAGGAAGCTTGAAGAAGCTTATACATTCCATTCTTGATTTTTGTGTAAAATAGACTAATTGCCAATAAATCCTCCAAGAACTCAATCTATATAATTGAGTATACAAGGTTTTAAAATAAGATCAATTAAGTCCTTAAGAATTGGCAATTAAGTCCCTAGAATTTTAGAAAATATTTAACTAGGGACAATTTAGTAATTTGAAATGCTCTTTGTATTGATTTCATGTAATAAATATTTTCCGTACTATAAAATAAATCCTAATGGTACTATAATAACCGAAATTTTTGATTAATAAAATTTGGGGCGTTACATTTTTGCTTTGATGAAATAGCGCCATTACCTCTATGGAGTTACTTTTGAAGTGTTTACTAACCACCAAAGCCTCAAGTATTTGTCCACTCAGAAGGATTTGAACGTGAGGTAGAGGCGTTAGGTGGAGTTACTCGCTGACTATGATTGCATGATTCAATACAACCCGGGTAATGCTAATGTGGTTGTGGATGCTTTGAGTAGGAAAGCTAGTGTTTCAAGTTTGGAAGCAGGTTCAAGCAAACAGAGTTCAGTGTTCTTGGTTTCAGAAGCTCGTTTGGCAAATATTTCTGTTCAACCAGATTTGAAGCAAAGATTGATTGAAGCTCAATCAATTGATCCAGAAATTCAAAGATTGGTGGCTAAGGCAAGGATCAATCCGGAGACCAAGTTTTTGATGATTCAGGTTTATTTCGGTTCAAGGCTCGGGTTTGTGTTCCGGAGGAGCTTAAACAGTTGGTTCTTGATGAGGCACATAGATCGGGTGACACGATATATCCCGGTACCACTAAGATGTATAAGGATTTAAGGACATTGTATTTGTGACACCCCGACTCTTCGAAGCACGTCACGTTGATGATCAAAGGTAAGTTCTTTCCCTTGAATGATTAATTTAAGAATAATGTGACTCATATGACTAAATGTGAATTTAATTCGATATGCTGATTATTCGAATTAATTAAGAGTAATTGATAATTTAAATTATTTCGTACGTAAACCTCAACGGTTTAATTTAATTTAAGTTTATTTCATGAATAACTTCTAAAATCGATTTTAATGTCTTACGTTATTTAACTTGTTTAATTTAAACTTATTCGAATTCTTCGTAAATTAATTGATAATTACTTGTTTTGAGACGTCGTTGATTTGTACAAAAGGTTTTCTAAAAATTAAATTGGATTAAGAACTAATTGGTAAATTCTTTCTCGTTTTAATTTGTAAAAAAATTATTTCGAAATTTGTAAGTTTATTTTATTATACTCGTGTTTTATTTTACGGTTTTTCAACACGTCGTATTCGGGTTAAGTATACGAGATCGTACGTGAACCGGTCAAAACCTTTTTCCTCTCTCCCTTCTCTCTCTCCCTCCTCTCCCAACTCTCTCTCCCACGACACTATGCGCGGTTTTGGTTACGAGCCCATAAGTAGGTCGTTTCTTGATGGACTTCAATGAATGAACAAGTAATTTCGAAGATCTCGACGAGACCTACGCAAGAGTGCCAATTTTAGATCCTAACAATGTGTGGAGGCGGAGATATCTCCAATTTTCAGTTACAGCAAAAGGGGGGTGTCGCACCACCAGACTTGTCGGCGTCCTGCGGCGGTTTTCGACGATCTCCTTAGGACACGAGCTCTGGAACATGGAAGCCAACTCCCGGGCGGTCAGTTTCACGGTAGCGGCGCCGCCATTGGAGCTCTCATGGCGGCGCACGCGCCGGAGAAAGAGAGACGCGGTGGCGCCATGTTATTGTAGCCGCCGCGTTTGGCGGTTTCCGGCAGGATTTTCCGACGAGCAAGTACCTTTTCCCATGGTTCTCGACCTCTTGAACATGATTCCAGCCACGAATTGGTGTAAAAATGGCCAGAAATGGGAGTTTTCCGACCTTGAAGGTGGCGCGGTGGCTGATGTACGGCGGCGACGGTTCTGGAAAAAATTTCGGCTTATACTATAGGGGTTTAGAAGAGCTCGTCACGGGTAAGACGATGCTTTTTACGGATTCGATTTTCGTTCATCAATTTGAAAGTAATTTGGATTTGAAGTTTTGGGGTTTTCGTATTGTTGGATTTGAAATTGGAGACTATTGGCTTGGAATTTTCAGAAATTGATCGAGGAATTGGAACGGGCACGAAGTCTGCTTAATTGGGGAATTTTTTTGGGATTTTTCCAGCATGTTTGACCGGCGGCCGGCGGCTTTTTCGGCAGCTCCGACGGCGGCGTTTCGGCGTCTCTCGGACAGCTTGTCTGCCTTGTCGTGGTGAGTTCAACGCCACTTTCCGTTCGTTAATTGGATGCTCGGTTTATTTGGTATCAATTATTTTATGTATTTAAGAATTATTCGATTTAGTTGTTTAAATGTAAATTAATTATTATCTGCTCGAATTTGTTGATCGTTATGTACTCCGATGTATACGAAAGCATGTATTGAATGAATTGGGAAATGAATTGATGTCTTGATTTGCAATTTGAACCCCGATATGTTGAATCTGAGTTGCAACCTGCACAATCCTTCTGTAACTCCTACCCAGCCGGGGAGTTTTGCTTTGGATTGGCTACCCGGGCGAGTAGCCACTGCTGAACCTCTGCTTCTTTTTCCTTTCTTCTTCTGTTTCTTTCACCTCCCTTCTTCTTTCCTGGTGTTGCTTCGAGGGTATGGGTGTGTGTTTGTGTTGCTGCTGTTACTGCTCTTCTTGTGCAGAGGTGTGTGTGTGCATGGCTTGTGTGTGAACTTGCATGCATGTGTATATAATATATAGTATATATTTGAGTGTGTGCGTGCATGCACGGGTAATATATATATATATATATATATATATATATATATATATATTAATTATGTTAATATAATATATGCATGCATGCTAATTACGTAAATATATATATATATATTATATTTATACATATGTTATTATATATAATTATATATATTTATTATATATTTTAAATATTATTTGATTTAATTCAATTCTTGAAATTAATTGATTTCTATTCCGCGTGTTTAAATTACCGAATATTATTTGAACGTTTTATTTATTTTATTCCTAATTGTGAATATGAATATTAATTGCGATGATTATTAAATGGAGTTTTAGATTAATTGATATGCATTATGAATGTTATGAATTTGAATGAAATATATGAACGAATGGTTTGATTTTATGTTTTAAATTCCTTAATAGTGCACATGAACATTTTTATGATATAACATGATCTTTTATGCATTCATGTCATATTCACTTCATTGCCGAGCGTCATATGTGGTCATTGAGTCTCATACCTTTTCTTTTGCACAGATTCTGGTTTGGTCGGAGACGAGGGCGAGCATTGAGACGCTTGTGCCTTTCTTTTGCTTTGAAAAGGTAGGTTTTTCTTCTACTAGTTAAAACAACCCCATATATCCCTTATGTGCAAGATTTAAGCCAAATTAGTATATTATATAAATCGAGTCATTTCGTGTAAATGATTTCAAACGTATGACCCCTTTTTATTTATGAAACCCTACCTTATGTTTTGGCGAGACATATTTATGATTGCACGGGCCCCGGGACTTATTATATGTGGCTAACCGAGGAAGCAAGGGCTGACGGGGATCCCAATACTAGTCCCAACCAAACTACGGTGATACCGGCCCTCGCTAGGAGGTTTAGCGAGGAATGGGAGCTGAGTGCCTTTGGGGGATTCATGTACCCCCATTGGCCTATATATGAATTGGTGGCCGGGTCTTGCAAGCCCGTCCAGCACCCGGAGGAAGAAGGTGTATATGAATGATTATGATCATTATATTTATGAGCACAAAAGATATATGTATGATAATGAATGATTGAATAATTGATTATGAATACACAAGGTGTTGGTTGAAGATTGTGCACGCCCACTCGCCGGACCATAAACCCTTATGAATAATTATGAATGAATATGAACGTCGTAATCCCGTTGATGTTTTCTTTCTTGTAACCGCTTGGGAAATTCTTATCAAACTTCACACGGGATTAGGTCTTCCATGTATGTGTTTAATTTATGCGATATTATATCTTTTACCCCGTTTTATACCCACCAGTCTCTTTTAGACTGAACCCGGTTGTTTTCAGTTGTTCTGTGCAGGTATAGGAGTGCTAGGCGGGAATACAAGTCGTCTAGGTCTTGCATTTATGTTTAGCACTTCTTTCCAGTTTCATATGTTCATACTCTTATTTCTATGTTGTATATGATCATAGTATAGCATGGAGCATCATGACTTGTAGGCCGTGAGTGTCGTTGAATACTTGAATGATTTTGTATATCTATTTTTGGAGCTTGGTGGCTCATTGTATATATTATGTCGTTCTTGCTTCGGCGTTTTATTTTAACTCTGATTTTATATTATCTTGAGTTGATTGGTTTAAGGGTTAGTCCCGCCTAGCATAGTGTGTGTGTTGTGTCCCCGTTCGCCGTGGATTGGGCAGGCGTATGGACTCCCATTTCATATACGGGGTCGGGTCTCGGTGCGGGGGATGTGGTACCTTACGCTCGGGTGGTACCCCAAACCTCAAGTTTTAGATATTTAAAAACCCCCTCTCGTTCCTTAGATCATACCAACTTAACCAAATCAGCGAGTAAGAGTCACACTTCCCCAACTTCCATAACAAAGGACGAAACAAAGCAAAGCAAAAATCATAATCCATCCTCACACCGGGTGATAGAAGGGTTGACGGCCCTAACTATCCATAACACCTACGAGACAAGGTTTAATCACGACCTTGGAACCTTCGACGGTTATCTCCGTCAGCTCAAGAGAAACACCCTTCCTCGATCCTCCCAAGGTTGGGTGAGACTCTCAAATGGAGGTATTGATGGAAGAGCCCCGAGATTGCCATACCACACTCCGGGGCCCGAAACTTATCACAAAAGTCATACATACTATGAAGCTTATCTTTAAAAGCTAAATCTCGCTTACCCACACACACTTGCATAACACTAAAGTTTTCCAAACAAAAGCAAAATAGCTTATATACTTATACAAAACGTTTTCAAAATCATATAACAAGCGGGACAAGCCCTCAATATAAATACCATACACTTATTTAACATATATTATACATAATCACATGCAAGGCTTCAAATCAAGTAGGGTTATAGGTCATTTAACTAAAAGAACAAAAACCTCACCTTATCAACGTGGGTAGTGGAGACAAAAGTGAAACCGGATACCTAAGGAGCAAGCTCATCCACAACGGAAAGGTCCTCTAAACAAAGGAAATAACAAGAGACACTCTTAGACTCAATATGAACCATATTGATGCTCGGTAAATGCATATGTAGGTTTATGATTCGAATGATATGAAATGAATCCCTATTTAGGTCATATAAGAGCATTCATTGCACATAAGATCATCTCTCACAATCGAGGGCATAAAACAAGCCATACATTTGCAACATAAAACTTAACACATAATATAACAAGTAAATCAAACATACAAGTCATAAACGAGGCAAGAAAGGCCAACGAAAAGCAACAAAATAACGAAAGAAACCTCCTCGGGCGCCACCCTGTTGGATACGGCCGTCTCCAAAATGCAAAGGAGATGGACGAGGCCGTGTCCGATTTAATTAAATTCAGGGGGCATAATTTGAACCCTCAACACGGCCAAGTCCATTTCCTCTTCTTTCATGACACGGCCGTGTCATGACTTCGGCCACCAAAAAAAATAACGCAGCATATACGGTTTTTAAGAGCAAAAACAGGGCTGTTCCATGGCAGCACTTAGGGAGTCTCTTAGGCCATTCAAAGTACACACAACATGCATGAAAATAACACCAATTCAATATATATTCAAGCCAAAAAATGAGCAACAAGATCAGCTCCAAAAATGCAAAGGAAACAAGGCAAGAAAGGAAAGGAATTCATCAAGCTATTCCATCAAATATCTCATGACTTCATTAATGGGGATTCAACCAAAACTCAACTACCATGAAAGAACATGCAAGGAATACTTAGAATTATGGCTTAGGAGCAACATATAATCATCAAGACTCAAGAAATTCAAGTATAGGGTCAAGAATCAACAAATTCACCAAATTTCCACTATTCATCATGCTAGCTATATCTCATCATTCCACCATGGAATTCAGCTCAAATGCACATAAAAGAAATAGGGGTGAATGTATATGAACATTATGAAATTGCCTTTCAAATTTGGGAAGATTTGGAAGTGATTTGAGCTCAAAATCACAAAAATGGCCAAAAGTGGGTTTGCTTCCTTCTCTCTTTCTCTTGGAGCTGAGCTTGTATGGTTTGGGGGAGGGGTTTGGTTCGGTTTTCGCAGAATAAGGGGCAAGGGAGAGAGTTAAATCAAGGTAAAGAGTCATGGTTAAGGTCTAGTTAAGTTTAAGAGGGACCCACATCTCAAGGTTAGGTCAAAAGATGTACTTTAGGCATAAGGTGCTCGTTCTGGTCGAATTTCGGGGGTCTAAATGAACTCATAAAAATTTAAGGCTTATTCCATTGAACCCAAGTCGTCGAAACAAGTCCAACGGTGGTGATGGAATTCAAATCCGAATTCCTGAGCTCAAGATATGCCCCCCGGAACCCAAGGTGCTAAAGGCTCTTTAGCCTCCTTTGGGTCCCGTCTCCAAAACGAACCAAAAAGGTAACCCAAACAAGTTCCAAACCGTAAAAAGAGCATATAAAAGAGTTCATAACTAACATAATTAGCATATATCAAGAATTTACAAACATCAGAATTAAATTCGGATTCAAAATAAGCAAAATATGAGATAAGAATGTTTAAATGTTAAGAATCATCAAATTCGTATTAAAGCAATTATATGCAATTAACTTCAAATATTCACATTAGCATTTAAATATCACATAATCACATAAGAGAAACAATTAAATTGCGCACATAATAGATTACCTGAAAGTTCGATCGGTCGGGATGTTATAAACCTCCCTCCTTCAAAAGGACCTGTCCTTAGGTCCGAAGCGAGGTCTTGAAAAGTTCCGGATACAACTGTTTCATCTTATCCTTGGTCTCGCAAGTGGCTTCCTCGGATATGATCACTCCACAAGACCTTTACAAGAGGGATTTGCCAATTTCTGAGCTGTTGTATCTTCCGGTCCAACACTTCAACCGGGTACTTCTTAAAGGTCAAATCCGGCTCTAACTGTACCTTCTCAATTGGAAGAATAGAAGACTCATCGGGATAATGTTTCTGGAGTTGTGAGACATGAAAAACATTATGAATCCTGGTTAAGCTCAGCGGTAATTCAAGTCGATAAGCTACTTCCCCAACTTGATCAAGGATCTCAAAGTGGCCTAAATAGCGCGGGTTAAGTTTCCCATCTTTACCAATCCGAGCATACCCTTTTCTAGGAGATGTCTTTAAAAAGACCTTATCTCCTACCTCAAATTCCAAGGGTCGTCTTCTTTTATCTCCGTAACTTTTCTGTCGGTCTTGCGCCACTTTCCACCTATGTCGAATCACTTTCACCTTCTCAATAGTATCTTGGATTTCGTTTGGTTTCTTAGCTCTTTCGAGCTTTCCATCTTTGGTCCATCTCCACTCGTCAATATCCCAAAAGAGAAGGGACCGACATTTTTCTTCCATATAACGCATCAAAAGGTGTCATACCAATTGAAGACTGAAAACTGTTATTGTAGGCCTACTCAACCAAATCCAACTGCTCATCCCACGAATCCTGGTAATCCAAGGCACAAGCATGAAGCATGTCCTCGAGATACCTTATTAACATCTCAGATTGACTATCCGTCTGTGGGTAAAACGCAGTACTAAACTGAAGCTTTGTCCCCAAACACTTCTGTAATTCTTGCCAAAAACTTGATGTGAACCGAGGATCCCTATCTGAAACAATACTAACCGGTGCACCATGTAACCTAACAACCTCTTTCCGATATAACCGGGCTAGGTTAGGCACCTTATCAGACATTTTTACCTTGTGGAAATGAGCTGATTTCGTCAACTGATCAATAATAACCCAAATCCCATCGAAACCCCCTTTGGTCCTCGGCAAGCCGGACACAAAGTCCATTGTCACTTGCTCCCACTTACATTCGGGAATTGTAAGTGGTTAGCGAGTTCCTCCCGGTTTTTGGTGCTCTGCTTTCACCACTTGGCACGTTTGACACCTTCTTACAAATTTAGCAACGTCCCTTTTCATCTCATTCCACCAATACAAAGTCCTTAAATCCTTATAGATCTTGGTGGTAACGGGTGTACTGAATAAGCTGATCTATGTGCCTCATCAAGTACCAACTTCTTAAGTTCTTCCGGAACACAAACCCGAGTCTTAAACCGAAATAACCCGGAATCATCAAACCCGAACTTGGTTTCGGGATCAATACTTGCCTTAGCCACCAATTTCTGAATTTTCGGATCCATAGATTGAGCTTCTATCAATCTTTATTTCAAATCTGGCTGAACCGAAATACTAGCCAAACGAGCTTTCGAAACCAGAACCACTGAACTCTGTCTATTAGAACCTGCTTCCAAACTCAGAACATTAGCTTTCCTGCTCAAAGAATCCGCCACCACATTAGCTTTACCCGGATGGTACTGAATCTTACAATCATAATCCTTGAGTAATTCCTTCCAACGTCTCTGTCTCACGTTTAAATCTTTTTGAGTAAACAAATACTTAAGGCTTTGGTGGTCGGTGAACACTTCAAAAGTAACTCCATAAAGGTAATGACGCCATTTAATCAAAGCGAACACCACCGCGGCGAGTTCCAAATCATGAGTGGGGTAGTTTTTCTCGTGATCTTTTAACTTCCTAGAGGCATAGGCCACTACTTTGCCATTCTGCATCAGCACACAACCGAGGCCTTCATTTGATGCATCGGTGTAAACTGAGTAGCCTTCTGAACCCTCGGGTAGGGTTAAAATCGGTGCAGTAGTCAATCTCTCCTTAAGAGTTTGAAAACTCTTCTCAGACGCCTCATCTCACTTGAATTTAACCTCTTTCTTAGTTAACCGGGTCAACAGGGAGGTAATCCCCGAGAAATCTTTCACAAAGCGCCTATAATACCCTGCCAACCCTAGAAAACTTCTCACTTCTGAGGTATTCCTTGGTTGCTTGCAAAACAAAACCATCTTAATCTTCGCCGGATCCACTTCTATACCGTTTCCCAAAATGAAGTGACCTAAAAAGGAAACCTGGTCCAACCAGAACTCACGCTTACTGAAATTAGCAAACAACCGATGCCCCCGAATTGTAGACAAGACGATGCTAAAATACCGCGCATGCGCTTCCTAGGACCTCGAATACACCAGAATATCATCTATAAAGATGACCACAAATTTATCGAGGTAAGGCCGAAATATTCGGTGCATCATATCCATAAACGCGGCTGGAGCATTAGTAAGACCAAAAGGCATGACCACGAACTCGAAATGCCCGTATCTCGTGTTGAAACCCATCTTCGGTATATCTTCCTTCCGGATACGCAACTGATAATACCCTTGTCTTAGATCCAACTTAGAATAAACACTTGAACCGTGAAGGAGATAGAACAACTCTCCAATATGAGGGAGTGAGTATTTATTCTTAACCGTTAACCGGTTCAACTCACGGTAGTCAATACACATAAGTAAAGTCCCGTCTTTACAAACAGGACCGGAGCACCCCACGGAGAAGTGCTCGAGCGAATGTAACCACACTCTAAAAACTTGTCAAGTTGCGTCTTTAGCTCCTTCAACTCGGCGGGAGCCATCCTATAGGGAGACTTTGCATAAGGTTCTGCTCCGGGATAGAGATCTATTACAAACTCGACGTCCCAATCCGGAGGTAAAGAACCCAAATACTCCGGGAACACATCGGGGAACTCCTTCATGATCTTCGTCTCCTCAAGCTTGGCCTAATCCTTCGGTTTATTCAAAAGATAGGCCACGTAGCCCATCGTACAGTCCTGGAACAATCTACCTTCTTCCATAAAGAAAATAAACTGGCAGGTCTTCAACCTCTAACCCGAAATTACAGTAGAACCCAAAGTCACTTTCTAGGCATAACAATCCATCTTCGCTCGGTGTCGAAACAAACAATCCATGCCCAAAATCACCCCATACTTCTTGATAGGCATCTTGATCAAATCTGCCGGATACTCTTGATATTGCACAACCACCGGACAACCACGGTAGACAAAGTTCGTCACCAAATTTCCCCCGAGGGGAGAACTCACAATAACAGAATCATCAAAGCAAGCAACAGGCAAGAACAGACTAGCAACAAGCCGGGAAGCAATAAATGAATGCGTTGCTCCCGGATCAAATAATGCATGCAATGGAATGCCATGTATGTTGATAGTACCTTCAATAACGACGTTGGCATTCACTTCCGCATCCTCTTCTTCTCCCTCCAAAGCATAAGCCCTTTCCTTAATAGGTGCTCTCGGAGGCATCACGTTCAAAGGTTGAGGAGCTCGAGTTAAGGGACTCTCATCTGAGGGCAATTACCAATCATATGACCGGGTTTTCCATATTTATAAAACCACTTCAACTTCTTCCGGCATGTCTCCTCGGCGTGGTTGGGACCCCTGCAATAAGCACATTGTATTAGAGTGGGTGGAGGGGGTGTTGTCGGTACCGGAGGTCGGGCTCTCTTGACAGAAGTGTTAGGACCTTGGGGTTTGAAATCCGGAGGCCCACTTTGTGATGTAGGCCTCTTCCCCAAATTAGAACCAGAACCTTGCCCCGAAGAATAAGTTGGCGGCCTCAACCTTAACCTAACGGCCTCAACCTTAACCTATTATGTGACGCCCCGTCCGATAAATCGTACAGGTATGCGCCACGAGAGAGTTTACCTTACGCACCTATGTGATTTAATTCCCTTTTTATGTGTTTAAATCGAACTTTGATTGAAAGTGTGACTTAATTGACCAAAATGCAAAACGGTAAAATATGAATTCTTGTATGACAACTTAAGAATGGAACTTGGTTGAATTTAAATTAATTGTTGGAGTTGAATTTAAATAGGACTTGGACCTATTTGAGTGTTTGGGCCTAACATGAGTTAGGTGAGTTTTGGGTCGTTCGGGACCTATATGAGCTCGGGAATTCAAATTCGAATTCCAACACCGCCATTATGTTCGTTTCAATGATTCGAGTGCAATGGAATTTATTTCACAATTTTTGGATACCTTTTGGGCCTTTATCCCTTTTATTGACTGGTTCACTTGAACTGGGAGTTAATTAAACCGGTTTTCTTATCTTGACCTAAAACTACCAGCCACTACATAACCTAGATCCCCTTTTCATCTCATTTGAAACCACACAAGTTAGCTTGAATGAGAAACTCATGGAGAAACTTCAAGAGAAGATCAAGACTTGAACCATCTTTCATTCTAAGAGCTCATATTCTTCGATTCTTCATTCCTTCACAAGACAAGGTAAGTATTGGATCTCTTTTGATGAGTATTTCATTCCTAATCTTGGATTTGAGCATGAAATTTTTGGTATAAACTTGAATGGAAAAATCATGTGAAAATTAGTGATTTATGCCCAACTTGAAGATTATGATGAATTCTTTAATTCTTAAGCAAACCTTGGTGATTTGAATGGTCCTTATGTGTCCTAATTGCTGGAAATTCATGTAAGGAAGTCTAGGAATTCATATATTCATGTTTAAGCTTGAAATTCATGAAAATGGGTGTTTGAGAAATTGGGCAAAAACCTTCCTAAACTCGAATTAATTGACGTTTTGATGCTAAGCATGATTTATATGATGTTATACTTGAATTTTGTGATATTGTATGGTTGATTTCGTGTTGGATTGTTGTTTTTGGGTTTTTCCCTTCTTCTTCCCGAAGCTGTCAAGCTTCTGCTCCAGATCCATGGCCGGAACGACCGTTCCTTTTTGTGCTTTAAGCTTGGAATAACCCTTCCGGGCTAGGGTTTTGTTTGGGGGATCGAACATGGAAACGAACGTTCCCTTGTGTGCTAGGACTGGGAGCGACCGTTCCCAGTCTCGCTTGGCCTTGGCATGGGGAGGACCGTTCCCATGTTGTGTTATGCATGGGAATGGTCATTCCATGCGTCTGTGAACCTTTTACTTGCTTTTTCATGCGTATTGGATCCATTTGAGTTGTTACTTGACTCATACAAAACAATGTGACTTGCTTCATTACTTGCATGATTTACTTGAATATTTGAATTGTATCTTGTGACCAACTTGATAAGCATCAATCCATTTTGCATGTCATTCATACTTTGTACGCCGTGCGTCTTACTTGGTTCATGTAGAGTCGAAGTTAGGTTTCTGTATGTCTTATTACAGAGTTTGGTAGTGCCTGTGAGCCCGAGGTCTAGAGTGTTTGGCCCTTCACACTCTCAGACTCCACTACCACGAGGTGAGGTTTAGGATTTTGTGTAGCTATGCGACCTATGGCCTTTACATGCTGATTTCTACCCTTGCATGCGAGTATACCTTATTATAAATACATACGTGTTGGGTACGATATGTTTATGACCTTGTGCGTGCGTCCTGCGTTGGTGGGAGCCCGAGGGCTTAAATTCCACAGCGTGGGGATTTATACCAAAATGTGTTTTTGAGGCATATGTAAGCTATTTTGGAAAATTCAGTTGTGTTATGGTTCTGTAGCGAGTTGGCCATGATATATGGTATTTGTTCTGTCTGTTCTATTTTGTTGTGGATCCAAGGAGCTACGGGTAATGGGTCCCCCGGGACGGTTAGGGTCGTCGGGGTTTCAACCATGTGCGTAGTTCCATTTGAGATATCATTGCGCGACTCAGGGAGATAGGGGAGGCGTGATATCTTGAGCCTTCGGTATTTTATCCGGGGAGGACTCTTGTGGGATAGCTACCCCTTGAGGGTGGGTCAGTTCTGGATGGTTTAGTAACGGTACATCTCCTCCATTATTGGTGTAGAGGATGGATTCATTTGAATTTATGTTATGAGGAGTAAAGGTTGCAAGCTCGTACTCGCCGAGCATGCGTTCTTTTATGTCTGGGGAATCGTGAATCGAGATAGGGTTTCTGAAATGTTTGCTAACACTTATGTACTTATCTTTTGGGATACTTTTGGAAATGTCTTTGGTATGCAACACCTATCCCCAGTTCATGATTCCCCTCCTTTTGATATGTGGTGTGCTTTATATATATATTGTGGGTGTGCGTTAGCCCCCTCACTCGGTCAAGTTGACTGACCCCTCATTTAAACTTTTAGTTGCAGGTCTGTCGGCGTTTGCTAGGCGGGGAATAAGTCCTTTGAGTTGCACTTCGTCAGTCTAGCCTCTCTAGTTGCATTTGTCCTTCCTACACTTTACTTATGTTTTGAATTGAAGACTTGAGATTATACTTTACCTTTCTGTAGCCCTTTGTGGCATTCGTATTCGGCCTTGTGTGCCACTTGTTGGTTATTACGTTATGCAGATTTGATATTCGGGATTAGGTCTCTATGCTAGTTGAACCTGTCACTTACTTTGAATGTTGATTTAGTTGCTTCCTCTATTTGATGTTGAATGTTTAAATTGTTTCCGCGCTCTGAGTTTGTTGAGTTAGATCCGCCTAGCATAACGTGTGTGTTTGTCTCCCGTTCGCTTTGATGTGGATTCGGGCATGGATTTTCATTTCATGACCGGGTCTGGGTCTTAGTGCGGGGGATGTGGCATCCTCCGTTTGTGGTGTTACGTCTTTAAGTGGTATCAGAGCTCTAGGTTGCAAAACCGAGCTCTAATATCGTGTCGAGTCTATCTTGTTGGTACGGCATAGGACGATGTGATTATATGACTCAATTACTTGAATACTTTTTTATTTATAATACTTGTATACATAAACACGTACTAATCCACATGCATCAATATTGCTTGAATCTTTGAATTTCAGGATGCCTCCTAGACGCCGTGGCAGGAGGCTTCACCGGATGCGCCTAATTCGCCTCCGCCACCACCACTGAATGCGGAGAACATTGTTCAGGCACTTCTCAATCAGTTGAAACAGAATCAGAGACCACAGGCACATCCCGTCGATGGTCAGGATGGTACTATCTCAGCTGTGTATTGGTAGTTTCGGAACAACAACCCTCCTAAGTGGTTTGGAGGAGATGATATCCAAGCCGAGGAGTGGTTAGCTCAGATCAATGGTATTTGGGAGATTTACCCTGGGAGTTCTCAGGATAAGGCTGTTTGTGCTGCTCGATTCATTCAGGGACAGGTAGCTAACTGGCTCAAGGGAGTTCGATCCAGACTTGAGAGGAGTGGTATGGAGTTCACTTGGGAGACTTTCATGCATGAGTTCCACAAGAACTTTATACCTCATGGTGTACGAGAGCGCAGACTTCAGGAGTTCTATGAGCTGAAGCAGGGATCCAGATCTGTTGAGGACTACATCCTGAAGTTTGAGAGACTTGCTCCCTATGCTACCCACACCACTGATGTTGATTCACACAGAGCCCGTCACTTCCTTCATGGGCTTCGAGAGGATATTCAGAGAGCTCTTCACGCTGTCAATGTTAGCACTTGGGATAAGGTTACTAAGAGGGCTATTCAGGTCGAGGCTCAAAGACAGAGGTTGAGGCCCACATCCTTCTCTTCGGGGCATGGTTCGGGTTCTGGATCGGGCAAGTAGCCCGCTACTCACGTTTCTACTACTTCTACACCAGCTTTCGGTCCACAGGGCTTCATTAACAAGAAGCCCCATCCCGTTGCTCCTACAGTGCCACCAGCATTACGGGCACCAGCTCCAGCTACCTGTTCTCACTGTCAGGGTCCTCACCCGTTGGAGAGGTGTTGGAGGTATTTGGGTAGATGCTTGGTGTGTGGTTCGGATGAACACAAGAAGGATGCTTCTTCGAGGAAGTGGCCGGCAGTTCAGGCTCATGCTTATGCTCTGGATGGTGAGGAGGAGGCAGCAGAGATTGATCAGAATGCTGTGGTGGAAGGTACAATACATATTCATGGCATATCATTACATGTATTGTTTGATCCCGGGGCTACTCATTCTTTTATTGCCCGGGATATTGTTGCCTCTTTGCCTTTGCTTGCTGAGATATCTACGCACGTGTTTGTGGTGAGTTCTCCCTTTGGGGGGAGCTTGGAGACGGACAGAGTGTTTCGTGAGTGTCATGTGAGTTTTGAGGGTCGAGTCCTTCCTGCTGATTTGTTCGAGATGCCGATGAGGAGGTATAGGGTGATTCTTGGGATGGATTTGCTCTACCGACATTATGCAGTTATGGATTGCCATTTGAAGAGGATTTATTTTGGTTCTGTGGTGTTTTCGAGTGAGGGATTGGGATCCAGTCCGTTCATATCCTTTGTTGAGGCTAGCAAGCTATTTCGGGACGGTGTTACGGGTTTTGTGGCTGACCTTCTGAACGAACCAAAGGACCAGGTCAAACTTGTGGAGACGGAGATCGTACGGGAGTATCTGGATGTGTTCCCGGAGAGTTTGGGGTCCTTACCACCGGATAGGGACATTGAGTTTGTAGTGGACCTTTATCCCAGAGCTGTGCCTTATTCGAAGACCCCCTACAGGATGGCTTCTGCCGAGTTGAAGGAGCTGAAGAAGCAGTTAGATGAACTTTTGGTTAGCGGATACATTCGCACGAGCACTTCTCCGTGGGGTGCTCCCATCCTGGTTGTTAAGAAGAAAGATGGGACGTTAAGGATGTGTATAGACTACCATGAACTGAATAGGATGACAGTTAAGAACAAGTATCCCTTACCCCATAATGAGGAGTTGTTTGGTAGCTCGCAGGGTCCACGAGTGTACTCCAAATTGGATTTCAAGCAGGATTACTATCAGTTGAGTATTAGAGAGGAGGATATCTCTAAGACTGGATTCAACATGAGATATGGGCACTTCGAGTTTGTGGTTATGCCGTTTGGGTTGACGAATGCTCCGGTAGTGTTTATGGATATGATGCACCGGGTGTTTAGACCGTTCCTTGATAAGATCGTGGTGATCTTTATAGATGACATCTTGGTGTATTCGAGATCGGTTGAGGAGCATGCACAACATCTCCAGATTGTGTTGGAGAAACTTAGAGAGCAGAAACTGTATGCTAGGTTCAATAAGTGCGAGTTCTGGATTGATCGAGTCACTTTTTTGGGTCACATTATCTCAGGCGATGGAATTTAGGTTGATCCCTCTCAGATTGAAATGGTGTTACATTGGGAGAGGTCTAGGAACGCCTCTGAGATACAGAGTTTTCTGGGTCTGGCAGGTTATTATAGGAGATTTCTGATGAATTTCTCTAATATTGCAGCCCCCTTAACTAGGTTGACTAAGAAGGAGACCAAGTTTGAATGGGATGATAGTTGTGTGATGAGCTTTCAGACCTTAAACGAAAGGTTGACTACGGCACCAGTTCTCACCCTACCCGTGGGGGTTGAGGGTTATGCTGTTTATGCAGATGCTTCTAAGGAAGGACTGGGTTGTGTGTTGATGCAAAATGGTCGGATTGTAGCTTATGCCTCTAGAAAGAGGAAGGTGCATGAGCAGACTTACCCCACCCATGACCTAGAGCTTGCAGCAGTCGTGTTTGCGTTGTCTAAGTGGCACCACTATCTCTATAGTGCTACGTTTGAGGTGTTCTTAGATCATAAGAGTCTTCAGTACTTGTTCACGTAGAAAGAGCTTAACTTAAGACAGAGGAGATGGGTTGAGTTCTTAGAGGACTACGATTGCACGATTCAGTACCATCCGGGTATGGCAAGTATGGTTGCCGACGCTTTGAGTAGGAAGGCCAGTATTTCGAGTTTAGTGGCAGGGATTTCTGAGCAGAGTTCAACTGTTGTGGTTTCCGTGGCTAGGTTAGCCAACATCATGGCTCAGCCCGATTTGAAGCAGAGATTGTTAGAGGCTCAGTCTACGGATACCGAGATTCAGAGATTGATTACCCGTTCGTGAGATGATCCAATACTAAGTTTGGGTTTGATGATTCTGGTTTGTTCAGGTTCAAGGCAAGAGTGTGTGTGCCTAACTGGCTCAAGAGGGTAATACTTGAGGAGGCGCACCGCTCTGGTTATTCCATTCAGCCGGAAGGTACGAAGATATACCGAGACTTGAAAGAGTTATATTGGTGGAGTTGCATGAAGAGGGATGCCGCATTCTTTGTGAAGCGATGCCTAACATGCCAGATGGTCAAGGCAGAACATCAGAAACCGAGAGGTACTCTCCAACCACTTCCGATTCCGGAGTGGAAGTGGAAGCAGGTGACAATGGACTATGTGTCCGACTTGCCGGGGTCTAGGAGAGGATTCGACGGGATTTGGGTAGTGGTAGACCGTTTGACTAAGTCTACCCATTTCCTTAAGATTCAGATGACGGATAAGGTGCCTAAGTTGGCTGAACTGTATTGTAATGAGATAGTGAGGATACATGGAGTTCCGGCTAGCATCGTGTCAGATCGGGATCCTTAGTTTACAGCTAGTTTTTGGCAGGATCTTCAGAAGTGCTTGGGTACAAAGCTTAAGTTTAGCACCGCATCACATCCTCAGACTGATGGACAGTCAGAGCGGTTGATTAAGTATCTTGAGGATATGCTAAGGGCGTGTGCATTGGATTTTAAGGATAAATGGGATAAGCACTTGACATTGGTCGAGTTCTCTTACAACAACAGCTACTAGGCTTCGATTGGTATGGCCCCTTACGAGGCGCTCTATGGGAGGAAGTGTAGGTCGCCACTATATTTGGATATCGAGGATTGGCGATGGACTAAGGATGATTAGTTCACGAGAGCAAAGCCTCAGCTAAGATTGAGAAGACGGTTGAGAAGGTTAAGTTAATTCAGCAGAGAATGAAAGCAGCTCAGGATAGACGGAAGAGTTACACGGATAAGAGAAGAAGGCCCCTTGAGTTTGAGGTCGGAGATCGTGTCTTCTTGAAGCCATCGCCTAGGAAGGGATTTTCTCGTATTGGTAGAGGTGGGAAGCTTAGCCCTCGATTTCTTGGACCGTTTGAGATTCTAGAGAGGATTGGAGAGGTGGCATATAGGTTGGACCTACCGCTGAGTTTGACTGGGATTCATAATGTGTTCCACGTTTCATAGCTTCGGAAGTTCTACCCCAATGAGTCGACAGTTTTACCGGTTGAAGAGGTACAGCTCGAGTCCGATTTGACGATTGTGAAGCACCCTGTTGAGATTCAGGATCGAAAAGTACAAGTGTTGAGAAACAAGCACATTCCCTTGGTCAGAGTGTTATGGAGAGATCAGAAATCTGAGGAATCGACTTGGGAGACTGAAGAGAAGATGAGGAAGATGTATCCGGAGTTGTTTTGAGCAGCGAACCTGAAGACAGGTTCTCCTAAGGGAGGGAGGTTATGATGCCCCGTCCGATAAATCATACAGGTATGCGCCACGAGAGAGTTTACCTTATGCACCTATGTGATTTAATTCCCTTTTTATATGTTTAAATCCGACTTTGATTGAAAGTGTGACTTAATTGACCAAAATCCAAAACAGTAAAATATGAATTCTTACATGACAACTTAAGAATGGAACTTGGTTGAATTTAAATTAATTGTTGGAGTTGGATTTAAATAGGACTTGGACCTATTTGTGTGTTTGGGCCTAACATGAGTTAGGTGAGTTTTGGGTCGTTCGGGACCTATATGAGCTCGGGAATTCGAATTCGAATTTCGACAGCGCCATTGTGTTCGTTTCAATGATTCGAGTCCAATGGAAATTATTTCACAATTTTTGGATACCGTTTGGACGTTTATCCCTTTTATTGACTGGTTCACTTAAACTGGGTGTTACTTAAACCGGTTTTCTTATCTTGACCTAAAACTATCAGCCACTACATAACCTAGATCCCCTTTTCATTTCATTTCAATCCACACAAGTTAGCCTAAA
Organism: Lantana camara; assembly: GCA_037501455.1. Lineage (NCBI taxonomy): Eukaryota > Viridiplantae > Streptophyta > Magnoliopsida > Lamiales > Verbenaceae > Lantana > Lantana camara. The sequence goes on from CM074865.1 coordinate 42,322,829, forward strand.
AGAGAAACTCATGGAGAAACTTCAAGAGAAGATCAAGACTTGAACCATCTTTCATCTAAGAGCTCATATTCTTCGATTCTTCATTCCTTCACAAGACAAGGTATGTTTTGGATCTCTTTTGATGAGTATTTCAATCATATTCTTGGATTTGAGTATGAAATTGTTGGTATAAACTTGAATGGAGAAATCATGTGAAAATTAGTGATTTATGCCCAACTTAAAGATTAATATGAATTCTTGAATCCTTAAGGAAGCCTTGGTGATTTGAATGCTCCTTATGTGTCCTAGTTGCTGGAAATTCGTGTAAGGAAGGCTAGGAATTCATATATTCATGTTTAAGCTTGAAATTCATGAAAATGGGTGTTTGAGAAATTAGGCAAAAACCTTCCTAAACTTGAATTAATTGATGTTTTGATGCTAAGAATGATTTATATGATGTTATACTTGAATTTTGTGATATTGTATGGTTGATTTCGTGTTGGATTTTTGTTTTTGGGTCTTCCCCTTCTTCTTCCCGAAGCTGTCAAGCTTCTGCTCCAGATCCAAGACCGGAACGACCGTTCCCTTTGGTGCTTTAAGCTTGGATCGGCCCTTCTGGGCTAGGGTTTGGTTTGGGGGACCGAACATGGGAACGACCGTTCCCATGTGTGCTTGGACTGGGAACGGCCGTTCCCAGTCTCGCTTGGCCTTGGCATGGGAATGACCGTTCCCATGTTGTGTTATGCATGGGAATGGCCGTTCCCATACGTCTGTGAACCTTTGATTCGTTTGAGTTGCTACTTGACTCACATGCTACAATATGACTTGGAATGCACCTCTGAACCTTAATACTTCATTACTTGTATGATTTACTTGAATATTTGAATTGTCCCTTGTGACCAACTTGATAAGCATCAATTCATTTTGCATGGCATTCATACTTTGTACGTCTTGAGTCTTACTTGGTTCATGTAGAGTCTAAGTTGGGTTTCTGTATATCTTATTACAAAGTTTGGTGGTGTCGGTGAGCCCGAGTTTAGAGTGTTTGACCCTTCACACTCCAAAACTCCACTACCACAAGGTGAGTTTAGGATTTTGTGTAGCTATGCGACCTATGGCCTTTACATGCTGATTTCTACCCTTGCATGCGAGTATACCTTATAATAAATACATACATGTTGGGTATGATATGTTTATGACCTTGTGCGTGCGTCTTGCTTGGGTGGGAGCCCGAGGGCTTAAATTCCACAGCGTGGGGATATATACAAAAATGTGTGTTTGAGGCATATGTAAGCTATTTTGGAAAATTCAGTTGTGTTATGGTTCTGTAGCGAGTTGGCCATGATATATGGTATCTGTTCTGTTCTGTTGTGGATCCAAGAAGCTACGGGTAATGGGTCCCCCGGGACGGTTAGGGCCTTCGGGGTTTCAACCATGTGCGTAGTTCCATTTGAGATATCATTGCGCGACTCAGGGAGATAGGGGAGGTGTGATATCTTGAGCCTTCGGTGTTTTATCCGGGGAGGACTCTTGTGGGATAGCTACCCCTTGAGGGCGGGCCAGTTCTGGATAGTTTGGGGACGGTACATCTCCTCCATCATTGGTGTAGAGGATGGATTGATTTGAATTTATGTTCTGAGGAGTACAGGTTGGAAGCTCGTACTCGCCGAGTATGCGTTCTGTTCTGTCTGGGGAATCGTGAATCGAGATAGGGTTTCTGAAATGTTTTCTAACACTTATATACTTATCTGTTGGGGTACTTTTGGAAATGTCTTTGGTATGCAACACCTATCTCCGGTTTATGATTCCCCTCCTTTTGATCTGTGTTGTGCTTTCTATATATATTGTGGGTGTGCGTTAGCCCCGTCACTCGGTCAAGTTGACTGACCCCTCATTTAAACTTTTAGTGTCAGGTCTATCGGTGTTTGCTAGGCAGGGAGTGAGTCCTTTGAATTGCATTTCGTCAGTCTAGCCTCTCTAGTTGCATTTGTCCTTCATACACTTTACTTATGTTTTGACTTGTAGACTTGAGATTATACTTTACCTTTCTGTAGCCTTGTGTGGCATTCGTATTTGGCCCTGTGTGACATTCGTATTCAGCCCTGTGTGGCACTTGTTGGTTATTACGTTATGCATATTTGATATTAGGGATTAGGTATCTATGCTAGTTGAACCCGTCACTTGCTTTAAATGTTGATTTAGTTGCTTCCGCTATGTGATGTTGAATGTCTAAATTGCTTCCGAGCTCTGAGTTTGTCGAGTTAGATCCGCCTAGCATAGCGTGTATGTTTGTCGCTTTGATGTGGATTCGGGCATGGATTTCCATTTCATGACCGGGTCTGGGTCTCAGTACGGGGGATGTGGCATCCTCCGTTTGGGGTGTTACATATTAACTTCCACTTTTATCTCCTTTCTTGTGGCTTTCTCCCAAGTATCCACAGTTGCAGCTTGTAGACCATTCTGAATCTCATACCACAAACTATGAACAAAGTTCCGAGCTTTCTGAGTATCATCATTAGTAATGTGGGGAGTATATGGAGCAAGTCTTTCAAATTCCAAAATTTAATTCTCAACCGTTCGATTCCCTTGCCTCAACTCCATGAATTCCTGGAGCCTTCTTTCACGTGCACTAGGTGGAATATACTTGTGGCGAAATTCCTTAACAAAGCTTTCCCAGTTGAATTCTTCACCTATTCTTTCTAATCGGGCTCTCATAGCCTTTAACCAATTAGATGCAGGACCTTGAACAAACCGGACCGTACAAATAGCTTTCTCATAAGAAGGAGCGGGGCAGATTTCCCAAATTCCCAAAATCTCTGATAACCACTCTTCTACCTGAATGTCGTCACCTCCATACCATTTACGTGGCTTGTTATTTCTGAACTCCTTGAAGGCCGGAGTAACTTGTCCACCTTGTCCTGCACATTGAGGGTTATCTCTCTGATTCTGCTGAAGTTGATTGAGAAGAGCTTGTATAATATTCTCAGCATTCATTGGTGGAGGTGGTGGTGCTTGTGGAGGAGGGTGATTAGATCCGGAGTTTGCTCCCTATCCACTCTTCGTCTTGGAGGTATCCTAAAAATTCAAAAAATCATGAAAATATTGATGCATGGGGTTCAGTTTATGATCATGAAATCAATCATCATGGATTTAAGCAAGTATGTCACATAAATATGTAAATGAATGCAAATAATCACGAAATTCTAAACCGAACAACCTAGACAAAGTCAACACAACTCCAGAGCTCCGGTTTTGCAACCGAGGGCTCTGATACCACGCAAGGATGTAACACCTCGGAGCGAAGCGTGCCACATCCCCCGTACTAAGGTCTAACACGACTAACGAAATAGAGAGTCCGCACCCGTATCAAACCGTAGCGAATGGGAGACACACAAAACACACACCCTCGCTAAGCGGCCTAGACCCTCAAGAACTAGAGCAAATTCAAATCAGAGTAGCGGAAGCAATAAAATCTGAAACATAAATCCCAAGTTCACATATATACATAACAAAATGGGTTCAAGTTAACAACTAACCATGCTAGAATATATACAAGATATACAATGCCCACCGAGGCCAAACTAACATAAGTATTCGTAATACATAATCCCAAAAGTGCAAAGATAAATAGATATGCCAGTACTACGCAAGACGACTCAAGCTACACCACAAGCAAACCCAACCGACACTTAACGCCTAGCTTGACTCGGAAGTACCTGCAACTCAAAAGAAAGGTAAAAGGGAAAACAACAACGAGGGTTAGTCCTAGTGACTACTGGGAGGGGGGGTTAACTCACACACCCAATATACATATAGAGCAAAGCAAATACTCAAAACAAAAGGATCCATGAACAGAGAGTAGTTTCTACAAGCCAAAGTGTTTCCCGTGATATATGTATATATATATATATATATATATATATATATATTTATACGTTTAAATAGAGGAGAAACGGGCTGAAGGCCAAACCTCAAGTTTTAGGTATTTAAAAATCCCCTCTCGTTCCTTAGATCATACCAACTTAACCAACTCGGTGAGTACGAGTCACACTTCCCCAACTTCCATAACAAACGACGAAACAAAGCAAAGCAAAAATCATAATCAATCCTCACACCGGGTGATAGAAGGGTTGACGGCCCCAACTCTCGATAACACCTACGAGACAAGGTTTAATCACGACCATGAAAACTTCGACGGTTATCTCCGCCGCCTCAAGAGAAACACCCTTCCTCGATCCTCCCAAGGTTGGGTGAGACTCTCAAATGGAGGTGCTGATGGAAGAGCTCGGCGACCCCTCGGCCGTCCCGAGATTGCCATACTACATTCCGGGGCCCAAAACATATCACAAAAATCACACATACTATGAAGCTTATCTTTCAAAGATAAATCTCGCTTACCCACACACACTTGCATAACACTAAAGTTTTCCAAACAAAACCAAAATAGCTTATATACTTATACAAAACGTTTTCAAAATCATATAACAAGTGGGACAAGCCCTCAATATAATTACCATACACTTATTTAACATATATTATACATAATCCCATGCAAGGCTTCAAATCAAGTAGGGTTATAGGTCATTTAACTAAAAGAACAAAAATCTCACCTTATCAACGCGGGTAGTGGGGACAAAAGTGAAAACCGGATACCTAAGGAGCATGCTCGTCCAGAACGAGAAGGTCATCTGAACAAAGGAAACAACAAGAGACAATCTTAGACTCAATATGAACCACATTGATGCTCGGTAAATGCATATGTAGGTTTATGATGCGAATGATATGAAATGAATCCCTATTTACGTCATATAAGAGCATTCATTGCATATAAGATCATATCCCACAAACGACGACATAAAACAAGCCATACATTTGCAACATAAAAAATAACACATAATATAACAAGTAAATCAAACATACAAGTCATAAACGAGCTAAGAAAGGCCAACGAAAAGCAACAAAATAACAAAAGAAACCTCCTCGGGGGCCACCATGTTGGACACGGCCTTGTCCAAAATTAAAAGGAGATGGACGAGCCCGTATCCGATTTAATTAAATTTAGGGGGCATAATTAGAACCCTCAACACGGCCGTGTCCATTTCTCTTGTTTCACGACACGTCCGTGTCATGACTTCGGCCACCAAAAAAAATAACGCATCATATACGGTTTTTAAGAGCAAAAACAGGGCAGTTCCATGGCAGCACTTAGGGAGTCTCTTAGGCCATTCAAAGTACACACAACATGCATGAAAATAACACCAATTCAACATATATTCAAGCCACAAAATGAGCAACAAGATCAGCTCCAAAAATGCAAAGGAAACAAGGCAAGAAAGGAAAGGAATTCATCATGTTATTCCATCAAATATCTCATGACTTCATTAAAGGGGATTCAACCACAACTCAACTACCATGAAAGAACATTCAAGGAATACTTAGAATTATGTCTTAGGAGAAACATATAATCATCAAGACTAAAGAAATTCAAGTATAGGGCTAAGAATTAACAAATTCACCCAATTTCCACTATTCATCATGCTAGATTTATCTCATCAATCCACCATGGAATTCAGCTCAAAAGCACATAAAAGAAATAGGGGCGAGTGTGGATTAACATTATGAACTTACCTTCCAAATTTGGGAAGAATTGGAAGTGATTTGAGCTCAAAATCACAAAAATGGCCAAAAGGGGTTTCCTTCCTTCTCTATTTCTCTTGGAGCTGAGCTTGTATGGTTTGGGGGAGGGGTTTGGTTCGGTTTTCACAGTATAAGGGGCAAGGGAGAGAGTTAACTCAAGGTCAAGAGTCATGGTGAAGGTTTAGTTAAGTTTAAGAGGGACCCACAACTCAAGGTCAGGTCAAAAGATGTGCTTTAGGCGTAAGGTGCTCGTTCCGGTCGAATTTCGGGGGTCTAAATGAACTCATAAAAATGTGAGGCTTATTCCATTGATCCCAAGTCGTTGAAATAAGTCCAACGGTGGTGACGGAATTCGAATCCGAATTCCCGAGCTCAAGATATGCCGCCCGGAACCCAAGGTGCACTCAAGGCTCTTTAGCCTCCTTTGGGTCCCGTCTCCAAAACAAACGAAAAAGGCAACCCAAACAAGTTCCAAAACGTAAACCGAGCATATAAAAGAGTTCATAACTAGCATAATTAGCATATATCAAGAGTTTACAAAAATCAGAATTAAATTCGGATTCAGAATATACAAAATACGAGATAAGAAAGTTTAAATGTTAAGAATCATCAAATTCACATTAAAGCAATTAAATGCAATTAAATTCAAATATTCACATTAGCATTTAAATATCACATAATCACATAAGAGAAACAATTAAATTTTGCACATATTAGATTACCTGAAAGTCCGATCGGTTGGGATGTTACAAACCTCCCTCCTTCAAAAGGACCTGTCCTCGGGTCCGAAGCGAGGTCTTGAAAAGTTCCGGATACAACTGTTTCATCTTATCCTCGGATTTGTGATCACGCCACAAGGCCTTTACAAGAGGGATTTGCCGATTTCTGAGCAGTTGTATCTTCCGGGCCAACACTTCAACCGGGTACATCTTAAAGGTCAAATCCGGCTCTAACTGTACCTTCTCAACTGGAAGAATAGAAGACTCATCGGGATAATGTTTCCGAAGTTGTGACACATGAAAGACATTATGAATCCGGGTTAAGCTCGGCGGTAATTCAAGTCGATAAGCTACTTCCCCAACTCGATCAAGGATCTCAAAGGGGCCTAAATAGCGCGGGTTAAGTTTCCCACCTTTACCAATCCGAGCATACCCTTTTCTAGGATATGTCTTTAAGAAGACCTTATCTCCTACCTTAAATTCCAAGGGTCGTCTTCTTTTATCTGTGTAACTTTTCTGTCGGTCTTGGGCCGCTTTCAACCTATGTCGAATCACTTTCACCTTCCCAATAGTATCTTGGATTTCCTTTGGTTTCTTAGCTCTTATGAGCTTTCCATCTTTGGTCCATCTCAACTCGTCAATATCCCAAAAGAGAGGGGACCGACATTTTCTTCCATACAACGCCTCATACGGTGCTATACCAATTGAAGACTGAAAACTGTTATTGTAGGCATACTTAACCAAATCCAACTACTCATGCCACGAATCCTGGTAATCCAAGGTACAAGCACGAAGCATGCCCTCGAGATACCTTATTAACCTCTCAGATTGACCATCCGTCTGTGGGTAAAACGCAGTACTAAACTGAATCTTTGTCCCCAAACACTTCTGTAATTCTTGCCAAAAACATGATGTGAACCGAGGATCCCTATCTGAAACAATACTAACCGGTGCACCATGTAACCTAACAACCTCTTTCCGATATAACCGGGCTAGCTTAGGCACCTTATCAGACATTTCTACCTTGAGAAAATGAGCTGATCTCATCAACCGATCAATGATAACCCAAATCCCATCGAAACCCCCTTTGGTCATTGGCAAGCCGGACACGAAGTCCATTGTCACTTGCTCCCACTTCCATTCGGGAATTAGAAGTGGTTGGAGTGTTCCTCCCGGTTTTTGGTGCCCTGCTTTCACCACTTGGCACGTTTGACACTTTCTTACGAAATTAGCAACGTCCCTTTTCATGCCGTTCCACCAATACAAAGTCCTTAAATCATTATACATCTTGGTGGTACCGGGGTGTACTGAATAAGCTGATCTATATGCCTCATCAAGTACCAACTGCTTAAGTTCTTCCGGAACACAAACCCGAGTCTTAAACTGAAATAACCCGGAATCATCAAACCCGAACTTGGTTTCGGGATCAATCCTTGCCTTAGCCACCAATTTTTGAATTTTCGGATCCATAGATTGAGCTTCTATCAATCTTTGTTTCAAATCCTGCTGAACCGAAATATTAGCCAAACGAGCTTTCGAAACCAGAACCACTGAACTCTGTCTATTAGAACCTACTTCCAAACTCAGAACATTAGCTTTCCAGCTCAAAGCATCCGCCACCACATTAGCTTTACCCGGATGGTACTGAATCTTACAATCATAATCCTCGAGTAATTCCATCCAACGTCTTTGTCTCACGTTCAAATCTTTCTGAGTAAACAAATACTGAAGGCTTTGGTGGTCGGTGAACACTTCAAAAGTAACTCCATAAAGGTAATGACGCCATTACATCAAAGCGAAAACCACCGCGGCGAGTTCCAAATCATGAGTGGGGTAGTTTCTCTCGTGATCCTCTAACTTCCTAGAGGCATAGGCCACTACTTTGCCATTCTGCATCAGTACACAATCGAGACCTTCTTTGATACATCGGTGTAAACTGAGTAGCGTTCTGAACCCTCGGGTAGGGTTAAAATCGGTGCAGTAGTCAATCTCTCCTTAATAGTTTGAAAACTCTTCTTAGACGCCTCATCCCACTCGAATTTAACCTCTTTCCTAGTTAACCGGGTCAACGGGGAGGCAATCCTCGAGAAATCTTTCACAAAGCCCCTTTAATACCCTGCCAACCCGAGAAAACTTCTCTCTTCTGAGGCATTCCTTAGTTGCTTCCAAAACATAACCATCTTAATCTTCGTCGGATCCACTTCTATACCATTTCCCAAAATGAAGTGACCAAAAAAGGAAACCCGATCCAACCAGAATTCACACTTACTGAACATAGCAAACAACCGATGCTCCCAAAGTGTAGACAAGACGATGCTCAAATGCCACTCATGCGCTTCCTCGGACCTCGAATACACCAGAATATCATCTATAAAGATGCCCACGAATTGATAGAGATAAGGCCGGAATATTCGGTGCATCATATCCATAAACGCGGTTGGAGCATTAGTAAGACCAAATGTCATGACCACGAACTCGAAAAGCCCGTATCTCGTGTTGAAATCCGTCTTTGGTATATCTTCCTCCCGGATACGCAAATGATAATACCCTTGTCTTAGATCCAACTTAGAATAAACACTTGAACCTTGAAGGAGATCGAATAACTCTTGAATATGAGGGAGTGGGTATTTGTTCTTAACCGTTAATCGGTTTAGCTCAAGGTAGTCAATACACATTCGCAAAGTCCTGTCTTTCTTCCTTACAAACAGGACCAGAGCACCCCACGGAGAAGTGCTCGAGCGAATGTAACCACACTCTAAGAGCTCGTCAAGTTGCGTCTTCAGCTCCTTCAACTCGGCGGGAGCCATCCTATAGGGAGACTTTGCATAAGTTTCTGCTCCGGGACAGAGATCTATTACAAACTCGATGTCCCGATCCGGAGGTAAAGATCCCAAATACTCCGGGAACACATCGGGGAACTCCTTCACGATCTTCGTCTCCTCGAGCTTGGCCTGATCCTTTGGCTTATTCAAAAGATAGGCCACGTAGCCCATTACACAGTCCCGAAACAATCTACTTGCTTCCATAAAAGAAATAAACGGGCAACTCTTCAACATCTGACCCGAAAATATAGTAGAACCCAAAGTCACTTTCTTGGCATAACAATCCATCTTCGCTCGGCGTCGAAACAACCAATCCATGCCCAAAATCACCCCGTACTTCTTGATAGGCATCTTGATCAAATATGTCGGATAGTCTTGATCTCAACCACCGGACAACCACGGTAGACACAGTTCGTCACCAGATTTCCCCCGAGGGGAGAACTCACAACAAAAGAACCATCAAAGCAAGCAACAGGCAAGGAAAGAGTAGCAATAAGCCAGGAAGCACTAAATGAATGCGTTGCTCCCGGATTAAACAATGCATGCAATGGAATGCCATGTATGTTGATAGTACCTTCAATGACGGCGTTGGCATCCACTTCCACATCCTCTTCGTCCCCCTCCAAAGCATAAGCCCTTGCCTGAATAGGTGCTCTCGGAGGCATCACGTTCAAAGGTTGAGGAGCTCGAGCTTGAGGGACTCTCATCTGAGGGCAATTACCAATCATATGGCCGGGTTCTCCACATTTATAACACCTCTTCAACGTCTTCCGGCATGTCTCGTCGGTGTGGTTGGGACCCTTGCAATAAGCACATTATATTGGAACGGGTAGAGGGAGGCTTGTCGGTACCGGAGGTCGGGCTCTCTTGACAGAAATGTTAGAACCTTGGGGTTTGAAAACAGGAGGCCCACTTTGTGATGCAGGCCTCTTCCCCAAATTAGAACCCGAACCTTGTCCTAAAGAATAAGTTGGGGGCCTCAACCTTAACCTATTAGCTTCCACTTTTATCACCATTCTTGTAGCTTTCTCCCAAGTATCCACAGTTGCAGCTTGTAGACCATTCTGAATCTCATACCTAAAAATATTAATAAAGTTCCGAGCTTTTTGAGTATCATCATTAGAAATGTGGGGAGCATATAGAGCAAGTCTTTCAAATTTCAAATATAATTCTCAACCGTTCGATTCCCTTGCCTCAACTCCATGAATTCCTGGAGCCTTCTTTCACGTGCACTAGGTGGAATATACTTGTGGCGAAATTCCTTAACAAAGCTTTCCCAGTTGAATTCTTCACCTTTTCTTTCCAATCAGGCTCTCATAACCTTTAACCAATTAGATGCAGGACCTTGAACAAACCGGGCCGTACAAATAGCTTTCTCATGAGAAGAAGCGGGGCAGATTTCCCAAATTCCCGAAATCTCTGATAACCACTCTTCTGCCTGAATGTCGTCACCTCCATACCAGTTAGGTGGGTTATTATTTCTGAACTCCTTGAAGGCCGGAGTAACTTGTCCACCTTGTCCTGCCCATTGAGGGTTATCTCTCTGATTCTGCTGAAGTTGATCGAGAAGAGCTTGTACAATATTCTCAGCATTCATTGGTGGAGTTGGTGGTACTTGTGGAGGCGGGTGATTAAGATCCGGAGTTTGCTCCCTATCCACTCTTCGTCTTGGAGGCATCCTAAAAATTCGGAAAATAACGAAAATATTGATGCATGGGGTTCAGTTCATGATCATGAAATCAATCATCATGCATTTAAGCAACTAAGTCACAGAAATACATAAATGAATGCAAATAATCACGAAATCCTAAACCGAACAACCTAGACAAACTCAACAGGACTCCAGAGCTCCGATTTTGCAACCGAGGGCTCTGATACACGCAAGGATGTAACACCCCGGAGCGAAGGGTGCCACATCCCCCATACTAAGGTCTAACACGAGTAACAAAATAGAGAGTCCACACCCGTATCAAACCGTACCGAACGGGAGACACACAAAACACACACCCTCGCTAGGCGGCCTAGACCCTCAAGAACTAGAGCAAATTCAAATCAGATTAGCGGAAGCAATAAAACCTCAAACATAAATCCCAAGTTCACATATATACATAACAAAATGGGGCCAAGTTAACAACTAACCATGCTAGAATATATACAAGATATATAATGCCCACCGAGGCCAAAATAACATAAGTATTCGTAATACACCATCCCAAAAGTGCAAAGATAAATAGATATGCCACTATTATGCAAGACGACTCAAGCTACACCACAAGTAAACCCAACCGACACTTGCCGCCTTGCTTGACTCGAAAGTACCTGCAACTCAAAAGAAAGGGAAAAGGGAAAACAACAACGAGGGTTAGTCCTAGTGACTACTTGGGGGGGGGGGGTTAACTTACTCACCCAATACACATATAGACTAAAGAAAATACTCAAAAGAAAAAGATCCATGAACTGAGAGTGGTTTTTGCAAGCCAAAGTGTTTCCCGTGATATATATATATATATATATATATATATATATATAGGTTTAAATAGAGGAGAAAAGGGCTGAAGGCCAAACCTCAAGTTTTAGGTATTTCAAAATCCCCTCTCGTTCCTTAGATCATACCAACTTAACCAACTCGGCGAGTACGAGTCACACTTCCCCAACTTCCATAACAAAGGACGAAACAAAGCAAAGCAAAAATCATAATCCATCCTCACACCGGGTGATAGAAGGGTTGATGGCCCTAACTATCCATAACACCTACGAGACAAGGTTTAATCGCGACCTTAAAACCTTCGACGGTTATCTCCGTTGGCTCAAGAGAAACAACCTTTCTCGATCCTCCCAAGGTTGGGTGAGACTCTCAAATGGAGGTGCTGATGGAAGAGCTCGGCGACCCCTTGGCCGTCCCGAGATTGCCATACCACACTCCGGGGCCCAAAACTTATCACAAAAATCACACATACTTCGAAGCTTATCTTTCAAAGCTAAATCTCGCTTACCCACACACACTTGCATAAAACTAAAGTTTTCCAAACAAAAGCAAAATAGCTTATATACTTATGCAAAATGTTTTCAAAATCATATCACTAGTGGGACAAGCCCTCAATATAATTACCATACACTTATTTAACATATATTATACATAATCGCATGGAAGGCTTCAAATCAAGTAGGGTTATAGGTCATTTAACTAAAAGAACAAAAACCTCACCTTATCAACGTGGGTAGTGGAGAGAAAAGTGAAAACCAGACACCTAAGGAGCAAGCTCGTCCACAACGGGAAGGTCCTCTGAACAAAGAAAACAACAAGAGACACTCTTAGACTCAATATGAACCACATTGACGCTCGGTAAATGCATATGTAGGTTTATGATGCGAATGACATGAAATGAATCCCTATTTAGGTCATACAAGAGCATTCATTGCATATAAGATCATATCTCACAAACGAGGGCATAAAACAAGCCATACATTTGCAACATAAAACTTAACACATAATATAACAATTAAATCAAACATACAAGTCATAAACGAGCCAAGAAAGGCCAACAAAAAGTAATAAAATAACGAAATAAACCTCCTCGGCCGCCGCCATGTTGGACACGGCCGTGTCCAAAATTCAAAGGAGATGAACGAGGCTGTGTCCAATTTAATTAAATTCAGGGGTCATAATTCGAACCCCCAACATAGCCGTGTCCATTTTCTCTTGTTTCATGACACGGCCGTATCATGACTTCGGCCACCAAAAAAAATAACGCAGCATATACGGTTTTTAAGTGCAAAAACAGGGTAATTCCAAGGCAACACTTAGGGAGTGTCTTAGGCCATTCAAAGTACACACAACATGCATGAAAATAACACCAATTCAACATATATTCAACCCACAAAATGAGCAACAAGATCAGCTCAAAAAATGCAAAGGAAACAAGGCAAGAAAGGAAAAGAATTCATCAAGCTATTCCATCAAATATCTCATGACTTCATTAATGGGGTTTCAAACAAAACTCAACTACCATGAAACAACATGCAATGAATACTTACAATTATGTCTTAGGAGCAATATATAATCATCAAGACTCAAGAAATTCAAGTATAGGGCTAAGAATCAACAAATTCGTCCAATTTCCACTATTCATCATGCTAGCTATATCTCATCAATCCACCATGGAATTCAGCTCAAAAGCACATAACAGAAATAGGGGAGAGCGTAGATTAACATTATGAACTTATCTTTCAAGTTTGGGAAGATTTGAAAGTGATTTGAGCTCAAAATCACAAAAACAGCAAAAAAGGGGTTTTCTTCCTTCTCACTTTCTCTTGGAGTTGAGCTTGTATTGTTTGGGGGAGGGGTTTGGTTCGGTTTTCACAGAATAAGGGGCAAGGGAGAGAGTTAACGCAAGGTCAAGAGTCATGGTTATGGTTTAGTTAAGTTTAAGAGGGACCCACAACTCAAGGTTAGGTCAAAAGATATAATTTAGGTGTAAGGTGCTCGTTCCGATCGAATTTCGGGGGTCTAAATGAACTCATAAAATGTTAGGCTTATTCCATTGAACCCGAGTCATTGAAACAAGTCCAACGGTGGTGACGGAATTCGAATCCGAATTCCCGAGCTCAAGATATGCCGCCTGGAACCCAAGGTGCGCTAAAGGCTCTTTAGCCTCCTTTGGGTCCCGTCTCCAAAACGAACCAAAAAGGCAACCCAAAAAAGTTCCAAACCATAAAACGAGCATATAAAAGAGTTCATAACTGACATAATTAGCATATATCAAGAATTTACAAAAATCAGAATCAAATTCGGATTCAAAATAAGCAAAATACGAGATAAGAAAGTTTAAATGTTAAGCATCATCAAATTCATATTAAAGCAATTAAATGAAATTAACTTCAAATATTCACATTAGCATTTAAATATCATACAATTATATAAGAGAAACAATGAAATTGTGTAGATAATAGATTACCTGAAAGTCCGATCGGTCGGGATGTTGCAGATATGTACATTGAGGGCTTGTCCCATTTGTTATAAGACTTTGAAAACAATTTGTATACGTATATAAGTTATTTGGTGCTTGATTTGAAAACCTTTGATAAGTGTGTGTGTGTAATCGAGCTTTGGGCTTTGAAAGACAAGCTTTGTTGAAAATATGATTCTGAAATATGTTTTGGGCTCTCGAGAGTGGTATGGTATCTCGGGACGGCCGAGGGATCACCGAGGTCTCCCATCAACACTTTCCTTTGAGAGTCTTTGCCTAATCTTAAGAGGTTGGGGAAGGGCGTTTCTCTTGAACCGGTAGAAGCAATCGCTGAATGTGTCAAGGACATAACTAAGCCTTGTCTCGTGTGAAATTTGATCGATAGCTAGGGCCGTCAACCCTTCTATCACTCGGAGAAAGGATGGTTTATGATTTCCTTTTTGATTATGATTATGGTTTGAATAAGAGGAGTTGGAGAAATAACTCGTACTCACCGAGTTGTGTGAATTGGTATGATCTATGAAACGGGAATAGATTCCTAAATACTTAAAACTTGTTATTTTGCCCTATGGCCTTTAACTTCTTTTAAGTTTATATATATCTATTATCACGGGAAACATTTTAGCTTGCAAAAACCATCCCCGGTTCATGGATCTTTTTATGATTTTGATAAGTGCTTTGCTATATACGTATTATGTGTGTATGTGTTAGCCCCCTCACTAGTCATTAGGACTAACCCTCATTGTTGTTTCTCTTCTCCCGTTTTCTTTTCAGTTGCAGGAGCTAGGCGGCAAGTGTTGGTCGAGTCTTACTTGTAGTGTAGCTCGAGTCACATTTGCATTGTAGTGGTTATTAGTTTGCTACTTATGAACTATTTTGGAATTCTGTATTATGAACACTTTGTCTTACTTTGATACTCGTTCTATTTTGGCCCGGGTTGGGCATTGTACATTATATATAAACTTAGCATGCTCTTATGGCTATATGATATGTATATACGTTGATTTTGGGATTTGAGATAACTGTTTTATCGCTTCCGCTATATTATTGATTGATATGCAGTCTGATTGAGGGTTTAGGTCGCCTAGATAGAGTGTGAGTTTTGTTTGTCTCCCGTTTGCTATTGTTGAATGTGTGTTCGGATTCTCCATTTCGTTTCACGGGTCAGACTCTAGTGCGAGGGATGTGGTGCCCTTCGCTCGGGGTGCTATAGGTTTAGTAAGTGGGTTTTCCACGTTCTCTGCTGATGCCACCCTCTCAATTTACACATCACCTCGTTTGAAGATATCACAGATTAGGTGATACTTCCTCATAATGTGTTTGGTTCGTTGGTGATATCTTAGCTCTCTTGCTTGAGCAACCGCCCCAGTGCTATCACAAAACACAGTAATGGGATCTTTCATGCTAGGAACGACATTCAATTCTTGAATGAAGTCTCTAATCCAAACACCTTCCTTAGCTGCATCATTTGTAGCCAAGTATTCGACCTTAGAGGTCGAATATGCAGTGGTTGTTTTCTTGGAAGTTTTCCAACTCACTGCTCCGTCGTTTAGGTAGAAAATGTATCATGACATTGACTTAAAATCATCTAAGTCAAATGCAAAGCTTGCATCGTAGTATCCTCCGATTAGTATATCTTTCTGTCCTCCGTATACTAAGAACAAATCCTTAGTACTTCATAAGTACTTTAGGATATTCTTCATGGCAGTCCAGTGACCTTCTCCAGGGTCTGATTAGAAACGACTCGTTACACTAAGTGCATATGCCACATCCGGTCGAGTACACAACATTGCATACATTATGCTACCTATTGCTGACGCATAAGGCACATGAGTCATTCTTTCCTTCTCAAGGTTTGTCTTAGGACACATCTTCTTAGAAAGACATGTTCCTACACTCATGGGAAGAACTTTGTTCTTTGCATTCTCTATACTAAACCGTTTCAGTACTTTGTCTATGTACATCGATTGTGATAGTCCTATCAATATCTTAGATCTATCCCTATAGATCGTTATTCCGATAATGTAGGACGCATCACCAAGACTTGGTAACTTTCATGTCATCCTTCGAATTTCCAATTAGAAAGATGTCATCAACATAAAGCACCAAGAATTGAACTGAAGTCTCCAATTCCTTTCTATACACGCAGGACTCATTCGAATTTTGAACGAAGCCAAACGATTTGACCGCTTTATCAAAACGAATGATCCAATTCCTAGAAGCCTGTTTTAATCCGTAGATTGACCTTTCGAGCTTGCAAACCTTTTGCTCACTCCCACTGAATGTAAAGCCTATGGGGTGATCCATATAAATGTCTTTATCAATGTCTGCATTGAGAAAGGCAGTTTTCACATCCATTCGCCATATCTCATAGTCGTAATATGCAGCTATGGCAAGCATGATCCGAATGGACTTTTACATTGCAACTGGTGAGAAGGTTTCATCAAAGTCCACACCGAGCCTTTGAGTGAAGCCTTTAGCAATGAGCCTTGCCTTATAAGCTTCAACGTTTGCATCTACTCTGAGCTTTCTCTTAAAGATCCATTTGCAACCTATGGGCTTTACCCCATCAGGCAAATCAACCAAGGTCCAAACTTGGTTGGAGTACCTCGAATCCATTCTGAATTTCATGGCTTGTTTCCACTGTTGAGAATCCGAGTCTGACAGTGCCTCCTCGTAAGTTAGAGGATCATTATCCTCTTGAGAGATTTCATGGAGAAAACCATACCATCTCTCAGGCTGTCTAGGAGTGTGTTCAGAACATCTTAGAGGAGGATTTTTACGTGTATCGAAGTTCGTGATTGGTTGTGGGATATCAGAATGGGACGTGTCTTCTGAATATGGCATGGGATTGTCTCGAATTTCTTCGAGTTCTGTGATCTTGCCTTTTTTTCTTCTAGGAACGGTTCCTCACGAAAAGTTACATTTCTTGAAACAAGCACCTTTTGTTCAGTTTGATCATAGAAGTAATATCCTATGGATTACTTAGGATAGCCAACAAAGTAACATAAGTTAGAACGAGCTTACAACTTATCTCCCACTGTCATCTTCACATAAACAGGATAACCCCAAATTCTTAAGTAAGAATAATTAGGGATTTTACCATGCCACATTTCATAGGGCATTTTAGGGACTGACTTGGAAGGAACAAGATTCAAAATCTTGCCTGCACTTTCTAGAGCGTAACCCCAGAAAAAAGGTGGTAAGTCAGTGCAACTCATCATTGAACAAACCATATCAAGTAGCGTTCGATTCCTTCTCTCAGAAACTCCATTAAGCTGAGGAGTTCCCGGAAGAGTCCACTGAGAGATAATTCCATTATCTATGAGATGATTAAGGAATTCTTCTCTAAGATACTCGCCACCTCGATCAGATCGAAGTGTCTTGATCTTGTGACCAGTTTGGTTCTCAACCTCCTTTTGAAATTCTAAGAATTTCTCAAAAGCCTCAGATTTGTACTTCATTAAGTACACATAACCATAACTACTAAAGTCGTCGATAAAGGTTATGAAGTACTGACGATTGTTTCGAGTGGTTACACTAAGCGGCCCACAAACATCAGAATGGATCAAATCCAAGGTCCTTGTGGCTCGATCCACACTCCCTTTGAAAGGAGTTTTGGGCATCTTTCCTTTGAGATTGGATTCGCAGGAAATTAATGGTTTAAGGTCATTTTCAGAGAATGTCCCTAAGGCTGTTAACTTGCTAATTATGTTCTTAGAAATATGTCATAGTCTAGCGTGCTATAAAGATGCTGAAACTTCGTAATCTCTCTTACGTTTTGTTTCTCCTTGTATATTCAAAATATTACTGTTTCGAGTTAGATAAAGTCCATTGTTTAATGTACCGAGATGTATTGAAAAATTATTCTTTTTGAGGAAGAAGTTACCATTCTTAATATTAATTTCATAACCTTCACAATCAAGTATTGGAACTGGAATTATATTACGAACAATGTCTGGTGCATAAAGGACTTTATTTAAAACTAAAACAGAATGACCTAAATCTAATCTAATTGTGCCTAAAGCTCGAGCTTCGACCATTGAGCCATCCCTAATTTTCAAGACACATTCTCCTCCCTTCTGCTGTCGAACCTTACTTAGCATCTGTACATCATTACAGATATGAGATCCAGAATGGGTATCAAGTACCCAAGAGTTAGAATTAATAGAAAGATTTACTTCAACGAGAAACATACCTTTCTTTAGAGTAGCCTTGTACTCTTGGCAGTTTCTCCTCTAATGCCCCGGTTTGCCACAATGGAAGCAAATGTCCTCTTTCTGAACACGTTTCTTCTTTTGGGCTTTCCCTTTATGATGCCCCCATTGGGCCTAAGGAACTTCTTCTTCTTTTGAGCTTTCTTTCCCTTTCCCTTAGAAGGCTTCTGGATCGTGATTTCAGCAATCACAAGCTGACTAATCAGCTCAGCTACACTAGCATTTGCATTATTCATGTTGAAGTTAAGTACAAATGGGATAAAGGATTGTGGGAGCGAGGCTAGCAATAAGTCCACCGAGAGCTCATCTCTTAGTGGCATGTCCATGGAAGCAAGTTTCTCAGTAAGAGCAAGAAACTTAAGTCCACACTCATGGACACTTGTACCCTCTCTCATTCTCAAATGGAACAATTCTTTTGAGGTGTTATACCTTGTAACACGCTCATAAGAGCGGTAAAGTTGCTCTCAGTGGTCGTAAATCTCCCAAGAGAATTCCATGGACTCATGTTGTCTTTGCATGTCCGGAGACATGTTAGCAAGCAGGAGACAACGGGCTTGGAGATTATCATCCTTCCACTTCCGGATCTCGTCCAGCTCAGCCCAGGTCGGAGCTTCCCCTTCGGGAGCGGGCTCCATCTCGTAGAGAACATAAGTTCTCTTCTCGGAATCTAGAACGATTTTTAGATTCCTAAGCCAATCAGAATAGTTGGGACCAGTCAACTTATTTGACTCGAGGATCGATACTAGAGGGTTTTTAGTTGCCAGTTCAAAACACGTAGAAAATCACAGAATCTACGACCTAAAAGGAAAAACAGAGAACTAAGTGAGCATGCTGAACAATAACGATATACATCAGATTAGGCCATTAATCTATGTTGCTCCCACTGTTTTTAGAACATCTATAATTCCCAAAGATCTTAAAGGATACTTGCTATCCCAATGGGTACTAAGATCCTAAGCACTTTATCTTGAACCCACGACTTGTGGACATTCTTAATAAAGACTAAGGTAGGTACAATTTACCAATTACAACTTGGTGGAATTCTTAGTAATATTTTAGCATCAACTATCTTGCAATATGGACCCACGACTCGGGCAACATCCATATTTACTTAGGAGGTGTTAAGCTAGATGTTGGAAAACACGAAAGAGTTGAGCAGCGGAAGTTTAAACTTTTCCAAGAGTTTAATCATTGTCTTGCAATTTTCGTATCGTATCGTAGGGTGTTTAGAAACTTACAAAGTTAGAAGCTTTCTAGTGATGTTGTTACCGCCTAACGAACACCCTTCAAGCGAAATCCCTCACACGGCCTTCGAATTAGACTCCAAAGTAGAAGCCCTCCAAAGCATATCCACACCAGTCCTAGAACACGATCAGGCGAGTGAGAATGCTAGTTCTATGGCTTGTGTTAGGCTAGGATAATTTTGCTTTGAAAACTTTTCTTTTGGATTTTCTCAAAAACTTAACACTTCGTGAGTGTTGCTCTAAAGAATAAGAGAAACACCATCCCTAGTATAAATACTAGGTTGGTTCGAACCCTTAGGGTTTCCAAGAACCAATTGGATTGTTTTCTTGCTCACTGATTAACTAATTAATTATTAATTTAATTGGAAGAATAAGTTTCCAACTTGTTCTCCAAGTCTTGCAAGAATAATCTTCCCTCTCCTACAATAGGAAGTTCGACTTTTCAACTTTCCTAAAGTTAAAAGTCAACATTCAATAAATAAATTAATTCCCAATTAATTATTTATTGGGTTAAGTTTATTTGAGAATAGTCATAACAATTAATTCATAATTAATTAAAAGACCAAAATTAATTAATTACAATTTAATTAATTGATTCTAGAAAAGAATTTGCGTACGAAATAAATTATACACACGAGGCCATGCGTGAAGCCACGTGTCACGTGTACATGACACGTGGTAACAGTCACGTTTTGTACCTCATTTCGATCAATTATTTTGATCCTTCGTTAATCATATTAACATCCTACCATAACCCTCGTATTCTGGAATTTGTGTGTGACCCTTTAGATTCATTATTCGATTAGCAGTGACAGTAATTAATTAATTCCCTAAATAATTAATCACTTCACATATCACACTACCGTAATCTAGCAATGGGTGTGTGACCCCTAGCCGAATAACAAAATGAATCGAAGAACCTTTCAGTCAATGACAATCAGTGAAATACGATCCTCCTACAACTCCATCTCTCAATCAAGAACTAAGGCATGGGAATATTCTCAGAGCCCAAATATTCTTGATCTTTAAAGTTAAGTTCACTTCATATCCATTTCGATCTCAATCCTAGAAAACCCCATTTTCTAGATGTCTTGATCTTTTATCCACCTTAGCCAAGGGTTTAAAGTCTAATGGACTACGAACAACTTAATCAGTAAGAGATCATTCTTACTCTTAACAAGTGTAGGTCCTTTATCGATTCTACTAATTCTTCATATGCCACTTGTGTAATCCCGACATAGGGCGTGGTTCAGGTGTCTATATGGTGACACCCTTTTGAGCCTATATCAAAGATTACAGAGTTAGTTCATATGAGACATTATAGAATCTCAATTCTAAGGATTAATGAATCACGTCATTGACGTGTGAGATATTTCCTAATCTGAAAGTTTTTGGAAACTTCCTTTCCCATTTAGCAATGTTCTCACGTGGGACATCTCAGTGATGAAGTTCTTGTAACAATCACCCTTATGTATTATGAACGCATCAACGTATGCACTTATCACTCCATGAAACTGAGTGATGAATGACATAATCACATAAGCAAGTCTCAGCAGAGTTAAGGTCGACACTCCCACTGTTTGTCGGACTCATTGAGTTGGAAAAGTTTCTAATCCTCACCTATGGAGTTAAGAACTTGTTTCATCTGTCGTTCCTTTAGCGACAAAGTTCTCAACGGCCTCATCGGATTAGGGGAGTTCAGTATATGCAAAACACAGTCAACCCAAAAAGACATAAATAAGCATAAAAAGAAGTGATTAGCTATGAACAAAATCATCTCGTTTATTATTCAATGACTGTTTGTGATTTTACAAGGAGATAGTAAAGCAAATATCTGCTTTAAGGGCACTTTTCCTAACAATCTCCCACTTGCCCGTCAAAGCCATTCAGGTGCCAATCAAAGTCCTATCTTCTGAAGATGTTCTTCGAAAGCCTGTTGACTAAGGGCTTTAGTAAGTGGATCTACCATGTTCTCTGCCGATGTGACCCTTTCAATTTGCACATCTTCTCTCTTGATTATATCACGGATTAAGTGATACTTCCTCAAAATATGTTTGCTCCTTTGGTGAGATCTTGGTTCTCTTACTTGAGCAACCGCCCCTGTGTTCTCACAAAACACTGTAATGGGCTTTTTAATGCAAGGAACTACACCCAGCTCATGGATGAAGTTTCTTACCCAAACACCATCCTTAGCTACGTCATTTGCAGCTAAGTATTTGGCCTCAGTGGTCGAATCTGCAGTGGTCGCTTGCTTGGAACTTTTCCAACTCACTGCTCTACCGTTCAGGCAGAATATATATCCTGATATGGATTTAAAGTCATCCATGTCTGATGCAAAGCATCATAGTATCCTCTAATGACAAAATCTTACTGGCCTCCGTAAACCAAGAACAAATCATTAGTTCTTCTCAAGTGCTTAAGGATCTTTACTGTAGTCCAGTGACCTTTACTAGGGCCCGATTGGAATCGGCTAGTCACGCTAAGCGCATAAGCCACATCCGGTCGAGTACACAACATCGCATGCATTATGCTTCATATAGCTGATGAATAAGGAATTTTGGACATCCTGGACTTTTCAAGTTCAGTCTTGGGACATAGCTTCTTCTAAAGAACTGCTCCCGGGCCCATTGGAAGTTTTCCACGTTTGGATTCTTCCATACTAAACCTCTTTAGTATTTTGTCTATGTAAACCAACTGTGATAATCCTAACAGTCTCCTAGATCTATCCCGATAGATCTTTATCCCGAGAATGTAGGATGCATCACCAAGATCCTTCATCTCAAATTGGTTCGATAATAAAAACTTTGTTACTTTCATGCCATACTTCGCATTCCCAATGAGGAGGATGTCATCAACATAAAGTATCAAAAATTGAACCGAGGTTTCCAATTCTTTCTTGTACACGCAGGACTCATTCGGATTTTGAATAAAGCCAAACGATTTGACCGCGTCATCAAATTGAATGTTCTAATTCCTAGAAGCTTGTTTCAATCTGTATATTGATCTTTGGAGCTTACAAACCTTTTGTTCGCTCCCACTGAATGTGAAACCTATGGGTTGTTCCATGTAAATGTCTTTGTCATTGTCTTCATTGAGAAAGGCAATTTTCACATCCAATTGCCATATCTCATAGTTATAATATGCTGCAATGGGAAGCAAGATCCGAATAGATTTTTGCATTGCAGCCGTGAGAAAGTTTCATCAAAGTCTACAACTGGTCTTTGAGTGAAACCTTTAGCAACTAATCTTGCTTTAAAGGCTGCCACACTTCCATCTACTCCAAGCTTGAGCTTATATATCCATTTGCACCCTATGGGCCTGATCCCATCAGGTGGATCAACCAAGGTCCAGACTTGTTTAGAGTACATGGAATCCATTTTGGATTTCATTGCTTTTTCCCACTAGTCAGAGTCTGAATCTAACAGTACCTCCTCATAAGTTAATGGATCGTTATCCATTTGAGATGTTTGGTGGAGAAAACCATACCATCTCTCTGGTTGTCTAGGAATGCATTCAGAATGTCTTACTAGATGTGGATTTTCGCGTGTATCACTCTTTGCGATTGGTTAAGGGATGTTAGTCTCCAACCTTGGCGTGTGACCTTGGTCTCGAACCTCTTCGAGTTCTGCGATCTTGCCTTTCTTTTCTTTAATGAACGAGTCCTCAAGAAAAGTAGCATTTCTTGACACAAAGACCTTTTGTTCAAGAGGATCGTAGAAATAATATCCTATGGACTCTTTAGGATATCCGACGAAGTTACCTAAACTTGATCTAGCTTAAAGCTTATCTCCCACTGTCCTTTTCACGTAAGCAGGACAACCCCAAATTCGTAAGTAAGAGTAGTTAGGGATTTTGCCAAACCACATCTAAAATAGGGTCTTGGGTACAGATTTTGAGGGAACAAGATTCAGAATCTTAACTACTGATTCTAAGGCATAACCCCAGAATGAAGGCGGCAATTCAGTGAAACTCATCATGGAACGAACCATATCAAGTAAGGTTCTGTTCCTTCTCTCCGAAACACCATTTAATTGAGAAGTTCCCGGAGGAGTCCACTGAGAGATAATTCCATTATCTCTGAGATGACTAGGGAGTTCGTCACTTAGATACTCGCCACCTCGATCAGATCGAAGTGTCTTAATCTTGTGACCAATTTGGTTCTCAACCTCCCTTTGAAATTCTAAGAATTTCTCAAAGGCTTCGGATTTATACTTTATTAAGTACATGTAACCGAAACGACTAAAGTCGTCTATAAAGGTTATGAAATACTGATGATTGTTTCTCATACTTACACTAAGTGGTCCAGAAACATCATTATGGATTAAATTTAATACTTTAGTGGCATGTTCCACTTTACCATTAAAGGGATTTTTGGCCATCTTTCCTTTAAGATATGATTCATAATGAGTTAACTCTTTAAGTTCATTATCGTAGAATGATCCTAAATTAGTTAACTTAGCAATCCTATCTTTAGAAACGTAGCCTAAACGTGCGTGCCATAAAGAAACTGAGATTTTGTCATCTTTTTTACGTTTGTTTAATTGTTGTATATTCAGAATATTAGTGTCTTTAGTTGTATAAAGTCCATTAGATAATGTACCAAGCAGAACAGAAGTTTTATTCTTCTTAAGGTAAAAGTTTCCATTTCTAGAAAACGTCTCAAAACCTTCACTATCGAGTATTGGAATGGAAATGATATTACGAATAATAGTAGGTACATAAAGGACTTTGTTCAAAACTAAAGACACCTAAATCTAATCTACACGTCGCAATGGCTTGAGCTTGAACGCTTGATCCATTCCCAACCTTCAAGACGCATTCTCTTCCTTCGAGCTACCGAACCTTATTTAGCATCTATATATCATTACAGATATGAGCTCCATAGCCGGTATGAAGTACCCAAGGATTAGAATCAATAGATAGATTTCCTTCCATAATAGACGCACCTTTCTTTAAAGTATCATTGTACTCTTGGCAGTTCCTCTTCCTGTAACACCCCGGAGCGAAGGGCGCCACATCCCCCGTACCATAGCCCAACACATGAAACGAAATGGGACTCCGTCCACGCATTAAGCCATGGCGAACGGATGACAAACAAAAAAAACCAACCTAAGCTAGGCGGTCTAGACCCTACTCAGAGCGCGCAAGAAAACAAATAACAAATGTGGAAGCACCAGAATCTCACAAAACAAATAAACATACCCGAGACAAATCAAAATTTTAATTCAAGTTATACAGACCTTTACAAATTTGAATTTAAAGTCATAAACTTATACATATATCATAACTTTGCAAAATGCATAAAGAAGACCAAATACAATGCATGACTCAAGCTACCTACAACTAAGACTCCAAAACAACCGCCTAGCTCCAACTCCTCAGAACGAGTACCTACAAACTCCAATCAAAGGGGAAAAAAAGGTAGAAATAACGAGGGTCAGTCCTAGAGACTGGTGAGGGGGCTAACACATGCACCCATACATATACATAATAGCAAAACATATACAAAGCTGAAAGGGTTCATGAACCGGGTACGGTTTTTTTTTTTTTGCATTCTAAAGCATTTAACCCGTGGTAATATATATAAAGAAAGAAGTTTGGGGCCGAAGGCCAAATCCAGTCAAGTTTTAGAGTTTAGAAATCCGCCCCCGTTTCACAACCATAAACGAAACATAACGAACCCAAAGCTAAAATCCAACTCACTTACTCCAGAAGCAAAGGCGAAGCGAAACATAAAACAAATCATAAATCATTTCCACCCCAACACCGTTTGGGGAAGAGAGGTACCCCTCTTAACCCCCACGCATAAACATAATGAGACGGGTGATCCACCCGCTCCTTCGACGGGTCACGTAGCATGCCGTCGGCTCAAGAAGACCCGCCTTCCCCTCGACCTCCTGAGGATGAGCTAAGTCTCCCTTTTGTGGAGAAGTACACAGGGGTTGCAACCGGCGACCCCATGGCCGTCCCGGGTCTCCCTTACCCACAACTCCGGGGCCCATCACACGTACACATATACTTACACTTATCACACTTACCATACGAAGCTTATCCACAAGTCATACCACGCTTAAACACACACACACACACACTTATCTAAGCTTTTGAAAGTAACCTAAAAGAGACCTCATATACATATAAAAGCATTTTTCAAAGCCTCTTAACAAACGGGATAAATCCCACAAAATACGTATCCAAACACATATCTATATATATACATATATAGGTCGCATGCGGGTTCGAAATACAAATAAGGTTTGATGTCACAATAACGAAGGAATGAAAACCTCACCTTGCCGACCAAACCGAACATAACGGATCAGAAGAAGTCTAACGAACCACTTCCTCAAAACCGGAACATACCTAAGAGCAAACCAAAGAACAAGGGACAACTTAGACTCAAAATGAACCATATTGATGCTCGGCAAATGCATATGAATGCGAGTGATGCGTATGAAGCTTAACAAATTGACATATAATGCATACAAGTCCATATTTAATCATATGTCTCATAAATCACGTCAAACGAATACATAAGTTTCATATAACACGCATATCATATCATACAACATGTTATCAAAGTTTTCATACCATATAAAGAGCAAGGATTGATCATGCGAGGCATATAAACAATGAATGAATTCATGCACGTACATTGGATGAGCATAGCGCACATATGAGATCATAATTCGAAAACGAGCAAGCAAATCAAGCTATAAATTCATATTATGCAAGATAACACATAATAAATTAAGCTAACAATGCATATATGTCACAAACGGGACAAGAGAAAGCAATTAAAAGCAACGAAACGACGAAAGAAACTCCCCCTGGGCGCCACCGTGACATATGACATGGCCATGTCCAAAACACAAAGGAAACGGACACGGCCGTGTCCAAATTTATTAAAATCAGATGCCCAACTTGAGAACACAACACGGCCGTGTCAAGAATCAACACAAACTAGACACGGCCGTGTCATCATTCTCGGCATGAAGAGATCAAAGCACAACAGTTCGGTTTTTGTAGACAAAATAGGGCAGTTTTTGCAGCAGCTATTAGGGACTTTCTTAGGCCTCAAACACAAACATAACATGAATGAAATACACACCAATTCATGCCTTAAAACGCAACAACAAGCAGCTCAAAACGCATGCACAAAATCTGTCACAAAGAAGAAAGGAATGCAGCAGGTCATACTCTTCAAGTCTGAGGCTAAAACAGGGGATGAAAGCTTGTAAACACATAGCTAACATGTAGAGCAACTCATATACTTCATGTACATGCAATTTCACACGAAATGGAGCTCAAAAAGTCATCAAACGAACCAAAATTCTGACAGCAATTCAAACCGGGAAGAGCAGGGCATATTCTCACGTTTGAGGTTGAAACGAAGGATAAACTGAACATACTCATGGAGCAACATATGTAACACATAACCATGCATTAGTATACGAAATTAGATGCAAGAATTTATGCATTTTAGTTCAAAAACATCTCAGCGGCAGCAGATCACGTAGAGCAGATTGTATGCCAAGTTTCATGCTCAAAACTCAATATTTCCTCAAAGGTTTTAATGGAAAATCATTCCTTACATAACTATCAATTATTAAGCATAAAAAATGGAGCATAATAAGTTCATATGATCAGCTTTTGAGCACCCAAAATAGTCATACAAAAACTGATGCAAGGAAGGCATGAAACAAGTCATGTTCTAACACATATAACTCATTTATGCAGCTGAAATGGGCATGAAATCACGGCGAAACAGGGTATATTCATAGAACAACATGTATACTACATTACCAAGCATTAGCACACGAAATTGGAGGTAAGAATTCATCAAGAACAACTAAAAAACGTGACAGCAGTTTGGTGAAAATGAGCAGATTTGCAGCAGCAGTTCGGATTCCAGTTTCATGGCCAAATGCTCAAGGTTTCATTCATGTTATCAAAGAGAAAACAACCCTAACACATCTAACATCAAGTATGAATCAAGAATAGAAGCAAAGGAGTTCACATAATCACCAAGAAAGCACCAAATCAGCCACAAACTCAAGCTAAGCCATAGATTCAAAAAATGAAGTCTAACCCTATCTATTCATGCAAGCCTCCATACCCTTATTAAATCTGATGCATTTCACGAATTTCAAGGATAAAATGAAGCATAGAAGAGAGGAGAATACATAAATATACTTACCTTTAAGATATGAAGATGTATGGAGAAGATTTGTCTTCAAAATCTCAAGACATGGAAAGGGCTTCATTCTTCTTCTTCTTTTCTTCATGGATCAGCTGCTCTTTTCTTCTCTCTTGGGTGTGTGGAACGAAATGGGGCAGATAAGGGAGAGAGAGGAGTGAGTCTAGTCATATAAACCAAGGTTAAGGCTTAGGTAAGGTTAAATTGGGCCCACAAGCACAAGACTAGTCAAAGAAGGTGGCTTTAGCACAAACTGTTCATTCCGGATGAAAAACGGGGGTCCAAATGGGCTTCGAAAATTACCAAACCTGATTCAAAACTTTCCTTTCTTCGTTATGAGTCCAACGCATCTTCCGGAATTCGAATCCGAATTCCCAAGATCAAGTTATGGCCTCCGGAACACAAGGCGCGCTAAAACTAGTTAGGCCCTCATGTCCCTCGTAAAAAACTTAAGGTTTAAAACCTCGACAAACGAACACGAAAACTTAAAACGAGCATGTAAACACATTCATACTCACATATATCACGTATATCGAAATTTCACAAAAATCGGAATTGAATTCCGGCACGTAACGAGTAAATTACGAACATGTAAAATTTAAACGTTAAAATTCAAAGTTCATACATATAAACAATTAATTTCATATAAATTCAAATAATCATATAAGAATTAAAATAACACTAAAATATGTAATTAAATAATTTAAATGCGTATAAAACTCTCCCGTTACGGCGTACCTGGAAATCCGAACGATCGGGATGTTACACTTCCAATGCCCTTTCTTGTCACAATGGTGGCAAACGTCCTCTCTCTGATCCTTTTTCTTCTTGGCATTTCTCTTTCTAACCCCTCCTTCGGGTTTAAGAGATCCCTTCTTCTTGAGAAATTTCTTCCCTTTGCCTTTAGAAGGCCTAGAAGAGGAAGTGACCATCATCACTTTGTGATCTTTCTTGACCGTGTCTTCAGTAGTTACGAGTTGACTAATCAGCTCAGCTACAGTAGAATGAGGATGATTCATGTTGAAGTTTAACACAAAAGGAATGAATGATGGTGGAAGCTACGTGAGGAACAAGTCTACAACGAGTTATTCACTCAGTGGCATTTCCATGGAGGTTAGTTTCTCGTTCAAAGCAAGAAACTTTAGACCGTGCTCATCGACACTTGTACCTTTTTCATTTTGAGATGAAAGAGCTCCTTAGAGGTGTTGTACCTTAGAACACGCTCTTTAGGGCGGTACAATTGCTCGAGATGGTCATCAATCTACCAAGCATTTTCCATGGACTCATATTGCCTTTGCATATCCGGAGACATGTTGGCCACCATGAGGCAACGCTTGAAGATTATCTTCAGACCATTTCCCAATCGCCTCTCTTTTGGCCCGAGGCGGAGCCTCGCCTTCTGCAACCGACTCTCCCTCGAAGAGAACATATCTTCTCTTTTCAGAATCTAAAACTATTTTGAGGGGTCTTCTTATGGCCACCGTTTTTCAAGTGCTTCATATGGATCCTTCTTATTCCATGGGTGTTTGTCTCCAAAATGAAAATAAAACCTTACTTCCTAAGTTCTACTCTCTTTACATAATGTAATACGACTCAATTTTCATATTGTCCATAGACAAATACACGTGGCATACCCCGGCCCAAAAACAATAATAAGGAAAGCCACATAATAAACACATAACAGTACGCACATAAGTAGGGCTCCAACCCTAATTGAAAACGCGCAACTATGGGGCTCCGACCCCAATTGAAATCATTCATGAGCAGAATTTAAAACATACATAAGACTAACTCATGATCACCTAAACTAGCATGATACCGCTTGAATTTAAATTTACAAATTAAATTTAAAATGCCCTTGATTTCAAGTTACAAGTAACTTAAGTAATTTGAATATTAGTTCACTATTCAAGAATTTATTCAAACTCGAACACGGATCAATTAATAAAACCTCAATTAATTCAAAATTAAATTTTTGTCAAAAATATCATTCGAAGTGATATTTAATATTTTCTCAAAAAATAAGAACTTGACTTTAATTCACAAAAATCCCAAAATTTATAATTATTTCAGAAATAATTAATTTTAAAATTAAAATCAGATTTTAAAATAAAATCAGATTTTAGGGATTTTACGAAACTGGAAAAACACGAAATGAAAACAGGCCCGGGACAGCACGCGTGAGGTGCGCGGCCACCGCCTGCAAGTGCTCGCGTAACGCACGCGCGAGCAGGGAGCACCTCACACACAGCCCGCGCAGTTGTGCTAGGCGTGTGGGGGGGGAGGCACCCGCAAGCAGGTAGCACCGCGCACACTGCCCGCGCAATTGTGCTAGGCGTGTGGGGGAGGCGCCGGCAAGCAGGTGTGCACGACCGCACGCGACGCGCAGCGAGGCTGGGTGTAGAAGCACGTGCCGCGAGTGGGGGCTCTCGACAGGGATGGCGGAACGGCGCGTCCGGGGGACCGCGCACGACGGGTCTGGGCAAGTGCGGGGCTGCGTGATGCAGCCCCATGAGCGTACTAGATGTGCGCAACCCCGCACGCGAATTTTACCCATTCCGTGATTTTTCGTTTCGTAATTTCACCAAATTCATGCTATCCAATTCCGAATTAAAATAGTTCAAAATAAATCAGATCTAAACAACTAAAAACCAGATTTATCTGGGATATAGTTTTCGTAAAATTTTCAAGAAACAGTATTGATTCGACATATTCGTTTTTAAACAAAAACCAAGAATACATAGCCAATATCCAAATTCAAGAATTTTCAGTCAAAATTGCAACAGCAGTAAAGACACAATACGAACTTTGCAAGGTGGCTCCGATACCACTTGTTGGAAAACACGAAAGAGTTGAGCAACGGAAGTTTAAAATTTTCCAAGAATTTAATCGTTGTCTTGCAATTTTCGTATCATATCGTAGGGTGTTTAGAAACTTACGAAGTTAGAAGCTTTCTAGTGATGTCGTTACCGCCTAACGAACACCCTTCAAGTGAAATCCCTCGAATGGCCTTCGAATTAGACTCCAAAGTAGAAGCCCTCCAAAGTGTATCCACACCAGTCCTAGATCACGATCAAGCGAGTAAGAATGCTAGTTTTATGGATTGTGTTAGGCTAGGATAATTTTGCTTTGTAAACTTTTCTTTTGGATTTTCTCAAAAACTTAACACTTCATGAGTGTTGGTCTAAAGAATAAGAGAAGCACCATCCCTAGTAAAAATATTAGGTTGGTTCGAACCCCTAGGGTTTCCAAGAACCAATTAGATTGTTTTCTTGCTCACTAATTAACTAATTAATTATTAATTTAATTGGAAGAATAAGTTCCCAACTTGTTCTGCAAGTCTTGCAAGAATGATCTTCTCTCTCTTACAAGAGAAAGTTGGACTTTTCAACTTTCCTAAAGTTAAAAGTCGATATTCAATAAATAAATTAATTCCCAATTAATTTTTTATTGGGTTAAGTTTATTTGAAAATAGTCTTATCAATTAATTCATAATTAATTAAAAGACCAAAATTAATTAATTACAATTTAATTAATTAATTCTATAAAAGAATTCGCGTACGAAATAAATCGTACACACGAGGCCACGTGTGCATGACACGTGGCAGCCACGTTGGCTACATGATACGTGGCAGCCATGTATACATGACACGTGGCAGCAGTCACGTTTTGTGCCTCATTTCGATCAACTATTTTGATCATTCTTTAATCATATTAACAGCCTACCATAACCCTCGTATTCTAGAATTTGTGTGTGACCCTTTAGGTTCATTATTCGATTAGCAGTGATAGTAATTAATTAATTCCCTAATTAAGTAATCACTTCACAAATCACACTACCGTAATCTAATAATGGATGCACTTATCATTCCATGAAACTGAGTGATCCTTTCAGGCAATGCACTTATCATGCATTGACAATCAGTGAAATAAGATCCTCCCAACGAAATACCGAATAACGAAATGAATCGAAGAACCTTCCAGTCAATGAGAATCAATGAAATACGATCCTCCTACAACTCCATCCCTCAACTTATGCACTTATCATTCCATGAAACTGTGTGATCCTTCAAATGGACATAATCACATAAGCAAGTCTCAACAGAGTCAAGGTCGACACTCCCACTGTCCGTCGGACTCATTGACTTGGAGAAGTTTCTAATCCTCGTCTATGGAGTTAAGAACTTGTTTCATATGTTGTTCCTTTAACGAAAAAGTTCTCAATGGCCTCATCGGATTAGGGGAGTTCAGTACATGCAAAACACAGTCAACCCAAACAGACATAAATAAGCACATAAAGAAGTGATTGCCTAAGAACAAAATCATCTCGTTTATTATTCAAAGACTATTTGTGATTTTACAAGGAGATAGTAAAGCAAACATCTGCTAGGACACTATTCCTCACAGTAAACCCATCAATCATAAGATCAAGATCAAAACTTAGTTCGAACGTGTAACATCCCGATCGCTCGGATTTCCAGGTACGCCGTAACGAGAGGGTTTTACGCCCTTTAAATTATTTACTTACGTAATTGAGTGTTATTTTAAAGGTTATTTGATTATTTGAAATTATATGAAATTAATTGTTTATATTATGAACTTTGAATTTTAAACGTTTAAGTTAGCATGCTCGTAATTTGCTCGTTATGTGCCGGTATTTAATTACGATTTTTGTGAAATTTTGATATGCGTGTATATGTGAGTTATGAATATGTCTAAATGCTCATTTTAAGTTTTCGTGTTCGTTTCTCGAGGTTTTAAACCTTAAATTTTTTACGAAGGACATGAGGGCCTAACTAGTTTTAGTGCTTCTCGTGTTCCGGAGTCCATAACTTGAGCTCGGGAATTCAGATTCGAATTCCGGAAGATGCTTTGGACTCGTAAAAAAGAAAGGAAACTTTTGAACCTGGTTTGGTATTTTTCTAAGCTCATTCAAATCCTCGTTTTTCTCCCGGAATGAACAGCTTACACCAAAGTAACCATCTTTGACTAGTCTTGCACTTGTGCGCCCATTCTAACCATACTCAAGCATTTAACCTTGGTTTATATGACATTAACTCAGCCCTATCTCTTCTCTACCTCTCCATTTCGAGCAACACACTGCCAAGAAGAAGGAAAAGCAGCTGATCCATGGAGAATGAAAGAGAAAGAGAAACCCGTTTTCATATCTTCTGATTTTTAAGCCCAAAACTCCTCCATACTTCATCAACTCTTGAAGGTAAGTAGATTTCGAATTCTCCATGATTATATGATGAATTTAATCCATGAATTTCATGTTTTACTTGAGATTTAATATGAGTTTGGGAGATGACATGAATAGGAAAGGTTAGAGGTCAAATCTTACTTCCATGTCTTAGCTTGAATTTGTGGCTGATTTGAGGCTTCTTTGGTGTTTATATGAGCTTCTTTTCTTCCATTCTTGATTTATAATTCATGCTAGATCTGTTAGGGTTGATTCTCCATTGATAACATGAATGAAAGCTTGAATTTTGGGCATGAAACTGGAAATTTCGAATTGCTGCAAACTGCTCATTTCTTACCGAACTGCTGTCACGTTTTTTAGATCAAATGATTGAATTCTTGCCTCCAATTTCGTGTGCTAATTCTTGGTTATGTAATATACATGTTGTTATACAAATGTGCTTCGTTTTGCCCTGATTTCATACTTCTTTTTGGCTGCAAACTTGAGTTCTTGGACCTTATAAACAGCTGCAAATCTGCTCCTTTTCCACCGAACTGGTGTCATGTTTTTTAGGTTTGATTGATGAATTCTTGCATCCAATTTGGTGTATTAATGCATGGTTAGGTTTCACCCATGTTGCTCTATGAATATGTTCGGTTTTGACTTGATTTCATGCTTCATTTCAGCTTCAAATGTGAGAATATGCCCTGCTCTTCCCGGTTTCAACTGCTGTCAGAATTTTGCTTCATTTGATGACTTGTTGAGCTCCATTTCGTGTGAAATTGCAAGGACATGAAGTATATGAGTTGTTCTACATGTTAGCTTTGTGTTTACAAGCTTTTATGCCCTATTTTGCCCTGTTTTCATGCATGTTTTCAGCTGCAAATTTGAGGAGTATGGCCTGTTACATTCATTCCTTCTTTGTGACAGTTTTGGTGGTTCATCTTTGAGCTTCTGTTGCTGCGTTTTTTGTGCATGATATGGTGTTGAATTGGTGTGTATTTCATGCATGTTATGTGTGTGTTTGAGGCCTAAGAAAGTCGCCCAATATGCTGCAAGAAATGCCCTGATTTTTGCCCATGAAAACCGTTGCTGCGCCAAAACTGATTTTCGTAAATTTGAACTGGACACAGCCGTGTCCAGTTTGTGCTGATTCTTAACACGGCCGTGTAGCACCCCGCACGTGAGGCACCACATCCCCCGCACTATGGCTCAACACGAGTAACGAAACAGTAAATCCGCCCCCATATCAAACCATAGCGAACGGGAGACAAACATAAAAACCTTCCTAAGCCAGGCGGAGCTAGACCCTGCAATGATAACCATATAACAAAACATAATGCATAGCAAAGCCAAAGCTCAATCATACAAACCATAAGTAGAATTTGGGCTCTTCAGGCCTCTTTTAAATCATAACAAATCCCAGTAAAATCAATTCAATAATAATTTCATAAATATTCATGTTCAGGATACTATAGAATCGAATCATACATAATTCCAATACATCAGTGAGTGCAGAGACTCTCCTAACCTAACTTGACCAACTTAATGACTCCAAACACCTCCGCCTAGCCCGAAACTCCAAAGTCAAACCTGCACACTAAAAGATTGGGGAGGGAGAGGGTCAGTCTCTAGAAGACTGAGTGAGCAGGAGCGATATACATATATAGAAACATGCACATGCAAGTCATAAATTCCGAACAAGGTTTTTATTTGCAATTAGTTCCCAAAAAGGGCAAGAGAAAGGTTAATCAATGCTCGGATTTTATGGCTAATGATATTAATTCATTACATTCATAAATCATACATAAACATAAGGCTCGGCGAGTGAGCGTGCACAATCTCCAACCAAACTCCGACCGTGTACGACAAATATCATTAATATGTTGATTAGGCGATCATGCAATATATCATAATACACACAGACCATAAATCATATCATAAATATATTCGTTTGGGCAATCCGTGTCCTGGCTTTCCCGCACGGTGCATAAACATATCATAAACATATCATAACATAAATCATAAATCAATTCCAACCTTCTTCCTCCGGGTGGTGGACAGGTTAGCAAGACCCGACCACCTCATACATAGGCCAATGGGGTTTCATGACTCCCCCAAGGGCACTCAGCTCCCATTCCCCGCTAAACCTCCTAGCGAGGGCCGGTATCACCATATATAAGGTGGGACTAGTACAAGGGATCACCGTCGGCCCTTGCCTCCCCGGATAGCCACTTGCACTAAGTCCCTGGGCCCGTGAACATATCATAAATGCATAATCTCGCCAAAACATTTACTTTCATACTTAGGATACATACTATAAGAAAACATACCTTACCGTGCAACTCGGCATATGCTATACACGTACCTCTCCGTGTCATCCTAATCTGTAGCTAACATGAAGACACACGGTTTGGAGCATAGCCTCGTTGCAAAACCATTTTAAGCTTATGTACGCCCATACGTGTAATTTCAGAAGAATTTACTCGATGACTTTACTTTAAAAGTACATATATATAATCATAAGGTTTTGGCCAAAGCTTTTCACATAAGGGTCGTAGGGTTTATTACATAACTAAAACAAAAACATCCTCACCTGAACCGCGAAGAAACAAGGAACGAGTTACCAAGTGCTCGAAGGATCAAGATCTCTCCACCCTGGAGATAAAATGTGCAAAAGACAACATGACGTGTTTGTGAGACTCAAGACTCTAAATGAACCATATATGACGCACGACAATGCTTAAGCATGATGTGAATGTATAAAGATGATATTATGTAATGAAGACGTTCATGTGCACTATTAAGGCATTTATATCGTATAACCAAGTCATTTACTCATTCATTCATTTTTATTCAAATTCATCAATTCATATCTCCAATCAAATAATTTCAAGAATTCAAATGGGAGCATAGAACATATTCAAGCTCTCCCAAAATGCTACTACATACTTTATATTTCATAAGATAGCATATTTTCAAGGTTTGATAACAAGAAGGAATCATATGATATAGAAAATGAGTTACGCGATTCATAAACGACATATAACCACACATAAACGGCATTAAGCAAAAGCATGCCCAAAACTCATCCAAATGCCATGAAATTAAACCATAAAGCTCCCAACATATAGCAAAACAAGTTCATAGTTCATCACAAAAGGAGATCAAGTCATTAAGGAGGTGAAACAAATCAAAAACCGAAAAGGAAGCAACAATGACTGCGCAAGGGAAGGGACACGGGGGTGTCACCCTCCTTAGCCTAACTGAGCCACGATCGTGGCTCAGTACAGACCTGCCCAGAAGGTGTCACACGCCCGTGTCTCACACTTAAGTGTAAATGAGACACGGGGGTGTCACGGTACAGAACCTAAACGTTCACAAAGTTTTACCTGCAAAATTGATCCCATACAAACTCAATCCAAAAGCATACCAAATCAAATCCAAATGTTATGAAACTTAATATACAACATATTTAGCATGTAAGGAACATATTTCATTTAGAGTACAAAGGCTAAATCGCACATTATGAGTATCTAAATCATGCAACAAAACTGGGTCGCCAAAATCGCACATAAGAGCTCTATTGTTTCAATCAGCCATGATCAAGTACTTAGGGGTTGAATTTGGATCTGAAACTTTGGGGAATGCATGATAACATACTCAAAAACTAATATACTTCATATATATGCAAAATGGAACAATTTAAAGCACATTAGGGTGACCAACAACCACACAATTGCAACAGCAAGAAGTCTGTCATAGATAATGCATAAGAACAGGCCATGTCTTTCGGTTTTTAGGCTTAAAATGGATCCAAATACTTGAAACATGAATGTTAACATATAGAGAAATGAGTGTACATCAACTCCATGAAATTTCACATGAAAAGAAGATCATTTGATCAAGCAACAACACAAATTTTCACACAGCAGTTCGAAAAACAGGGGAAGCAGTTTGATCATCATGTTTGGAGCTCCATATCTCATAATTTCATCAAAGGGTCAAGAGATAAAATCCTCCTAATATCATATACTATCAGTTACTAAAGAAATAGGTCAAGAAACAAGTTCATATGATCATGTATAAGCAAGAAAATCAGCTACACAAGCAAATAGGTCACAAGAGCAAAAATCCCTAGAAGTTCATACCAAACTCATCACCCAAACCCTAATAAAATCTGATCCAAATCATGATTTAAGTAGATGAAATCAAGCATAATAGAGTAAAGAAGACATAAATATTCATACCTTGAAGATTAGAAGAAGAAGGGAGGTGATTTGAGCTCAAAATCACAAGAATGGCCAAGGGTTTTCTCTCCTTTCTCTCTTCCTCTATCTCGATCAGCTCCAGCAGAAATGGGAGATGTTTGGTTCGGTTTTCAGAGCTAAAGGGGTAGGAGAAAGGCTTAACCCAAGGTACAAAAGTCATGGTTAAGGTATGGTTAGGTTAGGTTAAGTAAAAAGGGTCCCACCATGAAGACTAGTCAACCAAAGGAGCTCTTCTTGCACGAGTTGTCCGTTACGGTTGGATTTCGAAGGTCTTAATGATTTCAAAAAGGTATGAGGCTTGTTCCATTGTCTCCAAATCGTCGATACGAAGGCAACGGTGGGGACGGAATTCAAATCCGAATTCCCGAGCACAAGATATCACGTACGGAACCAAGGGTGCGCTAATTGCTCGTTAGCCCCCGATTTGGTTCCACAATCAAAATGAAGTTCGTTAACGAGTCAAATGAATCCGAAAACTTAAACCGAGCATATAGGCATGTTCATAACACACATATTTACGACATACTAATTTCCATACCATTCCGATATCATTACATATAAGAACGAAGTACAAATAGAACACTCATGCGAAAATGAATTCATAACGTTATAAATTAATTACTAAAACTCAAATTCCATTTTAATTAAATTAAAACCAACTAATAACATGTTGAAATTAATTAACGGAATTACCGAAATAGTTATGGTAACAAGAAACATTAATTAAGAAGTTAAACACTAGATATCAAGTTGAAATAAAATGAAATAAATTAAAGTAACAATAGTTTATAGTTTAAATCCAATATAAACAATTATAAACGATTAATCATATAATTAAATAATTAAATTGCGCAACTTATAAACAAATACGCCACATTATTATAACCGAAAAACTGGGGTGTTATAATCTCTCCCCCTTAAAAAGAATCCGTCCTCGGATTCACAACACGCCTGAAAACGAACAAGGAGAGATTCCCCGTCTCTCACAAACAACAAGGAGAGAGCCCTGTCTCTCGAACAGCAATGAGAGAACCCCGTCTCTCGCAAGCAACAAGGAGAGAGCCCCGTCTCTCGAGCAGCAATGAGAGAACCCCGTCTCTTGCAAGTAAAGAGAGTACCCCATCTCTCAAACAAAAATAAGAGAATCCCCGTCTCTTACAAGCAAAGAGAGCACCCCGTCTCTCAACCGAAAATCAAACAAGGAAGCCTCCAATACTCCCAAGCAACTCACGCAAAACCAAATTTAAAATTACGTAAGGCACCCAAAGCAAGTAATAAATGTCGCCCACATTGATTTCCAATTACTCCAAGTAATTTAACACAGTACAAATCAAAGCACCTAACATAAAAATTATAAAAGTTAAATTTGCATGGATGCATGTATCATGAATGCTATAAGTACCGTTCATCGTAGTTGCAAAAATTTAAGGTTGTGAATTGTCGTTGTCCAAGGTATGATCTGTCCTGAATGTAACTCAGTGTCCAGCTTATCTTGGACCTCTTCAAGGTTCCCCGGTGAAACGATTGATGAATTCTTTAAGGA
The DNA here is from genome assembly GCA_037501455.1 of Lantana camara. Taxonomy (NCBI): domain Eukaryota; kingdom Viridiplantae; phylum Streptophyta; class Magnoliopsida; order Lamiales; family Verbenaceae; genus Lantana; species Lantana camara. The sequence goes on from CM074865.1 coordinate 42,361,610, forward strand.
GTATATTCTTAGATCCTTTCTAACTTGTACTGCTACCCAACTTCTTCAATCCTTATCCAAATCGGTGCTTAACATATCCCCGAGGATAACCACTCTGGGCAAACATGATGATTCGGTCCCGACTTTACGATGTTTATTCTTATGGTCTCTCTCAACACAAATCTTTTCCTACCTTCCGTTCCAATTGTCCGTTCATTCCCTTTGACCCCCTCAATGTTTTATTCGATAACTGGTCCCATATTTCCTTAACCGAAGATAGAAGGTTCTTGATGATTCTTGAAATTTGAAGTAATCTTCCAATTATCATCCTTTTCTATTTGATCCCTTCTTAAGTTTCCTTCTGGATTACCTTTGATATAATCGATAACTTAATAATATTGTCTCGGACCCCTTCATACTTTATTGAATAAAACTTGATCGACACCATCCCCTTATATGATAGCTTGATTCGGTTTTCCCTTGTTAATTCTAACTTAGAAGTTCATAGAAACTCTCCTATGATTCCATCACCTCCAGATCAGAATTCCATACTTAGCTTCTCTCTTAATAGCTTAACCATAACCGCCGTCTTATTCATTCCTAATCACCACCCTTAGGGCTTCCAGATTCTCCTTATTTTGCATCCCCGTCATTACTCCTAACATATTCATTCGAGCACCACTCCCATCCTCCAATTCATCTCTCGGTCGTGCTATCCCCCTTAAAAATTTTTGCTCTTACATATCAACCTCCATGAATCCTTCTTTCATTGAAATTTTTTTTTTGCTGAGCCACTTCTGCTTCTTTAATTCACTCGTAAGGTTTAATTCAACCCTTCAATAATTACTTCCTTCTAATCCTCAACTTTTCTCTTTCTTGCTCTTCTTGAAATCTAGACCAATTTAATCCCCTCTTATATTTTCATTCCTTCAACGAAAGATAATCCCTTCAAGGATCGAAAAGGGCTTACATTATTTCCTAATCAATGCTCCCTTGTTGGAAATTTTAGTGGAATTCGTTACTTCGCCTCTGAGATTAAGGTTTCTCCAAAACTCTTCAACTTATTTTCTTCGGTGTAGATTGTGCTAGCTAAGCTACATACCCGGAATTCCCAAGATATAACCCAACTATTCTTCTCGTCTTGATTCGAGTAAGCCTTGATCAAAGAATCAAGTGATGAACAAGGTGGAGTCATTCCCTATCAATTAAACACTAAGCCATGCATGTTGGATTAACATGCCAATGCACATAGTAAACAGTTAAAGATGCAACACGTTGGAGCAATTATATTAATTAAACATAAACCTACATATAGATAAAGAAAGCAATTTATTTTAATTCTATGCATGATGCTCATGCCATGAATATGCAGAACCTGTCACCGAGGTGGTAAGCTTTTAGCTTGATGACGTGTTCCTCATTCCCATAATTGTAACTTTCTTTGGAGACATTGATAACTCCTTAGCTTTCCATGGTTTTCGAATCTCCATAATCTTCTTCATCCATTTGTATATCCCATGGCCCGAACGTGCTATTCTTGAACCCAAGGTCTTCTTTGTCAATGGAGTTTACACCTCAACGTACTTCCAAGCATCGACCTCCAAAGGTCGTCCGAATCTTCATCTTGATGTCCTCTCCGGTTAAAGTTCCTTTAGCTTATCCTTTGTTTCCGATCTACGCGCATAATTCACCCATGATAACGCTTTCCATTCTTGCTTGCTTCTTGATGTCTCCATGTTCCAAGGTTCCAAGAAGACGACGCGATTTGTATCCCTCGATGCTCTTAAGTCTCTTTGCCTTGCGTCCATTTGATGTCCCACGCTTATATTCGTATCAAGTGAGCTTCCATATTCGACCTCATAGTGAACTTTATGATTAACGGCTCCCAATCCTTGCATCTGAGTTGAGTCGAACCTTTTTAACACATCTTGCATCCGATCCCTTGAAGCTTCCCAATTTAGTCTTCCAATCACCCAACCATTCCAAACTCGGAGCTTCAACGGTGACCCTTGGAGCATTTAATCTTGTATTAAATGTCTTCAAAATCGGGGTGGTGAAGAGTTCCACACCCCTCTCGTTGTCTCACGCATCCCTCAAGTTAAAACTTGAGTCTTTGCAATTCTTGTATGTTGAGAACCTTCAAGGTTTGTAGGTAGGGCATGATTGATGAACCTTCCCGTGATCCAAGCTTTCTCCCATGATACGAGCCATGATAGGTAGTTCCATTGTGCAAGCCACGAAATTTGAACACTCGGCATTCAAGTTACCTCGTCAATTGTAGTTGGTGTGAATTGTAGTTTTGTTTGCATGATAGTAGCCTATATAAGAAAGATCAACTCAAATATGGGTGCATGAGGATTAGTGTATGCTCATGGCACGTAGTTAAATGAGTCAATGCACATAGAATGCAAAATGCAACATTTAAAGCAACTAAATGAGAGCGTAGATTGTGTACATGTATTAAGCAATTTCCAACAATTAGTATCGAATATTCATGCCAAATCGATGCAATGTGCACATTAACAAGTTATTCCTATGCCGCACGACCTAACTGACTCAAACACGACTCAAGAACACCGGTTTTGCAACCGGGCTATGATACCACTTAAGGATGTAGCACCCCGCACGTGAGGCACCACATCCCCCGCACTATGGCTCAACACGAGTAACGAAATAGTAAATCCGCCCCCATATCAAACCATAGCGAACGGGAGACAAACATAAAAACCTTCCCAAGCTAGGCGGAGCTAGACCCTGCAATGATAACCATACAACAAAATATAATGCATAGCAAAGCCAAAGTTCAATCATACAAACCATAAGTAGAATTTGGGCTCTTCAGGCCTCTTTTAAATCATAACAAATCCCAGTAAAATCAATTCAATAATAATTTCATAAATATTCATGTTCAGGATACTATAGAATCGAATCATACATAATTCCAATACATGAGTGAGTGCAGAGACTCTCCTAACTTAACTTGACCAACTTAATGACTCCAAACACCTCCGCCTAGCCCGAAACTCCAAAGTCAAACCTGCACACTAAAAGATTGGGGAGGGAGAGGGTCAGTCTCTAGAAGACTAAGTGAGCAGGAGCGATATACATATATAGAAACATGCACATGCAAGTCATAAATTCCGAACAAGGTTTTTATTTGCAATTAGTTCCCAAAAAGGGCAAGAGAAAGGTTAATCAATGCTCGGATTTTATGGCTAATCATATTAATTCATTACATTCATAAATCATACATAAACATAAGGCTCGGCGAGTGAGCGTGCACAATCTCCAACCAAACTCCGACCGTGTACGACAAATATCATTAATATGTTGATTAGGCGATCATGCAATATATCATAATACACACAGACCATAAATCATATCATAAATATATTCGTTTGGGCAATCCGTGTCCCGGCTTTCCCGCACGGTGCATAAACATATCATAAACATATCATAACATAAATCATAAATCAATTCCAACCTTCTTCCTCCGGGTGGTGGACAGGTTAGCAAGACCCGACCACCTCATACATAGGCCAATGGGGTTTCATGACTCCCCCAAGGGCACTCAGCTCCCATTCCCCGCTAAACCTCCTAGCGAGGGCCGGTATCACCGTATATAAGGTGGGACTAGTACAAGGGATCACCGTCGGCCCTTGCCTCCCCGGATAGCCACTTGCACTAAGTCCCTGGGCCCGTGAACATATCATAAATGCATAATCTCGCCAAAACATTTACTTTCATACTTAGGATACATACTATAAGAAAACATACCTTACCGTGCAACTTGGCATATGCTATACACGTACCTCTCCGGGTCATCCTAATCCGTAGCTAGCATGAAGACACACGGGTTGGAGCATAGCCTCGTTGCAAAACCGTTTTAAGCTTATGTACGCCCATACGTGTAATTTCAGAAGAATTTACTCGATGACCTTACTTTAAAAGTACATATATATAATCATAAGGTTTTGGCCAAAGCTTTTCACATAAGGGTCGTAGGGTTTATTACATAACTAAAACAAAAACACCCTCACCTGAACCGCGACGAAGCAAGGAACGAGTTACCAAGTGCTCGAAGGATCAAGATCTCTCCACCCTGGAGATAAACTGTGCAAAAGACAACATGACGTGTTTGTGAGACTCAAGACTCTAAATGAACCATATATGACGCACGGCAATGCCCAAGCATGATGTGAATGTATAAAGATGATATTATGTAATGAAGACGTTCATGTGCATTATTAAGGCATTTATATCGTATAACCAAGTCATTTACTCATTCATTCATTTTCATTCAAATTCATCAATTCATATCTCCAATCAAATAATTTCAAGAATTCAAATGGGAGCATAGAACATATTCAAGCTCTCCCAAAATGCTACTACATACTTCATATTACATTAGATAGCATATTTTCAAGGTTTGATAACAAGAAGGAATCATATGATATAGAAAATGAGTTACGCGATTCATAAACGACATATAACCACACATAAACGGCATTAAGCAAAAGCATGCCCAAAACTCATCCAAATGCCATGAAATTAAACCATAAAGCTCCCAACATACAGCAAAACAAGTTCATAGTTCATCACAAAAGGAGATTAAGTCATTAAGGAGGTGAAAAAAATCAAAAACCGAAAAGGAAGCAACAAGGACTGCGCAAGGGAAGGGACACGGGGGTGTCACCCTCCTTAGCCAAACTGAGCCACGACCGTGGTTTTACCGGCAAAACTGATCCCATACAAACTCAATCCAAAAGCATACCAAATCAACTCCAAATGTTATGAAACTTAATATACAACATATTTAGCATGTAAGGAACATATTTCACTTAAAGTACAAAGGCTAAATCACACATTATAAGTATCTAAATCATGCAACAAAACTGGGTCGCCAAAATCGCACATAAGAGCTCTATTGTTTCAATCAGCCATGATCAAGTACTTAGGGGTTGAATTTGGATCTGAAACTTTGGGGAATGCATGATAACATACTCATCAACTAATATAATTCATATATATGAAAAATGGCACAATTTAAAGCACATTAGGGTGACCAACAACCACACAATTGCAACACCAACAAGTCTGTCATAGATCATGCATAAGAACAGGCCATGTCTTTCGGTTTTGAGGCTTAAAATGGATCCAAATACTTGAAACATGAATGTTAACATATAGATAAATGAGTGTACATCAACTCCATGCAATTTCACATGAAAAGAAGATCATTTGATCAAGCAACAACATAAAATTTCACACAGCAGTTCGAAAAACAGGGGAAGCAATTTGATCATCAAGTTTGGAGCTCCATATCTCATAATTTCATCAAAGGGTGAGGAGATAAAATCCTCCTAATATCATATACTATCAGTTAGGAAAGAAATAGGTCAAGAAACAAGTTCATATGATCATGTATAAGCAAGAAAATCAGCTACACAAGCAAATAGGTCACAAGAGCAAAAATCCCTAGAAGTTCATACCAAACTCATCACCCAAACCCTAATAAAATCTGATCCAAATCATGATTTAAGTAGATGAAATCAAGCATAATAGAGGAAAGAAGACATAAATATTCATACCTTGAAGATTAGAAGAAGAAGGGAGGTGATTTGAGCTCAAAATCACAAGAATGGCCAAGGCTTTTCTCTCCTTTTTCTCTTCCCCTATCTCGATCAGCTCCAGCAGAAATGGGAGATGTTTGGTTCGGTTTTCAGAGCTAAAGGGGTAGGAGAAAGGCTTAACCCAAGGTACAAAAGTCATGGTTAAGGTATGGTTACGTTAGGTTAAGTAAAAAGGGTCCCACCATGAAGACTAGTCAACCAAAGGAGCTCTTCTTGCACGAGTTGTCCGTTACGGTTGGATTTCGAAGGTCTTAATGATCTCAAAAAGGTATGAGGCTTGTTCCATTGTCTCCGAATCGTCGATACGAAGGTAACGGAGGTGACGAAATTCGAATCCGAATTCCCGAGCTCAAGATATCACGTACGGAACCAAGGGTGCGCTAATTGCTCGTTAGCCCCCGATTTGGTTCCACAATCAAAATTAATTTCGTTAACGAGTCAAATGAATCCGAAAACTTAAACCGAGCATATAGGCATGTTCATAACACACATATTTACGACATACTAAATTTCCATACCATTCCGATATCATTACATATAAGAACGAAGTACAAATAGAACACCATGCACGAAAATGAATTCATAACGTTATAAATTAATTACTAAAACTTTAATTCCATTTTAATTAAATTAAAACCAACTAATAACATGTTGAAATTAATTAACGGAATTACAGAAATAGTTAAGGTAACAAGAAACATTAATTAAGAAGTTAAACACTAGATATCAAGTTGAAATAAAATGAAATAAATTAATGTAACAATAGTTTATAGTTTAAATCCAATATAAACAATTATAAATGATTAATCATATAATTAAATAATTAAATTGCTCAACTTATAAACAAATACGCCACATTATTATAACCGAAAAACTGGGGCGTTACACGGCCGTGTCAGAGCTTCGACTTGGGCATCTAATTTTAATAAATTCGGACACGGCCGTGTCCGTTTCCCTTGCATTTTGGACATGGTCGTGTCATGTGTCATGGTAGCGCCCCGAGGGAGTTTCTTTCATTGTTTCGTTGCTTTTCCTTGCCTTCTGTCATCCTGTTTGTGACCTATATGCATTTTTAGCTTAATGTATTATGTGTTAACTTATGTAAAATTTATGGCTTGATTTGTTTGCTCGTTTTTTAATTATGATCTCATATGTGATGCATGCTCCTCTAATGTGTGTTTATGACTTCATGTTTCGTTTATATGCCTTGCATGATTAATCCTTGCTCCTTGCATGATATGAATGCTTTGATAACAAGGTGTATGATATGATATGTTTGTTATATGAAACTTATGAATTCATTTGACATGATTTATGAGGCTTATGATTAAATATGAACTCGTATACATTATATGTCAATTTGTTAATCCTCATATGCATCTTTATCATTCATATGCATTCATCGTGCGTCAATATGGTTCATTTTGAGTCTAAATTTGTCTCTTGCTCTTTGTTTTGCTCTTAGGTTCGTTCCGTTGTCCAGGAGGAGGTTCTTTTGTTTGCTTTCGGTCCGTTTTGTTCGGTTTGGTCGACAAGGTGAGGTTTTCTTTTCATTTAGTTATGATGACCTAAAACCCTATTTGTATTTTGAACTCGCATGCGACTTATATATGTATATATAGATATGTGTTTGGATACGTATTTTGTGGGTTTTGTCCCGTTTGTCTTGAGACTTTCAAAACGCTTCTATAAGTATATAAGCTCTATTTTCGTTTACTTTGACAAGCTTTGATAAGTGTGTGTGTGTGTAAGCGTGATATGACTTATCGATAAGCTTCGTATGGTAAGTATGATAAGTGTAAGAATTATAAGTGTAAGTGTAAGTTTGGGCCCCGGAGTTGTATGTAATGGGAGACCCGGGTCGGCCATGGGGTCACCGGTTGCAACCCCTATATACTTCTCCACAAAAGGGAGACTTCGCCCATCCTCGAGAGGTCGAGGGGAAGGCGGGTCTTCTGGAGCCGACGGCGTGCTACGTGACCCATCAAAGGAGCGGGTGGATCCCCCGTCTAATTAAGTTTATAAGTGGGGTTTTGAGAGGGGCACCTCTCTCCGCAAAACTGTATAGGGGTGGGATTGATTTATTGTAACATCCCGACTGATCAGACTTTTCAGGTAACCTCTTATGTGCGCTATTTAGCTAGTTCTTTAAGTGATTATGTAATATTAATTGTCAACGTGGATCATTTGAAGTTATTTGAACTTATTTGCTTTAATATGAATTTGGTTACCCTTGATCGGTTAACTTCTCTTGTTTGGTATTCGATTCGTTTTGGGTTCGTATTGGATTCTAATTTTTGTGGATTCGTGATATTTGTTAATTATATGCTTTATGGACTCGTTTACATGCTCGTTACATGTTTTGGTTGCTTTTTGGGTTCGTTTTGGAGACGGGACCTAAAGGAGGCTAAAGAGCACTTAGCGCACCTTGGGTTCCGGGACGCGTATCTTGAGCTCGGGAATTCGGATTCGAATTCCGTCACCTCCATTGAACTCGTTTCGACGATTCGGGTTCGATGGGACAAGCCTCACATTTTTCGAAGCTCGTTAAGACCTCCGAATTTCACCCGTAACGAACCCCTTAAGCTTGGAAGCTACCTTTTGACCTCATGAGACCTTGTGGACCCCACCTTAACCTTATCTAAGCCTAAACCTTGGGTTATACTTGAGTTAGCTAACCATTTCAGCCCCTAAACCCCTTGAAACCGAGCCAATCCTTCTCTCTCTCTCCCAAAACTGATCGGTACAAGGAAGCAAGGAAGAAGAAGAAAACCTTTGTCCAACCTTGTGATTTTTGAGCTCAAAACTTCATCAAGGCTTCTCCAAATTTGAAGGTAAGTTCATGGTTGTCTTCTTCACTCACTCTTCTCTCTTTTATGTGTTCTTGAGTTCAATTCTTTGGTTGGTTGTTGAGTTTGAGTAAGCTTGTGAATAGTAGTAGTTGGGAGATTGGTTTGATTCTTGCTCCTTACTTGTTTCCTTGAGTTTTGTTGTTGTTTTTATGCTTCTAGGACTTGTTTCCTAGCATTTATTGCTTTTCCTTGCATGGTAGTTGGAGCATGAGTGTTTGGTTTTGGTTTTGGAGTTGCTAAGTTACTGTAGTGCCGTCTGTGTGTTTTCTGTACCGTGACACGGGGGTGTCACGGTTTGCCTTTTTTTGGTGACACGGGCGTGTCACCTTTAATTTTCGTTTTCGTTTTTCTGTACCGTGACACGGGGGTGTCACGGTTTACTCTTTGTTGGTGACACGGGCGTGTCACCTTTTGGTTTCGTTTTCGCTTTTTCTGTACCGAGACACGGGGGTGTCTCGGCTTGCCTTGTTTCGGTGACACGGGCGTGTCACCTCCTAGTGTCCGTTGTTTAGTTCTGTACTGAGACACGGGGGTGTCTCAGCTTGCCTTTCCCGGGGGACACGGGCGTGTCTCCTAGGAACTCTAGTTTCGTTCGTTTGTTTCCTTTCCGTTGTTCTTGTTGATTATTCTTGCCTCGTTTATGATACATGCTCTTATATGAATTATTCGCTTGTAATTGGCCTTAATGTGAATTCATTTCATATCATTGGCATCATAAGCATACATACGCATGTACCGAGCGTCAATATGGTTCATATTGAGTCTAAGAGTGTTCCTTTGTTGTTTGTCTTGTTCAGAGGATCTTCCTGTAGAGGACGAGCTTGCTCCGTAGGTGTCAGGTTTCCTCTTTTGACTCCACTTCGTTCGTTGCTAAGGTGAGGTTTTTGCTCTTTTAGTTATTCGACCTATAACCCTACTTGATTTGAAACCTCGCATGTGGATATGTATAATATATGGTAAATAAGTGTATGATACTTATGTTGCGGGATTTATCCCATTTGTTATAAGAGTTTGAAAACGTTTGTATAAGTATATAAGCTATTTTGCTTTCGTTTACAAAGGTTTAGTTTTGAGCAAGTGTGTGTGTGTAAGCGAGATGTGGCTTTGAAAGATAAGCTTTGAGGTATATTTGTGTGAATTTCGTGATATGTTTGGGCCCCGGAGTGTGGTATGGTAATCTCGGGACGGCCGGGGGGGTCGCCGAGCTCTTCCATCAACACCTCCATTTGAGAGTCTCGCCCAACCTTAGGAGGTTGAGGAAGGGTGTTTCTCTTGAGCCGGCGGATGCAACCGCCGAAGGTTTCAAGGAAGTAATTAAACCTTGTCTCGTCTGTGTATGTGGATAGTTAGGGCCGATCAACCCTTCTATCAACCGGTGTTGGGGATGGATTCTGATTTGTTTTGCTTTGCTTTGTTCTTCGTATTTGGAAGTTGGGGATGTGTGTGACTCGTACTCGCCGAGTTGGTTAAGCTTTGTATGATCTACGAAACGAGAGTGGATTCTTTATTCACCTAAAACTTGGAGTCTTGTTTTGCCCTTTTTCCCTTTCCTTTAACTTATATATATATCTATATCACGGGAATTAATTTTAGCTTGCAAAAACCACTCTCGGTTCAAGGATCTTTCCGTTTGATTAAGTGCTTTGCTCTATATATATATCGGGTGCGTGAGTTAGCCCCCTCACTAGTCACTAGGACTAACCCTCGTTGTTGTTTTCCCCTTTTTCCTTTCTTTTGAGTTTGCAGGTTCTTCCGAGTCAAGCTAGGCGGCAAGTGTCTTTTGGGTTTACTTGTGGTTTAGCTTGGGTCTTCATGCATCGTAGTGGATTACTTCTACTCTTATTGTTGTATTTTGGATTATGTATTCTAATTATACTTTAGCTTTTGGGCCTTGATGGCACTGAATATTCTGTATATGAACTGGCGTGAATGGTTGACCCTTCCCCACTTTTGAAATGTATATGTGATCTTGGGAAATATGTTAATTATAAATTGCTTCCGCTACTCTGATTTTAATTCTTGCAGTTCTTGAGGGTCTAGGCCGCCTAGCGAGGGTGTGAGTTTTGTGTGTCTCCCGTTCGCTATGGTCTGACGCGGGTGCGGACTTCCATTTCGCTACTCGTGTTGGACCTTAGTGCGGGGGATGTGGCACCCTTCGCTCTGGGGGTGTTACATCCTGGCGTGGTATCAGAGCTCTCGGTTGCAAAACCAGAGCTCTGGAGTCGTGTTGGGTCTGTCTAAGTCGTTCGGTATAGGAGTATGTGATTATTTGCATTCATCCACATCTCTACGTGACTTATTTGTTTAAATTTGTGATAATTGACTTCATAATCATGAACTAAACCCCATGCATCGATATCTTCTTGATTTGTGGATTTTCAGGATGCCTCCAAGAAGGAGAGCAGATAGGGAGCAGACTCCTGATCTCAATCAACCCCCTCCACAAGCACCTCCACCTCCTCCGATGAATGCTGAGAATATTGTGCAGGCTCTTTTGAACCAGCTTCAGCAGAATCAAAGGGATAATCCACATTGGGAAGGACAAGGTGGGCAAGTAACTCCGGCCTTTAAGGAGTTCAGAAACAACAATCCACCTAAGTGGTATGGAGGAGATGACATCCAAGCCGAGGAGTGGTTGTCGGAAGTTGCGGGAATTTGGGAAATTTGCCCCGCTCCTTCGCATGAGAAAGCTGTTTGCACGGCCCGGTTTGTTCAAGGTTCCGCATCCAATTGGCTCAAAGCTACAAGAGCTCGATTGGAGAGGAATGGAGAGGAATTCGATTGGGAAAGCTTCGTGAGAGAGTTTCGTCATAAGTATGTTCCATCAAGTGCTCGCGAGAGGAGACTACAACAATTCACAGAACTGAAACAAGGGAATCGATCGGTTGAAGAGTATATCATGGAATTTGAGAGACTTGCACCGTATGCCCCGCACATCACCAATGACGATACCCAGAAGGCCCGGAACTTTATTCATGGTTTAAGATATGAAGTCCAGGATGCTCTTAAGACAGCTACAGTGGATACATGGGAGAAGGCTACGAGGAAGGCAATTAAGGTGGAAGCCAACAACAAGAGATTGAGGCCGACTTACTCTTCGGGCCAAGGTTCGAGCTCTAATTTGGGGAAGAGGCCTGCATTCTATGGTGGGCCTCCGGTTTTCAAACCCCAAGGTCCTACTACTTCAGTTAAGAAAGCTCGACCTTCGGTCCCCGCGGTACCAGCTTTACCGGCTCCGATTCAATGTGGCTATTGCAAGGGTCCCAATCACACCGAGGAGAATTGCCGGAAGAAATTGAGAAGATGTTATAAATGTGGAGAACCCGGCCATATGATCAGTACTTGTCCTCAAGTGATAGCACCTCAGCCTCGAATTCCTCCGCCGTTGAATGTGGTGCCTCCGAGAGCACCGATCCAAGCGAGAGCCTATGCTTTGGAAGGCGAGGAAGAGAATGTAGAGGTGGATGCCAACGCCGTTGTTGAAGGTACCATCCACATTCATGGCATTCCATTGCATGCATTGTTTGATCCGGGGGTAACGCATTCATTTATTGCTTCCCGGCTTGTTGCTACTCTTCCATTACCTGTTGCTTGTCTAGATGATTCTTTTATTGTTTCTTCTCCCCTTGGTGCTACTTTGTCTACGAACTGTGTTTACCGTGGTTGTCCGGTGGTTGTGGAAGATCAAGAGTATCCGGCAGATCTGATCAGGATGCCTATCAGGAAGTATGGGGTAATTCTGGGAATGGACTGGTTGTACCGTTACCGAGCCATGATGGATTGTTTTGCTAAGAGGGTGACTTTGGGTTCTACGGTCTTTGCGGGCCAGAGGTTGAAGACCTGCCCGTTTATTTCCTTCATGGAAGCAAGTAGACTGTTTCGGGACGGTGCGACGGGTTATGTGGCCTACCTTTTGAATAAGCCAAAGGATCAGGCCAAGCTCGAAGAGACGGAGATCGTGAAGGAATTCCCCGATGTGTTTCCGGAGAACTTGGGATCTTTACCTCCGGATCGGGATGTCGAGTTTGTAATAGATCTCTATCCCGGAGCAGAACCATATGCGAAATCTCCCTATAGGATGGCTCCAGCCGAGTTGAAGGAGTTGAAGACGCAATTGGACGAGCTCTTAGAGTGTGGTTACATTCGCCCTAGCACTTCTCCGTGGGGTGCTCCGGTCCTGTTTGTAAAGAAGAAAGACGGGACTTTGCGAATGTGTATTGACTACCGTGAGCTGAACCGGTTAACGGTTAAGAACAAATACCCGCTCCCTCACATTGAAGAGTTGTTCGACCTCCTGCAAGGTTCAAGGGTTTATTCTAAGTTGGACTTAAGGCAAGGGTATTACCAGTTGCGTATCCGGGAGGGAGATATACCGAAGACGGGTTTCAACACGAGATATGGGCATTTTGAGTTTGTGGTCATGCCTTTTGGTCTTACCAATGCCCCAGCCGCGTTTATGGATATGATGCACCGAATATTCCGGCCTTACCTCGATAAATTCGTGGTCATCTTTATAGATGATATTCTGGTGTATTCGAGGTCCGAAGAAGAGCACGCGCGGCATTTAAGCATTGTTTTGTCTACACTTCGGGAGCACAGATTGTTCGCCAAGTTCAGTAAGTGCGAGTTTTGGTTGGATCGAGTTTCCTTTTTGGGTCACTTCATTTCAGGGAATGGTATAGAAGTGGATCCAGCGAAGATCGAAATGGTGATGCTTTGGAAACCACCGAAGAATGCCTCGGAAGTGAGAAGTTTCTCGGGTTGGCAGGGTACTATAGGCGCTTTGTGAAAGATTTCTCGAAGATTGCTTCCCCGTTGACCCGGTTAACTAAGAAAGAGGTGAAGTTTGAGTGGGATGAGGCGTGTGAGAAGAGTTTTCAAACTCTTAAGGAGAGGTTGACTACTGCACCGATTTTAACCCTACCCGAAGGTTCGGAAGGCTACTCAGTTTATACCGATGCTTCGAAGGAAGGTCTTGGTTGTGTGTTGATGCAGAATGGTAAGGTTGTAGCCTACGCCTCAAGGAAGTTAAAGGATCATGAAAAGAACTATCCCACTCATGACTTGGAACTCGCCGCAGTGGTGTTTGCTTTGATGAAATGGCGGCATTACCTTTATGGAATCACTTTTGAAGTGTTTACCGACCACCAGAGTCTTAAGTATCTGTTTACCCAAAAGGATTTGAACCTAAGACAGAGGAGATGGATGGAGACACTTGAGGATTATGATTGTAAGATTCAGTACCACCCAGGTAAAGCCAATGTGGTAGCGGATGCTTTGAGTAGGAAAGTGAATGTTTCAGGTTTGGAAGCAGGTTCTAGTAGACAGGGTTCAGTGGTTCTGGTTTCAGAGGCTCGATTGGCTAATATTTCGGTTCAACCGGTTTTGAAGCAGAGATTGATTGAAGCTCAATCTAAGGATCCAGAGATTCAGAAATTGGTAACGAAGTCAAGGATTGATCCTGAAACCAAGTTTGGATTTGATGATTCGGGATTGTTTCGATTTAAGGCTCGGGTTTGTGTTCCGGAAGGATTTAAGCAGTGGGTACTTGATGAGGCTCACAAGTCAGCGTATGCAGTACATCCCGGTACCACCAAAATGTACAAGGATCTAAGGACTTTATACTGGTGGAATGGCATGAAGAGAGACGTTGCTAACTATGTTAGGAGATGTCAAACATGCCAAGTGGTGAAAGCAGAACACCAGAAACCAGGAGGAACTCTCCAACCACTTCCAATACCCGAGTGGAAGTGGGAGCAAGTGACAATGGACTTCGTGTCCGGCTTGCTAAGGACCAAAGGAGGTTCCGATGGAATTTGGGTAATTATTGATAGGTTGACGAAGTCGGCGCACTTTCTTAAAGTGAAGATGTCCGATAAGGTTCCTAAGTTGGCCCGGTTATATCGAAAAGAGATTGTCCGATTACATGGTTGCCCGGTTAGCATTGTTTCAGATAGAGATCCTCGGTTTACGTCCAGTTTTTGGCAGGAATTACAGAAGTGTTTGGGGACGAAGCTCCACTTCAGTACTGCATTTCACCCACAGACGGATGGTCAGTCAGAAAGGCTAATAAGGTATCTCGAGGACATGCTTCGTGCTTGTGCCTTAGATTATCAGAATTCGTGGGATGAACAATTGGATTTGATTGAGTATGCCTACAACAACAGCTTTCAGTCTTCTATTGGGATGGCACCGTATGAGGCGTTATATGGAAGAAAGTGCCGATCCCCTCTCTTTTGGGATATTGATGAGTGGAGATGGACCAAAGATGGAAAGCTCGAAAGGGCTAAGAAACCTAAGGAAATACAGGATACCATCGAGAGGGTGAAAGTGATTAAACAGAGGTTGAAAGTGGCTCAAGACCGACAGAAGAGTTATGCAGATAAGAGAAGACGACCCTTAGAGTTCAAGAAAGGAGATAAGGTCTTTTTAAAGGCATCTCCTAGAAAAGGGTATGCTCGAATTGGTAAAGGCGGGAAGCTTAACCCACGCTACTTAGGCCCCTTTGAGATCCTTGATCGAGTTGGGGAAGTGGCTTACAGACTTGAATTACCGCCGAGCTTAACCGGGATTCATAATGTATTTCATGTCTTGCAGCTTCGGAAACATTATCCCGATGAGTCTTCTATTCTTCCAGTCGAGAAAGTTCAGTTAGAGCCGGATTTGACTTTTAAGAAGTATCCAGTTCAGGTGTTGGATCGGAAGATGCAAGAGTTGAGGAATAGACAGATCCCTCTTGTGAAAGCCTTGTGGCGTGATCAAGAATCCGAAGAAGCTACTTGGGAGACCGAGGATAAGATGAAACAGTTGTATCCGGATCTTTTCAAGACCTCGCCTCGGACCTGAGGACAGGTCCTTTTGAAGGAGGGAGGGTTGTAACATCCCGACTGATCAGACTTTTCAGGTAACCTCTTATGTGCGCTATTTAGCTAGTTCTTTAAGTGATTATGTAATATTAATTGTCAACGTGGATCATTTGAAGTTATTTGAACTTATTTGCTTTAATATGAATTTGGTTACCCTTGATCGGTTAACTTCTCTTGTTTGGTATTCGATTCGTTTTGGGTTCGTATTGGATTCTAATTTTTGTGGATTCGTGATATTTGTTAATTATATGCTTTATGGACTCGTTTACATGCTCGTTACATGTTTTGGTTGCTTTTTGGGTTCGTTTTGGAGACGGGACCTAAAGGAGGCTAAAGAGCACTTAGCGCACCTTGGGTTCCGGGACGCGTATCTTGAGCTCGGGAATTCGGATTCGAATTCCGTCACCTCCATTGAACTCGTTTCGACGATTCGGGTTCGATGGGACAAGCCTCACATTTTTCTAAGCTCGTTAAGACCTCCGAATTTCACCCGTAACGAACCCCTTAAGCTTGGAAGCTACCTTTTGACCTCATGAGACCTTGTGGACCCCACCTTAACCTTATCTAAGCCTAAACCTTGGGTTATACTTGAGTTAGCTAACCATTTCAGCCCCTAAACCCCTTGAAACCGAGCCAATCCTTCTCTCTCTCTCCCAAAACTGATCGGTACAAGGAAGCAAGGAAGAAGAAGAAAACCTTTGTCCAACCTTGTGATTTTTGAGCTCAAAACTTCATCAAGGCTTCTCCAAATTTGAAGGTAAGTTCATGGTTGTCTTCTTCACTCACTCTTCTCTCTTTTATGTGTTCTTGAGTTCAATTCTTTGGTTGGTTGTTGAGTTTGAGTAAGCTTGTGAATAGTAGTAGTTGGGAGATTGGTTTGATTCTTGCTCCTTACTTGTTTCCTTGAGTTTTGTTGTTGTTTTTATGCTTCTAGGACTTGTTTCCTAGCATTTATTGCTTTTCCTTGCATGGTAGTTGGAGCATGAGTGTTTGGTTTTGGTTTTGGAGTTGCTAAGTTACTGTAGTGCCGTCTGTGTGTTTTCTGTACCGTGACACGGGGGTGTCACGGTTTGCCTTTTTTTGGTGACACGGGCGTGTCACCTTTAATTTTCGTTTTCGTTTTTCTGTACCGTGACATGGGGGTGTCACGGTTTACTCTTTGTTGGTGACACGGGCGTGTCACCTTTTGGTTTCGTTTTCGCTTTTTCTGTACCGAGACACGGGGGTGTCTCGGCTTGCCTTGTTTCGGTGACACGGGCGTGTCACCTCCTAGTGTCCGTTGTTTAGTTCTGTACTGAGACACGGGGGTGTCTCAGCTTGCCTTTCCCGGGGGACACGGGCGTGTCTCCTAGGAACTCTAGTTTCGTTCGTTTGTTTCCTTTCCGTTGTTCTTGTTGATTATTCTTGCCTCGTTTATGATATATGCTCTTATATGAATTATTTGCTTGTAATTGGCCTTAATGTGAATTCATTTCATATCATTGGCATCATAAGCATACATACGCATGTACCGAGCGTCAATATGGTTCATATTGAGTCTAAGAGTGTTCCTTTGTTGTTTGTCTTGTTCAGAGGATCTTCCTGTAGAGGACGAGCTTGCTCCGTAGGTGTCTGGTTTCCTCTTTTGACTCCACTTCGTTCGTTGCTAAGGTGAGGTTTTTGCTCTTTTAGTTATTCAACCTATAACCCTACTTGATTTGAAACCTCGCATGTGGATATGTATAATATATGGTAAATAAGTGTATGATACTTATGTTGCGGGATTTATCCCATTTGTTATAAGAGTTTGAAAACGTTTGTATAAGTATATAAGCTATTTTGCTTTCGTTTACAAAGGTTTAGTTTTGAGCAAGTGTGTGTGTGTAAGCGAGATGTGGCTTTGAAAGATAAGCTTTGAGGTATATTTGTGTGACTTTCGTGATATGTTTGGGCCCCGGAGTGTGGTATGGTAATCTCGGGACGGCCGGGGGGGTCGCCGAGCTCTTCCATCAACACCTCCATTTGAGAGTCTCGCCCAACCTTAGGAGGTTGAGGAAGGGTGTTTCTCTTGAGCCGGCGGAGGCAACCGCCGAAGGTTTCAAGGAAGTAATTAAACCTTGTCTCGTCTGTGTATGTGGATAGTTAGGGCCGATCAACCCTTCTATCAACCGGTGTTGGGGATGGATTCTGATTTGTTTTGCTTTGCTTTGTTCTTCGTATTTGGAAGTTGGGGATGTGTGTGACTTGTACTCGCCGAGTTGGTTAAGCTTTGTATGATCTACGAAACGAGAGTGGATTGTTTATTCACCTAAAACTTGGAGTCTTGTTTTGCCCTTTTTCCCTTTCCTTTAACTTATATATATATCTATATCACGGGAATTAATTTTAGCTTGCAAAAACCACTCTCGGTTCAAGGATCTTTCCTTTTGATTAAGTGCTTTGCTCTATATATATATCGGGTGCGTGAGTTAGCCCCCTCACTAGTCACTAGGACTAACTCTCGTTGTTGTTTTCCCCTTTTTCCTTTCTTTTGAGTTTGCAGGTTCTTCCGAGTCAAGCTAGGCGGCAAGTGTCTTTTGGGTTTACTTGTGGTTTAGCTTGGGTCTTCATGCATCGTAGTGGATTACTTCTACTCTTATTGTTGTATTTTGGATTATGTATTCTAATTATACTTTAGCTTTTGGGCCTTGATGGCACTGAATATTCTGTATATGAACTGGCGTGAATGGTTGACCCTTCCCCACTTTTGAAATGTATATGTGATCTTGGGAAATATCTTAATTATAAATTGCTTCCGCTACTCTGATTTTAATTCTTGCAGTTCTTGAGGGTCTAGGCCGCCTAGCGAGGGTGTGAGTTTTGTGTGTCTCCCGTTCGCTATGGTCTGACGCGGGTGCGGACTTCCATTTCGCTACTCGTGTTGGACCTTAGTGCGGGGGATGTGGCACCCTTCGCTCTGGGGGTGTTACATTTATGATTCGTTTGTTTTCGTTTCGCCTTTGCTTATGGAGTAAATGGGTTGGAATTTAAGCTTCCGGTACGTTATGTTTTGTTTATGGTTGTGAAACGGGGCCGGATTTCTAACTCTAAAACTTGGTTGGTTTTGGCCTTCGGCCTCAAACTTCTTTCTTTATATATTTATTACCACGGGGTAAAATGTTTTTGAATGCAAAAACCGCACCCGGTTCATGAACCCTTTCAGCTTTGTATATGCTTTGCTCTCATGTATAAGTATGGGTGTGTGTGTTAGCTCCCTCACTAGTCTCTAGGACTGACCCTCGTTAATTTTCTCTTTTTCCCCCGTTGATTTGAGTTTCCAGGTGCCCGTTTTGAGTTGTTGGAGCTAGGCGGTTGTCTTTGAGTCGAGGTTGAGGATAGCTCGAGTCACATGCATTGTATTTTGTTTTCTTTTTACATTTTGGCTAATTTTAAAATATGTATAAGTTATGAATTTAATTCGAAATTGTAAAGGTTTGTATAACTCGAATCGTTATTTTTGATATGTCTCGAGTATGTTTGTTAGCTTTTGGGATTCTGGTGCTTTCGCATTCATTATTTGTTTTATTGCGTGCTCTGAGTAGGGTCTAGACTGCCTAGCTTAGGTTGGATTTTTGTTTGTCACCCGTTCGTCGAGGCTTGATGCGTGGACGGATTCCCCATTTCGTTTCACGTGTTCGGCTACGGTGCGGGGGATGTGGCGCCCTTTGCTCCGGGGTGTTACAGAACGACCCACGACTCGCGGACATCACCCTCCCTAAAATTGATCTCAAAATAATGATCATTAAAATAATCAATTAGGAAACTAAAAATTAATAGGTTTCACATAGTCACCCCACGACTCATGAACAACAACTAGCTTCCCCCTATTAAACTTAAATCCTATTGATGGAATGCTAGAAATTTAATTCAAATTTTGCACCTTGAATCAAACACCTATTTTTTTCGAAATTAGCTTAATCTTTTAAGGGAATTTTCAATTTAACCAAAGAGTTGTCCGGTTCGACCTCACCAACATAATGTTATCCAATTTAATTAGTCTTGATTAACACAAGTACAACTTAAATGCATTTCACATAAGCAGGTAGCAGATAACATGTCCTAGCATGATACTAACAGGTGATGATCATGGGTTTTACCTATCTTATGCGTGATATGTGGGAGCCACTCCACAATCACAAGTTCTAACATACATGCCACATAAAACAGTTTAAATCACATAAGGGAATTGGAAATAAAACGATGCCCTATCTATTACAATAATAGAAATCCTCTCTAACATTTCGAGAGGTCTTCACTTATGGCCTCCATCTTGTTACTTGTTGTGTGGATCTATCTTACTCCATGGGTGCATTGTCTCCAAAATGAAGGAAAAAAATTTCACCACCTATCTCTACTCTCAAATTACAATAAAAAGAAAAAGACAGAAAGTAATAAGGCTCAATCTTCATATTGGCCATAGATAATTACACGGGGCATACCCCGGCCTCAAACACAGTAATATGGAAAGCCACATAATAAACACATAACAGTACGCACATAAGTGAGGCACCGACCCCAATTGAAAAACGCAACTATGGGGCTACAACCCCAAATTAACCCATCCATGTTCATAAATTACAGCCATTCATAAGACTAAACCCATGATCACCTATCATGCATAAAATTGCAAGAATTTAAATTTAACCGATAAATTAAAATTCTTTCTTTAAGCCCTAATGACTTAAAACACGACTTAGATGCAATTCTTGTTTATGTGACTTTTCTACGAGATCCAAGAAAATAATAAACCAATAAAATTCCCATTAATTTCTAAAAATTAATAATTTTATTCCTTTTCAATATTTAAAAAATAATGATAGTAATTCTTCCCAAAAATCTAAACCGTTCTAATTTTTTAAAATCCCAATTTAAACAATTATTTCAAAAAATAATTCCAATTTAATAAAACCATATTTTAAAAGATAAAATTAAAATTAAATCCAAATTTCAAGGATCGAAATACGAAAACACGAAAAACAAAAAACACGAGCCCAGAATCCCGGCCACGAAAAGAATCGCCGCGCAGCAACGCGTGTGCGCCAGCAGCGCCCACAGCAGCATCGTTGGACGCGAGGAGGGGGGGTTGCGCGGACGCTCCCATGCGGTTGCGGGAGGAGTTGGGCGGGCGCGCCTAGTCCCACGCCCTTGCGGGAGGTCCTGGGTCGTGATGTGCGAGCTGTAGCACGCCTGGTTCGCGTTTTGTATTTCGTATTATAGTTTCAATCCAAAATTAAAACACCATTTAACAGTTTCAAAAACAAGATTTTCAAAAAACAGTTTATCATAAACTTTCAGATACATTACTGATTCAATTTCTCAGATTTTCTAAAAGAACCCATGAATACTCAATTCGCTTCTAAGCCTAAGAATTTCTACAAAATTCAGAATAATTGAGACGAATCAGAAATAGGCCTTGCAAGGTGGCGTTGATACCACTTGCTGGGAAAACGAAACAAAAACGCAGCGAAAATTTAAAATTTTTCCCAATAAGATAGAATCGAATCTTGCAATTCCTTTTTCCAAATTCGTAGAGATCAAGAAACTAACTTAGATAGTTGCTTTCTTGACACGTTCTAGCCACCAAGAACGCTCTTCACGCTGCTTGTCCCCAAAAGCTCCTTCGAATCTTTCAAGACTTCACGATAGCAACCCTCTAGAGAATTAGTCCACCAACCTCGACGACGATCTGAATAGGGAGGATGCTAGTTCTATATTCGGTGTTTACGCTATAGTGTTTAGTGTATAATATTGGAGAAAGAGAACTTTTCTATCACCCTTAATGGGGTTCGAACCCCACTTATTTATAGCATAAGGGGTTCAAACCCCTTTTCCTTGTTGGACAAGAATTCCAAAACCCTTTTGGTAAGGGATTTCTTGCTTGGATAGAAAGACTCTTACAATGGCCAAAAGTCTACTTTTGATCAACTTATCAAGCAAGAATAATAACTAACTCTCTTAAATATTTTATTTTATTTTATTTATTTAAGGGAAAAAGATTTTTTGGCATCCGAACTATACCTGTTTTTACAATTTACCATCCAACCAATTTTTCATTGCAAACCGCCATCCAACCTTTGCATTTTTTACAAAACGCCATTTGAAGGTGGTTTGGTCCGACGTGTATGTTTTAGAAAAATGCCACGTGTCAATATTTTTCCCCAAAACCACCAAAAAAAATGGTTTAGATGGCGTTTTGTCAAAATTGCAAAGGTTGGATGGCGGTTTGCAATGAAAAATTGTTTGGATGGTAAATTGCAAAAACGGGCATAGTTCGGATGTCAAAAAATATTTATCCCTTTATTTAATAATAAATAACTTGAAGCTAATAATTAATTAATTCTCAATTGATTATTTATTAGACTTTATTTCTCCAAATTAGAACTTTAATATTAATTCATAATTAAATTAAAGTCCATTAAATAATTAATCAAATTAATTATTTAATTAACACTAACACACGTAACACGTGTCACTAGGGACACGTGTCCCAAACGTGTCCCACAAGTGTGGACCCCACTAATCTTCCATTGGTCCGAACAACTCGTTTAATCGATTTCAAGCCTTAACCCACGTGGCCGGGTTGTTATGTGTGACCCTCTAGGTTCTTAATTCAATTAGTAGTGACCCTAATTAATTAATTCCTAATTAATTAATCAGTCCACAGATCATATGACCATAGTCTAGCAACAGTTGTATGACCCCTAGCTGAAAAAGAATGTCTCAATTCGAAAGAACCTTTAAGTCATTGATTCATGTGAGATACAATCCTCCTACATCCCATATCTCAATCAAGATCTAGGGCAAGGGAATAATTAGAACCCTAATAATCTTGATCTTAAAGTTAAGTGCATTTCATATCCATTTGATCTCAATCCAAGAAACTCATTTATTGATATCTTGATCCATTGCCTTGGCCAAGGACTCTTAGATGGCATATAAATGACTTACACAATAAGAGATCAACTTGCTAATGCAAGTGTAGGTCCTTTATCGATTCTCATATACTTTCATGTGCCACTTGTGTAGCCCCAGCATAAGCTTTGAATCAGTTGTCTAAGGCGACACCCTTTAAAGCTTATACCTAAGACTACAGAGTCACAAAGTATCAATGGAACCTCAAGTCTAAGGATCACTTAATTACATCATTGACTCGTGAGATATTTCCTAATCTGGAAGTTTCTATTTCCAGAAATAGAAACTTCCTTCCCATTTAGGAATCTTCTCACACAGGACACCTCAGTGTACTTACTTAGAATAAGCAAGCACACCAATGTATCACGCACGTATCAACAATACACTTTTCACCCTATGAAACAAGGTGGTCCTTCTTAAGGGGGTGATCACATGAGCAAGCCTTGAACGAGTCAAGTCGACACTCCCACTGTCTTTAGGACTCATCGGCTTGGAGTGATTTCTAATCATGACTTATCTGATATAGGGCTCGTTTCATGAACCATTTCACCTAAATGGTTGAGTCCTATAAGTCATATTGATTAGTCGAGTTCTTATACATGCGTAGTTAAAGTAATTAAACAATCAAACAAGAGCATATAAAGAAGTGTTGCCAAAGTCCGTTTATTATTCAAAGATTGTGTGTGATTTACAAAAGAAAAGTACTAAAGCGGATATACAATCGGCTTTAAGGGAACTATTCATAATAGTTGTCACCTTGATTTACTCTTTATGAATTCGAATTGGTTGTATAACTTGTCCTCTAATTGCTTACAGTTGAGTGCATAATTTCCTTTCAAAAGCTCTTCGCCTTCCTTTATCGTTTCCATTTGTTGCCCCATATCTCCCAATTCGACCTCACCACCCGGCAATTCAGCTTAGGTCTAGAAAGTAAACTCCAATCCAATCTAAAGATAAAACCTTTAACATCTTGGATTTCCATGGACTTGGAATCACTATATTGATCGGTTCTCTTTTTGCATTTTGGCTAATTTTGAAATATGTATAAGTTATGAATTTAACTCGAAATTGTAAAGGTTTGTATAACTCGAATCGTTATTTTTGATATGTCTCGAGTATGTTTGTTAGCTTTTGGGATTCTGGTGCTTTCGCATTCATTATTTGTTTTATTACGTGCTCTGAGTAGGGTCTAGACCGCCTAGCT
The DNA here is from genome assembly GCA_037501455.1 of Lantana camara. NCBI lineage: Eukaryota > Viridiplantae > Streptophyta > Magnoliopsida > Lamiales > Verbenaceae > Lantana > Lantana camara. Next base: position 42,385,074 of record CM074865.1, read on the forward strand.
TAGGTTGGATTTTTGTTTGTCACCCGTTCGTCGTGGCTTGATGCGTGGACGGATTCCCCATTTCGTTTCACGTGTTGGGCTACGGTGCGGGAGATGTGGCGCCCTTTGCTCCGGGGTGTTACAGAACGACCCACGATTCGCGGACATCACCCTCCCTAAAATTGATCTCAAAATAATGATCATTAAAATAATCAATTAGGAAACTAAAAATTAATTGGTTTCACATAGTCACCCCACGACTCCTGAACAATAACTAGCTTTCCCCTATTAAACTTAAATCCTATTGATGGAATGGTAGGAATTTAATTCAAATTTTGCACCTTGAATCAAACACCTATTTTTTCCGAAATTAGCTTAATCTTTTAAGGGAATTTTCAATTTAACCAGAGAGTTGTCCGGTTCGACCTCACCAACATAATGTTATCCAATTTAATTAGTCTTGATTAGCGTAAGTACAACTTAAATGCATTTCACATAAGCACGTAGCAGATAACATGTCATAGCATGATACTAAAAGGTGATGATCATGGGTTTTACCTATCTTATGCGTGATATGTGGGAGCAACTCCACAATCACAAGTTCCAACATACATGCCACATAAAACAGTTTAAATCACATAAGGGAATTGGAAATAAAACGATGCCCTATCTATTACAATAATAGAAATCCTCTCTAACATTTCGAGAGGTCTTCACTTGTGGCCTCCATCTTGTTACTTGTTGTGTGGATCCATCTTACTCCATGGGTGCATTGTCCCCAAAATGAAAGAAAAAAACTTCACCACCTATCTCTACTCTCAAATTACAATAAAAAGAAAAAGACAGAAAGTAATAAGGCTCAATCTTCATATTGGCCATAGATAATTACACGGGGCATACCCCGCCCTAAAAAACAGTAATATGGAAAGCCACATAATAAACACATAACAGTACGCGCATAAGTGGGGCACCGACCCCAATTGAAAAACGCAACAATGGGGCTCCAACCCCAAATTAACCCATCCATGTTCATAAATTACAGCCATTCATAAGACTAAACCCATGATCACCTATCATGCATAAAATTGCAAGAATTTAAATTTAACCGATAAATTAAAATTCTTGCTTTAAGCCCTAATGACTTAAAACACGACTTAGATGCAATTATTGTTTATGTGACTTTTCTATAAGATCCAAGAAAATAATAAACCAATAAAATTCCCATTAATTTCTAAAAATTAATAATTTTATTCCTTTTCAATATTTAAAAAATAATAATTGTAATTCTTCCCAAAAATCTAAACCGTTCTAATTTTTTAAAATCCTAATTTAAACAATTATTTCAAAAAATAATTCCAATTTAATAAAACCATATTTTAAAAGGTAAAATTAAAATTAAATCCGAATTTCAAGGACCGAAATACGAAAACATAAAAAACAAAAAACACGAGCCCAGAATCCCGGCCACGAAAAGAATCGCCGCGCAGCAACGCGTGTGCACCAGCAGCGACTACAGCAGCATCGTCGGACGCGAGGAGGGGGGTTACGCGGACGCTCGCGTGCGGTTGCGGGAGGAGTTGGGCGGGCGCGCCTAGTCCCACGCGGTTGCAGGAGGTCCTGGGTCGTGATGTGCGAGCCGTAGTATGCCTGGTTCGCGTTTTGTATTTCGTATTATAGTTTCGATCCAAAATTAAAACACGATTTAACAGTTTCAAAAACAAGATTTTCAGAAAACAGTTTATCATAAACTTTCAGATAAAATACTGATTTAATTTCTCAGATTTTCTAAAAGAACCCATGAATACTCAATTCGCATCTAAGCCTAAGAATTTCTACAAAATTCAGAATAATTGAGACGAATCAGAAATAGGCCTTGCAAGGTGGCGTTGATACCACTTGCTGGGAAAACGAAACAGAAACGTAGCGAAAATTTAAAATTTTTTCCAATAAGATAGAATCGAATCTTGCAATTCCTTTTCCCAAATTCGTAGAGATCAAGAAACTAACTTAGCTAGTAGCTTTCTTGACACGTTCTAGCCACCCAAGAACGCTCTTCACGCTGCTTGTCCCCAACAGCTCCTTTGAACCTTTCAAGACTTCACGATAACAGCCCTCTAGAGAATTAGTCCACCAACCTCGACGACGATCCGAACAGGGAGGATGCTAGTTCTATATTCGGTGTTTACGTTATAGGGTTTAGTGTATAATATTGCAGAAAGAGTACTTTTCTTGTGACGCCCCGAGTTTTCACACGTGCAGGTAAGTGTTACGTGCGCATTTATATTTAATTATATGATTATATGACTTTATATTTTGAAATGTTAATTGAATTTGTTTATAATTTGATTTATTGTTTAAAATTTCTTATAATTGTCTATACGAGCTATGAATATGTGATCGGATTTGTGAAAATGTGAATTTCGTGAATGTGGTGTTAATTGAGTGAAATTACGTGTTTCGTGTAATCCGTGGGCTTATTTGTAAGATATTTGAATGTTTTGGACTCAATTGAAAATTGAGTTTGGGCTTAATTGCCACTTTTTGAAAGTTGAGGGACCTATTTGTATAATAGGCAACCCTGAACGGTTTCGCGATATCTTGAGCTCCGGACCTCGAAATCGAGATCCGTAACCGGCGTTGAACTTGTTTCGACGTTACATATCCTTTGAACTTGACCTTGTATATTTTCGGTATCATTTTAACCTTCGACAACGAACCGTTTCATAACCTCGACGTTGTAACTTGTTTGACCTTTTTCTTAAACGAACCGGACTTGGACCAACCCGTACCCTACCCATTTCCTTACTAGATATCAGCATTTCCTACTCCCTTTTCTTCCCATTTTGATCGATCAAAGCAACCAAGGCAAGGAGCAAGGAAGCACTCTCAGGAAACCCTCCATTTTGGATTAACCAAACCTGAGCTCAAGTCTAGCTTCCATCCGATCTTTTTTCAAGCTGAGTTAGGATTTGTAACCTCCATCTCCTCCTCTATATTTTCATCTGATTGAGGCATGATAGAAGTTGAGGATTCATGTGTTTGAATATATGAGAATGAATTGAGGGTTTGGGTTGGATCATTGGTTTTGATGGTTTAAAGTGAAACTTGATGCTTGATAAATGATTCTTGTAAGCTTTCTATCATTCTTACATGTTTAAATTCAATGTTGGATGACTAGAGCATGTTATGCCATTGATGAAGCTTGAAGTTTCCATGATTGAAAGCTTGATATTGATTGATCTTTTGCCAACTTTGAGCTTGAATTGATATCCATATGAATGAATTTCATAACTTGCATGAGTTTTATGACTTGAAAGCATGTCTAAGTGTGGGTTGAGAGCTTCTTGGTGGCTGCCCTGTTTTGCCAAGCTTTTCCCTCGCGTAACAGAGCTGATGCTCTGTTATTTCTTTCAAAACGATGAGCTGACACGGCCGTGTCAGCTTTGAACTGAAAATGGACACGGTCGTGTTGGGCTCTCGACTTTGTTTTTTTTCTGATTTTAACCTCGGACACGGTCGTGTCCAAATCCTTTGAAAACTCAACACGGCCGTGTCAAGCCCTCGACTTTGAAATTTTGGATTTTTAAACCTCGGACACGGCCGTGTCCATTTCCCTTTGAAACTCAACACGGCCGTGTCATTTGAAATCGCAGCCTTGAGAAGTCTCTTTTCTTGCTTGATTTACATGCGTTGCTCGTATTTGTGGATTATATTTATCGTGACTCCAATTAAGATATGTTTATGATTGTTATATAAATGCAAGTATGAAAGTTATGAACGGTTATATGCCTTCTGACATTAATAGTGCACATGAACATGTCCATTATATTTGTTTTATGTGTTCATATCATAACAATGGCATTGCCGAGCGTCTTATTTGGTCATTTGAGTCTCACTTCACCTGTCTTGCACAGATTTTGATTCCTTTGGAGACGAGGCCGGTCAGTGAGGCTCGTGTGTTCCTCTTTTGCCGTTCGAGGTGGGTTTCTCTTCTATTTAGCTATATGACCCTATAAATACATTTAATGTGAAAGTTTTCGACCAAAATGTATATATATTTATATAGAGTGTCCTTTTCAAGGAGTAAATGTTTGCAACGTAAAGCCCTTATTTTATAAATCCTACCAAATGTTTTGGCGAGAAAAGAAAGAATGAATGTTATGCACGAATGGGGCCCAGGGACTTACTGTAAGTGGCTATCCGGGGAGGCACGGGCCGACGGTGATCCCTCACATTAGTTCCACTAATTAACGGTGTAACCGGACCTCGTTAGGAGTTAGCGAGGAATGGACGCTGAGTGCCATCTGGGGAGTCATGTTCCCCTTTTGGTCAATGAATGGGTGGTCGGGTCTTGAAAACCCGTCACCAAAACCGGAGGAAGAAGGTGTAAATGTTATTGAATGTGCACGAAAGAATGATTGCATGAACAGAATGAATGAATGAATGTTTAAATGAATTACACGAGGAGTTGGTTGGAGATAACGCACGCCCACTCGCCGGGCTAAAAATGACCTAATGTTAATAATTCGTTATAATCCCTTTTGATGATTGTTATTCACCCACTTGGGGAAATTCTTTAAAACCTCACTTGGGATTATAGCTTGCATGTGACTGTTTAATTATCGTCATATATACTATTTATGCCCTATTTTATACCCACCAGTCCCTTTTGGACTGAACCCATTTGGTTTTCAGTTGTTTTGTGCAGGTGTTGAGGGAGCTAGGCGGGAATACGAGTCCTAGGTCTTGCATTCGTCTCTTGCTCCGTATTTTGGTGTCACACTTGCATACTTGTACTTCTGATTATTGTATATGAATGTTATTTTGGGCCGTGATGGCATGTGAATGTTGTTTATGATTTGGAGCGTAATTGCATTGGGATTTAACTCCCATGGATTTAATTGTTGGTACATAGAGCGTAGAGCTCAATATATGGAATAACTGTTGGTACCTAGAGCGTATATCTCAATCTATGATATAAGATTTATTACTTCTGCTCTTCTGCTACTCTGATTGTTGTGGTTGTTGGGGTTTAAGTGATTGGCTAGTCCCGCCTGGCTTAGTGTGTGTGTGTGTCCCTGTTCGCTATGATCTAGCACGTGTATGGAAATCCATTTCATATACGGGCCGGGTCATGGTACGGGGGTTGTGGTACCTTGCGCTCGGGTGCTACATCCTTAAGTGGTATCAGAGCTTAGAGTGGCAAAACCCGGGCTCTCGTGTCGTGTGAGTCTGTCTAGGTCGTTCGGCTTAGGAACTAATTGATAATGTGTTGCATATACATCTCTTTTGTGCTTGATTGAATCAAATTGTGGATTTTGGTTGAATTAATTGCATTATCATGCATGAGCTAAGCCTAGCACGTATTTCAGTATTTATTGACAGGATGCCTCCACGTAGACACCGTGATCGATCTCCAGGACGACGTCATCATCGAAATCGTACTCCTACACCTCCACCTACACAGCCACCGCCGGCAGAGGCCTTTGTTAATTCGGTTATCAACATTATAGACCAGAGGCTTCGAGATTATGTACCACCTGCACCTCCGGCACCACCTGCACCTCCGGTACCACAAGAGACACCTATTTCAGTTATACTTAGGGAGTTTCAGAACCAAAGACCTCCCAAGTTCTTCAAGGGAAATGATGCGCAGGCGGAAATGTGGTTGAAGGAAGTCGTGAGGATCTGGGAGCTTATACCATGTGAATCCCGAGAGAAGACTCGATCCACCCTTACTTTGATACAAGGAGAAGCCTACTCTTGGTGGGAAAGCACACGGATCGTATTGGAAGCAGCTGGAGAAGAGATTAATTGGGAAGTATTTACACGGGAATTCAAGAATAAGTTCATCCCTCCCTCCTCCCGTACTCGAAGATTAAGGGAATTCACCGAATTGAAACAGGGATCGAGATCTGTGGCCGTGTATATTTCGGATTATGAGAGGTTATCCCGCTATGCCCCAAATATAGCAGGCGATGACTTCCATAAGGCTATGCAGTTTGTTCAGGGGCTTCGACCAGACATCCAGGCAGCTCTTGAGGCGGTTAACACGACTACCTGGGCGAAGGCTACTTCGAAAGCCTTAAAGGTTGAGGATTCTGTAAATGCTAGGAGGCCAGCTTATCGCCAGGGACAAGGGTCAGGATCCGGTTGGGGACTCAACAAAGGGAAGAGGCCGATGACTTTATCAACTCCACCACCAAAAGGACCTTTCAAGAAGCCGAGAATTGGAGGTCCAAGTGCACCTGTTCCACGACCATCTCAGACTCCACCAGCTCCTAAGGGATCTCGCAATGATCAGCCTCCGTGTACTTATTGTGGATCGCCAACCCATTCTTATAATAATTGCCGAAAGAGATTGAGGTTGTGCTTGATATGTGGAAAGGGGGATCATATGGCTTTTTCATGCCCGGACAAGACACCAGGGTATCAAGCTGGAGCTCCGAGACCGATGGTTCAGGCATGAGCTTATGCCCTTGAGGGTGAGGAGCAGAAAGTTGAAGCTGATCCAAATGCTGTGGTGGAAGGTACCGTTTGCATTCATAACACGAGCATTCACGCATTATTCGATCCGGGTGCCACTCATTCTTTTATATCTTCTGATTTATGTGCCCCTCTGTGCTTATCTGTTACTTGTTCAAATTCTTGTTATTATGTGAGTTCGCCTCTTGGAGGTAGTTTGCAGACAGATCAGGTTGTTAGGGGTTGTTCGGTGTTGATAGAAGGGAAAGATTATCCGACAGATTTCATCGTGATGTCTATGAAGAAGTATGGGGTAATGTTCGGGATGGATTGGTTGTATCTGCACCGGGCCGAAGTGGATTGTTTTAAGAAGAAGATAAAATTGGGTGATGAGTTGATTGGAGAAGTTGGGTCGAATAATATACCTCTATTGTCGTTTATGGAAGCTCGTAAGTTGGTGAAGGATGGAGCCACGGGATTTATAGCCTATCTCCTTAATAAACCACAGGATCAATCAAGTTTTGAGGAGACGGCTGTGGTAAAGGAATATCCCGATGTATTTCCAGAGAATTTGGGTTCTCTACCGCCGGATCGAGAAATTGAGTTTGTTGTTTATTTATATCCGGGATCGGAAACTTACTCTAAGACTCCTTATAGAATGGCTCCGGCGGAGTTGAAGGAGTTGAAGGTTCAGTTGGAGGAATTACTCAAGATTGGTTATATTCGACCGAGTTCATCTCCGTGGGGTGCTCCGGTTCTCTTTGTCAAAAAGAAAGATGGGTTGTTGAGAATGTGTATAGATTACCGGGAGCTTAATCGGATGACTATCAAGAATAAGTACCCGTTGCCCCACATCGAGGATTTATTTGATATGCTGCAAGGTTCGAGAATCTATTCGAAATTGGATTTAAGGCAAGGCTATTATCAGTTGAAAATCCGGGAAGAGGATATACCAAAGACAGGATTCAATACCCGGTATGGACATTACGAGTTCATAGTGATGCCTTTTGGTTTGACAAATGCCCCTGCAGCATTTATGGATATGATGCATCGGATTTTTCGGCCTTACTTGGATAAATTCGTCGTAATCTTCATTGATGACATTCTTGTATATTCAAAGACTCGGGAGGATCATGCTAAGCATCTCAAATTGGTATTAGAGACGTTAAGAGAGCACCGGTTATATGCAAAGTTTAGTAAGTGCGAGTTTTGGATCGACCGGGTTGCTTTTCTAGGTCATATTATTTCGAGTAAGGGTTTGGAAGTTGATCCTTCAAAGATCGAGACAGTTACTCGATGGAAAAGTCCGAAGAATGCTTCCGAGGTAAGAAGTTTCTTGGGATTGGCAGGTTATTACCGACGGTTTGTGAAGGATTTTTCAAACATAGCCGGTCCTTTGACTCGATTAACTAAGAAGGAAGCTAAATTTGAGTGGGACGAGGCATGTGAAGTGAGATTTCAACTCTTGAAGGAAAAATTAACCACTGCACCGGTATTAGCACTTCCCGAGGGCACTGAAGGATACATGGTTTATACGGACGCCTCGAAAGAAGGGTTGGGATGTGTTTTGATGCAGAAGGGTAAGGTGATAGCTTATGCCTCGAGGAAATTAAAGGATCATGAACAGAATTATCCCACTCACGATCTTGAGCTTGCGGCAGTGATCTTCGCTTTGGGAAAATGGAGGCACTACCTTTATGGAGTTTCTTTAGAGATATTTTCCGACCACAAGAGTCTTCAGTATTTGTTCTCTCAGAAGGAATTAAACAAGAGACAGAGGCGTTGGATGGAGATGTTAGCGGACTATGAGTGTACGATTCGTTATCATCCCGGAAAAGTTAACGTGGTCGCGGATGCACTTAGCAGGAAGGCTAGTGTGTCTAGTGTGAAAGTGGAAGTTGGAGAAGAATCTGAGTCTTTAAAGCCGAGAGCTAGTATTCAGAGTATTACGGTTCAACCGGACCTTCAGTAGAGGTTATTTGAAGCTCAGAGAGGGGATTCAGAAATTCAGAAATTGGTGCTGAAAGCTAGAAATGATTCAGAGAGTCCGTTCGGATTTGATGACACCAGGCTTCTAAGGTTTAAGAACAGAGTTGTGGTTCCGGAAGAATTGAAACAGTTAATATTGGAAGAAGCTCATCCATCAGGGTATTCGATACACCCCGGGGGAAAGAAGATGTACAAGGATTTAAAGAAATTCTGTTGGTGGAATGGACTTAAGCGGCATGTGATCAATTTCGTGAGGCATTGTTTGACTTGCCAAGTTGTGAAAGCAGAACATCAGAAACCATCGGGGTTACTTAAACCGTTACCTATTCCGGAATGGAAATGGCAGCAAGTGGCGATGGATTTCGTTACGGGTCTTCCACGAGTGAAAGGTGGTTTGGATGGAATCTGGGTGATAGTGGATCGATTAACGAAATCAGCGCATTTTCTTGCTATACGGATGTCGGATAAGGTGAATAAATTGGCTATGAAGTATGTTGATGAAATTGTGCGACTTCATGGTGTACCGGTCAACATTGTATCAGATCGGGATCCGAGGTTTACTTCTAGATTTTGGCAGGAATTGCAAAGGAATCTGGGAACAAGGCTTCAATTCAGCACAGCTTTCCATCCTCAAACGGACGGGCAATGCGAGAGATTAATCAAATATTTGGAGGATATGTTGAGAGCATGTGCATTGGATTTTTCGAGTTCGTGGAACGAGCAATTGCCTTTGATTGAGTTCGCCTATAATAACAGTTTTCAGGCATCAATAGAAATGGCTCCATATGAAGCTCTCTACGGACGGAAATGCAGGTCACTGTTGTTCTTCGATTTGGAAGAGTGGAATTGGACGAAGCAAGAAGGTGTGAAACGAGGGGAGAATAAAGAAAAACCCTCTAAGGCCGTGCAGGAAGCAATTGATAAGATCCAAATAATCAGACAACGGATGAAAGCAGCACAGGATCGACATAAAAGCTATGCAGATAAACGAAGGAAGGATCTTGAGTTTGCAGTTGGGGATAGAGTGCTTCTGAAAGCTTCGCCTCGAAAAGGATTCACCCGAATTGGAAAGGGAGGAAAGCTAAATCCCCGATATTTGGGACCGTATGAGATTCTAGAGAGAATTGGAGACACAGCCTACCGTTTGGATTTACCCCCGAGTTTGATAGGAATTCATAATGTATTCAATGTTTCTCAGCTTCGAAAATATTATCCGGATGAATCCGAGATCTTAACCGTTGAAGAAGTGGAACTTGAGCCTAACCTTACCTTCGTTCAGAAACCGGTTAGAATTTTGGATCGAAAATTTCAAGAATTAAGAAACCGGCAAATACCACTAGTTAAAGTCCTACGGAGAAGTGATAAGTCAGAAGAGGCTATGTGGGAGACGGAGGAGAAGACGAAAAGATTTCATCCCGAATTGTTTCCAGCCGATAAATGAATCCGAGGACGGATTCTTTTAAGGGGGAGAGGTTGTGACGCCCCGAGTTTTCACACGTGCAGGTAAGTGTTACGTGCGCATTTATATTTAATTATATGATTATATGACTTTATATTTTGAATTGTTAATTGAATTTGTTTATAATTTGATTTATTGTTTAAAATTTCTTATAATTGTCTATACGAGCTATGAATATGTGATCGGATTTGTGAAAATGTGAATTTCGTGAATGTGGTGTTAATTGAGTGAAATTACGTGTTCCGTGTAATCCGTGGACCTATTTGTAAGATATTTGAATGTTTTGGACTCAATTGGAAATTGAGTTTGGGCTTAATTGCCACTTTTTGAAAGTTGAGGGACCTATTTGTATAATAGGCAACCCTGAACGGTTTTCGCGATATCTTGAGCTCCGGACCTCAAAATTGAGATCCGTAACCGGCGTTGAACTTGTTTCGACGTTATCTATCCTTTGAACTTGACCTTGTATCTTTTCGGTATCATTTTAACCTTCGACAACGAACCGTTTCATAACCTCGACGTTGTAACTTGTTTGAACCTTTTCTTAAACGAACCGGACATGGACCAACCCATACCCTACCCATTTCCTTACTAGATATCAGCTTTTCCTACTCCCTTTTCTTCCCATTTTGATCGATCAAAGCAACCAAGACAAGGAGCAAGGAAGCACTCTCAAGAAACCCTCCATTTGGGATTAACCAAACTTGAGCTCAAGTCTAGCTTCCATCCGATCTTTTTTCAAGGTGAGTTAGGATTTGTAACCTCCATCTCCTCCTCTATATTTTCATCTGATTGAGGCATGATAGAAGTCGAGGATTCATGTGTTTGAATATATGAGAATGAATTGAGGGTTTGGGTTGGATCATTGGTTTTGATGGTTTAAAGTGAAACTTGATGCTTGATAAATGATTCTTGTAAGCTTTCTATCATTCTTACATGTTTAAATTCAAGGTTGGATAACTAGAGCATGTTATGCCATTGATGAAGCTTGAAGTTTCCATGATTGAAAGCTTGATATTGATTGATCTTTTGCCAACTTTGAGCTTGAATTGATATCCATATGAATGAGTTTCATAACTTGCATGAGTTTTATGACTTGGAAGCATGTCTAAGTGTGGGTTGAGAGCTTCTTGGTGGCTGCCCTGTTTTGCTAAGCTTTTCCCTCGCGTAACAGAGCTGATGCTCTGTTATTTCATTCAAAACGATGAGCTGTCACGGTCGTGTCAGCTTTGAACTGAAAATGGACACGGCCGTGTTGGGCTCTCGGCTTTGTTTTTTTTTCTGATTTTAACCTCGGACACGGCCGTGTCCAAATCCTTTGAAAACTCAACACGGCCCTGTGAAGCCCTCGACTTTGAAATTTTGGATTTTTAAACCTCGGACACGGCCGTGTCCATTTCCCTTTGAAACTCAACATGGCCGTGTCATTTGAAATGGCAGCTTTGAGAAGTCTCTTTTCTTGCTTGATTTACATGCATTGCTCGTGTTTGTGGATTATATTGATCTGGACTCCAATTAAGCTATGTTTATGATTGTTATATAAATGCAAGTATGAAAGTTATTAACGGTTATATGCCTGCTGACATTAATGGTGCACATGAACAAGTCCATTATATTTATTTTATGCGTTCATATCATAACCATGGCATTGTCGAGCGTCTTATTTGGTCATTTGAGTCTCACTTCACCTGTCTTGCACAGATTTTGATTCCTTTGGAGACGAGGCCGGTCAGTGAGGCTCGTGTGTTCTTCTTTTGCCGTTCGAGGTGGGTTTCTTGTCTATTTAGCTATATGACCCTATAAATACCTTTAATGTGAAAGTTTTCAACCAAAATGTATATATATATATAGAGTCCTTTTCAAGGAGTAAATGTTTGCAACATAAAGCCCTTATTTTATAAATCCTACCAAATGTTTTGGCGAGAAAAGAGAGAATGAATGTTATGCACGAATGGGGCCCAGGGACTTAGTGTGAGTGGCTATCCGGGGAGGCACGGGCCGACGGTGATCCCTCACATTAGTTCCACTAATTAACGGCGTAACCGGACCTCGTTAGGAGTTAGCGAGGAATGGACGCTGAGTGCCATCTGGGGAGTCATGTTCCCCTTTTGGTCAATGAATGGGTGGTCCGGTCTTGCAAACCCGTCACCAAAACCGGAGGAAGAAGGTGTAAATGTTATTGAATGTGCACGAAAGAATGATTGCATGAACAGAATGAATGAATGAATGAATATTTAAATGAATTACACGAGGAGTTGGTTGGAGATAATGCACGGCCACTCGCCGGGCCAAAAATGACCTAATGTTAATGATTCGTTGTAATCCCTTTTGATGATTGTTATTCACCCACTTGTGGAGATTCTTTAAAACATCACTTGGGATTATAGCTTGCATGTGACTGTTTAATTATCGTCATATGTACTACTTATGCCCTGTTTTATACCCACCAGTCCCTTTTGGACTGAACCCATTTGGTTTTCAGTTGTTTTGTGCAGGTGTTGAGGGAGCTAGGCGGGAGGACGAGTCCTAGGTCTTGCATTCGTCTATAGCTCCGTATTTTGGTGTCACACTTGCATACTTGTACTTCTGATTATTGTATATGAATGTTATTTTGGACCGTGAAGGCATTTGAATGTTGTTTATGATTTGGAGCGTAATTGTATTGGGATTAAACTCCCGTTGATTTAATTGTTGGTACGTAGAGCGTAGAGCTCAATATATGGAATAACTATTGGTACCTAGAGTATATAGCTCAATCTATGATATACGATTTATTGCTTCAGCTCTTCTGCTGTTCTGATTGTTGTGGTTGTTGGGGTTTAAGTGATAGGCTAGTCCCGCCTGGCATAGTGTGTGTGTGTGTCCCCGTTCGCTATGATCTAGCACGTGTATGGAAATCCATTTAATATACGGGCCGGGTCATGGTGCGGGGGATGTGGTACCTTGCGCTCGGGTGCTACATTTCTATCACCCTTAATGGGGTTCGAACCCCACTTATTTATAGCATAAGGGGTTCGAACCCCTTTTCCTTGTTGGTCAAGAATTCCAAGACCCTTTTGGTAAGGGATTTCTTGCTTGGATAGAAAGACTCTTGCAATGACCAAAAGTCTACTTTTGATCAACTTGTCAAGCAAGAATAATAACTAACTCTCTTAAATATTTTATTTTACTTTATTTATTTAATAATAAATAACTTGAAGCTAATAATTAGTTAATTCTCAATTGATTATTTATTAGACTTTATTTCTCCAAATTAGAACTTTAATATTAATTCATAATTAAATAAAAGTCCATTAAATAATTAATCAAATTAATTATTTAATTAACACTAACACACGTAACACGTGTCACTAGGGACACGTGTCCCATACGTGTCGCACAGGTGTGGACCCCACTAATCTTCCATTGGTCCGAACAACTCGTTTAATCGATTTCAAGCCTTAACCCACGTGACCGGGTTGTTATGTGTGACCCTCTAGGTTCTTAATTCAATTAGTAGTGACCCTAATTAATTAATCCCTAATTAATTAATCAGTCCACAGATCATACGACCATAGTCTAGCAACAGGTGTATGACCCCTAGTTGAAAAAGAATGTCTCAATTCGAAAGAACCTTTAAGTCATTGATTCATGTGAGATACAATCCTCCTACATCCCATCTCTCAATCAAGATCTAGGGCAAGGGAATAATTAGAACCCTAATAATCTTGATATTAAAGTTAAGTGCATTTCATATCCATTTGATCTCAATCCAAGAAACTCATTTTTTGATATCTTCATCCATTGCTTTGGCCAAGGACTCTTAGATGGCATATAAATGACTTACACAATAAGAGATCAACTTGCTAATGCAAGTGTAGGTCCTTTATCGATTCTCATATACTTTCATGTGCCACTTGTGTAGCCCCAGCATAAGCTTTGAATCAGTTGTCTAAGGCGACACCCTTTAAAGCTTATACCTAAGACTACAGAGTCACAAAGTATCAATGGAACCTCAAGTCTAAGGATCACTTAATCACATCATTGACTCGTGAGATATTTCCTAATCTGGAAGTTTCTATTTCCAGAAATAGAAACTTCCTTCCCATTTAGGAATTTTCTCATACAGGACACCTCAGTGTACTTACTTGGAATAAGCAAGCACACCAATGTATCACGCACGTATCAACAATACACTTTTCACCCTATGAAACAAGGTGGTCCTTCTTAAGGGCGTGATCACATGAGCTAGCCTTGAACGAGTCAAGTCGACACTCCCACTGTCTTTAGGACTCATCGGCTTGGATTGATTTCTAATCATGACTTATCTGATATAGGGCTCGTTTCATGAACCATTTCACCTAAATGGTTGAGTCCTATAAGTCATATTGATTAGTCGAGTTCTTATACATGCGCAGTTAATGTAATTAAACAATCAAACAAGAGCATATAAAGAAGTGTTGCCAAAGTCCGTTTATTATTCAAAGATTGTCTGTGATTTACGAAAGAAAAGTACTCAAGCGGATATACAATCGGCTTTAAGGGCACTATTCCTAATAGTTGTCACCTTGATTTACTCTTTATGAATTCGAATTAGTTGTATAACTTGTCCTCTAATTGCTTACACTTGAGTGCATAATTTCCTTCCAAAAGCTCTTCGTCTTCCTTTATCGTTTCCATTTGTTGCCCCATATCTCCCAATTCGACCTCACCACCTGGCAATTCAGCTTGGATCTAGAAAGTAAACTCCAATCCAATCCAAAGATAAAACCTTTAACATCTTGGATTTCCATGGCCTTGGAATCACTATATTGATCGGTTCTCTTTAACTCTTTCCAATTCGACTTCTTCCTACCCCGGGCTCAAGTCACCTCTTGCCCGATCTTGACTTCTAATGGATTGATTTTCTTAAATTAGGCAATCCCATCAGCCGGTTGAATAATCTTTATCGCTTATCGACCACGAACCTACTCTACCTTGGGTCTTCTTGAATATCATCGCCTCCTTGCTGGTCTGGACCTCGAACCAAAACATTTCCAAGGTTTTTCCTTTGCTTCTTTCATAAGTTAGATGATCCTGTTGATTCCGGTTAACTAACTTTTATAGTGTAGGTGTATGTGTCGACCTTGTGAGTTGTAAGCGCCCTACCTTACCACTATTTTATCAAACCTTCACCAACTACCAAAAAACTTGGAAACTTTTCCACAAATCGGCGTTCTATCCTATATTCTACGTTCTGTTCCTAGCGAAGAGTATCTTCTCCCTTGACTTTAAGTCTAGGAGTTGGCAAAACACGACCTTCAACCTGAGTAAAGCTACTACCAATAGAAACCTCACAAGAGCGAAGCATAGGTGCTGCATCATAAAGTTTGATATTCCAAACATTACTGAGAACCGACATCCTTGTGATTTCTATCCTGACTTCTCTACCAATGAGGCTCTTTGAAAGGATGAGAGAGCTTGTGATAGGTTGTAGTTGTCATAGTGATTAGCCGTGGTTTGATGTTATCTTCATAACCTATAAGTCATAACTCATTTCGAGAATAAGTGCTTCCGGTTAGTGCATGCTCATGTGACATAATTAGCACCAAAGGCTCAGGTTTTATGCAAGAGGCCACATATAATTCAACAAAGTCTTAAAGAAACACGTTTCAGGGTTCAAAAATAATGCAATGCACACGTTGACAGGCAAGTTCCTAAGCCGTACAACCTAGACTTGATAGGGCACGCCACTAGAACTCCGGTTTTGCAACCTGGAGCTCTGATACCACTTTAGGATGTGACACCCCAAACGGAGGGCACCACATCCCTCGCACTATGAACCCTGTCCACACATGAAATGGAAACACCATACAATAACCAAGCTCATAGCGAACGGAGATAGAAAATAAAGACACTCTGCGTTAGGCGGGACTAGACCCTGTACCAACAAATCAACAGGAAGAAGAATGCGGAAGCAAGGCAATCATTCACAGTAATATAAAAAAGGGTTCAACTAGGGCCCTAGAAACCTGTCACGAGTTCAATAATGCGATATAAATACAATATGGCCTACAAGACCAGAATACAAATAGGAAAGAATGTGTGATGCAATGCAGGGAACACAACCAAGACACGAACAAGGACCTCGACTGACTCCCGCCTAACAACCACTGGACCTGCAAGACAACCACTAAAAACAAAGAGAGGAGGGGTCAGCCAACTGTGTAACACCTCAGACGGAAGGCACCACATCCCCGCACTCAGACCCGACCCGCATATGAAATGGAAAATCTATACACGTGCGAGATCAGAGTGAACGGGGACTCACTCACTCAATAGGCTAGGCTGGAACTAAACCATCGAAACCATATAACAATAAAGGGAACAAATGCAGGCCAACAATTCATGAGCGAAAGCATAATATATATATATATGTATAATTCGTTACCAGTACAAGCATCAATTTTCGGGTTCAATCTATCCCTAGAAGCCTGTCCCGAATCAATAACATAAAATTAATACAAATCATGGTAACCTAATCAATTTACAATATGCAATGGTGCAACTCGGACTAAACCACAAGACTCGACAGACTCGAGCTCCCGCCTAGCCCTCCAGACCTGCAACAAAAATCTGAAAACAAAGCCAGGTTCAGTCTATAGGAGACTGGTGGGTATAAAACAGGGTTTAATATAATAATAATACAAGAATTAAAGCGCACACATGCATGCGAGTCATAATCCCGTATGAGGTTTTTAATCATTTCCCAAGTGGGTGAAAACGAAGAAAATAACACACGGGATTACAACCATTAATTTCATTCATTCGTTCATTCATAGGGTCATTACGTGAGCCCGACGAGTGGGCGAATTCTCCAACCTTCTCCTCGTGTGTGCATTATTCATTGATTCATTAAGGTCATGAAACAATTAATCATTATCTTTCTTGCTCAAACGTCCATTATCATTTATTATCATGTAATCACTTACACCTTTTTCCTCCGGTTAGTAGACGGACTCGGCCAAAGACCCATCCACCCAATAATTGTGGCCAGTGAGGTTCATGACTCCCCAAAGGCCCGGTTCCTATTCCTCGCTAACCTCCTAGCGAGGGCCGGTATCGCCGTAGTTTGGTGGGACTAGTGCACGGGATCCCCGTCAGCCCTTGCTTCCCCGATTAGCCACGTGCAGCAAGTCCCAGGGCCCCCATTTAGTGCAATTAATCATTACTCGCCAGAACATTAGGTATGGTATTCAATAAAGAAAGGACTTTACGTTTAAAATCATTAACTCTTCAAAGACTCGATATATACATATATTACTTTGGCTTAAAACTCTGCACATTGGAAATATATCGGGTCATTGAAGTAATAGAATAGAAACCCCCCTGTTACACCTTAATGAACCAAAATCAAGAAGAAGGAAAGACATGAAGATAGCCTACGAACCCGACAATTTTCCGCCCTGGACAAAATTGTATAAAAGACAACATGGTGCATACGTGAGACTCCAAACTCCAAATGAACCACATATGACGCACGACAATGCAATAACATGATAAGACATATATGAGCAATAACAATATGCCAATAAGATGTTCATGTATATAATTAATGTCATTTAGACACGTAATCAAGCTATTCATTCATTACACGAATAAATCGTGTCCGTTCGTTACCATTCTTTCATTTAATATCAATCGTTCATTCAATATGCAAACTCTAACACGTTATAATACATGTTAACAATGCATATGAAGTAAAATCATTTCATGAAGCCACATAATCTAGTAATTCATTCAATTACATTCAATACTTGAAGTTATCAAGTTCAATCGTTTACAACTTTCATATCCATATCAAATCAAGTCCTAAGCTTCATATAACAATCATAACACATCCAAATGCACGTTAACAAAGCTTAAGAATCCTAAAAAAGGGGTAGGGAAAGATCAAACAAGCAATGAGACACGAGAAAAGAAAAACGAACCATCGGGGACTGCTGACAGGATCCATGGCCGTGGATTTGAGATCCACGACCGTGGATTGGTTTTAAAAGAAAAATCCACGGCTGTGGATTCAGTTGCAGAAGCCAAAACAAGGTAAAAACAGAGCAGGCTCGAGAGGGAAGCTAATATGCATACAATCAACTCAAAACTTAACTAAAAGCATACAAATTCAAGTCATAAACTCATGCATACAAGATTGATCACATATAAACATCACAAGTTCAAGAAAGGCAACAAGAATTCAAGTACCAACTCCATTCTTCAAGCTTCATTAATGGCATATCATTTAATCCTCAACAACCATGCAATATAAATCCATACCGTCATAAATACATGTCTTGTGACCACTTAACACTCATGAAACTAAAAGAAAATCCAAGGAACCGAAGTTGATTCATCAAAATGCAAGAACCCTTACTATTCATTATATTCATCAATCCATGCTCACAACTTGGAGAAATCATGCAATATCTATCTTAAAATGACCACAGGGAGATACACATAACAAATGTTAGTTTACCTTCGAGAAATTGTGAGAAATGCTTACCAGATGAGCTCAAAAGCTCAAAGGTTGAATAGTGTTCTTCCTTCTTCCTATTTCTTCTTCTTTCTCCTTTGTTTTTACTAAATTTTTGGCTTGTGGGAGAGGCTGGTTCGTGTGGGGGCTGACTAGAAAGAGAGAGAGAGTGTAGCAAGTTGGTTTAGGTCTTGGGTTAGGGTCTAGGTGTGTTAATATAGGTTCGTAGCATAAGAAAAGTCAATGGTTGTCGTTTTAGGCACGAGATGTTCGTTTCGGTTGAAATTCGGGAATCCAAATGATCTTAGAAAAATATGAGGTTTGTTCCATCAGATCCAAATCATCGATAAGAGTCCAATGGAGGTGACGGAACTCGATTCTGGGTTCCCGAGCTCAAGATACGCCGCCCGGAACCCAAGGTGAGTTAAATGCTCTTTAGCCCCTTTTCGGTTCCTATAACACAAACGAACCAATAACTCAATCATACAAGAACGAAATCATGCAACGAGTATATAAACATGATCATAAGGCATATATTTCACTCATACCAAGTTTGAGAAAAATCGAAAATCAATTCACTAACCAACGACACGTATTCAAGTTCATATACGTTCAAATGTTCAAGAATTCAAATAATTCAAATAAATATTCAATTAACATTTTAAATTAAGATATATACATAATTAAATATTTAAATTGTGCAATTACGTAAACACATACATCATACTCGTACAGTTGAAAAATCGGGACGTTACAAACTGAGTGAGTGAAGGGGTTACACACGCGTATATATATAAACAAGCAATCAAGTAGGCGTGATTCCACTGTACGTTACATGTTAAAAAGTAAGTGTCAGGAATGAAGAATCAATCACTACGTATGGGTGGAATTATTGGGAATAGTGCCCAGGAAAGTCGATTCGTCGTAATTTGCTTTGGGACTTTCCTTATGTCACAGACAATCTTTGACTAATACACGATTGATTATTATCATAGGCAAACATTTTGTAGCCCCCCAACGGTGAGCACCACACCCCCACACCATAGCTCAACACGTGTAACGAAACAAGGACTCCGTACACGTGCCAAACCACAGCGAACGGTGACAAACAAAACAAATACAAACTCTGAGCTAGGCGGGACGTAGACCCTGCACACATAATACTTAACGAATATATGGAAGCACGATCATGCCAAACAAAAATTCAAATCATGCAAACAGTTGACGGGTTCAATCTAGCATAATTCCTAATCCCGAAATTAAATCATAACATAAATCATAAATACAAACGGGTTCGCCTAATCCGAGCACCTGTCCTAACCTGTCCCGAATAATCATATAATCAAAACGGGTTCATCTAATCCGAGCACCTGTCCTAACCTGTCCCGATTAATCATATAATCAAAACGGGTTCATCTAATCCGAGCACCTGTCCTAAACTGTCCCGATTTCAAATCATAAATGAACAAAACTAAAACTGAATTAAAAAATGCAAATGCAAGGACTCAACTAAGACAAGACTCGACTCCAAGAGACTCACACCGCCTAGCTCGAACTCCAAAGCAAACCTGCAGAGCTAAAAACATAAAGAGGGAGGGGTCAGTCACACTTGACTGAGCGAGGGGTTAACACACGCACGCTATACATAATCTACATTGCAAAGCACGTAAAAAGGAGATGTTCATGAATCCGGGAGTAGTTTTTGCATGCCAAAACATTTGCCTGTGATAATATATATAGAGGGTGATTTAGAAAAATAAAACGAACGAAAATTAACTTATTAACGCGTACATTCAAAACATGCAGACGAAGCACACATATCCAAACATATTTTAGTAGGTTAAAAGTATATCAAATTTTATCTTAGTTTGAGAATCTACCCCCGTTTCACGAACTTATAACCGACAGACATACGGAACTCGGCGGGTACGAGCACACAGACAGACTAAACAAAACAGAACAAAACAAAACATACCAGGTAGGTGTGATGGAAGAGTTGCGCGACCCTAGCCATCCAGAAACGGAAGAGGGGAGTGCTCAATACTGCTCAAACCCTCGGACTCCATCCCCCAGCCTACGCTCAGGTGGGTTCCGGTACATCCCAGACACAGAATTTGGGGCCCCACACATACACAGATCACGAAAATCGGAAGCTTAACCCGCTACAGACAGACAGACATATTTCATGCATATCGTACTTAGCTATCATACGTACATATCACGCAGACTGACCTCGAAATCATAACAAAATCAAAGCTAAGCTTACATAGGCTTATACATAACTTCATACTTTCAAACTTATTGCAAAGCCAACAAAATACGCATCTTACACGTATCTACATATACATAAAGGCTTATAAGTCGCATGCATTCGAAAACCGGCACATTTCATTAGGGTATAACTATATCCTAACCCCACCTCGAACCAAACGAAGACGAAGACAAATCACTTGATTCACCCCGGAATCAACTTGACGAACAAAACACCACCCCGGGTGCACCTGGACAAATTTGGATCATTGATTGGACGGACGGGGGTCGGGGTTCTTGAGCTCGAAAAGGGTTGGCTTTCTTCTTCTTCTCTTCTCTTCCTCTCCCTCTCTCCTTGCTTGAACCGATCAAAATGGGGAAGAAAAGAGGGTTCGGTTCGTTTTAGGGCCAAGAAACGGGTCGGGTTAACAAAATGGGTAGGATCAAAGGATATCCGATCCAAACGAATCGGATTTTAAAACGATAGGCCTAACAAACGGCTTTGAAAATATAAAGTGAATTTCATCGAATCCGAATCGTTGAAACAAACTCAATGAAGGGGTCGGAATTCGAATTCGAACTCCCGAGCTCAAGATTGCCACGAAGGCCAAAGCACCCTAATTAATTAGGTCCCTAAACTTCAATTATTGAGCATTCGAGCCCAAACAATTAATTAAATCTAAAGCGCATAAATTTAAATGAATTACACGTTGACATTTAAGGCATACGAATTACATAAATCACGAAATTAAGCTCTCTCATGACGCGTACCTGGAAATGCCAAAGTAGCGGGATGTTACAAACTCTCCCCCTTAAAGAGGACCTGTCCCCAGGTCCTACCGCTCGGGTAAGAACTACGAGCAACTCTCCCCGTATTCACCCAAGTTCGAGGTTCATGACGTCCCGACGAGGGTTAGCTCGAGAAAGGTCTTCAAGCACCAAGGGGTTTGATCTTCACTCCAAGCTCTCCAAGAACTTAATCCCAACTTGGAATAGCTCAGACATTTTCACACGACAGAAGGGTCCAAAAATGATTCAACTCCCACCGTTTGAATCCATCTAAACCACCCACAACTCGGAATCACGAATGGGGTCGTTAAGGAACTTCCACCATTCGTTCTCCAACCCAAACGGGCCTTCTAACACCACTTCAACCCGTGGCTCAAAGTTGACGTTCGAACCGTTGCTTGCCTCTAGCTGAAGACTCTTGGAAGATCGTTGGGTAGACCTTTGCAAAGCACGACCCTGAACTAACCGCAAAGCAAAAATGCACTCGAACACTCAAAGCAACCCCAAAAGGTAACAAACAACAAACACATACAAGCAAAGCTAAAAGATGAATGATGCACGTGATATGCATGTTCAAGTGTACCGTTCACCGATGTATGAGTGTTTGAGAGGATTTGATCATCGCCGAGATCTTTTGCTCACCATCTTGAAATCCTAGATGCACTTGTCACTTTAACACTTTCCATTATCTTCATTCCACAGTTGTTGTCTACTCTTGTATTCTTTCCCCAAACCCGACTTTTCCTTCGCTCGGATGTTTCTTTGTAAAGGGGTCAAGAAACAATCCCATCTCCTTCATCCTTTGAAAGCCAAGGTCCCTTGGGACCTTCTTCTCTTAGGAACGATTGAAAAATCCCGGAACCGTTGTTAATCCTCGAGCCAGAACTTTTGACAATTTGCTCCTTCCTTCCGAGATACAATTGAATAAATCTCCATGCCCCGTACTTGTGGTTGGTTATACTTACTCTTAATCCTCAAGCTGGATCCTTGTTCTAACTCCCGGTGATGTTTTCCCAAAGTAACACCATACTTGGGGTCCTTTTCAATGTCGTATCCTTTGATTTGAAATCTTCAACTATATGTATAAATTTTTGAAATCCGATCTTCTCCTCGATTCATTCTTGGTGTCACCCTCTCTTCGGCATTCTCAATTCCCAAAGAAGGTCCTCAATTCAATCCTGTCCTACTCGTTTCTTCCAATATCATCGTGGGATTCTTTTCATAATTGAGTTCCATTTTTAGCCAATCGCCCTAGCCCTAGATTCCTTGCTTAAGTGTTCTCTTGGTCCTGATTTTATTTCCAAGAATTGGATCCTTCAGTTCTTGGTTTATTAATATGACTTCTTGTATAATTCTTGAATCCGGTGGTTCCTCGACGACCTCTAAGTCCAAGTTCTTCACCAATATGCTTCTTGTAGACATGCCAAAATGCCTTCTTCGGAAGATGAGTTTCAACTTTTCTTCAAAGCACTATCGGATCCAAAATCTTCAATCGAAAATATAGTTTCTCGAATCTACTTCCTTGACATATCTTCGTATCATGCTATAGTCGGCAACCAAATCTCAATGAAGACCTTTAATTCGACCCTCACTTCAACCATCTCTTCCCAGTTCATAAGGCTCAAAACTCGGCCGTATGAGTGAATCAGCATTCTACAAGTAAACACTAAATATGCATGTCGGATTATATGTATAGATGAAATGCATCATAGAGTCACTCGAGCACGTAGAAAATGCTACACATTGTGATTTTAACACATAGAGCAATTTAATTACAAAATTTAATATGTTATGAATGCACGTGCCATGAATGCAAGTACCTCAATTCTCGGGTTCATGTAGGTCTCCAATTGGACGTCGTTCACCTCGCGTTCGGTGCTTGTTAGCTCTCGATTGGTCATACGCAGAGATCTTGTGCTCGGTTGATCCACAAGCGTAGCATCTCTTCAATCTATCCCAACAAGCGTCGTAGGCATGGTTTGTCCCTCCGCAATGGGTACAAGGTTGAAGCACTTCCTTCGACTTTGAACAGTTACTGGCCTTATGCTTCTTCCCACGCATCTTTTAGTTCGATTTCCCAATTGGTGTGATTTTCCTTCTACCTGTAGATTAGAGCATAGACCTAATTCAAGTCTAGGCTCCGATTCTTCCTTCTCTTTACTTCTTGTTATAATCCACGTTTCTACCTTTAAAGCTCTCTTTGTGGCCTTATCCCACGTACTCATGTTCTTCGCAATTAAAGCTTCCTTGATTTCATCCCGAAGACCTTCCGTAAAGTTCCTAGCCTTCATTTCATCGTTGTTCGTAATGTGGGGTACATAAGCACCCAATTTCTCAACTTCCTCTAAGTACTCCATGACCGTTTTATCTCCTTGTTTTAACGCGAGGAATTCTTCGAGTCTTCGTCCTTGTAAAACGGCCGGTGCGAACTTTTTCCTAAATTCCCGAACAAACACATCCTTTTAGGGTTGGCTTTCTTCTTCTTCACTTCTCTTCCTCTTCACTTCTCCTTGCTTGAACCGATCAAAATGGGGAAGAAAAGAGGGTTCGGTTCCATTTAGGGCCAAGAAACGGGTCGGGTTAACAAAATGGGTAGGATCAAAGGATATCCGATCCAAACGAATCGGATTTTAAAACGATAGGCCTAACAAACGGCTTTGAAAATATAAAGTTAATTTCATCGAATCCGAATCGTTGAAACGAACTCAATGAAGGGGTCGGAATTCGAATTCGAACTCCCGAGCTCAAGATTGCCACGAAGGCCAAAGCACCCTAATTAATTAGGTCCCTAAACTTCAATTATTGAGCATTCGAGCCCAAACAATTAATTAAATCTAAAGCGCATAAACTTAAATAAATTACACGTTGACATTTAAGGCATACGAATTACATAAATCATGAAATTAAACTCTCTCATGACGCGTACCTGGAAATGCCAAAGTAGCGGGATGTTACACATTTCTTCATGTGTAATACATGTTTTATGTGTTTCAATTATGTGCGCATGTATTAGAACTCCCCTAATCCATAAGACTGTTAGGGACTTTGTCATTAGGTGAATGGCACATGAAACAAGCCCAAACTCAAGGCCGCATTAGAAACCTCTCCAAGTCGATGAGTCCAACAAACAATGGGAGTTTTGATTAGGCTTGATTGAGACTTGCTCATCAGATTATGTCCTTAAGAAGAATCATCATGTTTCATAGGGTATAAAGTGTATAAGTTGATGCGTACGCAATACATGAGGGTGCTCGTTATTTGAACGGGTACACTGAGGTGTCCCACGTGGGAACATTCCTAAATGGGAAAGGAAGTTTCCACTTCAGGAAGAGGAAACTTCCAGATTAGGAAATATCTCATAGGTCAATGGCTTGAGTAAAGTAATCCTTTGACTTAAGATTCCATTGATGCTTTGTGAGCTAACTTTGTAGTCTTTGGTATAAGCTTTAAAGGTTGCCTCACGAGACAACTGATTCAAGGCTTATGCTGGGGCTGCACAAGTGGCACATGGAAGTATATGAGAATCAACAAAGGACCTACCCTTGCTTAAATGCAAGAAGATCTCTTATTGCATAAGTTGTTCATATGCCATCCTAAACCCTCGGCTGAGGTAGTGGATCAAGACATCAAGAAAAGGGTTTCTTGGATTGAGATCAAATGGATATGAAATGAACTTAGCTTTATGGTTGAGATTAGTGGGGCTCTCATTATTCCCATGCCCTAGATTTTAATCAAGAGATGGGATGGTCGTGTGATCTCTGAGTTAATTAATTAGTAATGGTATTAATTAATTTGGCTCACTGCTAACTGAAATTGAACATAGGGGGTCACACACAAATACCAGGTTCAAAGGGTATTGAAGGAAATATCAAAGAGTTGATCGAAACGAGACCACACTAGCAAAGTACACGTGTGGCACATGAGCATGTTTTAGGCGTATGGTCCAATTGTGAAATTGGATCATGTGTTGATTAATTAGAGAATAAATTATATATCCCTAACATAATTAATTAAGAGAATTAATTACATAACGCAAAGAAATTAATTAGAGAATTAATTTTAGCCCATTGGAATTAATTAGAGAATTGATTCTAAAGCCCATTATGGAATTAATTCTAAGTATTTAATTATTTAGTTATTCTAATTTGATCAGAATAAGTAAATAAATAAATATTAAGCATCTTATATTTATTATTCTAGTGTGATTAGAATAAATATTTATTTATTTATTATGAGAATAATTAAATATTCGTAATATGATTAGGCAGCTCTTTTTCTAGAAGAAATAAATATCTTATTTTGAATAAGATTTCTATTACTTGGAGAAAAACAAAATAGAATAAAAGTCAAAGTTGGAATCCAATTCCAACTTAACTTTGGGTGTTCGAAACCCTAGCCCTATTTATAGGCTAAGGGGTTTGAAAATTGTCTCTTACGCGTGATAGAGAGATCATGCCCAAACGACAGTAAGGGCTGGTGGAACGAATTTTTCCAAGCGAGTTTCTGAGTGAAAAAATCGATCAACTGTATATGGCGAGCTCCGTTCGTGCAAACAGCGAAGGGAAGAGTTTTTTCAATGAGGGTGTTCGGTTGAAAAAAGAGGACTAGATTCATAATTTTCGATTTCGTCAAACTGGGTTTCGAAGGGAGTTTAATCATGCTTTTCTAATATCGTTTCTTGTTTCTTTCTTTAGACATGTCATAGTACTAGCATGCTCACTCACATGATTTGAATCTAGGACTGGTGTGGATTATTACTCTAGAAGAAACCTATCGTGGAATCTAAAGTAGAAAGAAACTTTCGCGGGACGGGGTTGCCATTACCGCATGAAGCACGTTTGAGGGCGGCTCAAAACATGTCAAGAAAACGATGATTCTTGTAAGTTCTTGAATCCCTAAGATTGGAAATAGAAATTGCAAGTCCGATCTTGCTTTTTGGGAAAAAATTTAATTTCGCTGCGTTTTCTGATCGTGTTTTCCCCAGCAGGAATTACGTTCAATCATGTAATTCAGGTAAGCAGGATACGCAATGCATGTCTCAATATCCGTACGCGCTCTATTGATACCTATTTTACCTTAACGTTCCACGCGTTCCGATTGCTTAACAGGGACTGGGGGCATGTCAGAGGTTACGGATATCTATGTATTACATTTTGGGGGACCCGGCGAGAACGGGTATTTATTCCATCCTGGACTCCACTTTTCACTTATTAGCATGATAAGAACAGGACATGTATTCACTCAAGCTAGCACGAATCATGAATTATTAAGTTATCATTATCACGAATACATGTACAAGATTAACCTCCTTCTACGGTGATGGTCAGGGTAGCTAACCCTTGCCATCCAAGTCACAGTGGTTCTGTGGATTCATGACTCCCCAGACCGGAATCCCAACTTCCACCAACCCTCCTGGTGGATATCCGGGTTGCTCCAACACGATATGACTTATGTAAGAAGTCACCGTCGGGCCGATACCTCCCCGGTTCGCCCAATACACAAGCCCCTATGCCCCGCGAACAGGTACACGAATCCACACTGGCTAGCCCAGGGCTACGAGAGCCGGGGGCAATCAAGATCTCGCAAAACAAGCTCAGGTTTAACAATACATGATTTATAAAGCATTTTCGGTACATAGTATAAAAAAAAATGGTTTGTCTAATATGAAAACCATTTGGCTTATTTTACATAATGCAAGGTTATAGGACATTCATAAAAGAAACCCCTCACCTCCATGTGCAAGAAGGAGTAAGAAAGGAACCACGACACTGGAAAGTCTCCACCGAGGAGATCACTGAATAAGAAAGGAAAGACGGTGTAATTGTGAGACTCGACTCGAAATGAAACCAAATAGGACGCACGACAAATGTTCATGAAGTGGTGTAATGTGTCATGGCATAATTCAATATTAAATAAATCATAAGTATGTCATGAATTGAAGTGATCATATTCATGAGCACAATTAACACAAACAAGTACAAATGAAATGCAAATAAGTAGCATTTAGTCGTATACGAACACGTATCACATTTAATCACTAAAATCAAATCATATACTTTTAAAACATGTCATAATACATAATATACATTTATATCGTATCAATTTACACCAATGCATATCTATTCTTATCATTTTACAAACATAAAACACGTTAGAAATGAAACCGGAAACGAAAACGAAAGGAAGGAAAAACTAGGCAAACTATCATTACCCCCTCCAAGCACACAAACAAACACGCCCGTTACGGGACACAGGGGCGTTACCCCTATGCCCTTTCGCCCCTGTGTCCCGTGCCTGCACAAATGGGGTAACGCCCGTTACCCCAGGCAGATGCCCAAAGCAACAGCAAGCTGGGAGGTAAAAGTCGTTACCTCTCCCAAGAACAAAAACATGAACGGGGGTTACTCACCCCCGAAGTTCAGCTTCAAGCTCCGCCATCAATGGCAAAGCACGCAGCCCACACACATACACACATAACACAAAACAACTCCAAATCACCCAAAATTCATACCACAAGTCACATACGACACATAGATCACATATTCGCAAGTAAGAGCTCACGAAACGAGATTAAACACACAAAACCCCAAACCCGGCACTATTTATCATCTTTCCCACCTAGCCACATTGACAAGGATTCAAGGCACGAAAGATACATGAAATTGAAGCATGGAACGAGAGGAGTACAAATCACACCTTGGGTCGTTGATCGGACGGTGGGATCTCGCGGACTCGAGCTCAAGAGTCATGGGTGCCAAAGGGGGAATTTCCTTCTCTCTTCTCTCCTTTGCCTGGTGTAACGTGGGAATGGGTGGGAGAAAGGAAAGGCTAGCCCATTTTAGGGGTGGTCAATCGGGTCTGTCGAAATGGGTTCGGTCAAATGGTATCCGATCCATTCGGATCGGATTTTAAAACGGTATTGCGATGAAATGGTTTTAGAAATTAAATGGTTAATTCATTGAATCCGAATCCGAATCCGAATCACATAAATACTGAATTAAACTCTCTCGTGGTGTCATACCTGGCTTGCCGGAAAAACGGGGTGTCACACCGTCTCTAGGGTTTGATTCCCTATTGACACCGCGGAGTAGCGGAGGTAATATCATACTTGGTTTTATTAAGCTATCGACGCCTTGATCAGCCCGGTATTATTTTAACAACTATTTAAGGAGTACAGTTGGAGAGGCCTTACTTGCGGGCAATACAAATTCTTTTATTAAACGGTTCATATTCTATAATATTCTTCATATACCCCTATCCCTATTTTAAACTTATAAACCATATCATATTTGTTATATCATATTGCTATTGTTTTGGATCAAGATCCTTTTGGTCCTATGTATTTACATATATCTAAATACGTATACCTCTAAGCTAATATGCCCTCACTTAGTCACTTTGACTAACTCTCTCGCCTGCTTTCAAATGCATGATTTCAGGAATTAAGGGAACGAAACCTAGAGGTATCTTGAAGTAGTAAGACGTCATGCCCAGTAGGTCAGGACTGATTCTAAGGGCACATATTTCTAAGTATGTTTATATTTTAAATCAGCTATCCTCAAGTTTTTCACCAGCTTGCCGCTATGTTATACTCCCCTTTATGTCCGCTACTTCAATTAACAATAATAGCGCTTGCTCTTGATGTGCGTTAACACCGCTATCCCCTTTCAAAGTTTAAATCTCTCTATCTTCCGCTACACTTTGTCATGCACTTTGCTTGAAGTATTACCTAGACTGTTCGTCGTAGTATTTCTCGAGTGTTAGGTCTAACCTGCACTCGGGGAGTATTGCGGTGCGGGAGTTGTAGTGTTAGGGGAGGCGCTACAACTTGGTTTTTGTCACTACCTTGGTCATCATATCTGCAAGACTTTCAGTAATCCAAATATTTTGAAGAACATTATTTAGGTTGAATAATTTGTTTAGTATATTTTCTAATAAACTTATAATAAAGTAATTCCAATTATGTAAGTCTAAATGATGACATAATATTCTTTTTGTCCGTAAACTCCCTTCACTTCTAACATATTACAATTATGTATGTTTACCTAATTAATAGAAGTATATAATTTAGAGAAATTATATAATATTATCATTCTAAATCACGCTATCCTCAAATAATAAACAAATTTTTATTCTTTAAGTATATGTAATCTAAACAAATCATTATTATGTTTATGTTTATCTAATTAAAAAAAAACATATAATTTAAATAAATAAAATACATATTTCTTAAAATTTTCCGGAAGGATTGGGTTAGATTGGGTGGGTTTTCGGTTGTGCGTCACGCGTGAAATTTTTCAGGTCAATTCGGATCAACTCGAATCTAACTCGTTTTTCTCTTTTCTTTTCAGGTTATTTTTAGGTTTGACCGGATTCGACCCGAACTAAAAAACATCCAATCTTAACTTCATATTTAGATTAGTAGATCGGATTAAGTTGTCGGATCAAGTTAGGAATTGATACCCATATATAAAATTTAGTTTCGACCTTTTTCTATTTAATGTGTTCATCCTATATTTTACATTATTTCTAAAATTATTCTTTGAGGGTGAATGCAATTGAAAAGATCATGTGAATGGGTTGTCAAAAAAATAAGATCATGTGTGACGTGGCTCGGACCTGCCCTTCATCATAGACCAATCACCGTAGGCTAACTATCCGCTCGATTAAGTTCTATCTCGATCGTTAGGTCAGTTACTCATTAACTGCCCCAATTTTTACCGCTCAAGCCTCGACTCTATACATCGCCCTCCAGCTCGACCTGATGACCCTCGACCCACCGCTCGGCCACCATACTCTGCGGTCAGTGGCCGACCACGCATTTAATGCTCAATGGATAATGGGGCACCTGTCAGCTTGTCGCATTGGCACGTCGAGGCGGTGAAATCTCTCTCCTCACCCTATATACGGCCACCACATTTATTGGAACAATAAGTTCTTTCACCTACCACTTTTATTGCACATATATTCCACCCTCATCACTCGATTCTGACTTGAGCGTCGGAGTGCCGACCCGGGTATCACCCCCATCATCCCCGAGTTGGCCCCAAGCTCACGTTTACTTTCATTCTATATAGATTTTGAGCTAACCGAGGCAGTTTCCCTTCTAGAAATTGAAGTACTCGACCAAGTATCTCGATCAACCCATCGACAGAAACTTGGCTCGATCATTTTGGCGCCATCTGTGGGAAACCCGAAACGAAAAGTCGTCAATCTTGGTTGCTCGTAATCCGACCAGCGCTCGCATCTTCCATGAGAATGGTCGAGAAATCCTCCTCCAGATTCCTGTATGTGTACATGCCCCGGCCGTTGCTGTACCCCAACTCGTATACTCGACGCCTGAGTTAGACAAGTATCTAAAAGCTTGTCGAGACGAGGCTGTAGTAGCTACAGCAGAAGGAAGAGAACCAAGGATGCCCGAGTGCCCTAAGACTCGACCTATAGAGATAATCCAACCTACCGTTAACTACTCCGGCTACATTCAACAACTGCCCTATCACCACCCGATCGGATATTGGGTAGGGTTCGATCACCCCTCTCAATATCAACCACCTCCGCCTCCTGCTCAAGGAAACGTATAACGACCAATCCGTGAACAACTTTCCATTCGAACTGAAGACGAAGCCGACCCTCGAACCCCCACAGACATCCGCATATGCCAGGCTGGGGATCCTAAGGATCGAGGAGATTCTCGATAGAGGAGTCGACGTACTGACTCCCGAAGGAGGAACAACAGTCCTCTACGATCCGAGACGAGAAGAGAACAAGATAGTCACCGCAGTGATGTATCGCGGCGTGGCTCAAGCTGTGACTTCGATCGACTTGGGCCCAACGGTCGACCCAATCAAGTCCGAAGATCCAATCGAGGACACATTGTAAGGTTAGACGACCTTAGGAACCAAATCCCTCCTCGCGACAGCAGGTAAAACTCTAGACGTTACGAAGAAGGCCAGGGATCCCATAGTTACTCCGGAAGTCGATCACGATCACCCCGACATGCTCGCTCGGGGCAGCATCAAGATCGACCATGGAGATATCGCAGTGATAGGAAAGCTCAATCTCTCTTTTGTGATGAAATCATCGAAACAACCACTGAGGAAAAGATCCCCATGGGATTGCCGACATATAATGGGTCAACTGATCCCGAAAAGCACGTGTCCAGAGTCGAGATGCAACTCAACATGTTTGGGCATTCCCCCAACATCTGGGCTAAGATCTTTGTCACTACACTAGATGGGCCTGCTCAAGATTGGTTCTCGAGGCTTCCGCTTCGATCTATCCCCACTTACAAAGCTCTTGTGGAACGATTTGTTGTTCATTTTTCCACGATGAAAGGAGACAAGCTCCCCTCTACCTATCTTTACACCATATAGCAGGGACCGAATGAATCCCTTCGAGATTTCTTCACTCGATTCTCTTAGGCTGTAATCAAAACCGATAAGTCAAGCATCGACCTCTAGGTGCCAATAATTCACCAGGCACTGATTAGCAATGACTGTGCTCGGTATATATTCCTGTAAAAGCCCAAGAACTTGGCCGACGTACAAACGGTAGCTTACAACTGGATGCAACTCGAAGAACTGGAGAATTCCCGAGCCAGTCCTATACGAGGCAGGAGGAGCGAACCAAGCCGATTCACTAAACCGGACTCCCGCACCAACGTCAATGCTCCACTCGTCCCGACTCCAAGAAAGTATTACACGTAGCTGACACGACCGATCGACGAAATCTATAACGTCATCGTTCCAAAGCTCCTTAAAAAGCCCAAGCCAATAAGAGAGACTCCAAAGACTCGAGAAAGCAATAAGTTATGCATCTTTCATCAACAGAAAGGACACAACACCTCTGAATGCAACGCTTTGTGTGAAGAGATCAAACGGCTCTCAAGGGTGGACAATTGCTAGAGTTCATCAAGAAGATCAACGACAATGCTCGAAATAGGGACAATAACGACAGATCACCCCCAAGGCAATGGCAAGCCAAGCCCCCAACTGAACGCGATCCGCACAATCGACCCTGCCTTGGTCGTATCGGCAAGATTGCAACAGGTCCCTCGGGGGGTGACTCAAAGACTGCACGAAAGAAGACACGAAAGGAAGCATCGCGAAGTTTCTTCGGCCCCGGAGAAGTAATGCATGTCCGACCCACGGAATCTTGGTGCGAAGAAGAAGTTATATTTAGTGAAAATGATGTAATCGATGTACCCCAACATTCGAGCGAAACACCTAGCTGTCCTATGGTCGTAACGTTCGATGCT
Source organism: Lantana camara (assembly GCA_037501455.1). Lineage (NCBI taxonomy): Eukaryota > Viridiplantae > Streptophyta > Magnoliopsida > Lamiales > Verbenaceae > Lantana > Lantana camara. The sequence goes on from CM074865.1 coordinate 42,417,747, forward strand.
GCTACCTTTGTTGTATCTTGAACTTTGATCGATAATGGAAGTTCTAGCAATATTATAGTTTACTCGACTCTTGTACAAATGAATTTACACGATAAATTACTGCTTGATCCTATTCGAACCCCTCTTACAGGGTTTGGTCAAGTGGAATTTTACAAACAAGGTAGTATTTGGCTTGTGACCTCGATGGGTACACTCCCTCGACGGGCCACTCGCGAGATCGAATACCTTGTAGTCGACATGCCTTTCGCTTACAACATCATTTTTGGTCGACCAGGGTTGATCGAATTTTGAGCGATCATCTCCACATACCATCTGGGGTACGAGAATTACGATGTGATATCTCGACATCTTGGTCCTGCTACTCCATCTCCATGGAGAAGGTCAAACAACCTACCGGAAAACAAGTTCCCCTGCTCATAGCCGACCCCATGATCGAAGATGAACTCCAAGACCCTAAGGCGGTCGATCTCGAAAACTCAAAAAAGATGTGCTCATCACATACTGCGAAAAGGAAGAAATAGGAAGACAAAAAGCTCGAATCAATTGAAGAGCTCGAAGAAATTCCCTGGTCAAACCGAGAAGATTACCCCCATTGGAGCTAGTGGAAAAGGCAAAGAGCAATGCATGCTAATCTAGTTTCTCCAAGATAACATCGATGTCTTTGCTTGGAGTGCCTCAGAACTCATAGGAGTCGACAGAAAGGTTATCGAACACAACCTGAATGTCGACCCATCCTACAAACCTGTCAAGAAAAAACTTCATCCCCAAAGTGACTCTCGAAACGCGATAATCGAGCAAGAAGTAAACAAACTCCTTGATGCCAGATACATTATGCTGATTCAATATGCCGAATGGCTTTGTAACGTTGTGCTTATTCCAAAGCCGGGCCGAAAATGGATGATGTGTAATGATTTCATTGATCTGAACAAAGCTTGCCCAATGGATCCGTACCTGCTACCCAGGATCAACTAGTTGGTCGGCTCCATAGCCGGCTGTGAAAGATTCAGCATGATGGACGCCTTTCAGGGATACTACAAAATTTTGATGGCACTCGAAGATCAGTCAAAAACGGCTTTTCTGGTTTTCAACGGTATCTACTGTTTTAAAGTTATGTCATTCGGACTCAAATATACGGGAGCAACATATCAGAGAATGATGAACAGGGTTTTCGAGTCAAAGATCAGAGATACAGTCGAAGTTTATGTCGACGATATGCTTTTCAAGAGTGAGAAAGCAACCGACCATCTCGATCACCTGAAGCGAGCTTTTGACCTCCTAAGAAAGTACAACCTCAAACTTAACCCTGCAAAGTGCACTTTCGGGATCGATTGGGGAAAGTTTCTCGGATACATGGTCAGTCAACGAGGGATCGAGGCTAACCCTGCTAAGATTCAGGCTATTCAGCTCTTCCCAAAGCCCAACTCGATCCGAGATGTACAACGGTTGGTAGGTCGAATCATCTCACTCAATCGCTTAATTTCCCGATCCTCTGAAATGAACCTCCCCTTCTTCAAAATCCTCCGTAACATCAAATCTTTCGACTGGACACCTGAATGCGATCAAGCCCTCGAAGACCTCAAAAGTTACCTAACATCACCGCCTTTACTTGCGAAGCCGGTTGACGGTGAACTATTGTACCTATATCTAGTTGTTTCCCCCGAAACCATCAGCTCGGTACTTATCACGATTTGAGATCGAAAGCATCTCCCTATCTACTACGTCAGCAAGATTCTCCATTGCCCCAAAGTTCGATACCTTGAGATCAAGAAGTTCGCACTCGCTGTGGTCCACACCTCTCGAAAGCTTCGACCGTACTTCCAGGCTCACCCGATAATTGTCCTGACAGAACAACCACTTAAAACAGTTATGGAAAAACCCGAAGTGTCGAGAAGGCTTACTAAATGGGCTATCGAGCTCGGACACTTATCTTCTATCGCCCTTGAGTGTCATACCAAGCTCAAATCTTAGCAGATTCCTTGGTCGAAAAAGGAGTTCCTCTCGACGTAGAACCGGATGATTCGGTATGGACATTAGCGGTCGATGGCTCTTCGACCTCTTCAGGGGGGGGGGGGGGCGGTATACCCCTATGTCACACCAGTGGATAAGAGATCGAATACGCCATCGCTCTCGAGTTTCCAGTGACAAACAATGAAGCAGAGTACAAAGCTCTTCTAATTGGATTGAATATTGCGAAACTGTAAAACATCAGTAAACTTATAGCCATCATCGACTCACAATTGATCGCTGGACAAATAAATGGAGATTACGAGGCTCGAGAAGAGTCAATGATCAAATATCTCGCTTTGGGAAGCAAGGCAATCTCACAATTCTAGGAATTTGAGCTCTATCAGGTACCTCGGGAAGAGAACGTCCGAGAAGACACCCTCTTGAAATTCGCCAACGGATCACAAGGAACAACCAATCGAGCCATAACTTTCATAACATCTCCTAAACAGTCGATCGATTCACCTGCTCCAGAGATCAACTCGCTAGATGCCGCTGAACCCTGTTGGCTCGATAACCTATTACCTTATCTCGGTGATGGTATTCTGCCAGAAGAACTAACAAAAGCGAGGAAGATCAAATACTGCGCCCTAAACTACTTCGTCGACCAGGACGATCAATTGTATAAAAGTTCTTTCGTCGGCCCCACCAAATGATGCCTCCAACCGTCCGAGGGTCAAGAAGTATTGGCCGAAATTCATGAAGGAACCTGCGGAAATCACGCCGGTAGTCGATCTCTAGCTCAGAAGACCTCTCGAGCTGGATTCTTCTAGCCCTCCTTACGGAAGGATGCGTTCGAATTCATGAAGAAGTGTGATCGATGCCAGAGGCATTCATTGACTAAAATTTGAAAGATTACATAATGAAACTCAAAAAGCGTATCGATCACATCAATTTCGATCACGCACTTGCTAATTTTGGATTTTTCATAAGGGAGCAAATCATGCTCGAACCCTTACCTATTTACAATGGATCTCGAGCTAAACAACTAATGGAAACTCACCCTAGTAGTCGAGTTCCTAAAAATAATACAAAGACTCAACCCCAACAGTCGAGCCTTTAGAAAGTAGGTTTACAATCAGCTGAATTTAAGAGCACGGAGATAGGGCTGGCACGTTCTCTCTAGCTCAATCTTGGGCTGGTCCAGGAGTACTCCCTTCCATGAGGGGCACAATTACAGAGTCACCAAAGTACTCGGGGCAGATTTCCTTGCGGTCGAATGAGGATCCCAGGTTGAAGTTTGGCGGCAGCCTCTCAGACTCCTCGAGGGGCCCAGCATACGTGGATCGAGCCAGGTATATAGAAAACCCGAAATCGTCCTTGGTCAAGTCAGGTTCCGGGGTCGGAGGCTGAGTAACGGGGTTGACGGGGAGAGGGTCATCTTGAAAGATGCCGACCTTCTCCTTATCGTAATCCATGGGCAGATATCCAGCTGCTTGTACTTGGGCAAGGCAAAGGTTGAAACCCTCCTCGACATCCTTGAAACTGGCAATCAAACAGGCTTTTTGGAAGGCCTTCGACTTCATGAACCGATAGGCACCAATCCTCTCAAGTGCAGGTACATCCAGCTCAAGGCCTTTCTTGCATCTACCAATGGCTAGATCCGCCCTCGTCCTCTCCCCCTCGATTTGACCCCGGTGACTTTGAAGTCCTTCCCCACCTTGGATAATTTCTCTGTAGCATCGAGAAGGTTCTTACCGATTTCAGCCTTATATTTGTTTGCCTCCGCCAACTTTTTGCCCTTCTCGGACAACTCCACCCTCAACCTTTCGACCGCCTACTCAACCCTCATCCTCATTTGGCGATGCACCCAATTTAGCCGAGCGACATGGAAGAAATCTTGCCCCACCAGAAAAGATAGGATCGAATGTCAAATTTCGAGTTACATTTTCGTAAGAAAGTGAGTTAAAGGAGTCCCTGACTCGAATATACTTACCGCCATATACTTCTGGACCCAAGAGGCCTCGATCTCATCATCAGAGAAGATCTAGCGCTCATGGTGATCGACCTCAGTTTGAATCGAGCTGTATAAGGCTCCAATCGCTGGATAGTCCCAGGGGGCTATACCAATTCTCCCAGGCTCTCCTTAGTCATTTAGACTGCTCATTCCCCCAGGGAAATGAGACTCTTCGACCATAGGGTAGTCGAAGAAGGCCTTCACATCCTCCTCATTTGGCTTCCACGGGGTCACGTGCACCGGTCGAACACCACGAGGTGGTTTTCGAACCCCTACCAAGATACTCGCCATATTCCTTGGGATAATAGCTCCTCGAGTAGGGGTCGGATACTCTGACTACTGACCGGCTTGCACCTCAACCACTGGCCCCATAGATGCTGGCAGCGGTAAGGCTGGGGTCTTCTGCTTCTTCGACTTGTCCCCTTCGACCCGAGACTTGGATTGATTGTGGCATGATTGGGTTTTTTATTTCTTGGAGCCGGGGGCTTCCGGTTCATCGCCCCCACTCGAGGTTGTTCCCCATTTACCTAGGGTATCCGACCCCTTTTTCTCGAGGACTTTGGAAATTACCTTGATTGTAGCCTCCTTAGCAGCCTCGATCTCAGCCTCGGTAGGCGGTGGTAAGTGCTTCTTCTCAGCAACTTTCTTTAGGCCCTCCATCTCCTTCCGTCAAGCAGCCAAGAGACATGATATATGATTCTGCAAGAGAAAGAAAATCGATCATGCACTTGAAGAAAGATGCAAAATAAAAGATAAAGTATGAATGCTTCGAAAGGTTCTGCCCGAAATACCAGGGTCAAAGTATTTACGCACCCCCGGGGTCATCCCCAGCTCAATCAACATCTGGGGGTCGATCATCTCTTTCGATTCAACACTTCCCATATACCTCAACCCGGCCATCAAAGTATTGCCCAACCAGAATGCCCCATCGGAAGGTTAGCTCGAGGGACCCAACTCCACCCAGGATATTTCAACCCGGGCCAACCCTTCTCGCACTGGATGTACACAAACCTCTGTTTCCAACTGTGACACCCCGCATTTTTAGACAAGTCAGGTATGACGTCACAAGTGGGTTTACGCTGAGTGTTATGTGATTTAACTATGTAAGTGTTAAGTGATTGTTTAATATTTAATTTCATGAATTAATTGCCATTATGTCACGTATATGATTTATTTGACCTATGACTATGTTAATTAAATTCAATTTTAACATGCTTACTTGCTAAATAAATGTTTTATTTCGATTATGTGCTTATTTGAAATTTTATGAAATCCTTGGACTTAATCGAACATTGAATTGGACCTCAATTGCTCACCTACCAAACCTTGGGGCCCTAATTGAATCACCTAAACTCTTGAGGGACCAAAATGCAATTTCCCCCCTTTCTCCTCTTGTTATAGAGGATATACACACACCAAACCCCTTCTCATGCTTCTTCTCTTATTTTCTTAGGACACAAAGCTTCAAACCCCTTCATCCCTACTCTTCAAAACCTATCCAAGCTAAGACAAGGAAGCAAGAGGATTCTTCTATTTCAATCCAAGAACAAGCTCCATTTTCATCTCCTTCATCTTCTCCTTTCATTCACTAAGGTATAATGTGTATATTTCTGTATATAGGTATATATGTATTTTCATAGGTTTGTGTATTTGTGGATTAATTCATGAATTGATGATGTTTTATGCATATATATGTTGTATTTGGTTGTTTTGAGTATCTTGGTGCGTTGCCGGATCATACGGGAGCTCAAGATGAGCTCCCCTGCGTTCTTCTTTCCATTTGCCAAGTCTGTCGCACCCGCGATCGTTTTTTCCCTTACACGTGTCACGGCCGCGACCATCCTTTTCAAAAGCTACTGACTTACCTTCGCGGCCGCGACTGTTTTTCAGTTCGACATTGTCGTAGCCGTGCCCTTCCCCCCCCCCCCCCCAAACGTGCTCCGATTAACCTGAAATTCGAACTGTAGAAACCTTTTTGAGTTTAGAGTATTTTTCCAATTGAAATCACCTCAATATCTTTTCTGGTTTGTGAGATATAACCATTTCAATTTTGTGTCGCCACTTTACCTGAAATCTACTTTCGCCCAACTTCAAGTGTATGCCATTTTGAATTCGCTTAGAACCATGATTCAAGCCATATACCATTTTAAAGGTCTACTTAGTTTTATATTCAATAAACAAAAACTAATTCTAACTTGTAGAGCTCGAGATATTACCATATTTCTATAGCATGCGCATTTCCGGAAATTGTCAGCTTTTGCCAAACTTCGGCAAAACCCTTTTTCTTGCGTTCCTTTCGCCCCTTTGACTCCCGTATGCGACTTATATGAATTGTATGCTTACTTGTTTGGTAATTAAGCTTTTATTTGACACTTATTGGTCTTTACTTGCTTAAACTTGATTGTATGAACTCGTGCTTTATATATAAAATGAATTCGTATGATTAAATGACATGAATACGTGACCTCCTTGAGTTTATTGCATATTGAATCATTCCTTGACATGATACATCACTTCATGAACATTTCCATGCGTTATACTTGGTTCCATATTGAGTCGTGTCTCACAAGTACACTGTGTCTTCTTTCTTGTATAGTGATCTCCTCGGTGGAGATATTTCCCGCCTCGTGGCCCTTCTCTTGGTCTTTCTTGCACATGGAGGTGTGGGTTTTCTTTTATAAACGACCTATAACCTTGTAAACTCTAAATAATCCAAATGGTTTTTATATTAAACTAGCCATATCTTTTATACCGAATATGTATCGGAAATGATTTATAACTTGTCTAAGTTTTAACCCTGAGCCTCTTTTGCGAGAAACTAGTTGCCCCCGACTCTCCTAGCGTTGGGCTTGTAGCACCCCAAGCGGTGAGGCACCACATCCCCGCACTATAACTCGACACGTGTAACGAAACAAAGACTCCGCATACGTACCGAGCCATAGCGAATAGGAGACAAAACAAAAATACCAGGCCTAAGCTAGGCGGTACCTAACCCTGTACAAATGAAAAGAGGCAAAACATAACAGCGGAAGCAACTCAAAATGCCAACTTTTAAAAACTTTCATACATCAAAAACAACTGTACGTGTTCAGCTACTCCAGGGAACCTATCCTATCCTATCCCAAATAATTATACAACAAAACGGGTTCAACTGGCCCTAGAAACCTGTCCCGAATAATTATACAACAAAAAGGTTCAACTGGCCCTAGAAACCTGTCCCGAATAATTAGGCAACAAAACGGGTTCAACTAATCCAAGAACCTGTCCTAACCTGTCTCGAATAGCATAACTCAGCGAACAACTTAAACTTATACATTTAACAATGTAAATCAGATACAAATGAATGCAAAACATATACAAATACAAAGACCGACCCAACTCGAACAAAACGAAAGACTCGACTCAACCGCCTAGCTCCAACGAACTCCAAAAGCAAACCTGAAACTCAACAAAGAGAAGGGGTAAAATGAAACAACAAAGAGGGGTCAGTCCTAACGACTGGTGAGGGGGCTAACACACTCACGCGTACATATAAATAAGCAGAGCATATTCAAAGTAAGAAGATTCATGAACCAGGGTGTGGTTTTTACATTCTAAGCATTTGAACCAGTGATACTGTATATACGGAAAAAGGTTTAAGGCCAAAGGCCAAAATCAACCAATTTTAATAATTAGGAGTCCACTCCCATTTCACGAATCAAGTTCATAATCAAAATCACACAACTCGGCGAGCACGAGTTTCAATCCACCTAACTCTGTTCATAATCAAAATCAGAATTATAAATCATATGAAAACATAATTCAAACATACATACCTCTACTCCGGGTGATGGAAGGGTGGTACCTAGCCTAACCATCGATCATACAGTATGGGTCGTGAGTTTCATGACGCTCACGCCCGAGGAATCCTTCCCCCACCAACCTCCTGGTGGGTTCAGGGGTGATCCTAAGTGTGGAGACAGTACGCGGGAGTAACCCGATGGCCCGACACCGTCCCGGGCCTACTTTGCACAAATCTTCGGGGCCCAATTCATATATCACAGTTCATAAGTTCATAATTTATAATTTTTGAAAATCAGACTTATCTTTGAAAGTCATAACTCGCCATTTTCAAAACACACACTAACCCTTTTTCAAAACAAAATAAACGAAAATATAACTTACGTATACATAAAAGCGTTTTTCAAATGTTTCATAACAAACGGGTCAATTCCCACAAAATACATATCAAACACGTATCTAGATACATATATACATACGTAGGTCGCATGCGGGCTTAAAACACATTTAGGGTCGTAGGTCATAATAGCTAAAAGAAAGAAACCTCACCTTGTTGACCACACCGAATGAAACCGAACCAAAGCACACCTAAGGACCACCTTCTCACTCTCGGAATGAACCTTTGACCAAAACAAAGGACAAAGACATACTTAGTAGATGATTCAAATAATTCAAGAATTGCATATAAACATTATAATAAACGTATAAAAGCATAATTAATTAATTAATTGAGCAAATAACACTCTCGTTACAGTGTACTTGTACGGCCGAACGAGCGGGATGTTACAGGGCTAGCCAGTGTGGATTCCCATACCTGTTCTTGGGCCAGGGACTTGTGTATGGAGCGAACCGGGGAGGTATCGGGCCGACGGTGACCTCTTACACATGTCCCATACTGTTGGACTTCCTGGACATTCACCAGGAGGTTAGGTAGAAGATGGGGCTCCGATCCGAGGGAGTCATGAACCCGAAGATCATACTGCGTGGATGCCTAGGGTTAGCTACCCGAACCATCAGGAGAAGGAGGTTAATTATACCTACTTCCCGTTATTAATAAACTCATGTTCCTGCTTGCCTGACTATTAGTTTATTCCTATTTCTGTCATTTAATAAATGAGAAGTGGAGTGCAGGATGGAATAAATACTCGTTCTTGCCGGGTCCCCTAAAATGTAATATATAGATATCCGTAACCTCTGGCATACCCCCAGTCCCTGTTCAGCAGCTGGAGTTCGTGGAACGTTAAGGTAAATTGGGCATCAACAGAGGGCGTATGGATATCGAAACATGCATTGTATATCCTGCTTACCTGATTGTATGAACGAACGTAATTCCACCCGTACATACTGATTGATTCGTGATTCCTGTCAGCTGCTTTCATAACAAATAAACGTACAGCAGAATTACGCCTGCTTGATTGCCTGCTTTTATATATATATATATATATATATATATATATATATATATATATGCGTGTGTAACCCCTTCACTCAGTCAGTTGGCTGACCCCTCCCTGTCGTTGTTTTTAGTTCTATCTTCTAGGTTCTGTGGTTGTTAGGCGGGAGTCGTTTGAGGTCTTTGTTCGAGTCATGGTCTTGCATACACTAATTTGTATCACAGTTTCATTTCCTGCTTTGTATACGGGCTTGGAGCACCCCAGATAGAGGGTACCACATCCTCCGTACTAGGACCCAGACCCGGTCATGAAATAGAAAGTCCATGCCCGAATCCGAATCATAGCGAACCGGAGACCAACTCACACACTAGGCTAGGCGGATCTAACTCGACAAACTCAGAGCGCGGAAGCAATTTAAAACAATCATCAACAGATAGCGGAAGTAATTAAAACAGCATGCAGAACAGGTGACGGGTCCAACTAGCATAGATACCTAATCCCTAATATCAACATACATAACAGGTGACGGGTTCAACTAGCATAGGTCCCCAGTCCCGAATATCAATTCATAATCCAATATAGTAATCAACATAAGTATCACCAATATCTAATAGCATTCAATTACTGGCTTACTAACCCCACACGGGTTTAAGTCTAAGTAGAACATAAACATAACCTTCAACTGTGAAACATAAACACATAACATAAGTAAGGTATGCCACAAATGTATCTTAACACCACTAGACCGACAAGTGTGACTCAGAAGACTCACTTCCGCCTAGCTCAAGCCAAAAGAACCTAAAACTAAAAGATAAAACGAGGGGTCAGTCAACTGACTGAGCGAGGGGGCTAACGCACACCCACAATATATGTATATAAAGAGCATATCACAGAATAAAAGGATGGACTCATGAACCGAGGATAGGTGTTGCATACCAAAACATTTCTAAATAACCCAAATAGATATAGATATAAGTTTAGAAACCATTTTCCAGAAAGACTCTATGCCGATTCATAATTCCATATCAAAATAGAACACATGCTCGGCGAGTACGAGCTTCCCACCTTTACTTATCAGAACATAAAGAAAAATCAATCCATCCTCTACTCCAACGATGGAAGAGCCACGCGTTGACCCTAACCATCTATAACATAAAGACTCACAAGGGGTAGGGAACCCAGAAGTGCCCTCCCCGGCCTTATCCGAAGGCTCAAGATACCACACCTTCCCTACAGCACGGGTCGCGTGAAGATATCTCAAATGGAACTACGCAATGGATAAATATCCCGACGGCCCTAACCGTCCCGGGGAACCCATTACCCGCAGCTCCTAGGATCCACAACAAAATAGAACAGAATAGAACATATGCCAATCATTCATGGCAATCTCGCTACAGAATCAGAAAACAACTGATTTTTTCGAAATAGCTTACATATGCCTCAAAAACTGGTTTTTATATATATTCCTACGCGATGGAACTTTACGTCTCATGACCTCCACCCACGTAGGATGCACACAAAATCATAAACATATCATATCCAACACATACGTATTTATAATAAGGTATACTCCCATGCAAGGGTAGAAATCATCATATAAAGGCCATAGGTCGCATAACTATTCCAAATCCTAAACCTCACCTTGTGCAAGTAGAGTCTGAGAGTGTGAAGGGCCAAACACTCTAAACCTCGGGCCCACCGGCACCACCACACTCTGTGACAAGATATACAGAAGCCCAAAATTAAACTCTATATGAACCAGGTAAGACGCACGGCGTATCAAGAGATGAATAATACGTAATATGGAATGAAGTGTACACATAGGTCACGTAGCATAGTTCACATATTCCACCAAATCATGAAATTAATGAAGTATTAAAGTTTAACAAAGCATTTGAAATCATTTTAGAGCATATAAGTCATAAGGTAATTTAAACGGATCAATGAACAAGGAAAAAGGCAAGTATTCACATGAATTCATTCAATTAAATAGAGTACTACCATAAAAAATTGCAATTGAAGTCCTATCATAACATATAATTCATAAAGCAACCCTAACGGATCAAGCAACCACGGACAAGCATGCATAGAGGGGGTACAGAGGCCTGGGAACGGCCATTCCCACGCATAGCCTTGCATGGGAATGGTCTTTCCCACAACCTCCCCAGCGAAGCTGGGAACGGCCGTTCCCAGCACAAGGCTTAAATGGGAACGGTCCTTCCCATCTTCGGTGCTGACGTCAGCCCTGGCCGTTCCGGCCAAATCTAGGCGACGTCTTGTGCAGATTCAAGCAAGCTTCGGGAAGAAGACAACCATGGCCAAAATGGCCGATTTCACACGACTTAAACCATAAAATTTCCACGAAAATCATATATATTATCACATAAATCATGCTTATCATATAAATATCAATTTAGCTCAAGAACAAGGGTGATTTTGGCCAAACTCATACAACCCATTTTCATGGAAATCAAGCTTCAACCATGGCAAGATGCATTCAAACTCACTCCTTATCATACCATTAGAACTATAGCACCTATTCAACATGTAGAAACACATATTCATGCTCAAGAACTCAAGGATCCATCATACAAACCATATTCTTCAAGTTGGGTATAAATCACCATTTTCACAAGACTTCCTCATACAAGTTCATACATTCAATTTCTTGCTAAGATTCATGGATAGAAATGAAATACACATCAACGAAAATTCGTTGCTTACCTTAGCTCTTGATTTGATGAAGAAAAGAGGGAGATATGAGCTCTTGAAGGTGTGGAATGGCTTAAGTCTTCATCCTCTCTTGAAGCTTCTCCATGGCTGTCACAATGAGGCTATTTTGAGGTGTGAAGTGAAATGAGAAAGGGGATCTAGGTTAGGGTTTCTAGATATAATATGAGACTAGAGGCTTTATTAGGATTTTGGCTCAAATAAATGACTTTCGGCCCAGTAGGTCAAATTTAAAAGGTTTAAGGTCTAAACGATTTCCGAAAAATATAAATTAAATTCCATTGGATCCGAATCACTGAATCAGGTCCAATGGTGGTGTCGAAATTCGAATTCGAATTCCCGAGCTCATATCGGTCCCAAATGCACCCAAAATTACCTAATGTAAATTAGGCCCAAAGTTCCAAAATTTGCAAATAGGCCCAAGTCCTATTTCAAACCAACACCAACAGTTAAATTCAAGTAGCCACGTTTCCGTTACTCATCACTTCTCAAGTTGTCATGCAAGAATTCATATTTTATATTTCTCCATTTTAGCCAATTAAGTCACATATTTAATAAATGTTGAGATTTAAACACATCAAAGGGAATTTAACCCACATACGTGCGTAAGGTAAACTTTCTCGTGACGCATACCTGTACGATTTATCGGACGGGGCGTCACAGGCTTGTAAACCATCTTGTATCTTTATTGTTTATTGAACTCGGGACAGGATTCTCGGGCCTGAGTTGAACCCATATTTACATTCTTGTTTGAATTGCATTCCTTTGTTATATTGGATACTTGATTGTCTTGCTTCCGCATTACTGTTCTGTTGATTGGTTGGTACACGGTCTAGTCCCGCGTAATACATAGTTTCTTTTATTCTGTCCTCGTTTGTTGTGAGCTTGGTTCATGTATGGACTTTCCATTTCATGTGTGGACCGGGTTCATAGTGTGGGGGGATATGGGCCCTCCGTCTAGGGTGTCACATTGTAATGTCCCGCTCGTTCGGCCATCCCAGGTACGCTTTTACGAGAGAGTTCTTTTCGCTTTTAATTATTTAATTATGTGATTATGTGTTATTTTATGCCAATGTGATTATTTGTAAATTATTTGTTTTAACTTATAACTTGAGTTTTAACGTTTATGTACGCGTGTCTTGTAATTTGCTCCGTACGTGCCTCAATTTAATTCCGTTTCTTGTGAAATTTTTTTTGATATATGTGAATTACGTGAGTTATGAATGTCATTATGTGCTCGTTGTACATTTTGGAGTTCGTTTGTTGTGGTTTTTGACCGTCAGAACTTGACGGGGCTTTTAAGGGACCTAAAGGAGCTAACTCGTTTTAGCGCACCTTGGGTTCCGGAAGGCGTAACTTGAGATCGGGAAATTGGATTTGAATTCTGGAAGTGGCACAGGACCCGTAACGAAGAATGGAAGCTAGAGAACTTGGTCTCACATTTTTCTAAGCCCGTTTGATACTCCGATTTTTGCCCGAAACGTGACCCGTGTGACTGATTCGCTACTCTCGCCCGTTTTCCTAATAACCGACCCGTTTCTTATCTGAATCGATCCGTTTTTGAGCCCATGTGACACTTATTCAACCCTATATCCATCCCTACCTCTCTTATTTCAGACCATCAGCCAAGGAAAGCAAGAAAGGGCAGAAAACGAGAGGAAAAAAGGAAGAAAAGAGAAGCGGAGGTGGCACTATTCACAACTTGGATTTTGTTGTTCGTTTAACCTCCAAATTACCTCAAATTCGAAAGGTGAGTACATATTTGTGATCTCCATCTCCTTACCTTTCTTTTGCATATGATTTTGTCCATGTTCTTGAAGTTTAGAGCATGCTATGATCATTGATATGAATAGTTAGGTCATATGATATATTTGATGAGTTCTTCCATTTCCTTGGATCATTTCTTGAATTGATGAGTGTTATGTGATCTATATGACTTTTATGTTTCATTTATAAGCATGAATTTTGTGGAAAATATGCTGAAAATCGAACCACCATTGATGAGCTCCATGAAAGCTTGATGAATGATTGAATTTGTGCATCTGTTGCCTTCATTCTTGTTGGTCCTTTGTTTGTTCGTGCTTGATGGTTGTTGTGTGATGTTTTTGCTAGTTTTTCCTTGTCTTTTGGCTACCTTTGTTGCTGTGTACGAGCCCTTGCTGCTGCTGCCAAGGAAATGAAGGAACAGAGCAGCTGCTGTGCGAGGAAGATGATGATTTGCTCCCGTTAACGGGCATTAACCCGTCGAAGCCTTGTGGGGGTAACGCCCGTTACCCCCATAGCTGCTGGAGACCTTTGCCTCCTGACCTTGTTAATGGGGGTTAACCCCTTTTGCCTTGGTTTTGTTAATCCCCTTTACCCCCTCTCTTTTGATGTGTGTTTCGTGTGTTATGTTTGTTTCGTTTCCAGTTTCGTTTCTTGCTTCGTTTGTGTTATTAAGTGATTTCTCCTACCCCAATTATGATCCCAATATGCTAATATTTAGTATATGATATGTTTAATTAATTATTTTAATTTTAAGACCTTGTTTAATTAGTGCAAATGTGACGTGCTTGTATGAACGTTTAAATGTTACATATGGTGCTTTCTTGCATTCCTTTGCCTTGTTTATATAATTCAAACATATGAGTGCTTGTTATATGTTATAATATGACATTTTATGATTCTTATATTCAATTTATGAAGTAATTCGATGCTCTTAGGTGCAATATATGACTTGATATGCTCTAATTGCTCTCTAATGTACGTGTTTGATTGAATACCTTATTTCTTTGCCTCTCGCGATATCTCTTTGATTCTTTTATAATATGAATGATTTGTTAACATGTTATATAACGTGTTATGTATATTACATGAAGTTTATGAACTTGTTTGACGTGAAATATGTGAATTATGATTTGATATGATCTAATATGAACTCATGTGATCTAAGTGCTACTTCATCTCAATCTTTATACATCATTAGCATCCATATGCATAGGCCGAGCGTCTATTTGGTTCATTTTGAGTCTAAGTTTGTCTTGTGACCTTTGTTTGGCTTTTAGGTTTGCCCCGTGGTTGAAGAGGTGGCCTCTTGGAAGGGTTTGAGTTTGTTTCGTCAGTTTGGTCGGCAAGGTGAGGTTTCTTTCTTTTAGTTATCACGACCTACAACCCTAAATGTGTTTTAAGCCCGCATGCGACCTATGTATACGTAGATGTATATAGTTACGTGTTTGATACGTATCATGTGTTAAATGTTTTTGATTGCAAAAACCACGCCCGGTTCATGAACACTCTAAGTTTTGTATATGTTATGCTCTATATTTATGTACGGGTGCGTCTATTAGCCCCCACACCAGTCTTTAGGACTGACCCATCTTTGTTGTTTTCTTTTGCCCCTTTGTTTTTGAGCTTGTAGGTCCAGGTCATCGGTTCGTGCTAGGCGGTGGTCTTTCACTTTGAGTCGTTCGAGTTTGTTAGAGGAGTCTTTTGCATCCTTGCATCTTTACTTTCCAGTTTTAGTGCTATGTATAAATATGGTACTACGTATAAATATGTATAAGTATGGTACTATGTATAAGCTTTGTATGAATTATGATTCATTTGGCCTTGGATGGGCATAACATGTCTAATTTATATTAATGTTGGCATGTATGTTTGTATATTTGTGATCCTGATGCTTCCGCATTTGCTTTTGTTTCTTTCCGCACTCTGAATGAAGGTCTAGACCGCCTACCTAGCGTGTGGGTTTTTGTTCGTCTCCGTTCGTCGTAGCTTGGTGCGGCTGCGGAGTTCCCATTTAGTTACTCGCATTGGGCTATGGTGCCGGGGGGGGGGGGGGGGGGGAGGGGGTTGTGGTGCCCTTCGCTCCGGGGTGTCACACACATCCTAAAGTGGTATCAAAACTCCAGGTTGCAAAATCGGAGTTCTAGTGTCGTGTCATCTCGAGTCTAGGTCGAATGGCATAGGAATAACTTGTCAACGTGAGCTTTGTATTGATTCTTGCCATCAATTAATGATTAATTGCTATTAATTTCTGAAATATTATATGTTCTACGCTGTCACTTTAAAGTTTGTTGATTTTGTGTTACATCTTGCATTGAATATGTGCTTTATAATTATGTGCCATAAGCATACACTAAACCACATGCATCTATATTCGAATTGAGTTGTGATTTGTAGGTTGTCACTACAATATCGAAGCTATGGTTGACATCGACAACAAGTTCCCTCTTTTGCATCGATGGGTGGTTAGTAAATGCAGCAAGGTGCAAAAGGGAGATAGGAAGCAATGCATACATACTTGGGAAAGGAAGGAACAAACAAAACCGAAAGGAACGAGATTAAACCCAAGAATTGCATCATTGCATAGTATCGTGGCTACGCCCAAAACATCGCGCCCGCGACGCAAATCCAGAAAACCAATCTGCAAGTCCGTCGTGGCCGCACCCAAAACGTCGCGCCCTCCACGCAACAACAACAACTCAACTGATGGCCTCGATCCACGATAAATTCTATCGACTTCATCTTTTCTATAATTTCCAAAGACCATCAATGAGTGTATATCATGGGGACACGAACCACGAGTTTGAACAACAACAACTCAACTGATGGCCTCGATCCACGATAAATTCTATCGACTTCATCTTTTCTATAATTTCCAAAGACCATCAATGAGTGTATATCATGGGCACACGAACCAAGAGTTTGAAGAAAATAAGAGGCAACAGGGTGAAATGGAAATATGAACTTCTATGCAGCAAGCTATGAAGGTTCTAGTACGAGGGTCATTGGGAGAATTCAGATCGGGTCACCTTCATGGATTCTTTGGACCTTCAATCACTACAAGGAACCAAGCAGAAAATCGAAAGACCACCCTCAGCCTATACTACAACAACGAGATCAAAGATAAAGATGTCGTGCTAAAACTACTACTACGGTGACAGGTTCAATGCATTCATAGCACACGCATCATACATTGTAATTAATTATTAAAATTCTTGGTATATGCACTTTAATAGTTTGATTTGCTAATTGTTGTCACATATTCGTTGTTGAAAATACGTGCTATACACATTTGATATCCTAACCCGACATGCATCATTTCAGTGTTTACTTGTTAGGATATCTTTCTGTTTTATACTTCCACTGCTACTTCGATTAAAGTCCTACCGAACCAAGTTGAAGAAGAATGTTTTGGGCGATAAGGTTCAGACAGAGATGAGAATTAAATTTTATAATTTAAATGGGTTGGAGTTGACTTCGGGCCGCTCGGATCGGACAAGAAAAGAAAGTGAGATTTCGGGCTTCAAGAGTATTAAAAGAAGGATTTGGAAAGCAATGGACTCGGTTCGTTGTTCAGGCAATAACTTCAAAGTGAATGTGAATAATACACCGAAGAAATTCTCTCACTAGGTTGCTCATTCCAAGGAAGATAACTTCGGAGAATAAAGAACTCCGATTGAGGGATAGGATGATGGATAGAGTCTAACAGGTGAAAGCAGGTCTTCTTAAGGGCGAGAGCACGACAGCGAGATAAATTTGAATTCACGGTTGTGCTCGAGAAAGACATTTCTAGTAGATACAATGATTATGCAAGCTACAATAGTCATGAAAGTCCTAATGATAGCGATAGGAAAAGAATGAGGTAGCTTTGTAAATTTAAACCTTCAAAGTGGAAGTTAAGTTACCACACCCGGGTTGAAGATCTCCAAAGGGTAGTGAAGAGATTGGTTTGTTTGGAAATTCATACATATGTGATTTCAGACACCAAAGATGATGGTATTACCAGGGAACCTCTGATGGATTTCTAAATTAGTTTTGAGAAAGGAAAGCTTGATCAAGTTGTCATCTTTAAAGATGATGTCAACGAATTCCAATTAACCAAGTCCGATTTTCTCAACTATCCAGGAAAAAGAAAAGTTATATATTTTTACAAACTTTTGAGATATCATTTAACCGTTCCTAGAGCCGAGTATGTAGTAGTGCTCGATATGGTCAAAGACAGTAAAATTGAATCTGGTACAGTGATCAATGTTCTGAAGGTATACAATATAAGTTAGAGCTCAGTTAACTAAGGAGTTGATAGTGCTAGAGAAAACAAAGACCGTTACATTCGAAAGATCTAATTGAATTCCAAGAACTTCACCAAATTAGAGAAGATAACCGTTGGAGAGGATCAGAATTAAAATCGAGAATTGGGTTAACCAAGGGTCCGTCCATCCTTCCGTATAAGCACACACTAAAGAAGGAAAGACAAGTCAAAAACCGAGCTAAATAAGGATCAGACCATGCAATCGTGCCGGAAAGTTATCAACTTCCAATCTTATTGCTATGGGGAACGGTACATCAACCATTCATTGCATGTGCATACATGTAACTTAAATTTGAACAATTTCATGATGCTATGTGCTTTGACCACCTGTTGTACTAACTGTTTTGTTTGAGTGATACTCGATGTATTTAATATTTATTACCTGTTCCTTGAGTTGTATTTACATGATTGTTTATTTAATTGTTCTCCTGTGTTGTTGTGTCTGTTATTTGAGATAAGGGGTTCTCTTGCTATTGTTTGAGAGACAGGGTTCTCTCGTTGTTTGTTCGAGAGATGGGGTTCTCTCGCTATTGTTTGAGAGACGGGGTTCTCTCATTGTTTGTTCGACAGACGGGGTTCTCTCGTTATTTGTTTGAGAGACGGGGTTCTCTTGTTGTTGTGTGAGAGACGGGGATTCTCTCGTTTGTTTCTTACTACCTGTTTAGCTTGCCACCGATGGCAGTTCAAAATTTCGGGTGTTCAGGTTTCGGTGAGTTAAGGGTCGTGACTTAACAACAAGCTTCATGAAATGCCTAAAAAGATTCTTGACACTCCATGAAAACGATTTGAGTGTCCCAACATTGAACCATGATCGTGGTGTCATTGAAGACCCTTTGTCACTTGAAGACCTATTCCGAACTAATCCCTAACAGGGAGTTGCTAACCCGCGTGGGATGAACATGGGAGATTTTGCTTAGAGTCCAGAACTCGAGGCCCCAGGTCCTCTTAAGGGGAAGAGATTGTGATACCCCGTATTTTCAAACAAGTCAGGTATGACATCACGAGTGGGTTTAGGCTGAGTCTTTGTGATTTAACTATGTTTTAAGTGTTAAGTGAATGCTTAATATTTAATTTCATAAATTAATTGCCATTATGTGACGTATATGATTTATTTGACCTATGACTATGTTAATTAAATTTAATTTTAACATTCTTACTTGCTAAATAAATGTTTTATTTCGATTATGTGTTTATTTAAAACTTTATGAAATCCTTAGGCTTAATTGAACTTTGAATTGGACCTCAATTGCTCACCTACAAAACCTTGGGGCCCTAACTGAATCACTTAAACTCTTGAGGGACCAAAATGCAATTTCCCCCTTTTCTCCTCTTGTTATACACGATATACACACACCACACCCCTTCTCATTCTTCTTCTCTCATTTTCTTAACACACAAAGCTTCAAACCCCTTCATCCCTTCTCTTCAAAACCAATCCAAGCTAAGACAAGGAAGCAAGAGGATTCTTCAATTTCAATCCAAGAACAAGCTCCATTTTCATCTCCTTCATCTTCTCCTTTCATTCACCAAGGTATAATGTGTATATTTGTGTATATAGTTATATACTTATTTTTGTTGGTTTGTCTATTTGTGGATTAATTCATGAATTGATGATGTTTTATGCATATATATGTTGTATTTGGTTGTTTTGAGTATCTTGGTGTGTTGCTGGATCATACGGGAGCTCAAGATGAGCTCCCCTGCATTCTTCTTTCAATTTGCAAAGTCTCTCGCCTGGTATAGGGTCGCGCCCACGACCGTTTTTGCCCTTATAAGTGTCACGGCCACGACCACCCTTTTCAGGAGCTTCGCGGCCGCGACTATTTTTCAGTTAAACTTTTTCGCGGACGTGTCCCCCCTCAAACGTGCTCCGATTGACCTGAAATTCAAACTGTAGAAACCTTTTTGAGTCTAGAGTATTCTCAAATTGGAATCACCTCAATATCTTTTCTGGTTTGTGAGATATAACCGTTTCAATTTTGTGTCGCCACTTTATGGAAAATCTGCCTTCGCCCAACTTCAAGAGTACGCCATTTTGACTTCGCTTTGAACCATGATTTGAGCCATAGACCATTTTAAAGGTCTACTTGTCTTTTTTTATATCCAATAAACAAAACCTAATTCCAACTTCTAGAACTCGATATATTCCCATTTTTCTATAGCATGCGCATTTCCGGAAATTGTCAGCTTTTGCCAAACTTCGCCAAAACCCTTCTTATTGCGTTCCTTTTGCCCCTTTGACTCCCTTATGTGACTTATATGAATTGTATGCTTACTTGATTGGTAATTATGCTTTTATTTGACACTCATTGTTCTTTACTTGCTTAAACTTGATTGTTTGAACTCGTGCTTTATATATGAAATGAATTCATATGATTAAATGACATGAATACATAACCTTCTTTAGTTTATTGCATATTGAATCATTCCCTGACTTGATACATCACTTCATGAACATTTACGTGGGTCCTACTTGGTTCCATATTGAGTCGTGTCTCATAATTATATTGTGTCTTCGTTTTTGTACAGTGATCTCCTCGGTGGAGACATTTCCCACCTCGTGGTCCTTCACTTGGTCTTTCTTGCACATGGAGGTGAGGGTTTTCTTTTATAAACGACCTATAACCTTGCATGCTCTAAATAAGCCAAATGGTTTTTATATTAAACTAGCCATATCTTTTATACCGAATATGTGACACCCTGTTTCTTCGGCAAGCTAGGTATGACATCACGAGAGGTTTTCCGATGTGTTAATTTCTCTTTTGATTTAAGTTATGCCTTGATTTAATTGATTAAGTGATTTATATGCCCTAAATGTTTAAATTTCACGTTTAACTTCCGTATTTGATTTCTCTAACTTGATTATTAATTTCCGAACTCCATGAATATGTGATATACTTGAATAATTTGATTCATGAACTTGTTTATGTGTTTATTTTATTCGTTTATACTTGTTCGAATTGCTCGGAGACCATTTCTTTATTTGTAGGATTGGAGGGCCTCACGAGTTTTAGCGTGCCTCGGATTCCGGGGGCCATATCTGGAGATCGGTAATTCAGAATTCTAGAAGTGGCGTTAGACTCGTAACAAGATTTGGAAGCTAGGGAATCAAGCCTTGTATTTTTCTAAGCTATTTGTACCCCCGTATTTTGCTCAAAAATTGAGCCTCGTGCAGCCTTTCTACCCTTTACGGTTTTGGCCATAATTAATTCATTCCTTAACCAAATTAAATCATTCTTGAGCCTATGTAACCCTAACATAACCCTATTTAACCTGTCAAACCTTGTATTTTTCTAATTCATTAGACCTCTGAAATTTCACCGAAATGAATACCTCGCACCAAAGTGACACCCTTTGACTAGTCTTGAGTTTGTGGGACCGCCCCAACCCTAATTAAGCCTTAACCCTTGACGTTTATGACCAAGATTCAGCTCTCTCTCTCTTCGGTAACCCTCTCATTCGAGCCACACACACCCAAGAGAAGGAAAACCTCAGCTCCAAGAGAAGAAAGAAGAGGAAGAAGAGGCTACTATTCATGCCTTGTGATTTTTGAGCTCCAACCTCCATTTTACTCCATCATCTCCAAGAGGTAAGTGTACTTTTGGTATCTCCATCCTTGTGTGATCATTTTAAGCCATGAATAATGAGTTATAACCTAATTTTGATATAGAATTTAGCATGATAATGAATAGTTGGGGTTTGAGTTTTGTATGAATTTCTTGATCTCTTGAGTTGGAGGTTGTGGCTGATTTAGAGGTGTTTTGGTGCATGATTCTTGAGTGTTTTGATGCCTATATGTGCTGCTTTGTTGCCTCTTATTTCTCCCCCTCAAAACAATCCTGCTACTATTCCTTTTCACGCCTAGAATAACTCCCCGGGTAGGGAGTTTTTGTACTAAAAAGTCCCCGGGCGGGTACTTTAGTGCAGAAAGTTTCTGCACTGTTTTCCCCGGCCAGGTACATTTTTACCTTGTTTTTCCCTGGCCGGGTACCCCTTCGTACGAACTCTATTTGACCTAAATTTTGGACACGTTCAACCACTTTGAGTCTAGAAAACTCTCCAATTGGGTTCACCTCAAAATTCGTTCTAGATTGTGAGATATAATCGTTTTATTTTTCTGTTACCACTTCACCACAATTCTGCACTCGCTCAACTTCAGACCTCAGCCATTTTTTGATCACTTCGAACCAAAATTTGTGACATATATCTTTGGAAATCCCTATGTATCTAGTTTCATTTCCAAGGAACAAAACTTAATTCCCATTTCTTAAACTCCATTTATGCCCGATTTCCTACAGTTTGTTCGTTTTGTTAAAACTGTTAGCTTTGGCCTATTTTTCACTTGGAGCCCTATTTTGCATTTCTATTCCATTTTTCCCATATCTTCTCACCCCTATTGTGATCCTAATATGTTAACATGTTGTAATATGTTGTTTTATTAATTATTTTAAGTTTATGACCTTGTTTACTAAGTGTAATTTTCACGTGAATTCATGATCGATGTATGAAACGTTTAACCCTTTGTTGCATCTCTTGTTATTTCCTTTAACTTCGAGCTTATGAATGCATATGGTATGTTAATATATGATACATTATGAGCTTATTTAATACGATATGAGTTTAATTCTTGAATTCCTTAGGTGATATTTCATCATTTTGTCTGATATGCCTAAGTATAAATGTATAGGATGTGCATTGCATCCATTTGCATTCTTATGCATCGTCGTGCATCTAAGTAATTCATGATTGAGTCTAAGTCGTGAGTATGTGTTTATTTGTCTAAAATTTGAGTTCGGGAGATGTCAGATCCACCATATAGCTTCTTCTTGATCGTCAACGCTCTTCCGGGAACACTTTTGGTAAAAGGTGAGGTTTTAGGTTTGTTCCTTTATATTTAATGCGACATACAACCTTATGTACTTGTTTTCAAGCCCGCATGTGACTATACTATTATATTTATATAATAAATAAGTGTTTATACAATATTTTCATGACCTTATCAAATGATTACGGGTTTTGAAAATTATAAGTATAAGCGTATGTGAGCTTATGTTTTGCAACGAGGCTATGCTCCAAACCGTGTGTCTTCATGCTAGCTATGGATTAGGATGACACGGAGAGGTACGTTTATAGCATATGCTAAGTTACAAGGTAAGGTATGCTACAAATGAGGTATGTAAGTTATGATTTTGATAAGTTAGTATGATATGTAGCGAGTTATGATATGTTAAGCTATGTTCAGATTTGTCGGGCCCAGGGAATTGTGGGTAAGGATGCCCGGGACGACAAGGGCCATTGGCTTAAGCCTGTGCACGATTCCCATTTGAAGTACTTACTCACGACTCGTGGAGGTTGAAGAGGCGTGGTGCTTCAAGCACATTATGGGTTAGCTACCCCTTGTGCGTTGGTAAGAGTAGTGAGGGTTTGCTCCCCGAACTACATGTTGTTGCGGTTGGATTGGTTTATGATTTATGATTTCTGTTTTAGTACATCTGTTAATAACTAGCGAGTTAGAGTAACACCCGTACTCATCGGGTATAAGAATTGTTTTATATGTTGATTATGAAACGGGATAGAACCTTTCTTTTAAGTTATGCTCGATTTTGATTTGAATATGTATAAGTTTAATTCGAAAATGGTCTTTAGTATGCAAAACCCTATCCCGGTTCATAGTCTTTTGTTTATTACGTGCTTTGCTCTATATGTATAGGTTTGTGGGTGTGCTTAGCCCGCTCACTCAGTCGGTGGACTGGCCCTTTTCTTTCAAGTTCTCAGTTTGCAGGTTTTGGCTCGTGCTAGGCGGAGTCGTGAGTCGGTCGAGTTCTAGTCCCCTACTCGAGTTCCATTTTCATTTGCATTCGGTCACATTTTGTATATGATTCAATTTTGATAATTGAATTATGAATATGTTAGGCATTTGTTAATGAATTATGTATGAATTCTTGATTTGCATAAGTTAACGAATTTTGTATGAACTTATGGATTCTTGTTTTATATATTCGGGACAGGCTTGTAAGGATAGTTGAACCTGTTTTGTAGATTTATCTTCTTGGATTTTGTTATATGCTTTCGTTTTCTTATTAGTCTACGCGCTCTGGTCCTGTCTTAGCTCCACCTAGCTTAGTGAGTGTATGTAGGTTCCCGTTCGCTTAGTCTTGGGCTCGTGTATGGATTTCTATTTCATATGTGGGTTCGGGTCTAGATGTGGGGGATGTGGTGGCTCGCCTCTCCGGGAGCTCAAGAATATGAATCAAAAATGCTTTATAACTTGTGTAAGTTTTAACCCTGAGCCTGTTTTGTGAGAACCTGACTGCCCCCGGCCCTCCTAGCGCCGGGCTAGCCGATGTGGATTCCTGTACCTGTTCTTGGGCCCAGGGGCTTGTGTATGGAGTGAACCGGGGAGGTATCGGACTGAAGGTGACCTCTTACACAAGTCCCATACTGTTGGACATCCCGGATATTCACCAGGAGGTTTGGTGGAAGATGGGGCTCTGATCCAATGGAGCCATAAACCCGAAGATCATACTGCGTGGATGGCTAGGGTAAGCTACCCGAAAAATCAGAAGAAGGAGGTTAATTATACCTGTATTCCCGTTATTAATAAACTCATGTTCCTGCTTGCCTGACTGTTTATTTATTCTTGTTCCTGTCATTTAATACATGAGAAGTGGAGTCCAGGATGGAATAAATACCCGTTCTCACCGGGTCCCCTAAAATGTAATGCATAGATATCTGTAACCACTGACATGCCCCCAGTCCCTGTTCAGCAGCTGTAGTTCGTGGAACGTGAAGGTAAATTGGGCATCAACAAAGGGGTACGGATATCGAAACATGTATTGTATATCCTGCTTACCTGGTTGCATGAACGAACGTAATTCCACCCCCTCGTAGTGATTGATTCTTGATTCCTGTCACCTGCTTTCACAATAAATAAACGTATAGCGGAATTACGCCTGCTTGATTTCCTGCTTCTATATATATATATATATGCGTGTGTAACCCCTTCGCTCAGTCAGTTGGCTGACCCCTCCCTCTCGTTGTTTTAAGTTCTGTCTTGCAGGTTCTGTGGTTGTTAGGCGGGAGTCGTTTGAGGTCTTTGTTCGAGTCGTGTCCTACATACACTACTTTGTATCACAGTTTTATTTCCTGCTTTGTATACGGGCTTGTAAACCATCTTGTATCTTTATTGTTTATTGAACTCGGGACAGGAATCTAGGGCCTTAGTTGCACCCATATTTACATTCTTGTTTGAATTTCATTCCTTTGTTATATTGGATACTTGATTGTCTTGCTTCCGTATTATTGTTCTGGTGATTGGTTGGTACAGGGTCTAGTCCCGCCTAACATAGAGTGTCTTTTTTTCTGTCCCCGTTCGCTGTGAGCTTGATTCATGTATGGACTTTCCATTTCATATGTGGACCGGGTTCATAGTGCGGGGGATGTGGGGCCCTCCATCTAGGGTATCACACCAACCCTTACCGTTCGAAATGGTTGGAGATCTCACCAGTCGGAAATTATTTTTCGACTGAAGTTACTAGTATCCCTGCCCAGGCGCCGAGGTCTCGGTCGTCAGGGAAGCCTGGAATACTTCTGAAAAGAAAAAGATGTTGGTCGACATCCCTAAGCATCTTAACAGGGCCCTCAACCCATTCACCATTGCATAAGAATTGGGCATTAATTGAAGTGGGCTGATCCTCAGAACGTTGAAAAACTCTAGCATCTTCTCGGGGATGGGAACCCTGAACCCATTCTCGACCACCTTGTAGTTGATCGCAATGCAGTTCTCAGGCGGATTTGTCATCGTCTCTCCCGCCTTGGGCTTAATGACTCGATAGTCCCAAAACTCCGGGGCCCCTCTAAATAACAAGTACTGAATCTCCCTTACTTTATCCCAGGAGATGTTAGGAGTAATAGCTCGAGGATCTTTCACCAACTGACCCTCTGGCTCAACATTCTCCTCTTCCTCCTCTTCACTATCTCCTTTCTCTTCTCAATCGGAGGTCGATGCCTCCTCATCTCCCGTTGGAGGCGCTGCCGTCTCCTCCATCTCAACCTCGGCGATTGGATCGAATGTCCCCGCTACTTGAACATCTTCGTTGACCTCCAAGGGATTCATCGACCTCATCTCCATAGACAACCCCTGTGTCACCCCGCTCGTTCGCACGTACAGGTTTGTACCATTTGTGAGTTTACTTTCCGTAATTGTATTTATTTTCATTTTTATTTAATGCATTCATATTTTATTTCTATTGTTTCCTAATTTGAATTATTTGAAACTATATGATATATTTTAAACCTTGTTTTAAATTATGAATTTAGTTTAAAAGAGTGATACTTGATGTAAGCCTTATTTAATTTTATGAATTGATTTATTATCAGTTATATGTGTTACAACTTTGAATGACTTAAGTGTTGCATTCTTGCATCTTATATGCATAAGTTGCATTCATATGCATTGTCGTGCATCTAAATAGTACATATTTGTGTTTAAGTCTTTAGTGTTACGTTTGTTTGTCTCAGGGGTGCTTCCGGGAGGAGTCGTACCCCGAAGTTTAAGGTTATCGAGGTTGTTTTCTCGCACCACGACACTCTTTTGTTCAAAGGTGAGGTTCAGGATCTTTTACTTTTAGTTAACCAACCTACGACCCTAAATGCTCATTGTCTAGCCCGCATGCGACTATATATTATATATATAGTTAAATATGTGTAATGTATGATATGTTTATGATCTTCTTATCAAGTTTCGGCTTTTGAAAGGGCTATATCTATGAGCCTATATGAGCTCATGGTTTAAATGAAAGTTTAATGCTAATGTTTGTAATGTTAACGATTTGTAATGAGCGAGAATGTAATGATAATGTAATGTAATGGTAATATTGGGGCCCGGATTTGTGGGTAAGGCAGACCCAGGTCGGCCATGGGGTCGCCGTTTATGACCCCTGTACACATCTCCACAGTTAGTTCGGATTACCCCTGATCTCACCACGAGGTTTGGTGAGTGATGGAGATCCTGAGGGTTTGAGTAGCTTGCATTCCCCTCGACTGTAATCGATGGTTAGGGTGTATTCACCCTTCCATCACCGAAGAAGGGGATTGAATGTGATTTCCTGTAATATATTGCAATGAGAAGTAATGGAGAATGCTCGTACTCGCCGAGCTTAATGAAATGGTTAGATTGTGGAACGGGAATAGAGTCTTTAATAATGTAATGTATACATATATGATATGTAATGTTCTTTGAAAATATTTTGGTATGCAAAACCTATTCCCGGTTCATAGCCTTTTTCTTTTATGTATGCTTTGCTTTATATGTATAGTGTGTGGGTGTGCGTTAGCCCCCTCACTCAGTCGAGATATGACTGACACCTCTCTTTCATCACTTTAGCTTGCAGGTCTTTTGAGCACGAGCTAGGCGGAGAAGTGGGTCGTTCGAGTCTCTCTTTTGGGTGTAGGTCGTGCTGGGTGCATTGCATTCATTTTTGTCTTGTATTTAATGATTTGATCGTGTTATAAAATTTGTGTTGGAGATATGAATTGTTATGGCTGCGTATATTTGATCATTTGATGTATATGTTAATCTTGAAATTTTATATTACTAAAACTCCTTGCTTCCGCTGTTTGATTAGTTGTTCTGCGCTCAGGTTTAGTTTTAGCTCCGCCTAGCCTAGTGAGTGTGTGGTCTCCCGTTCGCTTAAACTTGGGCTCGTGACTTCCCATTTCATATGCGGGTTCGGGTTTAGGTGCGGGGGATGTGGTAGCCCGCGTTCCGGGTGCTACAACCCCAAATCGGACGAGTCTAAGCTCGAATCGGAGTTGGAGCTCGACCCCACAGATATATATAGCTCCCACTTCCATCCCACCGGCTCGCCTTCACCTCGATTTATCGACATCCTATAGTTTCTAGAGAAAAAACTCTAAAAACGTAACTTTGTTGAAAGGATTCGAGCAAATCGAGGGAGAGGGAGCTTTCGAAGAGGGGAGTGGCGAACCTCTCCCTCGAAGCAATCGAAAAATAAAAAATTGAAATCAAAACTGAGACAGAGTCGAAAAGGTACCTTTGTGTGCGAGAAAGTGCTCAGAAGCCTTGTAACGCCCCGACGAGGGCATCCCACGCCTATCCCGCACTACGGGCCTAGCTTGTATGTAGAATTGCTATCCATATACATGCCGGGACCGAAGCAAGCGGTGACAAGCGGACAACCTAGATAGGTGACCATAAGAGTTCAATATCAAACACAAATACGCGAAAGCTTAAAACGTACCACATGCATAAGAGTTCAATATCAATACATACGCTTCAGTCCTTCTCAAGTCAAATATCACAAGATGATAAAGATCAATCCATCATTTAAGTGACCAACACGGTCCAGCACATAATGCTCAAAATACAGAAATGTAAATCAACCTAGAGACCCCCACGGTCCATCTAATAGGGTAACGTCATCAGCTCCATACATATTAATCCATAAGTAAACCCGAAAGCATAAACATAAGTCATAAAGTACGCTACAACATAACGAGTACAAACTAGACTCAAAGACAAGACTCTCAAGCAATACCCCGCCTAGCTTGACTCCAAAACGCAACCTACGGACACGTAAGGTAAAGGAGATCAGTTCAAACGGAACCGGTGAGGAGAAGTATACATAATATAATATAAGGGGGGTTCAATGCATGCCCGACAAAGATATTCATAATTCCATTCTTTTAAAGTAAATGCAAGTTTTGGTAAAATGAATCGTAAACCAAAGCACAGGCTCGGCGAGAACGAGCACTCCAACCGATCTTCCCAAACCAAGAAATCAAACCAATCCATCCTTTACACCGTTGATGTCGAGGGTGTGCACCCCCCCGATCATCCATAATGTAGAGAATTCGGTCCATGCAACCTAGCTCTCTCCAAGAAAACTTCAACCCCGAAACCTCCTTAGAGTCTTAGTAGTCTTGTCCACAGTGGGAACTTTGGATAAGGACATCCGTCGGCCCTTGCCTTCCCGGAATATCTCTCACCTCCATCCCCGAGCTCAAATTCGATTGCCCCAACCAATCGTCCTTGCAAGGTACATTATAACCTCGCTACACAACACACACATACATAATATCCAAATGAAAGTTCCGAAACCATTTTGGGTATCTATCCCATATACTAAAACTCATGTTTTACATGTAATCCGTTTTCCATAAGCAAATATCAATAATACGAGAAAAGCTCACAAAACATGGCTTATAAAGCCTACATATACATTTCGAAAACGGGAGTTTAAATCATCAAATATCATAGGCCATATGTGTCCACAGTTTGAAATCATTTCATAATATAACTCCTCACCTTTACCAAGAACATCGAAGATCAAGCACGAACAAAGAAGGTTACACGTCCGGAGACTCACCACCTAATAAGACAAACGTACCAACAAAGATAAGACTCAACTCAATACCCAAATAGGATGACGCACGGCTTTGACATGAATGCAAGTATGCTAATAATGTGCAAGGAATGTTCAAGGATGGCATAGATTGGCGATGATGATCACATTGCATCATATGAGTCATATAACAAGCTTTCAAGTCCAAGCCATGCAATTAGCAACATGTAATTCATACTTAGCACATTCTTACACATAATTGAGGCATGCAAGACATTACAATGTATATAAACATGATTCTAAATCATATATATCATATTAGTGGTGTAAGAAGTGCAAAGGAAGCAAAAACAAAGCGAAACAAACAAAATCACGAAAACTCAAATTTTGGACCCAAGAGCACCCAAACGGGCGTTTGGTGTTCCTTTGAAAAGTTCAAACGGGGGTTTGGCCCTTGAAAAAACGTGACAGTAGTTTTTCAGTTGGGGGTTTGGTGTTTCAATGCAATTTTCACACGGGCGTTTGATATGCTGCTGTTGCAAACCGGATTTACGAACATATGCTTGAAAATGATGAAAATTAAGCTCCAAATACTCTTAAATCATGCTCTAAAGCTTATGCAATATGTATAAACGAATTTAAACATCAATTATCATGTTATGAACATTTAGGAATGAATATGCATCAAAATTACAACAAATTACAAACATGAACTTCATCTTCCTCACACATTCAAAGCTTCAAACTCAAAAATGGTGAAATCTCCAATCATTCAAGAAACTTAAGGAAATTAATCACATTCTTCATGAAATTGCTCAAGGAACAAGAATCAATCACCAAATCAAGCTAAAACACACAAGAAGGTGAACATGCAAGAATTCTCAAGAAAGCTTCAAAGGTGATCAATGGTGAATTCTTCAAACAAGCATGAAACTTAAGGAAATCTATCATATTATTCATAAAAGCACGTAAGGATCAAGAATCCATCATCACATAAAGCTAAAACATGCTAGAATACAGACATGCAAGAATCTTCATAGGAGCTTCAAAGGTCAACAATGGTGGTTTCTTCAAATAAGCATGAAAATGAGAAGTTCTTACATCAAATCGTTCCTAGCATCATAAGAAACATATTTCCATCAACAAATTCGGATTTAATCTGACTAACATGAACCCTAGATTCACATTCAAGCTCAAAACCTTCAAGAACACAAACCCATGAGAAAGAGCACATAATCTTTACCTTAAGAGTTGGAAATCGAGGAGGAGAACTCGTTCTTTACTCTTGAATCTCCAGCTTTAATCTTCGATCTTGGTTCTTGAAAATGGCTTGAAGGTCTTGGGTGTTCTTGAGAGAAGATGAATAGGTTGGAGAGAAAAGTTAGAGAGAGAGAGGGTTTGAATCTTATGAAATAACGTAACTATGAGTCTTTGTGTTATAATCTGAATTAGACAAATTGGATCAGCTGAATAGGGTCATGGAGCGGGTCATACGGGTTGGATTTAAGTGAAATTGGGTCTCAAATTGGGTCAGAATTGAAATTGGGTCGTAGGTCAACAATTAAAGGCTTAAAAGGTTGACTTTTTGTAAAATGGCCATAACTTCTTCGTCCGAACTCCAATTTGTGCGATTCAAGAACCCACGAACTCGTAATCGAATTATCTACTCAATTTCATTAAGTTCTAACTAGTTCTAGGCTTGGAAAATAAATTTACCATTTAGTCCCTAATTAAGCTTTAATTTCCAAATAAGCACATTGTTTTGTTTCACCATAAAGCATGCTATCAAAACTCGTTAAGCACGACGCGAGCACATAATTATCATATCAAGTAGCCACATAAGTCATGTAAATAATATCTTTCACGTAGCACAAATAAAACGATCAATTAAGGCATAGAAAGATAAATCGTGCACTCTCGTACCAAACCTTACCTTGACTGAGAATCGGGGCGTCACAACCTCCCCTCTTTAAAGAAATCTGGTCCCCAGATTTACCATCGGAAAATAACTTAGGTTGAAAACTACGCATCTTCTCTTCCATCTTCCAAGTTGCTTTTTCAACTCGAGATCTCTCCACTGAACCTTATCCAGAGGAGTTAGTTGAACCCTTAATCCTTGGGTATTCTCATCCGAATTCTTCCCCGGTTGTGGCACAAGTGTCAGGTTCTGATCGAAGTGTACCTCTTCCATCGGAAAAGTCCCCATCTCTTCTCGGAAATACTTTCTCAATTCATTCCACAGCTCCAAGCGGCTCCATAGATCTCAGGTTTAGGTTACCTCTCTTACCCATTTGTGAGGAACCCTTTCTTGGTGTTACCTTTAAGAAGACTTGGTGACCGTCTTCGAATTCAGAGCCTTTTGTCCTTCGTTTGGCATAACTCTATTTTCGGTCTTAGACCACATCCACACGGCTTAACCTTCACACTTGTCTAAGCAAAAGATCTTAGTTTGTGCTCACGCATTCGGTTCGTCTTGATCTAGTTTAACCACTTCAAAAGGCCCCATCTGGACGGAGCCATCTGAGTGTGCTAGCCAATGAGACGAGACACATAACAAGAGAACCCCGTCTCTCAACAAGCAACGAGATAACCTCGTCTCTCAACAAGTAACGAGAGAACCCGTCTCTCATCAAGCAACGAGAGAACCCCGTCTCTCATCCTATGTTCGAAGGAATCCGCATCCCTCAAACATCTAGGTTTGAAAGAGTTGACATCTCACAAACTCCTAAATTAGGGAGAATGTAGCATTCCCAAATGACTATAACCGAGGGGACCCAACATCCCCCGAACACAAAAAAGGAATGTAACAGCCCAAAACAGGGCCTGGATGAAAACAGTAAGTTAAGGGCATTGGTAAAGCGTTTATAGACCGTGATCCAAATTTTTGAATCATCATGCATTGCATTCATACATGAACTCTGTGCTCGTATATGATCTGACTTGTTTTAAGGGGGAATTCTTGACCTTTGATACAGTTTACTATTCATAACTCGAGCCTACCTTGGTCATTTTGTTACTCGAACCCTAGAGGTTCACTACACATGTTTCTCAATCGTTTGAACTTGTTTCCCGAACTCAGAAAGTCTTTCTTGAGCCATAAGGGTATTTTTGGAACTTACCGACCAAAGTTACTATTCATCATAAAATGAGCTTTTGATTCTGATACTTTTCCTACCCAAGTTTACAGTCGAATCGATCCTTGAATCGAGACGAGTCTTTTGAAATCATTCTTGGCTTGGAATCTATTATGGAACTTTGTTTTATTGAAAACGTTTACGAAAACCCTAGTTCACTATTCCTTCTACAAACGGTTTTCATTCGGAAAATGTTTTCTCTTCGGATTTACACTACTTGAGCTATTTCAAGATTTTTTAGATGTTTTACAACTCTTGATTCAAGTCCTAGCTTGAAATTTTGAAGCGTACATTCGTACGTGAGAATTCACTATTCATTCTACGTTTTCAACTTTTTAACGGCAAAATGTTTTATAGTCGATTTTGGACTCAAATCGCTTCTCGATTTATTTCTTGAATTTTGGAAACAATCCGGACTTGAAAATCATTCTAGAAAGTCGTTTTTCACTCGTGTTGAGTTTCGACCTCAAAACATTTATTCACTAAAACTAATGTATCTTTCAAACGGTAAATCCGATTTCGACGAATGAATATGCGTTTCGAAGCTAATTTTCTCGCCGTCGGAATGGTTATACTTCCAGCCACTTATCCTCGAGTCTTGGGCAATGAAATTACAGAAATACGCCCAGCAGTCCCATTTTTACCTTCATATGCCTAAAGCTTCTAGAAGATACAAGTGGATGAACTCTTATTTTGCTCTCCTACCCTTAAGCTATCTTTCTTTGGAAGGTGAGGGGCTTCTTCACAACTATAAATACCCCTCTCATGGCATTTCATTCCTTGCTCAAAGTCTTGTGTTAACAAGCACTCCTCTCTCCCTCCTTTCCCTCAATGCCGTCGGCATCCCCTCCCCTTAGCTAGGTTAGTTTGTTTTGTTTTATGTTAAGTTTAGTTAGATTATATTTTTATGTTATGGTATGTTTATATTATGTTTAGGTTGGGTCTTAGGGTCTTCCTTAAGCCATATAAGATTTTATTTTATGCATTTATTATATAGTTTTCATGATATGTTTGAATAATTGTTTATATGTTTTAAATTGTTTAGTATATGCTTGAATATGTTATGAATTGCTCTAGTATATGCTATGATCATGTGATATGGTTGTTATATTATGAGAATTGATGCATGATTATGGAATTTGAATTATGTTCATGCATGTTAGCTAATGGAATAGTGATTTACAATTAATTATGTCACAACTTGTTACATGTTGGTATTGAATTAAATTGTTACATGTTACATGCCTAAAGGTTCATGATATATGATATGATATGATATGATATATGTTGTGACATTTTGTCACATTGTTATATGATTCTTGAATTATGAATTGAGCTTATGTTATGGTATGGATTAATGGAATAGTGCCTTGATCATATGTTAAACACTTTAATAAGTGTCACATGTTATAACCTAAGATAGAATAGTGTTTTATAACTTGATCTTATGCCTTAATTGGATCTCTAAACCATAGGTTATACCTTTAACCTAGATCACACTTGATTATTATAACATGAACTTGAAACTATAGGTTATAATCAAGATCATAATTTAATTAGGGTATGTGTATGTGCATGCCGTGTGTGTGTGTGTGTGTTCGTGCATGGTGTGGGTGTGTGTGTGACACCCCGCTCGTCCGACGTATAAGGTACGCCGCGTTCCAACCTTTTAATGTGTTTAATTATGTGATTTTATATTTTTCGTGGCCCTATTTTGAACTCTTTTAGAGTTTAGGGGCCCCTTTGTAATTTCTTCTTTTAGGGGTTTTCCGGTCACTACTCGTTCGGTCGAGATTTTAACCTCTTTGAATCCTTCAACGCGTCCAGGGCGGCGAAACGAATTTGTAGACTCTAAGTTTGCCCAATTCGGATGTCGTTAGCTCGTTCGTTCGATCATTTTTGCGTACGAGGACCCAAGATATATACTCGGATTTCCTCGTTTTGTGTGCCAAAATCAGTTCAGCCTTCCTGCATCGTCTTCCTCCCGCGACTGGTATTGTTCATGCAGTCAAGGTGTGAAAACACACACAAGCTCGTTCTCGCTCGTTTCTCGACGGAATTCGACGTGTGAATAATGCAAAATTTATCAACTCGACGAGCCCGTCACAATGGTACAAAAATCGGAGGCTAAAAATCAGCAGTGGTGGCGCATTGGCGAACAGCATGCGGCGCGGCTTAGAGCCGCCACTTCGCCGCCCATTCGCGGTGGCTTCCGGCGGCATTTTTCCGACCCGCGCCCCTGACCCATGACGAGGACTCCCCGGCGTGTTTTTCTGGACAAGCGGCGCCGCCAGCAGGGCGGCGAGGAGGCCGCACGCGCCGCCCAAAGTGGACGACGGGCGGCGGCGCCACTGTAGCGGCGAGTTTGGCCGCTTTCCGGCGTCTTTTTCCGACGGGGATTGGTGGTTTCCAGACGTTTTCGACCCCCTGAGTCCGTTTCCGGTGGTGGTTTGAGCAGACGATAGCCGTAGGTGGGGTTTTCCGGCGTGGTAGCGGCGGCGCAGCGTTGGGGTGGCGGTTCGGCCATTTTCCGGCCGATTTCGGTGGTTCTCCCTTCACAAAAGTTATTCCTGACGACGTGTTGGAGCTGTTCGTGGTGGCGGCGGTCAGAGAACCGGCCGCCGGCGGCGAACCGGTGGCGGACCGGCCCTGGACCGGCGGTCCGATTTTCCAATGATTTTTTCGGCATATGGCTATGGGGCTTTCGTAGGGCTCGCTACGGGCTTTCCAACAGTATGTCCGGATTTTATTTTCGTTTAGCGGTTTGTATTTAATTTCAGTTTTCGTATTAGGATTTTGGTTCGGTTTTTCGTCAACGAAATCCGACGTGTTTGCTATTTTCTGAAATTGGTTGAGGGCTTTTATTGTTCAGGCCGAGGCGCACGTTTCTGTCCTTCCGGGGATTTTTCCGACCACCGGAGGCGGTATTCCGGTGCCGGCCGGTGGCTGTTCGGCCGGCCACGGTGGCGGCATTCCGGCGACTTTCGGACAGTAGGTCCGTTTCGTTGTGGTGAGTCCAACGCCACTTCCCGTTCGTCAATCGGATGTCCGGTTGATTTTATATGAACTTTTGAAGTTATTGTATTTTATTCGTTAATTGATTTTAATTGTGCAATTCGATCCTGTATGTGCTATAAATTAAAATTATGAGTTGTATGATACGTGGAAGTATGCTATGATGTATGAATGTTTGATTTGTGATTTATTGAATTTATTTGTCTCGTTTTACGCCCATCTATTTGAGAATAATTATTGTTTGAGGGGGTGTTAGTGTAATTTTGGAAACTAAATTGATTATGAAATTTTATAAAACATAAGAAATGAATTATGCTAGGCTAATTTATATTTTCATTTGAGTGAATTTCTTAAGTATACTAATTACTAGAATATCGGGAAAATTGTCAATGTATTAATTGTGAATAAATTGTTATGTAAATTGCGTTTATCCTTTCGAGAATTGGTACTTGATATGAATAGAATTCTTAATTTCCTAATTGATTCTATGTAATTAATGTTAGGAATTTTATAAGCTATGCATCTTTTGATATGTATTATGAATTGTAATATGCTCTGAATGATTTGATTGAATAAATATGGGTTGTATGTTGCATCATTTGTATTCGTGAGCATGCCCGTGCGTCTGTTTTGGTTGTTTTTGGAGTCTGAGTCTGTGTTGTGTTCAGTTGTTCAGGGGTTGTTCAGGGAGTGTCTGTCAGCTGTCGGAGTCTCAGTGGGACTTCTTGGCTTGTGTTCTCCATTCTCGTCGGTGTAAGGTGAGGTTTTAGGATTTCCGTTTAGTTAAAGCGACCTACAACCTTATGTGCTCGTTTTCAAGCCTGCATGCGATTATTCTATTATATTTATATAATAGATATGTGTTTATACGATACGTTTATGATTTTGTTATACGGTTAAAGGTTTTTCGAACTGTATATGTACAAGCATACGTAAGCTTGAAATGTTTTGCAACGAGGCTATGCTCCAAACCGTGTGTCTTCATACCAGCTGCGGATTAGGATGACACGGAGAGGTACGTTTATAGTATATGCTAAGTTGCAAGGTATGGTATGCTCCGATAAGGTACGTACGTTACGATTATGATTTGATAAGTATGATATGTAGCGAGTTATGATCTGTTATGTTATGTTCTGATATGTTGGGCCCCAGAGACTGTGGGTAAGGAACCCCGGGACGGTAACGGGTCGTCGGGTTAAGCCTGTGCGTAGTCTCCATTTGAGGTATCTCGTCCGACTCAGGGAGATAGGGGAGGCGAGATATTCTTGAGCCGGTGGCGTAAAACCTGCCGAGGACTCGTAGGGGATCATTACCCCTCGAGGTATGTATATGATATGGATGGTTAGGGGCGTATACACCCCTTCCATCACCCGGAGTTGAGGATGTTATGTTATGTTATGTTTTCTGTTTTGATAATATAATTTGGAAGTAAGGTTGGAGACCCGTACTCGCCGGGTATATGAATATGATATGTTATGTTGATTGTGAAATGGGATAGGAGCTTTCTCTTTCGATATGTTACGAGTTTGTTCAGTCTAATATGATTTGATTAAGTATAAAATTTGGTATAAGTATGCTCAGTTGGTTAGGTTTTGAATAAGAGGAGATAAGATAAGATATGTATAAGTTTGATTTGAAAATGGTTTTGGTATGTAAAACCCTATTCCCGGTTCATAATCTTTCTTTTGATACGTGCTCTGCTCCTTATTATGTATAGTGTGTTTGAGTTCAGCCCCCTCGCTCAGTCAGTGGACTGACCCTAGCCCCACCTATGTTTTAGTTGCAGGTTCAAGTTGTTGGAGTTCGAGCTAGGCGGCTTTGAGTCTGGTCTGTCGAGTCGGGTCATAGTGCGGGGCTGTGGTGCCCCACCGCTTGGGGTGCTATAGTGTGTGTGTAGTAACTGTTTGACCCGACCCTTTGACCCGACATGTGAATAGTAACATGTGAATAGTAACTGTGAATAATAATCTTGAATAGTACTTTTAAATAGTGCTTTTGAATAGTAAATATGAAATAAAACTTGTGCTTTGTTAATAGACATTTGCACCTAGGGTTTCCATATCCAGGGTCTAAAATGTGTTTTCAAAATGAGTTTCTTTCGTGGACTTCTTTCATAACTTACGTTTTGCGATAGTATTCATAATTTGACTAAAGCTTACTCGGTTATAGTAAGACCATAGTCTAACGTTAAGAGTAACTTACTTTAACGTATTCCTTTGTGTGTTACCATTCTTGAATACCTTAAATGGTATTACTCTCTTGTGTTACATGTTCGTTACATGTTCCTTGATCATTGTTTCATGCATTTCATATGCATCATGGTTAGTAGTGGGTCTTAGTTCTTAAGCTCACTCTAGTACACCACCTATAGGAATTAAAGTTGAGCACTGGGATCCCCAGGGCACCGCATAATCTGTCTACCATCCTTTGTTACTGATAGGTGAGGTGAAGTTATAAATGTTTTCCAACTGGAACCACGATTATACTATCGTATCATATGTTTTGAAATTCAAAGCTAAACCTCGTTTTGAACTATCCCTTTTGAACTATCCCTTGCTAATCTTAAATGCAAGCATACAGTTTACAGTTTGGGCCCGACGGTTATGTGTGGAGGTGATGCTCGGGAGGTGAGCGCCAACGACATCACCAATACCAGCTGCCACACTTAGACTATTGACACCGACTTTTAACAGGAGGTTTGTTAAGTCAGGACAATCTGTCTGGGAACGGACAACAAATCTGTTCCCATTACATGTTTATAGGTCGCCTAGGGCTAGCTACCCGAAGTGACAACTGGGGGAGGATGGTGCATGTTTGTATGTGTTGGTAAGAGTTGTTGTTGACCTTGGTCCAATAGTCCACTGTGTGCGGAGTTGTTGTTGACCTTGGTCCGATGCTCTACTATATGTGGGGTTATTGTTGATCTTGGTCCGATACTCTACTAGACGTGGAATTATTGTTGATCCTGGTCCGATGCTCTACCAAATCATGTTTTCTAGAGTAAGGATGGAGGAGCCTAGCTTGCGGGCAAAATTCTGTTTCATAAAGGATGGTTCATATCTGGAAAAGTTCACTTTACCCTTATCCCGTTTTATGAAAGAACTATGAACCATCGACAGCATATGTTTGCGCGTGTGATAGCATTCATGAAAATGTTTTAAAACGTGCATACTTTTACAGCATCGCATTCAAAAGAGTTTTATCAATCGAACTTGTTTCAAGTTATTCTTTAAAAGCATTGCAACTAACAGTTCTGAACTTTACTTCAAGTTCTTTATCACTCAGTACTTTATTTAAAGTATTCCCTCACTTAGTCCTTTTGACTAATACCTCTCCCGTTTTCTTGCCTCATGGTTTCAGGTCTTACAGCCGCAGTCTAGAGGTATCGTGAAGCTCAAGATTGTCATTTTTGTTTCAGTCAGGACTTAGTATTACTTTCTTTTGTGTCCTGCATATGTTTTATGGCTTCATCACTTTATGTTTCTGTATATGTTTCTGAATACTTGAGTATCTTTGTTATACTCTTTCTGCTACTCTGTTACCGATACATTGAACTCTGCTATAGCGGTACCTATATGTGAATATGTTACATGTTCAGATATGCCGAGTCTCTCTTACACGATCAATATGTTCTTGCTTGTTACATGCCATCACGCACATGTTTTGAA
The DNA here is from genome assembly GCA_037501455.1 of Lantana camara. Classification (NCBI taxonomy): domain Eukaryota; kingdom Viridiplantae; phylum Streptophyta; class Magnoliopsida; order Lamiales; family Verbenaceae; genus Lantana; species Lantana camara. Next base: position 42,456,868 of record CM074865.1, read on the forward strand.
ATGTTTTAAAATACTCTGATTTTTCGCTGCACAGCCACATCGTTTACATGTATAGTTCTGAGTTAGACAGCCGTTCGCTGGAGTATTTCTTGAGTGATGGCTCACACCATTACTTGAGAGGTGCTTCAGTGCGGGGGTTGAGACGCCGCTCTCCTCTTGTTCTGGTACGGGTGGGGGCGTTACAGCCTGAGGTGGTATCAGAGCATCGGGTTAAGTAAGAAGAGACTTAACCTAGATTGCTCTCATGTTGCATCATGGAATGTTCACGCATTGCATCCAGGATCATTCTCATATTATATCGAGACAGGATATTTGGGGATTGCATGGTTCTGTTATCTGGATTTCATATCTGTGGTATCTTCTGTATAGCTATGGCAGTTCAGCCACACCAGGATCCTAATCAACAGATAGATGAGGCTTTCTTTGAGCAGTTTGAGGCCCCGCGTACTGTGACAGTTTCTCACCGTGGAGGCACTCGTTTCTACACCTGGCGCAGGTCTAGGAACAGTGGCAGGCCTGGCTATTCCTATCCTAACAGAGTTGTGCACTATCTCGAGTCTGAGAGAGATGGTTACTTTTAGGAGTATCAGAGGACCCGTGAGGTCAGGTTGGAGTCTATGCGCCATCAGGATCAGTCACTGCAGTACCAGATTGATAGGGACATCGCTCGTGAGCATGCTACAGAGATGACTCATATTGCTGATCAGAGGGCTGCTTGTATTGCTGAGCTGGAGGCAGATCTCATGCAGATGACTATTGATCGCGACACTTCTATGGAGCGTCACCAGCACTACCGTGCCCACGTGAGAGCTCGCCTGTATGATCCCTATCACTTATCCGATGAGCAGGCAGTTGAGGAGGTCGAGGGTCAGGATGTCAGTCAGGCTTCTCAGGAGCCCGAGCCTATGCAGGAGCAGTCTGATGGAGGCGATGGAGGATCTGATGATGATGATGATGGCGGAGATGAGCCAGCAGGTCACGGACAGGGTGAGGTCGTTGCTGTTTCTGATGACACCACCAGGGGTTCTTTGGACCACAGTTATCAGGGTTGATTGTTGATAGGAGGTTTTCTGTATATAATACTGACACATATATACTATCTATGGATGGCGAACGTATAGCCGGGACAGTTCAGGACTGACTTTTGGATGAGGGGATGTATAGCTTTGGTAGATGATCCCCGACTTTTGGCACCACAGATGATGGTTCAGATGACTTGGTACCTATTAGGTTATTTCAGCAGGGTTGGACGGATTGGTAAGGCATGTAAGGGAATCAACTCGATAGTATCGGGTCCTCCCCATTTTGAATTAATACTGTTAACATGTAGCCTGTAGTAAATTTTACCAAACCTTGCACAGTTATAACACTTTCGGCTTTATGTTGGATATCTGTTTACTGCTTTCCATAACTGTCATTGCATGGGTCTTAGAGTTGCTTCAAGATACCATTAGGGCCGTTGATAGGATCATGCCATTTCATTTATTGATAGCATGCTGATATTCTTGTTGTTAGATATGTTGATCATACTTCTGATCATGTTACAGTTCTTGTTGATATGACAGTACACGTTCTACTCCCGTTTACATGTTGATCATGTTTTGGGATAAGTATACATGTTTCTCATATGTTGATATGGTACCCGAGCTTCTGTTCCTGTTTACATGTTGTCTGACAGTTGTTTCTGATTATATGATATGTTTGGAGATCTTGAATCTTTACTGATATGTTGTTATGAGAATGCATTGTTCTCATACATATATGTGACTACGTGGGAACGTGAATACGTGGTTACGGATTCTGTGAATCATTATATGTCATGCATCGAATATATGTATCTGAATGCTTATGAATTCAGTAACAACATGCCACCGAGAAGAGCACCCCGGAATCGTGTACCACTGCCACCCCAAAGAGATGTCACGCCGCCCCAAAGAGATGTCACGCTACCCCCTGAACGGGAAGGAACTCCGGAATTAAGGGATGTGCTACGACAATTTATGAGGGCTTGTGCACCGAGAGATAATCCTCCTAATGAAAGGTCACTGGAAAAATTTCTGAGGATGAATCCACCTAAGTTCTATGGAGAACCGAACGACATAAAGCCTGAGAATTGGATTACTAGTCTTGAGAAGATTTTCGAGGCTATGGAGATCTACCCAGAGGATCGTGAACGAGTTCGGTATGCTACTTTTCTTATGGAAGGAGCTGCATACAATTGGTGGAAGCACGTTCAGCATATGTGGAATGAGAATAACGTTGAAGGAAGTTGGGATGAGTTTATCAGAGAGTTTCAGCAGAAGTACATGCCTCAAGTGACTCGTGATGCACGAGAGGCTGAGTTTATGAGCTTGGTTCAGGGAACTATGAATGTGATGGAGTATGAAGCTAGGTTTGTGAGGCTGATCAAGTATGCGCCTTATATTCTGACTGATGAGCGTCGCAAGACGAAAAGGTTTATCGATGGACTGAAGCCTGAACTTCGGTTGGCACTTGCTTCTTTGGACATAGAAACCTGCAATCGTGCTGTTGATAGAGCGCTAAGGGTTGAAGCTGCACACAAGGAGATCAAGATAACTACTGCACGTCAAGGACCTTCTAACCCTAAGCCTTATCAAGGGAATAAGCGACCTTCCGGATCTTTTCCCCAAGGAACTGGAAAGAGGCCAATGGTAACACCACAGCGTCAGCAGCAGAACGCTCCACCGAAACCGCAAGTACAGAAGCAGAAAGCGCCACAACAGTATCAGAAGGCGCTACAACAGCAGAGAGCACCTCAGCCAGGTCCAGAGGAAATTGTTTGCAGATATTGTCGCCGAACGGGACACACTGAGGAGAACTGTCGCAAGAAAGCTGGACAGTGTTTCGCGTGTTTCCCCTGAGCACCAGATGGATAGTTGCCCGCACAAGATCAGGAGATTTGGGGTCCAGGATAAAGGAAAACGGGTGGTGGGTACGACGAACAAACCGGTGGTCAAAGGCAGAGCTTATGCTTTGGATGGTAAGGAGGAGGTTGATCCTTCGTCTGTTGTGGAAGGTATTGTGCACAGTCTTAACACGCCAGTTAAGGTCTTGTATGACCCTGGTGCTACGCATTCATTTGTTGCTTCTGAATTATGTGCGCATTTACAGTTTCCACTTGAATACTTGCCATATAAATTTGAAGTGAGTTCTCCTTTGGGAACTTGCCTTGTTACGGATCAAGTATATAAACGCTGCCCTATATGTATTGGTACCCGTTGTTACCCGACGGATCTTATTGAGTTGCCGATGACAAGATACGACGTTATACTTGGTATGGATTGGTTGTCTAAATACCGAGCTAAGTTGGATTGTTACAAGAAAGAGATCATCTTGGAAGAAGATGAAAGTGGGATATCAGAAGGGAAAGTTGAGAAGTTATCAGTGATTTCTTCGATGGAAGCTAAGAAGTTGATTCAGAAATGAGCTATTGGATTTGTTACTTATCTTCTGAATAGACCGAAAGATCAACTTAAGATCGAAGAAGTGGAAGTGGTGAACGAGTTCCTAGATGTGCTTCCTGAACATTTGGATTCGTTACCTCCTGACCGAGAGTTGGAGTTTACAATAGAGACGATATCAGGAGCTGAGCCGTACTCAAAGACACCTTACAAAATGGCTCCAGCTGAATTGGAAGAACTGAGGAAGCAATTGGATGAACTGATTGAGTCTGGATATGTTCGACCGAGCACATCGCCGTGGGGAGCGCCTGTGCTTTTCGTTAAGAAGAAGGATGGATCATTGCGATTATGCATTGACTATCGGGAGCTGAACAGGATGACTATCAAGAATAAGTATCCTCTCCCTCATATCGAAGAGCTGTTCGATATACTTCAAGGATCGAAGGTCTACTCCAAGATAGAACTTAGACAAGGGTATTATCAATTGAAGATCAGGAAAGCAGATATTCCGAAGACTGCTTTCAACAGCCGATACGGACATTATGAGTTTGTGGTAATGCCATTTGGTTTGACGAACGCACCAGCTGCATTCATGGATATGATGCACCGTATATTCAAGCCGTTTCTCGATAAGTTTGTAGTGATCTTCATCGACGATATATCGGTATTTTCAAAAACACCGGAGGAACATGCTGAGCATCTTCGAATCGTGTTACGCACTTTGCTGGATCACAAGCTATATGCAAAGTTCAGTAAATGTGAGTTCTGGCTTGAGAGAGTTACGTTTCTCGGACACATCATATCAGGATCTAGAATCGAAGTAGATCCCTCGAAGATCGAAACGATTATGGATTGCAAGTCACCGAAGAATCCTTCAGAAGTGAGGAGTTTTCTGGGATTAGCTGGTTACTACCGAAGGTTTGTCAAAGATTTCTCGAAGATAGCTACACCTCTCACTAAGTTGACAAAGAAAGAAGGGAAGCTCGAATGGACTGAGAAGTGCGAGCAAAGTTTTCAAGGATTGAAAAAGATGCTAACAACTGCATCCGTGTTAGCATTACCAGAAGGAAAAGAAGGATACACTGTTTACACCGATGCTTCGAAAGAAGGACTAGGAGGAGTTTTGATGCAGAATGGAAAAGTGACTGCGTATGCATCAAGGAAACTCAAAACGCATGAAGTTAACTACCCGACACGTGATTTGGAGTTAGCCGCGATAATCTTTGCTCTGGGAAAGTGGAGACATTACCTGTATGGAGTTACGTTTGAGATCTTTACTGATCATAAGAGCCTGCGATATCTATTCACTCAGAAGGAGTTGAATATGCGACAGAGGAGATGGATGGAATTTCTGGAGGACTACGATTGCATTATTCAATACCATCCAGGAAAGGCAAATGTTGTGGCCGATGCTTTTAGCAGGAAAGTTAGTTTGGCACAAATTTCTGCCAATCCCGAGATTGATCGAAGAGAGAGAATGGAGGTGATAACTAAAGCTCGAATCGCGATCGTTGTGATGATATCACCATTGAAAGAACAAGTGTTGGAAGCTCAGAAGAACGATGAGTGGATCAAGAAATGTCTCGAATCTAATGAGAAAGATGATGAGACTAAGTCCAGGGTTGATGAACATGGAATATTGAGGTATAAAGGTCGAGTATGCGTACCAACTGTTTTGAAGAAAGAGATTCTCGACGAAGCAGATAAGACTAAGTACACGATACATCCCGGAGGTACTAAGATGTATTAAGATGTTAAGACGCAATTCTGGTGGAATGGAATGAAGAGAGACATAGCCAACTATGTCAAGAAGTGCTTAACTTGTCAGAAAGTTAAAGCTAAGCACCAGAAGTCGAGTGGGAAGTTACAACCATTACCGATTCCGACTTGGAAGTGGGAGCAAATCACGATGGATTTTGTCACTGGATTACCCAAAGTCAGAGGGGGACAAGATAGTATCTGGGTGATCATTGATCGATTGACAAAGTCAGCACACTTTTTGCCAGTAAAGACAACGGATAAGGTCAGCACGTTGGAAAAGCTGTATCAACAAGAGATTGTTAGACTACATGGAGTTCCAAACAGTATAGTGTCGGACAGAGATCCGAAATTCACGTCGCAATTATGGAAAGAAATTCAGACTTTGATGGGAACAAAGTTGAACTTCAGTACGGCAGCGCATCCTCAGACGGATGGACAATCAGAAAGGATGATCAAATACTTGGAAGATATGCTAAGAGATTGCGCTTTGGACTTCCAGGAAAGTTGGAAAGAGTGTTTACCTCTTGTGGAGTTTGCATACAATAATAGTTATCAAGCTTCTATTAAAGTTGCTCCATATGAAGGCTTGTATGGAAGGAAATGTAGATCCCCGTTGTACTGGGATTTGGATGAAGCAAGATGTACTGAGGAAGGACAAATCAGAGTGAATTCAGCTAAATGGATAAGAGAAGCGACAGAAAAGATTCAGATCATTCGCCAGAGAATGAAAGCTGCCCAGAACAGGCAGAAGAGTTATGCTGATCGACGAAGAAGGGATTTGGAATTCGCAGTGGGCGAAAAGGTATTTCTGAAGGCATCACCAAGGAAAGGGTTTTCCCGAATTGGGAAAGGTGAAAAGTTGAACCCGAGATATGTTGGACCGTATGAGATACTGGAGACAGTCGGACCGACTGCTTATATATTGGATTTGCCTGTAGGTCTAACAGGAATCCACAACGTATTTCATGTATCTCAGCTTCGCCAGTGTTTCTCGGATGAAACAGAGGTTGTGCCGGCAGAGGAGATACCGTTGGAACCGGATTTGACTTATGTTTTGAAGCCCGCCAAGATTCTTCATAAGAAGTTTCAAGAGCTGAGGAATAGGAAGATTCCTTTGGTTAAAGTCCTTTCGAAAGGACATGGGACAGAAGAGGCAACCTGGGAGACAGAAGAGAAAATGCAGAAGCATCACCCCGAGTTATTTGCGGTTACAGCGGAAGAATCTGAGGACACATTCTCTTTAAGGAGGGGTGATTGTAACAGCCCAAAACAGGGCCTGCATGAAAACAGTAAGTTCAGGGCATTGGTAAAGCGTTTATAGACCGTGATCCAACTTTTTGAATCATCATGCATTGCATTCTTACATGAACTTTGTGCTCGTATATGATCTGACTTGTTTTAAGGGGGAATTCATGACCTTTGATACAGTTTACTATTCATAACCCGAGCCTACCTTGGTCATTTTGTTACTCGAACCCTAGAGGTTCACTACACATGTTTCTCAATCGTTTGAACTTGTTTCCTAAACTCAGAAAGTCTTTCTTGAGCCATAAGGGTATTTTTGGAACTTACCGACCAAAGTTACTATTCATCATAAAATGAGCTTTTGATTCTGATACTTTTCCTACCCAAGTTTACAGTCAAATCGATCCTTGAATCGAGACGAGTCTTTTGAAATCATTCTTGGCTTGGAATCTATTCTGGAACTTTGTTTTATTGAAAACGTTTAGGAAAACCCTAGTTCACTATTCCTTCTACAAACGGTTTTCATTCGGAAAATGTTTTCTCTTCGGATTTACACTACTTGAGATATTTCAAGATTTTTAAGATGTTTTACAACTCTTGATTCAAGTCGTAGCTTGAAATTTTGAAGCGTACATTCGTACGTGAGAATTCACTATTCATTCTACGTTTTCAACTTTTTAACGGCAAAATGTTTTATAGTCGATTTTGGACTCAAAACGCTTCTCGATTTATTTCTTGAATTTTGGAAACAATCCGGACTTGAAAATCATTCTAGAAAGTCGTTTTTCACTCGTGTTGAGTTTCGAGCTCAAAACTTTTATTCACTAAAACTAATGTATCTTTCAAACGGTAAATCCGATTTCGACGAATGGTTATACTTCCAGCCACTTATACTCGAGTCTTGGGCAACGAAATTACAGAAATACCCCCAGCAGTCCCATTTTTACCTTCATATACCTAAAGCTTCTAGAAGATACAAGTGGATGAACTCTTATTTTGCTCTCCTACCCTTAAGCTATCTTTCTTTGCAAGGTGAGGGGATTCTTCACAACTATACATACCCCTCTCATGGCATTTCATTCCTTGGTCAAAGTCTTGTGTTAACAAGCACTCCTCTCTCCCTCCTTTCCCTCATTGCCGTCGGCATCCCCTCCCCTTAGCTAGGTTAGTTTGCTTTGTTTTATGTTATGTTTAGTTAGTTTATATTTTTATGTTATGGTATGTTTATATTATGTTTAGGTTGGGTCTTAGGGTCTTCCCTAAGCCATATAAGATTTTATTTTATGCATTTATTATATAGTTTTCATGATATGTTTGAATAGTTGTTTATATGTTTTAATTGTTTAGTATATGCTTGAATATGTTATGAATTGCTCTAGTATATGCTATGATCATGTGATATGGTTGTTATATTATGAGAATTGATGCATGATTATGGAATTTGAATTATGTTCATGCATGTTAGCTAATGGAATAGTGATTTACAAATAATTATGTCACAACTTGTTGCATGTTGGTATTGAATTAAATTGTTACATGTTACATGCCTAAAGGTTAATGATATATGATATGATATGATATGATATATGTTGTGACATGTTGTCACGTTGTTATATGATTCTTGAATTATGAATTGAGCTTATGTTATGATATGGATTAATGGAATAGTGCCTTGATCATATGTTAAACACTTTAACAAGTGTCACATGTTATAACCTAAGATAGAATAGTGTTTCATAACTTGATCTTATGCCTTAATTGGATCTCGAAACAATAGGTTATACCTTTAACCTAGATCACACTTGATTATTATAACATGAACTTGAAACTATAGGTTATAATCAAGATCATAATTTAATGTGTGTGTGTGTGTGTGTGTGTGTGCATGCCGTGTGTGTGTGTGTGTTCGTGCATGGTGTAGGTGTGTGTGTATAGTAAGGGTTTGACCCGACCCTTTGACCCGAAATGTGAATACTAACCTGTGAATAGTAATTGTGAATAGTAATCTGGAATAGTACTTTTGAATATTGCTTTTGAATACTAAATATGAAATAAAACTTGTGCTTTCTTAATAGACATTTGCACCTAGTGTTTCCATATCCAGGGTCTAAAATGTGTTTTCAAAATGAGTTTCTTTCGTGGACTTCTTTCATAACTTACGGTTTGCGATAGGATTCATAATTTGACTAAAGCGTACTCGGTTATAGTAAGACCATAGTCTAACGTTAAGAGTAACTTACTTTAACGTATTCCTTTGTGTGTTACCTTTCTTGAATACCTTAAATGGTATTACTCTCTTGTGTTACATGTTCGTTACATGTTCCTTGTTCATTGTTTCATGCATTTCATATGCATCATGGTTAGTAGTGGGTCTTAGTTCTTAAGCTCACTCTAGTACACCACCTACAGGAATTAAAGTTGAGCACTGGGATCCCCAGGGCACCACATAATCTGTCTACCTACCTTTGTTACTGATAGGTGAGGTGAAGTTATAAATGTTTTCCAACTGGAACCACGATTATACTATCGTATCATATGTTTTGAAATTCAAAGCTAAACCTCGTTTTGAACTATCCCTTTTTCCGGGACATTCTCTTGAGAGGATCATTCATACTTTAATAGTATACCTTGATCTACAGTATATGTTTTGAAAGTACAGTTTTACAGACAGCATCACATGTTTACAGACAGAATCATATGTTTTACAGACAGAATCACATATTTTCAGACAGAATCATATGTTTTATAGACAGCATCATATGTTATAGTTACAGTTTCACATGTTATAATTAGCATACTGGAGTGATACTCTGGTCACTGCTAATCTTAAATGCAAGCATACAGATTACAGTTTGGGCCCGACGGTTATTTGTGGAGGTGATGCTCGGGAGGTGAGTGCCAACGACATCACCAATAACGGCCGCCACACTTAGACTATTGACACCGACTTTTAACAGGAGGTTTGTTAAGTCAGGACAATCTGTCTTGGAACGGACAGCAAATCTGTTCCCATTACATGTTTACAGGTCGCCTAGGGCTAGCTACCCGAAGTGACAACCGGTGGAGGATGGTGCATGTTTGTATGTGTCGGTAAGAGTTGTTGTTGACCTTGGTCCAATAGTCAACTATGTGCGGAGTTGTTGTTGACCTTGGTCCGATGCTCTACTATATGTGGGGTTATTGTTGATCTTGGTCAGATACTCTAATAGACGTGGAATTATTGTTGATCCTGGTCCGATGCTCTACCAAATCATGTTTTCTGGAGTAAGGATGGAGGAGCCTAGCTTGCGGGCAAAATTCTGTTTCATAAAGGATGGTTCATATCTGGAAAAGTTCACTTTACCCTTATCCCGTTTTATGAAAGAACTATGAACCATCGACAGCATATGTGTGCGCGTGTGATAGCATTCATGAAAATGTTTTAAAACGTGCATACTTTTACAGCATCGCATTCAAAAGAGTTTTATCAATCGAACTTGTTTCAAGTTATTCTTTAAAAGCATTGCAACTAACAGTTCTGAACTTTACTTCAAGTTCTTTATCACTCAGTACTTTCTTTAAAGTATTCCCTCACTTAGTCATTTTGACTAATACCTCTCCCGTTTTCTTGCCTCGTGGTTTCAGGTCTTACAGCCGCAGTCTAGAGGTATCGTGAAGCTCAAGATTATCATTTTTGTTTCAGTCAGGACTTAGTATTACTTTCTTTTGTGTCCTGCATATGTTTTATGGCTGCATCACTTTATGTTTCTGTATATGTTTCTGAATACTTGAGTATCTTTGTTATACTCTTTCTGCTACTCTGTTACCGATACAATGAACTCTGCTATAGCGGTACCTATATGTGAATCTGTTACATGTTCTGATATGCCGAGTCTCTCTTACACGATCAATATGTTCTTGCTTGTTACATGCCATCACGCACATGTTTTGAAAAGTTTTAAAATACTCTGATTTTCCGCTGCATAGCCACATCGTTTACATGTATAGTTCTGAGTTAGACAGCCGTTCGCTGGAGTATTTCTTGAGTGATGGTTCGCACCATTACTTGAGAGGTGCTTCAGTGTGGGGGTTGTGACGCCGCTCTCCTCTTGTTCTGGTACGGGTGGGGGTGTTACAAGGAAGAACCCAGAAACACCCGAGCACAAAAGCACACGCACAACTACTCGAATCTAAAACATGCATAGCACAACAAGGCACACAACAAAAGACTGCTGCACGGTCGAGTTATTCTCCATCAGTAGGGTAAAGGCTTCGTCGTGTCAAGAGCGTCCCTCACAGCTCACCGTAACAAACACACAAAGTCAAGTATGTACAAGGTTCAAGGTCACAAATATCACAAGAGTTAACTCGTACTTATATCATACAAGTTCACCAAGGTATCCAAGTGTTGGATACAGGAATCTGAAAGCAGCGAAATTTAAAAATTTTTCCAACAAAAGGATCTTGTACTCGCAATCGTGTATCCAAATTCGTAGAGATTAGAAACTTACTTTCTTAATTAACTTTCTTGAAGCGTTTCAAGCTTGATCCCCTCTCCTTGGTAAATCTCGAATCTTCAAACTTCTAACTTGAAGCTCTCTAGAGATGGTCCACCAACTTGACTACAATCTAACTAGTAAGGATGCTAGTTCTCTAGTTAGTGTTTAGGCTTAACCTAGGGTTTATTTTATCTTGGAGAAAGGATGGTGTTCAACACATGAACCAAAAGAATTCTCGATTAGCTCCAAGGGGAGCTCGAGCTCCCCTATATATAGGAAGGAGGGTTGGCCGAAAATCCTAGTCCTTATGGGCTAGGGTTTTGGTCTCTCTCTCCTATTACTTGATCATCAAGGAATTTTGACTTTGACTTGGAATTCAAATTCAAATCAACTTTCAAGAGAGCTAAAATATCCTAACCCTTTTGGATATTATTATATTTTATTTATTTAAAATAAATAACTTATTTTATCTAATTAATTAATTAACTAGATTATTTTTCTCCAAATTAAGACTTTCTTTTTAATTCAAAATTAAACCAAAGTCGATTGAATAATTAACACTTTTAATTATTATATATATATATATATATATATATACAATATATATATTCACGTGTGAGACACGTGTCACTCACGTGACCCACACGTGTGGTTTCACACGTGTGGAACCCTCTTGGCACGATTAACTCGTTTAATCATTTTCAAGCCTCAACTCATGTAACCAAGTTGTTGTGTGTGACCCTCTAGGTTCTCAATTCAATTAGCAGTGACCCTAATTAATTAATTCACAAATTAATTAATAAGTCCACAGATTAAACGACCATAGTCTAGCAACAGGTGTTTAACCCCTAGCTGAATTCGAATGTTCAGATTCGACTGAACCTTTAAGTCATTGATTAATGTGAGATACAATCCTCCTACTTACTATCTCTCAACCAAGATCTAGGGTAAGGGAATAATCAGAAACCTAATAATCCAGTCTTAAAGCTAAGTTCATTTCATATCCATTTGATCTCAATCCAAGAAACCCTTTTCTTGATGTCTTGATCTACTGCCTTGACCAAGGACTCCATATGGCGTATGAATGACTTACACAATAAGAGATCACCTTGCAAATGCAAGTGTATATCCTTTCTTGATTCTCATTCACTTTCATGAATCACTTGTGCAGCCCCAGCATAAGCCTTGAATCAGTTGTCTAAGGCGACACCCTTTAAAGCTTATACCTAAGACTACAGAGTTAACTCATAAAGTGACATGGAACCTCAAGTCTAAAGATCAATTAATCACATCAATGACTCGTGAGATATTTCCTAATCTGGAAGTTTTCATTTCCTGAAATAGAAACTTTCTTTCCCATTTAGGAATATTCTCACACGGGGCACCTCAGTGAACTTACTTATTGAAGTAAGCACCCTCATGTATCACGCACGTATAAACTATACACTTTGCACCTCCATGAAACAAGTTGGTCCTTCTTAAGGGCGTGATCCCACAAGCAAGCCTTAGAGGAGTCAGGTTGACACTCCCAGTATCGGTAAGACTCATTGGCTTGGAGCATTTTACTAATCATGACTTATGTGATATAGGGCTCGTTTCATGAACCATTTGACCTAAATGGTAGAGTCCTAAAGTCATCAGGATTAGGGGAGTTCTCATACATGCATAGATAAAGTAAACGCATACCAAACAAGAGCATATAAAGAAGTGTTGCCTCAATTCGTTATTTCATTCAAAGATTGTCTGTGATTACAGTAAGGAAAAGCACAAAGCGGATATACAATCGGCTTTCTAGGGCACTATTCCTAACAATCTCCCACTTGCCCGTCAAATCCATTCTAAAGCTATTCTAAGTCCCATCTTCAGAAGAACACCTTGGAAAGCTTCTCGACTAAGGGGTTTAATAAGTGGATCTGCCACGTTCTCTGCTGATGTGACCCTCTCAATTTGCACGTCTCCTCTTTTGATAATATCACGGATTAGGTGATACTTCCTCATAATATGCTTGGTCCGTTGGTGAGATCTTGGTTCTCTTGCTTGAGCAACCGCCCCAGTGTTGTCACAAAACACAGTAATGGGGTCTTTCATGCTAGGAACAACATTCAACTCTTGAATGAACTTTCTAATCCAAACACCTTCCTTAGCTGCATCATTTGCAGCTAAGTATTCGGCCTCCATGGTCCAATCTGCAGTGGTCGTTTGCTTGGAACTCTTCCAACTCACTACTCCGCCATTTAGGCAGAAAATGTAGCACCCGAGCGTAAGGTACCACATCCCCCGCACCGAGACCCGACCCGTATATGGAATGGAAGTCCATACACGTGCCAAATCCACGGCGAACGGGGACACAACACACACGCTAAGCTAGGCAGGACTAACCCTTAAACCAACCAACTCAAGAATCATAAAATCAGAGTTAAAATAATACACGGAAGCAAGAATAACATAGCATATATACAGTGAGCCACCAAGCTCCAAAAATAGATATACAAAAGCCTTCCAATACTCATCGGCGCTCATGGCCTACAAAAATCATAACGCTCAAGCTATAATAAGATCAAATACAAAAGTAATGAGAGTATGAACATATGAGACTGAAAAGAAGTGCTAAACATAAATGCAAGACCTAGACGACTTGTATTCCCGCCTAGCACTCCGATACCTGCACAAAACAACTGAAAACAACTGGGTTCAGTCTAAAAGAGACTGGTGGGTATAAAAGTGGGGCATAAGATATAATCTCGCATAAATTAAACACATTCATGCAAGCCCTAATCCCGTGTGAAGTTTGATAAGAATTTACCAAGTGGTTAAAACAAAAGAAAACATCAACGGGATTACGACGTTCATATTCATTCATAAATGTTCATAAGGGTTTATGGCCAGGCGAGTGGGCGTGCACAATCTCCAACCTACTCCTCGTGTAATCATAATCAATTATTCAATCATTCATTATCATATATAAATCTTTTGTGCTCATAAATACATGATCATAATCATTCATATACTCCTTCTTCCTCCGGGTGGTGGACGGGCTTGCAAGACCCGGCCACCGGTTCATACATAGGCCAATGGGGGTACATGAATCCCCCAAGGGCACTCAGCTCCCATTCCTCGCTAAAACTCTTAGCGAGGGCCGGTATCGCCGTAGTTTGGTTGGGACTAGTATATGGGATCCCCGTCAGCCCTTGCTTCCTCGGTTAGCCACATATACTAAGTCCCGGGGCCCGTGCAGTCATAAATCATAAATATCTCGCCAAACATAAGGTAGGGTTTCATAAATAAAAAGGGGGTCATACGTTTGAAATCATTTACCCGAAATGACTCGATTTATATAAATATACGATTTTGGCTTAAAACTTTGCACATAAGGGATATATATGGTTGTTTTAACTAGTAGAAGAAAAACCCACCTTTACCAAAGCAAAAGAAAGGCACAAGCGTCTCAAGGCTCGCCCTCGTCTCCGACCAAACCCGAATCTGTGCAAAAGAAAAGGTATGAGACTCAATGACCACATATGACGCTCGGCAATGAAGTGAGTATGACATGAATGCATAAATGATCATGTTATATCATAAAAATGTTCATGTGCACTATTAAGAAATTTAAAACATATAATCAAATCATTCGTTCATATATTTCATTCAATTTCATAAATTCATAAATTCATAACATTCATAATGCATATCAATTAATCCAAGAATTCATTTAATAAGCATAACACATAATATTCATATTCATATTTAGGAATAAAGTAATTAGAACGTTCAATCAATAATCGGTAAATTAAATACGTGAAATAGAAATCAATTAATTTTCAAGAATTAAATTAAATCAAATAACATTCAAAATATATAATAAATATATATATAATATAATATATATATATAATATAATAACATATGTATATACATTATATATATATATATATATACGTACACACACAAACATACCCATGCATGCATTTATATATATATATTACATACATGCTTAGCCTAATATATATATATATATATATATATATATATATATATATATATATGCATGCAATACTCCACAATTCTAAGCACACACACAACACTCCCATGCATGCACGCGCACACCCTCAACACAAACATCCAGCAGCCATGGATACATATACAGCAGCAACAGCAGTCCCTGGAAAACGCAGCAAAAGTTCAAGAAAAACGGGGTGACACGGGGAGCGTAGACCGAGACACCCCCGTGTCTCGGTACAGAAATCCCAGGCCCAGACAGCACCCCCGTTCCTCGCTGGAACGGCCAGAAATGGCACCCCCGTGCCACGCAGCAGAGACGTCTCTGTTCTGGGCAGCAAAAGACGCAGAAACAGGGTACAAATTTATGCGAGAAATGCAAGCAACAAAGGCAGCTAAACAAGGTATAAAATGCAGCAAAAACTCAGTCACAACACACACCACAAAGCCACGAACATGACAGCAAAAGAAGGAAGGAAATTACAGCAGTTTGACAGCAGAAAACCACCGTGAAAAACAGGGCCAAGCTTGAAGAAAAACAGGGTATGCCTACACTCAAATAATCCGACTCAGTTCATGTCCATAAGGCCATCAAATGTGCAGCAAAACATCATAAATCCAACACATAATTTCGTTCCAAACAAGCTCAAACGAGAGGAGAAGGCATACGTGACCTTCAAGTGGATTTTCTCAAAATGTCATAAATGATATCTCATAAATATCTCAACCACCATGAAATCAATGACCATAAATGATACTAGGATGTCAAAACAAGAAATCTCAAGCTTGGAATCAATCAAAACCATTGAGAATCGAAGGAGATCAACATTTGCCCAAACTTCTCTTCATTTTCGGAAAAACAGCCCAGAATGATGAAACCATGCTCAAATTCATGAATGAAAGGATGGAAATGATCAGAATTATACATATAATACAAACCTAAACTTACCTTGTTGAATGGAAGAAGTTTGGATGAGATTTGAGCTCCAAAATCTCCAAGGGAGGAAGGGTTACGGGACTGGAATGAAGAGCAGTAGCTTTGGCTGGTGTTTGGTGATTGTGTGAGGGTTAGCTTGGTTAGGGCTTAATATGTCATGATAGTTGGTTGAGTTAGGGTTCTAAAGAATCAAACCATGGTTAATTTGCTTATAGGTTGGATGAGATATGGCTAACTTTGTACAACAAGGTCAAATTGGTCGCCGATTCGTTTTTCGGTTGAATTTCGGAGGTTTAAATGACATAGGAAAAATATAAGGCTAAGTTTACTAAACTCGAATTTTTGTTACGAGTTCAGCGGAGTTGACGGAACTCGAATCCGAGTTCCCGAGCTCAAGATATTAAATTCGGAACCAAGGGTATGCTAAGTGCTCATTAGCCCCCGATTTGGTTCCTCGAATCAAATTAAATTCGTTAACATATCAAATAAATTCGAAAACATAAACCGAGCATAAAATCATGTTCATAACACATATATTTACGACATATTACAAATTCGTGGCAATTCGATATCATTTCATATAAGAACGAAGCACAAAATAAACAAACAAACTCAATCATGGAATTCATGCATATTTCATATAAAACCCATGCACAAATTATAATTCCCATGCAAAAATTTAAATAAATAAATAAATTCTAATATTAAATGAATTAAATTAAGTCACGTAATTAATTAGCTAAAACATGATTAATTAACATAACATATAATTAGCATAATCATTAAATTAATAACATAATTAACATTAATAATTAAATTAACAATAATTGAAATATGTATATATATATTATAATACGAAATATATAAAAATAATAATAAATTAAAATAAAATATAATAAAATAAAATAATAACAATTTATAATAAAATTAAATATAAAACACGTAAAAACAATTAATTCGCGCAAATTGGTAAACACATACGTCGTACCTTTACGTCCGAAAAGTCGGGGCGTTACAATCTCTCCCCCTTAAAAGAATCCGTCCTCGGATTCATTGCTCGCTCGGAAACAACTCGGGGTGAAACCTTTTCATCTTATCCTCCGTCTCCCACGTAGCCTCTTCGGTTTTATCACTTGTCCAAAGAACCTTGACTAGTGGAATACGCCGATTTCGAAGTTCCTGAAATTTTCGATCTAATATCTTAATCGGCTTCTGAACGAAGGTGAGATCCGGTTCTAATTCCACTTCTTCAACCGGTAGGACCTCGGACTCGTCTCGGTAATATTTTCGGAGCTGTGAAACATGAAATACGTTATGAATTCCAGTCAAACTCGGAGGCAAGTCCAATCGATAAGCCGTATCCCCAATCTTCTCTAGAATCTCATATGGTCCCATATACCGAGGGTTTAATTTTCCTCCTCGTCCAATCCTTGAGAACCCTTTTCGTGCTGAAGCCTTTAAGAAAACCCTATCTCCAATCTGAAACTCCAAATCCTTCCTCCGAAGATCTGCATAACTCTTTTGTCGATCCTGAGCGGCCTTCATCCGTTGTCTAATTATTTGGACCTTATCAATAGCCTCTTGTACAGCCTTAGAGGGTTTTTCCTTCTTTTCCCCTCTTTTAATCCCTTCTTGCTTAGTCCAATTCCATTCCTCCAAGTCAAAGAACAACGGTGATCGACATTTACGTCCATAAAGAGCTTCATAAGGGGCCATTTCAATTGAGGCTTGATAGCTATTGTTGTAAGCAAACTCGATTAACAGCAACTGTTCGTTCCACGAGCTTTGAAAGTCCAATGCACATGCTCTCAACAGATCCTCCGGATACTTAATTAACCTTTCTGATTGTCCGTCAGTCTGAGGATGGAAAGCTGTGCTGAATTGAAGCCTTGTTCCCAAACACTTCTGTAATTCTTGCCATAACCTTGAAGTAAATCTGGGATCCCGATCCGAGACAATACTAACAGGTACACCATGAAGCCTAACAATCTCATCATTGTATCTCTTGGCCAACTTACTCACTTTATCGGACATTCTGATAGCAAGAAAATGAGCTGATTTTGTCAATCTGTCCACAATAACCCAAATTCCATCGAAACCTCCTCTCACTTTTGGTAATCCCGAAACAAAATCCATAGTTATTTGTTCACACTTCCACTCCGGGATAGGCAATGGTCGAAGTAGCCCCGATGGCTTTTGATGTTCTGCCTTTACCACTTGACAAGTCATACAGTGTTTCACGAAGTTGATAACATCCCGTTTCAATCCATTCCACCAATAGAATTGCTTAAGATCCTTATACATTTTGTTCCCTCCGGGATGTATCGAATACCCTGACCGATGGGCTTCCTCAAGAATAATCCTCTTTAACTCTTCCGGGACAACAGCTCTATTCTTGAATCTTAGAAGTTCCGTATCATCAAACCCAAACGGACATTCTGAATCAGCTCGAGCTTTCTCAGCTAATTTCTGAACCTCGGGATCAATCCTCTGAGCATCAATTAATCTCTGTTTAAGATCTGGTTGAACCGTGATATTCCGAATACTAGCCCTCAGTCTGAACAACTCATTCTCATTTCCAATTTCCACTTTCACATTGGACACACTAGTTTTCCTACTAAGTGCATGCGCGACCAAATTGGCTTTGCCGGGATGGTATTGGATTGTACACTCATAATCCGCCAAAAGTTCCATCCAACGCCGTTGTCTCTTGTTCAATTCCTTTTGTGAGAATAAGTATTGGAGACTCTTGTGATCAGAAAAGATCTCGAACGAAATTCCATAAAGATAGTGTCTCCACTTACCCAAAGCAAAGATCACTGCCGCTAATTCCAAATCGTGAGTGGGGTAGTTCTGTTCATGCTCTTTCAATTTCCTTGAGGCATAGGCGATTACTCTTCCATTCTGCATCAACACATATCCCAAACCTTCCTTTGAGGCGTCCGTATAAACTGTATATCCTTTTGTACCTTCGGGAAGTCCTAACACAGGAGCGATGGTCAACTTTTCCTTTAAAAGTTGAAAGCTAGCCTCACATGCCTCGTCCCACTCAAACTTAACCGCTTTCTTAGTCAATCGGATTAAAGGAGCCGCAATCTTTGAAAAATCGTGTACAAATCTTCGATAGTAGCCTGCCAAACCCAAGAAATTCCTTACTTCTAAAGCATTTTTCGGGCTTTGCCATTGAATAACCGTCTCAATCTTAGAAGGGTCTACCTCCAAACCTTTCCTTGAAATAATATGGCCCAAAAATGCTACCCGATCAATCCAAAACTCGCATTTGCTAAACTTAGCATACAACCGATGTTCCCTTAAGGTTTCCAACACAATTCTGAGGTGCCTTGCATGATCCTCCGGAGTTCTCGAATAAACCAAGATGTCGTCGATGAAGATTACCACAAACTTATCCAAATAGGGCCGGAAAATTCGATGCATCATATCCATAAAAGCAGCCGGAGCATTAGTCAATCCAAAAGGCATCACTACGAACTCGTAGTGTCCATACCGGGTGTTAAATCCCGTCTTCGGAATGTCCTCTTCCCGGATCTTCAATTGATAGTATCTTTGTCTCAAGTCCAATTTTGAGTAAACCCGCGAACCTTGTAACATGTCGAATAAATCCTCAATATGGGGCAAAGGATACTTATGCTTTACGGTCATCCGATTAAGCTCCCGGTAATCTATACACATTCTTAAGGTTCCATCCTTTTTCTTAACAAAGAGAACCGAAGGACCCCAAGGTGACGAACTTGGCCGTATATATCCAACTTTGAGCAATTCCTCTAATTGAATCTTTAACTGTTTCAATTCGGCCGGTGCCATCCTATACGGAGTCTTAGAATACGGTGTGGATCCTGGATGTAAGTCAATAACAAATTCGATCTCACGGTCTGGTGGTAAAGAACTCAAATTCTCCGGAAACACATCGGAGAAATCTTTAACAACCGCGGTATCCTCCAACTTAACTTGATCTTTCGGTCTATTAAGAAGGTAAGCAATAAATCCCGTTGCTCCTTCTCTCATCAACTTGTGAGCTTCCATATAAGACAAGAGAGATACCGTTCTTGATCCACTACCAATCACCAATTCGTTACTCAAAATCACCTTCTTCGCAAAACAATCAACATTGGCCCGATGCCTGGACAACCAGTCCATACCCAAGATAACTCCATACCTCTTCATAGGTATAACAATTAAATCAGCCGGATATTCTTTCCCTTCAATCAGAACTGAACACTCCCGAACCAACTGATCTATCTGAAGACTACCACCAAGTGGCGAACTCACCAAATAAAAAGAAGAAAGACAGATAACAGGCAAGCACAGAGTAGCAACTAAGTCACAAGAAATAAAGGAATGCGTGGCACCGGGATCAAAGGGTGCATGAATGTTCATGTTATGTATGCATAGGGTACCTTCTACCACGGCTGTGGGATCAATCTCTGCATCTTGCTCCTCACCCTCGAGGGCATAAGCACGAGCCTGAATCATTGGCCTTCGAACTCCTTTCTGAAATCCGGGGTTCTTGTAGGGACATGTCTCCGCCATATGGTCGCTTTTTCCACATATGAGGCACAAATTCAACCTTCTTCGACAGTTATTGTAGGTATGGGTCGGTCCCCCACAATGAGTACATGGAGGCACATCCGGGCGTGAATTTGTAGGTGCCGGTGCCATAGGTAGAGCCTTTGGTCGAGTCGGTGCGGCCTGAGAACCTTGTCCTCCAAACCGAGGCTTCTTAAAAGGAACTTTAGGAGGTGGACTAGCTTGAATCATCGGCCTCTTTCCCGAATTTGATCTGGAACCTCTTCCCATTGAAGCTCTAAACATCGGATCCTTCTTCTTGAATTCCTCCTCTTGAACCAAAGCCCTTTGCACGGTGTCGGCAAATGACTTGAAGTTGTGCCCCGCTTGACCGTGTCTCAAATCTTGTCTCAACCCTGCAATGAATTTCCTTGCTTTCCTCTTCTCATCCCGGGTGACATGAGGAGCATATTTCCCAAGTCTATTAAATACGGCGAGGTATTGAGTCACCGTACGAGCACCTTGCTTTAACTCCATAAACTCTTGCTCCTTCCTCTCTCTTACCACTTCTGGTACAAAGCATTCCCGGAATTCTCTCTTGAAAACCTCCCAAGTCACTTCCTCTCCATCGACCTCAAGTTTCTCCCTTGTTCGTTCCAACCATTCATATGCATCTCCATCAAGTTGGAATATAGCAAATTGAGCCTTCTCTTGCGTACTGAACTGTCGGACCCCAAATATCCTCTCTAATCGAATCAACCAACCCTCCGAGACCGCATCGTCAATAGAACCAGAAAACTGAGGGGGGTTGTAGCTCAAAAACACCCCATGAGGGTCTCTATTGTTATTACGATTTGGTGGAGGCGCCGGTTGTTCTGCTTGTTGTGGTGGGGGAGCTTGAGCCCTCCTATGCTCGACGTAGTTAAAAACCGCTTCCATAAAATTCCCCATATCCATCGGTGGTGCTTGTGGTTGGGGTGGAGGCGTAGGGGATCGGTCATGATGACGACGGTGTCCGGGAGATCTCTCACGGTGTCTATGCGGAGGCATCCTGTTCAAGAAATACTGAAATGCATGCTATTTTTAGTCCATGCATGCAAGTGCAATTAATTCGATCAAAATTCAAGATTTAAGGCACACAAACACGTAAACAATGCATATGCAACACATTGACAAGTTGTTCCTAAAGCCGAACGACTTAACTGACTCAACACGACACTAGAGCTCGGGTTTTGCAACCCTAAGCTATGATACCACGTAAGGATGTAGCACCCGAGCGTAAGGTACCAAATCCCCCGCACCGAGACCCGACCCGTATAAGGAATGGAAGTCCATACATGTGCCAAATCCACGGCGAACGGGGACACAACACACACGCTAAGCTAGGCGGGACTAACCCCTAAACCAACCAACTCAAGAATCATAAAATCAGAGTTAAAATAATACGCGGAAGCAAGAATAACATAGCATATGTACAGTGAGCCACCAAGCTCCAAAAATAGATATACAAAAGCCTTCCAATACTCAACGGCCCTAATGGCCTACAAAAATCATAACGCTCAAGCTATAATAAGATCAAATACAAAAATAATGAGAGTATGAACATATGAGACTGAAAAGAAGTGCTAAACATAAATGCAAGACCTAGACGACTTGTATTCCCGCCTAGCACTCCTATACCTGCACAAAACAACTGAAAACAACCGGGTTCAGTCTAAAAGAGACTGGTGGGTATAAAAGCGGGGCATAAGATATAATATCGCATAAATTAAACACATTCATGCAAGCCCTAATCCCGTGTGAAGTTCGATAAGAATTTACCAAGTGGTTAAAACAAAAGAAAACATCAACGGGATTACGACGTTCATATTCATTCATAAATGTTCATAAGGGTTTATGGCCCGGCGAGTGGGCGTGCACAATCTCCAACCTACTCCTCGTGTAATCATAATCAATTATTCAATCATTCATTATCATATATAAATCTTTTGTGCTCATAAATACATGATCATAATCATTCATATACTCCTTCTTCCTCCGGGTGGTGGACGGGCTTGCAAGACCCGGCCACCGGTTCATACATAGGCCAATGGGGGTACATGAATCCCCCAAGGGCACTCAGCTCCCATTCCTCGCTAAAACTCTTAGCGAGGGCCGGTATCGCCGTAGTTTGGTTGGGACTAGTATATGGGATCCCCTTCAGCCCTTGCTTCCTCGGTTAGCCACATATACTAAGTCCCGGGGCCCGTGCAGTCATAAATCATAAATATCTCGCCAAACATAAGGTAGGGTTTCATAAATAAAAAAGGGGTCATACGTTTGAAACCATTTACCCGAAATGACTCGATTTATATAAATATACGATTTTGGCTTAAAACTTTGTACATAAGGGATATATATGGTTTTTTTAACTAGTAGAAGAAAAACCCACCTTTACCAAAGCAAAAGAAAGGCACAAGCGTCTCAAGGCTCGCCTTCGTCTCCGACCAAACCCGAATCCGTGCAAAAGAAAAGGTATGAGACTCAATGACCACATATGACGCTCGGCAATGAAGTGAGTATGACATGAATGCATAAATGATCATGTTATATCATAAAAATGTTCATGTGCACTATTAAGAAATTTAAAACATATAATCAAACCATTCGTTCATATATTTCATTCAATTTCATAAATTCATAAATTCATAACATTCATAATGCATATCAATTAATCCAAGAATTCATTTAATAAGCATAACACATAATATTCATATTCACATTTAGGAATAAAGTAATTAGAACGTTCAATCAAGAATCGGTAAATTAAATACGCGAAATAGAAATCAATTAATTTTCAAGAATTAAATTAAATCAAATAACATTCAAAATATATAATAAATATATATATAATATAATATATATATATACAATATAATAACATATGTATATACATTATATATATATATATACGTACACACACAAACATACCCATGCATGCAATTATATTTATATTACATGCATGCTTAGCCTAATATATATATATATATATATATATATATATATAATATAAATATGCATGCAATACTCCACAATTCTAAGCACACACACAGCACTCCCATGCATGCACGCGCACACCCTCAGCACAAACATCTAGCAGCCATGGATACATATACAGCAGCAACAACAGTCCCTGGAAAACGTAGCAAAAGTTCAAGAAAAACGGGGTGACACCCTCGTGTCACCCCCCAAGCCTAGACCGAGACACCCCTATGTCTCGGTACAGAAATCCCAGGCCCAGACAGCACCCCCGTTCCTCACTGGAATGGCCAGAAATGGCACCCCCGTGCCACGCAGCAGAGACGTCTCTGTTCTGGGCAGCAAAAGACGCAGAAACAGGGCAGAAATTTATGCGAGAAATGCAAGCAACAAAGGCAGCTAAACAAGGTATAAAATACAGCAAAAACTCAGTCACAACACACACCAAAAAGCCACGAACATGACAGCAAAAGAAGGAAGGAAATTACAGCAGTTTGACAGCAGAAAACCAGCGTGAAAAACAGGGCCAAGCTTGAAGAAAAACAGGGTATGCCTACACTCAAATAATCCGACTCAGTTCAGGTCCATAAGGCCATCAAATGTGCAGCAAAACATCATAAATCCAACACATAATTCAGTTCCAAACAAGCTCAAACGAGAGGAGAAGGCATACGTGACCTTCAAGTGGATTTTCTCAAAATGTCATAAATGATATCTCATAAATATCTCAACCACCATGAAATCAATGACCATAAATGATACTAGGATGTCAAAACAAGCAATCTCAAGCTTGGAATCAATCAAAACCATTGAGAATCGAAGGAGATCAACATTTGCCCAAAATTCTCTTCATTTTCGGAAAAACAGCCCAGAATGATGAAACCATGCTCAAATTCATGAATGAAAGGATGGAAATGATCAGAATTAAACATATAATACAAACCTAAACTTACCTTGTGGAATGGAAGAAGTTTGGATGAGATTTGAGCTCCAAAATCTCCAAGGGAGGAAGGGTTACGGGACTGGAATGAAGAGCAGTAGCTTTGGCTGGTGTTTGGGGATTGTGTGAGGCTTAGTTTGGTTAGGGCTTGATATTTCATGATAGGTGGTTGAGTTAGGGTTCTAAAGAATCAAACCATGGTTAATTTGGTTATAGTTTGGATGAGATATGGCTAACTTTGTACAACAAGGTCAAATTGGTCGCCGATTCATTTTTCGGTTGAATTTCGGAGGTTTAATGACTTAGGAAAAATATAAGGCTAAGTTTACCAAACTCGAATTTTCGTTACGAGTTCAGCGGAGTTGACGGAACTCGAATCCGAGTTCCCGAGCTCAAGATATTAAATTCGGAACCAAGGGTACGCTAAGTGCTCGTTAGCCCCCGATTTGGTTCCTCGAATCAAATTAAATTCGTTAACATATCAAATAAATTCGAAAACATAAACCGAGCATAAAATCATGTTCATAACACATATATTTACGACATACTACAAATTCTTGGCAATTCGATATCATTTCATATAAGAACGAAGCACAAAATAAACAAACAAACTCAATCATGGAATTCATGCATATTTCATATAAAACCCATGCACAAATTATAATTCCCATGCAAAAATTTAAATAAATAAATAAATTCTAATATTAAATGAATTAAATTAAGTCACGTAATTAATTAGCTAAAACATGATTAATTAACATAACATATAATTAGCATAATCATTAAATTAATAACATAATTAACATTAATAATTAAATTAACAATAATTGAAATATATGTATATATATATTATAATACGAAATATATAAAAATAATAATAAATTAAAATAAAATATAATAAAATAAAATAATAACAATTTATAATAAAATTAAATATAAAACATGTAAAAACAATTAATTCGCGCAAATTGGTAAACACATACGTCGTACCTTTACGTCCGAAAAGTCGGGGCATTACAGAAAATGTATCCTGACATTGACTTAAAATCATCTAAGTCAGATACAAAGCTTGCATCGCAGTATCCTTCGACAGTAAGATCTTTCTGACCTCCGTAAATTAAGAATAAGTCTTTAGTACTTTTCAAGTACTTAAGAATATTCTTCACGGAAGCCCAGTGACCATCTCCAGGGTCAGATTGGAAACGAATTGTTACACTAAGTGCATAAGCCACATCCGGTCGAGTATATAACATTGCATATATTATGCTACCTATTGCTGATGCATAAGGTGTATGAGTCATTCTTTCCTTCTCAAGGTTGGTCTTAGGACACATCTTCTTTGAAAGACATGTTCCTACACTCATAGGAAGGTTCTTAACCTTTGCTGACTCCATATTGAATCTCTTCAATATTTTGTCAATGTACATCAACTGTGATAGTCCTATTAACCTTCTAGATCTAACTCGATAGATTTTAATTCCAAGGATATAGGATGCATCACCAAGATCTTTTATCTCGAATTGGTTTGATAACCATAACTTAGTCACTTTCATGTCATCCTTCGAATTCCCAATAAGAAGGATGTCATCTACATAAAGTACTAAGAATTGCACTGAGGTCTCCAATTCCTTTCTATACACACTTGATTCATTCGAAATTTGAATGAAGCCAAACGCTTTGACTGATTCATCAAATCGAATGTTCCAATTCCTAGAAGCCTGTTTCAATCCATAGATTGATCTTTGGAGTTTGCAAACCTTTTGCTCACTCCCACTAAATGTGAAACCTATGGGTTGCTCCATATAAATGTCTTTATCAATGTCACCATTGAGAAAGGCAGTTTTCACATCCATTTGCCATATCTCATAGTCACAATATGCAACAATGGCAAGCATGATCCGAATAGACTTTTGCATTGCAACTGGTGAAAAGATTTCATCAAAGTCCACGCCGGGTCTTTGAGTGAACCCTTTTGCAACCAGTCTTGCTTTGTAGGCTGCAATGCTTCCATCAACTCCAAGCTTTCTCTTAAAGATCCATTTGCAACTTATGGGTTTGACCCCATCAGGCAAATCTACCAAGGTCCAAACTTGGTTGGAGTTCATAGAATCCATTTCGGATTTCATGGCTTCTATCCACTGTTCAGAGTCAGAATCTGAAAGTGCCTCCTTATATGTTAAAGGATCATTATCCTTTTGAGAAATTTCATGGAAGAATCCATACCATCTCTCCGGCTGTCTAGGAGTGCGTTCAGAACGCCTTAGAGGAGGATTTGCGTGTGTATCGAAATTCGAGATTGGTTGCGGTTCGCCAGAAGGGGACGTTTCTTCAGTGGGTGGTGTGGGATCACTTTGTACTTCTTCTAATTCTATGATCTTGCCTTTCTTTTCTTTAAGGAACGGTTCCTCCAGAAAAGTGGCATTTCTGGAAACAAACACCTTTTGCTCAGATTGATCATAGAAGTAGTATCCTATGGATTCCTTAGGATAACCTACAAAGTAGCATAAGTTAGAACGAGATTCTAACTTATCTCCCACTGTCCTTTTCACATAAGCAGGACAACCCCAAATTCTTAAGTAAGAATAACTAGGGATTGTACCATGCCACATTTCATAGGGCGTTTTAGGGACTGACTTAGAGGGAACTAGATTTAAAATCTTTGCTGCACTTTCTAGGGCATAACCCCAGAAAGAAGGTGGTAAGTCAGTGAAACTCATCATGGAACGAACCATATCGAGTAGGGTTCGATTCCTTCTCTCAGAAACTCCATTGAGTTGAGGAGTTCCCGGAGGTGTCCACTGAGAGATAATCCCATTATCTTTGAGAGGATTAAGGAATTCTTCACTAAGATACTCGCCTCCTTGATCAGATCGAAGTGCTTTGATCTTGTGACCGGTTTGGTTCTCAACCTCCTTTTGAAATTCTAAGAATTTCAAAAAAGCTTCAGATTTATACTTCATTAAGTATATATAACCATACCGACTAAAGTCATCAGTAAAGGTTATGAAATAGTGATGATTGTTTCTAGTGCTTACACTAAGCGGTCCACAAACATCAGAATGGATCAAATCCAAAATCTTAGTGGCACGTTCCACAGTTCCTTTAAAAGGGACTTTGGACATTTTTCCTTTGAGACAGGATTCGCAAGAAGTTAACTCTTTGAGATCATTTTCAGAGAATGATCCTAAAGTGTTTATCTTGCTAATTCTGTTCTTGGAAATGTGTCATAATCTAGCGTACCATAAGGGAGCTGAAACTTTGTCATCTCCCTTACGTTTAGGTTCTCGTTGTATATTCATAATATTCATATTCTGAGTTAGATAAAGTCCACTACTTAGAGTACCGATGTGAACGGAAGAGTTGTTCCATTTGATAAAGTATTTACAATTCTTAATATAAGTTTCATAACCTTCACAATCTAAAACTGGAATTGAAATTATATTACGAATAATGCTCGGTACATAAAGGACTTTATTTAAAACTAACTCAAAACTACCTAAATCTAATCTAATTGTGCCTAAAGCTCGAGCTTCAACGTTTGAGCCATCGCCGATATTCAAGATACATTCTCCTTCTTTGAGTTGTTGAACCTCATTTAGCAACTGTACATCAATACATATATGAGCTCCACAACCGGTATCAAGTACCCAAGAACTAGAATTAATAGAAAAGATTTACTTCAACGAAAAGCATACCTTTCTTTAGAGTAGCATTGTACTCTGGACAGTTTCTCCTCCAATGTCCTGCTTTGCCACAATGGAAGCAAAGATCCTCTTTCTGATCACGCTTCTTCTTTTGGGCCTTCCCCTTCGAAACGCCACCAGTGGGCCTAAGGGGTTTCTTCTTCTTCCTTTGGGCTTTCTTGCCCTTACCTTTAGAAGGCCCAGAAGAGGAAGATGGAGCATTCACCAAATGCGTTGAATGATGGTAGGAGCGAGGCTAGCAACAAGTCCACTGAAAGCTCATCTTTCAGTGCCATGTCCATGGAAGCAAGTTTCTCAGTAAGGGCGAGAAACTTGAGTCCATACTCATGGACACTGGAACATTCCCTAATTCTCAAGTGGCACAATTCCTTTGAAGTGTTATACCTTGTAACACGTTCATGAGGGCGGTAAAGTTGCTCTAAGTGGTCGTAAATCTCTCAAGCAAATTCCATGGCCTCATGTTGCCTTTGCATGTCTGGAGACATGTTAGCCAACATAAGGCAACGGGCTTGGAGAATATCATCCTTCCACTTCTGGATCGCTTCCCGCTCGGCCCGAGTGGGAGCGTCCCCTTCGGGACTAGGCTCCCCTTCGAAGAGAACATAAGTTCTCTTCTCAGAATCTATAATGATTTTTAGATTCCTCAGCTAATCAGAATAGTTGGGACCAGTC
Source organism: Lantana camara (assembly GCA_037501455.1). Classification (NCBI taxonomy): domain Eukaryota; kingdom Viridiplantae; phylum Streptophyta; class Magnoliopsida; order Lamiales; family Verbenaceae; genus Lantana; species Lantana camara. The sequence continues at coordinate 42,485,565 of CM074865.1, forward strand.
AACTTGTTTGACTCGAGGATCGATACAAGAGGGTTTTTGGTTGCCATTTCAAAACACGTAGAGAATCACAGAATCTACGACCTAAATGGTAAAACAGAGAACTACTGAGCATGCTGAATTATAACGATATACAAAAGATATGGTCTTTAATCTAATGTAGCTCCCACTGTTTTTTCAAAGATCTATAATTCCCAAAGATCTAAGAGGAACGCGTTTCTCAATGCGTACTAAGATCCTAGGCATTTCACCTCGAACCCACGACTCGCGGATATTCTAACTAAAACCCTAGGTAGGTACAACTTACCAATTCTAACACCTTTAGAACTCTTAGTAATTGTTTTTGCATCACCTATCTTTCAATATAGACCCACAACTCGTGCGACATCCATATTTACTTAGGCGTTAAGCTAGACCCATCAATCATTAGATCATGACCAAAACTTAGTTCGAACGACCCACGACTCGCGGACATCGCCCTTGCCAAAATTGACCACGAAATATTGACCATTTAAAATGATCAATTAGGTAACTAAGAACTAATAAGCTACACTAGCTATCCCACGACTCGCGGACAATAACTAGCTTTACTTATTAAACTTAAAACCTATTGATGGAATGCTAGGAATTTAATTCGAAATTTGCATCTCGAATTAAGCACCTATTTGTTCGAAATTAGCTTAATATTTAATGGGAATTTTCGAATCAACCGGAGAGTTGTCCGGTTCGACCTCACCAACATATATGTTATCCAATTTTATTAGTCTTGAGTACTGCAAGTACAACTTAAATGCATTTCAAACAAGCACATAAACAGATAACATGTCCTAACATGATACTAACATGTAATGATCATGGGTTCTACCTATCTTATGCGTGATATGTGGGAGCCACTCCACAATCACAAGTTCTAACATACATGCCACATAAACAGTTTAAATCACATAAGGGAAAGCGGTAACAAAATACGAGCCCTATCTCTATTACATTTTTACAATTGAGATTCCCCTCCCTAACATTTTGAGGGGTCTTCACTTATGTGGTCCATCTTACTCCATGGGTGCATTGTCTCCAAAATGAAAATAAAAACCTCACCACCTATCTCTACTCTCAAATTACAATAAAAGGAAAAAGACATAAAGTAATAAGGCTCAATCTTCATATTGGCCTTAGACAATTACACGGGGCAAACCCCGACCTCAAAAACAGTAATATGGAAAGCCACATAATAAATCACATAACACTACGCACATAAGTGAGGCTCCAACCTAAATTGAAAAACGCAACTATAGGGCTCCAACCGCAATTTAAACTAATCATGTGCATAAATTAAAACCATACATAAGTCTAAACCCATGATCACCTAACATGCAACTTCCGAGAATTTAAATTTAGCCAATAAATTAAAATTCCCGTTTCAAGTCCTAATGACTTAAAACATGACTTGATGCGAGTCTTATTTATAAAAGTTTTCAATAAATCCCAAACTACTAAAACAAATAAAATTCCAATTAATTTTTGAAAATTAATAATTTTATTAAATATGTCTTTTCCCAAAATATAAACCGTTTCTATTTCTCAAAAATCCCAATTTTAAGTTCTATTCAAAATTAAAATAAATTAAATTAAATTTTAATAATAAAAAGAAAATAAATTTTAAATCGGGACTGGATTGCACGAAATACAAAAAATCGGATTGCGATGGAGAAAACGGGGCCCATACGCGAAAGGGCTGTGCGCGTTGCGCGGTCGAGCGCGCGCTGGTGCGCGCGGTCCTCTCGACCGGTGCGGGCGACTGGGCAGACGACAGGCGGCGCGCCCGGCAGGCTCCAGCACAATCGTGCGGGAGGTGCTGGGCGGGACGCCCTGCGTGTGACTGGGCAGGCGGGCGATGCACGCGAGGCCCGCGCGCAGGGTTTTGCGTGTTCGTCGTAATCCGGGTTTTAGTTTCGTGTTTTCGTTCAAAAGCAAAACCAATCCAAGAAATCCAAAAACAGTTTATACAGTTTCAAATCTAAAATAGTTTTCAAAACGAATTTTACAAAACAGTTTTCAGAAACTTTCAGGAAAAAATACAGTTTCGTAATTCAGGCTTTCTAAAACAATTACAAATACTCAATCGTATCAAGCCTAAGAATTTCTACCAAATTCAGAATAATTGAGACGAATCAGAAACACGATTAACGAGGTGGCTCTGATACCTCTTGTTGGATACAGGAATCAGAAAGCAGCAGAATTTAAAAATTTTTCCAACAAAAGGATCTTGGACTCACAATCGTGTATCCAAATTCATAGAGATTAGAAACTTTCTTTCTTAATTAACTTTCTTGAAGCATTTCAAGCCACCCAAGAACGCTCTTCTCACGGCTTGATCCCCTCTCCTTGGTAAAGCTCGAATCTTCAAACTTCTAATTGGAAGCTCTCTAGAGATGGTCCAGCAACTTGACTACAATCTAACTAGTAAGGATGCTAGTTCTCTAGTTAGTGTTTAGGCTTAACCTAGGGTTTATTTTATCTTTGAGAAAGGATGGTGTTCAATACATGAACCAAAAGAATTCTCTATTAGCTCCAAGGGGATCTCGAGCTCCCCTATATATAGGAAGGAGGGTTGGCTGAAAATCCAAGTCCTTATGGGCTAGGGTTTTGGTCTCTCTCTCCTATTACTTGATAATCAAATAATTTTGACTTTGACTTTGAATTCAAATTCAAATCAACTTTCAAGAGAGCTAAAATATCCAAATCCTTTTGCATATTATTATACTTTACTTATTTAAAATAAATAACTTATTTTATCTAATTAATTAATTCACGATTAATTAACTAGATTATTTTTCTCCAAAATAAGACTTTCTTTTTAATTCAAAATTAAACCAAAGTCTGTTGAATAATTAACACTTTTAATTATTTAATATATATATATATACAATATATATATTCACGTGTCATTCACGTGACCCACACGTGTGGTTGGCACGATTAACTCGTTTAATCATTTTCAAGCCTCAACTCATGTAACCAAGTTGTTGTGTGTGACCCTCTAGCTTCCCAATTCAATTAGCAGTGACCCTAATTAATTAATTCACTAATTAATTAATCAGTCCACAGATTAAACGACCATAGTCTAGCAACAGGTGTTTAACCCCTAGCTGAATTGGAATGTTCAGATTCGACAGAATCTTTAAGTCATTAATTAATGTGAGATACAATCCTCCTACTTACTATCTCTCAACCAAGATCTAGGGTAAGGGAATAATCAGAACCCTAATAATCCATTCTTAAAGCTAAGTTCATTTCATATCTGTAACACCCGAGCGCAAGGCGTCACATCCCCCGCACGGAGACCCGACCCGAATATAAAATGGACGATCCATACCCGAGCCAAATCACGGCGAACGGGGACGAACACACACTCTAAGCTAGGCGGGACTAACCCTTGAACCATAACATCAGAGTAATTGCAAATCCGGAAGCAATAACTATCCATTACATAAACAATGAGTAAACAAAATCCAAAAATGATCCATATACATTATCAAATACCGTCACGGCTCAACAAACAAGTACGCTCCAATAGCAACATTCAAATACAATGATCACAAGTGCAAAATGTGAGTGTAAGACCAATAAACAAAAGGACTAGAAACGAAAACAAGACCTAAGACTCGAAATCCCGCCTAGCTCCCCTGACACCTGCACAAAACAACTGAAAGCCAAACGGGTTCAGTCCAAAAGGGACTGGTGGGTATAAAAGCAGGGCATAGTATAATATATGACTGTAATTAAACATTCACATGCAAGTTATAATCCCAAATGAGGTTTTTAAAGAATTTCCCAAGTGGGTGAATAGAAATCATCAAAAGGGATTATAACGATTCATTTACATTAGGTCAAGGTCATTAGTGGCCCGGCGAGTGGGCGTGCCTTATCTCCTACCAACACCTCGGGTAATTCATTAACATTCATTAACATTCATTCATTCATTCTTTCTTTCTTGTCATGCATATCATTCTCTCGTGCGCAGTCAATAACATTTACACCTTCTTCCTCCGGGTTGGTGGCGGGTTTGCAAGGCCCATCCACCCATTCATTGACCAAAAGGGGTTACATGACTCCCCAGATGGCGCTCAGCGTCCATTCCTCGCTAACTCCTAACGAGGTCCGGTTACGCCGTTCATTAGTGGGACTAGTGTGAGGGTTTACCGTCAGCCCTTGCCTCCTCGGGTCCCCACTCACACCAAGCCCCTGGGCCCCATTCAGTGCATAACATTCATTCATTCTCACCAAAACATTAGGTAGGGTTCAAGAAATAAGGGCTTTACGTTCACAATCATTTACTCGATAAAAGACTCAATATATATATATATATATATTGTATTACTTTGGCTTAAACCTTTTCACATAGGTAGATATATCGGGTCGTTTTATCTAAGTAGAAGAAAAACCCACCTTAAACGGCAACAAGGAGAACACACGAGCCCTTCAGACCGGCCTCGTCTCCAACGGACTCAAAATCTGTGCAAGAGAGGTGAGGTGAGACTCAATATGACCAAATAAGATGGTCGACAATGAAATGATTATGATATGAATGTATAAGAGATGCTATAATGTAATGGGCACGTTCATGTGCACTATTAAAGTCTTAAGGACATATAAACATTCAATTCAATCATTCAATGAAGCATTCGTATTCAAACGAGTTCATCCTTCCCATTTCACGTCAAAGGAATTTAAATTATATAATCAAGTCGTTCAATCTTTCATTCAAATTCATAATTTCGATCAAATTAATTCAAGAAATTCAAATATAATCAAGGTACAAATTAAATCACATTTAAAATTAGAACATAAACAATTAAACACATTTAATCGTATTTACAATTAGAAGTTAGGCAATTAAATACATTCAATTAAATTTAGGAAATTAAATAAAACATGAAATAGGTAACAATTAAATTTTTATAATTCAATTAAATCAAATAATGTTTAATATATAATAAATATATATATATAATATATATTAAATATATATACGTACATATACATATATGCATGCACGTACAAACCATGCATAAAAAAAAAAAACAATATGCATGCAATCAACATTTCATGCAGGGAAAAAAAAAACAGAAACAAGCAACAGCAGTTCACGAACACCACAGACATGCGTGACAAAAATACAAGGTGACACCCCCGTGTCACCTACATAGAACAGACCGAGACACCCCCGTGTCTCGGTACAGAGAAAACAACCCATGATGCACCCTCGTTCCAGCTGATAAGAAGAACAAAGACACACCCGTGTCTCGGCGTGCAGCAGCATCAACTCAAACGCAGACAGCCCCTGTTTCTTGGTTAAACACAGCAGCAAGAAGGTAGCCCCCAAGGCATGAAATGCAGTACTAACAAGGCATGAAATGCAACTTAAAAATAGCTCTAACCTTCCCACAAAAACTGACAGCAAAACAAGGCAGAACCGTAGCAGCTTTGACCGCAACTTACAGGCCAAAAACAGAGCAACACTCACGCGAAAACAGGGCAGGTTTGATCTCAATTAATCTCAACAAGTTCAGGCTAATTAAGCTATCCAAAACGCAGCAAAACATCACAAATTCAGCATGTATAACAGTTCCACAAGAGTTCATACGAGATAGGAAGACATATGTGGCTATTTCATGAAAATTTCTTAAAAGCCATAAATGAGATCTTATAAAGACCTCAACTACCATGAAATTAATGATCATAAATGAGAATAAGATATCAAAACAATTATTCTCAAGCTTGGAATCACTCAAATCCATCAAGAATTGGATGAGATCAACATAAATGCCCAAAATCGGCCATATTGCAAAATCAGCCAAAAATGCGTGAAACCATGATCAAATTTAGGGATGAATGAATGAAAATGATCAGGAATGAACATATAATACAACCCTAAGCTTACCTTGTTGATTGGATGAAGGTTGGATGAGATTTGAGCTTTGAATCTCCAAGGAAAGCTAAGTTAAGGGAAGAAACTAGAGAGCAGTGACTTTGGCTGCGAGTTGTGGTTTGTGTGAGGGTTTGTTCGGTTAGGGCAAGGTATAGCAGATTAGGTGGTTGAGTTAGGGTTCTATAGCATCAAACCATGGTTAATTTGGTCAACAATTGAATAAGTTATGGCCATTTTAGTGCAACAAGGTCAGTTTCGTCGCCGTTTCGTTTTTCGGTTGAATTTCGGAGGTTCAAATGATGTTAGAAAAATATAAGGCTAAGTTTACCAAAATCAAATTTTCGTTACGAGTTCAACGGAGTTGACGGAACTCGAATCCGAGTTCCCGAGCTCAAGATATTAAATACGGAACCAAGGGTGCGCTAAGTGCTCGTAAGCGGCCGGTTTGGATTCCAAAAATCAAATTAAATTCGAAACATATGCAATTAAATCCGAAAATGCGAAACGAACAAATATTCATATACAAGACACGTATAAGTTCAACATATTAAATTTGCATGAAATTCCGGTATCAATTCATCTCCGAAAATGCGAAACGAAGCACGTAAATATCACTCATACGCAATGTATCAAAAGAATTCATAATATTTAAAATATTTGCAATTAAATTCAAACATAATATTATATATATATATATATATATATATATATATATATTAATGCATGCATACGTATATATATACATATAACTTACAATACATGCATGCATACTGAATTTAAAATTTAATACATGCATTACATGCACACGTACACACATTATATATATATATACATTTAAATACATTTTTGATATTAATGTTATTAAAGTAAAATAATTAACATTTAATACATATAAAATAAAATTAAATATATAGAACACGTATAAATAATTATTTCGCTCAATTAAGGAACACACAAGTTATTCACATAAATTCAAATTCGAATATAACATATATTTCAATTAATCACTTATTTAACAATTAAACAATGAAATTAATTATATAAAACACTAAAACCCAATTAATTTGCGCAAATTAGTAAACACATATGTCATGTTAATATACTGAAAAGTTGGGGCGTTACAATCTCACCCCCTTAAAAGAATCCGTCCTCGGATTCACTAAATCGATCTAACGAACAATGAGAGATTCCCCGCCTCTCACAAGCAACACGGAGAGAGCCCCGTCTCTCGCAAGCAAAGGGAGCACCCCGTCTCTCAAACAAATATAAGAGAATCCCCGTCTCTTACACACAACGAGAGCACCCCGTCTCTCAAACAAATATAAGAGAATCCCTGTCTCTTACACACAACGAAAGCACGCCGTCTCTCAAACAAATATACAAACAAAAATAAAGCAAGGAAGTCTCCAATACTCCCAAGCAACACAACGCAAAACAATAATTAAAATCATGTAAGACACCCCAAAGCAAGTAACAGATATCGTTCACGTTGGTTATCAATTACTCCAAGTAATTTAACATGATGAGATATCAAAGCACATAATATAAAAATTATTGGAGTTAAGTTTGTATGGATGCATGCATCATGGACGCTATAAGTATCGTTCACCGTAGTTGCGAAATTTAGAATTGTAAGTTGTCGTTGTCCAGTGCATGATCTGTCCTGAAGATAAACTTAGTGCTCAACTTGGCTTCAACCTATTCAGGGTACCCCGGTGAAGCAATTGATGAATCCTTTAAGGATTATACTCTTGAATCCCTTCTGAATTGTACTGTTTCCAGTTTTCACCATTTCCCATAATCTTTGTTCGACCAACCAATTCTTTTCAATTGACCGAGCTTGACCTCCCCGAATACCCCTAAATCGTTTGTCCCGAACTCAGGTCTGTAGTTATTACCTTTGCCATATCGAAGTCTAGCATATCCTCGAGGATAACCACTCTGAACAACCTTGATGATTCAATCCCGACCTTAAGATGTTTATTCTTATGGTCTCTCTCAATACAAATCCTTTCCCATCTTCCGTTCCTATGATCCGTTCATCCCCTTTGACCCCCTGAAGGTTATATTCGATAATTAGTCCCATATTTCTTAAATCGAAGACAGAAGGTTCTTGACAATTCCTAGGTTTTGATTTAGATTTCTCAATGTTCATCCTCTTCGGTTTTGTTTCTTCTTAACTCCTTCCAACTCATTGGACCAAGCTTTATTGACAGCATCTCTTTCTGTGTTAATTCAAATTGATTCCCTCTCGATAAGTCAACTAGAGAGTTTCCTTAACTTCTCCGTAACTCCTCCATCTTCAAATCGACTTACACATGTAGAAAATTCAATGAACTATCTTCCCAATTCCTCGTGGAAACCTTCAGCCCGAATTTATTGGCCTAACCTTCGTTTTAATGGCCAATCGTTGAAATCATCTTATTCATTTCCGCTCACTAACATAACCCCGGATCTTCCTAATTGCACTTCCGTTATCTCTATTATTTATTTCTTCGGCCACAACTTCAAGTTTTAATTCGCCTCCTGGTCATACTCACCCCCTTACGATTTGTATCGTTGTACATCGAACTCCATCGAACCTTCTTTCCTCGGAATTCCTGATGGAAGTTTTATTGAGAGGGCTTTAAATGACATAGCAACCCATAGTCTTAGTTTTTCCACTTCTCCTCTACCGCTGTTAATATTCAAACCTCTTTTCCTCATTCTTGTTTAATCCGGGCATTCCAAGCCAACTCCGGTTATATTTTTCCTTCTGAAACTTCCCTTCCACCAACCTATCCTTAAAACGCCCCATCCCATTAATTCTTTTCCTCTTAATTCAAATGTGGCCCGTACGAAGAGATACTTGGGAAATGCGATGAAAGAACTCCTTCTAAAATAACACTAAAATGCATGTCGGGTTAAAATGACAATGTACGTGGCACACTTTGCAACAATTAAATATGCAGCACCTTAGCACAGCAAAATCAAATAAAACACGCGCACGAACATAAGTAAAGAAAATAGTGATTTGATGCAAAATATGATGCACGTGCCATGAATGTTTTGGAACCTGTCACTTATATAATAAGTTGTTAGCTCGGTAGCTTTTCCTCGTTCCTCCAATCCCAAAATTACTTTGACTTGCTAATCGTGCCTTATCCTTTCCCACGGTCTTCAAGTTTTCCATGAATCTTTTCGCCTCACTTGTATCTTCCACTATCTGGAATTGAGATTTCACGATCCCTGATTTCTTCGACATCCACTGAATTGGCCTCTGCATTTATTCCCCGAGAATCACTCGTCAACATTGGCCAAAATCTCTTACAAGATTGAACCCTAATGTAATTCTGAACCCTACTTCTCGCTATCACCGTGATCAAGACTCCCGTCCTTATCCTTTGTGAACTTAGATTGATGAATTAAGCTTGTTTTCCGATTGCTTATACCTGAGCGCATGATTTCCTTGCAAAGAGTCTCTCCCCGAGAATAATCCTTCAACCGGTCTTTGCCTTTCTTTAGCGTTCCCATTTGTTGCTCCATATCTTCCAATTCAACTTCTCAACATGACAATTCATCTTGGATTTGGAAAAACGAACTCAAATCCCGTTCTCAATATCGCCACCTTCCCTATATTTGTATTTACCCAGTTACTTGCCTCTCTCTGTACTCCCTTCTAGACTTGTTTCCCCTATTAATCAAAATCCAAAGCACCCAAATCCGACTCTTCCCGGTCTTAACTTCAACAAACTTGATTTCAAATCACTAGGCTGAGTCAGAAATCTTTCTTTGTCGACCCTTGGTGAGCAACTCCTTCCGGACCCATTTTATCTTAACTTCCTTTAATTATTGATACCTCTTCAATGATCCAAATCCGGAATCAAAATACCTTCAAGGTTTGTTCGCTTCATTCATTAGGTTGAAAGATCCCGTTGCATCCAATCAAAGGTACCTTATGTGGCAGAGCCGTACATGTCAATCTTCTAAGTTATAACCATCTCCCAATCAATCCTTATTTCACCAAGTATCCTTATATACTTGCATCTCTGAAGTCGAACCTCCAATTCAGTTCCTCACCTTTAACTATAGCTCTATCCATGAAGACCACGCATCTCGAATCCTCTTTATCATTTCCCCGTGCAACCCTCCTATCTTCCATGCCTCAGGAAGAACTAGCAATAGATCGTCTTTATCGTGGAACTTGGCCGTGGTTTGATATTATCTTTATAACCTGTAAATCATAACTCATTTTGAAGGTATATGCATGCGATTAGTACATGCATATGGCACATATTCAACACGAAAGATACGGATCCAGTATAAAATGCAACAGGTAATTCGACAAGATTAAAAGAAATACAATTTCATGTTCAAGATCGATGCACTGCACACATTATCACATAGTTCCTATACCGAACGACCTAGACTGACCCACACGACACGAGAACCCGGGTTTTGCAACCCTAAGATCTAATACCACTTAAGGATGTAACACCCGAGCGCAAGGCGTCACATCCCCCGCACGGAGACCCGACCCGAATATAAAATGGACGATCCATACCCGAGCCAAATCACGGCGAACGGGGACGAACACACACTCTAAGCTAGGCGGGACTAACCCTTGAACCATAACATCAGAGTAATTGCAAATCCGGAAGCAATAACTATCCATTACATAAACAATGAGTAAACAAAATCCAAAAATGATCCATATACATTATCAAATACCGTCACGGCTCAACAAACAAGTACGCTCCAATAGCAACATTCAAATACAATGATCACAAGTGCAAAATGTGAGTGTAAGACCAACAAACAAAAGGACTAGAAACGAAAACAAGACCTAAGACTCGAAATCCCGCCTAGCTCCCCTGACACCTGCACAAAACAACTGAAAGCCAAACGGGTTCAGTCCAAAAGGGACTGGTGGGTATAAAAGCAGGGCATAGTATAATATATGACTGTAATTAAACATTCACATGCAAGTTATAATCCCAAATGAGGTTTTTAAAGAATTTCCCAAGTGGGTGAATAGAAATCATCAAAAGGGATTATAACGATTCATTTACATTAGGTCAAGGTCATTAGTGGCCCGGCGAGTGGGCGTGCATTATCTCCAACCAACACCTCATGTAATTCATTAACATTCATTCATTCATTCATTCTTTCTTTTCATGCATATCATTCTCTCGTGCGCATTCAATAACATTTACACTTTCTTCCTCCGGGTTGGTGGCGGGTTTGCAAGGCCCATCCACCCATTCATTGACCAAAAGGGGTTACATGACTCCCCAGATGGCACTCAGCGTCCATTCCTCGCTAACTCCTAACGAGGTCCGGTTACGCCGTTCATTAGTGGGACTAGTGTGAGGGTTTACCGTCTGCCCTTGCCTCCTCGGGTCCCCACTCACACCAAGCCCCTGGGCCCCATTCAGTGCATAACATTCATTCATTCTCGCCAAAACATTAGGTAGGGTTCAAGAAATAAGGGCTTTACGTTTACAATCATTTACTTGATAAAAGACTCAATATATATATATATATATTGTATTACTTTGGCTTAAACCTTTTCACATAGGTAGATATATCGGGTCGTTTTATCTAAGTAGAAGAAAAACCCACTTTAAACGGCAACAAGGAGAACACACGAGCCCTACAGACTGGCCTTGTCTCCAACGGACTCAAGATCTGTGCAAGAGAGGTGAGGTGAGACTCAATATGACCAAATAAGACGCTCGGCAATGAAATGATTATGATATGAATGTATAAGAGATGCTATAATGTAATGGGAACGTTCAAGTGCACTATTAAAGTCTTAAGGACATATAAACATTCAATTCATTCATTCAATGAAGCATTCGTATTCAAACGAGTTAATCCTTCCCATTTCACGTCAAAGGAATTTAAATTATATAATCAAGTCGTTCAATCTTTCATTCGAATTCATAATTTCAATCAAATTAATTCAAGAAATTCAAATATAATCAAGGTACAAATTAAATCACATTTAAAATTAGAACATAAACAATTAAACATATTTAATCGTATTTACAATTAGAAGTTAAACAATTAAATACATTCAATTAAATTTAGGAAATTAAATAAAACATGAAATAGGTAACAATTAAATTTTTATAATTCAATTAAATCAAATAATATTTAATATATATTAAATATATATACGTACATATACATATATGCATGCACGTAAAAACCATGCATAAAAAAAAACAATATGCATGCAATCAACATTTCATGCAGCGAAAAAAAAAAGAAACAAGCAGCAGCAGTTCACGAACACCACAGACATGCGTGACAAAAATACAAGGTGACAGCCCCGTGTCTGTAGCACCCACACGTAGGGCCACATCCCCCGCACCATAATCCGAACCCGAATACGAAATGGAATGTCCGCACCCGAATCCGAATCATAGCGAACGGGAGACCAAACACACACTCTCGGCTAGGCGGAGCTAAACTAAACAGAATCAGAGTGCGCGGAAGCTATTAAATAAAAGCAACAACCAAAAACATCACAGAAATATATATAGGTACCAACCCACACCTATCTAAATAGTATTTACATATAAGTACCAACACTTCCTGAACAAAAGCCATCCCGGCTCGAACAAAATAAACAGTAAGTATATACAAATCCAAGCTGTACAAATACAACATAATAAAGTGCAAGAATATAAATGCACCTAACGAGACCTAGACTGACAAGTGCAAAAGGAAGACACACTTCTCCGCCTAGCTCACGCTCCCAAAACCTGCAACTAAAAGAGTAAACGAGGAGTCAGTCAATTGACTGAGTGAGGGGGCTAACGCACACCCACACCCTAAATAAATATAGAGCAGAGCACAAAGCAAAGGGTGAGAGTATGAACCGGAATAGGTTTTACAAGCTAAAACCTTTCCAAAACAAATACATATACGTTAAAACATTTCATAAACACTATCCCGATTCATATTTCTCAACATACATACAAAACATAATGCTCGGCGAGAACGAGCTTCCAACCTTTACTCCTCAGAACAAACAAAACAGAAATCATACATACTCCTCTACACCAATGATGGAAGAGCCACCGGCGGCCCTACCCATCCAAACATATACAGACTCACGAGGGGTAGCGAGCCCACATCGTGCCCTCCCCGGTTTTTACGCCGAAGGCATCGAAATATCACACCTTCCCAAACTCCCAGGGGTCGCGTGTGATATATCGGGTGGAGACTACGCACAGGCCGAACCTCGACGGCCCAAACCGTCCCGAGGGTTCCTTACCCGTAGCTCCTTGGATCCACACATACAAATCATATCATAACAAATGCCAAATCTTTCATGGCGATCTCGCTAACAGAATTGTAAAGTCTTTCCAAAACATAGCTTACATAGGCTTAGCTAATATCTTTTCCCAAAACAAAGTTGTTCACAAGATCATAAACATATTCTAATCAACACATACATATCTATATATATAATATATAGTCACATGCACGGCCTGAAAACATCACATAAGGCTTTAGGTCGCTTAGCTAATAAAATTCCTAAACCTCACCTTGTGCGTGACCAAAATCGAGCAGACGTGAACAACCTACGCCTCGGGCTCGTCAACTGGAACCTCCTCTGAAAAGAAAACACGAGAGCCCAAGACTTAGACTCTATATGAACCAAAGATGACGCTCGGCCAAATGCATGATTCATGTTCATAGATAAAATGTCACAATCAAGTCATATAATTGCATAATTATAGCACAACATATATGTTTACAATTTATTAAGCAAAACAATCAAATTATAACAATTAACATGCAAAAGAAAAGCATTTAGAGTCATACAAATGCATAAATAGGGTAAAGAGAAGTAGTGGCAGCTTCTAGGTCTTGAATTCTCCAAAGGGAAAAATCCACCCCCATGGATTTTTCCAGAGCTACTGCCTCAAATCCACCCCCGCGGATTTTTTTCAAAGGAAAAATCCACCCCCGCGGATTTGATCCAGTAGAACGGGTTTTTGGGCATGGGAACGGCCGTTCCCGTTCCCAGTACAAACTGGGAACGGTCGTTCCCACTCTCGGTCATGAACAGTAAAGGCCTGGGAACGGTCGTTCCTAGTTTAAAACTGGGGCGGGAACGGCCGTTCCGGCCTGGTTCGAAAAACTGGAACAGAATTTTAACACAGAAAACAGGGGAAGCTCCAAATTTTGCCAAAAATGGCCAAAAATCCAATCCTTAAAGTTGCCACAACCTCTCAAAAAGCACAAACAAATCAAATAAATCATGCTTGACATATAAACACTCAAATAACTCAAGAAAACGGAATTAAAATGCATGATCAAGGGAATGCAAAACTCAAGCTAAAATCATGATCATTCATAAATACTCAACCAACCAAGGTTTAAATGCAATAAATACAACATATATAACCTATATAACTCATATATGAAGCTAGGGATAAAGAATAGCAAGCAAAGAGCACATATCCAAGCTTTTGACCAAACCCTCACTATTCACGTAGGGAAGCAAAGGCATACAAAACTCACTCCAAACTCAGAAATTAAACCATGGAAACGAAAAGCACGACGAGGGGATTCCGAAACATACCTAAGTTCAAGAAAAGACGAAGAAACGAGAGAGATATTGGCTTGGAAAGTTGGATGATAAATCTTGGGGTTTTGGCTCTTGGCTCTAGAGTTGCTGCTTGTTGAACGTAAAATGAAAGAGAAGGAAAATGGTTCAGCCTTTAAGGCTGGACCGGTTCGGTTCACGGGTTCGGTTCAAGGTTTCCGGTTCAAGTTGGTTCGGTTCAACAAATACGGGTTCAAATAAGGCCAACTCAAAATTAAAACAAATAAATCACATGCAACAATAATTCAAATAATTTCATATAAGTTCAAATAATTCAAAATAGTCCTATACAAATAATCTAAAACGCAAATAATATTAAATCACATAATTTACCTGTACCGACTGTGAGTCGGGGTGTTACAACCTCCCCCCCTTCGGAGAACCTGGTCCCCAGGTTAACTGCCTGACCTGAGAACAACTCTGGGTACAACTGTCTCATCTTCTCCTCAGTCTCCCAAGTAGACTCTTCAGATTTCTGATCTCTCCAAAGAACTCGGACCAAGGGAATCTGTTTATTCCTCAACACCTGTATCTTCCGGTCTTGAATCTCAACCGGGTGCCTTACTATAGTCAAATCCGACTCAAGTTGTACCTCTTCCACAGGGAGAATAGTTGATTCCTCGGGATAAAATTTCCTGAGCTGCGAAACATGAAACACATTATGTATCCCGGTCAGTCTCGGCGGTAGGTCCAACCTATACGCCACTTCTCCAACTCTCTCAAGGATTTCAAAAGGTCCAAGGTATCTCGGGTTAAGCTTCCCACCTCGACCTATTCGAGAAAATCCCTTCCTCGGAGATGCTTTCAAGAACACCTTATCTCCGACTTCAAATTCAAGGGGCCTTCTCCTCTTATCCGCATAGCTCTTCTGACGGTCCTGAGCTGCCTTCATTCTCTGCTGAATCAACTTAACCTTAGCAGTGGTCTTATCCAATCTCTCTCGAGGTGTTGCTCTTTCGAGCTTATTCTCCTCAGTCCACCGCCAATCTTCCATATCCCAAAATAGAGGCGATCTACACTTCCTTCCATATAGTGCTTCGTAGGGAGCCATTCCAATAGAAGTCTGGAAACTGTTGTTATAGGCAAACTCAACCAGAGCTAAATGCTTATCCCACTTTTCCTTGAAATCCAGAGCACACGCTCGTAACAAATCCTCCAACTACTTAATCAGTCTCTCTGACTGTCCATCTGTCTGAGGATGAAAAGCGGTGCTGAAATTAAGCCTCGTACCCAACCTACTCTGAAGATCCTGCCAAAACTTAGCCGTGAACCTCGGATCACGATCTGAGACAATACTAGCAGGCGCCCCATGAAGTCTCACAACCTCATTACAATACAATTCTGCCAACTTCGGAGTCTTGTAAGACATCTTCACCTTGAGAAAATGAGCAGACTTGGTCAATCGGTCGACTATCACCCAAATTCCATCATAACCTCCTCTTGATCTTGGCAAGCCGGACACAAAGTCTATAGTCACTTGCTCCCACTTCCACTCAGGAATCGGAAGTGGTTGGAGAGTTCCTCCCGGTTTCTGGTGTTCTGCCTTCACCACTTGACACGTGAGACACCGCTTCACAAAGTTCGCGACATCTCTCTTCATGCCATTCCACCAGAAATATTCCTTCAAATCTCGGTACATCTTCGTACCACCGGGGTGAATGGAATATCCAGAACGGTGTCCTTCCTTAAGTATTAACCTCTTGAGGTCTTCTGGGACACAAACTCTGGTCTTGAACCTGAACAAACCGGAATCATCAAACCCAAACTTCGTCTCAGGGTCTATCCTAGACCGAACCACTAATCTCTGAATCTCTGTATCCGAAGCCTGAGAATCCAACAACCTTTGTTTCAAATCTGGCTGAACTGAGATGTTAGCTAACCGAGCCACTGAAACCAAAACTGTCGAATCCTGTCCTGAAGACCCTGCACTCAAACCTGAAACACTTGCTTTCCTGCTCAAAGCATCTGCCACGACATTAGCCTTGCCCGGATGATACTGAATCGTGCAGTCATAATCCTCTAAGAATTTCATCCAACGCCTCTGTCTATTATTAAGCTCCTTCTGAGTAAAAAGATACTTGAGGCTCTTGTGATCCGTGAATATCTCGAAAGTCGTCCCATAGAGATAATGACGCCACTTCCTCAAAGCAAACACAACCGCTGCAAGCTCAAGATCATGAGTGGGGTAGTTCTTCTCGTGTTCCTTCAGCTTCCTAGAAGGATAGGCCACCACTCGGCCATTCTGCATTAATACACATCCGAGTCCTTCCTTAGAAGCATCTGCAAAAACTGAATAACCCTCGGATCCCTCGGGTAGGGTAAGAACTGGTGCTGAAGTTAATCTTTCCTTCAAAGCTTGGAAACTTCTCTCGCACCCATCATCCCACTCATACTTCACTTCCTTCTTGGTTAACCGAGTCAACGGGCAAGCAATCTTGGAAAAGTCCTTCACAAATCTCCTATAGTAACCCGCCAACCCGAGAAAACTTCTTATCTCGGAGGCATTCTTCGGTCTTTCCCACTGAACCACGGTTTCAATCTTGGAAGGATCAACTTCAATCCCCTCACCTGAAATTATGTGACCCAGAAAAGACACTCTGTCGAGCCAGAACTCACACTTGCTAAATTTGGCATAAAGCTTGTGCTCTCTAAGTGTCTCCAAAACGATCCTGAGATGCGTTGCGTGCTCTTCTGCCGACTTAGAATACACTAAGATGTCGTCTATGAAAATGACCACAAACTTGTCAAGATACTGTCTAAACACTCGGTGCATCATGTCCATGAACACGGCTGGAGCGTTAGTTAACCCAAACGGCATCACTACAAACTCGAAGTGTCCATAACGAGTATTGAACGCAGTCTTAGAGATATCTTCTTCCCGGATACGAAGTTGGTAATACCCTTGCCTCAAATCTAACTTAGAGTACACCTGCGACCCTTGCAAGATATCAAACAACTCTTCGATATGAGGTAAATGATACTTATTCTTCACTGTCATCCGGTTCAACTCGCGGTAGTCTATACATATCCTCAAAGTCCCATCCTTCTTCTTCACAATAACACAGGAGCACCCCACGGGGACGTACTCGGACGGATGTAACCGCAAGTCAAGAGCTCATCCAGCTGAGTTTTCAACTCCTTCAACTCAGCAGGAGCCATCCGATACGGTGTCTTAGAGAAAGGCTCAGCTCCAGGATAAAGGTCGACTACAAACTCGATGTCCCTATCGGGTGGCAAAGAACCCAAATTCTCAGGGAACACATCGGGAAACTCACTCACGACCTCTGTCTCCTCAAGTTTGGCCTGATCCTTCGGTTTATTCAAAAGATAGGCCACAAAACCTGTCGCGCCGTCCCGGAGGAGCTTACTTGCTTCCATAAAAGACACAAACGGGCTGGACTTCAACCTCTCACCCGTAAAGACCACTGACCCCAACGAAACCTTCTTCTCATGACAGTCCAACTGAGCTCGGTATCTGAAGAGAAAATCCATACCAAGAATAACCCCATACTTCTTCAACGGTAGCACTATCAAATCTGCAGGAAAAACTCGACCCTCAAACACCACCGGACACTCCCTGAACACCCTGTCAGCTTCCAAAGATCCTCCCAAAGGAGTATTCACCACATACACATGCGCAGATAATTCATCAAGCAAAGCCAAAGAAGCAACAATATCCCGGGAAATAAATGAATGCGTAGCCCCGGGATCAAACAATGCATGTAGTGATATGCCATGAATGTTTATCGTACCTTCTATCACGGCATTTGGGTCGACATCAGCAGCTTCCTCCTCTCCGTCCAGAGCAAACACTCGAGCCTGCACAACCGGTCTCCTATTCGGGCAAGCATCAATCAAGTGATCAGAAGACCCGCATGCATAGCATTTACCCAGAAGTCTCCAACACCTCTCCACTGGATGTCTCCCCTGACAATGAGAACAAACGGGTGGTCCCTGAGCTGGAGCCGGTCGAACTGGAGCAACAGGAGGTGCTACGGGACCGGTAATACGGGGCTTCTTGTTCCCTAAACCCTGGGGACGAAAAGCCGGTGGAACAGGAGCTCGTGGAGCATAAGAAATGGGCCTCTTACCCAATCCAGATCCCGATCCCGATCCTCGAGTAGAAGAGAAAGGTGGAGGCTTCAACCGAGCCATTTGGGCCTCAACTTGTATTGCCCTCTTTGTAACTTTGGCCCAAGTACTCACGTTGGCAGCTTGCAAAGCTTCTTGAATATCCCGACGAAGTCCATGAAGAAACGCTCGGGCCCTATGATCATCATGATCGGTAATGTGAGTAGCATACGGAGCTAACCTCTCAAACTCCAAAATATAACCCTCCACCGTCCGGTTACCTTGCCTCAAATTAGTGAACTCTTGGAGGCGACGTTCTTGTGCACTATGAGGGATATATTTCTCATGGAATTCCTGCACAAACGTCTCCCAGTTGAATTCCATACCCATTCTCTCAAGCTTGGATCTCACACTCCTTAGCCAAATAGCCGCTGGCCCTTGAATGATACGACCCGTGCAAATAGCCTTGTCCTGGGAAGTCCCTGGACATATCTCCCATATACCTCGGATCTCGGACAACCACTCTTCCGCCTTGATATCATCACCTCCATACCACTTTGGAGGGTTGTTGTTCCGGAAGTCCCTATATATGGCGGAAATCTCTTGTCCTTCACCCGGATTTGCATTGCCCCGTTGATTCTGTTGGAGCTGATTGAGTAGGGCTTGGACAATATTCTCCGCATTCATAGGTGGTGGCGGAGGTGCATTCTGTGGAGCCGGTTCATTCAAATCAGGGGTTTGTTCACGATAATTATGTCTTCTTGGAGGCATCCTGAAACTCACAAATTCAAGCAATATGGATGCATGTAAATTAGTGTATGAATATGTATACAATTTAAGAAAATAATCAAGTAATCAAGTAATCAGTTAATCAAGTAATCACATACTCAAATCACACATGCACATAATCAAAAGTCACATTGTCCTAAGCCGTACGACCTAGACAGACCCACACGACACTGGAGCCCGGTTTTGCAACCGCGCTCTGATACCACTTCAGGATGTAGCACCCACACGTAGGGCCACATCCCCCGCACCATAATCCGAACCCGAATACGAAATGGAATGTCCGCACCCGAATCCGAATCATAGCGAACGGGAGACCAAACACACACTCTAGGCTAGGCGGAGCTAAACTAAACAGAATCAGAGTGCGCGGAAGCTATTAAATAAAAGCAACAACCAAAAACATCACAGAAATATATATAGGTACCAACCCACACCTATCCAAATAGTATTTACATATAAGTACCAACACTTCCTGAACAAAAGCCATCCCGGCTCGAACAAAATAAACAGTAAGTATATACAAATCCAAGCTGTACAAATACAACATAATAAAGTGCAAGAATATAAATGCACCTAACGAGACCTAGACTGACAAGTGCAAAAGGAAGACACACTTCTCCGCCTAGCTCACGCTCCCAAAACCTGCAACTAAAAGAGTAAACGAGGAGTCAGTCAACTGACTGAGTGAGGGGGCTAACGCACACCCACACCCTAAATAAATATAGAGCAGAGCACAAAGCAAAGGGTGAGAGTATGAACCGGAATAGGTTTTACAAACTAAAACCTTTCCAAAACAAATACATATACGTTAAAACATTTCATAAACACTATCCCGATTCATATTTCTCAACATACATACAAAACATAATGCTCGGCGAGAACGAGCTTCCAACCTTTACTCCTCAGAACAAACAAAACAGAAATCATACATACTCCTCTACACCAATGATGGAAGAGCCACCGGCGGCCCTACCCATCCAAACATATACAGACTCACGAGGGGTAGCGAGCCCACATCGTGCCCTCCCCGGTTTTTACGCCGAAGGCATCGAAATATCACACCTTCCCAAACTCCCAGGGGTCGCGTGTGATATATCGGGTGGAGACTACGCACAGGCCGAACCTCAACGGCCCAAACCGTCCCGAGGGTTCCTTACCCGTAGCTCCTTGGATCCACACATACAAATCATATCATAACAAATGCCAAATCTTTCATGGCGATCTCGCTAACAGAATTGTAAAGTCTTTCCAAAACATAGCTTACATAGGCTTAGCTAATATCTTTTCCCAAAACAAAGTTGTTCACAAGATCATAAACATATTCTAATCAACACATACATATCTATATATATAATATATAGTCACATGCACGGCCTGAAAACATCACATAAGGCTTTAGGTCGCTTAGCTAATAAAATTCCTAAACCTCACCTTGTGCGTGACCAAAATCGAGCAGACGTGAACAACCTACGCCTCGGGCTCGTCAACTGGAACCTCCTCTGAAAAGAAAACACGAGAGCCCAAGACTTAGACTCTATATGAACCAAAGATGACGCTCGGCCAAATGCATGATTCATGTTCATAGATAAAATGTCACAATCAAGTCATATAATTGCATAATTATAGCACAACATATATGTTTACAATTTATTAAGCAAAACAATCAAATTATAACAATTAACATGCAAAAGAAAAGCATTTAGAGTCATACAAATGCATAAATAGGGTAAAGAGAAGTAGTGGCAGCTTTTAGGTCTTGAATTCTCCAAAGGGAAAAATCCACCCCCATGGATTTTTCCAGAGCTACTGCCTCAAATCCACCCCCGCGGATTTTTTTCAAAGGAAAAATCCACCCCCGCGGATTTGATCCAGTAGAACGGGTTTTTGGGCATGGGAACGGCCGTTCCCGTTCCCAGTACAAACTGGGAACGGTCGTTCCCACTCTCGGTCATGAACAGTAAAGGCCTGGGAACGGTCGTTCCTAGTTTAAAACTGGGGCGGGAACGGCCGTTCCGGCCTGGTTCGAAAAGCTGGAACAGAATTTTAACACAGAAAACAGGGGAAGCTCCAAATTTTGCCAAAAATGGCCAAAAATCCAATCCTTAAAGTTGCCACAACCTCTCAAAAAGCACAAACAAATCAAATAAATCATGCTTGACATATAAACACTCAAATAACTCAAGAAAACGGAATTAAAATGCATGATCAAGGGAATGCAAAACTCAAGCTAAAATCATGATCATTCATAAATACTCAACCAACCAAGGTTTAAATGCAATAACTACAACATATATAACCTATATAACTCATATATGAAGCTAGGGATCAAGAATAGCAAGCAAAGAGCACATATCCAAGCTTTTGACCAAACCCTCACTATTCACGTAGGGAAGCAAAGGCATACAAAACTCACTCCAAACTCAGAAATTAAACCATGGAAACGAAAAGCACGACGAGGGGATTCCGAAACATACCTAAGTTCAAGAAAAGACGAAGAAACGAGAGAGATATTGGCTTGGAAAGTTGGATGATAAATCTTAGGGTTTTGGCTCTTGGCTCTAGAGTTGCTGCTTGTTGAACGTCAAATGAAAGAGAAGGAAAATGGTTCAGCCTTTAAGGCTGGACCGGTTCGGTTCACGGGTTCGGTTCAAGGTTTCCGGTTCAAGTTGGTTCGGTTCAACAAATACGGGTTCAAATAAGGCCAACTCAAAATTAAAACAAATAAATCACATGCAACAATAATTCAAATAATTTCATATAAGTTCAAATAATTCAAAATAGTCCTATACAAATAATCTAAAACGCAAATAATATTAAATCACATAATTTACCTGTACCGACTGTGAGTCGGGGTGTTACAGTGTCACCTTCATAGAACAGACCGAGACACCCCCGTGTCTCGGTACAGAGAAAACAACCCATGATGCACCCCCGTTCCAGCTGATAAGAAGAACAAAGACACACACGTGTCTCGGCGTGCAGCAACAGCAACTCAAACGCAGACAGCCCCTGTTTCTTGGTTAAACACAGCAGCAAGAAGGCAGCCCCCAAGGCATGAAATGCAGTACTAACAAGGCATGAAATGCAACATCAAAATAGCTCTAACCTTCCCACAAAAACTGACAGCAAAACAAGGCAGAACCGTAGCAGCTTTGACTGCAATTTACAGGCCAAAAACAGAGCAACACTCACGTGAAAACAGGGCAGGTTTGATCTCAATTAATCTCAACAAGTTCAGGCCAATTAAGCTATCGAAAACGCAGCAAAACATCACAAATTCAGCATGTATAACAGTTCCACAAGAGTTCATACGAGATAGGAAGACATACGTGGCTATTTCATGAAAATTTCTTAAAAGCCATAAATGAGATCTTATAAATACCTCAACTACCTTGAAATTAATGATCATAAATGAGAAGAAGATATCAAAAAAATTATTCTCAAGCTTGGAATCACTCAAATCCATCAAGAATTTAATGAGATCAACATAAATGCCCAAAATCGGCCATATTGCAAAATCAGCCAAAAATGCGTGAAACCATGATCAAATTTAGGGATGAATGAATGAAAATGATCAGTAATGAACATATAATACAACCCTAAGCTTACCTTGTTGATTAGGTGAAGGTTGGATGAGATTTGAGCTTTGAATCTCCAAGGAAAGCTGGGTTAAGGGAAGAAACTGGAGAGCAGTGACTTTGGCTGAGAGTTGTGGTTTGTGTGAGGGTTGGTTCGGTTAGGGCAAGGTACAGCAGATTAGGTGGTTGAGTTAGGGTTCTATACCATCAAACCATGGTTAATTTGGTCAACAATTGAATAAGTTATGGCCATTTTAGTGCAACAAGGTCAGTTTCATCGCCGTTTCGTTTTTCGGTTGAATTTCGGAGGTTCAAATGATGTTAGGAAAATATAAGGCTAAGTTTACCAAACTCTAATTTTCGTTACGAGTTCATCGGAGTTGACGGAACTCGAATCCGAGTTCCCGAGCTCAAGATATTAAATACGGAACCAAGGGTACGCTAAGTGCTCGTTAGCCCCCGACTTGGATTCCAAAAATCAAATTAAATTCGAAACATATGCAATTAAATCCGAAAATGCGAAACGAACAAATATTCATATACAAGACACGTATAAGTTCAACATATTAAATTTGCATGAAATTCCGGTATCAATTCATCTCCGAAAATGCGAAACGAAGCACGTAAATATCACTCATACGCAATGTATCAAAAGAATTCATAATATTTAAAATATTTGCAATTAAATTCAAACATAATATTATATATATTTATATATATTAATGCATGCATGCATATATATATACATATAACTTACAATACATGCATGCATACTGAATTTAAAATTTAATACATGCATTACATGCACACGTACACACATTATATATATATATATACATTTAAATACATTTTTGATATTAATGTTGTTAAAGTAAAATAATTAACATTTAATACATATAAAATAAAATTAAATATATAGAACACGTATAAATAATTATTTCGCGCAATTAAGGAACACACAAGTTATTCACATAAATTCAAATTCGAATATAGCATATATTTCAATTAATCACTTATTTAACAGTTAAACAATGAAATTAATTATAGACAACACTAAAACCCAATTAATTTGCGCAAATTAGTAAACACATATGTCATGTTAATTTACTGAAAAGTTGGGGCGCTACAATATCCATTTGATCTCAATCCAAGAAACCTTTTTCTTGATGTCTTGATCTACTACCTTGGCCAAGGACTCCATATGGCAGATGAATGACTCACACAATAAGAGATCACCTTGCAAATGCAAGTGTAGGTCCTTTCTTGATTCTCATTCACTTTCATGAATCACTTGTGCAGCCCCAACATAAGCCTTGAATCAGTTGTCTAAGGCGACACCCTTTAAAGCTTATACCTAAGACTACAGAGTTAAATCATAAAGTGACATGGAACCTCAAGTCTAAGGATCAATTAATCACATCAATGACTCATGAGATATTTCCTAATCTGGAAGTTTCCATTTCCTGAAATAGAAACTTCCTTTCCCATTTAGGAATGTTCTCACACGGGGCACCTCAGTGAACTTACTTATTGAAGTAAGCACCCTCATGTATCACGCACGTATCAACTATACACTTTGCACCTCCAGGAAACAAGGTGGTCCTTCTTAACGGCGTGATCCCACAAGCAAGCCTTAGAGGAGTCAGGTTGACACTCCCACTATCGGTAGGACTCATCGGCTTGGAGTATTTTACTAATCATGACTTATGTGACATAGGGCTCGTTTCATGAACCATTTCACCTAAATGGTAGAGTCCTAAAGTCATCAGGATTAGGGGAATTCTCATATATGCACAGATAAAGTAAACGCATACCAAACAAGAGCATATAAAGAAGTGTTGCCTCAATTCGTTATTTTATTCAAAGATTGTTTGTGATTACAATAAGGAAAACCACAAAGCGGATATACAATCGGCTTTCTAGGGCACTATTCCTAACACCAAGACCATGCAATTCAATTACTAACTTGATACCTAGTAGTAGCATGCGTAGAAAGGTCATTCGATTCAATATCCAAGCTCGAGTCTTGTATTAACATGCGTAGATAAGGTCAATTTGAGCATTTAACGTATATGAAGTTGTAAGTATCTAAACATAGCAATTACAAGTCGTACTTTAACAATTGATTCAAGTAGCACTAATAAAGATATCGTAATCTTAGTCATGTATAAGTATATGCAGCGCTCAAGTATACATACGTCATGGTCAATACATATAAGGCGTACATTTATTCACGTAAGGTCATACTTCCAATGTACAACGACACATTCTCGATTCCTTTATATCACACTCTAACAATCAATTCAAGTCTCATATTCGAAATCATAGATGAGTCTATGCATAGTCATCCCATATTATCATGCCCAAATGAACAACATAATTTAATCACATAAAGTCATGTTTTAAGGTAAGCGATAAATTCTCGATTCATTAATTATGCCTTCCAAATTCGTAACATGCATCGGAGCACGAACTCAAATTTTACACACATTCAAGGTTTAGAGATATTCCAATTAGATCCCCTAGGCGATTCACATAAGTTTGGAATTAATACAAAAACATCCTTTACGGTTCCTAGCAACTTGATATAAACCATCCATTTGTTAACTACTTAAGCATGATTTTCCAATTAAGCGAAAGTTCTCCCATAAGTAAATTAGACAGATTCTCAACCCAAAATCACGTATTCCAAAAACAAGAAAACAACATGGTCTAACAAGTACTTATTCATGCTTCAATTCTATTCAACACAGCTCATAATTCCTAAAGTTGCATTAATACGAGGGTTACTAGAGTTATCACATTGTAGAGCAATTTGTCCAAGGAAGCATTTATATAATTGCACAAGTAGGAGACAAGCTAAATACAAATGTAACATCTACTGTCAATCATTACCGACATAACATAAGAGAGGCCATAAAATAAATCAAGTTTATGTGAAACAAATACATCAACTATAAAATATACCACCCGATAAAGAACAATCAGTTTCTAACTTACCGTATTCATGTTAGCACTTAAAGCAATTAGCATCGCAAATCACATGCATATGATATAAGTGCATTCCAACATATATTGTTAACAGGTAATGATATCCGAACCAAATGTATGAGTGCAATGCCATGAATGCAGTTCGTACTTTTCACCGTAATAATAAAGTCATGCTCATCATCCTCTTGTCCTCCGCTCAATGCATAGGCACGTGCATGTGCCACTTGTCCCATCACCCGGTCCTTTAGCCTTCAGTTCGGTACAATTCCTTGTTATGTGTCCGGTGCTCCCATAATTAAAGCATTTCCCTAACTTCTTCCAACAATGATTCTCATCGTGGGTGATACTACCACAATGCTCACACGGTTTACGCCCTTGTGCAGTCGGAGGAGTCTTCTTCTCTTTTCCTTTGTTCCCCATAAAACGGCCCTTCTTCGGCGGAGGAGATTGAGAGAAAGAATGAGGGATAACTCTCTTAACACCCAAACTGAAACAAGGATTAGCAACATTCTTCTTAGTTCCATGTTTTTGTTCCTCCTCTACAACTTTCAAAGCCAACCCGGTAGCGATGGCCCAATTGTTGCTTCCTACCTGAGCGGAGGACCTTCCCATCTCCCCACAGAGCCCTTTCAAATACCGTCGATCCGTTTTCCAATTATAATCCCTAATCTAATGCGCTAAATCTACACAAGTGGAGCTTTCCCGAGCTTCCCCCAACATTCATCTCTCTTACGGTGAATGTGGCACGATGCTCATACAACCCTCTAGTCCCTTGTCTATCATAATTCCTTACCAAATGTTTGGTGCTGCCACAATTGAAACATCTGCCTTGTTTCCACTAATAATTCTCCCCAAGGTGTGTAGCACGACCACAATGCTCACACGGGTCATGGCCCTTGGTAGCTTGAGGGGCCGGTAATTGAGATGTAGAAATCTTAGCCTTGCCCTTCTTATCCATGTAGTGGTCTCTCTCTCGATCGTAATCCTTAGCTTTACGTTTTGGGTTACCATACATATAACACTTCTCGTGACCTTCCTTACAGTCATCCCGGAAGCGGTTGGTGCTCCCGTAGTGCTCGTACGAGTTTTGGCCCTTAATAGCCGAAGGGGTTGATGATCCAGTTGCAAAAGTTTTAGCCTTCTTACCTCCTGACTCCTTATGTGGTACTCGGGGAGTCAAAGGTGACATCAAAGATGGTGATCTCTCGGACCCCAATCCGGAAACTACACCTTTAGTTAGTAACCCTTGTTCCTTGACGGTGGGCGTAGGTATCAATGCCGGAGGTTCCAATAAGGTTTGTTGTGTTTGAACGACTTGCAAAGTCTGAATCATAATAGTGAGCAAATCGTTAACATTCGGAGGTCACGGTTGTGGTGCATTTTGATTTTCTGCCGGAGGATCTTACTCATTTTGGCGTGCCGGAGAGCGATCACTTCTACGAGGAGGCATCCTACACGCAATCTTGTCATGTATGCATGTCGATTAGTCATATGCTCATGTCACATATTGTCAAGTAAGCAATGCAATTGCATAATTTAAAAGCAATAGTTAACAAAATATACGTATCATAAGATTGTAGACAATTTGAAACAAGCTAACACATAAGTACGAAGGGAATTAAGTACAACAAGATAGTTGCAAGTTAGGTGATATAGGCAAGTAGTTAACAAAAAGGGTCAACATATTCAATCAAAGATGTACATGTAATGCAAGAACAATTATGTTAATCAACAATGTAGCATATGCAAAATGAATCAATTTAGAGCACATAAGCAAGTTGTTCCTATTGTCGTTCGACCTAGACGACTCGAGACGACTCAAGAGCTCGGTTTTGAACCTTCGGCAATGATACCAACCAAATAGGGGTGTCACGCCCCGACGAGGGCATCCCACGCCTATCCCACGCTACGGGCCTAGCTTGTATATAGAATTGATATCCATATACCCGCCGGGACCGAAGCAAGCGGTGACAAACGGACAACCTAGCTAGGCGGTACTAGACTCACAACAAGCGAGTTAAGAACAAACACAAATACGCGAAAGCTTAAAACGTACCACATGCATAAGAGTTCAATATCAATACATGCGTTTCAGTCCTTCTCAAGTCAAATATCACAAGATGATAAAGATCAATCCATCATTTAAGTGACCAACACGGTCCAGCACATAATGCTCAAAATACAGAAATGTAAATCAACCTAGAGACCCCCACGGTCCATCTAATAGGGTAACGTCATCAGCTCCATACATATTCTTCCATAAGTAAACCCGAAAGCATAAACATAAGTCATAAAGTACGCTACAACATAACGAGTACAAACTAGACTCAAAGACAAGACTCTCAAGAAAGACCCCGCCTACCTTGACTCCAAAATGCAACCTGCGGACACGGAAGGTAAAGGAGATCAGTTCAAACGGATCCGGTGAGGAGAAATATACATAATATAATATAAGGGGAGTTCAATGCATGCCCAACAAAGATATTCATAATTCATTCTTTCAAAGTAAATGCAAGTTTTGGTAAAATGAATCGTAAACCAAAGCACAGGCTCGGCGAGAACGAGCACTCCAACCGATCCTCCCAAACCAAGAAATCAAACCAATCCATCCTTTACACCGTTGATGTCGAGGGTGTGCACCCGATCATCCATAACGTAGAGAATTCGGTCAATGCAACCTAGCTCTCTCCAAGAAAACTTCAACCCCGAAACCTCCTCAGAGTCTTAGTAGTCTTGTCCACAGTGGGAAATTTGGATAAGGACATCCGTCGGCCCTTGCCTTCCCGGAATATCTCTCACCTCCATCCCCGAGCTTAAATTCGATTGCCCCAAGCAAGCGTCCTTGCAAGGTACATCATAATCTCCCTACACAACACACACATACATAATATCCAAATTAAAGTTCCGAAACCATTTTGGGTATCTATCCCATATACCAAAACTCATGTTTTACTTGTAAATCGTTTTCCATAATCAAATATCCATAATACGAGTAAAGCTCACAAAACTTGGCTTATAAAGCCTACCTATACATTTCGAAAATGGGAGTTTCAATCATCAAATGTGATAGGCCATATGGGTCCACAGTTTGAAATCATTTTAGATTATAACTCCTCACCTTTACCAAGAACCTCGAAGATCAAGCACGAACAAAGAAGGTTACACGGCCGGAGACTCACCACCTAATAAGACAAACGTACCAACAAAGATGAGACTCAACTCAATACCCAAATAGGACGATGTACGGCTTTGACATGAATGCAAGGATGCTAATCATGTGCAAGGAATGTTCAAGGATGGCATAGATTGGCGATGATGATCACATTGCATCATATGAGTCATATAACAAGCTTTCAAGTCCAAGGCATGCAATTAGCAACATGTAAATCATACTTAGCACATATGGGGGGTTTAGTGTTTCAATGCAATTTCCACACGGGCGTTTGATATGCTGCTGTTGCAAACCGGATTTACGAACATATGCTTGAAAATGATGAAAACTAAGCTCCAAAGACTCCTAAATCATGCTCCAAAGCTAATGAAATATGTATAAACGAATTTAAACATCAAATCATGTCATGAACATTTAGGAATGAATATGCATCAAAATTCCAATAAATTACAAACATGAACTTCATCTTCCTCACACAATCAAAGCTTCAAATTCAAAAATGGTGAAATCTCCAATCATGCAAGAAACTTAAGGAAATTAATCACATTCTTCATGAAATTGCCCAAGGAACAAGAATCAATCACAAATCAAGCTAAAACACACAAGAAGGTGAACATGCAAGAATTCTCAAGAAAGCTTCAAAGGTCATCAATGGTGAATTCTTCAAACAAGCATGAAACTTAAGGAAACCTATCATATTCTTCATAAAAACACATAAGGATCAAGAATCCATCATCACATCAAGCTAAAACATGCTAGAATATAGACATGCAAGAATCTTCATAGGAGCTTCAAAGGTCAACAATGGTGGTTTCTTCAAATAAACATGAAAATGAGAAGTTCTTACATCAAATCGTTCCTAGCATCATAAGAAACATATTTCCATCAACAAATTCGGATTTAATCCGACGAACATGAACCCTAGATTCACATTCAAGCTCAAAACCTTCAAGAACACAAACCCATGAGAAAGAGCACATAATCTTTACCTTGAGAGTTGGAAATCGAAGAGGAGAACTCGTTCTTTAGTCTTGAATCTCCAGCTTTAATCTTCGATCTTGGTTCTTGAAAATGGCTTGAAGGTCTTGGGTGTTCTTGAAAGAAGATGAATAGGTTGGAGAGAAAAGTTAGAGAGAGGGAGGGTTTGAATCTTATGAAATAACGTAACTATGAGTCTTAGTGTTATAATCTGAATTAGACAAATTGGATCAGCTGAATAGGGTCATGGAGCGGGTCATACATGTTGGATTTAAGTGAAGTTAGGTCTCAAATTGGGTCAGAATTGAAATTGGGTCGTAGGTCAACAATTAAAGGCTTAAAAGGTTGACTTTTTGTAAAATGGCCATAACTTCTTCGTCCGAACTCCAATTTGAGCGATTCAAGAACCCACGAACTCGTAATAGAATTATCTACTCAATTTCATTAGGCTCTAACCAGTTCTAGGCTTGGAAAATAAATTTACCATTTAGTCCCTAATTAAGCTTTAATGTCGAAATAAGCACATTGTTTCGTTTCACCATAAAGTATGCTATGAAAACTCTTTAAGCACGATGCGAGCACATAATTATCATATCAAGTAGCCACATAAGTCATGCAAATCATATCTTTCACGTAAGCACAAATAAAACGATCAATTAAGGCATAGAAAGATAAATCGTGCACTCTCATACCAAACCTTACCTTGACTGAGAAGCGGGGCGTCACAGCCTCTTCCTTCCGGAACAAACGATTGAAATCAACACACGAAAACACTGAAATCAATCGAAATGGCTCGGAGCTCATCTTCCAAATTCTTTTGCAAATGGTAAAATGAATTTATAGAGGGCACTATTTATAGGAGTGAGAATTGGCAGGAATCGAGAAGATGAAATGTCGCAATGATTACTGTAGCACCCCGAGGGTAGGGCACCACATCCCCGCACTAGAGTCCAACACGTGTATCGAAATGGAGGATCGGTGCACGTATCGAACAATAGCGAACGGCTGACAAACAAAACTCACACTCTAGCTAGGCGGCCTAAACCCTCAATCAGAGTACAAAAATAATTCAAATCATAGCCGAAGCGATAAAAGTAATTCATAATAATTCCCAAGATCAACATAGATACATATTGTATAACATAAGAGCATGCTAAGATCATATACAATGCCCAACCCGGGCCAAAATTCTAAGTGTCAAAGTATTCATAATACATAGCTTCAGAATTCATAAGTATGAAATATAAACCACTACAAATACGGGAATGAAGACTCGAGCTAAGACACAAGTGAGACTCAAAAGACAAACTTGCCGCCTAGCTCAACTCCGACGGTACCTATAACTCAAAGAAATGAAAAGAAAGAAACAACAACGAGGGTTAGTCGTACTGACTAGTGAGGGGGCTAACACATGCACCCATAATACATATATAGCAAAGCACTTATCAAAATCATAAAAGATCCATAAACCGAGATTGGTTTTTGCAAGCTAAAGCATTTCCTGTGATAGTATATATATATATATATATATACTTAAAGAAGTTAAAGGCCATAGGCCAAAATGACAAGTTTTAGGTATTTAGGAGTCCATCCCCGTTTTATAGATCACATAAATTCCCACAACTCGGCGAGTACGAGTTATTCCTCCAACTCCTACAAACAAAGATATAATCAAAATAAAATTCATAAACCATCCTTTCTCCGGGTGATAGAAGGGTTGACGGCTCTAACTATCGATCAAATTCACACGAGATAAGGTTAATTACATCCTTGAAATCTTCGACGGTCATCTCCGGCGGCTCAAGAGCATCGTCCTTCCTCAACCTCCTAAGGTTAGGCGAGACTCTCAAAGGAAAATATTGATGGAAGAGTTCGGTGACCCCTCGGTCGTCCCGAGATACCATACCACTCTTCGGGGCCCAAATCATACTTCAAAAATCATATTTTCCAACGAAGCTTATCTTTCAAAGCCTAAAACTCGCTTACACATGCACACGTATCAAAGGGTTTCAAATCAAGAGTAAAATAGCTTATATACGTATACAAATCGTTTTCAAAGTCTTATAACAAATGGAACAAGCCCTCAAAGTACATATCATAAACGTATCTAACACATATTATACATAACTCGCATTGGGATTAAAAACAAATAGGGTTTTAGGTCATTATAGCTAAAAGAACAAAACCTCACCTTTCCAACGTGTAGTGGTGACAAAAGAGAATGAACCGGACACCTAAAGAGTAACCTCATCGTCAACGTGAGGGTTAACTGGACAAAACAAACAACAAGGAATACTCTTAGACTTACAACATACCATATAGACACTCGACAAATGTGTATGCATGTATATGATGCAAATGAAATGAAATGAATTCATATTTATATCACACAAGGTCACATTTTGCATATTAGGTCATATTTCACCAATGAGGGCATAAAACGAGCTATAAATTCATAACTTAAAGATTAACACATAATATAACATGTTAACATAATAAACGAGTAAAAAACGAATCACATGAAGCAAAGAAACACATGCAAAATGAAGAAAACATATACACATGCATGAAGGCCGGCCGCGGCCGCTACCCAAATTCTTCACAATTTGGTCGCGGTCATGACCCTTAAGTTGAAACTAGGCTAAAAAACGGTCGCGGCCTGTAACATCATGCATTTCGGGCCCAAGCAAAATTCCTTTTAAAGTCCCTAGTTACTATCCATCCCTAAATGTAGAAATTTTCCGGGACATCGTTACCTATCCAATATTGGGTTTAAATAAATCCTTACAAAATTTTATCAATTATGACATCATTTACAAACCCTAATTCTCATTATAACTCCCGTAATAACCAAAACCGACCAAAAACCTTACTTTAACCCTAAAATTAGAGATTTCCGAATTCCAACATTTTCTAAATCAATATTATAGTAAACACGATCCTTGAATTATTTAATGAATTTTCATGCATTTACCGAAACTTGATTCCAACCGTAGCATATTTTATAAATATTTTCCCTTTTAAAAGTTATCATTTTATCATAAATGATTAGCTTTCATTTAATATTCAAAATTATACTTAAAACGTTTCATGAATTTTTCTCCAACTATGATAATTTTCCCAACCTTTAAACCTCTTTATAGCTTTGTTTATATAATTTATCATGATTTTCATCATCTCTAATGTTTATAACTTTCAAACAAGAAACCTAAACGTCCAACATTTATAATCATGACGAAGCTTATTTTTCACTCATTCTTTTATTATTTTTACCACTTCAAGTTCTCGTTTCTCAACTCTTGAATAAATTTTATATTATTTTCCATTTATTTTTATTCACTATGACATCATTCATGACATTACTTTCCTAAAATAACCTTTCTAAAAATAGAAAGTTTAGATATATGAATTTAATTCTTCCACATTTCCTAACAAAATTCCATACATTTGCGTGAGTTAGGAAATTCCACATTTCTATATAATTTCTCCACACAATTGTGAAAAATTAGAAGACTTCCACATTTCCTACATAGATTCCACACATTTGTGTGATGTAGAGATTTCCACATCTCTTACATATTCTTAGAAATTGCTATAAGGTCCCTCATTACAACCTATAAATACCCTTGAAGAGAACCATTTCTAACTCGGAAATTCCCTCACTTCTAACACACAAATCCCTCTCTTCTCTCCCCTCAACCTGACGCCACAACCCCCCTCTCCAAGAGACATCAAGGTTAGTTTTTGTGCTTTAATTTATGTCTTATTTTATTTTTAAATTATGCAATTTAATTTATATTTTATATGCTTTATATTATGTTTAGAAATTCATGATAGAAAATTTATATTGTAGGAATTTATATTTCATTAATTAAAGTTAGCAATTTGATTTGTAAAATGCATGTTTATTATATGAATTTATTTGAATATGTGTTCATATATTCATAAATATGTTCTTGAATATTAGAATGAATGCATGCTTAGGAAATTTAATTAAGAATTATTTTTCATAAGAAACTTATATATTTTTCTACATTATGTCTCAAATCTTATGTTATGAATATGAAATTGAACAAGAATGATCAAGAACCTATATGAACACATTCATATGACTAAGAACATGTTCATAATGTTCTTGAATAGATAATAGTGCACGTGTGATAGTGTGTGTATGTGTGTGTTTAATTTTATGTTATAAAGTGTTTAATTCTTAAGAATCTGAATAGTAAATGTTTTTAATAGTAACTTTGACTTTTTGGTCAACATGTATTAATATTATTTCAAAATTAATATCAAATTAATTAAAAATTGAGTTTTAGAAATTTTAAAGAAGGATTCTGAAAATCGGCAATCTTGTAAATGTTTTCTAAAACATGACCTACATTGTCAAGTTAAACCCTAAATTCCATTTCAAATACTTATAATTAGGATCATAATGTAATTAATAAATAATTGATTAATTAAAGGCTTCATAAAACCTGATTAATTAATTAAATTCCCTTAAACGGTTAAAATTAGGGTTTACCCGGAATTCTCTAACGTGTTACAAAATATGCACCTTATGTGATTATTTGATTAGAATATTATGTACCTTATGTGCTTATTTAATTGGAATA
The DNA here is from genome assembly GCA_037501455.1 of Lantana camara. Lineage (NCBI taxonomy): Eukaryota > Viridiplantae > Streptophyta > Magnoliopsida > Lamiales > Verbenaceae > Lantana > Lantana camara. Next base: position 42,520,297 of record CM074865.1, read on the forward strand.
AAGAACTAGTCCTAAGCCTATAGTAGTCAATACTTTCAGGCACACTGGAATCCACATTACAATGTCTGACTACCGGTATAGGTCAGGGTTAAAATGTTTTCAACTGGAATCATGCTATACATATGTATCTATATAAAAACTACTTCGAAGCCTACCTATAATTTTGATTTACTACCCTCTATTTATATTATTGTACTACAATGTCCCTCTTAAGGGAAAAATACTTTCATGCCGGAATCAACGTTTTACTAGGACATTATATATTTCAAGTCCACTTTATCAAAACATTGATTCTAGGTTATGTAAGAAAAATATTGTTCTTGATTCATGTTATGGGCCCTAGTTGTATCAAGCGAGCAATTACCCGGAAGGTATCGGGCCGAGGGTATTGTTGGTGCTGCGGACTGCCACGAACTCTTGGTAGTGGTTTAGCTTGAGGTTAGCTATTCCACACCAAGAGATTAAAGGAGAGATAGCTGCCTCCCGAATAATGTTCATGGTCTCTAGGATTTGATCCCCTATTGACACCAAGGAGTAGCGGAGGTATTATCGTATTAAATTTCATTAAAGTATCGGCGCCTTGATCAGCCCGGTACTGTTTTACCAATTATTTATGGAGTTAAGGATGGAGAGGCCTAGCTTGTAGGCATTAAAGTTCTTGTTATAGACGGTTCATGTTTCTACAAGTATTCCGAATTAGCCCTATCCCTCTTTTAACAAATTATTATGAACCTTTTCATATTTGTTATATCCTATTGCTAATATTTTAGATAAAGATCTCCTTGATCATATAAATATAATGTAACACCCCAGACGAAGGATGCCACATCCCTCGCACTAAAACCCAGACCCGGTCATGAAATGGAAATCCATGCCCGAATCCACATCAAAGCAAATGGGAGACAAACACAGAGCGCGGAAGCAATTTAAACTTTCAACATTAGATAGCGGAAGCAACTAAATCAACATTTAAAGCAAGTGACGGGTTCAACTAGCATAGATACCTAATCCCGAATATCAAATCTGCATAACGTAATAACCAACAAGTGCCACGCAGGGCCGAATACGAATGCTACACAGGGCTACAGAAAGGTAAAGTATAATCTCAAGTCTACAAGTCAAAATATAAGTAAAGTGTATGAAGGACAAATGCAATTAGAGAGGCTAGACTGACGAAGTGCAAATCAAAGTACTCACTCCCCACCTAGCAAACGCCGACAGACCTGCAACTAAAAGTCTAAATGAGGGGTCAGTCAACTTGACCGAGTGAGGGGGGCTAACGCACACCCACAATATATATATAAAGCACAACACAGATCAAAAGGAGGGAATCATGAACCGGAGATAGGTGTTGCATGCCAAAGACATTTCCAAAAGTACCCCAAAAGATAAGTATATAAGTGTTAGAAAACATTTCAGAAACTCTATCTCGATTCACGATTCCCAAGACAGAACAAAACGCAAGCTCGGCGAGTACGAGCTTCCAACCTTTACTCCTCAGAACAGAAATTCAAATCAATCCATCATCTACACTAATGATGGAGGAGATGCACCGTCCCCAAGCCATCCAGAACTGACCCGCCCTCAAGGGGTAGCTATCCCACAAGAGTCCTCCCCGGATAAAACACCGAAGGCTCAAGATATCACGCCTCCCCTATCTCCCTGAGTCGCGCAATGATATCTCAAATGGAACTACGCACATGGTTGAAACCCCGACGGCCCTAACCGTCCCGGGGGACCCATTACCCGTAGCTCCTTGGATCCACAATAGAACAGAACAGATACCATATATCATGGCCAACTCGCTACAAAACCATAACATAACTGAATTTTCCAAAATAGCTTACATATGCCTCAAAAACACATTTTTGTATATATCCCCACGCTGTGGAATTTAAGCCCTCGGGCTCCCACCCACGCAGGACGCACATACAAGGTCATAAACATATCATACCCAACACGTATGTATTTATATTAAGGTATACTCGCATGCAAGGGTAGAAATCAGCATGTAAAGGCCATAGGTCGCATAGCTATACAAAATCCTAAATCTCACCTCGTCGTAGTGGAGTCTGAGACTGTCAAGGGCCAAACATTCTAAACCTCGGGCTCACCAGCACCACCAAACTCTGTAATAAGACATACAGAAACCCAACTTAGACTCTACATGAACCAAGTAAGACGCACGGCGTACAAAGTATGAATGACATGCAAAATGGATTGATGCTTATCAAGTTGGTCACAAGGGACAATTCAAATATTCAAGTAAATCATGCAAGTAATGAAGTATTAAGGTTCAGAGGTGCATTCCAAGTCATATTGTAGCATGTGAGTCAAGTAGCAACTCAAACGAATCAAATACGCACAAAAAAGCAAGTAAAAGGTTCACAGACGCATGGGAACGGCCATTCCCATGTATAACACAACATGGGAACGGTCCTTCCCATGCCAAGGCCAAGCGAGACTGGGAACGGCCTTTCCCAGTCCAAGCACTCATGGGAACAGTCGTTCCCATGTTCAGTCCCCCAAACCAAACCCTAGCCCGGAAGGGCCGTTCCAAGCTTAAAGCACAAAAGGGAACGGTCGTTCAGGTCATGGATCTGGAGCAGAAGTTTGACAGCTTCGGGAAGAAGAAGGGGAAGACCCAAAAACAACAATCCAACACGAAATCAACCATACAATATCACAAAATTCAAGTATAACATCATATAAATCATGCTTAGTATCAAAACATCAATTAATTCAAGTTTAGGAAGGTTTTTGCCCAATTTCTCAAACACCCATTTTCTTGAATTTCAAGCTTAAACATCAATATATGAATTCCTAGCCTTCCTTACACGAAATTCCAGCAATTAGGACACATAAGGAGCATTCAAATCACCAAGGCTTGCTTAAGGATTCAAGAATTCATCATAATCTTCAAGTTGGGCATAAATCAATAATTTTCACATGATTTCTCCATTCATGTTTATACCAACAATTTCATGCTCCAAATCCAAGAATAGGAATGAAATACTCATCAAAAGAGATCCAAAACTTACCTTGTCTTGTGAAGGAATGAAGAATCGTAGAATATGAGCTCTTAGAATGAAAGATGGTTCAAGTCTTGATCTTCTCTTGAAGTTTCTCCATGAGTTTCTCTTTGAGGCTAACTTGTGTGGTTTGAAATGAAATGAAAAGGGGATCTAGGTTATGCAGTGGCTGATAGTTTTAGGTCAAGATAAGAAAACCGTTTTAAGTAACTCCCGGTTCAAGTGAACCGGTCAATAAAAGGGATAAAGGCCCAAACGGTATCCAAAAATTGTGAAATAAATTCCATTAGACTCGAATCATTGAAACGAACACAATGGCGGTGTCGGAATTCGAATTCGAATTCCCGAGCTCATATAGGTCCCGAACGACCCAAAACTCACCTAACTCATGTTAGGCCCAAACACACAAATAGGTCCAAGTCCTGTTTAAATCCAACTCCAATAATTAATTTAAATTCAACCAAGTTCCATTCTTAAGTTATCATGCAAGAATTCATATTTTACCGTTATGGATTTTAGTCAATTAAATCACACTTTCAATCAAAGTTGGATTTAAACACATAAAAAGGGAATTACATCACATAGGTGCGTAAGGTAAACTCTCTCGTGGCGCATACCTGTACGATTTATCAGACGGGGCGTCATATATATATATATATATATAAACTAACATACCCCTTTCAGTGAGTCACTTTAACTAACCCTCTCGCCTACTTTAAAATGGATGATTTCATGAATTAAGGAACGACAACTAGAGGTATCTTGAAGCATTACAATAGTAGGTTGGATCCGATCCTAAGAGTACACTGTCTTGAGCTTATTCTCTGTAGAAACAAACTCTCTCATACTTTGTCCTTGCAGGTCAACCTGTTGTACTCTTTTGCGAACTACTTTGATCAATAATGATAATCCTTATTCCTTATAAAGTTATCCTCCCCGTTTATTGGCAAAGTTTGAATCTCTTTATCTTCCGCTGCACTAGGACATGCATTCCACTTATGTATTATCTTGACCGTTCGCCGTGGTATTTTCTGAGTGCTAGGTCTAATCACCACTTGGGGAATATTGTGGTGCAGGGGTTGTAGTGTTGGGGAGGCACTACAGTTAAAGTGGTATCAGAGCCCTAGGTTCTAGAATCTGGGGTTCAGGATTTATAAAGTCTCACGAGTATTCTCGTATCTTAAGTGCATAAATTGTGATCAATCACTGCTTAGGGCGACCGACCAGCATGTGATTTGTTGCAATTGTAGTACTAAACCCTTCTTCAGTCAAGTCAACCATATAATATTAATCCACACCAAAATCCTGAGTTTTATCGAATCCTTCAGTACTTTCGAAACTATCCATTTCACTGGTAGATTTGGTTATAAGATTTACATCTTCTTCACCTTACTCGCATCTCCAACTTGTGAAAACCCTTCCTGTACATTTCCTAATTCGTTCAAGTCTCGAGTTATTAAAGTTTCTTCAAGATAGCAGTAGGACCGAAAATTAAATTATTGATTTCCTGTACCTTTACATACCTTACCTTGGCTCAAGGTGCTATGTGTCTTAATTGTTATTACTTGGAAATTTTATTATCGTGACCATCTGTAAATCATTCTCAACTATCATGCACCATATTCTCTCCAAAAGGGTGATTCCAGTTTAAAATTATCATCCCCAAAGTTGTTAAAGGTATGTATTCCAAACATGCCAGTTACTACTTTATAAGACCCTGGCGCCACACATTCATTCATTGTATCTCAATTGTATGTGCATTTAAATTCTTTCCCTAAATAATTACCTTATGTGCTTAAGGTGAATTCTTCTTTGGAAGTTGCTTCATCATGAAGAGAAAATATAAACATTACCTAAAGTTATTATGAAACATGAATAGAATCTGAGGACAGATTCTCTTTAAGGGGGGTGGATTGTAACATCCCGAATTTCAGGGCCAAGAAAAATTCCTTTTAAAGTCCCTAGTTACTATCCATCCCTAAATGTAGAAATTTTTCGGGACATCGTTACCTATCCAATATTGGGTTTAAATAAATCCTTACAAAATTTTATGAATTATGGCATCATTTCCAAACCCTTATTCTCATTATAACTCCCGTAATAACCAAAACCGGCCAAAAACCCTACTTTAACCCTAAAATTAGAGATTTCCGAATTCCAACATTTTCTAAATCAATATTATAGTCAAAACGATCCTTGAATTATTTTATGAATTTTCATGCATTTGCCGAAACTTGATTCCAACCGTGGCATATTTAATAAATATTTTCCCTTTTAAAAGTTATCATTTTATCATAAACGATTAGCTTTCATTTAATATTCAAATTATACTTCAAACGTTTCATGAATTTTTCTCCAACTATGATAATTTTTCCAACCTTTACACCTCTTTGTAGCTTCGTTTATATAATTTATCATGATTTTCATCATCTCTAACGTTTATAACTTTCAAACAAGAAACCTAAACGTCCCACATTTATAATCATGGCAAAACTTATTTTTCACTCATTCTTTTATTATTTTTACCACTTCAAGTTCTCGTTTCTCGATTCTTGAATAAATTTTATATTATTTTATATTTATTTTTATTCACTATGACATCATTCATGACATCACTTTCCTAAAATAACCTTTCTAAAAATAGAATGTTTAGATATATGAATTTAATTCTTCCACATTTCCTAAAAAAATTCCATACATTTGTGTGAGTTAGGAAATTCCACATTTCTATATAATTTCTCCACACAATTGTGTAAATAGAAGACTTCCACATTTCCTACATAGATTCCACACATTTGTGTGATGTATAGATTTTCACATCTCTTACATATTCTTAGAAATTACTATAAGGTCCCTCATTACTACCTATAATTACCCTTGAAGAGAACCATTTCTAACTCACAAATTCCCTCACTTCTAACACACAAATCCCTCTCTTCTCTCCCCTCAACCTCATGCCATAGTCCCCCTCTCCAAGAGACATCAAGGTTAGTTTTTGTGCTTTAATTTATTCTTTAATTTAGCCTTATTTTATTTTTAAATTATGCAATTTAATTTATATTTTATATGCTTTATATTATGTTTAGAAATTCATGATAGGAAATTTATATTGTAGGAATTTATATTTCATGAATTAAAGTTAGGAATTTAATTTGTAAAATGCATGTTTATTATATGAATTTATTTGAATATGTGTTCATATATTCATAAATATGTTCTTGAATATTAGAATGAATGCATGCTTAGGAAATTTAATTAAGAATTATTTTTTATAAGAAACTTATATATTTTGCTACCTTATGTCTCAAATCTTATGTTATGAATATGAAATTGAATAAGAATGATCATGAACTTATATGAACACATTCATATGACTAAGAACATGTTCTTAATGTTATTGAATAGATAATGGTGCACGTGCGATAGTGTGTGTATGTGTGTGTTTAAATTTATGTTATAAAGTGTTTAATTCTTAAGAATTTGAATAGTAAATGTTTTTAATAGTAACTTTGACTTTTTGGTCAACATGTATTAACATTATTTCAAAATTAATATAAAATTAATTAAAAATTGAGTTTTAGAAATTTTAAAAAGGATTCTGAAAATCGGCAATCTTGTAAATGTTTTCTAAAACATGACCTACATTGTCAAGTTAAACACTAAATTCCATTTCAAATACTTATAATTAGGATCATAATGTAATTAGTAAATATTTCATTAATTAAAGGCTTCATAAAACCTGATTAATTAATTAAATTCCATTAAACGGTTAAAATTAGGGTTTACCGGGAATTCTCTAATATGTTACAAAATATGCACCTTATGTGATTATTTGATTAGAATATTATGTACCTTGTGTGCTTATTTAATTATAATAAAGAACTAGTCCTAAGCCTATAGTAGTCAATACTTTCAGGCACACTGGAATCCACATTACAATGTCTGACTACCGGTATAGGTTAGGGTTAAAATGTTTTCAACTGGAATCATGCTATACATATGTATCTATATAAAAACTATTTCCAAGCCTACCTATCATTTTGATTTACTACCCTCTATATAGATTATTGTACTACAATGTCCCTCTTAAGGGAAAAATACTTCCATGCCGGAATCAACGTTTTACTAGGACATTATATATTTCAAGTCCACTTTATCAAAACATTGATTCTCGGTTATGCAAGAAAAATATTATTCTTGATTCATGTTATGGGCCCTAGTTATATCCGTAGCGAGCAATTACACGGAAGGTATCGGGCCGAGGTTATTGTTGGTGTTGCGGACTGCCACTAACTCTTGGTAGTGGTTTAGCTTGAGGTTAGCTACTCCACACCAAGAGATTAAAGGAGAGATAGCTTGTAACACCCTGAGCGGAGGGTGCCACGATCCTCGCACCATAGCTCGACACGTGTAACGAAACGAAGACTCTGCACACGTATCAAACTACATCGAATGGGAGACAAACAAAAACAAAAACCCTTGGCTAGGTGGTCTAGGCCCTAATGCAGAGCGCGCAACAAAATTAAAATCAAAAGGGCGGAAGCAACAGGATCCATATAATCAATCATACGCACTAACAAGATCATTTATAGCAATTATACGGCTCATGCCACTTGAATACTTTAAATCGTATATCATGCTTTCTATAACCAAATCTAATTCATATACATAAGTTCTAAATTCAAAATACATAATAAACTGAAAGAGAATGCATGAGACTAATAAAACGACCCAAGACTCGAAAGACGACCGCCGCCTAGCACCAACTCCCAACCGAGAACCTGCAAAGCTCAAAACAAAAAGGGGAAAAAGAAAAGAAGCAACGAGGGTGAGTCCTAAAGACTGGTGAGGGGGCTAACACACGCACACGTACATATTAGTAAGAGCATATCATATTCAAATGGAAAATGTTCATGAACCGGGCTTGGTTTTTGCATTCTAAAAGGTTTTAACCCGTGATACTATACATAAGAAGAAAGGTTTAGGGCTGAAGGCCAAAATTAACCACGTTTTAGAAATTGAGAGTCCACCCTCGTTTCACAAACCATAATGGATACTTAAGCATAAGCATAACGTCATAACTCGGTGAGTACGAGTTCTAACCCCACTTACTCCATAACAAAGCAAAGCGAAGACAAAGAAAAAGCATAAACCAATCCAACCTTCTCCGGTTAGGGAAGAGAGATGCCCCTCTCAACCCCCACACTTACCTTATCTTAGTGGTGGAGTCGGGGGATCTTACTCCAACCTGACGGGTTATACCGCCTACATGTGAGACCCGCTTTCTCCTCGACCTCCCGGGGATGAGCAAAGCCTCACCTAAGTGGAGAAGTATACAAGGGTTGCAACTGGCGACCCCATCGGAGAAAGTTAAAGAGTCCAAGTATAACCAATGGATATCCCTTTTGGGTAGTGGTTTAGGCCCAACTTCAGGTTATACTCGGTGGGCTTGGAGACTTGCACTCTCGTCCAACGGGTCCACGGACCCGGGGCGTAACACCCCTCTCAACCTCCACACTTACCTTATCTTAGTGGTGGAGTCGGGGGATCCTACCCGATCTTGACGGGTTATACCGCCTACATGTGAGACCCGTTTTCCCCTCGACCTCCCGAAGATGAGCAAAGCCTCACCTAAGTGGAGAAGTATACAGGGGTTACAACCGGCGACCCCATGGCCGACCCGGGTCTCCCTTACATACAACTCTGGGGCCCAAACGTATCACGCTTAAACACACACGCACATGGACATATCTTTCAAAGTCCCAAAGCTCACTAAGCAAAACTCACACCAACTCTTTTTGAAAATGAATAAACAAAACATAGCTTATATACATATAAAAGTGGTTTCAATGGATTTCATAGAAAATGGGCCGAATTCTACAAAATACATACCAAACAATTATCTATATATATATATATATATATATATTTCGTATGCGGGCTTAAATTACACTTTGGATTGTAGGTCATTTTAGCTAAAAGGAAAGAAAACCTCACCTCCGAGAAGCAAGGTAGACAAAAGAAACCAATGGACGCCTAAGAGACAACCTCCTCACCCAGGGCACGAACCTAAGGACAAAAGAGACAACAAGAGACATACTTAAACTCAAAATGAACTAATTAGACGCTCGGCATATGCATATGTATGCAAGCGATGCAAATGAAATAACAACTCACGCGTTCAAGCATTCAAGTTCACGCATATTTTCAAGAATCGAAACACAAGAATTAAAACATAACATATCAAATAAGCATCATATATAGCAAATCATATCACAACTCATGCATATACAAGGACAGAATGAGCAAAGAATGCAACAAGCGCAAGAAAGTTTCACACGTAGCATCAAAATGGATATGTAATCACGGTCACGTTTACACACTAAAAACAAAGCCATAAAATCAACTCAAACATCCTAACATATAATATAACAAGTTAAAAACACGTTAGGATCATAATCGGGGTGGGAAATAGCAAAGAGAAGCACCATAATCACAAAACGAATTGCCGCTGCCGATCAAGTCTTCGACCTTTTGGACCCCTTCAACGCGTTCGGGGCATCGAGACGAGTCCGTAGACTTTGAGTTTGCCCTATTCTGACGTCGTTTGTCCCTTCTATCGTTCGTCTTTCCTGCGAGGACCCGGGATAAAACACCCGGACCCTCGTTTTTCGAGCAAACGGTTCAGCTGCTCTCTCTCTCTCTTCTCTCGTTCTCTCTCTCCATGACGCTCACATACACCCCAAGGTGTGATTTCACACACTTGCCCAAACTCGCTCGTTTCTCGACGGAATTCGACGATCCAATAGTCCATTTCGATTATCTCGACGACGCGGTCACAACCGTACCAAGAACTTGACCAACCGATGGCTGAAGCTGGAGATATTGGCAATTTACAATTGCGGCTGGAATGAGTGGCCGAACCGCCACTTCGCCGCCCTGTCGCGGCGGTTTCCGGTGGGGTTCCGGCTACACGCGCCCCAAACCCATAGAGAGGACTCCCCGGCGTATTGTCTGACGTCGGCGGCGCGACCATCCGGGCCGCGACGGCGCCGTACGCGCCGCCTGAAGCTCGCAGCGACGGCGATTTCACCGGTCCGGCGATCTTTTTCGACGAAGGTTGGTGTTTCCTACCCTTTTCCGACCCCCTGAGTCCATTTCCGGCATCGTTTTCACCGAATTTTAGCCGTAGGTGGTGGTTCCGGCAACGTGTGCGGCGGCAGATTATTCGGCGGCCAACGGGGGCCTTTTCCGGCCATCTTTTGGCCTCGGTCTCTTCACGAAAGTTGTTCGGAATGACGAGAACTAGTGGCCTTTGATCACACGACTCCTGATTTGGCTAATTGGTGGCGGATCGCGGTGGCACAGTGGCGGTGCAACGGCGGCGCTAGCTACGAGGATTTTTCCGGCGAGCTACCTTAGGGCTTTCGAAGAGCTCGTCATGGGTAAGATAATGCCTTTTACGGATCGCATTTTGGTTCACCGGTTTAGAAGTAATTTGGATTTGAAGATTTTAGGGTTTTCGTATTGTTGGATCTGAAATTGGTGACGATTGGCTTGGATTTTCCAGAAATTGACCAAGGATTTGGAACGAGCACGAGGAATCCTTGCACGGGTGAATTTTTGTGATTTTTTCGGCACGTTCCGACAGCGGCGGAAAGGCGGCGCTCCGGCGACCTTCGGATAGCTTGTCTGCTTCGTCGTGGTGAGTCCAACACCACCTTCCGTTTATCAATCGGACACTCGTTTTATTTTCTATGAATTTATTTGTGTATTTGTGATTATTTGAATTAATTGTTTAAATGCAAATTAATTACTATATGTTTGAATTGTCGATCAATATGAACTCTAATGTATACGAAATCATGTATGAAATGAATTATGATATATGTGGATGCTTTGATTTGCTATTTAAATCCCGTTTTGTCTAATTGAGCTAATTGTTTAACTTGAAGGGATGTATGTGTAATTTTGGAAAAGATATGAATTTGCTTGATTTAATTAGGTAAACCATGTCAATTGAATCCGTTCTATGATATACGAATTGGATACACTATACATGAATTATATAAACTTAGTATGGTTGGGAATTGATAGGTAAGCTCATGTGATTTATATGAAACTCGAAGCATGCTATTATGTGATTTGATTATTCTTGTACTACGTTCCTCTATATGAAATGTGATATGTTTTGAATTGGTATGAGTCCCAGTATGTTAAATTTGTTAAGTGTTTAACCTAGAGGGGAGGTTTACGTAATTTTCTGAAATGCGTAAATTGCATGATAAGAACTGATTAACCTTGTTAATTGAATTTATTATATAATAAATAAATTACTTGTGTAACAAATGAAATGATATAATTTTCTTTGCCTTTTAGTCCTTTTATTTGCATTAATTGTGCACCTGAACATGCCTTAACGTTTTGTTTTGCATGTAATTAATATGAATTTGAATCCTACTTATGTGATTGCATTTGCCGTGCGTCCCTGTGTGGTTGTCTGTCTGAGTTTGAGCTTTGTGGTCTGTTTTGTGTGTTCAGTTGGTTCAGGTGCACCCGGGGTGGTGACAAGTGAGTCGTGCAGGTTCCGGGGTGAACCATTTACTGTGTCTTCGGCTGTGTTTGGAGCCAGGTGAGGTTAGGTTATAGTTATAATCTATTGCAATGTGCCCGTTTTCGAATGTGTACGGTTTATAAGCCTTGTATATACGTAGATATGCGTGAAATATGTACTTTGATGATTTTGTCATAAGTTTGAAAGTAAGAAACGCTATGTACGAGCCTATGCATGCTTATCTTTGATATGTTATGATTTCGAGGTCAGTCTGCGTGATATGTACGTACGATATGATAAGTACGAAATGCATGAGATATGTCTGTCTGTCTGTCTGTGTGTGGCGGGTCAAGTTTTCGATATATGTCTGTTTATCTGTGTGATGGGCCCTGGAGTTGTGGGTAAGGGAGACCCGGAACGACCATGGGGTCGTCGGTTACGACCCCTGTGCACTTCTCCACCAACGGGAGACTTAGTTCTCCTATGCCGACGGAGCGCATTTTGGCTGGCCGTCGAAGGAATCGGGCGGGATCCTCCGGTTCACAAGTTTCGTTCTGTGGTGGGTTGAGATGGGCACCTCTCTTCCCCAAACGGTGTGAAGGAAGGTATGTTTGTTTTGATTCCGTTTGTTTATGCCTGTGCGTGATCTGAGGAGTTTGGTTAGATTGAATTCGTACCCGCCGAGTGTTCTGTCTGTCCGTCTGTCATAAGTTCGTGAAACGAGGGTAGATTCTTAAATTAAGATAAAAATTGGTATACCTTTATACTAATGAGTTACGTTCCGGTATGTGTGCTAAGTCTGCATGAATATGAGTTTGTGCCTTAAGAAACCTTTGATTTAAGATTTGTTTGGTCTGTTTGATAAGTCTCCCTATATGTATATTATTACGGGAAAATGTTTTGGCGTGCAAAAACTAACCCCGGGTTCATGAACGTTGCTTCTTCTACGTGTTGTGCTCTATATATATATGTAGGTGTGTGTGGGTAGCCCCTCGCTCAGTCTTTGGACTGACCCCTCCCCCTTTTATGTTTTTAGTTTGCAGGCTTTGCTTTGGAGGTCGTTCGAGTTCGTGCTAGGCGGCGGTGTGTCGTGTCTTTTGAGTCTGTGTCTGCACGTTTCAGTTTGTTAAGTATTTTGTTCTAATTTATAATTTGTAAATTTTGTATAAGATATGTTGTGAGCAGGTTGCATGTATGATTTGATTGAATGGAATTCGGGACAGGTTAGGACAGGTGCTCGGATTAGTTGAACCCGTCCTGCTTTGTAATTGTTCGGGACAGGATACGACAAGTTGGATAGATTAGTTGAACCCATGTAGATGATTATGATTTCTATATTGCTCAATATGTTTAATGTATGAAAGTTTTTGAAAGTTGTCATTTTTTATTGCTCCCGCTATCATGTTTCGCTTATTTTCTTCTGTACAGGGTTAGGTATCGCCTAGCTAGTGGGTGTGTTTTTCGTTAGTCACCCGTTCGCTGTGACTTGGTGCGTGTGCGGACTCTCCATTTCGTTCACGTGTCGGGTCATAGTGCGGGGGTGTGATGCCAACCGCTTGGGGTGTTACATCTTGATTACCTATTTCTTCATAGCCCCATGTATCTTGCTTCCTCGGATCATGCACATACTCTTGGAATTTGATAATTTGATCGCATTCCATGTCTACTTGCTTGTAAATAACTCCGAACTCTAGGATAGTACGCGAAGGTACCCAATCCTCCAAACCGTTATTTGAAATCAACCATCTTTTCTCATTCTTCTAGTTGAAATATTCTTATCATCAAACTCAGAAAGAAGGCAATTGTACAAAGTTCTCGAATATAACTCCTTCATAAGAATTCTTCTCGAACTGCTCAAATATCCACTCCATTCTCTTGATCACCTAGAACTGGGCCTTGATATCCTCATTTCAGATCTCTTCCAAAGATCAAAATCCCTAAGTCCTTTTGTAGCCCGAATATATCTATCTCTCTTGCTCTTTTTCCCGGTAATACTTGTTGATGTCGAAGGAATATCCTGAAATAAAATTCAATTCCAAGAGATATCGATGCATGCGGGGTTATTAGTGCATGTTCATGTGAACAATTAATGCAAATAATATCAAATAATATCAAGTAGTTCACATAAGTGATGTAGTGAATGCCAACAAAAACGTAATCCTAAGCCGAACGACCTAGACAAACCCGACAAGACACGAGAACTCCGGTTTTGCAACCCAGAGCTCTGAGACCACTTAAGGATGTAACACCCTGGAGCGATTGGCACCACATCCCCCGCACCATAACCCAACACATGAAACGAAATGGGGGCTCCGTCCACGCATCAAGCCATGGCCGACGGGTGACAAGCAAAATCCAATCTAAGCTAGGCGGTCTAGACCCTACTCAGAGCACGCAACAAAACTAATATCGAACGCGAAAGCATTAGAATCTCACAAACAAACAAACAACCTACTCGAGACATGTCAAAAATAACGATTCAAGTTATACAAACCTTTACAATTTCGAATTTAAGTCGTAACTTATACATATTTTCAAAATTTGCCAAATGCATAAATAAAACAAAATACAATGAAGTCATACACGCACATTATGGAAGCATACTTCACATATGAGGTCATAATTCGAAAACGAGTAAGCAAATCAAGTCATAAATTCATAATATACAAGTTAACACATTATACATTAAGCTAACAATGCATAATATACTTATCACATATATAAATACACATTACATGCAAATTACGTGCAGTGCACACCTAATCCAAACACACATGCGTTTAATACAAACCAAAATATATGCAAAGAAAGGAAGGAAAGAATTAGCAGCTACTACATGGGGACTACCCGGCCGGGTACTCCACAAGAACAAATTCTACCCGGCCGGGTAGAATGGTGCACACAGAAAAAAACAGCAGCAGCTCAGTTTCCTCAAGACAAAACAGGGCAGAACCGTGGCAGTCTCAAGGGAACTTATTTGGCCATTTTAAGACATAAGTGATGCATGAATTACACACAAAAGAATCACATTAAAAGGCCAAAGAATGCAGCAACAATGATCATTCAAATGAAGCAACGAAAATCGGACAAGGAAGAGCAAACCATGCATCCATGCCATGATCACCAACTTACGGGCTGAGTTTGGAGTTAAAAGTTTGGGGAAAGAATGCTAACATGTTAAGCAACTAATATACTCCATGTATGTGCAAATTGACACGAATTGGAGCAAATTAGAACCACCAACTAATCACAAAAATGCAACAGCAGCAGTTTAGTTATACTATGCGTACAAACAGGGCATGCACTTCAAATTTGGGTCAAGATGCAAGTTAAAAGCTAGGAAAGGTAAAGCTAACATAAAGAACAATTCATATAATTCATACTCATCCAAATTCACACGAAAATAAGTACAAGATCAACCAAATACTTCAAGTATCACAGCAGCAGTTAGGTTCGGACATAGCATACAAACAGGCTTCATGTTTCGGTTTAGGAGCTGAAAATGCATCTAAAGGCTTGCCAAAGCAGGGTTAACATGTAAAGAAATTAGTACACAACCTCTCCATGCAATTTCACACGAATTGGAAGCCATTAACTCAGGCAACAAAGCACAAATCCACACAGCAGTTCCAAAATAGGGGAGCAGTTTTTAAGGTTGAAGAACTCAAGTTTGCAGCCATAATAAAGCATGAATTCAAGGGAAAACGAAGTACATTCATAGAAAAACATGTATATTACATAACCAAGCATTAGCACACAAAATTAGAGGCAAAAATTCCAACATTTGGACTCAAAAACGTGACAGCAGCTGGGTGAAAATGAGCAGACTGCAGCAATTCGAAAATTCCATTTTCATGGCCAAAAATTCAAGGTTTCAATCATGTTATCAATGGAGAATCAACCCTAACACATCTAGCATGAAGTATAAATCAAGAATGGAAGCAAAGAAGCTCATATAATCAACAAGGAACCACCGAATCATCCACAAATTCAAGCTAAGCCATAGATTCAAAAATGAAGTCTAACCCTAACTATTCATGCAATCCTCCATACCCTTATTAAATCTGATGCATTTCATGAATTTCAAGGATCAAATGAAGCATAGAAGAGAGGAGAATACATAAATATACTTACCTTTAAGATATGAAGAAGTATGGAGAAGATTTGTCTTCAAAATCTCAAGGCATGGAAAGGGATTCTTTCTTCTTCTTCTCTCCATGGATGAGCTGCTCTTTCCTTCTCTATTGGGTGCATTCGACGAAATGAAAGGGTAGGGAAGGGATAGGGCTGAGTTAATATCATATAAACCAAGGTTAAAGGCTTGAGTATGGTTAAATTGGGCCCACAAGTACAAGACTAGTCAAAGATGGTGGCTTTAGCACAAGCTGTTCGTTCTGGGCCAAAAACGAGGGTCCAAATGGGCTTAGAAAAATACCAAAATAGGTTCAAAAGTTTCTTTCTTCGTCAAGGCGCGCTAAAACTAGTTAGGCCCTCATGTCCCTCGTCAAATACTTAAGGTTTAAAACCTCGACAAACGAACCCGAAAACTTAAAACGAGCATGCAAACATATTCATAACTCACATATATCACACATATCATAATTTCACAAAAATCGAAATTGAATTCTGGCACATAACGAGCAAAATACGAGCATACAAACTTAAACATTTAAAATTCAAAGTTCATAATATAAGCAATGAATTTCATAAAATTTCAAATAATCATATAAGCATTAAGATAACACTCAAATATGTAATTAAATAATTTAAAGCGAACAAAACTCTCCCGTTACAGCGTACCTGGAAATCCGAACGATCGGGATGTTACAAACTCCCCTCCTTCAAAAGGACGTGTCCTCAGGTCCTAAGGAGAATCTTGAACAGCCCCGAAGACAAGCCCAACTCCACACTTCCACTGCGCTACTCTGATCCCATACCTCTCGAGACCCTGTCTCTTTAGATGGCGAACCAGACACAAAGTCCTTGTCGTTTGGCCCCACTTCCCAAATAAAATTCGGGAGTAGTTGGAGAATTCTCAACCGTTAGCACATAGACATTACTACACAAAGTCCATAACATCTTTCTTATGCCAGAACAACCGGTTTCTCAAAACTCTGAACAACTGCAAACCCTGATTGGGATTAACTAATGACCTTGCACTCCTTATGGCGTAGGCCACCGTTCTTCTGCAAGCAACACACAACAAAGGCCTTCCTTTGTGCCTCGGTTGGAAACAAGGTAGCCTTTTGCACCTCCGGATAGGCGTAAGCCGATACCGAGGGCAACTCTCTTCAACCGCCTCTTCCCACTCAAAACGTACCTCTTACTCTGAGGCAATCCTCGGTCCTTCTAAGAGAAATATCAACGGGTTAGCCTTTAATCTAACACCCGAAAATATCGTTGAGTCCCTGATAGACCTCCTGAAAGCAACACCCAACATCAACGAGAGCAAGACACCCTCAAACAGGCCTACCAAAAGCAGCTCGGCCCTCACAACTCACCAAACACTCACGAACACTCCGCACCACCAAACTCTCTCCAAAAGGGAGTTACCACAAAAGGAAAATAAAGCACACAACAAGCAGGAACTAAGAAAGGGAAGAAATATACAACAAGCAAAGCTAAGAAGAAAATGAAGCACACTTCAAACAAGAGCTAGAAAGGAAAAGAAACACACAACGAGCAAAACTGAGAAGGGAAGGAAGCATAATACAAATAAAAGCCAAGAAGAGATAGAAACACACAATGAACAAGAACAAGAAGGAAAGCAGTTATGCGATAAATGTAATCAAGGATCACCGAAGAGCAAGAAATAAGACAATAAACACATGGGTTTCCCCGATATTAAAACATGTATAAAATGGGATGCCATGAATGCCTTATGTACCATTCACCATAGGAGTTGTGTTGAGTGTGGTTTCAACTTCTTATTTTATGGGAGGATCATCTTGTGCTTGAACCGGGATCTTGAAGTCATGGCATTTCTTTGAAGACCTCAACTTCTTGTTGTTCTGTTAACTTTCATCATGCCTTCTATTCCTCCATAATTAAATCATCCTACCACCCTTGGTATTGAAATCTTTCCTTGTTTGATATTGGTGGCCTCATGAGATTCTTGAGTTTCTTACTTCCATGTAATTCAAGTCTCTACAATGTATATATTAAGGTGCTTCTGGTGAGGAGATGTAAAAAAAATCCATCCATCTTCGGTAATTGAATCTTCTTATACTCGACAACTTTGAAGTCTTAAGTTTTCAAAATTTTCTCTTGTGACTTGGTTTCTCGCCTTGTCTTCCAATTATCTAATCTTAAAGTATTCTTACATCTAACGGGACTTGAAACAATTTCCTAATTCCTCTTAATTTGATCCTTCCACTTCGGCATTGAAATCTTCTTTTTCTTGACGTTTTTGGTATCTTGAAACCTCTCAAAATCTCCTGAAGTTCGGGTTCCCTGTTTTATTTTCTAATCCCAAACCGGTCTTTTCTTCCCTTGAGTATTGTGCGAGATTTAATCCCTTGATTACCCATTCCTTCATAGCCCCATGTATCTTGCTTCCTCGGATCATGCACATACTCTTGGAATTTGATAATTTGATCGCATTCCATGTCTACTTGCTTGTAAATAACTCTGAACTCTAGGATAGTACTCGAAAGTACCTAATCCTCCAAACCCTTATTTGAAATAAACCATCTTTTCTCATTCTTCTAGTTGAAATATTCCTATCATCAAACTCAGAAAAAAGGCACATGTACTAAGTTCTCGAATAGAACTCCTTCAAAAGAATTCTTCTCGAACTCCTCTAATATCCACTCCATTCTCTTGATCACCTAGAACTTGGCCTTGATATCCTCATTTCAGATCGCTTCCAAAGATCAAAATCCCTAAGTCCTTTTGTAGCCCGAATATATCTATCTCTCTTGTTCTTTTTCCCAGTAATACTTATTGATGTCGAAGGAGTATCCCGAAATAAAATTCAATTCCAAGAGATATCGATGCATGCGGGGTTATTAGTGCATGTTCATGTGAACAATTAATGCAAATAATATCAAATAATATCAAGTAGTTAACATAAGTGATGTAGTGAATGCCGACAAACACGTAATCCTAAGCCGAACGACCTAGACAAACCCGATACGACACGAGAACTCCGGTTTGTAACCCAGAGCTCTGATACCACTTAAAGATGTAACACCCCGGAGCGATTGGCACCACATCCCCCGCACCATAACCCAACACGTGAAACGGAATGGGGGCTCCGTCCACGCATCAAGCCATGGCCAACGGGTGACAAGCAAAATCCAACCTAAGCTAGGCGGTCTAGACCCTACTTAGAGCACGCAACAAAACTAATATCGAACGCGGAAGCACTAGAATCTCACAAACAAACAAACAACCTACTCGAGACATGTCAAAAATAACGATTCAAGTTATACAAACCTTTACAATTTCGAATTTAAGTCATAACTTATACATATTTTCAAAATTTGCCAAATGCATAAATAAAGGAAAATACAATGCATGTGACTCGAGCTATCCACAGCCAAAACTCAAAGACAACCGCTTAGCTCCAACTCCCAAAACGGATACCTGCACACTCAAATCGAAGGGGGAAAAGGATAGAAATAACGAGGGTCAGTCCTAGAGACTGGTGAGGTGGTTAACACATGCACCCATACATATACATAATAGCAAAGCATATACAATGCTGAAAGGCTTCATGAACTGGGCACGGTTTCTTGCATTCTAAAACATTTAACCCGTGGTAATATATATAAAGAAAGAAGTTTGGGGCCGAAGGCCAAATTCAGTCAAGTTTTAGAGTTTAGAAATCCGCCCCCATTTCACAACCATAAACGAAACATAACGAACCGAAAGCTTAAATCCAACCCACTTACTCCAGAAACAAAGGCGAAGCGAAACACAAAACAAATCATAAATCAATCCCACCTCCACACCGTTTGGGGAAGAGAGGTGCCCCTCTCAACCCCCACACATAAACGTAATGAGACGGGGGATCCACCCGCTTCTTTGACGGGTCACGTAGCACACTTTCGGCTTAAGAAGACCCACTTTCCCCTCTACCTCCCGAGGATGAGCTAAGTCTCCTTTTTGTGGAGAAGTGCACAGGGGTTGTAACCGTCGACCCCATGGTCGTCCCGGGCCTCCCTTACCCATAACTCCGGGGCCCATCATACATACACATATACTTACACTGATCACACTTACCATACGAAGCATATCCACAATTCTTATCACGCTTAAGCGCACACACTCTTAACAAAGCTTGTCAAAGCAAACGAAAATAGAGCTTATATACTTATAAAAGCGTTTTCAAAGTCTCAAGACAAACGGGACAAATCCCACAAAATACGTATCCAAACACATATCTATATATATACTTATATAAGTCGCATGCGGGTTCGAAATCCAATTAGGGTTTCAGGTCATCTGATCTAAAAGAAAAGAAAACCTCACCTTGTCGATCAAACCGAACAAAACGGATCAAAAGCAACCAAAAGAACCTCCTCCTCAACAACGGAACAAACCTAAGAGCAAAACAACGAGCAAGTGGCGAACATAGACTCAAAATGAACCATGTTGACGCTCGGCGAATGCGTATGAATGCAAGTGATGCATATCAATATAATACGTTGGCATATAACTCATACAAACTCATATTAAATCATAAGTCATATAAATCACGTCAAACGAATTCATAAGTTTCATAAAACACACATATCATATCATACAACATGTTATCAAAGCATTCATATCATATAAAGAGCAAGGATTGATCATGCGAGCCATATAAACAAGGCATGAAGTCATACACGCACATTATGGAAGCATACTTCACATATGAGGTCATAATTCGAAAACGAGTAAGCAAATCAAGTCATAAATTCATAATATACAAGTTAACACATTATACATTAAGCTAACAATGCATAATATACTTATCACATATATAAATACACATTACATGCAAATTACGTGCAGTGCACACCTAATCCAAACACACATGCATTTAATACAAACCAAAATATATGCTAAGAAAGGAAGGAAAGAAGTAGCAGCTACTGCATGGGGACTACCCGGCTGGGTACTCCACAAGAACAAATTCTACCCGGCCGGGTAGAATGGTGCAGACAGAAAAAAAAACAGCAGCAACTCAGTTTCCTCAAGACAAAATAGGGCAGAACCGTGGCAGTCTCAAAGGAACTTATTTGGCCATTTTAAGACATAAGTGATGCATGAATTACACACAAAAGAATCACATTAAAAGGCCTAGGAATGCAACAACAAAGATTATTCAAATGAAGCAACGAAAATCGGACAAGGAAGAGCAAACCATGCATTCATGCCATGATCACCAACTTAGGGGCTGAGTTTGCAGTTAAAAGTTTGGGGAAAGAATGCTAACATGTTAAGCAACTAATATACTCCATGTATATGCAAATTGACACGAATTGGAGCAAATTAGAACCACCAACTAATCACAAAAATGCAACAGCAGCAGTTTAGTTATACTATGCCTACAAACAGGGCACTTCAAATTTGGGTCAAGATGCAAGTTAAAAGCTAGGAAAGGTAAAGCTAACATAAAGAACAATTCATATAATTCATACTCATCCAAATTCACACGAAAATAAGTACAAGAGATCAACCAAATACTTCAAGTATCACAGCAGCAGTTAGGTTCGCACATAGCATACAAACAGGCTTCATGTTTCGGTTTAGGAGCTGAAAATGCATCTAAAGGCTTGCCAAAGCAGGGTTAACATGTAAAGAAATTAGTACACAACCTCTCCATGAAATTTCACACGAATTGGAAGCCATTAACTTAAGCAACAAAACACAAACCCACACAGCAGTTCCAAAATAGGGGAGCAGTTTTTAAGGTTCAAGAACTCAAGTTTGCAGCCATAATAAAGCATGAATTCAAGGGAAAACGAAGTACATTCATAGAAAAACATGTATATTACATAACCAAGCATTAGCACACGAAATTGGAGACAAAAATTCCAACATTTAGTCTCAAAAACATGACAGCAGCTGGGTGAAAATGAGCAGACTGCAGCAGTTCGAAAATTCCATTTTCATGGCAAAAAATTTAACGTTTCAATCATGTTTTCAATGGAGAATCAACCCTAACACATCTATCATGAAGTATAAATCATGAATGGAAGCAGAGAAGCTCATATAATCAACAAGGAACCACCGAATCAGCCACAAATTCAAGCTAAGCCATAGATTCAAAAATGAAGTCTAACCCTAACTATTCATGCAAGCCTCCATACCCTTATTAAATCTGATGCATTTCATGAATTTCAAGCATCAAATGAAGCATATAAGAGTGGAGAATACATAAATATACTTACCTTTAAGATATGAAGAAGTATGGAGAAGATTTGTCTTCAAAATCTCAAGGCATGGAAAGGGCTTCTTTCTTCTTCTTCTCTCCATGGATCAGCTGTTCTTTCCTTCTCTCTTTGTAACATCCCAAACGGAGGATGCCACATCCCCCGCACTAAGATCCAGACCCGGTCACGAAATGGAAAGTCCATGCCCGAATCCGAATCATAGCGAACGGGAGACCAACTCACACACTAGGCTAGGCGGATCTAACTTGACAAACTCAGAGTGCGGAACCAATTAAAACCAACAACAATAGATAGCGGAAGCATTTAAAACAAAACATGCAAAGCAGGTGACGGGTTCAACTAGCATAGATACCTAATCCCGAATATCGACATACATAATCCAACATAATAAACAACATAAATATCATCAATATCTAGTAACAACCAAATACTAGTTTACTAGCCCCATACGGGTTGAAGTCTAAATAGAACATAAACATAATCTGCAAATGTGAAACATAAATACATAAAATAAGTAGAGTATGCGATAAATGCATCCTAACACCTACTAGACTGACAAGTGTGACTCAGAAGACTCACTTCCGCCTAGCTCAAGCCAAAGGAACCTGCAACTAAAAGATAAAATGAGGTGTCAGTCAACTGACTGAGTGAGGGGGCTAACGCACACCCACAATATATATATATAGAGCACAACACATATCATAAGGGTGGACTCATGAACCGGGATTAGGGTTTTGCACGCCAAAACAGTTGAAATACCCAAAATAGTATAAGTTTGGAAAACCATTTAGAGAAACCTATCCCGTTTCACAAATCCCAGACATTCATAACATATACCCGGCGAGTACGGGCTTCCAACCTTTACTCCTCATAACTGAACAGAACATAAAGCAGAATCAATCCATCCTCTACTCCAATGATGGAAGAGCCACGCGTTGGCCCTAACCATCAATAACATACATACAAACCCTCAAGGGGTAGCGAACCCACAAGAGTCCTCCCCGGCTGTACACCGAAGGCTCAAGATATCACGCCTTCCTCATCGCCCTAAGGTCGCGCAATGATATCTCAAATGGAACTAGCACAGTGGCTTATCCGACGGCCCTATACCGTGCCGGTCTCCACTCGTACCAGCCCCTGGATCCACATAACATAACATAACATATACCAACTTTCATGGCAATCTCGCTACATAATCATAACATAACTTAACTTTCCGAAACAGCTTACATATGCTTTCATATCTAATTTTCCAAAACAGAGTTGTTTCACAAGGTCATAAACATATCATATCCAACACATACGTATATAATAGATATACTCGCATGCAGGGGTTGAAATCAGCATATTAAGGTCATAGGTCGCATAACTATACAAAATCCTAAACCTCACCTCGTGAAAGTAGAGTCTGAGAGTGTGAAGGGCCAAACACTCTAAACCTCGGGCCCACCGGCACCACCAAACTCTGTGACAAGACATACAGAAGCCCAGACTTAGACTCTATATATGAACCAAACAAGACGCACGGCGTTGCTCAACATGATCGTGGTTATGCATAAGTGTTCATGTTGTGCTTGGATAAGGTGTCGTGGTCATTCAAGGCTTATCAATGCTCAATAAGGTCATATTTACAAGCAACCATCACGTAATTCCATATCCAAAGATGCACAATCAATTTAGGAAGTCAATGTATTCACGAAATGCATATTAAATCATCCAATGTCACAGGGTTCAATTATAATATTAGAATTAAGCATCAAGTTCATGTCGAGTTATAAAGTGCATAAGTAAGAGCAACTTGATCATATAAACATACAAAGTCGTTGTACGTAGATGGCATGCTTGATACAAATAAAGAGTGCATTTAATTCACTTAAGATCATACTTTACAACTTCACAAAATGTTTGGTACACAAGCTCAAGTCACATTCATAGTTTCATAAATATTACACTAACACCCCTTCATATCTAAACACATAGCATAAATTCATCACATCGGGATTCAAATTGTAAATCGAAACATTCATACATATCACAATCCATTCAACACATGTTTTCATATACGATTGGAATACATCTCGATCAACAAACCAACAATAACCAATTTATTTGCACTTAAAACAATTAATTCAAATAATCACAATTACGCAAAATAATTCGTAATAAATAAACCGACTGTCCGATTAACGAACGGAAAGTGGCGTTGAACTCACCACAACGAGACGAACATTCTGTCCGAAAGTCGCCGGAGTGCCGCCACCGGAGCCGCCGGAAAGTCGCCGGGCCGCCACCGGACGGCCGTCAAAAGTCGCCGGAAAAATCCCGAAAAATCAGTCCCGAATGAAGTCTTCGTGCCCGTTCCGAATCCTCGATCAATTTCTGGAAATTCCAAGCCGATTGTCCTAGATCTGAAATCTAAGAACACGAAAACCCTAAATCTTCAAACTTAAATTACTTCCAAATCGGTGAACCAAAATACGATCCGAAAGAGGTGTTGTCTTACCCATGACGAGCTCTTCGAAAGCCCTAAGGTAGCTTTCCGGAAAAATCTTCGGAGCTAGTGCCGCCGTTGCACCGCCACTTTGCCGCCACCGATCCGCCACCAAACCACCGAATCTGGAGTCGCCTGATGACAGGTCACTAGTTCTCGTCGTTCCGAACAACTTTCGTGCAGAGCCCGAGACCAAAAGATGGCCTGAAAAGGCCCCCGTTGGCCGCCGAAGTTTCTGCCGCTGCTGCTACAGTAACTCGCGCCGCCGCCGCGAGCTTTGGGCGGCGCGTGCGGCGTTGTCTATGCTCCGATGGCCGTGATTCCGACGTCAAACGAAGCGGCTGGAAGTCCTCTGTCTGGGCATGGGGCGCGTGTAACAAGGGGATGGCCGGAAACCGCCACGAAACGCCGGCGAAGTGGCGGCGGTCTGACAGCTCCGCCGCTGCTACTGAAATCCGGCCATAACTCCGCCACCGTTCATCTTTAGGCCGTGAAATTGGTACTCTTACGTCGGTCTTGCCGAGATAATCGAAATGGACTATTCGTTTGTTGAATTCCGTCGAGAAACGATTGAGTTATGGGCTCATAACCGAAGCCGCGATAGTAACCCGCGGGAGAGAGAAAGTGGGAGAGGAGAGAGAGAGAGAAAAAAAAGGGATTGGGAGAAATGGGTCTTGTCACAAGCTATATACAACCGGGTATCCTTATCGCGTAGCAAGTAATAGCGCGTACAAATAATCGTAAATAAAATTGGTAAAGTTACGAATAAACATTCAAGCTCCGAATTAATTTTACAAATTAAAATGAAAGAGAGAGATTTACCAATTAGAGTTTAATTCAATTTAA
Organism: Lantana camara; assembly: GCA_037501455.1. Classification (NCBI taxonomy): domain Eukaryota; kingdom Viridiplantae; phylum Streptophyta; class Magnoliopsida; order Lamiales; family Verbenaceae; genus Lantana; species Lantana camara. The sequence continues at coordinate 42,545,608 of CM074865.1, forward strand.
TTTTGGAAACCTTTCATACAATTTAACGACACTTCGTAAACACATAATTGACAATTAATATCAAGGAATTCAAGTAAATCGAAATTAAACAAGTTAAGTAACATGATAGATTTAAAATCAACTTGACAATTATTTCATGGAATAAATTTGAATTAAATCAAATTATATAGTTAGGGTTAAATATGTTCGTAATTAATCAAGTTGACAATTAATCTTAGAATAATTTGAATGAACACATATTAAATTGAATTTACATTAAATCACATAATTCAAGAACTCTTAAATTAAACACACACAAGTGTAGAGACTTACTTGTTGATGTCGTAAGAACGCCCTTCGAGAAAACGGGGCGTCACAACCTTCCCCCCTTAAGAGAACCTGGTCCCCAGGTTCCACTGCTAAAATGTAGATCCTCGAGTTGTAGTGCTTCAACCCTTCTCCCGAACTTGCGTGAGATCATAACTCTAATGGTGAAGCTTACTCCTGTCATCTACACCGAACCTCCTTTAGGATGTCTTGTTATTGTCGACGTCCGTGCGAGTACTTGATCCATTAGTTGTTTCGAACTCGGTCAGTCATTCCCATGATCGGATAGCTGCAACTACACCCAACCTCGATGTCGTCTCAGATGCACCACTTGCTACCCGTAGTCAGATCAGCGCGTAACGCAACCACAACAAACAAGAGAGAATCCTATCTCTCAACACGTAAGTGAGAGAGCCCCGTCCCTCAGCACCAACAGGAGAGAGAACCCCGTCTCTCAAGCACATAATTGAGAGAACCCCGTCTCTCAACCTAAGTCGGGCAGATTCCAACATCTCCTAACATTCTAGTTTGAGAAAATCCAGCACTCCTCAAACCCCTAGATTCAAGAGAATCCAGCATCTCCGAATATCTAAGTACAAGAGAATCCAACATCTCTCGTGCACAAAACTTAGAAAGAATCCAACATCTTTCTACCACATAAATGGAGAGAATCCTACATCTCTCCAACACATAAAAAGAGGGAACCTAAGGTCTCTCTTGCACATAAATCTACTGATCAGTTATTCGGACATACACACATCATGGTAACACTTGACGAAAAGTATGTGATGCATGTGTGGTGTACCTTATACAACTGATATCGGTGTCCCTTGAGTATAGATTCAATGCTCATACCTCAACTCAAGGGGGATATCGCGATGGAATCCCTATAAAACAAGGTTACAGTATGTATGTTTGTTATATGGGAAGTTAGTGAGCAATCAAAAGAGTTTTAAAACACATAGGCATGAATAGTTCACATAACTACATAACTCATTCATCATCTCAGCAACGGTTCATAACGAGTAGGGATTTCAGGTTACAATTACTAGATCAGGTATCCAAGTTATCACAATTAAAATAGCAGTAGTCATCACCCACATCAACCAAAACAAGGTAGGAGTATTTAAACGATGCATGTATGCAAATGCCATGAATGCTTGGCGTACCGATCACCGTAGTGTCAAACTCTTGACAGGAAGTTGAGATGAAGCGGTAGGAGTTGATTAAGCCGACAATGATGCAACCCTCGTCATCTGGACCTCTTTGTCTTGAGTCTTTTCATAAAGTGGTAACTCAACAACGCTTGTTTATCACCAAACCCCTTGCTAGACCGTAATCCTTGCTCAACTAGAATCATCCTCAGTTTCTCCCAAGAATTCTCATTTATGTGTTAAATCTTAGTCTGCTCCTCTTCAAGGAGTTGTCCATGAATCGTTTGTCAATTAGATATTTACCTCAGAGTTTCGTTGGATGATCGTGGTGCTAAGCACTTCCCAAAGCAATCCATGGTATATGATTCTGAAACTTGGATAAAGTCTTTCGGCATCTAAGTGTTCTATTCCCACATCAACAATGTCTTCCATCTCATCTTGAAGAAACACCCAAAGTACTAACAACCAATCTTCTCTTGTCGTTTGTTAACTCTAAACGGCACCAAAACCTTCAACACTCACCGATGGTTTGTAGCTCGTTGCTTAAGTAACATGGTTACCTATCCACATCCCTTGAACTTGATCGGATCGTATTTGATCGGATTCTTCTACATTAACTCGTTTCCATCAACAAGGTGACTACTTCCAAATAAACGAATCATCAAGGTGAAAATTCATCAAACTCCATCTTTCAATTGACTTTAAGATAGTAAGTCAACATAGCAAATCTCAGTCCTTCAACTCTGAACCTTTTCATGACCATTAATCTTGGTAAAGAATCCTTTCATCTTCGAATTATGGCGTGTTTCCGTTGTAGTACCAATAGGTAGTGTTGACGGAGGGAAATCTTAGTGTTGACTCATAGGGTACCCTGAAATTCGAACACTAAATTCGATGCATGGGAGTTAAAGTGCAAATGAAATGTAACACGTATATCACGTAAATGCAACAATTAGTTGTAATTTATAAAGCACATAAAATAAGACGTGGCATAATCAAAGTCACAATGTGCACACAATCATATAATCACAAAACAATTCATGCTGAAGGGTCAAAATATCAAGTCAAATAAATGTAATGCGCAGTTATTCCTATGCCGTACGACCTAGACAGACTCAACACGACTCAAGAGCTCGGTTTTGCAACCTAGAGCTCTGATACCACTTAAGGATGTAACATCCCAAACGGAGGATGCCACATCCCCCGCACTAAGATCCAGACCCGGTCACGAAATGGAAAGTCCATGCCCGAATCCGAATCATAGCGAACGGGAGACCAACTCACACACTAGGCTAGGCGGATCTAACTTGACAAACTCAGAGTGTGGAACCAATTAAAACCAACAACAATAGATAGCGGAAGCATTTAAAACAAAACATGCAAAGCAGGTGACGGGTTCAACTAGCATAGATACCTAATCCCGAATATCGACATACATAATCCAACATAATAAACAACATAAATATCATCAGTATCTAGTAACAACCAAATACTAGTTCACTAACCCCATACGGGTTGAAGTCTAAATAGAACATAAACATAATCTGCAAATGTGAAACATAAATACATAAAATAAGTAGAGTATGCGATAAATGCATCCTAACACCTACTAGACTGACAAGTGTGACTCAGAAGACTCACTTCCGCCTAGCTCAAGCCAAAGGAACCTGCAACTAAAAGATAAAATGAGGTGTCAGTCAACTGACTGAGTGAGGGGGCTAACGCACACCCACAATATATATATAGAGCACAACACATATCATAAGGGTGGACTCATGAACCGGGATTAGGGTTTTGCACGCCAAAACAGTTGAAATACCCAAAATAGTATAAGTTTGGAAAACCATTTAGAGAAACCTATCCCGTTTCACAAATCCCAGACATTCATAACATATACCCGGCGAGTACGGGCTTCCAACCTTTACTCCTCATAACTGAACAGAACATAAAGCAGAATCAATCCATCCTCTACTCCAATGATGGAAGAGCCACGCGTTGGCCCTAACCATCAATAACATACATACAAACCCTCAAGGGGTAGCGAACCCACAAGAGTCTTCCCCGGCTGTACACCGAAGGCTCAAGATATCACGCCTCCCTCATCGCCCTAAGGTCGCGCAATGATATCTCAAATGGAACTAGCACAGTGGCTTATCCGACGGCCCTATGCCGTGCCGGTCTCCACTCGTACCAGCTCCTGGATCCACATAACATAACATAACATATACCAACTTTCATGGCAATCTCGCTACATAATCATAACATAACTTAACTTTCCGAAACAGCTTACATATGCTTTCATATCTAATTTTCCAAAACAGAGTTGTTTCACAAGGTCATAAACATATCATATCCAACACATACGTATATAATAGATATACTCGCATGCAGGGGTTGAAATCAGCATATTAAGGTCATAGGTCGCATAACTATACAAAATCCTAAACCTCACCTCGTGAAAGTAGAGTCTGAGAGTGTGAAGGGCCAAACACTCTAAACCTCGGGCCCACCGGCACCACCAAACTCTGTGACAAGACATACAGAAGCCCAGACTTAGACTCTATATATGAACCGAACAAGACGCACGGCGTTGCTCAACATGATCGTGGTTATGCATAAGTGTTCATGTTGTGCTTGGATAAGGTGTCGTGGTCATTCAAGGCTTATCAATGCTCAATAAGGTCATATTTACAAGCAACCATCACGTAATTCCATATCCAAAGATGCACAATCAATTTAGGAAGTCAATGTATTCACGAAATGCATATTAAATCATCCAATCTCACAGGGTTCAATTATAATATTAGAATTAAGCATCAAGTTCATGTCGAGTTATAAAGTGCATAAGTAAGAGCAACTTGATCATATAAACATACAAAGTCGTTGTACGTAGATGGCATGCTTGATACAAATAAAGAGTGCATTTAATTCACTTAAGATCATACTTTACAACTTCACAAAATGTTTGGTACACAAGCTCAAGTCACATTCATAGTTTCATAAATATTACACTAACACCCCTTCATATCTAAACACATAGCATAAATTCATCACATCGGGATTCAAATTGTAAATCGAAACATTCATACATATCACAATCCATTCAACACATGTTTTCATATACGATTAGAATACATCTCGATCAACAAACCAACAATAACCAATTTATTTGCACTTAAAACAATTAATTCAAATAATCACAATTACGCAAAATAATTCGTAATAAATAAACCGAGTGTCCGATTAACGAACGGAAAGTGGCGTTGAACTCACCACAACGAGACGAACATTCTGTCCGAAAGTCGCCGGAGTGCCGCCACCGGAGCCGCCGGAAAGTCGCCGGGCCGCCACCGGACGGCCGTCAAAAGTCGCCGGAAAAATCCCGAAAAATCAGTCCCGAATGAAGTCTTCGTGCCCGTTCCGAATCCTCGATCAATTTCTGGAAATTCCAAGCCGATTGTCCTAGATCTGAAATCTAAGAACACGAAAACCCTAAATCTTCAAACTTAAATTACTTCCAAATCGGTGAACCAAAATACGATCCGAAAGAGGTGTTGTCTTACCCATGACGAGCTCTTCGAAAGCCCTAAGGTAGCTTTCCGGAAAAATCTTCGGAGCTAGTGCCGCCGTTGCACCGCCACTTTGCCGCCACCGATCCGCCACCAAACCACCGAATCTGGAGTCGCCTGATGACAGGTCACTAGTTCTCGTCGTTCCGAACAACTTTCGTGAAGAGCCCGAGACCAAAAGATGGCCGGAAAAGGCCCCCGTTGGCCGCCGAAGTTTCTGCCGCTGCTGCTACAGTAACTCGCGCCGCCGCCGCGAGCTTTGGGTGGCGCGTGCGGCGTTGTCTATGCTCCGATGGCCATGATTCCGACGTCAAACGAAGCGGCTGGAAGTCCTCTGTCTGGGCATGGGGCGCGTGTAACAAGGGGATGGCCGGAAACCGCCACGAAACGCCGGCGAAGTGGCGGCGGTCTGACAGCTCCGCCGCTGCTACTGAAATCCGGCCATAACTCCGCCACCGTTCATCTTTAGGTCGTGCAATTGGTACTCTTACGTCGGTCTCGCCGAGATAATCGAAATGGACTATTCGTTTGTTGAATTCCGTCGAGAAACGATTGAGTTATGGGCTCGTAACCGAAGCCGCGATAGTAACCCGCGGGAGAGAGAAAGTGGGAGAGGAGAGAGAGAGAGAAAAAAAAGGGATTGGGAGAAATGGGTCTTGTCACAAGCTATATACAACCGGGTATCCTTATCGCGTAGCAAGTAATAGCGCGTACAAATAATCGTAACTAAAATTGGTAAAGTTACGAATAAACATTCAAGCTCCGAATTAATTTTACAAATTAAAATGAAAGAGAGAGATTTACCAATTAGAGTTTAATTCAATTTAATTTTGGAAACCTTTCATACAATTTAACGACACTTCGTAAACACATAATTGACAATTAATATCAAGGAATTCAAGTAAATCGAAATTAAACAAGTTAAGTAACATGATAGATTTAAAATCAACTTGACAATTATTTCATGGAATAAATTTGAATTAAATCAAATTATATAGTTAGGGTTAAATATGTTCGTAATTAATCAAGTTGACAATTAATCTTAGAATAATTTGAATGAACACATATTAAATTGAATTTACATTAAATCACATAATTCAAGAACTCTTAAATTAAACACACACAAGTGTAGAGACTTACTTGTTGATGTCGTAAGAACGTCCTTCGAGAAAACGGGGCGTCACACTCTTGGGTGCATTGGACGAAATGAAAGGGTAGGGAATGGATAGGGCTGAGTTAATATTATATAAACCAAGGTTAAAGGCTTGAGTATGGTTAAATTGGGCCCACAAGTACATGACTAGTCAAAGATGGTGGCTTTAGCACAAGCTGTTCATTCTGGGCGAAAAACGAGGGTCCGAATGGGCTTAGAAAATTACCAAAATAGGTTCAAAACTTTCCTTTCTTCGTTACGAGTCCGACGCATCTTCCAAAATTCGAATCCGAATTCCCGAGCTCAAGTTATGGCCTTCGGAACACAAGGCGCGCTAAAACTAGTTAGGCCCTCATGTCGCACTAAAACTAGTTAGGCCCTCATGTCCCTCGTCAAATACTTAAGGTTTAAAACCTCGACAAACGAACCCGAAAACTTAAAACGAGCATGCAAACATATTCATAACTCACATATATCACACATATCATAATTTCACAAAAATCGAAATTGAATTCCGGCACATAACAAGCAAAATACGAGCATACAAACTTAATCATTTAAAATTCAAAGTTCATAATATAAGAAATTAATTTCATAAAATTTCAAATAATCATATAAGCATTAAGATAACACTCAAATATGTAATTAAATAATTTAAAGCGCATAAAACTCTCCCGTTACGGCGTACATAGAAATCCGAACGATCGGGATGTTACTAGGTTTGGTTGGGTTTAAGAGGGACCCACAAAGCAAGGTTAATTCAAAAGATGTCTCTTAGGCGAAAAGGGCTCGTTTCGGTTGAATTTCGAGGGTCTTAACGAACTTAGAAAAAAAATGAAGCTTATCCCATTGAACCCGAATCATCAAAACGAGTTCAACGGTGGTGATGGAATTCGAATTTGAATTCTCGAGCTTGAGATACGCGACCCGGAACCCAGGGTGCGCTAAGTGCCCGTTAGCCTCCTTTAGGTCCCATATCCAAAACGAACCAAAAAGTAAACAAAACAAATACCAAAACATAAAACGAGCACATATACGAGTCCATAACTCACATAATTACCACATATCAAGAATTCACCAAAAATCAGAATTAAATTAGGATCCAAAACGAGCAAAATACGAAGCAAGAAAATTAAACGTTCCAAAATCATCAAATTCATATTAAAACAATTAAATGAAATTTAACTTCAAATATTCACATTAGCATTTAATTATCACATAAGATAAATAATTAGATCACATACATAATAGATTACCTGAAGGTCTGATCAGTCGGGATGTTACACGTAGCACTTCACGGATCGAGATTTGGATAAAAAACGAGCAAGATATCAAGAAAGAACATAAACCCGTAACTATTCATCCATTCATTCAAATCAGCCACAAATCTCCATGAATCCAAGCAAAAGATGACTTAAATAAAATAGGAGAAGATGTACATCAAGAATATGTGCTTACGTCTTCGATTTGATGAAGAATGAAGGTCGAACGAGCTCAAAATCCGGCTTGGGTGAATAGTGATGGGAATCTCTTCTCTCTTCTTCTTTCCCCTGTTCTCTCGGTCCTTGAGCTACTGAAATGAGGGAAATGAGCAAGTGGGAGGGTAGATGAGTGTGTTAGGGAGAAATAGGTTCAAGAATCGGGTCAAACGGAGTTAAAACGAATAAATTACGGTCAAAACGGTAAAGGTACACGAACCGGGCAAAATTCGAAGGATCAAACGGTCATAGAAAAATACAATGCTATGTTCCTTAGCTCCTATTCTTCGTCAGGAGTCTGGCGTCACTTTTGGAATTCGAATCCGAATTTCCGAGCTCACGTTACGGCTTCCGGAACACAGGTGCGCTAAAGCTAGTTAGGCCCTCATTCCCCTAACAAATAAAATATGGTGCGTTACCATATCAAACAAGTCTGAAAAACTAAAACGAGCACATAAATGAATTCATAACACGTATAATTCATGCATATCAAATTATCACAAAATTTCGAAAAAAATTTGGAACTCAAACAAATTAAAAAGAAATTCAAAAACTTAAAAACGTTAAATATTCATGTTTACAAATATATCAAATGATTCAAATAAATTCAAATAATCACATAAGCATTAAAGTAACACGTATTTGCATAATTAACACTCTCGACACAACGTACCTGTACGGAAGGGCTAGCGGGATGTTACAAACTCCCCTCCTTCAAAAGGACCTATCCCCAGGTCCTACAGCAAGATCTTGAACGACTTTGGGTTGAGCTCAACTCCACACTTTCACTGCGCTACTCTGATCCAAGAAAGTTGTAGACCCCTCGGGATATTACTTCCCATATCTCGGTAACTTGGTGGTACTCACCAAATCCGAGTGAATCCCCTTGGCTTAGAAAACTTCGGTTTGCTTCCACTTCCAATTAAAATTCAAAAGTAGTTGGGGAATTCCTTCCGGTTCTCGATGCTCGGTCTTCTACCGATGGCACGTTGACACTGCTACACAAAGTCCACAATATGTCTTCTTGTGCCAATACACCTTTACCGGTTCTTCAAGTCCTCGAACCATGAGTGGGATTTGTCTCGTGAGCAAGCACTTGTAGTGACATAGGCTTCAACTCTCCGCTAGCAACGCACAACCAAAGTCTTCCTTAGTACCTCGATTGTAATGGAGAAGTTCTTGTGTACCTCGGGTAAGCAAAGCTACTACCGAAAGCAACTCTCTTGAAAGCCTTACCCCCTCAAACCGTGCCTCTTCTCTGTCTTTCATGTCACGGGATGGCCATCTGAAGAAAGACGAACCTCCTGTTGATTCTCGATAACACTAGAGACTTAATCTCTGAGGCAATTATCGGTTCTTCTACCGGTATGCGTAGTCGACAATACCCTTTTCGAGATCACCCCAGGAACCAACCACGAAACTCCGAAGAAGAACGAACCACCAACCTCTCGAAACAAGCAAAAAGGGTATTCTCCTTCCACGGTTAACCCGTGTAGCTCATGATAGTTTATATTCATCTAAAAATCCCATCTTCTTCTTAGGTAGGATTAAAGTACTCCAGAAAGAAGTATCGGAATGGATGAAACTATCTTCTAAGAGCCTATCGACCAAGTCTTAAACTCCGACACCCACGCTAGCGTCATCCGGTAGGGAATCTTCAAACAAGGTCAATTTCCGGAATAAAGATCACGACAACCTCAAAGAACATCAAGAAAGTCTTACTTTGATCCTTGTCTCTCCAAGCTTGGCCCAACCCTTTGGTCACCATAAGGGCAAGCCACAAAGCTTGTCACACCATCCCGGAATAGCCAACCACTTCTACAAAGGATATTAACTGGCTAGCCTTCGATCTAACACCCGTAGATAACGTTGAACCCCGAACGGACCTCCTAAAAGCAACCACCAACGCCTACGGTAACAACGTTACCCTAGCTAAACTAGGCGCCTTCAAGAAAAACCACCGGGAGAGAACGACCACAGGACGAAAACAACCCTCGCAACTCACCAAACACTCGACACTCTCCTCACCAAACTCTCTCTCTCTAAAAAGAGAAAGTCAACACAAAAGAGAAAAGAAAAAGGAAACCACAAGCAAGCAAGCAACAACAAAGACACACAAGCACCGAGAAATAACAAGAAAAGGAAAGTAACACAAATTGAAATAAAATGCATGTATGTAGTGCCATGAATGTTTGGTGTACGTTTCACCATGGTGGTAGTGTCGAGCTTAGCATTCCCTTCTTCTCCTTCAATTATATCAGCTCGGATTGTACTTGGAGTCTTGAAATCACGGCTATTTGTAGTCCTTGGATACTTAATCTTCGGGAAATTCTTCACCGTATGCCCCGGTTCTCCACACTTGTATCATTTCCTAAGCTTCTTTCGCCAAACATCTTCGGGGTTATTCGGACCTTGACAATAAGAGCATTGAATTGTCTCCAACGGAAGAGGTATCGAATCCATCTTTTGTAGTTGAAGTTTCTTCTTCTTAGTGTAGTTGGCATCTTGAAGTTCTTGGATTTTCTCTTCTAATATAGGCCTCTTACTTGAGCTTAAGCTCGATCCTTGCTCATGTCCCACATTAGGAGTGTGAGACTTTATCTTTTGCTTATCCATTTCATCTTGAACCACTCCTCTAACCTCCTCGGACCATTCGTGCACCGATGAACTTTGGAAAGCTCGTTGAATCTCGTCCTTATGCCTTTGTATATATCATATCTCCGGACCTCAGGGCAATCTTGGTTAGCTCTCGAACTTTCTAGCTCCATCATAAGATCGTCCAGCATCTTCACTTCTTGCTCAAGATCTAGGAATTCTTAGAGTCTTCTAATTAATTCATTTAGAGAAATGTACTTGTAGCAAAATGCTCGGATAAACCTCTCCCAATTGAGCTCTTCTCCGGACTTCTTTAGATGTGATCTTATTTCCTTGAACCATTTTGAAGCTTCACCTTGTAGTAAGCGGGAAGTGTGCTTTACTTTCTCTTGTGAGGTTCTCGGACAACTTTCCCGAATCCACAATATCGTGGATAGCCACTCCTCGGCTTCAATACTATCGTGTCCAAACCACTTCGGTGGATCAAAATCTTCAAACTTCTTAGAGACCGATGACACTTGTTTCTCTTGTCTTCCTTTTGATGATATATGTTGAAATGAAGAAGTCATCCCGAGATAAGAAAATATTTCCAAAATATCGATGTGTGCAGGGTTTAGTACATGTTCATATAAACTATTAATACAATTAAAATCAAATAAGTCATATAATGATGAAAGTGAATGCAAACAATCACATAATCCTAAGCCGAACAACCTAGACAGACCCGACACGATGCTAGAGCTCTGGTTTTGCAACCAAGAGCTCTGATACCATGCAAGGATGTAACACCCCGAGCGAAGGGTGCCACATCGCCCGCATCATAGCCCGACACGTCTAACGAAATAAAGACTCCGCACACGTATCAAACTACAGCGAACGGGAGACAAACAAAAACAAAACCCTAGGCTAGGCGGTCTAGACCCTAATGCAGAGCGCACAACAAAATTTAAATAAAAAGCGCGGAAGCAAAAGGATCCATATAATCAATCATACGCACTAACAAGATCATTTATAGCAATTATACGTCTCATGCCACTTGAATAGTTTAAATCGTATTTCATGTTTTCTATAACTGAATCAAATTCATATACATAAGTTCTAAATTCAAAATACATAACAAACTGAAAGAGAATGCATGAGACTCGAAAGACGGCCGCCGCCTAGCACCAACTCCCAACCGAGAACCTGCAAAGCTCAAAACAAAAAGGGGAAAACGAAAAGAAGCAACGAGGGTCAGTCCTAAAGACTGGTGAGGGGGCTAACACACGCACACGTACATATAAGTAAGAGCATAGCATATTCAAATCGAAAATGTTCATGAACCGGGCGTGGTTTTTGCATTCTAAAAGGTTTTAACCCGTGATACTATATATAAGAAGAAAGGTTTAGGGCCGAAGGCCAAAATTAACCACGTTTTGGAAATTGAGAGTCCACCCCCGTTTCACAAACCATAACGGATACTTAAGCATAAGCATAACGTAATAACTCGGCGAGTACGAGTTCTAACCCCACTTACTCCATAACAAACCAAAGCGAAGACAAAGAAAAAGCATAAACCAATCCAACCTTTCTGCGATTGGGGAAGAGAGAGCCCCTCTCAACCCCCACACTTACCTTATCTTAGTGGTGGAGTCGGGGGATCTTACCCGATCCTGACGGGTTATACTACCTACATGTGAGACCCGCTTTCCCCTCGACCTCCCGAGGATGAGCAAAGCCTCACCTAAGTGGAGAACTATATAAGGGTTGCAACCGACGACCCCATCGCCGACCCGGGTCTCCCTTATATACAACTCCGGGGCACAAACTTATCACGCTTAAACAAACACGCACATGGACATATCTTTCAAAGTTCCAAAGCTCGCTAAGCAAAACTCACACCAACTCTTTTTGAAAACGAATAAACAAAACATAACTTATATACATATAAAGGCAGTTTCAATGGATTTCATAGCAAATAGGCTAAATCGTACAAAATACATACCAAACAATTATCTATATATATATATATATATATATATATATTTTTTTTTTTTTTTTTTTTTTTTTTTTGCATGCGGGCTTAAATTACACTTTGGGTAGTAGGTTATTATACCTTAAAGGAAAGAAAACCTCGCCTCCGAGAAGCAACGGAGACAAAAGAAACCAATGGACGCCTAAGAGACAACCTCGTCACCCACGACATGAACCTTAGGACAAAAGAGACAACAAGAGACATACTTAAACTCAAAATGAACCAATTAGATGCTCGGCTTATGCATATGTATGCAAGCGATGCAAATGAAATAACAAAAGCTCACGCGTTCAAGCATTCAAGTTCATGCACATTTTCCAGGATCGAAACACAAGAATTAAAACATAACATATCAAATAAGCATCATATATAGCAAATCATATCACAACTCATGCATATAGAAGGAGAGAATGAGCAAAGAATGCAACAAGCGCAAGAAAGTTTCACACGTAGCATCAAAACGGATATGTAATCACGGTCACGTTTACACATTGAAAACAAAGCCATAAAATCAAATTAAACATCCTAACATATAATATAACAAGTTAACAACACGTTAGGATCATAATCGGGGTGGGAAATAACAAAGAGAAGCACCATAATCACAAAACGAATCGCCGCCGCCGCTACCCCAATATGCCCCGACCATGTCGGAATTTAATCAAAATGTTGGCCCAAAACCGAAGCTTGGACATGGCCCTTTTCATTCTCATGCATAATGTGACATGGCCGTGTCCCATTTTATTAAAATTAGCAGCCCCAACTTGAGAGCTCAACACGGTCGTGACAAGTTTTCAAAGAAATCGGACACGGCCGTGTTGGCCCTTCGTGCGTGAAAAAAAAGCAGCAACAACAGCATTTTGGAGCAAGGGGGGAGGTGTAGCCATGGATTATGCATGAAAATAAAAAACCAAGGCAACAATAAATGCAAGGAAACAGAACCAATCGAGCCAATAATCGAGCAAATAACCGGGAAGACAAGAAATCCCCTAATACACACAAAAGCTTCCAAAACTCAAGGGTTCAACCATGGTGGAGCCTCAATCTCGGTTCATACAGAAAATACAAGTTAAGTAATAGATCAAGTATACAAAAAAGGTCACGTAGCACTTCACGGATCGAGATTTAGTTAAAAAACGAGCAAGATATCAAGAAAAGAACATAAACCCGCAACTATTCATCCATTCATTCAAATCAGCCACAAATCTCCATGAATGCAAGAAAGAGAGGACTTAAATGAAAGAGGAGAAGATGTACATCAAGAATATGTGCTTACCTCTTCGATTTGATGAAGGATGAAGCTCGAACGAGTTCAAAATCCGGCTTGGGTGAATAGTGACGGGAATCTCTTCTCTCTTCTTCTTTCCCCTACTCTCTCAGTCCTTGAGCTACTGAAACGAGGGAAATTAGCAATTTGGAGGGTAGATGAGTGTTTTAGGGAGAAATAGGTTCAACAATCGGGTCAAACGGAGTTAAAACAAATAAATTACGGGCAAAATGGTAAAGGTACACGAACCGGGCAAAATTCGAGGGATAAAACGGTCATAGAAAAATACAAGGCTAGGTTCCTTAGCTCCCATTCTTCGTCACGAGTCCGGCGTCACTTCCGGAATTCGAATCCGAATTTCTGAGCTCACGTTACGGCTTCCCGAACACAAGGTGCGCTAAAGCTAGTTAGACCCTCATGCCCCTAATAAATAAAATATGGTGCGTTACCATATCAAACAAGTCCGAAAAACTAAAACGAGCACATAAATGAATTCATAACACGTATAATTCATGCATATCAAATTATCACAAAATTTCGAAAAAATTTGGAACTCAAACGAATTAAAAACAAATTCAAAAACTTAAAAACTTAAATATTCAAGTTTACAAATATACCAAATGATTCAAATAAATTCAAATAATCACATAAGGATTAAAATAACACGTATTTGCATAATTAAAATAATTAAAAGCGCATATAACACTCTCGACACAACGTACCTGTACGGGCGGACGAGTGGGATATTACATAGCTGCCTCCTAAATAGTGTTCATGGTCTCTAGGGTTTGATCCCCTATTGACACCAAGGAGTTGCGGAGGTATTATCGTATTAAATTTTATTAAAGTACCGGCGCCTTTATCAGCCCGGTACTGTTTTACCAATTATTTAAGGAGTTAAGGATGGAGAGGCCTAGCTTGCGGGCATTAAAGTTCTTGTTATAGACGGTTCATGTTTCTACAAGTATTCCAAATTACCCCTATCCCTATTTTAACAAATTATTATGAACCGTTTCATATTTGTTATATCCTATTGCTAATATTTTAGATCAAGATCTCCTTGATCATATAAATATATATATGTATATATATAAACTAACATACCCCCTCCACTTAGTCACTTTGACTAACCCTCTCGCCTACTTTAAAATGCATGATTTCTGGAATCAAGGAACGACAACTAGAGGTATCTTGAAGCATTACAATAGTAGGTTGGATCCGATCCTAAGAGTACACTGTCTTGAGCTTATTCTCTGTAGAAACAAACTCTCTCATCTTTGTCCTTACATGTCAACCTGTTGTACTCTTTTGCGAACTACTTTAATCAATAATGATAATCCTTATTCCTTATACGTTAACCTCCTCGTTTATTGACAAAGTTTGAATCTCTTTATCTTTCGCTGCACTAGGACATGCATTCCACTCATGTATTGTGTTGACCGTTCGCCGTGGTATTTCCTGAGTGCTGGGTCTAACCACCACTTGGGGAATATTGCGTTGCGGGGGTTGTAGTGCTGGGGAGGCGCTACATGGTCTCTACCTCAAATAACCTATAAATGGTCATGGCCTCGACCTGCAACCTGTACAACTGCACAACTAGAAACTCAGCCAAAAACGGGGTCGTGGCCTCTACTAAAATTGGACTAAAAACGATCATGGCCGCGACCTCGTGCGACAGCAGGGAAAAACAGATTTTCAGGCCAAACACTCCAACAAAACTCAAATGAATTCATGCTATATTTAAGTTAACACATAATAGGATGATAATATGGCAAGAACTCATCAATTTCATGCTAAATCCAAGTCTAAACATGAAGATACATATGAAGGAATTGCAAGAGATACATACATGTTCATCCTTTCATGAAAAACTTCAAAAATCCCAAATGATATCCAATGATTCCTTAATTCTCATGAAAAATCAGTCAATGAACTTATTCTAGGATGTCTTAAGATCAATTAGGATGCATAAAATCCAAGAAATCCACAAGAGAATCACCCAAATTCATCAAAATTGCCAAAACCCTTACTATCCACTCTAAACTCCATAACATGCTCATTTCTCCACCAATATCAGCAAATAAGGAGTCTAAACAAAGAAGAGAAGATGAAGAATCCAATTCCAAGCTTACCTTTTGAAAATGGAGGAATTTGATGAAGATTTGAGCTCAAAAGGGTGAAAAGTGAGTAGTATATTTTTCCCTTCTCTTGTATCTCGGTTTTGAGCAGCCAATCCTCTCTTTTCTTCAATGTGGGATGAAATGAAGGCTATCGGCTGAAAGGGGATTAAGTTGGGAGAGTGTGGGACCAAGTTTTGCTTAATTTGGTCAAGGATAGCTTAAGTTATGATTAAAAGAGTGAACAAAGGTCTAAATTTGCACGCGAGGCTTGTTTCGGTCAACTTTCGGAGGTCTAAATGAGTTTGGAAAAATATGAGACTAGATTTATTGAACCCGAATTGTCGATACGAGTTCAACGGAGGTGACGAAATTCGAAACCGAATTCCTGAGCTCAAGTTATGCTGCCCAAAACCCAAGGTACGCTAAATGCCCTTTAGCCCCCTTCAGGTCCCATCTCCCAAAATAAAATCAAAAGACAAGCCAAACAATTTCCAAACCATAAAATGAACATATAGTCAAGTTCATAACTCAGAGAATTCACACATATCAAAAATTTGCAAAAATCAGAATTAAATTCGGATACAAATAGGGCAAAATACAAGGCATAATAAAAGCTTAAACGTTCAAAAACAAATTCAAGTTCATACTTAAAGAAATAATTCAAATAATCACATAAGCACTTAATAAATATCAAGTAATCACATAATTATCTAATTAAATTGCGCACATTATAGCTTACCTGAAAGTCCGATTGGTCGGGATGTTACAATTACGGCGGGGCCCACCTCGGGATCTGAAACACCGTTACCACGTCAGCCCTAGCAGACGACGTTTCGGGGGGATTATGACATGGCTCGGACCCGCCCTTCATGACAGACCAATCACCGTACGCCAACTGCCCGCTCAATAAGGTTCTATCTCGACCTTTAGGTCTGTTACTCATTAACCGCCCCCAATTTTTACCACTCAAGCCTCGACTCTGTGCATCACCCTCCAGCTCGACCCACCGCTCGGCCACCATACTCCATAGTTAGTAGCCGACCACGCATTTAATGTTCAAGGGATAATGGGACACCTGTCAGCTTGTGGCATTGGCACGTCGAGTCGGTGAAATCTCTCTCTCCTCACCCCATATAAGGCCTCCTCATTTATTGCAACAGTAAGTTCTTTCACCTACAGCTTTTATTGCACATATATTCGACCCTCATCACTCGATTCTAACTTGAGCGTCGGAGTGCCAACCCGGGTATCACCCCCATCTTCCCCGAGTTGGCCCTGAGCTCACGTTTTCTTTGATCCCATACAGATTTCAAGCTAACAGAGGCGGTTTCCCTTTTTACAAATTGAAGTGCTCGACCAAGTATCTCGATCGACCCGTCGGTACAAACTTGGCTCGATCAATGTCAATAAACTCATATATACATATATATATATTGTCTTTTAAAATCATTTCCCCGACACTCTTGTCGCTTCAACCAAATGTATATTTCTTGTTGAAAATATTTCTTCGGAGAGCTCACCGAAAAGTGATTTCCTTAAACAAACTTTTCTTAAAATGAAAAAGAGTTCTAAATTCATTCAGTGATATGAGGTCAATAAGTTTAGCGGGTGCCAAATTCCAATATATTATAATATTTAATATTAGTAGTCATCGTACTCGATCATATCCTCTTTTTGTCATAAAAAGTTAAATGACAGTGTGAAAATAAATCTGAATTTATATTTCATGCGATTAATCTTAAAGCGTTTTGTTTCTTTTTTCTCTCTTCTCACTTTATTTATTATATTTGGACCACTAATATTTGTATATTAATGATATTTCTTTTACCGTGAAATAAATTAGTAATGACAAATACTAGCATTTTAGTTATCCCCGGTAATTAGTTTATATAGTGAAACTCTAACAAAGAAAAAAAGAAAGATAATCGCAGTCAGAATTTAAAAAAAAACACACACACGTGCATATACAATCAATAAATGCTATGAACATATTCACTTTATCAAATAACATAGCAATGATAAAGTATTCAACGTATAAATCAAAGTATGAAAATATTACACAAACCTCCCCTGTGGAATTTAAACATAGAATCTCATAATACAATTGATACACATAATACCATTCGTTATATGACATATCCATGAAGTGTATATGCCGGAAACAAGCTAAGAAAGCCATGCAAAATAAGTTTAAAAATCACCTTTTCATGCAGAAAAAGCATGGGTCGCGGTTGCGACCATTTTCCTTCATAAAATGGTCACGGTCGCGACCCCTATATTTGCCGAATTTTCCTCCAATTTTTATCAAAATCTCGAAACTTGGATAAAATCGGGTCGCGGGCGCGACCAATTTTGTTCTGTTTTCGGTCGCTACCGCGACCTGTTGTGCGGTAGGAGAAAAACAGGGGAAAACAGGGCATTTCGAGCTAAAAACCACAAGAACAACAACAAAACCAAATTCACTCTATAACACTTATTGAAACACCTCCAATACACACTATACTTCAATTATCTATCATTCCAACCATGAAATATACATCAAAGCCTCAAGAATTTGTCAAGAAAACCCCATATATATACACATGCTTCCAACCTTCATGAAACTCAATATATTTATGCTACTTTCACTCCATAAGATCATTAACATGTTCTTAGCTTCAATCACGCAAGAATCCACCATCAAATCCATAAACCCCTACTCAATCAAGATTTTAAGAATTTCCAAAATCCTTCATGTTATACCTTAATTCCAAGAATGAAATGATGAGATGAAGATATGATGATGTTGATGATCCTAGCTCCTCAAAAGCTAGCTTGAATCATGAGATGCAATTCTTCTTCCCTTCTTCAGGTGTGAATGTCGGTATTTAGTAGGTGTGAGTGTGTGAGATTTTCTTTGATGAAATATAATGAATGAAATGAGAGATGAATATGATATTTATCTAAAGTCTTCCACTATGATGCATGAATCATCACATTTTACACTTTAGTCCCTCTAATATTTGAATTCATGCAACCAAGTATTATCTCATGGAATATGATCAAGTAACTCCAAAGAATTTATGCAATTAAGTTCACATTTTTATGAAATAATCAATTAGAATCACATAATAGCAATTAAGCACGTTATCAACTAATTCACGTAAATTCCACGGTAATGATGATTCATATAAGTTTATGTAATCGTAATGCATATAATGTTATAAAATCATAAAATAACGTATGATATCACATAATGATTGAATGGAAAAACTGGGGCGTTACAATTTCTCCCCCCCCCCCCTAAAAGGACCTGATCCCCAGGTCCACTGTCGAGTTTCAAAATAATGCACAAGCCATAAGAGAACCCCGTCTCTTAAACAAGAAATGAAAGAACCCCGTCCCTCAACTAACAAAGAGAGGACCCCGTCTCTCAAACATGAAATGAGAGCACCCCGGCTCTCACTCAAATAGAACTACAACTCAAGTAAGCAATTATGGAAGCATTCACGTAGTTATCATACAAGGCAAGTAGAATCATGTTAATTGCAACAATAAGAGAATTCATGATGCACGTGATATGCATGCTTAAATGTACCGTTCACCGTTGATTATGTCATGGCCGTAATTATTACCGTCTGCTACCCTGGTCGGATCCACATTAACATTCTGCACTTCTCTTTCTAGAGCATACGCACGAGCCTGAACAAGCGGCCTTTGACCCCCGGTAGACAACTCTCGTCGCTTCGGACACGTGTCTACTTGGTGCTCACAACGCAGTCATAAATGCAAACATTTCCTACAAGCCTCGTAGGTATGTGTGTCACGGCGACAATAAGTGCAAAGAGGTTTTTCCGAAGGTGAGGTCAAAGTTGAGGCACTTGGAGCCTCTGGAACCGATCTAAATGATTGGGTCTTCTTCTGTGATTCCTCTCGAGGTAGTGAGGATTGATAAGAAATAGGCCTCTTTCCATTGTTAGAATTTTGTCCGGAGTGAGGTACCGGCCTTCTTGTATTCACCGAGTCTTCAACTTTCAAAGCTTTGGTAGTGGCTTTGACCCAGGTACTCGTGTTAGCCGCTTCCAGAGCCCTCTGTATGTCCGGACGGAGTCCTTGCACAAACTGCATCGTTTTATGGAAGTCATCACTCGCGATATTGGGTGCGTAGCAAGACAACCTTTCAAATTCAAATATGTATTCTGATACTGATATCCCTCCTTGCTTAAGCTCGGTAAATTCCTTCAACCTACGGGTCCGGGAAGCCGATGGAATGAATTTGTTCTTAAATTCCCTAACAAACACTTCCCAAGTAATCTCTTCCTCAGCCGCTTCCAATACAATCCTCGTACTTTCCCACCAAGAATATGCTTCACCCTAAATCAAAATAATAGTGCAGCGAGCTTTCTCCCGAAACTCACAAGGAATAAGCTCCCAGATTCTTTCCACTTCTTTCAGCCACATCTCCGCTTGAATATCATTACCCTAAAAGAACTTAGGAGGGTGTTGGTTTTGAAACTCCCGGAGTATAGCAGAAATAGGTGTCTCCGGCTGTATAAGTGGCACAAGTGGTGCTGGAGGTACATAATTCCTAAGTCTCTGATCAATTAAACCAACCACTGCATTCATGAAATCTTGTGGCTGAGCAGGAGGGGGTGGAGGTGGAGGAGCACGAGGAGAATGATCATGGCGGTGTCTCTTATGTCCCGGACAGTGCTCACGACGAGGTCTACCTCGTGGCATCCTGAAATCAGATCTCTATACATGCATGTTCGATTAATGGATGCTAATGAACATAATTAAGATCATAGGATGCAAATATAACACGTAATTCAAGCAATGCGAGTAGCTCAAATAGATTCAATTAAGTTCAAATAAATTCAAGTAGTTGCACATATGACGCGAGACTCACAATTATCAAACAATCCTATACCGTTCGACTTAGACTCACAAGGCAGGACACTAGAACCACGGTTTTGCAACCGGGCTCTGATACCACTTAAGATGTAGCACCCTTCACGTAGGGATGCCACACCCCCATACTATAAGTCGATCCACATACGAAATAGATAGTCCGTACATGAACCAATCTATAGCGAACGGGTGACAGTAAAAGAAATAAACTAGCTAGGCGGGACTAGACCTTAAATGAATTAAATCCAATACGTGAAAATTCAAAACGGAAGCATAACACTATCATTTCATCATATATCAAATATTCAAAAGCTCATCATATTTTAGTTAACATATCAATACATTATCATCTTCCACATACTATACATACATAAGTCTCCAAATGCTAACAATAACCATAACATACTAATCCAAAACTATCAATATCATGAAAATGTATGAAGTGCTAGACTCGTCTGGACGACAAGACCCGACTCCCGCCTAACACGCTACGGTGAAAACCTAAAAGGTGGAGGCGTCAGTCTATGGAAGACTGAGTGAGGGGTTTAAATAAATATTAGCGCACGTATCATGCAAGTTATAATCTCGGGTAAGTTTTTATAAGAGAAAGCAATATAAGTTAATAGTAAAACAGAACTTCTCACCCGAGATTACAACAACCCAATTTTAACAATACAATCAATTTCAATTCAATTCAATTCGTGGCCCGGCGAGTGAGGGCAATCTCCAACCTTCACACCGATAGTGAACAATACAATCTTTAGGTTTTATTTCAACAATTATCATACAATCATTACAGTGCACACTTAGAAGTTGCACGAACTCCTTCTTCCTACGGTGATGGTAGGATTGCAAGGCCCCACCACCCAATCACGATGTACGTCAGGTTCATGACTCCCACGTACGGGATTCCTTCCTCCACCAAACCTCCTGGTGGATTCAGGGGTTCATCCGCACAATGTGAGGGGAGTGCAGAGTTACCCGTCAGCCTATGCTTTCCCGGTTGGCTCTTACACTAACCCTCGGGCCCACTGTGCACGATTCACGATTACTCGCCAAACACGATAAATTCACGATATCACGATCATTTCAATATATCACGAAAATCATTTGCAATCACTTGGGGTTTTTAGAAAAATTATAGATATATATATACACTTTAGCTCAAAAATCACATAGGGTTGTAAGGGTTCTATATATCTAGGAATTAAACCTCACCTGTGACGACCAAAACAAGGATATAACTACGGTGCGTGCTCCTCGCCAATGGGAAGGAAATCTATGCAAAAAGGACGAGGGTCGTGAGACTCGACTCGCATGGACTGCTTAAGACGAACGACATGTTCAAATAATGTCAATCATGCAATTACAATCAATAAATGCCATGAACATATTCACTTTATGAAATAACATAGCAATGATCAAGTATTCAACGTATAAATCAAAATATGAAAATATTACACAAACCTCCCCTAGGGAATTTAAACATAGAATCTCGTAATACAATTCATACACATAATATCATTCGTTATATGACATATCCATGAAGTGTATATGCCGAAAACAAGCAATGAAAGCCATGCAAAATAAGTCTAAAAATCACATTTTCATGCAGAAAAAGCATGGGTCGCGGTTGCGACCATTTTCCTTCATAAAATGGTCACGGTCGCGACCCCTATTTTTGCCGAATTTTCCTCCAATTTTTTTCAAAATCTCGAAACTTGGCTAAAATCGGGTCGCGGGCGCGACCAATTTTGTTCTGTTTTCGGTCGCGGCCGCGACCTACTGTGCGGCAG
This sequence comes from Lantana camara, assembly GCA_037501455.1. NCBI lineage: Eukaryota > Viridiplantae > Streptophyta > Magnoliopsida > Lamiales > Verbenaceae > Lantana > Lantana camara. The sequence continues at coordinate 42,567,950 of CM074865.1, forward strand.
GAGAAAAACAGGGGAAAACAGGGCATTTCGAGCCAAAAACCACAAGAACAACAACAAAACCAAATTCACTCCATAACACTTATTAAAACACCTCAAATACACACTATACTTCAATTATCTATCATTCCAACCATGAAATATACATCAAAGCCTCAAGAATTTGTCAAGAAAACCCCATATATATACACATGCTTCCAACCTTCATGAAACTCAATATATTTATGCTACTTTCACTCCATAAGATCATTAACATGTTCTTAGCTTCAATCACGCAAGAATCCACCATCAAATCCATAAACCCCTACTCAATCAAGATTTTATTAATTTCCAAAATCCTCCATGTTATACCTTAATTCCAAGAATGAAATGATGAGATGAAGATATGATGATGTTGATGATCCTAGCTCCTCAAAAGCTAGCTTGACTCATGAGATGCAATTCTTCTTCCCTTCTTGAGGTGTGAATGTCGGTATTTAGTAGGTGTGACTGTGTGAGATTTTCTTTGATGAAATATAATGAATGAATGAGAGAGATGAATATGATATTTATCTAAAGTCTTCCACTATGATGCATGAATCAACACATTTTGCACTTTAATCCCTCTAATATTTGAATTTATGCAACCAAGTATTGTCTCATGGAATATGATCAAGTAACTCCAAAGAATTTATGCAATTAAGTTCACATTTTTATGAAATAATCAATTAGAATCACATAATAGCAAATAAGCACGTCAACTAATTCACGTAAATTCCACGTTAATGATGATTCATATAAGTTTATGTAAACGAAATGCATATAATGCTATAAAATCATAAAATAAGATATAATATCACATAATGATTGAATGGAAAAACCGGGGCGTTACAAAATAAAAAGACAAAATTTTATTTTTTGGATTTGTTTAGATTGCTTTGCCAAAACATCAAATTATACACTCTTTAATACAATATGGAAAACAAAGATTAGCTAGACAATCAATCGATAATTTCAATCCCATAAATTAAACAATAATATAAACTATGGACAATTGACAAAATCTATCTATCTATAGATAGATCTATGAGCGTTTAAATAAATCTTCTGTTTGTAACACTCCTCCTAAAATGCCTATTGATATTTGCTGCCCGGCCCGTTGATAAAAAAATATATACATCCTGTAACACCCCGAGCGTAGGGCATAACATCCCTCGCACTAGAGTTCGACACGCGTAACGAAATAGAAGTCTGCACACGCATCAAACAATAGCGAACGGTGACAAAACAAAACTCACACTCTAGCTAGGCGGTCTAAACCCTCAAGAATAGTGCAATTCAAGTCAAGAGTATAGCGGAAGCGATTAAACACTCATACCAAACTCCCAAGATCACATACATATCAAAATAAGTTCAAACTAGCAAGAGAGACTTATTTACAAATGTACAATGCCCATCCGGGGCCAAAATAAATCGAGTAACAAAGTATCATAATACATATATCCAAAATAGATCATAAATACGAAAGTTAAATAACCACTACAATGCATGTGACGACTCGAGCTACACCACAAGTAAGACTCAACGAACACTTGCCGCCTAGCTCAACTCAAACCGTACCTGTAACTCAAGGGAAAGTGAAAAAAATAAAAGAAAACAACAATGAGGGTTAGTCCTAACGACTAGTGAGGGGGCTAACACACTCACCCATAATATGTATAGAGCAAAACGTTTTCTCGTGATAGTAGGTATATATTTAAAAAAGAAGGTTAGGGCCATAAGCCAAAATAACAAGTTTTAGGTAATTGTAAATCCTTTCCTGTTTCATAGATCGTACAATTGCACGCAACTCGGCGAGAATGAGTTATCCCTCCAACTTCCACACACACAAAGGCATAAGCAAAATGAAAAGATAAACCATCCTTTCACCGGGCGATAGAGGGTTGACGGCCCTAACTATCGGCAAAATCCACACGAGACAAGTCTTAATCACGTCCTTGAAACCTTCGATGGTAAACTCTGCCGGCTCAAGAGAAATGCCCTCCCTCAACCTCCTAAGGTTAGGCAAGACTCTCACAAGGAGAGTGTTGATAGAAGAGCCCGACGACCCCACGGCCGTCCCGAGATACTATACCACTCTCCGGGGCCCAATTAATAACTCAAAGATGCATAATTTTCACAAAGCTTTCTTTCCACATACACATCTCGCTTACATACACACACTTAACCCAGGTTTTCTGTAACGCCCCATTTTTCATTTATACGTTATGTTACATTATATTAAATTTCATAACCTTATATGTAATATATTCTTATGTATTTATAAGAATTATCATTAACGTGGAATTTATGTGAATTAATTGATAACGTGCTTAATTGCTATTATGTGACTCTAATTGATCATTTTATAAATTTATGGACTTGATTGCATAATATGCATTGGAGTTATTTGATTAATTGTCTAGAGAAGGAACTTGTGTGCATGAATTCAAATAGCTTAGGGACTCATTTGCAAAAAGTGATAATTCATCTATTCTCTTACAAGACTTTGTACATATCATATATCATTACATTTCTTCCACTTTCTTCTCATAAATTCCATTTCATCCAAGAACCTAAGTTACACACACTTACACCTAGTATATACCGACATTTACACCTTGAGGAGGGAAGAAGATTTCATCCATAATTCAATCCATAATTGAGGAATTGAAGAGTTAGAAGCATCATCAACCTCATATCATCATCTCTTCACCATCCCTTTTTATTCAAGACCAGCTTCCCCGTGACAAGGACCAGGGCCGTAGGCCGTGACCTACTTGCATTGTATCAGTAAAGGTTGTTGCGGTCGTGTGCTAGGCCCGGGAGTCAGAGTCGTGTCAAGTTACCCAACTGAGTCTAGCACTTCATACATTTTATGATATTGATATTGATATTTCCAGAGATAGTACATTATGGTTATGGTGAACGATTGGAGACTTTTGCATGTAAATTATGAGAAATGACAATGTATTGATATAATGAGCTTACGGGTATTGGTTATATAACAAACTGACAATGTTAAGCTTCCGCTTTATTTTCTGCTGAAGGTTGAGTTAGTCCCGCCTAGCTTGTTGTTTTATTTTATTGTCACTCGTTCGCTGCAGGTTGATTCATGTACGGACTATCCATTTCGTGTGTGGATCGGCCTGTAGTGCGGGGGTGTGGCAACCCCACGTGTAGGGGTGCTACATCTTAAGTGGTATCAGAGCCAGGTTGCAAAACCAAGGTTCTAGTGTCGTGCCTCGTGAGTCTAGGTTGAACGGCATAGGATTAATTGATAATTGGCGAGTCTTGCATCTTAACTGGAAATTACTTGAATTTATTTAATTAATGAGTATGTGAATTATGTGTTATACTTGCATCTTATGATCTTAAATACGCTCATTAGCATCCACTAATCCAACATGCATATTAGAGTGACTCATTTACAGGATGCCTCGAGGTAGACCTCGTCGCGAGCGTTCTCCGGGTCATAGACATCATCACCGTGACCATTCTCCTCATGTTCCTCCATATCCACCCCCTCCGGCTCAGGCTCAGGATTTTCTTGATTCGGTGGTTCGTCTTGTTGATCAGAGAATCAGAAATTATGTACCTCCAGCACCACCTATGCCACCAGTACAACCGGAGACTTCTATTTCTGCTATACTCCAGGAGTTTCAAAACCAACAACCTCCCAAGTTTTATAAGGGCGATGATATTCAGGCGGAGATGTGGCTGAAAGAAATAGAAAGAATCTGGGAGTTGATTCCTTGTGAGTCTCGGGAGAAAGCTCGCTGCACTATCACTTTGATACAAGGTGAAGCATATTCTTGGTGGGAGAGCACGAAAATTGTGTTGGAAGCTGCGGATGAAGAGATTTCCTGGGAGGTGTTTGTTAGGGAATTTAAGAATAAGTTTATACCCCCACCTTCCTGGACTCGTAGATTAAAGGAATTCACTAATTTAAAGCAGGGAGAAATGTCCGTTTCCGAGTATATATCCGAGTTTGAAAGGTTATCTCGTTATGCACCCAATATAGCGAGTGACGATTTTCATAAAGCAATGCAATTTGTTCAAGGACTCAGACCGGACATACAGAGAGCGTTGGAGGCAGTTAACACGAGTACTTGGAGTAAGGCTACTATAAAAGCTTTGAAAGTGGAAGACTCGGTGAATGCAAGAAGGTCTATACCTCACTATGGACAAAATTCTAATAATGGAAAGAGACCTATTTCTTATCAATCCTCACTACCTCGGGAAGAATCTCAAAAGAAAGCTCGATCAATTGGATCGGTTTCGGAAGCTCCAAGTGCCTCCACTTTGACCTCACCTTCGGAAAAGCCTCTTTGCGCTTATTGCGGACGGGATAATCATACTTTTGAGACTTGTAGAAAACGTTTAAACTTGTGCATGCGATGCGGGAGCAAGGAGCACCTAGCAAACATGTGCCCAAAGCAATGGGGAATACCGGTCGGGGGTGCGAGGCCACTAGTTCAGGCTCGCGCGTATAATCTAGCGAGGGAGGTGCAAAATGTGGATATTCGTCCGAATATGGTAGCCAAAGGTATTAATTACAACCATGACAAAATCAATGGTGAACGGTACATTTAATCATGCATATCACGTGCATCATAGATCTTAATGTTGTTGTATTTAACTTCTTGTTAGTTGCAAGCTAGTGGGTTATGAGTGGTACTTATGTGATTAATATGATTCTACTTGCCTATGTGACATTTTTATGAATGTTTTTAGAATTTGTTCCCTTGAATTGCTTTCGTGTGTGTTTGAGAGACGGGGTTCCCTCATTTCTTGTTGAAAGACGGGGTTCTTTCATTTCGTGTTTAAGAGACGGGATTCTCTTTTGGCTTATGCATCATTTTTTTGAAACTCGGCAGTGGACCTGGGGACCAGGTCCTTTTAGGGGGAGGGGGGGAGAATTGTAACGCCCCATTTTTCATTTATACGTTATGTTACATTATATTAAATTTCAAAACCTTATACGTAATATATTCTTATGTATTTATATGAATTATCATTAACGTGGAATTTATGTGAATTAATTGATAACGTGCTTAATTGCTATTATGTGACTCTAATTGATCATTTTATAAATTTATGGACTTGATTGCATAATATGCATTGGAGTTATTTGATTAATTGTCCAGAGAAGGAACTTGTGTGCATGAATTCAAATAGCTTAGGGACTCATTTGTAAAAAGTGATGATTCATCCATTCTCTTACAAGACTTTGTACATATCATATATCATTACATTTCTTCCACTTTCTTCTCATATATTCCATTTCATCCAAGAACATAAGTTACACACACTTACACCTAGTATATACCGACATTTACACCGTGAGGAGGCAAGAAGATTTCATCCATAATTCAATCCATAATTGAGGAATTGAAGAGTTGGAAGCATCATCAACCTCATATCATCATCTCATCACCATCCCTTTTTATTCAAGACTAGCTTCCCCGTGACAAGGACCAGGGACGTAGGCCGTGACCTACTTGCATTGTATCAGTAAAGGTTGTTGCGGTCGTGTGCTAGGCGGGAGTCAGAGTCGTGTCAAGTCACCCAGCTGAGTCTAGCACATCATACATTTCATGATATTGATATTGATATTTCCAGAGATAGTACATTATGGTTATGCTGAACGATTGGAGACTTTTGCATGTAAATTATGAGAAATGACAATGTATTGATATAATGAGCTTACGGGTATTGGTTATATAACAAACTGACAATGTTAAGCTTCTGCTTTATTTTCTGCTAAATGTTGAGTTAGTCCCGCCTAGCTTGTTGTTTTATTTTATTGTCACCCGTTCGCTGCAGGTTGATTCATGTACGGACTATACATTTCGTATGTGGATCGGCCTGTAGTGCGGGGGTGTGGCAACCCCACGTGTAGGGGTGCTACATTTTCAAATCAAACGTAAAATAACTTATAGATATATACAAATCATTTCCAAGATGATAAGATAAACGGGACAAACCCTTAAAATACGTATCATACATATATCTAACAGATAATATACTTAGTTCGCATGCCAGGCTTTCAAAACACAAAGGGCCGTAGGTCATTTTAACTAAAAGAACAAAACCTCACCTTGAATACGAGTGTAGTGGGGATAAAAGTGTGAGACGGACACCTAAGGAGCTAGTACGTCATCACCGGGAAGATCCTCTGTGCAAAACAAACAATAAAAGACACTTTAGACTCAAGATGTACCAAATAGACGCTCGGAAAATGTAAAGAAGTGTACATGATGCAAACGAATTGGGATGAAGTCACACTTTGATCACATAAGTTGTTATTTTGCATCTAAGCACTTATTTCACGTCTATAGATTAAAACATAAGTTATAACATATCAGTTATCATGTTAACAATGTAATTAAAACATATAAGAAGCATATTAATCATATAATTCTTGCAAGCAATCACAACAAAGCAACACAACACAACATAAGCACAAGAGGAAGGAGTAACGGGGGTCACTCCTCTTCAAGCCAAAAGGAGTGACTCCCGTTAAGAGCCACATCAGCAAAAGGTCCAGCAGGTAACGGGGGTTACCAAGCTCCAGTTCATGGAGCTTAACCCCCGTTAATAGAGGCAGGCTCGCAAGGGGAGGAGAGTAACGGGCGTTACTCTCCCGCAACACAAACGGGGTAACGCTCGTTACCCCACGCAGTTGCGCTTTGTGCAGCAGAGCTTGAAGTTCTTCCCCTGCTCCAACAACAACAAACAACAGAAGCAAGAAAGGGGAGGGAAAGGGGAATATGAGATAAGCAACAAAACAACCAAAAGAAAGCCACAATTCATGCTATACATTCATCCCTCAAGTTAACATGTAAAAAAGTTTAAGAATTCATACAATAATCCCCAAGTTCTTCCAAGCTTAAATCAAGTTCATTAATGGCGCATTGATCATCCTTCAACTACCAAGTATTCAATGTCAAGATTTAGAGTTAACAAGCTCATGTGATCCATAAATAGGCATCAAATTCAAGGGAAGCACAAGGGATCAAAGAAATTCATCAAATGGCCTCAAGCCTTAACTATTCATGCATCTCTTCAAGAATATATCAAAACATCATCAAATCATGAATTTCATGGATAGGGAGGAGCATAGAAGAGTTAGAAACACAAAAATACACTTACCTTCAAGATATGAGGGAGTATGGATGAGTATGGAGCTCAAAGGATTGAAATGGAATAGTGCTTCTCCTTCTTCTTCCTTTTCTTCACTTGGAGCTGAAATTTGCTTCTTTTTTGGGAGGGTGGGTCAAAATGGCTGAGATGAGGGAGAGAGAGGGATTAACTCATGTTACTTTGATCAAGGTTTGGGTTTATTTGGGGTTAAGGTGGGCCCACAAGCTAAAGAAAAGTCAAAGGGTGTCTCTTAAGCGCAAGGTACTCGTTTCGGTTGAATTTCGGAGGTCCAAATGAACTTAGAAAAATATGAGGTTAGGCTCCAAAGCTTCCAAATCTCGTTATGAGTCCGAATCCTCTTCCGGATTTGAATCCGAATTCCCGAGCTCAAGTTACGCCGCCCGGAACCCAAGGTGCACTAAATGCTCTTTAACCATCCTTTAGGTTCCATAAAAGAAAAACGAGCCGAAACCAAACCAAATGAACTCCGAAACATAAAATGAGCATAATAACAAATTCATAACTTACGTAGTTCACGCATATCAAAATTCACAAGAAATGAAATTAAATTCGGATGCATATAGAGCAAATATAAGGCATAAAGGCATAACGTTCAAAATCTCAAACTCATACTTGGCAAAAAGTTTCAAATAAATTCAATTAATCACAGAAACATTAAAATATCACTTAAGTGCATAATTAAATTGCGCACGTAGCACAACCGTACGGCATACCTAGAAGTCCGAAAAAACTGGGATGTCACATATCCATAAAATAAGTGTATCAAACAACCTCGTTTAAACCTTTAATAAAAACAAGGGTCATTTACATTTGACTACTCTGCATTTAGATTTGTAGACTTTTACAATGTAGTTTATCATTATTGGGAAACTACATTTTAGTTCCTATATATCTTGTTTGATCTGAGGTCCCTTAAAGGGATTTGTAAAAATACACTTATGCCCCAAACGGTTTTATGAGTGTTACATTAAATATATGACTAAAATTACAAAATCATCCCTAAAGTTTACAAAAATAAACAAAACATTCCCTATAAATTATGAATTTAACGATAAATCAGGGGTATTTTTGGAATGACATAATGGAACCCCAGGGGCCACAAGCGATTCTCAAAGTTAGGGACTAAAATATAATTTTCCGATAATTATGGATTGCGTTGTAATTAGGCATATATGTAGGGTAGTCAGATGTAATTATTTCTAAAAACAATTTGTAGGCGATGGGTGTTAAATGCACCAAAATTAAATCCTAAACCGATAAACACAATAAATTGCGTATAGTGGTAAAAGATCGATCCAAGAAGGACCGGATAATTTTATACATATTTGATAGCTAAGTAAACAAAGCAATAAAACCAAAACGAGGGGAGGGTTTACGTAAATATTAATGTGCACGAAATTAAAGAACAAACTGAATTAAAATGGATCAATAGAGAAATAGAGATTACACGTAATTTGGAGAGGAATTCTAGTCATGAGATTTTCTTGATTCATGCTTTTTAGATCATTGATGCAATAATAAACTATTATTCCTATAACAAATTGACTATAGCGCCAACAAGCTCTGAAAATCTTATCCTTTCTTACTTATTCAGTGATTAACATAGGATCTTTAGCCTACTCTATAACCAATAAACAATCTCGAAAATGATCTTAAAATTTAATACAAAGGAAACATAAAGCACGAAAAAGGCCACCAACCCCTAATTGATGAACACACATGCTCAGATCATTTAAATTAATTTGGAAACTAACACAAATCAAACATAGGAAAATATAGTGTAGTGATCGTTACTGCATGAGCATGGCTTAATTGACAATTACGGATCAGTTTTTGACGTAAGAGCTGTGTGCAGATTCAACGATGATAAAACATAACACTTAACCCATTTTAAACATTTTCGGCATAATATTTCGAGAATATTTCGTTCAAGTTGAAATTGACCGTCAATTTTTCCTCCGTTATAGCTAACTAAGAGTTAAGACCACTACCATCTTGTTTCTCGCTCCAAGACGGACAAATCCTTATCCCATGTGACCCTATTGACCGTCGGAAGAATCAAAGTTCGACTACAAAGCTTCGTTTTACCTTGTGTCATCTTTGACTGACAATTTCTCCTTCGTTGCTGGTTGGATTTTGATTTTGAAATCACTACTTTATTTCGTACATTGAAAATTTTGATATGATGTATAAAATCAATACGTTTAAAATTTGAATTGTACAAATTTGACCTTATAAATCACGCCTAAAAAAATTAAACGAAATATTCCCTAAAATTATAATGGAAAAGATTAAAGTGTTATATTTTATAAAGATTAGAGAGACAATTGCACTCATTCAAAAATTAGGGAGAAAAACGCACTAAATTTTAGTGTCTAGATTCTAGAATTAGCTGTTTTATAATATGAATAATTTTCATTTTCTGAAAAGATTACGTCATACGTAAATTGATTTTATTTTGAATTAATAATATGATCGTGTGATGTTGGTAATATTATGATTTGGTGGGTACTCATAACATACGGAGCCCCAAAAAAGGAGCGTACAATCCGTGTAGTAATCGTACTCATTATCAAGTCAATTTTCTTCAAAGTCGCATGAAGAAAACGTATACACAGACAGTCCATCGCGTATAAGCTAGGGACGGTATTCAATCGTTTAGCAGAAAATTATGAAAAAGAAAATATTCATGAAAGCCATGTAGCACAAATAATTCAAAGTCGAAAATTGAGCATCAACTTTGACGTCAACCAGGGCAAACTGGAGGACGGATTCACGCTCTTTCATTTTTTTTTAATTAATCTTAGCCGCAAATCACCTAATTAAAATATTAAGTATTTTCCTTAACCGACCACTTATTATGTAGTTTTATTTCTTTTTTGGTTCTGTAGTTGTCGGGTCAAATCCTTGCCAGACATATGGTTTCCCAATGAGTGCTCTAATCCACTGCGTGTAACGGTTTAGGTAGATTAAACATGTCACTATACTAATAAAAACAAGATTCTTTCAAAAAAATAAATAAATAAATAAAAGATGTGTTGCATATGAATTATATTGAATATTTAAATATTTTTAATTATTAAATTATTAGAATTATATTATTTATTGTAATTAAATCTTAGTTTTAAAAAATGCACACTTGCTTAGAGGAGGGAATAAAAATTGCATCATAAATAACTAACTAATATTGACGTGGCCCAGATCCGGCTCGACACATGGACCGCTAACATTTCGACACATGGCAAGTGAATCAGCTGGGTACCCACCCACTTCGGTCGGCGAAGTCACTGGAACCTACAAAAAGTCAGGCCGACCGGCTACTACCAGGTCGAAGATTCCTCGACCACCAGGACTCAAGTCGGCGTCCTGCCGACTCTGAGCAAAATAGGTCGATACTCTGCTTTCCTCGAGTCGACACTACCCCCGAGTACCGCTCTTGGTGGGACACCCCAGCCATCACCAACATTAAATGCGAAGTGTATTTTCGCACCGTACCTGTGAGCATTAAATGCGCTTGCACGAAGTACTATTAGGCCATCATTAGCTCCAAGGTTATAAATACCCCCTCATTAATGTCATTTGGTAAGTTCATTAAATTCACTACAAGTCAACTCGATATTCTCTCACTTTAATCGATCACTAACTTGAGCGTCAGAGAGCCGACATTGGGTCCACCCCAACCAATCCCAAGTTGGCCCTTGAGCTCACCCTCCTTTTCTTAAAGCAGATCTTCACCACGTCGAGGACTCCCAACCTATAAATGCTAAGAGCTCGAGTTGGAGCCTGCCCGAGCTACAGGATACCGAATTTTGACCCGATCATTTTGGCACCGTCTGTGGGAATACTCGAACAAAAGTCTAGCAAGGATGGAACTTTGTAGCCACAGAGTATTTGGAGCTGACGGACAGGACATCACCATTGCTCTAGGTGGGGATGGCCCCAACAACACCCAAACTCGGCCAGGGGACAACCCCCGAGCAGTCCCGACCCCGATGGTCTACTCGACCCCTGACTTAGATACTTATCTGGAAAAATGTCAGGCCGAGGCGATTGCTACCGCAGCAGAGGGCCGGGCTCCTGTATTCCCCGGTAAACGTCGAGCCAGTCCTGCCGCCCCCTATCCCGGGTAGTACTCGCACTATTATGGGCCTCTTGCCCCTTACGGGTACCCCCGTTCCCCCCCGCACTGGGGGTATCCGCTGCCACCTGCCTATTACCATCCAGATTACTATGGCCCGCCCCCACCACCGGGTCCAGCCCAGTGGCAAGTGGCAGCTCGAAGGCAGCAATGCATCGAGGTTTTACCCCAAGAACAAGAGGCAGAGTCGGGCCGACGCCAAGACAAGAGGCTGTCTGGAGAAAATCAACAGGAGATCGAGGCCCCGTATTCCAAGAGAAGAGGCGAGGGGTAGGGTGCCGCCCATACTGCCGGTGCTGGAAAACAACAGAGTAAACAAAGCGGAAGTTTAAAAATTTTCCACAAAGTAAATCTAAAAGACTTGTAATGTTTGTATCGTAACGTTGGGACTCAAGAAACTCACACAAATTGAAGCTTTCTTGAAACGTATTGAGCCTCCCTCAAACATTCTTCATGCGGCATGAAAATCCCCGTTTCTTGATTCTTTCTTCGAGATTCCAAAGTATAAATCCTCTAGAGTAATAATCCACACCAACCTAGATTCAAACCATATTAGTGAGTATGCTAGTACTGTAAAATGCGTATTAAAGAAACAAGAAATGAGAAATAGAGAGCAAGAGAATCATCCCCAAATTCGATGAAGGTTGGACGTGATTCTCAAATCACGTGTAGTCCAAAAATTCGAACCCCTAGTCCCTTTTATAGGCTAGGGTTCAAAAATTCGCCTATTCTTTCTTTCTCTCAAAGTAAATAATATCTTATCTAATATAAGATATTTATTTTATAGAAAAAGAGCTCCTAACTAATTTAGGAGTATTTAATTATTCTAGCAATAATTAAATATGTTATCCTAATACTTTATTAGAATAATAAAATAGAAGATATTTATTTATTTATTTATTCACTACAAGAAAACTGTCAATTTCCGACGGAATCAAGTCCGTCGGAAAATTATTATTTTCCGACGGAATACCGACGGAATTTGTTGAAAAATATAAAATAAAAATAAATATTTTCCGACGGAAATTCCGTCGAAAACATTTCCGACGGACAAATTCCGTCGGTAATCCGTCGGAAACATTTCCGACGGACAATTTCTGTCGGTAATCCGTCGGAAAATATAAAAATAAAAATAAATATTTTCCGACGGACAATTCCGTCGGTAATTCCGTCGGAAAATATAAAAATATAAAAATAAAAATAAATGTTTTCCGACGGAATACCGACGGTTTTCCGACGGAATTTGTTAAAAAATATAAAAATAAAAATAAATGTTTTCCGACGGAAATTCCATCGGTAATCCGTCGGAAACTATAAAAATATAAATATATAAAAACAAAAATAAATATTTTCCGATGGACAATTCCGTCGGAAAATATAAAAATACAAGAATAAAAATAAATGTTTTCCGACGGAATACCGACGGTTTTCCGACGGAATTTGTTGAAAAATATAAAAATAAAAATAAATGTTTCCCGACGGAAATTGCGTCGGTAATCCGTCGGAAACTATAAAAATATAAAGATATAAAAACAAAAATAAATATTTTCCGACGGAAATTCCGTCTGTAATCCGTCGGAAAATATAAAAATATAAAAATAAAAATAAATATTTTCCGACGGAAATCCGTCGGTAATCCGTCGGAAACTATAAAAATATAAAACTATAAAAACAAAAATAAATATTTTCCGACGGACAATTCCGTCGGTAATTCCGTCGGAAAATATAAAAATATAAAAATAAAAATAAATGTTTTCCGACGGAATACCGATGGTTTTCCGACGGAATTTGTTGGAAAATATAAAAATAAAAATAAATGTTTTCCGATGGAAATTCCGTCGGTAATTCGTCGGAAACTATAAAAATATAAAGATATAAAAACAAAAATAAATATTTTCCGACGGAAATTCCGTCGGCAATCCGTCGGAAAATATAAAAAGATAAAAATAAAAATAAATATTTTCCAACGGAAATTCCGTCGGTAATCCGTCGGAAACTATAAAAATATAAAACTATAAAAACAAAAATAAATATTTTCCAACGGACAATTCCGTCGGTAATCCGTCGGAAAATATAAAAATAAAAATAAATATTTTCCGACGGAAATTCCGTCGGTAATCCGTCGGAAACTATAAAAATATAAAAATATAAAAATATAAATAAATATTTCCGACGGAAATTCCGTCGGTAATCCGTCGGAAACTATTAAATTTAATTAAATAAATTTTTTTTTAATTTCTAATTTTATTTTTAAATGTACAAATATCTTATAATATTAATTTTAGAAAAAATTCTTATTATCATACTCTATATATTTTCAATAGATCGGAGAACTCTTAATTCTAATGAGTTTTATTTTTATTTGAATAAGTACTTTTAAAAATTTCCAATAAATCTGATTATATTTAATTCATACAATCATATATTTAAAATTTTATATTTTAAATTAATAACAAAACGTATTTAAATAATTATTTGAAATAAGTATATAAATATATTTAAAGACATAATATTAACAATAAGTAAGTTATCCAAGCTGGTAAGGGAGTCACCATTCTCTCTTGGAGACTCTAGTTCGAATCCCCACAAGCGCAATAATCGCGAGAATTAATTCTCACATTGGGTTGGCTCGCCGAGCTTTAGCTCGTCTCATGGCTCGTCTGAGGTGTTGGTGTGGCTCGTTTCGGGGGTGGTTCGGGTCTCACAAATGATTTTTTTATTTTTTTTAGATTATTTAATTTTATTCTATTTTCCGAATCCGTCGGAAAGTCGTTTATTATTTTTTACATTTCGTTAAAATTTTCGTCGGAAATCCGTCGGTAAATTTTTCCGAGGACTATTTCTGCGACAACAATCATGCGTCGGAAATCCGTCGGTATTTGATGTTTCCGACGGATTGCCGACGGAATTCCGACGAACAGTGCCGTCGGAATTCCGTTGTTTTCTTGTAGTGATTCTAATCAAATTAGAACAACTAAATAATCAAATACTTAGAATTACTTCTCCAATTAATTCCATCATGGACTTTAGAATTAATTAACTAATTAATTCTAACGGGCTAAAATTAATTCTCCAATTAATTTTATTCGGCTATATAATTAATTCTCGAATTATTATATTTAGGGATTTGTAATTAATTCTCCAATTAATTATATCTTAGCTTCATAATTAATTCTCCAATTAATTATATTTGGAATTAATAATTAATTCTCCAATTAATTGACACATGGTCCAATTCCTTAATTTGAACCACGCGTCCAAACATTGCTCTCGATATCCACACGTGTACTTTACACTGTGGTCTCGTTTCGATCAACTATTTGATCTTTTCATAATATCCTTTGAACCTGGTATTTGTGTGTAACCCTCTAGGTTCAATTTCATTTAGTAGTGAGCCTAATTAATTAATACACTTAATTAACTAGCTCACAGACCACAACACCATAGTCTAGCAACAGGTGTGTGACCCCTACCCGAAATGTGAATGTATATTCGAAAGAACCTTTCAGTCAATGACATCATGTGGGATACGATCCTCCTACCATCTTATCTCTCGATTAAGATCTAGAGCATGGGAATATGGAGAGCCCTACTAATCTTAATCTTTTGAAAAAAGTTAACTTCATATTGCATTTGATCTCAATCCAAGAAAATCCCATTTTCTTGATGTCTTGATCTAACCACCTTGCGCAAGGATTTTAGGATGGAATCATGAATGACTTGTGTAATAAGAGACCATCTTGCCTACAGCAAGTGTAGGTCCTTTATTGATTCCAACAATTCTCATATGCCACTTGTGTAATCCCAACATAGGCCTTGGTTCAGGTGTCTATATGGCGACACCCTTTTGAGCCTATATCAAAGAATACAGAGTTAGCTCATATGAGGCAATGTGGAATCTTAAGTCTAAGGATTAATTCCTCACGTCATTGATAAGTGAGATATTTCCTAGTCTGGAAGTTTCAGAAAGCTTCCTTTCCCATTTAGGAATCTTCTCACACGGGGCACTCTCAGTGATGAAGTTCTTGTAACTATCACCCTTATGTATTATGAACGCATCAACCCATGCACTTATCACCCCATGAAACCGGGTGATCCTTCTTAAGGATATAACTACACAAGCAAGCCTTAACAGAGGCAAAGTCGACACTCCCACTGTCTGTCGGCCTCATTGACTTGGAGAAGTTTCTAATCCTCGCCTATGGAGTTAAGAACTTGTTTCATGTGTCATTCTCAAAATGACAAAGTTCTTAACGGCCTCATCGGATTTGGGGAGTTCTAGACATGCACACGTAATGGAAACACTCAAAACACGTATTGGCACATAAGAAGTGTTCGCCTGTGATTATAATCATTGGTATATTATTCAAATATTGTTTGTGATAAAGGGATAGTGCCAAAGCATAACAGCTTTGTAGGGCACTATTCCCAACAATCTCCCACTTACCTGTAATAGCCTTTCAGGTCCATTCTAGGTCCCATCTTCCCAAGATGTACCTTTAGAGCCTTATAGACTTTGGGCGTTTCCAAAGTGGATCTGCTATATTCTCTGCTGATGTGAATGTATTTAATTTGCACATTATTAAGGAAACACGATTCCCTTATTCACGTGATTTATAATCAAGCGTCTGGTCCCTTGGTGAGGTCTCAGTTCTTTTACTCGAGCAACCATCCATTTTATCATACAATATGATAATGGTGTTGTTTCATGGTAGGAACTTCATCTACCCATTAGAAGAAGTTTCTTACCCAAACACTTAACTTAGCGGTTTTCAATACAACTAAGTATTCAACTTTGAGGTTGAATCTATAGTGCCTCTCGATTGGAACTCTTTCCAAAGCACTGTACTGCCATGTATGCAGATTGCGTATCCTCTCATAGATCAACATCTATGATTTTGATGCAATGATTACATCAAACTATCCTTTAATGACAATATCTTGCTGGACTCCTATAACATATCCTCTTTTCTTCTAAAGTAATCAAAGGGTATTTTTACAGCAACCCAGTGACCTTCTCTAAGGTTACATTTAGAATAGGCCCACCACGCTATGTGGTAGCCATATCTCGTCAAGTACATAATTTTACATACATTATGCACCCTTTTCCCTAAGAGGGTTTTGGACGTTCTAACTTTCTCAAAGTTATTTTAGGACACATCCTCTGCAAAAGAGATGTTCCATTGTCCATTGGAAATTCTGTAGGAATCTTCCATACTAAACCATTTTAGTACAACGTTTATGTACCTTGACTGTGATTAATAGGATTATTCTCTTAAATCTATCTCCATAGATATTTGTCTTGAGAATGTAGGATCTATCACTAAGATCTTTCATCTCAAAAATGTTTCCTAACCATGCTTTGGTGACTTTTATGTCATCCTTCACATTCCCAATGAGAAGGATGTCATCTTCACAAAGTACCAAAAGTTGAACTCTTAGCTTCTAATACTCTGTTGCATGCGTTATTTTTGAATTCTAAGTCAAACAATTTTGAATATTTCACTAATTCGAATACTCTAATTCCTAGAAGCTTGATCCAATTTCGTAAATTGACCATTTGGAGTCTGCAAACCTTTTTTTGCCTACTCCCACTAAACGTGAAATCCATGGATGTTTCATATTTATGTGTTCATCAATCTCATATTGATAAGACAAGCTTGATCCTATCAAGTGTTGGAAAACACGAATCAGAAAGCAGCGGAAATTTAAAAATTTTCCAACAAAAGGATCTAGGACTCGTAATCGTGTAACCAAATTCGTAGGGATTAGAAACTTACTTTCTTAATTAACTTTCTTGAAGCGTTTCAAGCCACCCAAGAACGCTGTTCTCGCGGCTTGTTCCCCTCTCCTTGGTAAAGCTCGAATATTCAAACTTCTAACTTGAAGCTCTATAGAGATAGTCCACCAACTTGACTACAATCTAACTAGTAAGGATGCTAGTTCTCTAGTTAGTGTTTAGGCTTAACCTAGGGTTTCGTTTATCTTGGAGAAAGGATGATGTTCAACACATGAACCAAAAGAAGATCATCAATTAGCCTCAAGGGGAGCTCGAGCTCCCCTATACATAGGAAGGAGGGTTGGCCGAAAATCCTAGTCCTTATGGGCTAGGGTTTTGGTCCCTCTCTCCTATTACTTGATCATCAAGTAGTTTTGACTTTGACTTTGAATTCAAATTCAAATCAACTTTCAAGAGAGCTAAAATATCCAAACTATTTTTGGATAATTTTATACTTTATTTATTTAAAATAAATAACTTATTTTATCTAATTAAATAATTCATAATTAATTAACTAGATTATTTTTCTCCAAAATAAGACTTTCTTTTTAATTCAAAATTAAACCAAAGTCTATTAAATAATTAACACATTTAATTATTTAATATATATATATATATTTATTTACACGTGTGGGACACGTGTCAGAAGGACACGTGTCACTCACGTGACCCACACGTGTGGAACCCTCTTGGCTTGATTAACTCGTTTAATCATTTTAAAGCCTCAACTTATGTAACCAAGTTGTTGTGTGTGACCCTCTAGGTTCTCAATTCAATTAGCAGTGACCCTAATTAATTAATACACTAATTAATTAATCAGTCCACAGATTAAACGTCCATAGTCTAGCAACAGGTGTTTAACCCCTAGCTGAATTGGAATGTTCGGATTCGACAGAACCTTTAAGTCATTGATTCATGTGAGATACAATCCTCCTACTTACTATCTCTCAACCAAGATCTAGGGTAAGGGAATAATCAGAACCCTAATAATCCGGTCTTAAAGCTAAGTGCATTTCATATCCATTTGATCTCAATCCAAGAAACCCTTTTCTTGATGTCTTGATCTACTGCCTTCGCCAAGGACTCCATATGGCATATGAATAACTTACACAATAAGAGATCACCTTGCAAATGCAAGTGTAGGTCCTTTCTTGATTCTCATTCACTTTCATGAATCACTTGTGCAGCCCCAGCATAAGCCTTGAATCAATTGTCTAAGGCGACACCCTTTAAAGCTTATACCTAAGACTACAGAGTTAACTCATAAAGTGACATGGAACCTCAAGTCTAAGGATCAATTAATCACATCAATGACTCATGAGATATTTCCTAATCTGGAAGTTTCCATTTCCTGAAATAGAAACTTCCTTTCCCATTTAGGAATGTTCTCACACGGGGCACCTCAGTGAACTTACTTATTAAAGTAAGCACCCTCATGTATCACGCACGTATCAACTATACACTTTGCACCTCCACGAAACAAGGTGGTCTTTCTTAAGGGCGTGATCCCAAAAGCAAACCTTAAAGGAGTCAGGTTGACACTCCCACTGTCGGTAGGACTCATCGGTTTGGAGTATTTTACTAATCATGACTTATGTGATATAGGGCTCGTTTCATGAACCATTTCACCTAAATGGTAGAGTCCTAAAGTCATCAGGATTAGGGGAGTTCTTATACATGCACAGATAAAGTAAACGCATACCAAACAAGAGCATATAAAGAAGTGTTGCCTCAATTCATTATTTCATTCAAAGATTGTCTGTGATTACAATAAGGAAAAGCACAAAGCGGATATACAATCGGCTTTCTAGGGCACTATTCCTAACAATCTCCCACTTGCCCGTCAAAGCCATTCTAAAGCTACTCTAAGTCCCATCTTCTGAAGATGACCTTGGAAAGCTTCTCGACTAAGGGGTTTAGTAAGTGGATCTGCCACGTTCTCTGTTGATGTGACCCTCTCAATTTGCACATCTCCTATTTTGATAATATCACGGATTAGGTGATACTTCCTCATATTGTGCTTGGTCCGTTGGTGAGATCTTGGTTCTCTTGCTTGAGCAACCGCCCCAGTGTTGTCACAAAACACAGTAATGGGGTATTTCATGCTAGGAACAACATTTAACTCTTGAATGAAGTTTCTAATCCAAACACCTTCCTTAGCTGCATCATTTTCAGCTAAGTATTCGGCCTCAGTGGTCGAATGTGCAGTGGTAGTTTGCTTGGAACTCTTCCAACTCACTGCTCCGCCGTTTAGGCAGAAAATGTATCCTGGCATTGACTTAAAATCATCTAAGTCAGATGCAAAGCTTGCATCACAGTATCCTTCGACAGTAAGGTCTTTCTGACCTCCGTAAACTAAGAATAAATCTTTAGTAATTTTCAAGTACTTAAGAATATTCTTCACGGCAGCCCAGTGACCATCTCCAGGGTCAGATTGGAAACGACTTGTAACACTAAGTGCATAAGCCACATCCGGTCTAGTACATAACATTGCATACATTATGCTACCTATTGCTGATGCATAAGGTGTATGAGTCATTCTCTCCTTCTCAAGGTTAGTCTTAGGACACATCTTCTTTGAAAGACATGTTCCTACACTCATAGGAAGGTTCTTAACCTTTGCTGACTCCATATTGAACCTCTTCAATACTTTGTTAATTTACATCGACTGTGATAGTCCTATTAACCTTCTAGATCTATCTCTATAGATTTTAATTCCAAGGATATAGGACGCATCACCTAGATCTTTCATCTCGAATTGGTTCGATAACCATAACTTAGTCACTTTCATGTCATCCTTCGAATTCCCAATAAGAAGGGTATCATCAACATAAAGTACTAAGAATTGCACTGAGGTCTCCAATTCCTTTCTATACACACATGATTCATTCGAAATTTGAATGAAGCCAAATGCTTTGACTGATTCATCAAATCGAATATTCCAATTCCTAGAAGCCTGTTTCAATCCATAGATTGATCTTTGGAGTTTGCAAACCTTTTGCTCACTCCTACTGAATGTGAAACCTATGGGTTGCTCCATATAAATGTCTTTATCAATGTCACCATTGAGAAAGATAGTTTTCACATCCATTTGCCACATCTCGTAGTCATAATACGCAGCAATGGCAAGCATGATCCGAATAGACTTTTGCATTGCAACTGGTGAAAAGGTTTCATCAAAGCCCACGCCGGGTCTTTGAGTGAATCCTTTTGCAACCAGTCTTGCTTTGTAGGCTGCAATGCTTCCATCAACTCCAAGCTTTCTCTTAAAGATCCATTTGCAACCTATGGGTTTGACCCCATCAGGCAAATCTACCAAGGTCCAAACTTGGTTGGAGTTCATGGAATCCATTTCGGATTTCATGGCTTCTATCCATTGTTCAGAGTTAGAATCTGAAAGTGCCTCCTCATATGTTAAAGGATCATTATCCTTTTGAGAGATTTCATGGAAGAATCCATACCATCTCTCCGGCTGTCTAGGAGTGCGTTCAGAACGCCTTTAGAGGAGGATTTACGTGTGTATCGAAATTCGTGATTGGTTGTAGCTGATCAGAAGGAGACGTTTCTTCAGTGGGAGGCGTGGGCTCACTTTGTACTTCCTCTAATTCTATGATCTTGGCTTTCTTTTCTCTAAGGAATGGTTCCTCAAGAAAAGTGGCATTTCTGGAAACAAACACCTTTTGCTCAGATTGATCATAGAAGTAGTATCCTATGGATTCCTTAGGATAACCTACAAAGTAGCATAAGTTAGAATGAGATTCTAACTTATCTCCCACTGTCCTCTTCACGTAAGGAAGACAATCCCAAATTCTTAAGTAAGAATAACTAGGGATTTTACCATGCCACATTTCATAGGGCGTTTTAGGGACTGACTTAGAGGGAACTAGATTCAAAATCTTTGCTGCACTTTCTAGGGCATAACCCCAGAAAGAAGGTGGTAAGTCAGTGAAACTCATCATGGAACGAACCATATCAAGTAGGGTTCGATTCCTTCTCTCAGAAACTCCATTAAGCCGAGGAGTTCCCGGAAGAGTCCACTGAGAGATAATCCCATTATCTTTGAGATGATTAAGGAATTCTTCACTAAGATATTCGCCTCCTCGATCAGATTGAAGTGCTTTGATCTTGTGACCAGTTTGGTTCTCAACCTCCTTTTGAAATTCTAAGAATTTCTCAAAAGCTTCAGATTTATACTTCATTAAGTATACATAACCATATCGACTAAAGTCATCGGTAAAGGTTATGAAATACTGATGATTGTTTATTGTGCTTACACTAAGCGATCCACAAACATCAGTATGGATCAAATCCAAAACCTTAATGGCACGTTCCACAGTTCCTTTAAAAGGAACTTTGGACATTTTTCCTTTGAGACAGGATTCGCAAGAAGTTAACTCCTTAAGATCATTTTCAGAGAATGATCCTAAAGTGTTTATCTTGCTAATTCTGTTCTTGGAAATGTGTCCTAATCTAGCGTGCCATAAGGGAGCTGAAACTTTGTCATCTCTCTTACGCTTCGTTTCTCGTTGTATATTCATAATATTGATATTCTGAGTTAGATAAAGTCCATTACTTAGAGTACCAATGTGAACGGAAGAGTTGTTCCGTTTGATAAAGTATTTACCATTCTTAATATAAGTTTCATAACCTTCACAATCTAAAATTGGAACAGAAATTATATTACGAATAATGCTCGGTACATAAAGGACTTTATTTAAGACTAAGTCAAAACTACCTAAATCTAATCTAATTGTGCCTAAAGCTCGAGCTTCAACATTTGAGCTATCGCCGAGCTTCAAGATACATTCTCCTTCTTTGAGTTGTTGGACTTCACTTAGTATCTGTACATCATTATAGATATGAGCTCCACAACCGGTATCAAGAACCTAAGAACTAGAATTAATAGAAAGATTTACTTCAACGAGAAAGATACCTTTCTTCAGAGTAGCCTTGTACTCTGGGTAGTTTCTCCTCCAATGTCCCGCTTTGCCACAATGGAAGCAAACATCCTCTTTTTGATCTCGCTTCTTCTTTTGGGCCTTCCCCTTCGAAACGCCACCAGTGGGCCTAAGGGGTTTCTTCTTCTTCTTTTGGGCTTTCTTACCCTTACCTTTAGAAGGCCCAGAAGAGGAAGATGGAGCATTCACCATCAAAACCTTATTGTCCTTCTTGATCGTGCTTTCAGCAGTCACAAGCTGACTAATCAACTCAGCTACAGTAGCACCAGCATGATTCATGTTGAAATTAAGGACAAATGGGTTGAATGATGGTGGGAGCGAAGCTAGCAACAAATCCACTGAAAGCTCATCTTTCAGTGGCATATCCATGGAAGCAAGTTTCTTAGTAAGGGCGAAAAACTTGAGTCCATATTCACAGACACTTGAACCTTCCCTCATTCTCAAGTGGAACAATTCCTTTGAAGTGTTATACCTTGTAACACGTTCATGAGGGCGGTAAAGTTGCTCTAAGTGGTCGTAAATCTCCCAAGCGAATTGCTTGGCCTCATGTTGCCTTTGCAAGTCCGGAGACATGTTAGCCAACATAAGGCAACGAGCTTGGAGATTATCATCCTTCCACTTCTTAATCGCGTCCCGCTCGGCCCGAGTAGGAGCCTCCCCTTCGGGACTAGGCTCCCCTTCGAAGAGAACATAAGTTCTCTTCTCAGAATCTAAAATGATTTTTAGATTCCTCAGCCAATCAGAATAGTTGGGACCAGTCAACTTGTTTGACTCGAGGATCGATACAAGAGGGTTTTTGGTTGCCATTTCAAAACACGTAGAGAATCATAGAATCTACGACCTAAATGGTAAAACAGAGAACTAGTGAGCATGCTGAATTATAACGATATACGAAAGATAAGGTCTTTAATCTAATGTAGCTCCCACTGTTTTTCAAAGATCTAGAATTCCCAAAGATCTAAGAGGAACACTTTTCCCAATGGGTACTAAGATCCTAGGCATTTTACCTCGAACCCACGACTCGCGGACATTCTAAGTAAAACCCTAGGTAGGTACAACTTACCAATTCTAACAACTTTAGAACTCTTAGTAATTGTTTTTGCATCACCTATCTTTCAATATGGACCCACGACTCGTGCGACATCCGTATTTACTTAGGCGTTAAGCTAGACCCATCAATCATAAGATCATGATCAAAACTTAGTTCGAACGACCCACGACTCGCGGACATCGCCCTTGCCAAAATTGACCACGAAATGTTGACCATTTAAAATGATCAATTAAGTAACTAAGAACTAATAAGCTCCACTAGCTATCCCACGACTCGCGGATAATAACTAGCTTCACTTACTAAACTTAAAACCTATTGATGGAATGCTAGGAATTTAATTCAAAATTTGCATCTCGAATTAAATACCTATTTGTTCGAAATTAGCTTAATATTTAATGGGAATTTTCGAATCAACCGGAGAGTTGTCCGGTTCGACCTCACCAACATAT
This sequence comes from Lantana camara, assembly GCA_037501455.1. Classification (NCBI taxonomy): domain Eukaryota; kingdom Viridiplantae; phylum Streptophyta; class Magnoliopsida; order Lamiales; family Verbenaceae; genus Lantana; species Lantana camara. Next base: position 42,591,510 of record CM074865.1, read on the forward strand.
ATGTTATCCAATTTTATTAGTCTTGATTAATGCAAGTACACTTAAATGCATTTCAAACAAGCACATAAACAGATAACATGTCCTAGCATGATACTAACATGTAATGACCATGGGCTCTACCTATCTTATGTGTGATATGTGGGAGCCATTCCACAATCACAAGTTCTAACATACATGCCACATAAACTGTTTAAATCACATAAGGGAAAGCGGTAACAAAATACGAGCCCTATCTCTATTACATTTTACAATTGAGATTCCCCTCCCTAACATTTTGAGGGGTCTTCACTTATGGCCTCCTTGTTACTTGAATGTGGTCCATCTTACTCCATGGGTGCATTGTCTCCAAAATGAAAATAAAACCTCACCACCTATCTCTACTCTCAAACTACAATAAAAAGAAAAAGACATAAAGTAATAAGGCTCAATCTTCATATTGGCCTTAGACAATTACACGGGGCATACCCCGGCCTAAAAAATAGTAATATGGAAAGCCACATAATAAATCACATAACAGTAAGCACATAAGTGAGACTCCAACCTCAATTGAAAAAACGCAACTATAGGGCTCCAACCCCAATTTAAACCATCCATGTGCATAAATTAAAACCATACATAAGTCTAAACCCATGATCACCTAACATGCTTTTGCGAGAATTTAAATTTAGCCAATAAATTAAAATTCCCGTTTCAAGTCTTAATGACTTAAAACATGACTTAATGCGAGTCTTATTTATAACAGTTTTAAATAAATCCCAAATTAACAAAAACAAATAAAATTCCTATTAATTTCTGAACATTAATAATTTTATCAAAGATGTATTTTCCCAAAATATAAATCGTTTCTATTTCTCAAAAATCCCAATTTTAAGTTTTATTAAAAAATTAAAATAAATATTAAAAAATAAAATTTTAAAATTAAAATAAAAATTGGGACTGGATTGCACAAAACGCGAAAATGAATTACGAAGGAAAAACGGGACCCGTACGCGAAGAAGACCGCACTCATGCGGTGTGCGCGCGCACAGCGTGCGGCCGAGTGCGCGCGCTGCTGCGTGCGGTCCTCCCACATGCTTGCGGGCGGGTGTGGGCGGGCGCGCCTCCCGCGCGGTTGCGGGAGGGAGTAGGCGCTGGGGCCTGCGCACGCCTAGGACAGGCAGGCGGCGGGGCGCGACGCCTTCGCGCGCGGGGTTTCGCGTGTTCGTATTCCAGGCTTTTCGTTTCGTCTTTTTCGTTCAAAAGCAAAACCAATCCAAGAAATCCAAAAACAGTTTATACAGTTTCAAATCTAAAATAGTTTTCAAAAATTAAATTTTGCAAAAACCAATTTTCAAAAACTTTCAGGAAAAAATTACAGTTTCGTAATTCAGGCTTTCTAAAACAATTACAAATACTCAATCGCATCAAGCCTAAGAATTTCTACCAAATTCAGTATAATTGAGACGAATCAGAAACACGATTAACGAGGTGGCTCTGATACCACTTGTTGGAAAACACGAATCAGAAAGCAGCGAAAATTTAAAAATTTTCCAACAAAAGGATCTAGGACTCGCAATCGTGTAACCAAATTCGTAGGGATTAGAAACTTACTTTCTTAATTAACTTTCTTGAAGCGTTTCAAGCCACCCAAGAACGCTCTTCTCGCGGCTTGATCCCCTCTCCTTGGTAAAGCTCGAATCTTCAAACTTCTAACTTGAAGCTCTATAGAGATAGTCCACCAACTTGACTACAATCTAACTAGTAAGGATGCTAGTTCTCTAGTTAGTGTTTAGGCTTAACCTAGGGTTTCGTTTATCTTGGAGAAAGGATGGTGTTCAACACATGAACCAAAAGAAGATCATCAATTAGCCTCAAGGGGAGCTCGAGTTCCCCTATATATAGGAAGGAGGGTTGGCCGAAAATCCTAGTCCTTATGGGCTAGGGTTTTGGTCCCTCTCTCCTATTACTTGATCATCAAGTAGTTTTGACTTTGACTTTGAATTCAAATTCAAATCAACTTTCAAGAGAGCTAAAATATCCAAACTATTTTTGGATAATTTTATACTTTATTTATTTAAAATAAATAACTTATTTTATCTAATTAATTAATTCTTAATTAATTAACTAGATTATTTTTCTCCAAAATAAGACTTTCTTTTTAATTCAAAATTAAACCAAAGTCTATTAAATAATTAACACATTTAATTATTTAATATATATATATATATACAATATATATATATATATATATATTTACACGTGTGGGACACGTGTCACTCACGTGACCCACACGTGTGGAACCCTCTTGGCTTGATTAACTCGTTTAATCATTTTAAAGCCTCAACTCATGTAACCAAGTTGTTGTGTGTGACCCTCTAGGTTCTCAATTCAATTAGCAGTGACCCTAATTAATTAATACACTAATTAATTAATCAATCCACAGATTAAACGACCATAGTCTAGCAACAGGTGTTTAACCCCTAGCTGAATTGGAATGTTCGGATTCGACAGAACCTTTAAGTCATTGATTCATGTGAGATACAATCCTCCTACTTACTATCTCTCAACCAAGATCTAGGGTAAGGGAATAATCAGAACCCTAATAATCCGGTCTTAAAGCTCAGTGCATTTCATATCCATTTGATCTCAATCCAAGAAACCCTTTTCTTGATGTCTTGATCTACTGCCTTGGCCAAGGACTCCATATGGCATATGAATAACTTACACAATAAGAGATCACCTTGCAAATGCAAGTGTAGGTCCTTTCTTGATTCTCATTCACTTTCATGAATCACTTGTGCAGCCCCAGCATAAGCCTTGAATCAGTTGTCTAAGGCGACACCCTTTAAAGCTTATACCTAAGACTACAGAGTTAACTCATAAAGTGACATGGAACCTCAAGTCTAAGGATCAATTAATCACATCAATGACTCGTGAGATAATTCCTAATCTGGAAGTTTCCCTAAAATAGAAACTTCCTTTCCCATTTAGGAATGTTTTCACACGGGGCACCTCAGTGAACTTACTTATTAAAGTAAGTACCCTCATGTATCACGCACGTATCAACTATACACTTTGCACCTCCACGAAACAAGGTGGTCCTTCTTAAGGGCGTGATCCCACAAGCAAGCCTTAAAGGAGTCAGGTTGACACTCCCACTATCGGTAGGACTCATCGGTTTGGAGTATTTTACTAATCATGACTTATGTGATATAGGGCTCGTTTCATGAACCATTTCACCTAAATGGTAGAGTCCTAAAGTCATCAGGATTAGGGGAGTTCTTATACATGCACAGATAAAGTAAACGCATACCAAACAAGAGCATATAAAGAAGTGTTGCCTCAATTCGTTATTTCATTCAAAGATTGTATGTGATTACAATAAGGAAAAGCACAAAGCGGATATACAATCGGCTTTCTAGGCCACTATTCCTAACATCAAGTAGTTAAACTAAGGTCCAAACTTAGTTTGATTATATGGAATCTATTTCAGATTTCATAATTGTTTTCACAGCTCAGATTCCAAATCTAACAGCACCTCCCGACAGGGTAAATGGATCAGTATCCACTTTAGAAGATTTCATGGTGAAAACCATATTATCTTACAGGCTATCTAGGAATACGTTCTGAACGCATCGTGGGAGGAGAGTTCACTCGTGTACTATCTCTTAAGATTGACCAAGTTTTATCAGAACGGTACGTTTCTTCCTATTTGTGGTGTGGGTTTTGTCCTCAAACCTTTTGAAGTCTTTGGGCTTACCTTTCTTCTCTCTTAGGAACGATTCCCAAAGAAAGGTATATCCTTTAAAACAAACAACATTTGTTCAAAAGACTCGTAGAAACAATATTCTATATTGTTTGCATAGACTTGAACTAGTTTCAATCTTATCTCTCAATTTCTCCTTCAATTAAGAAGACTCAAGAGAGATACATTCTTTAGAACAAACAACATTTGTTTCAAAGATTTGCAAAAGTAACAATAAATATATTGTTCATATAAACTTAAACTTGTTTCAAGTTCATATCCCACTGTCTTCTTCTCTTCAGAAGACTCCCACTGTCCTTTTCATGTAAGAAGACAATCCCAAAATTCTAAGATAAGAATTATTAGAGAATTTCGAAAGCCACAATTCATAGTGCATTTAAGGGACTGATTTGGAATTTGCAAGATTCAAAATCCCAACTGCGCTTTTCTGAAGCTTGAGTTCAGAACGAAGGTAAGTCAGTAAGTTTCGATAAGGAACGAACCATATCCTATAGGGCTATGTTCCTTCATTCCAAAATACCAAATTATTCTTGAATGAGCTTACTAAGGGATAATCCTATTATCTCTAAGGTGACTAAGGAGTTAGTCACTAAGATATCTGCTATCTCGATGCAATCGAGCTGCCTATGCCTTATAACTACTAAGGTTCCTAACGTTCCTTATTTTGAAATTCTTAATAATTTCATAAAAGTTTCAGATTCGTACTTCAGTAAGTACGCATATTCATAATGATTAAACTAACGATTTAGTCTAGTGCTTACATTAAGCAAACCTTAATCCTTAGTATGGATCGAGATCCATCTAAACTTTGGGACGTGTTTCTCATTTCATATAAACGAGGTTTTCGGGAACGTTTCCCTCTAAATGGGATTCTTAGGAAGTTAAGTCTTTGAGTTCATTTCGTAAAATGATTTTAAGATGATTAACTTGCTAATCTCATTTAGGACGTTCCAAAGTTATTTGAAACTTTGTCATCTTACTTACTAATGTTATCTCGTTGTATGTTCAAAACATTAATGCTTCGTGTTTTGCATAACAACTTATGCTAAATCAACTCAAGACTAGTGAATTCTGATCCTATCGGAATTGCTACAACGAGAGACAGATGGAGTATCCTTATACTCTTTGCAGTTCCTTTCCAAGGCCTTAGATTGCCACTATGGAAGCTAAAGTCTGATCTTTCTTTTAGACTTTCCCTTCTCTCACCCCTCCATCGGGTTCTAAGGGTTTCTTCTTCTTTTGCCTTAATGCCTTTACCTCAATAGGTTTAGAAGAAGAACTAATCATCAATACCTTTTAGTCCTTCACAAGGATGCTCTCTTAAGTTATCAACTAATTTGATCAACTATGCTACAATAGGATCATCTAAGATTGAGCAAAAAAAGGTCTAAAATGATGATAGAAGCAGTTCAAGCAATCAGTGAACTAAGAACTTGTAACGCCCCGACTTTTCGGCTATATAGGTATGACGTCACGAGTGGGTTTAGACTAAGAGTTATGTGACATTTATGTGTTTTAATTGTTAAGTGATCGTTTAACATATTAATTTCGTGAACTAAATTGCTATCATGTGACTAATATGACTTAGATGATTTATTTGATTATGCTATTTGAATTTGCTTATAACATGCTTACTTGCCAATTAAATATTTATTTCACTTGTGTACTTATTTGAAATTATATGAAATCCTTGGACTCAATCGAACTTTTAATTGGACCTCAATTATTCACCTACCAAACCTTGGGGTCCTAATTGAATCACTTAAATTCTCAAAGGACCAAAGTGCAAATTCTTCTCTTCTCCCTCTCCATTTACACGATCAAAGCCCCCCCAAATCCATTCTTCTTCTTTCATTTCTTCTATCAAAAGAAAGGCTCCCAACTCCTTTCCTCTTCTCCTTCTTTGATCGGACCATCAAGCAAGCAAGGAGACAAGAGATTTCTTCAAGCTTTGGCCCAAGAATTCAAGCTCCAACCATTTCTTCTTCTTCTCCATCCTTTTCTTCCAAGGTATAAGTGTATATATATGATTATGTTGGGTGATAACTAGGGTTGGGGAATTCTTGCTTTATAACTTGAATCTTTGGGTGTATATGCATGAATAGATGATAATCTTTGAATCCTAAGCTTGATTGTTGATATTCTTGGGGCAAGAAGGTGTATATATATATGTGGGTTTATGAATTTAGTTGTTTTAATTTGCCATAAACTTGCATTTGATGTTTCTACTTGGTATACTACATGTTTTAAGTGATTGGGGTGAGTTTTGAGGTGTTTTGGTGACTTTTGGTCTTCTCCCACGTTTGTGCCCTGTTTTTTGCGTTTTTTTGGCCCCTGACCTGAATCCGCGAGGGTGGATTTTTCCTTTCCTTTTGGAAAAATCCGCGAGGGTGGATTTGAGGCAGAAACTTTGGACCATCCCCTGTTTCGGCCTGAGATTGTTTTGCTTTGTTCTCCCTCATACGAACTCGGATTGACCTGATTTTTGAACCCACCAAAACCTATTGAAGTCTAGAACATCCTCAAATTGGAATCATCTTCATATCTTTTACCATTTATGAGATATGATCAATTCATTTTGGTGTCGCCACTTCTTCAACAATCTGCGTTCGTCCAACTTCAAACCTATGCCATTTTCACCTCGCTTTGAACCATGATTCGTGCCACATATCCTTGAAAACATCTATGTGTCTAGTTTCACCTCCAACAAGCAAAACTTAATTCCAATTTCTCAAACTCAAGATATACCCATTTTTGGTACAGCTTGCACTTTTCCAAAAATTGTCAACTTTTCCTAACTTTTGCAAAACCTTGCCAAAACTCGTTCTATCGCCTTCCTTGCACCTCCTCGACTCCTTATGTGACTTATATGCGTTATAGACATGTCTAATTGATTCATATGCATTGTTAACATGTATTGTAATATATTATGAATTGAATGATTGAATCATTTATGTCTTTAAATGGCTTTATTGGTGTGTATGAACATGATTACATCAACTCATGACATTTATGATCCCTTGCATATTGAATCATGACATAGCATTTCACGAACACCTCATGTTAATGCCGTGCGTTCTAATTGGTTTCATATTGAGTCATTTCTCACGAGTTCACATTATGTCTTTCTCTTATACAGTTCATCTCCAGGGAGGAGATATCGTGATCAATAGGCACACGGCCTAGTTTGTATCCTTATATCGTCATGTTCCAGGTGAGGGTGTTTTCGTTCTAGTTACATATTAAACCCTACAACCTTATGTGACAAGTTTTGGCCAAAACCTTATGTATATATATATGTTACTTTTGAAGTAGAGTCATCGAGTAAACTTTGATCGAGTAAACCCTTTTCTAATAAATTATGAAATATGTTATGTTTTCATGAATGGGAGCGTTTTGGCGAGAACATGAATGAATGCACGGGCCCGGGATCTAGCACATGTGGCTACCCGGGGAGGCAAGGGCCGACGGTGATCCCATGTGCTAGTCCCAACCATTTAACAGAGACCGGGCCTCGCTAGGAGATTAGCGTGGAATGGTAGCTGAGCGCCCTTGGGGGATTCATGTACCCCCCTGGGTCAATGCATGAGGTGGCCGGGTCTTGCAAGCCCGTCCACCACCCGGAGGAAGAAGGTTGGAACTTATTTTATGTCAATGTTTATGTTATGATTGTGATGCACCGTACGGGAAGGCCGGTACACGGATCGCCCAAACGCCTATATCTTATGTTATATGGCTTGCATGTATTATAAGATATTGCATGATCACGTATTAAATGTATTAATGATATTTGTCGTACACGGTCGGAGTTTGGTTGGAGATTATGCACGCTCACTCGCCGAGCCTTTATGATTATGTATGAATTATGAACATAACGAATTTAATATGAATTAGTCATAAAGTCCGAGCATTACTTGTTAATTTCTTGCCCTTCGTGGGAACTATCTTTGAATAAAATCTTGCTCGGGATTTATGGCTTGCATGCGCATGTTTCTATAGTATATGTATCGCTCCTGCTCACTCAGTCTTCTAGAGACTGACCCCTCTTTCCCACTTCTCAGTTTCTTGCAGGTTTTGCTAGGCGGAGGTCAAGTTTTACTTCTTTTGTTAGATCACTTGTACACTCGAGTCACATCTTACATTATTATGTTCTAATTGGATATTACTATGTAATTGGGCCTTTGTGCTAGTTATGAAATTATTGGATATTGATTCGGGACAGGTTGTGTGCTTAGTTGAACCCGTTGTTAGGATGCATGATGGATTTAATTTTATGTATTGGAAATTCGGGCATGTCGCCTTTGTTGAAATCTATGAATTGCACATTAATGCTTCCGCACAGCCTTTTGATTATATGGTACGGGGTTAGTTTCCGCCTAGCAAGGTTGTTTTTGTTTTGTCACCCGTTCGCTATGGGTCCGGTTCATGCTGAACTATCCATTTCATGTGTGGACTAGACTTATAGTGCGGGGGATGTGGCGCCTATCGTCCCGGGTGTTACATTCTTAAGTGGTATCAGAGCCCCAGGTTGCAAAACCCGGGCTCTCGTGTCATGTCGTGTCAGGTGTAGGTCGAACGGCTTAGGTACAACATGTCAACGTGTGCATCGCATTGCTCATGAGCATTGTTATTGAAATTTGACATGGAAAAACTTATTATTAAATGTGTTTTACTTAAAATTTTGTTAATTTATGTGTTACATTTTTCATTCATACGTGCTCTTGGTGCTAATTGTGTGTCATATGCACGTACTAACGGGCATGCATTATATTTGAATTGAATTGTGAATTGTAGGATATTAATATAACCTCAAACCACGGCCAATCCTCAAAACCACAACAACTTGCAACGGGCTCTCTCTAAAGTGTGGATGATTGCTTCGGATATTTATAATAATACGGGTAATCGGTGACCCTTATGACAAGATTATAGGTTGAGAGTTCGAGCTCAAAAAGGGAATTTATATTTTTTTTCAAATAAAGAGGAATTTGGTGTAAAGAAATATGTCGAGATACTTAGGGTTTTGGAATGAGGCTAGTGGAAGAAGCTAGAGACCACTCCACTTTCGGAATTACAAAAGGATGACCAAGATACTCGAATCAACAACTAAATTCGTCAATTCAACCCGGAGTGAGAATGAAAGCATCCGATCTTGGAAAGTTTATGAAGTTGCTCGACCACGAGAAATTCTTTAAGGCTAGAGCAAGAAGGTTTTGGTCAAGATAATAATTGCGGTAAACAATCGGATAAGAGATGAGTGAGATACTTTGGATGCTAAAATAAATCTTAGATTGGGTTGGAGACCAAACAATTTTGGATTCATGAAGGTGACAAGTAGAGGAACCAAGCAACGGCATAATCCCTATAAATCTATGGGAAGTCAAGGTACCCAAATTGATATTCAAGTTTGATAACTTGATCGAAACGGAACACTAAGATCATACAATCATGGAAGCCAAATCCATTCACTTTTATGAACTTACGAAGAAGGAAATATAGAGACTATGATTAAGGTGACGACAATGGTGGAAATCCTACAATTTGGGATCGAAATTTGGGGAGACTAGCGCAACCGATTTCGTGAATGTGAAAGGATTGGAGTTTAATGAAAACTTTGGATTTGGGGCCTCACAAGAGGATTAAGGAAGTAAAAAGGAACTTGGAAATTGGCATTTGGGAGGATTGAGGCATGAAGATGTTCGGGTATAGAAAATTGGAATTTAATAGCAAACACGGACCTTGGAAGCATGGATGGATGCAAGGAGAATTAAGGAAGTTAGAAGACCGTGGGTAAGCAAGAAGTGGTTGATGAACTCGAGGTCAAAGGATCAAATTGTCAAGCTAAAAGCTTACCACCATGGTGACAGGTTTAATATATTCATGGCACGTTTAATATATTCATGGCACGTGCATCATACTTCGCTTTAAATTAATTACTCTTCTATATTTCTATATGTGTGCATACATCTTTAAATTAAATACTTGCTCTAATGTGTTGCATCCTTATATGTTGGCTATGTGCATTGGCATTTTAATCCAACATGCATGGTTTAGTGTTTACTTGATAGGAACTTTCTCCACTCCATTCCTCAAGTGTTACTCCGACCGAGCCGCATCCGATTTGAGATAAGAGGACTATTGGATTGCAAAGTGTGTGGAACAAAAGGAAAGAGGAAATATCGAGGCTCGGGAAAATAGAGCTTGAGGGTAGAATAGAAGAAGTAGGTTGTTATCTCTACCAAAATCACTTCAACGTAAATATGAATAATGTCACAGGACACGTAGCTTGACTAGGACCTTTATACCAAGGAAGCTGAAGTTAAGAAGTTGGAAATCCCATATTCCATAAGTGATAGAACAAGTTCAAAGGGTTGAGATAGAATCTCTTAAGGGGGAGAGCCGACCCAGAAGAATGATAGTTGGTAACTTCAGTTGAAGAATCAACCTCGTTGATTTCTTGTTATGAGACTTACAAGTTAAATCTTCCAAGATTAAAAGGATCATAGATAGCATAACGTGTCTTCAGCTTGGAGACATGGGACTGTGAAAGAATTTTAAGAATTGGCAAGGAAAGTATTGGGTAAAAGGGAAGCTAATCGGATCATCATATTCCATGATAAATGAAGTTAGAATCAACTCACGTGATGAAAACAAGAGTTACTTTGGAAGAGGAATACTTAGAAGGAAAACACACAACATGAAAGATGGGTTACCATCTCGTCGGGCGTTTTTCCAGGATTAACCGGGGAAGTTATTGGGATTGGAGAATGGAAATTGAGCTACTAAAGATTAACTAAAGTATTCAAGTTGGAGGTTAGAACTTGAGCATTTAAAGGCTAACTTGAACAACTAAGAAGGTCGAATACTAATCGAGGTGGACAACGAGCTAATTGGGTTAAGATCAAGTACACACTAAAAATTTGAGCTTCGGACTATGGTGTTTAGAGAAGGCAAGAGAAAAGATTATGTGATGAAGATCGGGTGGTTATTTAAGTATTGAGTACATCGGGGATTGCAATGCCTGACACTATGGAAGGAATCAAGTGTTGAATCGGATCACTACAATATAAGATTCTCGAGCATCAGTGAACGGTACATTTAGCATCCATGGCATATACATACATACAACTTTATTTCGAATAATTTTATGATGCTAAGTTCTTGGATTACTTGTTGTATTAACTGTTCTTGTATGATTGATTCTCGATGTATTTGATAACTCCTACTTGTTTCTTGTGTGGTTGTGACATGATTGTTTATTTAATTGTTGTTTTGAGAGTTTGAGAGTTTCTCGTTCTTTGTCTGTTAGAGAGACGGGGTTCTCTCGTTGTTGTTCGAGAGACGGGGTTCTCTCGTTGTTGCTTGTGAGAGACGGGGTTCTCTCGTTGTTGTTCGAGAGATGGGGTTCTCTCGTTGTTGCTTGTGAGAGACGGGGTTCTCTCCTTGTTGTTCGAAAGACGGGGCTCTTTCATTACTTGCTACCTGATTAGACTTTCGAGTGCTTAGGCTTCGGTGAGTTAAGGGTCATGATTTAACAGCAATTGAAGACCCCTTGTTGCTTGAAGACCTTTTCCGAACTAATTCCTGACGGGGAGTTGCTAACCCGCATGGGATGAACACGGGAAAGTTTACGTGAAGTTCAGAATCAAGGCAGTGGACCTGGGGACAGGTCCTTCTTAAGGGGGAGAGGTTGTAACGCCCCGACTTTTCGGCTATATAGGTATGACGTCACGAGTGGGTTTAGACTGAGAGTTATGTGACATTTATGTGTTTTAATTGTTAAGTGATCGTTTAACATATTAATTTCGTGAACTAAATTGCTATCATGTGACTAATATGACTTAGATGATTTATTTGATTATGCTATTTGAATTTGCTTATAACATGCTTACTTGCCAATTAAATATTTATTTCACTTGTGTACTTATTTGAAATTATATGAAATCCTTGGACTCAATCGAACTTTTAATTGGACCTCAATTATTCACCTACCAAACCTTGGGGTCCTAATTGAATCACTTAAATTCTCAAAGGACCAAAGTGCAAATTCTTCTCTTCTCCCTCTCCATTTACACGATCAAAGCCCCCCCAAATCCATTCTTCTTCTTTCATTTCTTCTATCAAAAGAAAGGCTCCCAACTCCTTTCCTCTTCTCCTTCTTTGATCGGACCATCAAGCAAGCAAGGAGACAAGAGATTTCTTCAAGCTTTGGCCCAAGAATTCAAGCTCCAACCATTTCTTCTTCTTCTCCATCCTTTTCTTCCAAGGTATAAGTGTATATATATGATTATGTTGGGTGATAACTAGGGTTGGGGAATTCTTGCTTTATAACTTGAATCTTTGGGTGTATATGCATGAATAGATGATAATCTTTGAATCCTAAGCTTGATTGTTGATATTCTTGGGGCAAGAAGGTGTATATATATATGTGGGTTTATGAATTTAGTTGTTTTAATTTGCCATAAACTTGCATTTGATGTTTCTACTTGGTATACTACATGTTTTAAGTGATTGGGGTGAGTTTTGAGGTGTTTTGGTGACTTTTGGTCTTCTCCCACGTTTGTGCCCTATTTTCTGCGTTTTTTTGGCCCCTGACCTGAATCCGCGAGGGTGGATTTTTCCTTTCCTTTTGGAAAAATCCGCGAGGGTGGATTTGAGGCAGAAACTTTGGACCATCCCCTGTTTCGGCCTGAGATTGTTTTGCTTTGTTCTCCCTCATACGAACTCGGATTGACCTGATTTTTGAACCCACCGAAACCTATTGAAGTCTAGAACATCCTCAAATTGGAATCATCTTCATATCTTTTACCATTTATGAGATATGATCAATTCATTTTGGTGTCGCCACTTCTTCAACAATCTGTTTTCGTCCAACTTCAAACCTATGCCATTTTCACCTCGCTTTGAACCATGATTCGTGCCACATATCCTTGAAAACATCTATGTGTCTAGTTTCACCTCCAACAAGCAAAACTTAATTCCAATTTCTCAAACTCAAGATATACCCATTTTTGGTACAGCTTGCACTTTTCCAAAAATTGTCAACTTTTCCTAACTTTTGCAAAACCTTGCCAAAACTCGTTCTATCGCCTTCCTTGCACCTCCTCGACTCCTTATGTGACTTATATGCGTTATAGACATGTCTAATTGATTCATATGCATTGTTAACATGTATTGTAATATATTATGAATTGAATGATTGAATCATTTATGTCTTTAAATGGCTTTATTGGTGTGTATGAACATGATTACATCAACTCATGACATTTATGATCCCTTGCATATTGAATCATGACATAGCATTTCACGAACACCTCATGTTAATGCCGTGCGTTCTAATTGGTTTCATATTGAGTCATTTCTCACGAGTTCACATTATGTCTTTCTCTTATACAGTTCATCTCCAGGGAGGAGATATCGTGATCAATAGGCACACGGCCTAGTTTGTATCCTTATATCGTCATGTTCCAGGTGAGGGTGTTTTCGTTCTAGTTACATATTAAACCCTACAACCTTATGTGACAAGTTTTGGCCAAAACCTTATGCATATATATATGTTACTTTTGAAGTAGAGTCATCGAGTAAACTTTGATCGAGTAAACCCTTTTCTAATAAATTATGAAATATGTTATGTTTTCATGAATGGGAACGTTTTGGCGAGAACATGAATGAATGCACGGGCCCGGGATCTAGCACATGTGGCTACCCGGGGAGGCAAGGGCCGACGGTGATCCCATGTGCTAGTCCCAACCATTTAATAGAGACCGGACCTCGCTAGGAGATTAGCGTGGAATGGTAGCTGAGCGCCCTTGGGGGATTCATGTACCCCCCTGGGTCAATGCATGAGGTGGCCGGGTCTTGCAAGCCCGTCCACCACCCGAAGGAAGAAGGTTGGAACTTATTTTATGTCAATGTTTATGTTATGATTGTTTTGCACCGTACGGGAAGGCCGGTACACGGATCGCCCAAACGCCTATATCTTATGTTATATGGCTTGCATGTATTATAAGATATTGCATGATCACGTATTAAATGTATTAATGATATTTGTCGTACACGGTCGGAGTTTGGTTGGAGATTATGCACGCTCACTCGCCGAGCCTTTATGATTATGTATGAATTATGAACATAACGAATTTAATATGAATTAGTCATAAAGTCCGAGCATTACTTGTTAATTTCTTGCCCTTCGTGGGAACTATCTTTGAATAAAATCTTGCTCGGGATTTATGGCTTGCATGCGCATGTTTCTATAGTATATGTATCGCTCCTGCTCACTCAGTCTTCTAGAGACTGACCCCTCTTTCCCACTTCTCAGTTTCTTGCAGGTTTTGCTAGGCGGAGGTCAAGTTTTACTTCTTTTGTTAGATCACTTGTACACTCGAGTCACATCTTACATTATTACGTTCTAATTGGATATTACTATGTAATTGGGCCTTTGTGCTAGTTATGAAATTATTGGATATTGATTCGGGACAGGTTGTGTGCTTAGTTGAACCCGTTGTTAGGATGCATGATGGATTTAATTTTATGTATTGGAAATTCGGGCATGTCGCCTTTGTTGAAATCTATGAATTGCACATTAATGCTTCCGCACAGCCTTTTGATTATATGGTACGGGGTTAGTTTCCGCCTAGCAAGGTTGTTTTTGTTTTGTCACCCGTTCGCTATGGGTCCGGTTCATGCTGAACTATCCATTTCATGTGTGGACTAGACTTATAGTGCGGGGGATGTGGCGCCTATCGTCCCGGGTGTTACAGAACTCGTTTCTTAGTGTACTGCGTGGCTGCAAGGTCCTCGTCAGTGAGGACTTTCAGCCCACTTTACACTTGTATTCCTTCATACAAATATGGATCAATTCCTTCGATCTGTTATACCTTGTAACACGGTCGCAAGAGAGTACAATTGCTCTTAAGTGTTCCTATAATCTGTTATACTATGTAACACATTTATGTGGAAGAACAATTGCTCTTAAGTGTTTGGAGAATTTCCTTTCACTTTTCAATTGCTTCTCTTAAGCCTAGGTCGAATTTTCATAATAGGTGTAAAAATTCGACTTATAGAGAACATTTTTCTCCTTTAAAATCTTAAAACGGATTTTAAGATTTGAAGCCAATCACAGTGGTTAGGACTTTAGTCAACTTACTTGACTCAAGGACAGATACTAATGGGTCGCATTTCAACTTCTAGAAAATCACAGAACTACAACCTAAATGCTAAGCAAAGAAAATGTGAGCATATTGAATAATAACGTAACACAAAGGATTAGGTCTTTTATCGTATATGGCTCCCACTGTTTTTAGAAGGTCTATATAACACCCCAAGCGTAGGGTGCCACATCCCCCGCACTAGAGCTTAACACGTGTGACGAAATGGGGAATCCGTACACGCACCAAACATTAGCGAACGGGTGACAAACAAAAGACCTTTCTAAACTAGGCGGCCTAAACCCTCAAACAGAGTGCGCATAAACAAAAATCATACAAAGCAGAAGCATTAAATCTAACTTAAGCGAAACAAAGCATAAAGGTTACAAACCACTTAAAACGGAGTATACATAACTTGCCATAACGGGGCTCAAAGTAACAAATACAAATTCATGACGCAAATTACAAACTTCAAAAGTACAAATGCAACATGTACTAAATACGAAATGCAGAATTATCTAAACCCACAAGACTCCAAGAGAAAATAAAGCAAAAACCGCCTAGCTCGATCCAACGGACTGAAACCTGCAACTAAAATGTAAAAGGGAGGGGTCAGTCATACCGACTGAGTGAGGGGTTACACACGCACCCATATATATGTATAAGGAGCACAACACAAAGTATAGAGAGGAGCTCATGAATCGGGGCGTGGTTTTTTACATTCCAAATCCTTTTCTCACGTGATACTACATATAGGGGAATAAAAAAGTTAGGCCGAAGGCCAAAACAACGAAGTTTTAATAGTTAAGAATCTATTCCCATTTCACGAACTATTTCTTAACTAACTAACATAACATAACCCTCATATATCATCCGTCGACCAAAAATAAGCCGTCCCGGATGCACAACACGCACACACACATATCTGTCGACCTAAAATCAGCCGTCCCGGACTCATACACACACACAGACATAACGGAAGCAGAATCTTTCCATAATCAGAGCAGAACAAGGTCCACGACCAAGTGCATATCATACCGGAGGTACACAACCTCAAGGCATAGCGTAAGCGGAGACATAGACATAAACATAGCACACTCGTAAAACATATCCATATCCTTACATACATTCATGTACTAATATATCCCTAGCACCTATCATAACATATTCCAATGTAAAACTTAGCATAATCACACCCTAACTAGTTCTTAGTCACAAACTAAGCATAACATAGTTAAGTTCATAATTCTAGCATAATCCTATTCTAATATAATCATACTCTAGCATAATCATAAGTTATACTTTAACATATTCGTATCCCTGACATAATCATAGCATACCTAGCATAACACATTCTAACGTAAAGCTTAACATACATATTCTAGTGCCTTACATATCATAATCCACAACATAAACATAACCATACTTATACATAAGGCTTATTTAACATGCGTACATAACGGTCACATTTCATTAGGGTTTATCTATAACCTAACCTCACCTTTCACCGATGAAAACGGGCAAACGGGGACAAACCCAAGCCTACGGAGCGAACTCGTCACCAACTGGATATTCCTCTGAACAAGACAATCATCAAACATAACCTTAGACTCAAAATGAACCATATAAACGCTCGGCATATGCGTATGAATGCGAATGATACAATGCAAGTGATAATCATTTCACTCTTAAGCAAAGTCGGAGCATTAAGGACATATCACTTAATCAACACTTGAACCAAACACATAACAAGCGAATCAAACATATTACTCATCAACTAACATCATAGCACATCACATTCCAAGCACACTCAAGCACGAGACATACAAGAGAGGCCATTAGGTGCAAAGAAACATTTCACATTGCAATTAAGGCAAACAAACTCACAACTCGCAAACATGCATCGAAATCACACCAAAACGGACATATACACGTCATAACACATAATGCATACATAAAACATATGAAAATCACACATTAACTAGTCATAACACATCATATAATGCATATAAACAAGCATAATTCACAATAGGATCAAAATCGGGTAGGGAAACGAGCAAAACAAACGAGAAAACAAAGCTCGGGGCCAAGGTGTGACCATATCCAGATCCAGGGCCGTGGATTTTTAATGAAAGGGAGATCCATGGCCGTAGATCTCAGTCAAAAAATGTACCATGTTTTGTAAATCAAATCCACGGCCGTGGGTGGGTTTTAGTACAAAAATCCTCAGCCATGGGTCTGCTCCAGCCTCAAAAACTCGAGATTTTGGCCCCCTAAAACACCAAGAACTCAACCTAGGCTCAAGCCAACACATTATACAAGGTTTATGTAGCAAATATACAAAGATTCATGCCCTAGAACATATAAAAACCAAGCTAAAGTGAAGGGGAAAGGAAGAGATGCATCACATATTCAAGTTCTTGCAAAATTCATCAATGGCACACCTATGGATCCTTAACCAACATGCAAACTAAGTTCATGAAACTCTTAAATGATGCCTTAGGAGTAATTATCATGCATTAAGCTAAAACAAATTGCAAGGAATAAAGCAAGAATCATGAAAATGCATCAAACCAATACTATTCACACTTCATGCCAAAGAAGGAGCAAACATGGATGGAGTCTCATAAAATTACACTTAAAAGAACCACAAAGACAAGTAGAAACCAAAAATAGACTAACCTCTTGAATTTGAGAAGAAATGGTGGAGAGGAAGTCTCAAAATATCAACTTGTGCAAAACCCTTCTTGTTTCCTCTCTTCTTCTTCAAAGTGCTGAACTTGGGGAGCTTTTTCTCTTCCTTTTTGGGGTGTGGGATGAAATGGGGGTGCGGGAGAGAGAAAGGGATAGGTTAGATACATAAAAGTCAAGGATTGGGGCTCAAATGGTGTAAAGTGGGACCCACAAAGCAAGAATAGTCAACAAAATGTTACTCTTGATGCAAGGTGCTCGTTCCGGTCGAAATACGGGGGTCTAAATGGGGTTAGAAAAATATTAATCTTTATTCCCTATCTTCCTTTCTTCTTTGCAAATCCGGTGCATCTTTCAAAATTCGAATCCTTCCCGAACTCAAGTTATGCAGCCCGGAACCCAAGGTGCGCTAAATGCTCTTTAGCCCCCTTTAAGTTCCGTTACACCAAAGCAATTAAAACTCAAATAAACAAGTTATGAAATTTATATAAATCATATAAGAACAATTATAATTCACATATTTCATGCACGGCAAGTTGTCACCAAAAACGGGATTAAAATGGAGTTAAACCAGCTTGAAATGAGTAAAAAAGAGGTTAAAACGTTTAAAACTTAAACGTGAGGCATATAACAAATATTCAAATATTGGAATAAATCATTTAATGGTATGCTTAGTTAATTAAACGCCCAATTAGCACACTCGTGACGTTCGTACCTGGAAAGCCGAAGAATCGGGATGTTACAACCTCCCCCCTTAAAAGGACCTGGTCCTCCAGGTCGAACCGCTAGCAACTCTCCCGTATTCACCCAAGTTCGGGGTTCATGAAGTCCCGACAAGGGTTAGCTCGAGAAAGGTCTTCAAGAGTTGATGGGGGTCTCCTTCACAACTTGGTTCCGGCTAGGAGTAACTCGATTTGTCTCGCACGATAAGAGGGTCTAAACAAGATTCAACACATACCGTTTAATCCATTTCAAGTCAACTCAAGAGCTCAAAGTTACACGAGTGGCGTAGTCACCGGACTTCCACCACTCACACCTTCTTACAGTTGAAGAATCACCTACGAAGCTCAATTGAAGCACGACCCAAGACTTACCGTATAGCTAAAGCAATCGTACCCTCAAAGCCGTCTCTTCCGAGACAACTAAGCAACAACAATCACATGCGCAAGTAACAAAGAAAAGAGAAAGAGCCACGCGCAAATAGGGGCACACACATAAAAGGTACAAGTAGACAAATAGGCGGGTTACCCCCAAAAGTTAAAAGATGCAAGAGATGAGATGCTATGAATGTTTAGTACCTTGCACCACGACAATGGCATTAGGTTCGGGCTCAACTTCAGCATTCATTTCCTCATCGACCTCCACCACAGTAGCTTGAGCTTGTTCCAGAGATCCTAGAGGCATCATATTCAAGGGCTTCAAATTCGGATTTGTAGGGCAAAATCTCACCTTGTGTCACATCTCTCTATATCCAAAGCAGGTTCTCAACTTCTTCCTACAGGTTTCCTCCTTGTGATTTGGTCTTTCGCAAAAGGAGCATCGAATAGGTTCCGGTGGAGTGAGTATCGGATCCGGAGTTGGAAGTCGGGGCTTCTTGTTGGGGTCGAAGATTTGAGGTTCATCTTGGAATACAGGTCTCTTTCCCAAACCTGAGCTTGATTCGAATTCTAGCTCCGAGTAGTAAGTTTGATGCTCCAAGCGTTGTTGTTGAGCCTCAACTCTAATAGCTTTCTTCGTCGCCTTAGCCCATGTATTCACCGTAGCAGCTTACAAGGCCCACTGGATATCTTCTCTTAATCCTTGTATAAAATTTCGGGCCTTCAACTTATCATCATCCGTAATGTGAGAGGCATAAGGAGCGAGCCTCTCAAATTAGAGGATATAATCTTCAACCGTTCGATCTCCTTGTTTGAGGTCCATGAACTCTTGTAATCTCCTCTCCCGGGAGCTCCGAGGGATGTACTTATCACGAAATTCTCTAACAAAGCTCTCCCAATTAAATTCTTCACCATTCCTTTCCAACCGAGCTCTTATCCCTTCCAACCAATTCGAGGCTTGTCCTTGAATTTAGCGAGCAATGCACATAGCCTTTTCGGTTAACCATTCTTCAGCCTCGATGTCGTTACCTCCGAGCCATTTTGGAGGATTGTTTTCCCGGAATTCTTTGTGAACCGCATTGAAAACTCTTCCTTGTCCTTCACCTTGAGGGTTTGGTGGTTGGGGATTTCGTTGGAGATAGTCAGGAGGGCTCGTAGGATATCCTCTGCAGTGGGCGGTGGTAGCGGAGGAGTATTCTCACGAAGTCTTCTTCTTGGAGGCATCCTGAAGAAGCACAATTTCAAGAGAATATCGATGCATGTGGGGTTTAGTGCATGTTCATGAGAACAACTGTGAAAATTAAGAGAAAATAACACAGTTAAAAGCACCTTAGTCACATATAATGAGAGTGAATGCAGACAGAGACACACATAATCCTAAGCCGAATGACCTAGACAGACAGACAAGACACACGAACTCCGGTTTTGCTACACGGAGCTCTCATACCACCTTGGATGTAACACCCCAAGCGTAGGGTGCCACATCCCCCGCACTAGAGCCTAACACGTGTGACGAAATGGGGAATTCGTACACGCACCAAGCACTAGTGAACGGGTGACAAACAAAAGACATTCCTAAGCTAGGTAGCCTAAACCCTCAAACAGAGTGCGCATAAACAAAAATCATACAAAGCAGAAGCATTAAATCGAACTTACGCAAAGCAAAGTATTAAGGTTACAAACCACTTAAAACGAAGTATACATAACTTGCCATAACGGGGCTCAAATACAAATTCATGACGCAAATTACAAACTTCAAAAGTACAAATGCAACATGTACTAAATAGGAAATGTAGACTTCTCTAAACCGACAAGATCCAAGAGAAAGCAAAGCAAAAACCGCCTAGCTCGAACCAACGGACTGAAACCTGCAACTAAAACGTAAAAAGGAGGGGTCAGTCATACCGACTGAGTGAGGGGTTACACACGCACCCATATATACGTATAAGTAGCAGAGTACAAAGTATAGAGAGGACCTCAGGAACCGGGGCGTGGCTTTTTACATTCCAAATCCTTTTCTCACGTGATACTACATATAGGGGAATAAAAGAGTTGGGCCGAAGGCCAAACCAACCAAGTTTTAATAGTTAAGGATCCACTCCCGTTTCACGAACTATTTCTTAACTAACTAACATAACATAACCCGCATATATTATCCGTCGACCAAAAATAAGCCGTCCCGGATGCACAACACGCACACACACATATCCGTCGACCTAAAATCAGCCGTCCCGGACTAATAACACACACACAGACATAACGGAAGCAGAATCTTACCATAATCAGAGCATAACAAGGTCCACGACCAAGTGCATATCATACCGGAGGTACACAACCTCAAGGCATAGCGTAAACGGAGACATAGACATAAACATAGCATACTCGTAAATCATATCCATATCCTTACATACATTCATGTACTAACATATCCCTAATAGCTATCATAACATATTCCAACGTAAAACTTAGCATAATCACAAACGAACTAGTTCTTAGTCACAAACTAAGCATAGCATAGTTAAGTTCATAATTCTAGCATAATCCTATTCTAACATAATCATACTCTAGCATAATCATAACTTATACTTTAACATATTTGTATCCCTAACATAATCATAGCATACCTAGCATAACACATTCTAACGTAAAGCTTAACATACATATTCTAGTGCCTACAAATCATAAACCACAGCATAAACATAATCATACTTATACATAAGGCTTATTTAACATGCGTACATAACGGTCACATTTCATTAGGGTTTATCTATAACGTAACCTCACCTTTCACCGACGAAAAAGGGCAAACGGGGACAAACCAAAGCCTACGGAGCAAACTCGTCACCAACTGGATACTCCTCTGAACAAGACAAACATCAACACTTGAGCCAAACACATAACAAGCTAATCAAACATATTACTCATAAAATAGCATCATAGCACATCACATTCCAAGCACACTCAAGTACAAGACATACAAGAGAGGCCATTAGGTGCAAAGAAACATTTCACATTGCAATTAAGGCAAACAAACTCACAACTCGCAAACATGCATCAAAATCACACCAAAACGGACATATACACGTCATAACACATAATGCATACATAAAGCATATCAAAATCACACATTAACAAGTCATAACACATCATATAATGCATATAAAAAAGTATATTTCACATTAGGATCGAAATCGGGGAGGGAAACAAGCAAAACAAACGAGAAAACAAAGCTCGGGCCCAAGGTGTGACCATATCCAGATCCAGGGCCATGGATTTTTAATGAAAGGGAGATCCACGGCCGTGGATCTCAGTCCAAAAATGTACCAAGTTTTGTAAATCAAATCCACGGCCGTGGGTGGGTTTTAGTGCAAAAATCGACGGTCGTGGGTCTGCTCCAACCTCAAAAACTCGAGATTTTGGTCCCCCTAAAACACCAAGAACTCAACCTAGGCTCAAGCCAACACATTATACAAGATTTGTGCAGCAAATATACAAAGATTCATGCCCTATAACATACAAAAACCAAGCTAAAGTGAAGGGGAAAGGAAGAGATGCATCACATATTCAAGTTCTTGCAAAATTCATCAATGGCACACCCATGGATCCTTAACCAACATGGAAACAATGTTTTTGAAACTCTTAAATGATGCCTTAGGAGTAATTATCATGTATTAAGCTCAAATAAATTGCAAGGAATCAAGCAAGAATCATGAAAATACATCAAACCCACACTATTCGCACTTCATGCCAAAGAAGGAGTAAACATTGATGGATTCTCATCAAATTACACTTAAAAGAACCACAAAGACAAGGGAAAACCAAAAATAGACTTACCTCTTGAATTTGAGAATAAATGGTGGAGAGGAAGTCTCAAAATCCCAACTTGTGCAAAACCCTTCTTCTTTCCTCTCTTCTTCTTCAAAGTACTGAACTTGGGGAGCTTTCTCTCTTCCCTTTTGGGGTGTGGGAGAGAGAAAGTGATAGGTTAGATACATATAAGTCAAGGATTGGGGCTCAAATGGTGTAAAGTGGGACCCACAAAGCAAGAATAGTCAACAAAAGGTTACTCTTGACGCAAGGTGCTTGAAATACGGTGGTCCAAATGGTCTTAGAAAAATATTAATCTTGATTCCTTGTCTTCCTTTCTTCGTTGCAAATCCGGCGCATCTTTCAAAATTCGAATCCTTCCCGAACTCAAGTTATGCAGCCCAGAACCCAAGGTGCGCTAAATGCTCTTTACCCCCCCTTTAAGTTCCGTTACACCAAAGCAATTAAAACTCAAATAAACAAGTTATGAAATGCATATAAATCATATAAGAACAATTATAATTCACATATTTCATGCATGGCAAGTTTTCACCAAAAACGGGATTAAAACGGAGTTAAACAAGCTTGAAATGAGTGAGAAGGGGTTAAAACGTTTAAAACTTAAACATGAGGCACATAACAAATATTCAAATATTCAAATAAATCATATAATGGCATGCTTAGTTAATTAATTGCTCACTTAGCACACTCGTGACGTTCGTACCTGGAAAGCAAAAAACTCGGGATGTTACAGTCTACAAATCCCAAACGACCTTAGAAGAAACTTGCTTTCTCCGTGGGTACTAGGAGCCCAAGCATTCTTAGTTTTGGACCCACGACTCATAGACATCCAAAGGTCTAAGAATCTTTAGGTATATACAAAACAGTCAATTCCATCTCCCTGGAATTCCTAGTAATGTTTTTGCATCACCGATCTTTCAATCATGGACCCACGACTCGTGAGACATCCATATCTACTTCAGTGTTGAGCATGACCCATCAATTATAAGATATCAATCAAAACTTAGTCCGGAACGACCCACGACTCGTGAGACATCACCCATTCTAGAATGATCAAGAAATATTAATCACCTAAGGTGATCAATCAAGAAACTAAGATTTAATAGGTTGCACTTATTACCCCACGACTCGTGTGACAACAAATAGCGTACCTACTAACTCTTAAATCCTATTGATGGAATGCTAGGAATTTTACTACCGTAATAGAATACCTATTTGTTCGAAAATTACTCAATATTTAATTAGGGATTTTCGAATTAACCGGAGAGTTGTCCGGTCTTGACCTCACCAACATGTACAGTTATCCATTTTTAATTGTCTTGTTTAATGCAGTTTCACATAAAGTGCATCACAGAAGCAATTAGCAGATAACATGTCATTGCATGATACTAATATGAGATGATCATGGGTATCATATCTTATGTGCAATTATGAGAGCCACTCCATAATTGCTAGTTCTAACATCCATGCCACATAAGATAGTTCATATCACATAGGGGTACAGAATTTAATGGAAAACCCTATCTATTAAATTAATAGAAACCATCCTAAACATTTTGAGGGGCCTTTCTCTTATGGCAACCGTTCTTCAAGTGTTACTTGTGGATCCTTCTTACTCCTGGGGTGCTTGTCTCCAAAATGAAAAGAAAAATCCTCACTTCCTAATTTCTACTCTCTTGACATAAAGTAATATGGCTCAATCTTCATATTGACCGTAGATAAGTACACGGGGCATACCTCGGCCTAAAGCAATAATAAGGAAAGCCACGTAATAAACACATAACAGTACACACATAAGTAGTGCTCCAACCCCAATTGAAATCATCCGTGTGCATAAATTAAAAAATAAGACTAACCCATGATCGCCTACACTAGCATAATCCGCTTGAAATTTAAATTTACCAACTAAATTTAAAACTCCCTTGACTTCAAGCTACAACTAACTTAATTAATTTGAATATAGTTCACTATTCAAGAATTTATTCAAAACACGAATTCGGATCATGACAAAACTCAATTAATTTCAAAAATTAAATTTTTGACAAAAATATCATTCAAAGTGATATTTAATATTTTCTCGAAAAATATAAACTGAATTTTAATTCATAAAATCCCAATTTTATATTTATTTCAAATATAAATAATTTTACAATAAAATCACATTTTTAAAATTTGGGATAAAATTCCGATCGAACAAGACACGAAAATACCACCCCGAGGCGCGCGAGCGAACTGCGCGAGCTGCCGTGCACACAGCCCGGCAGGACCGCCTAGGCGGTATCGGGGCACTCCCGCACAGCAGCAGCAGACGCTGCGCTCATAGCTGCGTACGCTGCTCTGCGCTTGCGTGCGGCAGGCGGTGGTTGGGGCAGCGATGGGCTGCCCCAAGCGCTAACGATACGTATGTATCCGTGCACGGTGGCGCGGACGACCCTTCTCGCACGCGGCGGTGGCGCGCGGCCAACCTGTTTGGCTCCCGTCACCGCGTTCGTGTTTTGTTCAAAATCCAGATTTTCAAAATCAGTTTTTGATGAATTAAAATAGCAGTTTAGATAAATCCAGAATTAAACAGCTTAAAACCAGATCTATATGAAAACAATTTTTCAAGATTTTCAAGAAACAGTATTGATCCGACATATTCGTATTTCAAACAAAAACCAAGAATACATAACTATCATCCAAATTCAAGAAATTTCGGTTAAAATTCATAAAGCAGTAAAGATATAATAAGAACGTTGCAAGGTGGCTCTGATGCCAGTTGTTGGAAAACAATAGAGTAAACGCAGCGGAAGTTTAAAATTTTTCCACAAAGTAGATCTAAAAGATTTGCAATGTTCGTATCGTAACGTTGGGACTCACGAAACTCACACGAATTGAAGCTTTCTTGAAACGTATTGAACCGCCCTGAAACGTTCTTCATGCGGTATGAAAATCCCCGTTTCTTGGTTCTTTCTTCGAGATTCCAAAGTAGAAATCCTCTAGAGTAATAATCAACACCAACCTAGATTCAAATCATGTTAGTGAGTATGCTAGTACTGTAACATGCGTATTAAAGAAACAAGAAACGAGAAATAGAGAGCAAGAGAATTATCCCCAAATTCCATGAAGGTTGGACGTGATTCTCAAATCACGTGTAGTCCAAAAATTCGAACCCCTAGTCCCTTTTATAGGCTAGGGTTCGAAACCCTAATCCCATGTAGGAGGTGGTCTCCTACTTTGACTTTTCTCTTATTCTTTCTTTCTCTCCAAGTAAATAATATCTTATCTAATATAAGATATTTATTTTATAGAAAAAGAGCTCCTAACTAATTTAGGAGTATTTAATTATTCTAGCAATAATTAAATATCGTATCCTAATACTTTATTAGAATAATAAAATTGAAGATATTTATTTATTCTAATCAAATTAGAACTAAATAATTAAATACTTAGAATTAATTCTCCAATCAATTCCATCAATGTAACAGCCCTAACCTGGGCCGAGTTGGAAAAGGTAAGTAAAGGGTTAACCAAAAGCGTTTATAATCTCGATCCTCTCACGCATTGTATTTTATGTGAATTATGTGCCTTTATGTACATTTTACTTCGTTTATTGAGCAAATATATCAGTATCATCCCATGAAAACCACAGGGGGCGTGACACTCAATTCTTTTTAGTACCTGAACCTATTCCTTGTGTCTCAAAACTTTTTCTGAAAATTATAGGACGAAAATTCCAAAAATGCCTTTGAGTTCTTAAATTTTGCCTGAAATTCTAGATTATCTCTCGAGACACTTTACTTACCTAATATCATAACCAAGTGAATCCTTGCATTATTTCATGAATTTTAATATCTTTCGTGAACCCTAGTTCTCATCCTAGCTCCCGTAGTATCGAAAACCATCCAAAAACCCTAGTTACTATTTATACCGTAAACAACTTTTTATTCGATCACTTTTTGCTATTCAATATTATAGTCAAAATGATCATTGAATGATTTTATGAATTGCCACAATTTTACCAAAACCAAATTCTAATCTTAGCTCGTTCCATAAACATTTTTCTATTTAATTTTATTATTTTTACTATAAGCGTTTAACTTATGTTTAAAATTTCGAATAATACTTAAAATATTTCTCGAATTTTTCTACAATTCATGACCACCATCTCGACTTTCAAATCTTATCCTAGCTTCGTTTTATACAATTTTGAGGATTTTCAAGATCTTTAAAGTCTATAAATTTTAAACGAAAAACTTAAACGAAATATGTTTATAATCATTCCAAAGCTCCTTTCTCACTCGTTCTTTCACTATTTTCACTACTTCAAGCTCTCATATCTAAATTTTAGAATAAATTTCATATTATTTTATAATTATTTTTATTAAATTATGACATCATCATGGATGACGTCACTTACTAAAATTAGAAAGTTAAAATATATGATCTAAAATCCTACACATTTCTTACATATTCTCTACATATTTCTTATGATTCCTAACCCTACACATTTCCTTCCTAAATAGAATTCAAGATGTAGGATCTTAAAATCTTCCACATTTCCTACATAATTTGCATACACTTTTGTGAATAAAAATTCTCCACATTTCCTACATATTTTTAGAAATTTCTCTTAAGCCCTTAAGTCCTACCTATAAATACCCCCCAAACCTCACATTGGCAAGACATAAATCACTCTCTTATCCCCCTCCAAACCTCACGTCTACACCCCTCTCTCTTCAAGGTATGTTTCATTTATTTTATGCTTTATTTTATGCTTTATATTATATTTAAATTATGCAATTTAAATTATGTTTTATATGCTTTAAATTATGCTTAGAAATTCATGATTGGGAATAGTATTCCAATTCTAGATTACCGAATTTCCTGTAAATTTATTGTTACTCCTTGTTACAACATGCTTTAATTGTGCTGATTCATGTGTCTCATTAGTATAGAAAGAACTTAGTTCTCTGAGTCCGTAGTAGTTCACTACTTTCAGGAACTAGGTCTAGACAGTGGAACCCCGAATACTTTACTAGATTCCGTATCGTAGCAGGTGAGGTTTAAAAATATTTTTCAACTGGGACCATGGGTCCACCTATAAGATATTTTATAATTTATCCTAATAAGGGTTCAGTCTTATTTTTCCTAATGATAGTATTATCTCATTCCTCGGAAAATATCTGATATATGGATTTCTATTATCCTATTATACAAAACAAAATCCTTGTTACAAATAGTAACCGTTTTGGTGAGTATTGATATAATGTAACTCTATTCTGTATTTAAAATGCAAGATCTGCATTTGTATTTGTATCTGTTGGGCCCTGTGGTATGGTAGAACTAATAGCCGGGTGGCTGTGATGCCCCGATATTTCGGCCGTCCAGGTATGAGTACGTGTTTATCAATTTGCGCGAATTAATTGTTTATAAGTATTTTATATATTTAATTTTATAATTAATTATAATTAATTGTTTAATTGATATCAAATTATTTTATATTATTTTGTTAAAAGTGGTTACTGTTTATTTTATTTATTTATTTTTATTCGTTAAAATGAATTTATTTTATTTTATAAATATTTGAATTATTTGACTTTAATTGAATTCTTGAACTATATGCGCATGTGTGACATGTTTGTGTGCCGTTTCTATATGAGTTGAATTCGGAATTTCGTGGAAATTTATTATGTTGTAGATTTATGTGTTATGAACATGTTCATATGCTCGTTTCATGTTTTTGATCTCGATTATTGTGGTAACGAATTTATTTTGTTTTTGGAATCCAACACGAGGCTAATGAGCAATTAGCGCACCCTTGGTTCCGTATGTGATATCTTGTGCTTCGGAACTCGGATTGGAGTTCCGTCAACTTCGTTTAACTCGTAACAAAAATTTAGCTTTAATGAACTTAGCCTCATATTTTTCCAAAATTATTTGAACCTCCGAAATTCAACCGAAATATATTACGTTCGCCAAAACTGCCACATCTCACCAAAATCGCCATATCTTTCGCAAACCTTGACCAAATTAACCATGGTTGGATTCCTTAGAACCCTAGTTCAACCCTCTATCATCTCTTAACCATCCCCAATCGAACCAACCCTCGCACTTAGATAAAAACTCAGGAAAAACCCCTGCTCTCCAGTTTTCCCGTCACCTTGCAATCCTTGGAGATTTTGGAGCTCAAATCTCTTCCAACCTTCATCCAATCCACAAGGTGAGTTTAGGGTTATGTTATACATTCATTATGAGTCATTTTGAACCATGCATCCCCAATTTTGAGCATGAATAGTTACGGGTTTGTGTAGATTTATGTGTATCTTGCTCGTTTTTGCTCCAATTCTTGATCCGTGAAGTACTATGTTCTCCTTGATGTCTCCTTGATCCATTTCTTACCATTTATTTGATGTGTATGTTGAATTTGAAGCTCCACCAATGTTGAATCTTTGAGATTTTTGAAGCTTTTGGGTTACGTGTTGAGTTCTTGTTTTTGCCGGTTGGGTTGTGTGCTTTGTGGGGATCTTTTGCTGCGTTTTTCTTGCTTTAATTGTTACATACATGGTCTGAGTGTTTCCCTGCTTTTGTTGCTTCTTTCCTTGGTCCAATTCGCTGCTGCAACTGCTGGTTTTGCAAAGAAGAAAGGCAACTTGGCCGTCTCCAAATTCAATGAAAAATGGGCGAGGCGGTGTTGATGTTTCGACTTGGCTGCCATTTTATTTTAAAATCGGACACGGCCGTGTCCATTTTGAACTGAAAGCCAATATGGCCGTGTCCTACTTTCGATTTGTGAATTTCCTGAATTTAATTAGCTGCCTGGTAAAGGACTTTGCATGTTCACGTTTGGGGTAAGTTTTGCATGCATGCTGGGGGTGTGTTGTTCCTGTATATATATATATTAATATATGCATGCATATTCTATGTTTGTTAGTGTTTGCATACATGTCTGTGTGTAATAATATATAGAGCATGTATAATATAGTGTGCATGTATTTTAATGTATGTGTACGTATAAATATAGATATTCATATTTGAATATTATATAATGTAAGTATGATTTATTTAGTATTATTTAATATATTGTAATTATTCTATGATTTTGGAATTAATTGTTACCTATTTCATGTTCTTATCTAATTTCCGATCATGACTTCAATGTCTTTATTTGTCAATTCTCTAATTGTAAAAATAATATAATACGTGTTATGATCGTTATATGAAATTTTTGGATTAATTTGTATGAAATGTGAAATTCATAACTCGAATGAATATGATGCTTTTAATATCGAATGAATGACTTTTCTAGATGATTTAAATGCATTAATAGTGAAAATGAAGTTGTTCATGACACAATATCATCTTTTATGCATTCAGATCCTGTTCATTACATCGCCGAACGTCTTATATGGTCATTTGAGTTACACTTCGCTTTCTTTGCACAGATCCGGGTCTAGTTGGAGACGAGGGCGAGCAGTGAGGGTCTTCTTGCTATTTCTTTTGTCTTTCAAGGTGGGCTTCTCTACTACTTAGTTAAATGACCTAATATAACCCAATTTAAAACGTTTTAAGCCAAATTTATATATAGATATATCGAGTCTTTCAGAAAGTCTATGATTTTAATGTTAAGCCTTTTCTTTATTCACACCCTACCTAAATATTTTTGCGAGTATTGATTGATTGCACTGATTGGGGCCCGAGACTTAGTGTATGTGGCTAACTGGGGAAGCACGGGCTGACGGTGAACCGGTACACTAGTTTCTCCAAACCACTGAGTCCGGAACTCGCTAGGAGATTATCGAGGAAATGAAGCTGAGCGCCTTTGGGGAACTCATGAAACCCCTCTGGCCAATGACTGAGGTGGCCGGGCTTTGCAAACCTGTCCACCGCCCGGAGGAAAAAGGGAATTATATGAATGATTATGAATGATCGAAAGATTATGATTGATCGAATGATTGAGCACGAAGGAATGTATGCATGGCCATATAATTAAAACTTTAATGACTACACGAGGTGGAGGTTGGAGACTTAGCCTTCTCGCTGGGCTCACGTATAACCTATTGATTGATTAAATATGAGAGTTATAATCCCATTTGTTGACTTCTTGCTTACCCACTTGGGAAATTGTTTAAAACCTCTTTCGGGATTATAACATGTATGAATATGTTTAAATTCCGCATTATTTATATATTATGCCTCTTTTAGTACCCACCAGTCTCCTTTAGACTGAACCCGGTGTGTTTTCAGTTGTTTTGTGTAGATGTAAGTGGAGCTAGGCTGGAATTCGAGTCGGTGTATGTCTCGCATTTGTTTCTAGCTCTTCTTTTGGGTCTTACATGCACTTATATCATTATTTATGACTCTTATGTATTATTTTGTGTCTCGAGCATACTTGATTTGCCGTGATGGCACGTTAATGTTGTAAATACTCTATTTTGGAGATTAATTGCTCATTGTGAATATTATATGGTATCTAATGCTTCTTCTTGATCGCTTTTACTTTGATTTGTATTATCTCTCTTTTTATATGGTTAAGGGTTAGTCCCGCGTAGCTTAGTGTGTTTGTAGGTCCCCGTTCGCTCTGATTTAGCTCGTGTATGGATTGTCCGTTTCATATGCGGGTCGGGTCTCGATGCGGGGGATGTGGTATCTCGCGCTCGGGTGCTACATCCTTAAGTGGTATCTGAGCCTGGGGTTGCAAAACCCGGGCTCTCGTGTCGTGTTGAGTCAGTGTAGGTCGTTCAGCATTAGGAACTAATTGTCAATGTGTTGCATATGTATTTCTTAAGTGCTTATGTGCCTTAATTGTCATTATTTGAGTAACTTATTTGCATTTTCAAGCATGAACTAAACATAACATATATTTCAGTGTTTCTTCAACAGGATGCCTCCCCGTAGACATCGTGATGGATCTCCAGGACAGCGTGCCATCATGATTGCTCTCCTACTCCACCACCCCAACAACCACCCCCAGCTGAAGCTTTTGTGAATTATGTCATTAATATCATTGATCAAAGGCTTCATGATTATGTTCCACTGGCACCACTTGCACCGGCACCGGCCCCTGCACAGAAAGGAGGAATTACTGTGGTCTATCGTGAGTTCGGAAATCAAAATCCTCCCAAATTTCACTCAGGGAATGACGTGCAAGCTGAGAAATGACTAAAGGAAATTGAGAGAACATGGGAGCTTATTCCGTGAAGGGCTTAGGAAAAGGCGAGATGTACTATTTCTCTACTACAAGGACAGACATATTCTTGGTGGGAAACAAACAAGATCCAGTTAGATGCAGCCGGGGTAGAGGTCGATTGGGATGTTTTTATTCGGGAGTTCAAAGGAAAATTCATCCCACTTGCTTCAAGGACTAGAAGATTAAAGGAATTCACGAAATTGAAATAAGGGAACAGGACTGTATCCGAGTATATTGTGGAGTTTGATCGGTTGGTTCGATATGCACCAAACATTGTAAATGATGATGCACATAAAGCTATGCACTTTGTCCAAGGATTGAATCCGGTTATTCAGAGGGTTATTGAGGCCGGTAATACGAGCACGTGTTTGAAAGCTACAACTAAGGCATTGCGGGTAGAGGATGGAGTTGTGAGCCGGAGAAATACTTACCGCTCGGGTCAAGGATCCAGTTCGGGATTGAGATATAATCCGGGAGAAAGGCCTATGAATCAAGCAGCTCCACCCAATAAAGGCCTAAACAAGAAGCCTCGTACATCCGGACCCATTTCTAAACCACCAACACCACCGGTTAAGAAGGGGATCGACAGGACATACCACCTTGTACTTATTGTGGTGGACCGACCTATGCTTACAATAATTGCCGAAGAAGATTGGGTCTATGTCTGATTTGTGGCAAGGGAACTCACATGGCAAATACTTGTCCCGACAAGAATCAGGGATTTCCAGCTGGAGCTCAGAGGCCTATGATTCCAGTACGTGCTTATACCCTCGAGGGCGAGGAACAAAATGTAGAAGCCGACCCCAATACCGTGGTGGAAGGTACCGTTTGCATAAATAACATGAACATACATGCACTTTTCGATCCGGGTGCTATGCATTCCTTTCTTTCTTGTGATCTAGTTGCTTCTTTGTGCTTGCCTGTTATTTACTTGAATTCTTGCTATTTGGTGAGTTCCCCTCTTGGAGGAAGTTTACAGACAGATCGGGTTGTCCGGGATTGTTCAGTGATATTAGAAGGGAAAGATTATTCGGCAGATTTAATCATGATGCCTATGAAAAATACAGGGTAATTCTGGGGATGGATTGGTTATTCAAGCACCGGGCTACTGTTGATTGTTTTACTAAGAATGTAAAATTGGGTGAGAAGTTGATAGCGGGTAATTCTGGGGATGGATTGGTTATTCAAGCACCGGTACCATTGTTATCTTTTACGGAAGTTCACAAGTTAGTAAGGGATGGAGCCATGGGATTTATAGCCTATCTCCTTAATAAACCTAAGGGTCAATCAAGTTTTGAGAAGACTGCCGTGGTTAAAGAATATCCCGACGTACTTCCGGAAAATTTGGGTTCTCTACTGCCAGACCGGGAGATTTACTTTGTAATTGATATATATCAAGGATCAGAACCGTATTCCAAGACTCCTTACAGAATGGCTCCGGCAGAGTTGAAAGAACTGAAGGTCCAACTTGAGGAATTACTTAAAATTGGATATATTCGACTGAGTTCATCTCCTTGGGGTGCTCCAGTTCTTTTTGTTAAGAAGAAAGACGGGACGTTGAGAATGTGCATAGATTACCGGGAACTTAATCGGATGACCATAAAGAACAAGTACCCATTGCCCGACATTGAGGATTTATTCGATATGTTACAAGGTTCGGGGGTTTATTCGAAATTGGACTTAAGACAAGGGTATTATCAGTTGAAAATCCGGGAAGAAGATATTCCAAAGACAGGATTTAACAACCGGTATAGGCATTACGAGTTCGTGGTGATGCCTTTTGGTTTGACTAATGCCCCTGCAGCATTCATGGATATGATGCATAGAATTTTCCGTCCCTATCTCGACAAGTTCGTGGTAATATTTATTGATGACATTCTTGTGTATTCACGGACAGTTGAAGATCATGCTTGGCATCTCAGATTGGTGTTGGACACGTTGAGAGAGCACCGGTTGTTTGCAAAGTTCAGTAAGTGTGAGTTTTGGATCGACCGGTTGCTTTTCTAGGCCACATTGTTTCAAGTAAGGGTTTGGAAGTTGACCCTTCAAAGATTGAGACGGTTACTCAGTGGCAAAGTCCAA
Source organism: Lantana camara (assembly GCA_037501455.1). Classification (NCBI taxonomy): domain Eukaryota; kingdom Viridiplantae; phylum Streptophyta; class Magnoliopsida; order Lamiales; family Verbenaceae; genus Lantana; species Lantana camara. Next base: position 42,625,269 of record CM074865.1, read on the forward strand.
AAAATGGTTCCGAGGTGAGAAGTTTCTTAGGTTTGGCAGGTTATAACCGGAGGTTCATACAAGATTTCTTAAAGGTTGCCGCTCCTCTGACCCATTTGACTAAGAAGGAGGTAAAATTTGAGTGGGACGAGGCATGTGAGGCGAGTTTTCAGCTCTTGAAGGAAAAGTTAACCACTGTACCAGTACTAGCACTTCCCGAAGGCACAGAAGGATACACGGTTTATACGGATGCCTCGAAAGAAGGGTTGGGATGTGTTTTGATGCAGAATGGTAAAGTGATAGCATATGCCTCGAGAAAATTGAAGGATCATGAGCAAAACTACCCCACTCATGATCTCCAACTTGCAGTAGTAATCTTTGCTCTGGGAAAGTGGAGACACTACCTTTATGGAATTTCTTTCGAGATCTTTTCCAACCACAAGAGTCTCCAGTACCTGTTCTCTCAGAAGGAATTGAACAAGAGACAAAGGCGTTGGATGGAGATTTTGGCGGATTATGAGTGTACAGTCCGATACCATACCGGAAAAGCCAATGTGGTCGCGGATGCAATTAGTAGGAAGGCTAGCGTGTCTAATTTGAAGGTGGAAATCGAATTTGAAACCGAACCTTTAAGTTGAGAGCAAGTATCCGAAATATTACAGTTCAACCGGACCTTCAACCGAGATTGTTTGAGGCTCAGAGAGTAGATCCCGAGGTTCAGAAATTAGCCGAGAAGGCTTGAGATGATCCCGAGTGCCCATTTGGGTTTGATGACACCGGACTTCTAAGGTTCAAGACTAGAGTAGTCGTACTGGAAGAATTGAAATGGGTTATTCTTGAAGAAGCTCACAGGTCAGGGTATTCGATACATCCCGGAGGGAATAAGATGTATAAGGATTTAAAACAATGTTATTAGTGGAACGGACTCAAGAGGGATGTCATCAATTTCGTGAAACATTGCTTAATGTGTCAAGTTGTGAAAGCTGAGCATCAAAAGCCACAGGGGCTACTTCAACCGTTACCTATCTTGGAATGGAAATGGCAACAAGTGGCAATGGATTTTGTTTCGGGTCTTCCAAGAGTGAAAGGTGGTCTTGATGGGATTTGGGTGATCGTGGATCGGTTGATGAAGTCGGCACATTTTCTTGCTGTTCGGATGTCGGATAAAGTGACCAAGCTTGCTAAGAAATATTGCGATGAAATTGTTCGACTTCATGGAGTGCCAGTCAGCATTGTATCATATCGGGATTCAAGGTTCACTTCTAGATTTTGGCAAGAATTACAAAGAAATTTGGGAACAAGGCTTCAATTCAGCTCATCTTTCCATCCTCAGACAGCCGGGCAGTCAGAAAGGTTAATTAAATATTTGGAGGATATGTTGAGAACATGTGCATTGGATTTTCTGAGTTCGTGGAACGAGCAATTGCCTCTAATTGAGTTCGCTTATAATAGCAGTTATCAAGCCTCGATTGGAATAGCCCCTTATGAAGCTCATTATGGACGGAAGTGTAGATCTCCATTATTTTTCGATCTAGAGGAATGGAATTGGACTAAACAGGAAGGAGTGAGAAGAGGGGAGAAGAAAGAAAAGCCTTCTAAGGCCGTGCAAGCGGCGATTGATAAGGTCCAATTGATTCAACAAAGGATTAAAGCCACCCAAGATCGATAAACGGCGGAGAAAGAATCTTGAATTCGAAGTGGGTGATAGAGTATTTTTAAAGGCTTCTCCAAGGAAAGGCTTCTCCAAGGAAAGGTTTCGCAAGAATTGGGAAGGGAGGAAAGTTGAATCCTCGGTATTTAGAGCCGTTTGAGATTCTTGAGAAAATTGGAGATACGGTATACCGTTTGGATCTACGTCCAAGTTTGACCGAGATTTACAATGTATTTCAAGTTTTCCAACTTCGGAAATATTATCCGGATGACTCCGAGATCCTACCCGTTGAAGAAGTGGAACTTGAGACTAACCTCACCTTCATTCAAAAACCCGTTAAGATTTTAGATCGAAAATTTCAAGAACTAAGAAACCGGCGAATCGCACTAGTTAAGGTCTTATGGGGAAGTGATAAAACGGAAGAGGCTACGTGGGAGACGGAGGATAAGATGAGAATGTTTCATCCCGAGTTGTTTTCGGGCAATCGGTGAATCCGAGGACGGATTCTTTTAAGGGGGAGAGGTTGTGACGCCCCGATATTTCGGCCGTACAGGTATGACGTATGTGTTTATCAATTTGTGCGAATTAATTGTTTATAAGTATTTTATATATTTAATTTTATAATTAATTATAATTAATTGTTTAATTGATATCAAATTATTTTCTATTATTTCGTTAAAAGTGGTTGTTGTTTATTTTATTTATTTATTTTTATTTGTTAAAATGATTTATTTTATTTTATAAATATTTGAATTATTTGAATTTAATTGAGTTCTTGAACAATATGCGCATGTGTGACATGTTTGTGTGTCGTTTCTATATGAGTTGAATTCGGAATTCCGTGAAAATTTAGTATGTTGTAGATTTATGTGTTATAAACATGTTCATATGCTCTTTTCATGTTTTTGATCTCGATTGTTGTGGTAACGAATTTATTTTGTTCTTGGAATCCAAAACGGGGGGCTAATGAGCAATTAGTGCACCTTTGGTTCCGTATGTGATATCTTGAGCTTGGGAACTCGGTTTCGAGTTCCGTCCACTTTGTTGAACTCGCAACAAAAATTTGGGCTTAATGAACTTAACCTCATATTTTTCCAAAATTATTTGAACCTCCGAAATTCAACCGAAATATATTATGTTTGCCAAAACTACCACATCTCACCAAAATGGCCATATCTTTCACAAACCATGACCAAATTAACCATGCTTGGATTCCTTAGAACCCTAGTTCAATCCTCTATCATCCTTTAGCCATCCCCAACCGAACCAACCCTCACACTTAGAGAAAAACTCAGCAAAAACCCCTGCTCTCCAGTTTTCCCGTCACCTTGCAACCCTCGGAGATTTTGGAGCTCAAATCTCTTCCAACCTTCATCCAATACACAAGGTGAGTTTAGAGTTATGTTATACATTCATTATGGGTGATTTTGAACCATGAATTCCCAATTTTCAGCATGATTTGAGTGAGTTTTGAGCTTGGGCATGAATAGTTACGGGTTTGTGTAGATTTGTGTGTATCTTGCTCGTTTTTGCTCCGATTCTTGATCCATGAAGTACTATGTGCTCCTTGATGTATCCTTGATCCATTTCTTGCCTTTTATTTGATGTTTATGTTGAATTTGAAGCTCCACCAGTGTTAAATCTTTGAAGCTTTTGGGTTACTTGTTGAGTTCTTCTTTTTGCCGGTTGGGTTGTGTGCTTTGTGGGGATCTTTTGCTGCGTTTTTCTTGCTTTAATTGTTGCATACATGGCCTGAGTGTTTCCCTGCTTTTGTTGCTTCTTTCCTTGGTCCAATTCGCTGCTGTAACTGCTGGTTTTGCGAAGAAGAAAGGCACCACGACCTTGTCTAAATTCAATGAAGAATGGGCGAGGTCGTGTTGACGTTTCGACTTGGCTGCCATTTTATTTTAAAATCAGACACGGCCATGTCCAGTTTGATCTAAAAACCAACACGGTCGTGTCCTACTTTCGATTTGTGAATTTCCTGAATTTAATTAGCTGCCTGGTGAAGGACTTTGCATGTTCACTTTTGGGGTAAGTTTTGCATGCATGCTGGGGGTGTGTTATTCGTGTATATATATATTAATATATGCATGCATGTTCTATGTTTGTTAGTGTTTGCATGCATGTGAGTGTGTAATAATACGTAGAGCATGTATAATATAGTGTGCATGTATTTTAATGTATGTGTACGTATAAATATAGATATGCCTATTTGAATATTTTATAATGTAAGTATGATTTATTTAGTATTATTTAATATATTGTATTTATTCTATGATTTTGGAATTAATTGTTACCTGTTTCATGTTCTTATCAAATTTCCGATCGTGACTTCAATGTCTTTATTTGTCTATTCTCTAATTGTAAAAATAATATAATACGTGTTATCATCGTTATATGAAATTCTTGGATTAATTTGATATGAAATGTGAAATTCATGACTCGAATGAATATGAACGCTTCTAATATCGAATGAATGACTTGTCTATATGATTTAAATGCATTAATAGTGAACATGAAGTGTTCATGACACAATATCATCTTTTATGCATTCATATCATGTTTATTACATCGCCGAGCGTCTTATATGGTCTAGTTGGAGACGAGGACGGGCAGTGAGGCTCTTCTTGCTATTTCTTTTGCCTTTCAAGGTGGGTTTCTCTACTACTTAGTTAAATGACCTAATATAACCCACTTTGAAACGTTTTAAGCCAAATTTATATATAGATATATCGAGTCTTTCAGAAAGTCTATGATTTTAATGCTAAGCCTTTTCTTTGTTCACACCCTTCCTAAATATTTTGGCGAGTATTGATTGATTGCACTGGTTGGGGCCTGAGACTTAGTTTACGTGGCTAACCGGGAAAGCACGGGCTGACGGTGAACCCGTACACTAGTTTCACCAAACCACAGAGTCCGAAACTCGCTAGGAGATTAGCGAGGAAAGGAAACTGAGCGCCTTTGGGGAACTCATGAAACCCCTCTGGCCAATGACTGAGGTGGCCGGGCTTTGCAAACCCATCCACCGCCCGGAGGAAAAAGGGTATTATATGAATGATTATGAATGATCGAAAGATTATGATTGATCGAATGATTGTGCACGAAAGAATGTATAGATGGCCATAGAATTAAAACTTTCATGATTACCCGAGGTGGAGGTTGGAGACTTAGCCTTCTCGCCGGGCTCACGTATAACCTATTGATTGATTAACTATGAGAGTTATAATCCCGTTTGATAACTTCTTGCTTACCCACTTGGGAAATTGTTCAAAACCTCTTTCGGGATTATAAAATGCATGAATTTGTTTAAATTCCGCATTATTTATATATTATGCCTCTTTTAGTACCTACCAGTCTCCATTAGACTGAACCCGGTTTGTTTTCAGTTGTTTTGTGCAGATGTAAGTGGAGCTAGGCGGGAATTCGAGTCGGTGTATGTCTCGCATTTGTTTCTAGTTCTTCTTTTGGGTCTGACATGCACTCATATCTTTATTTATGACTCTTATGTATTATTTTGTGTCTCGAGCATACTTGATTTGCCGTGATGGCACGTTATTGTTGTAAATACTCTATTTTGGAGCTTAATTGCTCATTGTGAATATTATATGGTATCTAATGCTTCCGCTTGATCGCTTTTACTTTGATTTGTGTTATCTCTCATTTTATATGGTTCAGGGTTAGTCCCGCCTAACTTAGTGTGTGTGTAGATCCCCGTTCGTCGTGATTTAGCTCGTGTATGGATTGTCCTTTTCATATGTGGGTTGGGTCTCGGTGTGGGCGCTACAGTGGCAAGGGCCATCATCTATTACTATACGTGCCGCCAAATCTGATCTTAATTTTGGTCTAACTGAAGGTTAGTTATTCCACATTAAGTGACGGGAAAGGTACGTCCCTCCCTTTGTTTATATCTGGATCTCGAGGGGTTGCTCCCGACAGATCATGGAGGAAAGGCTGGATTGATTCTGTTATTTCTGATTTCATTACGTTTAAGGAGTAAAGGATGGAGAATGCCTACTTGCAGGGCATTAACACTTTATTGTCATACGGTTCATATTTTCAAGAATCTGATACCCAATCCCTTATTTCCCTTTTTCTCAAAATAAATATGAACCAACTATTTGTATTGATTATTATTTTATTGATTTCCGGTATAATACTATCGATCTATTGTTTTACTAATAGTTTCCAACTCCAACTTTTATAGTCAAGTACCTTTTTAAATATATCTATACGTATATATATGTAAATCCCAACTACCCCCTCACTTAGTCACTTTGACTAACCCTCGTACTTTACAAATCATGGTTTCAGGTTCAACAGACGCTTACTAGAAGGTATCTTGAAGCCTAGTGTGCCTTTTCATTTGGCATAATAGTTCAAGGTTCTTTTGAATAAGTTATGCTTCCGAGCTTGTAATTACCAATTACGGCCATTACATGGTCACTACCTTTGACATCTATACTATGCCATTACTTGCTTGTTTATTGCATTCCCCTATCATCGTTTCAAAAGTTTTAAATTACCAAAATTTTCACTGGAGTGTTTTAATACTCTGATATTGAATAGCACTCTCACATCCATTCGGGAGATACTTCGGTGCGGGGTTATAGTGTATAGGGGCACTACAATCAAGGACTTTAGAATTAATTCACTAATTAATTCTAACGGTCTAAAATTAAGTCTCCTATTAATTTCATTCGTTATCTAATTAATTCTCCAATTAATTATATATAGGGATTTATAATTAATTCTCCAATTAATTATATCTTGGCTTTATAATTGATTCTCCAATTAATTATATTTGGACTTAATAATTAATTCTCCAATTAATTAACACATGATCCAAATCCTTAATTGGAACCACGCGTCCAAACATTGCTCTCGATATCCACACGTGTACTTTACACTGTGGTCTCGTTTCGATCAACTATTTGATCTTTCCATAATACCCTTTGAACCCGGTATTTGTGTGTGACCCTCTAGGTTCAATTTTAGTTAGCAATGAGCCTCATTAATTAATACACTTTATTAATTAACTACCTCACAGATCACACGACCATAGTCTAGCAACAGGTGTGTGACCCCTACCCGAAATGTGGATGTATATTCGAAAGAACCTGTAAGTCAATGACATCATGTGGGATACGATCCTCCTACCATCCTATCTCTCGATTAAGATCTAGAGCATGGGAATATAGAGAGCCCTACTAATCTTAATCTTAGAACAAAGTTCACTTCATATTCCATTTGATCTCAATCCAAGAAAACCCCATTTTCTTGATGTCTTGATCTAACCGCCTTGCGCAAGGATTTCAGGATGGAATCGTGAATGGCTTGTGTAATAAGAGACCAGCTTGCCTGTAGCACCCCAACCAGAAAGGCGCCACATCCCCCGCACTAGAACCAGAAAGTCCGTGCATGAACCCAGCTCACAGCGAAGGGGGACTCACTCACTCATAAAGCCTAGCATACTATTCAGTATGCTAAATCAAAAAGAACAAAGAAAAATGGTAAATGTAAAAGCCTAGCAAACTATTCAGTACTAAATCAAGCCACATAACGGGTTCAACAGCATAAGGACCTATTCCCAAAAATTCAAACATAAACATAGTTGCATGATCATAATCATAGTCATAACATTTGTCCATTCTTGGAAATCCAATCAAATTACAAAATGCATATGAAGTGACCCAAACTTAACCAATAGACTTGAGAGACTCGACTCCCCGCCTAGCACTCCAAACCTGCAGGAAAAACTGAAAACAATACGGATTCAGTCTATAGGAGACTGGTGGGTATAAAATGAGGCATAAGTATAGTATAAGACGATATTTAAACATTCACATGCAAGTTATAATCCCAAGTGAGGTTTTCAAAGCATTTCCCAAGTGGGCGAGATAGAGAATTATCAAAAGGGATTATAACATTCATTTTCATTCTTTAGGTCTTTCGTGGCCCGACGGGTGGGTGTGCATTATCTCCAACTAACACCTTGTGTAATTCATTAAACATTCTTTCTTTCTTTCTTTTCATGTATTACATTCTTTCGTGCACATTCATTATTATTTAAACTTTCTTCCTCCGGTTGGTGGACGGGTTAGCAAGACCCGGCCACCTCCTTCATTGACTAAAAGGGGTTACATGGCTCCCCAGATGGCACTCAACGTCCATTCCTCGCTAACTCCTAAAGAGGTCCGGTTACGCCCATGCCTCCCCGAATAGCCACTCACATCAAGTCCTTGGGCCCCATTCTATATATTCTTTCATTCATTCTTGCCAAAACATTTGGTAGGGTTCATAAAATAAAGGCTTTACGATGCAAACATTTACTCTTGAAACGGCTCTATATACATATAATAATTCTTGGTCGAAATCTTTGCACATTGGAAGTATATAGGGCTGTCTAACTAAATAGTAGAGAAACCCACCTGTACGCCTCTTACCAAACAATACCAAGAAGAAAAGGAGACTCGAAAGTGTCCTATGAACCCGGCAAGTCTCCGCCCTGGAGAAAACTGTTCAAAGGACAAAGTAGTGTACTCGTGAGACTCAAGACTCTAAATGAACCATATATGACGCAGGACAATATATTAATGTGATATGATATGTATAAGATATAACAATGTGCCATGAAAATGTTCATATGCTCAATTAATACCACTTAGACATGTAAACAAGCTATTCGCTCATTACACGAATAAATCATGTCCGTTCATTATCATTCTTTCATATCACGTTATAATACAGGTTAACAATGCACATGAATCATTTAGGGTAAAAAGGAATCCATTAACCACGTAGGAAATGCATTGGTTACAAGAAGAGTTACATTAGCACTTAAACGTTTATGCATATATATCACGTTTACACATCATATATTCATTAATTCATATCATAAAGTAACTTAAAGGCAAGAGAAACCACTTGGAGCACCAAATGAATGCAAGGGAAGCGCATAGTACGTCATGCGGTAGTACTTAAGCCATACATGTTGGTAGCTCAACAAAATCATATCGAATCAATCCATAAAATTCATGTAATGGTCATAACACATATATTAACAAGTTAATAAAGCATGGGAATCATAAAAGAGGATATTATATAATGAACATGTTTATATGCACGATTAATATCTTAAAGACATATAACCTATCATTCCATTGCTTTCAAGAAAGGTTTAAATCCGTTCAAGTTCATAATTTTCATATTTCATACCAAATCAATCCAAGGAATTTAAATAACGATCATGACACGTAGTATAACATGTATATATATCATACAAGTCATAAGACAAGAAATATGTAAGCAATTAGGGTTCAAGTTGATAGCAAAGATCCTTGCATGCGCACATCGGAACAATGAAGACACGTTGAGGCATACTCGTAAAATATTTCACGAAAAATCATAAAATTTCATAACACCCAAGATAATACATGTTAGCATATCATAGAAGTCATAAAAGAGGTGGAGGAAGATCAACAAGTGACGAAAAACGGAATCGGAGCATAAAAAAACCGGCAGGACAAAATCCAGCCCCATGGATTTTTCCAAATGGAAAAATCCACCCCCATGGATTCTGGTCAGAAACCCACTGACTCAAATCCACCCCCATCGATTTTTCCAAAGGGAAAAATCCACCCCCGTGGATTTGTGTCTGTAGCGGAAAAAAACACCCAAACAAGGCATGCACGAAAGTGAAGCGAAAAGATGCATGTTACCAACTGAAAACTCAATCAAAAGCATACATATTCAGGTCATAATCTCATACATACATGCCAAAACCGAAGCTAAATCATGAGAATGGAAGAGATGTTCACATAGGTTCATGTTCTTCAAGTTCAAGAAAAATCATTAATGGTAACTTCCAAATAACTCATGTATCATGCAATACAAGTTTAGGGAGAGATAGATGTAGGTCTTAGGATCATATATCATGCTTCATACTAAAAGAATTCACAAGATCTCAAACAAGAATCATCAAAATTTCACAAACCCTTACTATTCATCATCTTCTCCAGTACTAAAAGAATTCACAAGATCTCAAACAATTGTCAACGGTTGTCGTTTTAGGCACGAGGTGCTCATTTCGGTTGAAATTCGGGGATCCAAATAGTCTTAGAAAAATATGAGACTTGATCCATCAGATCCGAATCATTGATACGAGTCCAACGGAGGTGACTGAACTCGATTCGGAGTTCCTGAGCTCAAGATAGACCGGCCGGAACACAAGTTGCACTAAATGCTCTTTAGCCCCCTTTTCGGTTCCGATCACACAAACGATTCCAAAATTCAAACATACAATAACAAAATCATGCAACGAGCATAAAACCATAATCATAATACACATAATTCACTCATACTAAGTTTTTACAAAGAAAAACGGAAATCAATCAAATAGATACGACACTCAAACACGAGCATAAATGCATAAAAGTTCAAGAGTCCATATTCAATTAATAAAAACTAATAAAAGAAACACTAATGAAAGCATATATAATTAATTTAATTTCGCATATTGGTAATCAATTCCATCATGCTTAAACCACTGAAAAACTGGGGCGTTACAACCTCACCCCCCTTAAAAGGAATCCGTCCTCGGATTCACCAAATCCCCTCACATCAATAACCCGGCCCCTACCCCCTATAGGTAGTTTTAAACAAATTTCTTTTGAAGTAGATACCTGAATGCCAAATATGGCTCGTAACAATCGATTTTCGGGGGCATACGATGATTCGTCCACCATTTGGGGCGTTAATTTACCTATGTAAACAATGAGAGAACCCCGTCCCTCGAAATAAACAAAGAGAGAGCCCCATCTCTCAAACAACAAAGAGAGAACCCCGTCTCTCAAAGAAAAAAACAAAGAGAGAACCCCATCTCTCAAACAACAAAGAGAGAACCCCGTCTCTCAAACAACGAAGAGAGAACCCTGTCTCTGAAAAAAAAAAAACAAAGAGAGAACCCCGTCTCTCAAACAACGAAGCAAGGGAGTCTCCAATACTCCCGAGTAACACAACCCAAACAATTACATCAAAGTGCAAACATCAAGAAGGAGGCAACACATATCAATTACAACAGTTAAGATCATATAAGACACATAAGTCCACACAATATATATATATATATATAACAAGCACATAAATCAACAATTATATAAAGCGGTTATCACGATAGGGAATCAAGGCACACAACATAAAAATTATTTGAATCAAAATTGCATGTATGCATGTGCCATGGATGTTTCTTATACCGTTCACCGTAGCAATAAGGTTGGAGGTTGATAGTTCATAATGCGATTGGAGGATCCGATTTGGCTCTTGATGAATTGTTGGAGTTCCTTTTTGCTCGTAGTATTAAGCTTGGCATCCTTGGCGTGTTGACATTGTAAAAACTACCCAATCCTCATTCCCTAGTCAATCTTCATCCACGAATCATACTTGGCCCTTTCTCGGATGCTCAAATTCATTCTTATCCGTTGAACTCATTTCTTTGCTTCTCAGATTAAGAACTCCGAACCTCTTCAACTTAGTTCCTTCGGTGTAGGTGGTTCTAGCTAAGCTATGTGCCCGGTGATCTTGCTTACATTCACTTTAAAGTGATTGGTAGGGGTAAGCACCCATTTCTTCTGCTCTAACTCCGGTTCTACTTTTGGAGCCTTTATGTTCCTTCCTTTCCTTTTCAATTCCTAATATGTAACCCAAACTATTCTTCTCATCTTGATTCAAGCAAGACCCGATCGGAGTAACATTTGATGAACGAAGTGGAGCAATTCCCTATCAGATAAACACTATGTCATGCATGTTGGATTAAGATGCCAATGCTCGTAGTAGACAATTAAAGATGCAATGATGCAATACATTGGAGCAATTATATTAATTAAACATACACGCACGTACAGATGAAGAAAATTAAGAATTTTAAATCGATGTATGATGCACGTGCCATGAATATGCTAAACCTGTCACCGTGGTGGTAAGCTTTTAGCTTGGCAACTTGTTCTTCATTTTCTTAATTGCAGCTTGCTTTGAACTCATTGATCATTTCTTATTTTTCCCCACGGTCTTCAATCTCCATAATCTTCTTGTATCCACTTGTATATTCCCATGGCCCGAGATTGCTATTTCTTGAACCCAAGGTCTTCTATGTCCATAGAATCGGTGTCTCGATTTACTCCCAAGTATCAATCTCCAAAGGTTGTCCGAATCTTCACACTGATGTTCAGTTTGTTCAAATTTCTCTTGCAGATAGTGTGTTCCCATGGTCCAAGATTTCATTTGATCCCAGAACTTATATCCATGGAACGGATCTCTTGATTCTTTCCTAGTTTTTATTCCAATTTGTTAAAATCTTCTCCATGGACATTACCTTACTTAGAGTTATCTTGTTCTATCCCTTGCGAGTTCATACGGGGAAATGAACTCTCACCCTCCATGATTAAGTAATCTTATTTCTTCCACTCCGATCCGAATACCAAACTTAAATGCCAACTAGGATATGTTAATTTCCCATGGATCCCAAGTCTTCAAAGTTTCTTGTATCAACTTACGTGCCTCCATGGTTCGAAATTTTGTTATTCTTGAACCTAAATTCTTCTTACTCAAAGTTCTTTGCCTTATCCCTTGCAAATTCGAATTGGTTGAATGACTCGTCCTCCGATTGTTTACACTAGAGCACATAATTTCCTTCCAAAAGCTCTTTGCCTTTCTTTATCATTTCTCTTTATTGCTCCATACCTTTGTGTTGCTTGACTTTCTTTAATCTTCTCCAAATTCGATTCCTATATTGTCCGAAATCCAAAGTATTCCAAATCAGCACTTCTTCTTCTTCTTGTTCCCCGGACTTAATTCCTAATGACTTGATTTATTCGAACGATCTTCCTTTATAATTGGTATTGGTCACTTCTCAGCCAATCTCTTTACCTTGAGTCCTCTTGGTTCTCATCACCCCTTTCTCCGATCAAAACTTTGAAATGAAGGACCTTTGAGGGTTTCCTTTGATTCTTTCTTGAATTAAGTAATGCTAAGGCACCCGATTAATTAACCTCGATGGTGTAGATGTAATTGTTGATCTCGTGAATGGTAGACATCATACAACCACCACTATCCTTTTGAATACTCCTCAACCTTAGTAGAATTTGTCAATTATTTCCACGAATTGAGTTTATCCATCTTGGATTCTATCACTCGAACACGACTCTCGAGTTCTTGTATGAAACCCCTGATGCATTCCTTACACCCTCCAAGCTTGAAAGTAGAACTCATGGTGAGTTATTGTGATCATGAGTGTTGGCCGTGGTTTGATGTTATAAGAATACCCTACAATCACAACTCGTCTCTAATATAAATGCATGTTGGTTAGTAAGTGCATATGACACCTAAGTAGCACCAAGAGCACGTATTTGATGCAAAATGCAACACATAAATCAACAAAATTTAAATTAAGCACATTTAACAATGTATTTCCACATCAAGTTTCAATAACTATGCTCATGATCAATACGGTGCACACGTTGAGAAGTTGTTCCTATGCCGTACGACCTAGACTGACTCAATAACGACATGAGAACCCGGTTTTGCAACTGGGCTCTGATGCCACTTAAGGGTGTAGCACCCCAACCAGAATGGTGCCACATCCCCTGCACTATGAGCCTGATCCACACATGAAATGGAAAGTCGATGCATGAACCCAGCTCACAGCGAATGATACCACTTAAAGATGTAGTACCCCAACCAGAAAGGCGCCACATCCCCCGCACGATGAGCCTGATCCACACAAGAAATGGAAAGTCCATGCATGAACCCAGCTCACAGTGAACGGGGACTCACTCACTCATAAAGCTAGGCCAAATCAAAAAGAACATAGATAAATGACAAATGCAGAAGCCTTGTGTAACACCCGGACGATAGGCGCCACATCCCCCGCACTATGAGTCTAGTCCACACATGAAATGGATAGTTCAGCATGAACCAAACTCATAGCGAACGGGTGACAAAATAAAAACAACCTTGCTAGGCGGAAACTAACCCCGTAACATATAATCAAAATGCTGTGCGGAAGCATTAATGTGCAATTCATAGATTTCAGCAAAGGCTACAAGCTCGAATTTCCAATACATAAAATTAAATCCATCATGCATCCTAACAACGGGTTCAACTAAGCACACAACCTGTCCCGAATCAATATCCAATAATTTCATAACTCGCACAAAGGCCCAATTACATAGGAATATCCAATTAGAACATAATAATGTAAGATGTGACTCGAGTGTACAAGTGATCTAACAAAAGAAGTAAAACTTGACCTCCGCCTAGCAAAACCTGCAAGAAACTGAGAAGTGGGAAAGAGGGGTCACTCTCTAGAAGACTGAGTGAGCAGGAGTGATACATATACTATCGAAACATGCGCATGCAAGCCATAAATCCCGAGCAAGATTTTATTCAAAGTTAGTTCCCACGAAGGGCAAGGAATTAACGAGCAATGCTCGGACTTTATGACTAAATTCATATTAAATTCGTTATATACTTCATACATAATCATAAAGGCTCGGCGAGTGAGCGTGCATAATCTCCAACCAAACTCCGACCGTGTACGACAAATATCAATAATATATTGAATACGTGATCATGCAATACCTTATAATACATGCAATCCATATAACCTAAGATATAGGCGTTTGGGCGATCCGTGTACCGGCCTTCCCGCACGGTGCATAACAATCATAACATAAACATAATCATAATCATAAAATAAGTTCCAACCTTCTTCCTCCGGGTGGTGGACGGGCTTGCAAGACCCGGCCACCTCATGCATTGACCCAGGGGGGTACATGAATCCCCCAAGGGCGCTCAGCTACCATTCCACGCTAATCTCCTAGCGAGGTCCGGTCTCTGTTAAATGGTTGGGACTAGCACATGGGATCACCGTCGGCCCTTGCCTCCCCGGGTAGCCACATGTGCTAGATCCCGGGCCCGTGCATTCATTCATGTTCTCGCCAAAACGTTCAATTCATGAGAAACATAATACATTTATAACATACTTATTCCCTTTCATAATCATTGAGAAAAGATTTACTCGATGACTCCATTTGAAAACAATATACAGATATACATAGGTTTTTGGCCAAAACTTATCACATAAGGTTGTAGGGTTTAATACATATCTAGAACGAAAACACCCTCACCTGGAAGATGACGATACAAGGATACAAGCTAGGCCGTGAGCCTATCGATCACGATATCTCCACCCTGGAGATGAACTGTACAAGAGAAAGACATAATGTGTACTCGTGAGAAACGACTCAATATGAAACCAATTAGGACGCACGGCATTAACATGAGGTGTTCGTGAAATTCTATGTCATGTTTCAGTATACAATAGATCATAAGATGTCATGAGTTGATGTGATCATGTTCATGCACACCAATAAAGCCATTTAGACACATACATGTTTTAATCATTCAATTCATAATATATTACAATACATGTTAACAGGTCATATGGATCAATTAGGCATGTATATAATGCATATAAGTCACATAAGGAGTCTAGGAGGTGCAAGGAAGGCGATAGAACGAGTTTTGGCAAAGTTTAGCAAAAGTTAGGAAAAGTTGACAATTTTCGAAAATGCGCAAGCTGTAGAAAAATGGATATATCCTGAGTTTGAGAAATTTGAATTAAGTTTTTCTTATTGGAGGTGAAACTAGACACATAGATGTTTTCAAGGATATGTGGCACGAATCATGGTTCAAAGCGAGGTGAAAATGGTGTAGGTTTGAAATTGGACGAATGCAGATTGTTGAAGAAGTGGTGACACCAAAATGAATTGATCATATCACATAAGTGGGAAAAGATATTAAAATTATTCCAATTGGAAGATGTTCTAGACTTCAAGAGGTTTCCTTGGGTTCAAAAATCAGGTCAATCCGAGTTCGTATTAGGGAGAACGAAGCAAAACAATCTCAGGCCGAAACAGGGGAGGGTCCAACGTTTCTACATCAAATCCACCCCCGTGGATTTTTCCAAAAGGAAAAATCCACCCTCGTGGATTTAGTTCAGTGGCGAAAAAAATGCAGAAAACAGGGCACAAACGTGAGAGAAGACCAAAAATCACCAAAACACCTCAAAACTCAACCCAAATCACTTAAAACATGTAGTATACCAAGTAAGAAGATCAAATGCAAATTTAGGGCAAATTAAAACAGCTAAATTCATAAACCCACATATATATACACACATATACATACATACACCACATATATATATACAACTTGCTCCAAGAATTCTTTAAACTCATGAATTAACATGTATTCATGCATATTCACACAAAATTCCAAGTTATTAAGGAAGAATCACACAATCCTAGTTATCATCTAACAAAGCCATATATATAAACACATATACCTTGGAGGGAATGGAAAGAGAAGAAGATGATGATGAGAGCTTGAGTTCTTCTCTAGAATGAAGAAGAATAGAGCTTGAGTCCTTGGGCCAAAACTTGAAGAAATCCTCTTGTCTCCTTGTTTGTTGCTTGGCTCGATTTTGGGGGAGGAGAAAGGAAGGGTTTGGAGTTTGGTGTTGGGAGAAAATGGAAGAATAAGAATGGGGTGTGAGGGGGTGTGTGTATATCGTGTAATGCAAGAGGGAAAAGGGAAAAAATTGCACATTGGTCCCTTAACAATTTAATTGTTTGATCTGGGTCCGAAGGTTTGGATAGGTGAGCAATTGGGGTCTAATTCAAAATTCGATTGAGTCCAAGGATTTCATATAAGATCAAATAAGTACATATTCAAAATAATACATCTAATAGCAAGTTTACATATTAAAGCGAGTTCCAATAACATAATCAATTAAGTCATATTGGTCACGTAGTAGCAATTAGTCTATGACTAATAAGTTAAACAATCACTTAGCAATTAAAACACATATAAATCACATAACCCTTGGTCTAAACCCACTCATGACGTCAAACCTGTACGGCCAAAAAGTCGGGGCGTTACAACCTCTCCCCCTTAAGAGGACCTGGTCCCCAGGTCCACTGCCTTGTATTCTGAACTCTGAGTAAACTTTCCCGTGTTCATCCCACGCGGGTTAGCAACTCCCCGTCAGGAATTAGTTCGGAAAAGTTCTTCAAGCACAACGGGTCTTCAATTGTTGTTATGTCACGACCCTCAACTCACCGAAACCTAGGCACTCGCAAGTCTAACAGGTAGCAGACAACAAAAGAACCCCGTCTTTCGAGCAGGAAGGAGAGAACCCCGTCTCTCTCAAATAGCAAAGAGAGAACCCCGTCTCTCAAACAGAAAGAAAGAGAAACTCTCAAGCTCCCAAAACAACAAATAAATAAATAATCACACAACAACCACACAAGAAGCAAGTAGAAGATATCAAACACGTCAAGTATCAATCGTGCAAAAGCAGTTAATATAACAAGCAATCAAAGTACTTAGCTTCATAAAATTATTCAAGCTAAAAGTTGCATGTATGCATATGTCATGGATGCTTGTTGTACCGTTCACCATTGTTCGGGAATCTTCCATTATAGTGATTCGATTCAAAGCAGGATTCTTGTTGGAGATTCCTTTTTATCCCTAGTGCCATGGCGTAAAATGCACGATGTGTTCAAGGCTTCAATGATCACCCGGTCTTCGATTCACGGTCGATCCTCTAATCTTGAGTGTGTGCTTGAACTCAACTTAATTAATTCATCATTCTCTACGAATTAAACTCAACCCTTATTGAATGCCCAAGCTAGGTTTTAGTAGCCCGAATTCCTATTTTTCATTCTAGTAACATCCTTAGCTCATCATGGAAAAATGACTGTCGAGCTAGGATTCTCATGTTGTTTAAGTCGTGGTCTCTCCTAGACCATCCATTTCCAATGCCCTTCTGAATTGACTTTCACTTGCCCATCTCGGTATATGATGACCTGATCGGCTTTTTCCTTTACCCCATACTTTCTTTGCCAATTCCTGAAATTCCTTCACGGCCCCATGTTCATAAGCATGAATCACGTTATACGATATACGATCTTTTCCAACCTGTGGAGATTTAGCTTGTACTTCTCATGTTCAGAAACCAACAAGGTTACTTCTTCAACCGCAGTTACCATCAATCTTCCCTTTGCCTTGTCTTATCACCTTAATTCCCATTATTTCTCGCCCACATATTTTCAACCCTTGAAACACTTACCCTTCTTGAAACTGTTACCGAAATTTTCTTATGGCAGTCTTGAAGTTTTCCATTTTGATCTTAAAATTCGTCAATTATCATAATCTTCTATTTCATCTCTTGTCATTCCTTGTATAATCTCGTTGCTTGGGGTCTTGAATTACCATTGTCTCTTTTAAAAGTAACTCATCCGAGCACAACCGTGAATTCAATTTATTTCCCGGTCAGCTCTCCCCCTTAAAAGTTTCTATCCCAAACTTGTGAACTTATTTTATCACTCATGGAATATGAGACTCCCAACTTCTTCATCTTAGCTTCCTTTGTATCAAGGTCCTAGTCAAGCCACGTGTCCGTAGATATTGCTCACACTTACGTTGAAATGATTTGGTAGGGATAACCACCTCCTTCATCTATTCTAACCTCCAGTTCTACTTTCCAAGCCTCCACCTTTCTTTCCTTCCTTTAATCCACACTTTACCACCCAAAATTCCTCCTTAGCTCGATTCGAATATGGCTTGGTTGAAGTAGTATTTGATAAACGGAGAGGAAGAAAATTCCCTATCAAATAAACACTAAACCATGCATGTTGGATTAAGATGCCGATGCACATAGCCAACAATTTGAGATGCAACACATTAGAGCAAGCATGTCAAGTAAAGATGTACACAAATATATATAAATATAGAAGATTAAATAATTTAATAAAGTGTATGATGCACGTGCCATGAATGTGTCGAACCTGTCACCGTGGTGGTAAGCTTTAGCCCAAAACTTTTGTTCTCCATTTCCTTAATTACGGCTTTGGTTTGAGCTTGTTGATCATCTCTCATTTTCCCACGGTCTTCTAAATCCTTAAAGTGTTCTTGTATCAAATTGTGTGTTGCCATGGCCCGATATCACAATTCTTGATTCCAAAGTCTTCTACGGTTACAGAATTGGGTATTTTGATCCTTTCCCAAAATTGGATTTCCAATTGTTATCTAGAATCTTCCACCTGGTTGTTACTCTGTCTGAAATTCCCTTGACTTATACTTTATGAGTTCAGATTGGTAGAATGAACTCATCCTCCCACTTGCTTAAACTTGATTTCACAATTTCCTCCAAAAGCTCTTTGCCTTTCTTTACCGTTTCCATTTGCTATTCCATATCTTCCAATTCAACCTCACAACACGACAATTCATCTTGGATCTGGAAGTTAAACTCCAATCCGGCCAAAGATAAAACCGTTGGCATTGTTACCTCCCATAGCTTTGCATTCACCGTGTTGGATCGATTTGCTTTAACTCTTTTCAAATTCAGCTTTTTCCCAAACTCGGCTTCTCAAGCTTGATTTATTCGGAAGTTCAACTTCGCCGATTTGCCTCGGTTTCCATTCACAAATCCTAATATATCCCGAACCTTCTACTCCGAACTTGAAACCAATTAGCTTGATTCACTTGGAAACTCATCTTCAATGGCCTTTGTTGCTTATCTTTCGGCATTCGATTTTACTTCGATTCCTCTTAACTATCAACACCTCTTTGTTGATCCGAACCCCAAACTAAAGCACCTTCAAGGTTTTCCTTTACTTCTTTCGTGAATTAGAGGATCCCATTGAATCCGATTATATAAGCTTCCTATAGTAGGTGGGCATGTGGATGCTATGAATTTGCAAACATTACACGCCCCTCCATCGTCTCATCAAGTATATGCCAACTATAATAAAATCCATAAATTGTAGCCACACACCGAGTCTTCTATTCTGGATCCTAACTTTCTTGCACGATTTAATTCCCATCTCGAGCTTGAACTCCCCACCTATCACCTTATCATAAGGATCACCAATTATCCGAGTTCTTCTAAATCTCCGAAGTTTTCTTCAATCACCCACACTTGAAAGAAAGCTCATAGCATGTGATTGTGAGAATTTGGCCGTGGTTTGATGTTGTAAGAATATCCTACAATCACAACTCATCTCCAATATAAATGCATGCTGGTTAGTGAGTGCATATGACACATAATTAAAATTAAAAGCACACATTAATGTAAAATGCAACACGTAAATTAACAAAATTTAAGTTGAACACATTTAATAATAAATTTTCCATGTCAATTTCAATAACAATGCTCATGATCGATGCGGTGCACACGTTGACACTTTGCTCCTAAGCCGTTCAACCTATACTTAACACGACACGACCCAAGGAACCCCGGTTTTACAACCGAGGGCTCTGATACCACTTAAGGATGTAACACCCGGACGATAGGCGCCACATCCCCCGCAATATGAGTCTAGTCCACACATGAAATGGATAGTTCAGCATGAACCAAACTCATAGCGAACGGGTGACAAAATAAAAACAACCTTGCTAGGCGGAAACTAACCCCGTACCATATAATCAAAATGCTGTGCGGAAGCATTAATGTGCAATTCATAGATTTCAGCAAAGGCTACAAGCTCGAATTTCCAATACATAAAATTAAATCCATCATGCATCCTAACAACGGGTTCAACTAAGCACACAACCGGTCCCGAATCAATATCCAATAATTTCATAACTCGCACAAAGGCCCAATTACATAGGAATATCCAATTAGAACATAATAATGTAAGATGTGACTCGAGTGTACAAGTGATCTAACAAAAGAAGTAAAACTTGACCTCCGCCTAGCAAAACCTGCAAGAAACTGAGAAGTGGGAAAGAGGGGTCAGTCTCTAGAAGACTGAGTGAGCAGGAGCGATACATATACTATAGAAACATGCGCATACAAGCCATAAATCCCGAGCAAGATTTTATTCAAAGTTAGTTCCCACGAAGGGCAAGAAATTAACGAGCAATGCTCGGACTTTATGACTAAATTCATATTAAATTCGTTATATACTTCATATATAATCATAAAGGCTCGGCGAGTGAGCGTGCATAATCTCCAACCAAACTTCGACCGTGTACGACAAATATCAATAATATATTGAATACGTGATCATGCAATACCTTATAATACATGCAATCCATATAACCTAAGATATAGGCGTTTGGGCGATCCGTGTACCGGCCTTCCCGCACGGTGCATAACAATCATAACATAAACATAATCATAATCATAAAATAAGTTCCAACCTTCTTCCTCCGGGTGGTGGACGGGCTTGCAAGACCCGACCACCTCATGCATTGACCCGGGGGGGTACATGAATCCCCCAAGGGCGCTCAGCTACCATTCCACGCTAATCTCCTAGTGAGGTCCGGTCTCTGTTAAATGGTTGGGACTAGCACATGGGATCACCGTCGGCCCTTGCCTCCCCGGGTAGCCACATGTGCTAGATCCCGGGCCCGTGCATTCATTCATGTTCTCGCCAAAACGTTCAATTCATGAGAAACATAATACATTTATAACATACTTATTCCCCTTCATAATCATTGAGAAAAGATTTACTCGATGACTCCATTTGAAAACAATATATAGATATACATAGGTTTTTGGCCAAAACTTATCACATAAGGTTGTAGGGTTTAATACATATCTAGAACGAAAACACCCTCACCTGGAAGATGACGATACAAGGATACAAGCTAGGCCGTGAGCCTATCGATCACGATATCTCCACCCTGGAGATGAACTGTACAAGAGAAAGACATAATGTGTACTCGTGAGAAACGACTCAATGTGAAACCAATTAGGACGCACGGCATTAACATGAGGTGTTCGTGAAATTCTATGTCATGTTTCAATATACAATAGATCATAAGATGTCATGAGTTGATGTGATCATGTTCATGCACACCAATAAAGCCATTTAGACACATACATGTTTTAATCATTCAATTCATAATATATTACAATACATGTTAACAGGGCATAAGGATCAATTAGGCATGTATATAATGCATATAAGTCACATAAGGAGTCTAGGAGGTGCAAGGAAGGCGATAGAACGAGTTTTGGCAAAGTTTAGCAAAAGTTAGGAAAAGTTGGCAATTTTCGAAAATGCGCAAGCTGCAGAAAAATGGGTATATCTTGAGTTTGAGAAATTGGAATTAAGTTTTTCTTGTTGGAGGTGAAACTAGACACATAGATGTTTTCAAGGATATGTGGTACGAATCATGGTTCAAAGCGAGGTGAAAATGGCATAGGTTTGAAATTGGACGAATGCAGATTGTCGAAGAAGTGGTGACACCAAAATGAATTGATCATATCTCATAAGTGGCAAAAGATATTAAAATGATTCCAATTGTAAGATGTTCTAGACTTCAATAGGTTTCCTTGGGTTCACAAATCAGGTCAATCCGAGTTCGTATGAGGGAGAACGAAGCAAAACAATCTCAGGCCGAAACAGGGGAGGGTCCAACATTTCTGCATCAAATCCACCCCCGTGGATTTTTCCAAAAGGAAAAATCCACCCTCGTGGATTTAGTTCAGTGGCGAAAAAAAATGCAGAAAACAGGGCACAAACGTGAGAGAAGACCAAAAATCACCAAAACACCGCAAAACTCAACCCAAATCACTTAAAACATGTAGTATACCAAGTAAGAACATCAAATGCAAATTTAGGGCAAATTAAAACACCTAAATTCATAAACCTACATATATATACACATATATACATACATACACCAAATATATATATACAACTTGCTCCAAGAATTCTTTAAACTCATGAATTAACATGTATTCATGCATATTCACACAAAATTCCAAGTTATTAAGGAAGAATCACACAATCCTAGTTATCATCTAACAAAGCCATATATATAAACACATATACCTTGGAGAGAGTGGAAAGAGAAAAAGATGATGATGATGTTAGGAATAGTGCCCTAGAAAGCCGATTGTATATCCGCTTTGTGCTTTTCCTTATTGTAATCACAGACAATCTTTGAATGAAATAACGAATTAAGGCAACACTTCTTTATATGCTCTTGTTTGGTATGCGTTTACTTTAGCTGTGCATGTATGAGAACTCCCCTAATCCTGATGACTTTAGGACTCTACCATTTAGGTGAAATGGTTTATGAAACGAGCCCTATATCACATAAGTCATGATTAGTAAACTACTCCAAGCCGATGAATCCTACAGACAGTGGGAGTGTCAACTTGACTCCTCTAAGGCTTGCTTGTCGGATCACGCCCTTAAGAAGGACCACCTTGTTTCATGGAGGTGGAAAGTGTATAGTTGATACGTGCGTGATACATGAGGGTGCTTACTTTAATAAGTAAGTTCACTGAGGTGCCCCGTGTGAGAACATTCCTAAATGGGAAAGGAAGTTTCTATTTCAGGAAATGGAAACTTCCAGATTAGGAAATATCTCACGAGTCATTGATGTGATTAATTGATCCTTAAGACTTGAGGTTCCTTGTCACTTTATGAGTTAACTCTGTAGTCTTAGGTATAAGCTTTAAAGGGTGTCGCCTTAGACAACTGATTCAAGGCTTATGCTGGGGCTGCACAAGTGATTCATGAAAGTGAATGAGAATCAAGAAAGGACCTACACTTGCATTTGCAAGGTGATCTCTTATTGTGTAAGTCATTCATATGCCATATGGAGTCCCTGGCCAAGGCAGTAGATCAAGACATCAAGAAAAGGGTTTCTTGGATTGAGATCAAATGGATATGAAATGCACTTAGCTTTAAGACCGGATTATTAGGGTTCTAATTATTCCCTTACCCTAGATCTTGGTTGAGAGATAGTAAGTAGGAGGATTGTATCTCACATGAATCAATGACTTAAAGGTTCTGTCGAATCCGAACATTCCAATTCAGCTAGGGGTTAAACACCTGTTGCTAGACTATGGTCGTTTAATCTGTGGACTGATTAATTAATTAGTGAATTAATTAATTAGGGTCACTGCTAATTGAATTGAGAACCTAGAGGGTCACAGACAACAACTTGGTTACATGAGTTAAGGCTTAAAAATGATTAAACGAGTTAATCGAGCCTAAGGGGTTCCACACGTGTGAAATCACACGTGTGGCTCACGTGATTGGACACGTGTCATTACGACACGTGTGCCACACGTGATTATGTGATGTTAAATAATTAATGTGTTAATTATTTAATAGACTTTGGTTTAATTTTGAATTAAAAAGAAAGTCTAATTTTGGAGAAAATAATCTAGTTAATTAATTATGAATTAATTAATTAGATAAAATAAGTTATTTATTTTATAATAAATAAAGTATAATTATCCAAAAATAGTTTGAATATTTTTAGCTCTCTTAAAAGTTGACTTGAATTAGAATTCAAAGTCAAAGTTGGAAAATACTTGATGATCAAGTAATAGGAGAGAGAGGAACCAAATCCTTGTCCAATAAGGATTTGGATCGGCACTCCCCTCTTATATATAGGGGAGCTCGAGCCCCCCTTTAGAGCTAATTGGCAATTCTTTTGGTTCATGTGTTGAACACCTTCCTTTCTCCAAGATTAAATTAAACCCTAGGTTAAGCCTAAACACTAACTAGAGAACTAGCATCCTTACTAGTTAGATTGTGATCAAGTTGGTGGACTTTCTCTAGAGACTTCAAGTTAGAAGTTTGAAGATTCGAGCTTTACCAAAGGAGAGGGTATCAAGCCGCGAGAAGAGCGTTCTTGGGTGGCTTAAAACGCTTCAAGAAAGAACAAAAGAAAAGTAAGTTTTCTTTCTTTACGAATTTGGTTACACGATTGCGAGTTCAAGGTCCTTTTGTTGGGAAATTTTTTTTTTTAAATTCCGCTGCTTTCTGATTCGTGTTTTCCAACAAGTGGTATCAGAGCCACCTCGTTAATCGTGTTTCTGATTCGTCTCAATTATTCTGAATTTGGTAGAAATTCTTAGGCTTAGATGCGAATTAGGTATTCATGGGTTCTTTTAGAAAGCCTGAAATACGAAACTGTAATTTTTCCTGAATTTCTGAAACTGTTTTCTTAAATTGTGATTTTGAAAACCGTTTTGATTGAAATATGTTTAAATCGAATTTTTAATTTTGGATTGAATTGGTTTTGAGAAACCTGGACACGAAACGGAACACGAAAAGGACGAGCCTAGGCGTGCTAGCACGTCGCACACCCAGGTCCGCCGCTGCCGCCCAGCTCCTCCCGCAACCGCGCGGGAGCCGTCCCGGGCGCGCCGCCCAGCCCGTCCCGCAACCGCGCGGGACGCCTGCCCAGCCCGCCTAGTCGCGGCGGGCGCTGCTGCGCGCTGCTGCGCGAAAGTGCCTCGCGCGGCTAAGCCCCTTTTCGGGCCCGTTTTCGTGTTTCGTGTTTTCGTGTTTTCGGTCCGTAAAATCCCGATTTAATTTTATTTTAATTTTATCTTTTAAAATCAGTTTTGTTAAAATAAAATTATTTTAAAATTTTGATTAAATTGGGATTTTTGAGAAATTGAAGCGATTTGGATTTTGGGAAAATTATGAATTTTATTTTCTGAAAATAATGAAAGAATAAAATTATTAATTTTGGAAATTAATTGGAATTTTATTGGTTTATTGTTTTTCGGGTTTTATAGAAAAAGCTCTTGAACAAGAATTGCATCTAAGTCGTGTTTTAAGCTATTAGAGCTTAAAGCGAGAATTTTAATTTATTGGTTAAATTTAAATTCTTGCAAAAGCATGTTAGGTGATCATGGGTTTAGATCTATGTATGGTTTTAATTTATGCACATGGATGGTTTAAATTGGGGTTGGAGCCCTATAGTTGCGTTTTTTAATTGAGGTTGGAGCCTCACTTATGTGCGTACTGTTATGTGATTTATTATGTGGCTTTCCATATTACTGTTTTTGAGGCCGGGGTATGCCCCGTGTAATTGTCTAAGGCCAATATGAAGATTGAGCCTTATTACTTTATGTCTTTTTCTTTTTATTGTAATTTGAGAGTAGAGATAGGTGGTGAGGTTTTATTTTCATTTTGGAGACAATGCACCCATGGAGTAAGATGGACCACATTCAAGTAACAAGGAGGCCATAAGTGAAGACCCCTCAAAATGTTAGGGAGGGGAATCTCAATTGTTAAATGTAATAGAGATAGGGCTCGTATTTTGTTACCGCTTTCCCTTATGTGATTTAAACTGTTTATGTGGCATGTATGTTAGAACTTGTGATTGTGGAGTGGCTCCCACATATCACGCATAAGATAGGTAGAACCCATGATCATTACATGTTAGTATCATGCTAGGACATGTTATCTGTTTATGTGCTTGTTTGATATGCATTTAAGTGTACTTGCATTAATCAAGACTAATAAAATTGGATAACATATATGTTGGTGAGGTCGAACCGGACAACTCTCCGGTTGATTCGAAAATTCCCATTAAATATTAAGCTAATTTCGAACAAATAGGTGTTTAATTCGAGATGCAAATTTTGAATTAAATTCCTAGCATTCCATCAATAGGTTTTAAGTTTAGTAAGTAAAGCTAGTTATTGTCCGCGAGTCGTGGGATAGCTAGTGGAGCTTATTAGTTCTTAGTTACCTAATTAATCATTTTAAATGATCAATATTTCGTGGTCAATTTTAGCAAGGGCGATGTCCGCGAGTCGTGGGTCGTTCGAACTAAGTTTTGGTCATGATCTTATGATTGATGGGTCTAGCTTAACGCCTAAGTAAATATGGATGTCGCACGAGTCGTGGGTCCATATTGAAAGATAGGTGATGCAAAAACAATTACTAAGAGTTCTAAAGGTGTTAGAATTGGCAAGTTGTACCTACCTAGGGTTCTTACTTAGAATGTCCGCGAGTCGTGGGTTCGAGGTAAAATGCCTAGGATCTTAGTACCCATTGGGAAACGTGTTCCTCTTAGATCTTTGGGAATTCTAGATCTTTGAAAAACAGTGTGAGCTACATTAGATTAAAGACCTTATCTTTTGTATATCGTTATAATTCAGCATGCTCACTAGTTCTCTGTTTTACCATTTAGGTCGTAGATTCTGTGATTCTCTACGTGTTTTGAAATGGCAACCAAAAACCCTCTTGTATCGATCCTCGAGTCAAACAAGTTGACTGGTCCCTACTATTCTGATTGGCTGAGGAATCTAAAAATCATTTTAGATTCTGAGAAGAGAACTTATGTTCTCTTCGAAGGGGAGCCCAGTCCCGAAGGGGAGGCTCCCACTCGGGCCGAGCGGGATGCGATTCAGAAGTGGAAGGATGATAATCTCCAAGCCCGTTGCCTTATGTTGGCTAACATGTCTCCGGACTTACAAAGAAAACATGAGGCCATGGAATTTGCTTGGGAGATTTACGACCACTTAGAGCAACTTTACCGCCCTCATGAACATGTTACAAGGTATAACACTTCAAAGGAATTGTTTCACTTGAGAATGAGGGAAGGTTCAAGTGTCCATGAATATGGACTCAAGTTTCTTGCCCTTACTGAGAAACTTGCTTCCATGGACATGCCACTGAAAGATGAGCTTTCAGTGGATTTGTTGCTAGCTTCGCTCCCACCATCATTCAACCCATTTGTCCTTAACTTCAACATGAATCATGCTGGTGCTACTGTAGCTGAGCTGATTAGTCAGCTTGTGACTGCTGAAAACACGATCAAGAAGGACAATAAGGTTTTGATGGTGAATGCTCCATCTTCCTCTTCTGGGCCTTCTAAAGGTAAGGGCAAGAAAGCCCAAAAGAAGAAGAAGAAACCCCTTAGGCCCACTGGTGGCATTTCGAAGGGGAAGGCCCTAAAGAAGAAGCGTGATCAGAAAGAGGATGTTTGCTTCCATTGTGGCAAAGCGGGACATTGGAGGAGAAACTGCCCAGAGTACAAGGCTACTCTAAAGAAAGGTATCTTTCTCGTTGAAGTAAATCTTTCTATTAATTCTAGTTCTTGGGTACTTGATACCGGTTGTGGAACTCATATCTGTAATGATGTACAGATGCTAAGTGAAGTCCAACAACTTAAAGAAGGAGAATGTGTCTTGAAGATCGGCGATGGCTCAAACGTTGAAGCTCGAGCTTTAGGCACAATTAGATTAGATTTAGGTAGTTTTGAGTTAGTATTAAATAAAGTCCTTTATGTACCGAGCATTATTCGTAATATAATTTCAGTTCCAATATTAGATTGTGAAGGTTATGAAACTTATATTAAGAATGGTAAATATTTTATCAAACGGAACAACTCTTCCGTTCATATCGGTACTCTAAGTAATGGACTTTACCTAACTCAAAATATCAATATTATGAATATACAACGAGAAACAAAGCATAAGAGAGATGACAAAGTTTCAGCTCCCTTATGGCACGCTAGATTAGGACATATTTCCAAGAACAGAATTAGCAAGATAAACACTTTAGGATCATTCTCTGAAAATGATCTCAAAGAGTTAACTTCTTGCGAATCCTGTCTCAAAGGAAAAATGTCCAAAGTCCCTTTTAAAGGAACTGTGGAACGTGCCACTGAGGTTTTGGATTTGATCCATACTGATGTTTGTGGACCGCTTAGTGTAAGCACTAGAAACAATCATCAGTATTTCATAACCTTTACTGATGACTTTAGTCGGTATGGTTATGTATACTTAATGAAGTATAAATCTGAAGCTTTTGAGAAATTCTTGGAATTTCAAAAGGAGGTTGAGAACCAAACTGGTCACAAGATCAAAGCACTTCGTTCTGATCGAGGAGGTGAGTATCTTAGTGAAGAATTCCTTAATCATCTCAAAGATAATGGGATTATCTCTCAGTGGACTCCTCCGGGAACTCCTCAGCTTAATGGAGTTTCTGAGAGAAGGAATAGAACCCTACTTGATATGGTTCGTTCCATGATGAGTTTCACTGACTTACCACCTTCTTTCTGGGGTTATGCCCTAGAAAGTGCAGCAAAGATTCTAAATCTAGTTCCCTCTAAGTCAGTCCCCAAAACGCCCTATGAAATGTGGCATGGTAAAATCCCTAGTTATTCTTACTTAAGAATTTGGGGTTGTCCTGCTTACGTGAAGAGACAGTGGGAGATAAGTTAGAATCTCGTTCTAACTTATGCTACTTTGTAGGTTATCCTAAGGAATCCATAGGATACTATTTCTATGATCAATCTGAACAAAAGGTGTTTGTTTCCAGAAATGCTACTTTTCTGGAGGAACCGTTCCTTAAAGAAAAGAAAGGCAAGATCATAGAATTAGAAGAAATACAAGGTGACCCCACACCACCCACTGAAGAAACGTCCCATTCTGATCAACTACAACCAATCACGAATTTCGATACACACGAAAACCCTCCTCTAAGGCGTTCTGAATGCACTCCTAGACAGCCGGAGAGATGGTATGGATTCTTCCATGAAATCTCTCAAAAGGATAATGATCCTTCAACATATGAGGAGGCACTTTCAGATTCTGACTCTGAACAGTGGATAGAAGCCATGAAATCCGAAATGGACTCCATGAACTCCAACCAAGTTTGGACCTTGGTAGATTTGCCTGATGGGGTCAAACCCATAGGTTGCAAATGGATCTTTAAGAGAAAGCTTGGAGTTGATGGAAGCATTGCAGCGTACAAAGCAAGACTGGTTGCAAAAGGATTCACTCAAAGACCCGGCGTGGACTTTGACGAAACCTTTTCACCAGTTGCAATGCAAAAGTCCATTCGAATCATGCTTGCCATTGCTGCATATTATGACTATGAGATATGGCAAATGGATGTGAAAACTGCCTTTCTCAATGGTGACATTGACAAAGACATTTATATGGAGCAACCCATAGGTTTCACATTCAGTGGGAGTGAGCAAAAGGTTTGCAAACTCCAAAGATCAATCTATGGATTGAAACAGGCTTCTAGGAATTGGAACATTCGATTTGATGAATCAGTCAAAGCGTTTGGTTTCATCCAAATTTCGAATGAATCATGTGTGTATAGAAAGGAATTGGAGACCTCAGTGCAATTCTTAGTACTTTATGTTGATGACATCCTTCTTATTGGGAATTCGAAGGATGACATGAAAGTGACTAAGTTTTGGTTATCGAACCAATTCGAGATGAAAGATCTTGGTGATGCATCCTATATCCTTGGAATTAAAATCTATAGAGATAGATCTAGAAGGTTAATAGGACTATCACAGTTGATGTACATTGACAAAGTATTGAAGAGATTCAATATGGAGTCAGCAAAGGTTAAGAACCTTCCTATGAGTGTAGGAACATGTCTTTCAAAGAAGATGCGTCCTAAGACTAACCTTGAGAAGGAAAGAATGACTCATACACCTTATGCATCAGCAATAGGTAGCATAATGTATGCAATGTTATGTACTCGACCGGATGTGGCTTATGCACTTAGTGTGACAAGTCGTTTCCAATCTGACCCTGGAGATGGTCACTGGGCTGCCGTGAAGAATATTCTTAAGTACTTGAAAAGTACTAAAGATTTATTCTTAGTTTACGGAGGTCAGAAAGATCTTACTGTCGAAGGATACTGCGATGCAAGCTTTGCATCTTACTGTCGAAGGCCGAATACTTAGCTGCAAATGATGCAGCTAAGGGAGGTGTTTGGATTAGAAACTTCATTCAAGAGTTGAATGTTGTTCCTAGCATGAAAGACCCCATTACTGTGTTTTGTGACAACACTGGGGCGGTTGCTCAAGCAAGAGAACCAAGATCTCACCAACGGACCAAGCACATTATGAGGAAGTATCACCTAATCCGTGATATTATCAAAAGAGGAGATGTGCTAATTGAGAGGGTCACATCAGCAGAGAACGTGGCAGATCCACTTACTAAACCCCTTAGTCGAGAAGCTTTCCAAGGTCATCTTCAGAAGATGGGACTTAGAGTAGCTTTAGAATGGCTTTGACGGGCAAGTGGGAGATTGTTAGGAATAGTACCCTAGAAAGCCGATTGTATATCCACTTTGTGCTTTTCCTTATTGTAATCACAGACAATCTTTGAATGAAATAACGAATTAAGGCAACAGTTCTTTATATGCTCTTGTTTGGTATGCGTTTACTTTAGTTGTTCATGTATGAGAACTCCCCTAATCCTGATGACTTTAGGACTCTACCATTTAGGTGAAATGGTTCATGAAACGAGCCCTATATCACATAAGTCATGATTAGTAAAATACTCCAAGCCGATGAGTCCTACAGACAGTGGGAGTGTCAACCTGACTCCTCTAAGGCTTGCTTGTCGGATCACGCCCTTAAGAAGGACCACCTTGTTTCATGGAGGTGGAAAGTGTATAGTTGATACGTGCATGATACATGAGGGTGCTTACTTTAATAAGTAAGTTCACTGAGGTGCCCCGTGTGAGAACATTCCTAAATGGGAAATGAAGTTTCTATTTCAGGAAATGGAAACTTCCAGATTAGGAAATATCTCACGAGTCATTGATGTGATTAATTGATCCTTAAGACTTGAGGTTCCTTGTCACTTTATGAGTTAACTCTGTAGTCTTAGGTATAAGCTTTAAAGGGTGTTGCCTTAGACAACTGATTCGAGGCTTATGCTGGGGCTGCACAAGTGATTCATGAAAGTGAATGAGAATCAAGAAAGGACCTACACTTGCATTTGCAAGGTGATCTCTTATTGTGTAAGTCATTCATATGCCATATGGAGTCCTTGGCCAAGGCAGTAGATCAAGACATCAAGAAAAGGGTTTCTTGGATTGAGATCAAATGGATATGAAATGCACTTAGCTTTAAGACTGGATTATTAGGGTTCTAATTATTCCCTTACCCTAGATCTTGGTTGAGAGATAGTAAGTAGGAGGATTGTATCTCACATGAATCAATGACTTAAAGGTTCTGTCGAATCCGAACATTCCAATTCAGCTAGGGGTTAAACACCTGTTGCTAGACTATGGTCGTTTAATCTGTGGACTGATTAATTAATTAGTGAATTAATTAATTAGGGTCACTGCTAATTGAATTGAGAACCTAGAGGGTCACACACAACAACTTGGTTACATGAGTTAAGGCTTAAAAATGATTAAACGAGTTAATCGAGCCTAAGGGGTTCCACACGTGTGAAATCACACGTGTGGCTCACGTGATTGGACACGTGTCATTACGACACGTGTGCCACACGTGATTATGTGATGTTAAATAATTAATGTGTTAATTATTTAATAGACTTTGGTTTAATTTTGAATTAAAAAGAAAGTCTAATTTTGGAGAAAATAATCTAGTTAATTAATTATGAATTAATTAATTAGATAAAATAAGTTATTTATTTTATAATAAATAAAGTATAATTATCCAAAAATAGTTTGGATATTTTTAGCTCTCTTAAAAGTTGACTTGAATTAGAATTCAAAGTCAAAGTTGGAAAATACTTGATGATCAAGTAATAGGAGAGAGATGAACCAAATCCTTGTCCAACAAGGATTTGGATCGGCACTCCCCTCTTATATATAGGGGAGCTCGAGCTCCCCTTTAGAGCTAATTGGCAATTCTTTTGGTTCATGTGTTGAACACCTTCCTTTCTCCAAGATTAAATTAAACCCTAGGTTAAGCCTAAACACTAACTAGAGAACTAGCATCCTTACTAGTTAGATAGTGATCAAGTTGGTGGACTTTCTCTAGAGACTTCAAGTTAGAAGTTTGAAGATTCGAGCTTTACCAAAGGAGAGGGGATCAAGCCGCGAGAAGAGCGTTCTTGGGTGGCTTGAAACGCTTCAAGAAAGAACAAAAGAAAAGTAAGTTTTCTATCTTTACGAATTTGGTTACACGATTGCGAGTTCAAGGTCCTTTTGTTGGGAAAATTTTTTTTAAATTCCGCTGCTTTCTGATTCGTGTTTTCCAACAGATGAGAGCTTGAGTTCTTCTCTAGAATGAAGAAGAATAGAGCTTGAGTCCTTGGGCCAAAACTTGAAGAAATCCTCTTGTCTCCTTGTTTGTTGCTTGGCTCGATTTTGGGGGAGGAGAAAGGAAGGGTTTGGAGTTTGGTGTTGGGGGAAAATGGAAGAATAAGAATGGGGTGTGAGGGGGTGTGTGTATATCGTGTAATGCAAGAGGGAAAAAGGAAAAAAATTGCACATTGGTCCCTTAACAATTTAATTGTTCGATTGGGGTCCCAAGGTTTGGATAGGTGAGCAATTGGGGTCTAATTCAAAATTCGATTGAGTCCAAGGATTTCATATAAGATCAAATAAGTACACATTCAAAATAATACATCTAATAGCAAGTTTACATATTAAAGCGAGTTCCAATAACATAATCAATTAAGTCATATTGGTCACGTAGTAGCAATTAGTCTATGACTAATAAGTTAAACAGTCACTTAGCAATTAAAACACATACAAATCACATAACCCTCGGTCTAAACCCACTCGTGACGTCAAACCTGTACGGCCAAAAAGTCGGGGTGTTACACCTTGCATACTATTCAGTACCAAATCAAGCCACATAACGAGTTCAACAGCATAAAGACCTATTCCCGAAAATTCAAACATAAACATAATTGCATGATCATAATCATAGTCATAACATTTGCCCATTCTTGAAAATTCAATCAAATTACAAAATGCATATGAAGTGACCCAAACTTAACCAATAGACTTGACAGACTCGACTCCCCGCCTAGCACTCCAAACCTGCAAGAAAAACTGAAAATAATACGGGTTCAGTCTACAGGAGACTGGTGGGTATAAAATGAGGCATAAGTATAGTATAAGATGATATTTAAACATTCACATGCAAGTTATAATCCCAAGTGAGGTTTTCAAAGCATTTCCCAAATGGGCGAGATAGAGAATCATCAAAAGGGATTATAACATTCATTTTCATTCTTTAGGTCTTTCGTGGCCCGGCGAGTGGGTGTGCATTATCTCAAACCAACACCTTGTGTAATTCATTAAACATTCTTTATTTCTTTCTTTTCATGCATTACATTCTTTCGTGCACATTCATTATCATTTACACCTTCTTCCTCCTATTGGTGGACGGGTTAGCAAGACCCGACCACCTGCTTCATTGACCAAAAGGGGTTACATGGCTCCCCAAATGGCACTCAGCGTCCATTCCTCGCTAACTCCTAATGAGGTCCGGTTATGCTGTTTATTGGTTAGAACTAGTGTGAGGGATCATCGTCGGCCCATGCCTCCCCGGATAGCCACTCACATCAAGTCCCTGGGCTCCATTCTGTGCATTCTTTCATTCATTCTCGCCAAAACATTTGGTAGGGTTCATAAAATAAAGGCTTTACGTCGCAAACATTTACTCTTGAAACGACTCTATATACATATAATAATTTTTGGTCGAAATTTTTGCACATTGGAAGTATATAGGGTTGTTTAACTAAATAGTAGAGAAACCCACCTGTACGCCTCTTACCAAACAATACAAAGAAGAAAAGGAGACTTGTAACACCCCGCATTTTTGGAGCAAGATACGATGTCGTTGTGGTGCAATTGGATTGTTATTTATTTAACTCGGCTTGTGCTTGAATTACCTTATTCATGTTTTAATAATTTAATTGACTCAATTACAACCTTATATAAATATGTGAACTTAATTGAGATATGTGTTTAATTCCTAATTGCTCTTTAATCTAAATTATGTGGGCTGATTTGAAATTAATTAAAACTGGGGATCTATTTCTAATTATGAGAAATTCAATTGGACTTAATTGGGTACCACTTTAAATCTTTGGGGTACTTTTATAAATTATAAATCTTTAATTGGATCTATTTGAACCTTACTTGAACTTCGGGACTCATTCGCATGACTTGAATTCTTTGAAGGACTTAATTAAATTTTGTATTTTAATGATAGGACTTAATTGAACTTTGCCTGATCGTTTGGGAGTCTCTTTCTAATTTAATAATTTTGAATTTGGGCTTAATTGGACCTTATTTGTAATTATGTGGGTGTTTTTATAATTATTGATTCTCTAATTGGGCTTGATCTAAATCTTACTTAAATCTGTGGACTTAATCGCTTGACCTAAACTCTAGAGGGACCTATGTGCAATTTTCGAAAAGGAGTTCTTCTAATACACCGAGAACCCTAGCTGCTATTTCACTCTTTCCCCTTCAACTCTAAGCAGCAGCAGCTTTCTTTTTCTCCCCTTCACCTTCACAAGCAGCAACGACACACCACCACCTTCAATCGCCGACCACCATCTCTCTCCCTCTCGTCGGCGACTCACCACCATTCCAGAACCACCACTGCAATCTCACGTGCCACCGCGGCTATAGCTAAGAACCCACCATCATCGGCCTTCATTCCAGGCGACTACCACCACCAACCCCTTTCGCTTTCTTTCTCATCTCCAGAACTGAAGGGGGCCGAGAACTCCTCCCGCCGACGGCCGTCTGCTTCGGTGATCCTCTGCCGCACTGATACCACAATTCCCTTATCCTCAGATCTGAAGAAAGGGAGCTAGGACCTCCATCGCCGCCATCACAACAGCATGTGTCACTCCTCCACCGATCCATCACCATCCTCTGCTCTTAGCCAAGAAAGAATAGCAGCAGCAACAGTCGGACAGCAGCAGCCTCCAACACCGGCTGTCCCCATTCTCCTTTCCCAAACCTTGGGTAAACCACCGGCCTTCCTCTTTCCTTCAAGAATCTGCATACCAACTTTGTATATTAGTTATTTGATTATGTTTTATGTTAAGAAGTGGAGCAATTATTTAGTATTAATTGTGGTTTTGGAGACATCTATGTACTGGATATATGCTTTGTATTTTTACGTATAAGTGTTGTGTGTAAATAGTTAATTTAATTAAATGTATGCATACACTTGTGTTGTGAAATGTGCAAAGGTGTTTAACTATATGGTGTAATTGAAATTTGGGAACTGATAAAATCAGACTTTTTATGAACGGGATTTCTTCGAATTGTTGTTCTAATGATGGGCTTTGAATCAAGATGTTATTTAAAGTTTTGGGTCGCTCTGTGTGATGAGCATGATGCCATAAATGTCTTTAAATGGGTTGGTCTTATTTAATTCAAATCCTTGTTATGTAATGGGTTTATAAAATATCAATGGTGTGAATTTATGGATAATTAATGTGCTATGAGGGTAATTGATTCTATTTGCTAGCTAACGTGTGCGTGGTACTGTATGTATAAATATATATTCTTATATTAAATACATATACATATATTCGTTTAATTTTCAATTAAATCCAACCTTTTGAAAACTGATTATTTAAGCTTGTTTTGTACAATTTTGGTGAGTAATTTAAGGGAATAAGTTTTATGAACTCTTTTAGTTTAAGTGGTGATGCTACATATATCCTGGATTAAAGAACCCACTATTGTTATATGATTAATTTGATTAATTTGGTTCAAGATTGGAACTTGTCACATATTGTTTAACATATAAATGTAAATCCTTCTTGAATGGTGCAATGGTATTCCTTCTTTGATCAGAAAGTTGTAATGCAAAATTTATTGTATATTGGCATATGACTATGTATTCTTTTATCTGGTAGAATTTACTAGTAATGTAATTAGAATCGGTTTAGCATGGTTCTTATTAATTAAATAATTTGGGTGTCCTGGCATGTTAAATAATTAAGAATGTAATTATTAGATGGGTTATGTATTATATCTGGTTAATTGTGTACATAAATATTTTCATTACATATAATACCATTTTATAATTCTCGCATATACGGTATATCATTTCACATCATTCATGTCACCTCATATCACTACCGTGCGTCCTACTTGGTATCATATTGAGTCGTGTCTCACGAGTACACTGTATTTCCTTTATGTACAGTGATCTCCAGGGCGGAGACAACCTGGTCAAGTACGCACCCGTCTTGTCAATTCCCGTATCTTGACGCTTCTTAGGTGAGGTTTAGGACTTTGTATAGTTAAAAGACCTATGACCCCAACATGATGACTTCAATCCCCGCATGCGATTATATACTATATATACGATTAATTATGTGTTGGATATGATATGATTATGACCTTATGATACAACTTCAGTCTTGGAAATTATGTATGAAGGCATATGTAAGCTATTTCGGAAAGTTAAGTTATGTTATGATTATGTAGTGAGATTGCCATGAAAGTTGGTATATGTTATGTTCTGTTCTGTTATCGGGCCCAGGAGCTACGGCTAAGGAGCCCCCGGGACGGTTAGGGCCGTCGGGGATATACCTGTGCGTAGTCTCCATCTGTATGAAGAGGATCTACCGGGACCCACCAGGAGGTTTGGTTGGGAAACGGAGTCCTGAGGGTTTGAGTAGCATCAACACTCCCCTCGAATGTATGGATGGTTAGGGTCGCGCAACCCTACCATCACCCGGAGTTGAGGTTGGTATGTTATTTCTGTTTTGTTATGATATGAGGAGTTGAGGTTGGAAGCTCGTACTCGCCGAGCATATGATATGATACGTTATGGGAACCATGAATCGGGATAGAGTCTTCTGGAAAATGGTTTCTAAACTTATATCTATATCTATTTGGGTTATTTGGAAATGTTTTGGTATGCAACACCTATCCTCGGTTTATGAGTCCATCCTTTTGTTCTGTGCTGTGCTCTGTATATGTATATTGTGGGTGTGCGTTAGCCCCCTCACTCAGTCAGTTGACTGACACCTCATTTATCTTTTAGTTTGCAGGTTTCCTTTTGGCCTGAGCTAGGCGGAAGTGAGTCTCCTAAGTCACACTTGTCATTCTAGTTGGTATTAGGATGCATTTGTCGTATACTTTATTTATGTTATGTATTTATGTTTCACACTTGAAGGTTATGTTTATGTTCTATTTAGACTTAAACCCGTGTGGGGTTAGTAAGCTAGTATTTGGATGTTAGTAGATATTATGATGATACTTATGCTGTTTATTATGTTGGATTATGAATTGATTCGGGACTAGGTATTTATGCTAGTTGAACCTGTCACCTGCTTTGCATGTTTTGTTTTAAATGCTTCCGCTATCTATTGTTGTTGGTTTTAATTGCTTCCGCACTCTGAGTTTGTCAAGTTAGATCCGCCTAGCCTAGTGTGTGAGTTGGTCTCCCGTTCGCTATGATTCGGATTCGGGCATGGACTTTCCATTTCGTGACCGGGTCTGGGGTGTTACATCCTTAAGTGGCATCAGAGCTCTAGGTTGCAAAACCGAGCTCTAGTGTCGTGTTGTGTCTATCTAGGTCGTATGGCGTAGGACAATTTGGTTATGTGCGCACCTGCATTATGATTTGAAGAGCTATGCATTCGAATTTTCATCACTTTGCTGAATTTATACTACTTGATGCATTGCATTTCTTGGTAGTTCTTGATTGATTTATTACCTGGCATGAGCATTTACTAATCGACATGCATGTTTCGACATTGAAGTTGTGAGATTTTCAGGATGGCGCCGCGTAAAAAATACCACAATCAACCGTCTCATCGAAATCTGAGCGACCAGGGACAATCTTCGACTGGAGTACCGCCAAAGAATTTGATGGCGATGATGTACCGAGAATTTAGGACACTTAATCCTCCTCAATTTCAGGAAGGGATTGATATAAGGGCCGAAGAGTGGCTTTTGGAAATAGAGGGTATTTTTGAGATATGGCCATGCAACTCTCAAGGTATGGCTCGCCTTGCTACGCTCCTCCTACAAGGACAAGCAAGGCAATGGTGGAAAAGACTTGCCCAACAATTAGAGGCAACGAGCGAGGAGTTGACGTTGGATGTGTTTGTTTGAGAATTTCGAAAGAGGTTTGCACCGGTCATTTTACAAGAACGAAGATTTGAAGAATTCCTCACTTTAAAACAAGGAGAAAGAACCGTTCTGGACTACCTAGGAGAATTTGAGAGGTTGGGTATTCATGTGCCCCACCTTACGAGAAATGATCGGGTCCAGGCTAGATACTTTATGGAAGGTCTTCGTGATGAGTTCAAGGAAGCCTTAATTGCTGAGGATACAAGCACATGGGATAAGGCCACGGAGAAAGCATTACGAGTTGAAAATAGGTGGTTGACAAAAAGTAAGGAAAGAAATGTGTCATGCTCAAATTTTTACGTGAGAGAGAAATCCGATCAACAGGGAACTCGAACCAAGAAGATTCGTGGAAAGAAGCATAAGAACAGAAACCCTCGAAAGCTGAAGAAAGAAATCCAACCGTGTACCCATTGTTGGGGAACCAACCACGCTTACGACGCGTGTCGGGATCGATTGAAGAGGTGCTATGCTTGTGGGTCAAAAGAGCACAAGGTTTTCGATTGTGATCGATCGAGAGCTAACAAATAACAAATACGAGATCAACGACTTCAAATCGGAGATCAGGATGAACCCGAATATTGAGGTATTAGCATCATGGCATTTGCATACATGCATCGCTTAAATACTCTTACTTTGTTTTGCTTGATGTAGGTGATGACTATTGTTGTTTTAATTGTGATAACTCGGATACTTGATCTAGTATTTGTAACTTGAAATTTCTACTTGTTTTGGACCATTGCTGAAATGAATGAATTATGTGCTTATGTGAACTATTCATGCCTTTGTGATTTAAAACTCTCTCGATTGCTCACTGACTTCTCATATAGCATACATACATACTGTAACCTTGTTTTACAGAGATTCCATCGCGATATCCCCCTTGATTTGAGGTATGAGCATTGAATCTATACTCAAGGGACACCAATATCAGTTGTATAAGGTACACCAAACATGCATCGCATACCTTTCATCAAGTGTTATTCTGATGTCGGTATGTATGAATAACTGATCAGTGGATTTATGTGTTAGAGAGTCGCATAATTCTCTACTTATGTGAGAGAAAGATGCTGGATTCTTTCTAAGCTTTGTGCACGAGAGATGTTGGATTCTCTTGTACTTAGGTATTCGGGAGATGCTGGATTCTCTTGAATTTAGGGGTTTGAGAAATGTTGGAATTTCTTGAACTAGAATGTTGGAAGATGATGGAATCTATCCGACTTAGGCTGAGAGACGGGGTTCTCTCAATTGTCTGCTCGAGAGACGGGGCTCTCTCTTATGTGATCGAGAGACGGGGTTCTTCGCTTTCTGTGTTCGAGAGACGGGGTTCTCTCACCTTTTGTACTGAGAGATGGGATTCTCTCTCGTTTGTTGTGGTTGCGTTACGCGTTGTCCTGGCTACGGGCTGCAGTGACGAGTTTGCGACGCCATCGAAGTTGAGAGCAGTGACAACTATTCGTCTTATGGGAATGATGAACAACTTGATGAAAGCAACGATTCAGTACTCGAATGGATCCCAATGGCAACGAGACATCACGAGAAAGGTTCAGTAAAGACAATGAGAGTAAACTTCACAACAGAGGTTATGTTTTACGCAACTCCACGAGAAGGGTTAAGACACTATCACTTGAAGCTTTTCCAGCTCAGCAGTGGAACCTGGGGACCAGGTTCTCTTAAGGGGGGGAGGTTGTAACACCCCGCATTTTCGGAGCAAGATACGATGTCGTTTTGGTGCATTTAGATTGTTATTTATTTAACTCGGCTTGTGCTTGAATTGCCTTATTCATGTTTTAATAATTTAATTGACTCAATTGCAACCTTATATAAATATGTGAACTTAATTGAGATATGTGTTTAATTCCTAATTGTTCTTTAATCTAAATTATGTGGGCTGATTTGAAATTAATTAAAATTGGGGATCTATTTCTAATTATGAGAAATTCAATTGGACTTAATTGGGTACCACTTTAGATCTTTGGGGTACTTTTATAAATTCTAAATCTTTAATTGGATCTATTTGAACCTTACTTGAACTTCGGGACTCATTCGAATGACTTGAATTCTTTGAAGGACTTAATTGAATTTTGTATTTTAATGATAGGACTTAATTGAACTTTGCCTGATCGTTTGGGAGTCTCTTTCTAATTTAATAATTTTGAATTTGGGCTTAATTGGACCTTATTTTTAATTATGTGGGTGTTTTTATAATTATTGATTCTCTAATTGGGCTTGATCTAAATCTTACTTAAATCTGTGGACTTAATCGCTTGACCTAAACTCTAGAGGGACCTATGTGCAATTTCCGAAAAGGAGTTCTTCTAATACACCGAGAAGCCTAGCTACTATTTCTGTAACACCCCGGAGCGGAGGGCGCCACATCCCCCGCACCATAGTCCAACACGGGTATCGAAAGGGGAACTCCATCCCCGCATCGAACCATGGCGAACGGGTGACAAACAAAAATCAACTCTAGGCTAGGCGGTCTAGACCCTGAACAGAATGCGCAATAAGTTAAATCAGAAGTGCGGAAGCCACAGGATCACAAAACAAACCAATTACAGATATAAAAGTTCAGAAAGAGACATACATATTTCAACAAGCTATGCCCACCCCGGGCTAAAGAAATATTCAAAGCTTCAGATTACAAAACATAACTTATACTTATTTATACATAGTACCAAATATACGTAGTACCAAAGCGGGAAAGTAAATATGTAATGCAAGGACTCTACAAAGACTCGAACAACTCCCAAGACTCGAAAGACAACAGCCGCCTAGCCAGACTCCCAACCGGGCACCTGCAAAGCTCAAAACAAAGGGGAAAAAGAGAAGAAGCAACGAGGGTCAGTCCTAGAGACTGGTGAGGGGGCTAACACACGCACCCATACGTATACATAGAGCCAAGCATATACAAATCGGAAATGTTCATGAATCCGGAGTGGTTTTTACATTCCAAAAGGTGTTAACACGTGATACTATATATACGAAGAAAGAGTTAGGACCCCAAAGGTCAAAATCTAACAAGTTTTACAAATTAGGAGTCCACCCCGTTTCATAAACCGTATCGGATACATAAGCATAAAGCAAACCATATCGGATACAAAACATAAACGGAAACACGGCGAGAACGAGTTCTCCCGCACACTTACTCAGATTAAAGCAAAACTCATAAAACAATCCCACCTTTACACCATTGGGGAAGAGAGGTGCCCCTCTCGATTCCCACCACAGAACAGAACGGATGGACCAGGGGATCCCGCCCGATTCCTTCGACGGCCATGCCAAAATGCGCTCCGTCGGCATAGGAGAACTAAGCCTCCCGTTGGTGGAGAAGTGCACAGGGGTCGTAACCGGCGACCCCGATGGTCGTCCCGGGTCTCCCTTACCCACAATCTCCGGGGCCCAAACAGATCACAGAACTCACACACATATCTCACAAAACGGATACTTATCACAAAAGCTTTCTCTTGTCAAAACTTAACACGTACACACACCAACCCTTTTCGAAAACAAATAAACAAAACATAGCTTATATACATATAGAAGCCTTTTCAATGGATTTCATAGCAAGGGGGCCAATTCCCGTAAAATACATATCAAACACTTATTTATACATATATATAGTTCGCATGCGGGCTTAAATTACAATTAGGGTTGTAGGTCATAATATCTAAAAGGAAAGAAACCTCACCTCCGAGAAGCAACGGGAGCAAAAGAAGCGAACGAACGTCTAGAAGACCACCTCGTCAACCAAAGAACGGACCTAAAGGCAAGGCAAAGACAAAAGACAAACTTAGACTCAATATGAACCACATTAGACGCTCGGCGGATGTGTACGTATGTTCATGATGCAAAGGACATAAAATAAATTCACACTTAAGTCATATGAGAGCATGTATTTCATATAAGTTCATAATTCACACACGAGGGTATAAAACAAGTCAAGGATTCAAAACATTAAGCTTAACACATAATGAACAAGTTAATGAAGCATACGAGTCATAAACAAGACAAGAAAGCTAACTAAAAGAAATGAAAAGAAAGCAAAGTCATGCGAAGACGGGTGAAAAAACGAGAATTCCTAGGGGACACGCCCGTGCCCCCCTGGAAGAACCAGCTGAGACACCCCCGTGTCTCAGTACAGGGGACGAGAAACGGAAACCAAAAGGTGACACGCCCGTGTCACCAACAAAGGGCAAACCGAGACACCCCCGTGTCTCGGTACAGAAAGGACCAGACAACAAGCAACACATCAGATTTGGAGAGAAAAACAGGGGATTTCGGTGCAAGCTTAGGGAAGTCTCTAAAGCCAAAGAAAACACATAAACCAAACATGAAAATAACACTAATTCATCATAGATTCATGCCATATAAGTAGCAACAACTTCAATCACCAAATATGCAAGAAACAAAGCAAGGAAAGGGGGAAGAAATGCATCAAGTTATCATCCAATCCTCAAGCCCTCATCAATGGCCAATCACTCATAATCAAACAACCATGAAAGGAGGTGTAATAAATACATAGAATCAAGTCATAGAAGCAATATATCATCACCAAGAATCAAGGGAACAAGAAGGGAAGCAAGAATCATCAAATTCATCCAACCTCTACTATTCACATGCTTGCTAGAACTCAAGAATCAACCAATGAATTCAACTCAAATCCACATATAATAGAGAAGAGAGAGTGTAGATTGCAACCATGAACTTACCTTTCAATTTGGAGAAGTTTTGATGAAGATTTGAGCCCAAAAATCTGAAAATGAACAAAGGGGTTTTCTTCCTTCTTCCTTCTTGCTTTGCTGATCGATTCTAGGGAGAGAGAGAGGTTTGGCTCGGTTCAGCAGCAAAAAGGGCAAGAGAGAGAGCTTAACTCAAGTATAACCCAAGGTTTAGGCTTAGATAAGGTTCAAGTGGGGTCCACAAGGTCTCATAAGGTCAAAAGGTAGCTTCCAAGCTTAAGGGCTCGTTACGGGTGAAATACGGAGGTCTTAATGAGCTTGGAAAAATGTAAATCCTGATTCTTTGTCTTGATTTCTTCGTTACGAGTCCAACGCATCTTCCGGAATTCAAATCCGAATTCCCGAGCTCAAGTTACGCCTTCCGGAACACAAGGTGCGCTAAAGCTCGTTAGGCCCTTATGTCCCTAAAACATAAAACGGTTTTCAAAACCGTATCAAACGAACTCAAAAACAAGTAACGAACACAAAGACACATACATAACACATATAAGTCACGCATAGTACGTAGTCACAAAAATCGAAAACGAAAACGAATACAAACAAAGCAAGAACGAAACAAAGAGAACAAATACGTACAAATAAGTCACATAAGGTCAAATACGTTCAAGTAATTCAAATATATCACATAAAAGTATAATAGACACATAATTAATTAATTAAAAGCACACATAGCTCACCCGTGAAGGCGTACCTGGAAAGGCCGGACGAGCGGGATGTTACAAACTCCCCTCCTTCAAAAGGACCTGTCCTCAGGTCCTAAGCGAGACCTTTGAGGGTACTAGAGCGATCCCAACTCCACGCTTCCGCCGCGCTACTCTGATCCAAAAGTTGTAACTCCTTGGGACATTGCTTCCTTAATTAGAAACGAGGAAGACTTCTCGTGTCCCGATCACTCGGTGGTACTCACCAAATCCGAGTGAATCCCCTTACTTTAGCAAACTTTGGTTGCTCCCACTTCTGATTGACATTCAAAAGTAGTTGGGGAAAACTACCGGTTCTTGGTGTTCGGTCTTCTACCGAAAGCACTTTAGGCATTGCTACACTAAGTCTACAATGCCTCTTCTTGTGCCAACACTCTTACCGGTTCTTCAAGTCTCGTACCATGAGTGGAATTAGTCTCGTGACTAAGCACTTCTTGAGACATAGGCTCCAATCCTCCGTAGCAACGCACAACCGAAGTCTTCCTTAGTACCTCGATCGTAACGGAGAAGTTTAAGTATCCTCGTGTAATCAAGGTAACTCCCTTCAAAAGCCTTATCCACTCGAACCCTGCCTCTTCCTTGTCTTTCATGTCAAGGGCGAAACTTGAGACTTAATCTCTGAGGCAATTCT
Source organism: Lantana camara (assembly GCA_037501455.1). Taxonomy (NCBI): domain Eukaryota; kingdom Viridiplantae; phylum Streptophyta; class Magnoliopsida; order Lamiales; family Verbenaceae; genus Lantana; species Lantana camara. Next base: position 42,669,686 of record CM074865.1, read on the forward strand.
CGGTTCCTCTACCAAAATGCGTAGTCGACCATACCCTTGTTGAAACCTCACTCAGCTAAGACCACAGAACACTGAAGAAGGACTAACGACTCCTCGAAGCAAGCATGAAGGGTATTTATCTCTCACCGTTAACCTGTGCAGCTCACGGTAATATTCTCATCCTAAATCCCGCCTTCTTCTTAGAGGGGACTAAGATACTCCACAAAGAAGTATTCACAAGGATGAAATTACCTTCTAAGAGCTCGTCAACTACGACTTGACTCCAACAACCTCGCTAGAATCCACCGAAAGAGTAACTCCAGACACAAAATAATTCCGGGATAAAGATCACGACAACCCCGATGTCCTAATTAGGTGGAAACGAATTCCATCTTCAAAGAAACACCAAAGGTGGCTTACTTCGATCTTTGTCTCCTTAAGCTTGGCTCGACCTCTAAGTTAACTCAAAGGAAAGCCACGAAGCTTATCGCACTGTCCCGGAATTACCAACCACTACTACAAAGGGTATCAATGGGCTAGCTTTCCATCTAACACCCGGAGATACCGTTGAGCCCCAAATGGACGTCCTAAAAGCAACCACCCACGCCTATGGTAACACCGTTACCCTGACAAAACTAGGCACCTTCAAGAAAAACCACCGGAAAAGAACCAACCACCGAACGAGCTCGGCCCTCGCAGCTCACCAAACACACGACACTCTCCTCCCCAAACTCTCTCCAAAGAGAGAGGCAACACAAAAGAGAAAAGAAAAGAGAAAACATAAGCAAGCAAGTAAGTAATAACAAAACACGCAAGCACTGAGAACAACAAGAAAAGGAAAGTAATACCAATTAAATAAAATGCATGTATGTAGTGCCATGAATGCTTGGTGTACCTTTCACCATGGCGGTAGTGTCGATCTTGATAACTTGTTCTTCCTCTTCCGTCATATTCACTTGGATTGGGCTTGGAGTCTTGGAATCATGGCTCTTTGTAATCCTTGGATTCTTAGTCTTCGAGCAACTGCTCATCTTATGTCCCGCTTCCCCACATTTGTAACATCTCCCAAGTTTCTTTCGGCAAACTTCTTCGGTGTGATTAGGGCCTTGACAATAAGAGCATTGAATCATCTCCAATGGAAGAGGTATCGGATCCATCTTTGGTGGTTGAAGTTTCTTCTTCTTGATGTAGTCGACCTCTTGAAGTTCTTGGGTTTCCTCTCGGAACATAGGCCTCTTATTTGAGTTTAAGCTTGATCCTGGATTATATCCCTCCTTAGAAATGTGAAACTTCACCTCTTGCTTATTCATTTCATCTTGAACCACTCTTCTAACTTCCTCGGACCATTTATGTACCGGTGAGCTTTGGAAAGCTTGTTGAATCTCGTCTCTACGCCTTTGTATATACTCCCGGACCTTAGGGCCATCCTGGTTAGCTCTCGAGCTTTCTAGTTCCATCATAAGATCATCCATCATCTTCACTTCTTGCTCAAGATTTAGGAATTCTTGGAGTCTTCTAATTAATTCATTGGGAGGGATATACTTGTAGCAAAATTCTCGGATAAATTTCTCCCAATGGAACTCTTCCCCAGACTTATTTAGATGTGATCTTATTTCCTTGAACCATTTTGAAGCTTCACCTTGTAGTAGGCGGGAAGTGTGTCTTACTTTCTCTTGTGAGGTTCCCGAACATTTCCCCAAATCCACAATACCACGGATAGCCACTCCTCTGCATTAACACTATCGTCTCCAAACTACTTCGGTGGATTAAAGCCCTCAAACTTCTTTGAGTCCGAAGAAACTTGTTTCTCTTGTTTTCCTTTTGATGAAATATGTTGGTATGAAAAACTCATCCTGAGATAAGAGAAATGATTCCAAAATATCGATGCATGCAGGGTTTAGTACATGTTCATGTGAACTATTAACTTAATTAAACCAAATAATTCAAATAATTCACATAAAAGATGAAAATGAATGCAAACAATCATATAATCCTGAGCCGAACGACCTAGACAAACCCGACATGACGCTAGAGTTTCGGTTTTGCAACCCAGAGCTCTGATACCACTTACAGATGTAACACCCCGGAGAGAAGGGCGCCACATCCCCCGCACCATAGTCCAACACGGGTATCGAAAGGGGAACTCCATCCCCGCATCGAACCATGGCGAACGGGTGACAAACAAAAATCAACTCTAGGCTAGGCGGTCTAGACCCTGAACAGAATGCGCAATAAGTTAAATCAGAAGTGCGGAAGCCACAGGATCACAAAACAAACCAATTACAGATATAAAAGTTCAGAAAGAGACATACATATTTCAACAAGCTATGCCCACCCCGGGCTAAAGAAATATTCAAAGCTTCAGATTACAAAACATAACTTATACTTATTTATACATAGTACCAAATATACGTAGTACCAAAGCGGGAAAGTAAATATGTAATGCAAGGACTCTACAAAGACTCGAACAACTCCCCAGACTCGAAAGACAACAGCCGCCTAGCCAGACTCCCAACCGGGCACCTGCAAAGCTCAAAACAAAGGGGAAAAAGAGAAGAAGCAACGAGGGTCAGTCCTAGAGACTGGTGAGGGGGCTAACACACGCACCCATACGTATACATAAGAGCCAAGCATATACAAATCGGAAATGTTCATGAATCCGGAGTGGTTTTTACATTCCAAAAGGTGTTAACACGTGATACTATATATACGAAGAAAGAGTTAGGACCCCAAAGGTCAAAATCTAACAAGTTTTACAAATTAGGAGTCCACCCCGTTTCATAAACCGTATCGGATACATAAGCATAAAGCAAACCATATCGGATACAAAACATAAACGAAAACACGGCGAGAACGAGTTCTCCCGCACACTTACTCAGATTAAAGCAAAACTCATAAAACAATCCCACCTTTACACCATTGGGGAAGAGAGGTGCCCCTCTCGATTCCCACCACAGAACAAAACGGATGAACCGGGGGATCCCGCCCGATTCCTTCGACGGCCATGCCAAAATGCGCTCCGTCGGCATAGGAGAACTAAGCCTCCCGTTGGTGGAGAAGTGCACAGGGGTCGTAACCGGCGACCCCGATGGTCGTCCCGGGTCTCCCTTACCCACAATCTCCGGGGCCCAAACAGATCACAGAACTCACACACATATCTCACAAAACGGATACTTATCACAAAAGCTTTCTCTTGTCAAAACTTAACACGTACACACACCAACCCTTTTCGAAAACAAATAAACAAAACATAGCTTATATACATATAAAAGCCTTTTCAATGGATTTCATAGCAAGGGGGCCAATTCCCGCAAAGTACATATCAAACACTTATTTATACATATATATAGTTCGCATGTGGGCTTAAATTACAATTAGGGTTGTAGGTCATAATATCTAAAAGGAAAGAAACCTCACCACCGAGAAGCAACGGGAGCAAAAGAAGCGAACGAACGTCTAGAAGACCACCTCGTCAACCAAAGAACGGACCTAAAGGCAAGGCAAAGACAAAAGACAAACTTAGACTCAATATGAACCACATTAGACGCTCGGCGGATGTGTACGTATGTTCATGATGCAAAGGACATAAAATAAATTCACACTTAAGTCATATGAGAGCATGTATTTCATATAAGTTCATAATCCACACACGAGGGTATAAAACAAGTCAAGGATTCAAAACATTAAGCTTAACACATAATGAACAAGTTAATGAAGCATACGAGTCATAAACAAGACAAGAAAGCTAACTAAAAGAAATGAAAAGAAAGCAAAGTCATGCGAAGACGGGTGAAAAAACGAGAATTCCTAGGGGACACGCCCGTGCCCCCCTGGAAGAACCAGCTGAGACACCCCCGTGTCTCAGTACAGGGGACGAGAAACGGAAACCAAAAGGTGACACGCCCGTGTCACCAACAAAGGGCAAACCGAGACACCCCCGTGTCTCGGTACAGAAAGGACCAGACAACGAGCAACACATCAGATTTGGAGAGAAAAACAGGGGATTTCGGTGCAAGCTTAGGGAAGTCTCTAAAGCCAAAGAAAACACATAAATCAAACATGAAAATAACACTAATTCATCATAGATTCATGCCATATAAGTAGCAACAACTTCAATCACCAAATATGCAAGAAACAAAGCAAGGAAAGGGGGAAGAAATGCATCAAGTTATCATCCAATCCTCAAGCCCTCATCAATGGCCAATCACTCATAATCAAACAACCATGAAAGGAGGTGCAATAAATACATAGAATCAAGTCATAGAAGCAATATATCATCACCAAGAATCAAGGGAACAAGAAGGGAAGCAAGAATCATCAAATTCATCCAACCTCTACTATTCACATGCTTGCTAGAACTCAAGAATCAACCAATGAATTCAACTCAAATCCACATATAATAGAGAAGAGAGAGTGTAGATTGCAACCATGAACTTACCTTTCAATTTGGAGAAGTTTTGATGAAGATTTGAGCCCAAAAATCTGAAAATGAACAAAGGGGTTTTCTTCCTTCTTCCTTCTTGCTTTGCTGATCGATTCTAGGGAGAGAGAGAGGTTTGGCTCGGTTCAGCAGCAAAAAGGGCAAGAGAGAGAGCTTAACTCAAGTATAACCCAAGGTTTAGGCTTAGATAAGGTTCAAGTGGGGTCCACAAGGTCTCATAAGGTCAAAAGGTAGCTTCCAAGCTTAAGGGGCTCGTTACGGGTGAAATACGGAGGTCTTAATGAGCTTGGAAAAATGTAAATCCTGATTCTTTGTCTTGATTTCTTCGTTACGAGTCCAACGCATCTTCCGGAATTCAAATCCGAATTCCCGAGCTCAAGTTACGCCTTCCGGAACACAAGGTGCGCTAAAGCTCGTTAGGCCCTTATGTCCCTAAAACATAAAACGGTTTTCAAAACCGTATCAAACGAACTCAAAAACAAGTAACGAACACAAAGACACATACATAACACATATAAGTCACGCATAGTACGTAGTCACAAAAATCGAAAACGAAAACGAATACAAACAAAGCAAGAACGAAACAAAGAGAACAAATACGTACAAATAAGTCACATAAGGTCAAATACGTTCAAGTAATTCAAATATATCACATAAAAGTATAATAGACACATAATTAATTAATTAAAAGCACACATAGCTCACCCGTGAAGGCGTACCTGGAAAGGCCGGACGAGCGGGATGTTACAAACTCCCCTCCTTCAAAAGGACCTGTCCTCAGGTCCTAAGCGAGACCTTTGAGGGTACTAGAGCGATCCCAACTCCACGCTTCCGCCGCGCTACTCTGATCCAAAAGTTGTAACTCCTTGGGACATTGCTTCCTTAATTAGAAACGAGGAAGACTTCTCGTGTCCCGATCACTCGGTGGTACTCACCAAATCCGAGTGAATCCCCTTACTTTAGCAAACTTTGGTTGCTCCCACTTCTGATTGACATTCAAAAGTAGTTGGGGAAAACTACCGGTTCTTGGTGTTCGGTCTTCTACCGAAAGCACTTTAGGCATTGCTACACTAAGTCTACAATGCCTCTTCTTGTGCCAACACTCTTACCGGTTCTTCAAGTCTCGTACCATGAGTGGAATTAGTCTCGTGACTAAGCACTTCTTGAGACATAGGCTCCAATCCTCCGTAGCAACGCACAACCGAAGTCTTCCTTAGTACCTCGATCGTAACGGAGAAGTTTAAGTATCCTCGTGTAATCAAGGTAACTCCCTTCAAAAGCCTTATCCACTCGAACCCTGCCTCTTCCTTGTCTTTCATGTCAAGGGTGACACTTGAGACTTAATCTCTGAGGCAATTCTCGGTTCCTCTACCAAAATGCGTAGTCGACCATACCCTTGTTGAAACCTCACTCAGCTAAGACCACAGAACACTGAAGAAGGACTAACGACTCCTCGAAGCAAGCATGAAGGGTATTTATCTCTCACCGTTAACCTGTGCAGCTCACGGTAATATTCTCATCCTAAATCCCGCCTTCTTCTTAGAGGGGACTAAGATACTCCACAAAGAAGTATTCACAAGGATGAAATTACCTTCTAAGAGCTCGTCAACTACGACTTGACTCCAACAACCTCGCTAGAATCCACCGAAAGAGTAACTCCAGACACAAAATAATTCCGGGATAAAGATCACGACAACCCCGATGTCCTAATTAGGTGGAAACGAATTCCATCTTCAAAGAAACACCAAAGGTGGCTTACTTCGATCTTTGTCTCCTTAAGCTTGGCTCGACCTCTAAGTTAACTCAAAGGAAAGCCACGAAGCTTATCGCACTGTCCCGGAATTACCAACCACTACTACAAAGGGTATCAATGGGCTAGCTTTCCATCTAACACCCGGAGATACCGTTGAGCCCCAAATGGACGTCCTAAAAGCAACCACCCACGCCTATGGTAACACCGTTACCCTGACAAAACTAGGCACCTTCAAGAAAAACCACCGGAAAAGAACCAACCACCGAACGAGCTCGGCCCTCGCAGCTCACCAAACACACGACACTCTCCTCCCCAAACTCTCTCCAAAGAGAGAGGCAACACAAAAGAGAAAAGAAAAGAGAAAACATAAGCAAGCAAGTAAGTAATAACAAAACACGCAAGCACTGAGAACAACAAGAAAAGGAAAGTAATACCAATTAAATAAAATGCATGTATGTAGTGCCATGAATGCTTGGTGTACCTTTCACCATGGCGGTAGTGTCGATCTTGATAACTTGTTCTTCCTCTTCCGTCATATTCACTTGGATTGGGCTTGGAGTCTTGGAATCATGGCTCTTTGTAATCCTTGGATTCTTAGTCTTCGAGCAACTGCTCATCTTATGTCCCGCTTCCCCACATTTGTAACATCTCCCAAGTTTCTTTCGGCAAACTTCTTCGGTGTGATTAGGGCCTTGACAATAAGAGCATTGAATCATCTCCAATGGAAGAGGTATCGGATCCATCTTTGGTGGTTGAAGTTTCTTCTTCTTGATGTAGTCGACCTCTTGAAGTTCTTGGGTTTCCTCTCGGAACATAGGCCTCTTATTTGAGTTTAAGCTTGATCCTGGATTATATCCCTCCTTAGAAATGTGAAACTTCACCTCTTGCTTATTCATTTCATCTTGAACCACTCTTCTAACTTCCTCGGACCATTTATGTACCGGTGAGCTTTGGAAAGCTTGTTGAATCTCGTCTCTACGCCTTTGTATATACTCCCGGACCTTAGGGCCATCCTGGTTAGCTCTCGAGCTTTCTAGTTCCATCATAAGATCATCCATCATCTTCACTTCTTGCTCAAGATTTAGGAATTCTTGGAGTCTTCTAATTAATTCATTGGGAGGGATATACTTGTAGCAAAATTCTCGGATAAATTTCTCCCAATGGAACTCTTCCCCAGACTTATTTAGATGTGATCTTATTTCCTTGAACCATTTTGAAGCTTCACCTTGTAGTAGGCGGGAAGTGTGTCTTACTTTCTCTTGTGAGGTTCCCGAACATTTCCCCAAATCCACAATACCACGGATAGCCACTCCTCTGCATTAACACTATCGTCTCCAAACTACTTCGGTGGATTAAAGCCCTCAAACTTCTTTGAGTCCGAAGAAACTTGTTTCTCTTGTTTTCCTTTTGATGAAATATGTTGGTATGAAAAACTCATCCTGAGATAAGAGAAATGATTCCAAAATATCGATGCATGCAGGGTTTAGTACATGTTCATGTGAACTATTAACTTAATTAAACCAAATAATTCAAATAATTCACATAAAAGATGAAAATGAATGCAAACAATCATATAATCCTGAGCCGAACGACCTAGACAAACCCGACATGACGCTAGAGTTTCGGTTTTGCAACCCAGAGCTCTGATACCACTTACAGATGTAACACCCCGGAGAGAAGGGCGCCACATCCCCCGCACCATAGTCCAACACGGGTATCGAAAGGGGAACTCCATCCCCGCATCGAACCATGGCGAACGGGTGACAAACAAAAATCAACTCTAGGCTAGGCGGTCTAGACCCTGAACAGAATGCGCAATAAGTTAAATCAGAAGTGCGGAAGCCACAGGATCACAAAACAAACCAATTACAGATATAAAAGTTCAGAAAGAGACATACATATTTCAACAAGCTATGCCCACCCCGGGCTAAAGAAATATTCAAAGCTTCAGATTACAAAACATAACTTATACTTATTTATACATAGTACCAAATATACGTAGTACCAAAGCGGGAAAGTAAATATGTAATGCAAGGACTCTACAAAGACTCGAACAACTCCCAAGACTCGAAAGACAACAGCCGCCTAGCCAGACTCCCAACCGGGCACCTGCAAAGCTCAAAACAAAGGGGAAAAAGAGAAGAAGCAACGAGGGTCAGTCCTAGAGACTGGTGAGGGGGCTAACACACGCACCCATACGTATACATAAGAGCCAAGCATATACAAATCGGAAATGTTCATGAATCCGGAGTGGTTTTTACATTCCAAAAGGTGTTAACACGTGATACTATATATACGAAGAAAGAGTTAGGACCCCAAAGGTCAAAATCTAACAAGTTTTACAAATTAGGAGTCCACCCCGTTTCATAAACCGTATCGGATACATAAGCATAAAGCAAACCATATCGGATACAAAACATAAACGAAAACACGGCGAGAACGAGTTCTCCCGCACACTTACTCAGATTAAAGCAAAACTCATAAAACAATCCCACCTTTACACCATTGGGGAAGAGAGGTGCCCCTCTCGATTCCCACCACAGAACAGAACGGATGAACCGGGGGATCCCGCCCGATTCCTTCGACGGCCATGCCAAAATGCGCTCCGTCGGCATAGGAGAACTAAGCCTCCCGTTGGTGGAGAAGTGCACAGGGGTCGTAACCGGCGACCCCGATGGTCGTCCCGGGTCTCCCTTACCCACAATCTCCGGGGCCCAAACAGATCACAGAACTCACACACATATCTCACAAAACGGATACTTATCACAAAAGCTTTCTCTTGTCAAAACTTAACACGTACACACACCAACCCTTTTCGAAAACAAATAAACAAAACATAGCTTATATACATATAAAAGCCTTTTCAATGGATTTCATAGCAAGGGGGCCAATTCCCGCAAAGTACATATCAAACACTTATTTATACATATATATAGTTCGCATGTGGGCTTAAATTACAATTAGGGTTGTAGGTCATAATATCTAAAAGGAAAGAAACCTCACCACCGAGAAGCAACGGGAGCAAAAGAAGCGAACGAACGTCTAGAAGACCACCTCGTCAACCAAAGAACGGACCTAAAGGCAAGGCAAAGACAAAAGACAAACTTAGACTCAATATGAACCACATTAGACGCTCGGCGGATGTGTACGTATGTTCATGATGCAAAGGACATAAAATAAATTCACACTTAAGTCATATGAGAGCATGTATTTCATATAAGTTCATAATTCACACACGAGGGTATAAAACAAGTCAAGGATTCAAAACATTAAGCTTAACACATAATGAACAAGTTAATGAAGCATACGAGTCATAAACAAGACAAGAAAGCTAACTAAAAGAAATGAAAAGAAAGCAAAGTCATGCGAAGACGGGTGAAAAAACGAGAATTCCTAGGGGACACGCCCGTGCCCCCCTGGAAGAACCAGCTGAGACACCCCCGTGTCTCAGTACAGGGGACGAGAAACGGAAACCAAAAGGTGACACGCCCGTGTCACCAACAAAGGGCAAACCGAGACACCCCCGTGTCTCGGTACAGAAAGGACCAGACAACGAGCAACACATCAGATTTGGAGAGAAAAACAGGGGATTTCGGTGCAAGCTTAGGGAAGTCTCTAAAGCCAAAGAAAACACATAAATCAAACATGAAAATAACACTAATTCATCATAGATTCATGCCATATAAGTAGCAACAACTTCAATCACCAAATATGCAAGAAACAAAGCAAGGAAAGGGGGAAGAAATGCATCAAGTTATCATCCAATCCTCAAGCCCTCATCAATGGCCAATCACTCATAATCAAACAACCATGAAAGGAGGTGCAATAAATACATAGAATCAAGTCATAGAAGCAATATATCATCACCAAGAATCAAGGGAACAAGAAGGGAAGCAAGAATCATCAAATTCATCCAACCTCTACTATTCACATGCTTGCTAGAACTCAAGAATCAACCAATGAATTCAACTCAAATCCACATATAATAGAGAAGAGAGAGTGTAGATTGCAACCACGAACTTACCTTTCAATTTGGAGAAGTTTTGATGAAGATTTGAGCCCAAAAATCTGAAAATGAACAAAGGGGTTTTCTTCCTTCTTCCTTCTTGCTTTGCTGATCGATTCTAGGGAGAGAGAGAGGTTTGGCTCGGTTCAGCAGCAAAAAGGGCAAGAGAGAGAGCTTAACTCAAGTATAACCCAAGGTTTAGGCTTAGATAAGGTTCAAGTGGGGTCCACAAGGTCTCATAAGGTCAAAAGGTAGCTTCCAAGCTTAAGGGGCTCGTTACGGGTGAAATACGGAGGTCTTAATGAGCTTGGAAAAATGTAAATCCTGATTCTTTGTCTTGATTTCTTCGTTACGAGTCCAACGCATCTTCCGGAATTCAAATCCGAATTCCCGAGCTCAAGTTACGCCTTCCGGAACACAAGGTGCGCTAAAGCTCGTTAGGCCCTTATGTCCCTAAAACATAAAACGGTTTTCAAAACCGTATCAAACGAACTCAAAAACAAGTAACGAACACAAAGACACATACATAACACATATAAGTCACGCATAGTACGTAGTCACAAAAATCGAAAACGAAAACGAATACAAACAAAGCAAGAACGAAACAAAGAGAACAAATACGTACAAATAAGTCACATAAGGTCAAATACGTTCAAGTAATTCAAATATATCACATAAAAGTATAATAGACACATAATTAATTAATTAAAAGCACACATAGCTCACCCGTGAAGGCGTACCTGGAAAGGCCGGACGAGCGGGATGTTACAATTTCACTCTCTCCCCTTCAACTCTAAGCAGCAGCAGCTTTCTTCTTCTCCCCTTCACCTTCACAAGCAGCAACGACGCACCACCATCTTCAATCGCCGACCACCATCTCTCTCCCTCTCGTCGGTGACTCACCACCATTCCAGAACCACCACTGCAATCTCACGTGCCACCGCGGCTGTAGCCAAGAGCCCACCATCATCGGCCTTCATTCCAGGCGACTACAACCACCAACCCCTTTCTCTTTATTTCTCATCTCCAGAACTGAAGGGGGCCGAGAACTCCTCCCGCCGCCGGCCGTCTGCTTCGGTGATCCTCTGCCGCACTGACACCACCATTCCCTCATCCTCAGATTGGAAGAAAGGAGCTAGGACCTCCATCGCCGCCGTCACAATAGGATGAGTCACTCCTCCACCGATCCATCACCATCCTCTGCTCTCAGCCAAGAAAGAATAGCAGCAGCAACAGTGGGATAGTAGGAGCCTCCAACACCGGCCGTCCCCATTCTCCTTTCCCAAACCTTGGGTAAACCACCGGCCTTCCTCTTTCCTTCCAGAATCTGCATACCAACTTTGTATATTAGTTATTTGATTAAGTTTTATGTTAAGAAGTAGAGCAATTATTTAGTATTAATTGTGGTTTTGGAGACATCTATGTACTGGATATATGCTTTGTATTTTTACGTATAAGTGTTGTGTGTAAATAGTTAATTTAATTAAATGTATGTATACACTTGTGTTGTGAAATGTGCGGAGGTGTTTAACTATATGGTGTAATTGAAATTTGGGAACTGATAAAACCAGACTTTGTATGAACGGGATTTCTTCGAATTGTTGTTCTAATGATGGGCTTTGAATCAAGATGTTATTTAAAGTTTTGGGTCGCTCTGTGTGATGAGCATGATGCCATAAATGTCTTTAAATGGGTTGGTCTTATTTAATTTAAATCCTTGTTATGTAATGGGTTTATAAAATATCAATGGTGTGAATTGATAGATAATTAATGTGCTATGAAGTAATTGATTCAATTTGCTAGCTAACGTGTGCGTGGTACTGTATGTATAAATATATATTCTTATATTAAATATATATACATACATTCGTTTAATTTTCAATTAAATCCAACCTTTTGAAAACTGATTATTTAAGCTTGTTTTGTACAATTTTTGTGAGTAATTTAAGGGAATAAATTTTATGAACTCTTTTAGTTTAAGTGGTGATGCTACATCTATCCTGGATTAAAGAACCCACTATTGTTATAAAATTAATTTGATTAATTTGGTTCAAGATTGGAACTTGTCACATATTGTTTAACATATAAATGTAAATCCTTCTTGAATGGTGCAATGGTATTCCTTCTTTGATGAGAAAGTTGTAATGCAGAATTTACTGTATATTGGCTTATGACTATGTATTCTTTTATCCGGTAGAATTTACTAGTAATGTAATTAGAATCGGTTTAGCATGGTTCTTATTAATTAAATAATTTGGGTGTCCTGGCATGTTAAATAATTAAGAATGTAATTATTAGATGGGTTATGTATTATATTTGGTTAATTGTGTACATAAATATTTTCATTACATATAATACCATTTTATAATTCTCGCATATTCGGTAATACCATTTTATAATTCTCGCATATACGGTATATCATTTCACATCATTCATGTCACCTCATATCACTGCCGTGCGTCCTACTTGGTATCATATTGAGTCGCATCTCACGAGTACACTGTATTTTCTTTATGTACAGTGATCTCCAGGGCGGAGACAGCCTGGTCAAGTACGCACCCGTCTTGTCAATTCCCGTATCTTGACGCTTCTCAGGTGAGGTTTAGGACTTTGTATAGTTAAACGACCTATGACCCCAATATGATGATTTCAATCCCCGCATGCGATTATATACTATATATACGATTAATTATATGTTGGATATGATATGATTATGACCTTATGACACAACTTTAGTCTTGGAAATTAAGTATGAAGGCATATGTAAGCTATTTCGGAAAGTTAAGTTATGTTATGATTATGTAGCGAGATTGCCACGAAAGTTGGTATATGTTATGTTCTGTTCTGTTATCGGGCCCAGGAGCTACGGGTAAGGAGCCCCCGGGACGGTTAGGGCCGTCGGGGATATACCTGTGCGTAGTCTCCATCTGTATGAAGAGGATCTACCGGGAGCCACCAGGAGGTTTGGTTGGGCAACGGAGTCCTGAGGGTTTGAGTAGCATCAGCACTCCCCTCGACTGTATGGATGGTTAGGGTCGCGCAACACTACCATCATCCGGAGTTGAGGTTGGTATGTTATTTCTGTTTTGTTATGATATGAGGAGTTGAGGTTGGAAGCTCGTACTCGTCGAGCATATGATATGATACGTTATGGGAATCATGAATCGGGATAGAGTCTTCTGGAAAATGGTTTCTAAACTTATATCTATATCTATTTGGGTTTTCTGGAAATGTTTTGGTATGCAACACCTATCCTCGGTTTATGAGTCCATCATTTTGTTCTGTACTGTGCTCTGTATATGTATATTGTAGGTGTGCGTTAGCCCCCTCACTCAGTCAGTTGACTGACACCTCATTTATCTTTTAGTTTGCAGGTTTCCTTTTGGCCTGCGCTAGGCGGAAGTGAGTCTCCTAAGTCACACTTGTCATTCTAGTTGGTATTAGGATGCATTTGTCGTATACTTTATTTATGTTATGTATTTATGTTTCACACTTGAAGGTTATGTTTATGTTCTATTTAGACTTAAACCCGTGTTGGGTTAGTAAGCTAGTATTTGGATGTTAGTAGATATTATGATGACACTTATGCTGTTTATTATGTTGGATTATGAATTGATTCAGGACAAGGTATTTATGCTAGTTGAACCCGTCACCTGCTTTGCATGTTTTGTTTTAAATGCTTCCGCTATCTATTGTTGTTGGTTTTAATTGCTTCCGCACTCTGAGTTTGTCAAGTTAGATCCGCCCAGCCTAGTGTGTGAGTTGGTCTCCCGTTCGCTAAGATTCGGATTCGGGCATGGACTGTAGCACCCCAAACGAAAGGCACCACATCCCCCGCACTATGACCCAAACCCGGTTACGAAATGGAAAGTCCGTACCCGAATCCGAATCGTAGCGAACGGGAGACCAACTCACACACTATGCTAGGCGGGAGCTAGAACCTCGAAACCAAAGAAACAATTCACAAGAGAAAGGCATGTGCGGAAGCAACATACAATCAATTATATAATCTATCACAACCACAATAACAATAGGTGACGGGTTCAACTAGCATAGATACCTAGTCCCGAAATTCTAAGCATAAATCATAAATCATAAACATAACTCACGGGTTAAAACTATCCCTAGAAGCCTATCCCGAATCAATAAAATATAATCATGGAAATTCATACATACTTCTTAACTTATTCAATATACAATATGCGTGTAGTGAAACTCAGACCCAACCAAAGGACTTGACCGACACCAAATCCCGCCTAGCACTCCAAAACCTGCAAAGAACCTGAAAACAAAGCCGAGTTCAGTCTATAGGAGACTGGTGGGTATAAAACAAGGTATATCATAAATAATATTACAGAATATAAACACGCCCACATGTAAGCTATAATCCCGTGTGAGTTTTGTTTAAATACTTCCCAAGTGGGTGAAAATAAAGTAAAACAACACCCGGGATTACAACAATCAATTTCAATCATTCATTCAATCATGTGGTCATTACGTGAGCCCGGCGAGAGGGTGAATTCTCCAACCTTCTCCTCGTGTGTGCATTAATTAATTCATTCGTTCAATCATTCATTTGTGAGCATACCACATTCATTCATTCGTTCATGCATTCGTTCATTAACAATCATTCATAATCATAAACATATACACCTTCTTCCTCCTGTGGTGGACGGGTTTGCAAGTCCCGACCACCTCAATCATTGACCAGTGGGGTTTCATGAGTTCCCCAAAGGCGCTCAGCCCCCTTTCCCCGCTAATCTCCTAGCGAGTTCCGGAATCTGTCATTTGGTTGGGACTAGCACATAGGATCACCGTCGGCCCTTGCCTCCCCGGATAGCCATATGTACCAAGCCCCGGGCCCCAATATGTGCAATCAATCATTACTCGCCAAAACATTAGGTAAGGTGTCAATAAAGAAAAGGGCTTAACTTAAAATCATAGACTCTTTGAAAGACTCGATATATATATATATATATATATATATATAATCATTTGGCTTAAAACGTTTCACATTGGGCATATATCGGGTCATCATAGCTAATATAAGAGAAACCCACCTGTTACACCTCTTACCGAACAATACCAAAAGGAAAAGAAGACTTGAGGTAGCCTATGAACCCGACACATCTCCGCCGTGGAGAAAACTGTACAAGAGACAATGTAATGTACTCGTGAGACTCAAGACTCTAAATGAACCATATATGACGCACGACATGTTATGCACATGGTATGAGATGCATAAAAGGCATGAATCATGTTATGAGGTCATATAATCAAGCGATTCATTCAAAGCATTCATTACATGATGGTTTCATATTCATGTTTTTCATATCTTTCATATTTTGTATCAAATCAAGCCATAAGCATTATGAAATATCCACAACACATTTTATAACATTTTTTCTATACATATGAGGCATATAGAGATGCAAGGAATCCATTTAACACATAAGGAAGGCATTGGATACAAAAAGATTCACATTGTAGCACTTAGACGTTTATGTATATATTTCACGTTTGTCTATCACATCTTAAGTCATAAAGTTCATAATCAAATCATAAAATATCACAATTACAAGATTTAGGCACAAGATATCGATTAAAACACATATGGAAGTCAAGAGGGGGTGAAAGGAACGCAAGAAGATGGATTTTGGCGAAAATTGACAATGGCGAAAACGAACAAGCCTTAAAGAATTGATCATATCTTGAGTTGTAGATGTTGGAATTGAACTTTGTTTATTGGATATGAAAGTAGACAAATAGACCTTTAAAATTGTAGGTGTCTCGAATCGTGGTCCAAAGTGAGGTGAAAATGGCGTGGGTTTGAAGTTGGACCAATGCAGAAGTTCGGTGAAGTGGCGACACAATTTTCAAACGATCATATCTCCCAAATGAAAAAAGATAATGAGTTAATTCCAATTGGAGAATATTCTAGACTTCAAGAGGTTTCAGTGGGTTCAAAAATCAGGTCAATTTGATCTCGGACGAAGTCTACACGGCCGTGTCAATATTGGCCTGAAAACTTACACGACCGTGTCGGATTAAAAAAAATTCCAACTCGAGGGCCTGACACGGCCGTGTTGGGTCGTCTTCTCCGAAAAAGAGCAACAAAGAAGCAGGGGTTCGACGGGAAATGGTCCAAAATCACCCCCAACCACATTCCAACCAATTAATACACCAAAATGCTTCAAATTACACATATATAACATATAGACATCAATCTAAATCGCATATAAGCACGTTGGGAGCAAGTTATCGTATTTAGGAACTATTCATCAACTCACAAAACCATGGAATCAACCAAGAAAGAGGGAAATCAATTGGTAGAAACAAAATACGCGAAGAGAGAAACACATTGCTTACCTTAAATCATTGATCGAACGGTTGGATCTTGCGAAACCCGAGTTAAAAGTCAAGAGGCCAAAGTGGAAGAAATCCTCTCCTTCTCTCTTCCTTGATTGAACGTGAAACTGGGGAAAAAAAAAAGAAAGGGCTTGGCCCTTATCACTTAACCAAGACACGGGTAGGGTCGGACGGGTAAGATCAAACGGTATCCGGTCCACACGGATCGGATTTAAAACGGTTGGGCAATCAAATGGCTTAAGAAATTAAATGGTTAGTCTATTGAATCCGAATTATTGAAACGAACTCAATGTTAAGGTTAGGATTCGAACGGAATCCCCGGGCTCAAAGTAGCCACGAACGGCCCAAACACCCTAATTTCAAATTAGGTCCCTAATTGCAAATATTGGACAATTGAGTCCAAGTACATTTTAAATAGATTCTAAGGCGCACATTATCAAAATAAACTTACACGTTGACACTTAAAACATGTGTATCCATAAATCACAGAAGTACAAAATAAACTCTCTCGTGACGCCTTACCTGGTAGTCTTGAAAACACGGGGCGTTACAACCTCTCCCCCTTAAGAAGGACCTGTCCTCAGGTCCACTGCTTCGAGTTCTGGACTCTAAGCAAAACTCTCCAGTGTTCATCCCACGCAGGGGTAGCTACTCCCCGATAGGAATTAGTTCCGAAAAGGTCTTCAAGCAATAGGGGTCTTGATGTCTTCGAACGTAATCCGGTGTTAAGCGAGTAACCCTGTTGAGAGGGTCCAAAGGATTCAACTCTCATCGCTTAAGTCCGTTATGACCTAACTCTTGGGGTTCGGCTTGAATACGAGCATGGTGCTTTAGACAACCACAAGCTCACAACCATGAACCTAACCGAATTCTTCAAATCATCCAAGCTAGACTCGATGTTGAGAGAATCCAACCATCCTAGATCCAGTACTCCGAGGTCGCTGAGAGCTTAGATCCACGACTTTCTACGACCCTCGTCTTACCGGAAAGCCTAACCCTCACGAAACTAAGCATGCCACCAGTGGCAAGCTAACCAACAACATGCAAAACTCACGCACACGACATGCGCAAAGAAACAGTTTTCAGGCACATGCAGTCACTAACGGAAAATATAATAATAAATATCATGTGTGCGTGAATATGTTATGAATATTTTAATGTACCGTGCACCAGTGAATGAAATTGGTGATGATGGTTCCGTTATTTGTGTACAAACGCAATACCCTTGATTGAATTATTTCCCGGTTCCTTTCATAATCCTTTGCCGTGTGCGCAGCCTCTTTCTCATACCCTTAGCACTTGCCTGACTACTAATTGATCCCATCTTTCGTAACTGAGTCTTGATTACCTTTCTCAAGTTCTTGAGTGTTTACTTGGTCTTGTTCCATTCAACTCGTTTTCATAGTTAGTTGCAATTGTACCACTAAGAGGTGCCAAGTTGTTCGAACCACTCTTTTAGGAGTTTGAATTTTACAATTTCCAATTCTTAACAACTACTTGTATTCCACCAACTCAGATGCTCGAGCTAATTTCTCATCAACTCAAGTTAAAATTTATTACCTTGGAAAGTACCTTTGAGTCATCATGGAGACGACTAACAACCTGGAAACCCAACTTGTTCATGGTGTAACACCTCGCAAATATTTCATCCCCCTTCGTTCCCTTAACCCATATCCGGTCTTCACTCGATTCCATCTTTCAAACACTCAATTCTGGATTACCACTTCGTGTTCCTCCACAACGTATCCTCTAATTCCTTGAGTATGATGTTGAATTGACACTCTGAATTCAATCTGCCCGGTGACTCTACATTGTCGAACTCCCATGTTCGAGTTAGCCTTCATGTGGCCTCTCATCTTGTAAATTCACACCTCAATACCCGGTTGAAACGACTCTCGATATTACCATCTTGTAATATCATAATTTGGTCGGGATTTCTTTTTATCCGACATTTTCTTTACCCTGTTCTTCAATGTTCTTGATAGCTCCATCATTCTTGGTACCTTGCTCTTGTTGTTATTGTAGAGTCTCATGACTTATTATACTTGTATATCTTTTGTTTCGGTTTGAAGTAACTTCCTTAGCACGACCGAGGCTTAGGTCGATATCTCGGTTGTGCTCTCCCCCTTAAAATTTCCCTTATTTGTTCGTTGAACTTGACCTATCAATTTCTTGATTACAATTCCCGACTTCTTCCAAAAATTATCTCCCTTGAAATGCTTAGCCCGGTATAAATAAGGGTTCGGTAATCTTGCCCATATTTCCTTTAAATTGATTGATTAAGGTAGAACCTCACTTCCCTTGTTTTCCAACTTCCCATTCAATCCTTCTAATTCCCAAAATCCTTTTCCATTTCACTTGCTCACTTACAACACCGAAATCCCTTCTTGGTATCAAGACCACTTGTCTAAATTAACTTGTGGCAACGAGGTGGAAAAGATTTCCTATAAAGTAGACACTAAGCCATGCATGTCGGGTAAGAATGTTGGATGCATGTTGCACATTTTAACAACCAAGGTATGCAACACATTTTAGTAACTAAATTGCATAAACACATACATAAATGAATTAAATAAATTAACGAAATGGATGATGCAAGTGCCATGAATGCAATTACCGTTCACCATAAAGGCAAGGTTTAACTCAACAATTTGATCCTTTGTCCTCGAGTTCATCGACCATTTCTTGCTTACCCACGGTCTTCTAACTTCCTTAATTCTTCTTGCATCCACCCATGCTTCCAAAATCCAAATGCCTTGATGAACTCCAATTTCTTTTACCCCGAACATCTCAATACTTAAATTTCTCCCAAGCCGATTCCAAAATCCCCTTAAAATCTTTATATCTCTCGAGCAAACTCACGATCCAAAATTCAAATTCCTTGTATCAAGTGATGTACCATCATGTCCCGAGAACATCACTTGATTCCAAGTCTTGCATAATCGAGCTATTTAGTTCCTTCCATTCTTCCTAAAAACGGTTCTTCTTTTATCCAACTCCTTACCATAATGGTTATTCTGATCGAAGCCTTCTTACTCTAACCTTGAAGAATTCCAACGGTCAAGAAACTTCACGTTCCAAAAATCGAGTGCTTTCATTCTCACTTCGGTTGAATTGACGAATTTAATTGTTGATTCAAGTATCTTAGTCATCCTTTTTGTAATTCCAAAATAGGAGTGGTCTCTAGCTTTCTTCTAATTGTCACTAGCCTCATTCCAAAACCCGAAGTATCTTGACAGGTTTCCTTTCTCCAATTTCCTTCTTATTTTAAAATTATAAAATTCCCTTTTTCCATAATTAAGCTTCTCGGTCCTTAGCTTCAATTCGGATCATTTCATTTAACCTCCACGATTCTCTTTCTTTAGTCTTCTAAATCTCGATGTTGAACCTTTGGTACCTTCAAGTTTTTCTTTCACCTTCTTCTTGAATTAAAAGAATCTTATGCCCGGTTAATCGACTCCCTTCGCTGTATAAAGACGTATGTGTTTATTTTGTGGATATAAACATCATAACCTCGTACTATTACTTCATCCAAAATTTAATTCCCTCTGCAGCTCGAACTCTTAACATATACCCTTGTCGTAAAAATCATCAATTATTCCAAAGCCTTCTAATTCCAACAACTCTTCTTCCAATCGCCCACATTCTAAGGAGAAACCTGTGCTAAGTGGTTGTAATCGTAGGGATTGGCCGTGGTTTGATATTATAGTGATATCCTACAATCACAACTCAATTCAAATATTGATGCATATCGGTTAGCGAATGCATATGGCACATAATTGGCACTAAAAGCACGTATTGATGCAAAATGTAACACATATCTCAACAAAATTTAAATCAAATGCATTCAACAAAATATTTTCCATGTCAAATTTTAATAACATAGCTCCTGATCAATGCGGTGCACACGTTGACATGTTGTTCCTTAGCCGTTCGACCTACACTTGACACGACACGACACAAGGAACCCCGGTTTTGCAACCTAGGGCTCTGATACCACTTAGAGATGTAGCACCCCAATCGAAAGGCACCACATCCCCCGCACTATGACCCAAACCCGGTTACGAAATGGAAAGTCCGTACCCGAATCTGAATCATAGCGAACGGGAGACCAACTCACACACTATGCTAGGCGGGAGCTAGAACCTCGAAACCAAAGAAACAATTCACAAGAGAAAGGCATGTGCGGAAGCAACATACAATCAATCATATAATCTATCACAACCACAATAACAATTTGTGACGGGTTCAACTAGCATAGATACCTAGTCCCGAAATTCTTAGCATAAATCATAAATCATAAAACATAACTCACGGGTTCAAACTATCCCTAGAAGCATGTCCCGAATCAATAAAACATAATCATGGCAATTCATACATACTTCTTAACTTATTCAATATACAATATGCGTGTAGTGAGACTAAGACCCAACCAAAGGACTTGACCGATAACAAATCCCGCCTAGCACTCCAAAACTTGCAAAGTACCTGAAAACAATGCCGGGTTCAGTCTATAGGAGACTGGTGGGTATAAAACAAAGTATATCATAAATAATATTACAGAATATAAACACGCCCACATGCAAGCTATAATCCCGTGTGAGGTTTGTTTAAATACTTCCCAAGTGGGTGAAAACAAAGTAAAACAACACCCGGGATTACAACAATCAATTTCAATCATTCATTCAATCATGTGGTCATTACGTGAGCCCGGCGAGAGGGCGAATTCTCCAACCTTCTCCTCGTGTGTGCATTAATTCATTCATTCGTTCAATCATTCATTAGTGATCATACCACATTCATTCATTCGTTCATGCATTCGTTCATTAACAATCATTCATAATCATAAACATATACACCTTCTTCCTCCGGTCGTGGACGGGTTGGCAAGTCCCGGCCACCTCAATCATTGACCAGTGGGGTTTCATGAGTTCCCCAAAGGCGCTCAACCCCATTTCCTCGCTAATCTCCTAGCGAGTTCCGGAATCTGTTATTTGGTTGGGACTAGCACATAGGATCACCGTCGGCCCTTGCCTCCCCGGATAGCCATATGTACCAAGCCCCGGGCCCCAATATGTGCAATCAATCATTACTCGCCAAAACATTAGGTAAGGTGTCAATAAAGAAAAGGGCTTAACTTAAAATCATAGACTCTTTGAAAGACTCGATATATATATATATATATATATATATATATAATCATTTGGCTTAAAACGTTTCACATTGGGCATATATCGGGTCATCATAGCTAATAGAAGTGAAACCCACCTGTTACACCTCTTACCGAACAATACCAAAAGGAAAAGAAGACTTGAGGTAGCCTATGAACCCGGCACATCTCCGCCATGGAGAAAACTGTACAGGAGACAATGTAATGTACTCGTGAGACTCAAGACTCTAAATGAACCATATATGACGCACGACATGTTATGCACATGGTATGAGATGCATAAAAGGCATGAGTCATGTTATGAGGTCATATAATCAAGTGATTCATTCAAAACATTCAATACATGATGGTTTCATATTCATGCTTTTCATATCTTTTATATTTTGTATCAAATCAAGCCATAAGCTTTATACAATATCCACAACACATTTTATAACATGTTTTCGATATATATGAGTCATATAGAGATGCAAGGAATCCATTTAACACATAAGGAAGGCATTGGATACAAAAAGATTCACATTGTAGCACTTAGACGTTTATGCATATATTTCACGTTTGTCCATCACATCTTAAGTCATAAAGTTCATAATCAAATCATAACATATCACAATTACAAGATTTAGGCACAAGATATCGATTAAAACACATATGGAAGTCAAGAGGGGGTGAAAGGAACGCAAGAAGATGGATTTTGGCAAAAATTGACAATTTCGAAAACGAACAAGCTGTAAAGAATTGATCATATCTTGCGTTGTAGATGTTAGAATTGAACTTTGTTTATTGGATATGAAAGTAGACAAATAGACCTTTAAAATGGTAGGTGTCTCGAATCGTGGTTCAAAGTGAGGTGAAAATGGCGTAGGTTTGAAGTTGGACCAATGCAGAAGTGTGGTGAAGTGGCGACACAATTTTCAAACGATCATATCTCACAAATGAAAAAAGATAATGAGTTGATTCCAATTGGAGAATATTCTAGACTTGAAGTGGTTTCTGTGGGTTCACAATTCAGGTCAATTAGAGCTCGGACGAAGTCTGCACGGCCGTGTCAATATTGGCCTGAAAACTGAGACGGTCGTGTCGGATAAAAAAAATTCCAACTCGAGGGCCTGACACGGCCGTGTTGGAAATGATCTAGGGTTCGACACGGCCGTGTTGGGTCGTCTTCTCTGAAAAAGAGCAGCAAAGAAGCAGGGGTTCGACGGGAAATGGTCCAAAATCACCCCCAACCACATTCCAACCAATTAATACACCAAAATGCTTCAAATTACACATATATAACATATAGACATCAATCTAAATCACATATAAGCACGTTGGCAGCAAGTTATCGTATTTAGGCACTATTCATCAACACACAAAACCAAGGAATCAAGCAAGAAAAAGGGAAATCAATCGGTAGAAACAAAATACACGAAGAGGGAAACACATTACTTACCTTAAATCGTTGAACGAACGGTTGGATCTTGCGAAACCCGAGTTAAAAGTCAAGAGGCCAAAGTGGAAGAAATCCTCTCCTTCTCTCTTCCTTGATGGAACGTGAAACTGGGGAAAAAAAAAAAGAAAGGGCTTGGCCCTTATCACTTAACCAAGACACGGGTAGGGTCGGACGGGTAAGATCAAACGGTATCCGGTCCACACGGATCGGATTTACAACGGTTGGGCAATCAAGTGGCTTAAGAAATTAAATGGTTAGTCTATTGAATCCGAATTATTGAAACGAACTCAATGCTAAGGTTAGGATTCGAATCCGAATCCCCGGGCTCAAAGTAGCCACGAACGGCCCAAACACCCTAATTTCAAATTAGGTCCCTAATTGCAAATATTGGACAATTGAGTCCAAGTACATTTTAAATAGATTCTAAGGCGCACATTATTAAAATAAACTTACACGTTGACACTTAAAACATGTGTATCCATAAATCACAGAAGTACAAAATAAACTCTCCCGTGACGCCTTACCTGGTAGTCTTGAAAACACGGGGCGTTACATGGACTTTCCATTTCGTGACCGGGTCTAGGTCTTAGTGCGGGGGATGTGGCATCCTCCGTTTGGGGTGTGACAAGACTCGAAAGTGTCCTATGAACCCGGCAAGTCTCCGCCCTGGAGAAAACTGTTCAAAGGACAAAGTAGTGTACTCGTGTGACTCAAGACTCTAAATGAACCGTATATGACACACGACAATATATTAATGTGATATGATATGTATAAGATATAAGAATGTGCTATAAAAATGTTCATATGCTCAATTAATGCCACCTAGACTTGTAAACAAACTATTCACTCATTACACGAATAAATCGTGTCCGTTCATTATCATTCTTTCATATCACGTTATAATGCAGGTTAACAATGCACATGAATCATTTAGGGTAAAAAGGAATCCATTAACCACGTAGGGAATGCATTGGTTACAAGAAGAGTTACATTAACACTTAAACATTTATGCATATATGTCACGTTTACACATTATATATTTATTAATTCATATCATAAAGTAACTTAAAGGCAAGAGGTTTAAGCCATACATGTTGGTAGCTCAACAAAATCATATCGAATCAATCCATAAAATTCATATAATGGTCATAACACATATATTAACAAGTCAATAAAGCATGGGAATCATAAAAGAGGATATTATGTAATGAACACGTTCATGTGCACGATTAATATCTTAAAGGCATATAACCTATCATTCCATTGCTTTCAAGAAACGTTTAAATCCGTTCAAGTTCATAATTTCCATACTTCATACCAAATCAATCCAACGAATTTAATTAACGATCATGACACGTAGTATAACATGTATATATATCATACAAGTCATAAGATAAGAAATATATAAGCAATTAGGGTTCAAGTTAATAGCAAAGATCCATGCATGCGCACATTGGAACAATGAAGACACGTTGAGGCATACTCGTAAAATATTCCACGAAAAATCATAAAATTTCATAGCACCCAAGATAATACATGTTAGCATAGCCTAGAAGTCCTAAAAGAGGTGGAGAAAGATCAAACAAGTGACGAAAAACAGAACCGGAGTATAAAAAAACCGACAGGACAGAATCCACGCCCATGGATTCTGGTCAGAAACCCACTGACTCAAATCCACCCCCATGGATTTTTCCAAAGGAAAAAATCCACCCCCGTGGATTTGTGTCTGTGGTGAACAAAAACACCCAAACAAGGCATGCACGAAAGAGAAGGGAAAAGATGCATGTTACCAACTTAAAACTCAATCAAAAGCATACATATTCAGCTCATAATCCCATACATACATGCCAAAACCTGAGCTAAATCATGAGAATGGAAGAGATGCTCACATAGGTTCATGTTCTTCAAGTTTCAAGAAAAATAATTATTAGTAACTTCCAAATAACTCATGTATCATGCAATACCAGTTTAGGGAGACATAAATGGAGGGCTTAGGATCATATATCATGCTTCATACTAAAAGAATTCACAAGTTCTCAAGCAAGAATCATCAAAATTTCACAAACCCTTACTATTCATCATCTTCTCTAATACTAAATCAAACTTTGGCGAAATCATGCAATATGGGACTTAAAATAACTACAAGGGGATACACAACATAAAAATTAGATTACCTTTCGAATTGGAGAAGAAATGGAGGGAGTATGAGCTCAAATACTCGATGGGTGAATAGTTTCCCTCTTTTCCCTTCTTTCTTCCTTCTTTCCTTTCTTTTCTTCTGTTTATGGTTGATATTTCTTTTCTTCTGTTTATGGTTGATATTTCTTATGATATTTCTTAGGCACGAGGTGCTCATTTCGGTTGAAATTCGGGGATCCAAATGGTCTTAGAAAAATATGAAGCTTGACCCATCGGATCCGAACCGTCGATACGAGTCCGATGGAGGTGACGAAACTCGATTCCGAGTTCCCGAGCTCAAGATACACCACCTGGAATACAAGGTGCGCTTAATGCTCTTTAGCCCCCTTATCGGTTCCGATCACACAAACGATTCCAAAATTCAAACATACAATAACAAAATCATGCAACGAGCATAAAACCATAATCATAATACACATAATTCACTCATACCAAGTTTTCAAAAAGAAAAATGGAAATCAATCAAATAGATACGACACTCAAACACGAGCATAAATGCATAAACGTTCAAGAGTCCATATCCAATTAATAAAAACTAATAAAACAAACACTAATGAAAGCATATATAATTAATTTAATTTTGCATATTGGTAATCAATTACGTCATGCTTAAACCACTGAAAAATTGGGGCGTTACATTGCCTACAGCAAGTGTAGGTTCTTTATTGATTCCAACAATTCTCATATGCCACTTGTGTAATCCCAACATAGGCCGTGGTTCAGGTGTCTATATGGCGACACTGTTTTGAGCCTATATCAAAGATTACATAGTTAGCTCATATGAGACAATATGGAATCTCAAGTTTGAGGATTAATTCCTCACATCATTGACATGTGAGATATTTCCTAATCTGGAACTTTCAGGAAACTTCCTTTCCCATTTAGGAATCTTCTCACGCGGGGCACTCTCAGTGATGAAGTTCTTGTAACTATCAGCCTTATGTATTATGAACGCATTAACCCATGCACTTATCACCCCATAAAACCGGGTGATCCTTCTTAAGGACATAAGTACACAAGCAAGTCTCAACAGAGGCAAAGTCGACACTCCCACTGTCTGTCGGCCTCATTGACTTGGAGAAGTTTCTAATCCTCGCCTATGGAGTTAAGAACTTATTTCATGTGTCATTCCCATAATGACAAAGTTCTTAACGGCCTCATCGGATTAGGGGAGTTCTAGACATGCACACATAATGGAAACACTCAAAACACGTATTGGCACATAAGAAGTGTTCGCTTGTGATTATAATCATTCGTATATTATTCAAAGATTGTCTGTGATAAAGGGAATGTCCCAAAGCATAACAGCTTTCTAGGGTACTATTCCCAACAGCCGGGATAGCCAGTGAATTGCGAGAACGTCCCTTGGTGGAGGAAGAGAGAGAGAGAACCCAGAAACTCGGGTGTTTTTTACTGACTGGGGGCTAGGGTCGACCCTGAAGCCCCTAGGTTGTCAAATCGTAGTTTTGAAGTCAGTAAAGACGACGTCCGGAATAGATTGCCGCCGCGTGACAGACTTCCCCCGCGACATGTCGGAGGCCCCCTCGAATGCCCACAGTGTCGGGAGCCTCCCGTTATCAATGTGCAAGATGAGGAGGAGTCCTATTATGACCCTCCGCCGCCCCGATAAAGTCGCGAGCTTTGGCCACAACAGGACGAACCCAATGCTCCCCCCCCCCCAGCAGGTCCGGCCGCCACCCCAAAGGTACCGGAGTACCCGCGAAGCCTGATCGCCCGTTTGCGAGGAGATATCAAAGGCTGTGGATAAGATGCCGATGAACCTCCCTACCTACAACGGTACCACCGATCCGGAAAGGCATGTCGATCGATTCGAGATCGAGGTAAGCATGTTCGGTCATTCCCCCGATGTTCGAGCCAAGATTTTCGCCACCACCCTTGTAGGGGCCGCCCAGGACTAGTTCTCAAGGCTGGCCCTGAGATGTATCAAGACATACAATGAGCTTGTCGACCGCTTCATAGAGCATTTCTCATCAGTAAAAGGCAACAAGCTCCCTGCAACGTACCTCTACAACATTGTACAAAAGGAAGACGAGACACTTAGGGATTTTCTCACTAGATTCTCCCGAGCAGCAGTCCAAGTCCAAGCGCCTAGCATGGACATGCTGATTTCAACCCTCCATATAGCCCTTCGTGATAAGGAATCCGCCCGGCACATCGTTCAAAAAATCCCCGACTCGATCTCCAAGCTACTCGAGATAGCTTGAGATTGGATGCGGGTGGAGGAAGTAGAAATGGCACAAAGGAGTGGCCCGAGAAAGAAAAATGAGATTCTCCGACCCCAGAGGAACGAGTCGAGCAGAGACAGTAAGGGCCGTGTCGATCAGGATTCCAGAAACAGCATGAAGAAGCACTACACCCTCGAGGAGATATACAACCTCTCCAACAAGAAGTTATTCAAGAACTCCAAGCCGATTATTAAGGAAATGCAGAAAACAAGAGACTCCGGGAAATATTGTCACTTCCATCGACAGACTGGCCATAATACATCCAAATGTTTCGCCCTGAGGGAAAAGTCGAGTGTCTGATCTAGGGCGGCCAGCTTCAAGAGTTCGTCAAGAAGCTCAATGAGCTTTCCCTCCGAGCAGAGGAATGGAGCCCACCCCGGCGCAGGGAAGCTAAACAACCGACTGAGAGGGATGCCCATAACCTCCTTTGCCTTGGTCGGATCGACATGATCACCGGAGGGTCTTCTGGAGGAGACATAAAGACCGTTCGAAGGCGTACTCGGAGAGAGGCCGCTCGAAAGCATACTCGGAAAGAGGCTCAGAGGAATTACTTCGGGCCGAGGGAGGTGTTTCAGGTCGAGAAAGGGGCGAAAGACGATTAGATCGATACGGAAGTAACTTTTAGCGATAGGGATCTGGTTAATGGGCCACCACGGCATGGCGATGAGCCTATTTGTCCGATGGTGGTTACATTATGTAGCACCCGAGCGTAAGGTACTATATCCCCCGCACCGAGACCCGACCCGTATATGAAATGGAAGTCCATACACATGCCAAATCCACGACGAACGGGGACACGACACACACGCTATGCTAGGCGGGACTAACCCTTAAACCATTCAACTCAAGACCATATAAAATCAGAGTTATAATGAAACGTGGAAGCAAGATCAACATATAATATATACAATGATCCACCAAGCTCCAAAATAGATGTATAAAATTATTCAAGTATACAAGGCCCCACGGCCTACAAAACCATAACGCTCCATATGATGAGCATATACAAAATAGGAATAAGAGGATGAGTGCATGAAATACTGAAAAGAAGTGCTAAACATAAATGCAAGACCTAGACGACTTGTATTCCTGCCTAGCACTCCTATGCCTGCACAAAACAACTGAAAACAAACCGGGTTCAGTCTAAAGAAGACTGGTGGGTATAGAACGAGGCATAGAATATAATATCGCATAAGTTAAACACATTCATGCAAGCCCTAATCCCGTGTGAAGTTTGATAAGAATTTGCCAAGTGGTTAAAACAAAAGAAAACATCAACGGGATTACGACATTCATATCCATTCATAATTGTTCATAAGGTTTCATAGCCCGGCGAGTGGCCGTGCACAATCTCCAACCAACACCTCGTGTAATCATAACATGAATTATTCGTTATCAGACATAAATATTTTGTGCTCATACATATCATGATCATAATCATTCATATACACCTTTTTCCTCCGGGTGGTGGACGGGCTTGCAAGACCCGGCCACCGGTTCATACATAGGCCAATGGGGGTACATGAATCCCCCAAGGGCACTCAGCTCCCATTCCTCGCTAAACCTCCTAGCGAGGGCCGGTATCACCGTAGTTTGGTTGGGACTAGTATATGGGATCCCCGTCAGCCCTTGCTTCCTCGGTTAGCCACATATACTAAGTCCCGGGGCCCGTGCAATCATAATCATGTCTCGCCAAAACATAAGGTAGGGTTTCATAAATAAAAAGGGTCATACGTTTGAAATCATTTACACGAAATGACTCGATTTTATATAATATACTAATTTGGCTTAAATCTTGCACATAAGGGATATATAGGGTGGTCGTAACTATTAAAAGAAAAACCCACCTCTTACAAGCAAAAGAAAGGCACAAGCGTCTCAATGCTCGCCCTCGTCTCCGACCAAACCCGAATCTGTGCAAAAGAAAGGTATGAGACTCAAAACGACCATATGATGCTCGGCAATGAAGTGAATATGACATGAATGCATAAAAGATCATATTATACCACGGAAATGTTCATGTGCACTATTAAGGAATTTAGAGCACATAATCAAACCATTCATTCATTCATTTCATTCAAATTCATAAATTCGTATTTCAATTAATATAAGAATTCATTTAACAATCATAACAAATAATATTCATGTTTACAATTAAAATAGGATAAATGAAATGTTCAAGCGATAATCGATAAATTAAATACGTGAATTAGAATTAAATCAAATAATACTTAAAATATATAATAGATATATAATAATCATATAATAACTATATAATAAACATATATATATATATATATATATATATATATATATATATAATATATATATACGTAGATCAACATGCATGCATAATTATATTTAACATATATACTACATATATATAAACTTAACCATGCATGCATTTAACAATTACAATAGCCATGCATGAAATATTAAATATGATACACCTCCATGCACCCACACACACACAGCCATGGATGCACAACAACACACACATAAGATATATATATGTACAGCAACACACACATGCATGCAAACGTAGGCTTAAGTTTGGATTTAACAAGGTGACACCCCCGTGTCACCAACATAGAACAAACCGAGACACCCCCGTGTCTCGGTACAGAAATTTCAAACAAAATTGCACCCCCGTTTCTCGCTGGAAAGAAAAAGAATGACACCCTCGTGTCGCGTGCCTGCAGCAGTTTAACAACAAAGCAAAACTCCCCTGTTTTGACAGCAAAAGACGCAGCAGCAGCTAAAGCGATATGCAAGCAAAATATGCAACAATACAAGGCATGAAATGCAGCAAGAATTCAGCCAAAAAAATCCTACAAAGCCATGAAAGCTAACAGCAAACGCAAGGAGGAACGCAGCAGTTTTGACAGCAACGATTCCAAGCCAAAAATAGAGCAAAAAGTCACGAAAAACAGGGAATGATGGATTCTCTTCATCTCCACATATTCAGATCAGTTTAGGCTATCAAATATGCAACAAAACAACACAAATTCAGCATATAAACCAGTTCCAAAAGAGCTCAACCGTGTAAAGCAATCATACGTGCCATTACATGAAGTTTTTCTCAATGTTCCATAATTTATATCTCATAAATACTTCAACTACCATGCAATCAATGCTCATAACTGAGAAGAGGGTGTCAAAACAATCATTTTCAAGCTTGGAATCAATCAAAACCATCAAGAACTGAATAAGATCATCAAATTGTCCAAAACTCACTATTTTCGAACTCAGCCAAGAAACTCATGAAACCATGATCAAATTTGGGGATGAAAGGATGAAAATGATCAGAAATGAACATATATTACAACCCTAAGCTTACCTTGTTGATTGGGTGAAGTTTGGATGAGATTTGAGCTCCAAAATCTCCAAGGAATGCACGGTTACGGGACTGACTGCAAGGTCCGGTGAAGAGGTACTCCTCCAAGTCATCAAGTGGTACGCCCTAGTGTTCACCCCTTCACAGCCTCCACCGCTCGTAAATCTTTTAGAGCCCAAAATCCCACTTCCTTGATGTTCATAGATCAATATCTTGGCCTCTTCTTGATAATCGATCTTCCGTCGTTGTTCTGAATTTTCATCTAGTTATGATCACCTTGATTGAAATCCCCTGATTCCACTCTTTACTATTTTGAATTGGTTATATGACTTGCCCTCTATTGGCTTACACTTGGGTATATGATCTCCTTCCCAAAAATTATTTGCCTTTCTTTGTCGTTTCCATTTGTTGCTTCATATCTCCCAATTCGACCTCACAACACAACAATTCTGCTTGGATCTGGAAAGTAAACTCCAATCCATCCCGAAGATAGAACTTCCTGCAACTTGGCTTTCCATAAACTTAGAATTACTATATTGATTGGTTCTCTCTTTGATCTTACTCTATTGCTGGAGCTTGATTTCTAATAGATTGATTTAGTTTGAAACTTTTCCTTGATGACCTGTATTACTCATCATCCACTAAACCCTATTATATTCGAACCTTCTTTGTTAACCTTCGTTGCTTATCCCTTGAAAAACCTAGTTTACCTTGGGTCCACATGAATACTATCGCCTTATCATTAGTTTGGACCTCGAATTGAGGCATTTCAAAAATTCTCCCTTCGCTCTTTACTCGAATTAAACGGTCCCGTGAAACTCGACTAAAAATTACCTTAGAACCGAGAGTTATTCCTTTACCTTCTCGGAATTGAGTCAGAATACTTATTCCCGACTCATGGGTTCAATTCTTCTCTTTTCGTAGTGTCCTTAACTTCCTGTTATTACTTCAACCGAATCTTCAGAATCCTCATTTTCTTCTTACCTCGATTTTCACCGTCACGAAGGGAGAATTCTCTCAATTGCAGGCTATCATGGAAACATTAAACTCATGCATGTCGGGTTAGATTTGCTTATGCTATGCGTCACGTTGGTCAACAATTCAAACAAAGAAATGACAAGTGATGGTAACACATAATGTACATTAAAAATATGTATAAAGATACAATGTGGGATGGATGCTCGTACAATGGATGCAATTACCTCCCGAAAGTCCCTTTGACCTTTGTCGTTCGCATTCTTCCAACTTGTGTTTTGGCGATCCACATCCATTGCATCGCCCTAATCTCATCCAACAATTCTCATAAGTATGAGAATTTCTCCTATAATGAGCGCACAGGGTTTGCTCCATGGATAGAAGTCCCTTCATTTTCGTCTTTCCTTTCGGTCCCGTTTAAGAATCCTCTGGGTTCCTCTTTGATCCCAATTCAAAGCTAATTCCCAATCCCGAGCTATCTCTGAATTCCATTATTCTTACTCGACTCCTCTCCTTTAAATTCTTAGATTCGACTCGAAGAGCTTTCCTAGTACTCTTGATCCAGGCTTTAGACTTAATCTTGGTTTCCATTTCTCGAAGATCTTCTCTAATCTCCTTGAAGATTTGAACTAATTTATTGGGCTCCTTTAATTCCTTTCGGATGTTGTAAAGACATAAGTTGACCTTGTGTTCGGAAGCACTGCACCAAAACAAGTTCCCAATCACTTTCTACAAGTTTCACAGTTATGGTTTGGTCCTCCACAATGAGTACCCGCGCCTTGTTCTATAGAAAATGGCACGTTCGGCACAAACAGAAGATCTCTTCCAATAAATCAAGCCGTTTTGCCCTTTATCGTAGAATGGTTATTTTCGTGATAACTCAACCGTTGTGTAGAGTCTTCATCTATACATGATCCCAACTTCAACTTAGGGTTATGGTCGGTGAGATGAGTAGTTAGTCATTGTAAGATATTGACCTAAAATACACAAGGGGGCGGAAACTATGATACATGCGGTTAGTGAGTGATTATGGCACGTAAATGGAATAATTACCGCACATAAAGTATGCAACAACAACAATTAGTGAAAAGAAATAACAATTTTACAACACATAATGTAAGAAAATTCACATATCTTGATGCAATGCACACATTAGCACGTTGTTCCTACGCCGTACGACCTATACTCAACAGAACACGACACTAGAACTCCAGATTTGTAACTCGGAGCTCTGATACCACTTTAAGATGTAGCGCCCGGAGCGGCGAGCCATCAAATCCCCCGCACCTAGCCCCGAACCCACATATGAAATAGAAAGCCATCCATGAGCCCAAGACTAAGCGAACGGGAACCTACACGCTCACGCTAAGCCAGACGGAGCTAAGACAGAACTATAGCGCGCAACAGAATAGCAAAACAGAAGCATACAACAAAATTCAAGAAGAAAAAACCAAAAAACAGGTTCACCTATCCCTAGAAGCCTGTCCTGAAATCTACGAAATAGAAATTCATATATAATTCAGTAACAAATGCATAACATATACCGATTTCAATTACTACAATTGAATCATATACAAAAGCATGACTGAATGCAATTGAAAATGCAACTTGAACTAGGTGACTCGAACCCGACCGACTCAAGACTTCGCCTAGCACGCCCGACCTACAAACTGAAAAGTTGAAAGGAGGGGGTCAGTCCACCGATTGAGTGAGGGGGCTAATGCACACCCACACACGTATACATATAAAGAAAAACACATATTAAACAAAAGACTATGAACCGGGATAGGGTTTTGCATACCAAAACTATTTTCGAAAAGAACTCATACTTATTCATATATTCGTATATTCTTAACATTGAAAACTCGTAAGGATTCATGGATTCAAAATCACATATGGATTCATATTAAAATTCATAGGGATTCATATTTAAACTCATAAAGATTCTTATATTCAGATCAATTCTTAGTTTAGCGTAGAAATCTTATATTGAAAATAAATTCTCCTACACCGTTTCATAATCAATCATAATAAACAAACTTAAATACCCTGCGAGTACAGGTCTCCAACCTTAATAAAAGAACTCATAAGAAACATAAATACATAAAACTCATAAAATGCATAAGACTCATACTCCCGTATTCCATCCACCTTTTTCAAAAGTCTGCATGTGGGTTACGGGCACACATCGTGCAACTCGATACCTATACGTGGGGTAGCGATCCCGCAACGTACTTAAGGAGCACTTGCACAGGCTTAACCCGGCAGCCCAACACCGCCTCCGGTGTCCTTACCCACGCCTCCAGGGCCCAGGGATTCATAAGTTTCATAAGGAAACATAAGACTCATAAGAAACATACCTAACTCGCGAAACCTAGAAACATACGATTCATACTTAAGAAATATACCATAAGAAACATACCTTATCGTGCAACTCGGTATATGCTATACACGTACCTCTCCGTGTCTTCCTAATTCATAACATGTTGAGGGAAACCCATAGTTTGCTTGACGATACATGGTTTGGAGCATAGCCTTGTTGCAAAACCATTTTAAGCTTATATACGCCCATACGTATAATTTTTAGAAGAATTCATATCAAATCGAATTAAAAAGATTCATAATGTATCATAAGACACATATTTAGTACATATATAATATTATATTCGCATGCGGGCTTGAAAACGAGCATATAGGGTCATAGGCCGCATTAACTAAAAGAAAACAAACCTAACCTCACCTTTTACCAAAAATGCTCACGGAAGAGCGTTGATGATCAAGAAGAAGCTAAATAGTGGATCCGACACCTCTCGAACCCAAATCTCTTGAAGATGATAGAGAAAAATGAAGATTGAAGCTCAAAAATCCCCTTGGGTCCAAAGTGACGGGAATGGAACTGTTGCTGCTCCAAAGATCAGATTGTTTCTCCTCCTTGGTGTATTTGGATCGAAATGAAGGAAGAAAAAGGTGATAAAGGACTGAGTTGGTGACTTGTGGGCCAATGTTTCATTTGAAAAGGTTAAAAGATGAGGTACTTATGTGCAAATTAGTGAAAGGTGGTCATAAGGGCGCGAGACAGAGTATCAAACAGGCTTAGAAAAATACGAGGCTAGATTCCTTAGCTTGAAAATCTTGTTACGAGTCCGGCATTGCTTCCGAAATTCAAATCCGAACTCCCGAGGTCATGTTATAAATTATGGAACACAAGGCGCGCTAAAACTAGTTAGGCACTCGAGTCCCCAAAACAAATAAAATGGTGCGTTACCATTTCAAACAAGTCCGAAAGTGAAAAACGAGCACATAAACGAATTCATAACTAAAAAATCTCCAACATAGCAGAAAAGTACGAAATTTTGATCTCGAATCAAACACAAACGAAACACGTTTCCAACAAAGAGGCATATAAGTTCAAATAAATGAATTGAAGTTCAAAAGAAATAAATAACTAAAGAATTAAAGTTAACAAATAAATGAAATTAATTAATTTAAATAGTGCACATACATCATACCTGGCTTACCGAAGAAATGGGGTGTCACAGTAATGGGGTCATTAATGCTAGGAAATACACCCAGTTCGTGGATGAAGTCTCTTACCCAAAAACATTCCTTAGCGGCATCGTTTGCAGCTAAGTATTCGGCCTTAGTGGTCGAATCTGCAGTGGTCACTTGCTTAGAACTTTTCCAACTCACTGCTCCACCATTCAAGCAGAATATGTATCCTGACATGGATTTAAAGTCATCCATGTCCGATGCAAAGCTTGCATCACAGTATCCTCTAATGACAAGATCTTGTTGGCCTCCGTAAACTAAGAACAACTCCTTAGTTATTCCCAAGTACTTAAGGATGTTCCTTACAGCATTCCAGTGACCTTCACCAGGGTCAGATTGGAATCAGCTAGTCACGCTGAGTGCGTATGCCACATCCGATCGAGTACATAGCATTGCATACATTATGCTTCCTCTTGCAGAAGCATAAGGGACTTTGCACATCCTGGACTTTTCAAGTTCAGTCTTGGGATACAGCTTCTTCGAGAGACCAGTTCCCGGGACCATTGGAAGTTTCCCACGTTTAGAATCTTCCATACTAAATCTCTTTAGTATTTTGTCTATGTAAACCGACTGTGATAATACTAACAATCTCCTACATCTATCCCGATAGTTCTTTATTCCGAGAATGTAGGATGCATCACCAAGATCCTTCATCTCAAATTGGTTCGATTACCAAAACTGTGTTACTTCCATGTCATCCTTCGCATTTCCAATGAGGAGGATGTCATCTAGATAAAGTATCAGAAATTGAACCGAGGTTTCCAATTCTTTCTTGTACACGCAGGACTCATTCGGATTTTGAATAAAGCCAAACGATTTGATCGCTTCATCAAATCGAATGTTCCAATTCCTATAAGCTTATTTCAATCCTTAGATTGATCTTTGGAGCTAACAAACCTTATGTTCACTCCCACTGAAAGTGAAACCCATGGGTTGCTCCATGTAAGGATGTAGCACCCCAAACGAAAGGCGCCACATCCCCTGCACTCGGACCCGACCCACATATGAAATGAAAAATCCATACACGTACCAGATCAGAGCGAATGGGGACTCACTCACTCATTATGCTAGGCGGGAACTAAACTTTCGAAATCAAATAATAAAGTACAAGGAGAAATGACAATTGCGGAAGCAAATCATATATTCAACCACAAGGCATATCATAAAATACGGGTTCCACTAACATAATTACCTAGTCCCAAAATTCAGAAATAAACATAAATACGGGTTCAATCTCAATCTGTCCCTAGAAGCCTGACCCGAATCAATAATATAAAAATCAATATAATTCATACATTCATGTCAACTTAATCAATTTACAATATGCAATGGAGTGGCTCGGACAAGACCACAAGACTTGACAAACTCAACTCCCGCCTAGCACTCCAAACCTGCGAAAGAACTGAAAACAAAGCAGGGTTCAGTCTATAGGAGACTGGTGGGTATAAAACTGGGTTTAATATAATAAATAGTGCAGAATTAAACACCTTCACATGCAAGTTATAATCCCGTGCAAGGTTTTGAAATATTTTCCCAAGTGGGTGAAAACAAGGAAAACAACGCTCAGGATTACAACAATCAATCTCGTTTATTCATTACAATCATGCGATAAATACGTGAGCCGAGCGAGAGGCCAAATTCTCCAACCTCCACCTCGTGTGTGCATTTATTCATTTATTCGTTCATTAGTGATCACACAATCATTCATTCAGTCACAATCATTCTTTCCTTCAATCGTTCATTCATTCAATCAATCATGCGATCATTCAATACACTTACACCTTTTTCCTCTGGGCGGTAAACGGGTTAGCATGACCCGGCCACCTCATTCATTGACCAAAGGGGGTTCATGAGTTCCCTAAAGGTGCTCAGCTTACTTTCCTCGCTAATCTCCTGGCCAGTTCCGGACTCTGTGATTTTTGGTGGGACTAATGTACGGAGATCCCCGTCAGCCCGAGCTTCCCCGGATAGCTACGTACACTAGCCCCGGGCCCCTATTCATTGTGTTCACTAATCTCGCCAAATCATTAGGTAGGGTTCATAAAAGAAAGGTTTTACGTTGAAACATTGACTCTTTGAAAGACTCGATATAGATATAGATATACTTTTGGCCGAAATCATGCACATTAGGGTATATCGGGTCATTTCTTAACTAATAGTAGAGAAACCCACATGTTACACATTACCGAACAATACCAAGAAGAAAAGAAGACTTTAAGATAGTCTGTGAACCCGACACGTCTCCGCCCTGGAGAAAACTGTACAAGAAATAACACGGTGCACTTGTGAGACTCAAGACTCCAAATGAACCATATATGACGCACGACAATGCAATGATCATGATATGAATTGCATAAGAAATAAGACAATGTCATGAAGCCACATAACCAAGTAATTCGATCAAGTATATTCATAACATTAAGGTTTCAAGCTCAATCGTTTCATAATCCATAGCAATTCGAGTCATAAATTTCATATAACGATTATAACTCAAATATATCAAGGTTACAATTATAAATTAAACAAAACAAAGGCATTCAAATCATTTAAGTGTGTAAAACGTGAAATAGATAACAAATTAATCTCATAATCAAAGAATAAATACAATATGTATTAAATAGTACTAAATAAACAATACTTATTATGTAATATATATATATATATATATATATATATATATATATATATACACACACACGTACACACATTCATGCATTTCTTAATAATATATATATACATATTACATACACACACTAATTACATTATATATATATAAGCACACGTACACACAAAATATAATAAATGCATGCATAATTATATATAATATATACACAATTTTCATGAACAAATATATTATATACACATGCACACACACATAATTTATATATATACACACCTACACACATTCACAACACACAAACCAAATGCAAAAATCACCTGCACACATGTACAAACAATTTTAATTAACACAAACAACGCAGCAGTTGCCAAAACTCGCAGCACAGGCGTTCAAGGGTCGAGACTGGCCAAAATTGGGGTCGCGGGAGCGACCCTAAAACACCTTCTCTAGGTCGCGGCCGCGACTGCGCGCAGCATTCGCGAATGTGCAGCAGTTACGCCCCTGTTTCCTCATCATTTTTACAACAGCAACAGGGGCCTTCGTCAAGCATCAAAGTAGCAACAAACCAGCCTTTAAAACCAAGGAAAAACGCATCAAAACACACCACAACCAAAGTACAAACGCACGCAACAGCACAATCGTCACAGCAGCAACAAGGAAGCAAATTTGTTCTCAAGAGCTTCAAAACTCACATTTTCAGTCATGGTGGATCCACACACACCTCATATAAATCATATTCAAGTTCATGAATGTTTAAACGATGCTAGAGTGATCATATTTCATACATAGAACCTCAAGAAATCTGAAAATTTATCAATGAATTCAAGAAAATTAGATTTCAACCTAACTATTCATCAAGTTCATCATATCATGC
This sequence comes from Lantana camara, assembly GCA_037501455.1. NCBI lineage: Eukaryota > Viridiplantae > Streptophyta > Magnoliopsida > Lamiales > Verbenaceae > Lantana > Lantana camara. Next base: position 42,708,642 of record CM074865.1, read on the forward strand.
TCATTTCTTCATGAATTCCAGCAAATAAGATGCCAAATTAAAGATAAAAAGATGGAGAATACATTCATAAACATACCTTTCAAATTTGGGGCGAATCGGATGAGTATTGAGCTCAAAACTTGAAAATTGAACAGTGTTCTTCCTCCTTCTTTTGGGGTTAGGGGTAGCAGCTGAGAGAGAGCCCTTTTTCCTTCTCTTTTCTGGCTTGGAACGAAATGAGTGGCTGGTGGGGTGATAGGGTATTGAGTTGTGAAGATGTGGGTTCAAGTCTCATGCAATTTGGTCAAGGATTGCTCAAGTTGTGGCTAAAATAATCAAAGGTGGTACGTTTAGCGCGTGAGGCTGGGTTCAGACCAAATTCGGGGATTTAAAGGGGCTTAGAAAAATATGAATCTAGGTTCTTTGGTTTACTTTCTTCGTTATGAGTCCAACGCCTCTTCAAAATTCGAATCTGAATTCCCTAGCTCAAGATACGCCGTCCGGAACCAAAGGTGCGGCGAATGCTCTTAATCTCCCAACTTTATCTCATTCCCAAAATAAAATTCGTTAACACACCAAACACGATGAAAAACATGAAGCGAGCACGTAGACATGTACATAACACATATATCTACAACATACTAAAATTACACAAAATTCCAAAATCAAATCAAGTATGAACGGTACGCGATCAAAACATATAAGTGCATAACATTCAAGAATTCATTGAAATTTCAAATATTCTTAAAATAAAATTAATTTAACGAAATACTAATAATTGAAAAGGTTAATTAAAATTATAATTATAATAAATAATTAATTACATAATTGAATAATTTAAACGCACAATTTAAAAGCCGGGGCGTTACATGAATGTCTTTTTTTTCAATGTCTCCATTCAGAAAGGCAGTTTTCACATCCATTTGTCATATCTCATAGTCATAATATGTTGCAATGGAAAGAAAGATCCGAATGGATTTTTGCATTGCAACCGGTGAGAAGGTTTCATCAAAGTCTACACCTGGTCATTGAGTAAAACCCTTAGCAACTAATCTTGCCTTAAAGGCTGCCACGCTTCCATCTACTCCAAGCTTACGTTTATATATCCATTTGCACCCTATGGGCCTGATCCCATCAGGTAGATCAACCAAGGTCCAAACTTGATTAGAGTAAATGGAATCCATTTCGGATTTCATTGCTTCTTTCCACTGTTCAGAGTCCGAATCTAACAGTGCCTCCTCATAAGTTAATGGATCGTTATCCATTTGAGATGTTTGGTGGAGAAATCTATACCATCTCTCTGGTTGTCTAGGAATAAGTTCAGGACGTCTTACTAGAGGAGGATTTTCGCGTGTATCACTCTCTGGGATTGGTTGAGGGATGTTAGTCTCCAAACATGGCTTGGGACCTTGGTCTCGAACCTCTTCGAGTTCTGGAATCTTGCCTTTCTTTTCTTTAAGGAACGAGTCCTCAAGAAAAGTAGCATTTCTGGATATAAAGAACTATTGGTGAAGAGGATCGTAGAAATAATATCCTATTAACTCTTTAGGATATCCTACGAAGTTACATAAGCTTGATCTAGCTTCAAGCTTATCTTACTACTAGAAATCTATTAGATAGCCACAGAAATTTAGCAACATAAATTATTTGATGCTATTTAGCAACGAAAATAGCAACGGATAAAAAATTCGTGGAAAAATGTTGTAGCAACAGAATTTTCATTGCTAAATTCGTCTCTATTTTTGAAAAAAAATAGCGACGAATTTTTTATCGCTAAAATCAAATAGGGCAATTTACATCTGGATCCCCTGAAGTTTGGCGTAATTACAAATTAATCCCTGCACTTCCAGAAATTACATTCAACTACCTTACTGTTACGTTCCGTTAGAGGTCCCTCGACTCCGTCATGGTTGTTAGGAATAGTGCCCTAGAAAGCCGATTGTATATCCGCTTTGTGCTTTTCCTTATTGTAATCACAGACAATCTTTGAATGAAATAACGAATTGAGGCAACACTTCTTTATATGCTCTTGTTTGGTATGCGTTTACTTTATCTGTGCATGTATGAGAACTCCCCTAATCCGGATGACTTTAGGACTCTACCATTTAGGTAAAATGGTTCATGAAACGAGCCCTATATCACATAAGTCATGATTAGTAAAATACTCCAAGCCGATGAGTCCTACCGACAGTGGGAGTGTCAACCTGACTCCTCTAAGGCTTGCTTGTGGGATCACGCCCTTAAGAAGGACCACCTTGTTTCATGGAGGTGCAAAGTGTATAGTTGATACGTGCGTGATACATGAGGGTGCTTACTTTAATAAGTAAGTTCACTGAGGTGCCCCGTGTGAGAACATTCCTAAATGGGAAAGGAAGTTTCTATTTTAGGAAATAGAAACTTCCAGATTAGGAAATATCTCACGAGTCATTGATGTGATTAATTGATCCTTAAGACTTGAGGTTCCTTGTCACTTTATGAGTTTACTCTATAGTCTTAGGTATAAGCTTTAAAGGGTGTCGCCTTCGACAACTGATTCAAGGCTTATGCTGGGGCTGCACAAGTGATTCACGAAAGTGAATGAGAATCAAGATAGGACCTACACTTGCATTTGCAAGGTGATCTCTTATTGTGTAAGTCATTTATATGCCATATGGAGTCCTTGGCCAAGGTAGTAGATCAAGACATCAAGAAAAGGGTTTCTTGGATTGAGATCAAATGGATATGAAATGCACTTAGCTTTAAGAACTAATTATTAGGGTTCTGATTATTCCCTTACCCTAGATCTTGGTTGAGAGATAGTAAGTAGGAGGATTGTATCTCACATGAAACAATGACTTAAAGGTTCTGTCGAATCCGAACATTCCAATTCAGCTAGGGGTTAAACACCTGTTGCTAGACTATGGTCGTTTAATCTGTGGACTGATTAATTAATTAGTGAATTAATTAATTGGGGTCACTGCTAATTGAATTGAGGACCTAGAGGGTCACACACAACAACTTGGTTACATGAGTTGAGGCTTGAAAATGATTAAAAGAGTTAATCGAGCCAAGAGGGTTCCACACGTGTGAAAACACACGTGTGGCTCACGTGAGTGACATGTGTCCTTGTGACACGTGTGAATATATATATTATATATATATATATTAAATAATTAAATCTGTTAATTATTTAATAGACTTTGGTTTAATTTTGAATTAAAAAGAAAGTCTAATTTTGGAGAAAAATAATCTAGTTAATTAATTATGAATTAATTAATTAGATAAAATAAGTTATTTATTTTAAATAAATAAAGTATAAAATTATCCAAAAATAGTTTGGATATTTTTAGCTCTCTTGAAAGTTGATTTGAATTAGAATTCAAAGTCAAAGTCAAAATTACTTGATGATCAAGTAATAGGAGAGAGAGAGACCAAAATCCTAGCCCATTAAGGACTAGGAATTTCGGCACTCCCCTCTTTATAAATAGGAGAGCTCGAGCTCCTTATGGAGCCAATTGGCAATTCCTTTGGTTCATGTGTTGAACACCATCCTTTATCCAAGATTAAATAAAACCTAGGTTAAGCCTAAACACTAACTAGAGAACTAGCATCCTTACTAGTTAGATTGTGATCAAGTTGGTAAACTATCTCTAGAGAGCTTCAAGTTAGAAGTTTGAAGGTCCGAGCTTTACCAAGGAGAGGGGATCAAGCCGCGAGAAGAGCGTTCTTGGGTGGCTTGAAACGCTTCAAGAAAGAATAAAAGAAATGTAAGTTTCTTAACTCTACGAATTTGGATACACGATTGCGAGTCCAAGATCCTTTTGTTGGAAAATTTTTTTAAATTCCGCTGCTTTCTGATTCGTGTTTTCCAACAATGGTTCTGTCCAAAAAAAATTTTACTTTTCCAAAATTATCCCTTATTATTTTATTAATTTGTTAAATTACCTAAATACCCTCGGGGACTACAATGTTGACAGGGTATTCATGAGGGCTCGTTTTGTAACATTTTGTAAAATACAGGGACTTTATTGTAATATTCAGGATAATTTGAAACTAGCCGATTTCCATTCATTTTCTTATTAAATTAATTTTATTTTAGTGTATTTAGTAAATTCCAAATTTGCCAAACCAACGTTATTCTTGTATGCCCTAAGTAATCACATACTTTATTCACTTCAAAATCTTCATCTCTCAAAAAAAGCGGGTGTGTGACCCTTTGGTTCCCGCTTTGAAAACCCTACCCACACTCCAAGGTTTCCGCCATTGAAGACCCTCTTGAAGTTCAAAAACCTTGGTTCCAAAGCGATTTTCTTTCCATCAACACTGGATTACTCCATATACTTGTAGGATTTTGAAAATCCACCGGTGTAGGTGAGTATATAGCTTCGCTTTGAACGATTTTTTTAGAGTTTTCATAAAATTCTTTTTTTCTGAAAAAGATCGCTATTTTTACGTCGGATAAGTACGATTTTGTAAATCTTAAAGGCATTTTCGCAACTTCCCCTTGCTAGCTGTGTTGAAATCCCAATTTTTTTTATATAACAGTGTTTCTTTTAAGGATTTAAGGTTGAGAACCCTTGTTTGATGTTGTGTGAACTATTATATTGGTGACATTTTTATCTTTTTAACTTTAAAAGAAATCCCCTAATTTTTGGATGCAGGGGTTCTGTTTTTTAGTTCGAAAATGTGTGTGTTTAGTGTCTAATTCTCTGTTTTTCTAATGTAGGTACAATGTCAGAGAAGACCTACACTGTGGTTGTCCATTTCAGAGATACAATAGCAAGTATATATAAGGTTGATCCAGATAAGTATAGCATTTTTTATTTCGAAGATGATATTAAGAAGTTATTTGCATTGGATGATCTTTCTTCATATAAGATTCTGGCTGCTAGGTCTGGTTCTAGGGGTAGGATGACTGTTGAAAACGATAATGATGATGTTTGAGATAAACTCTGATGATGATTCATTTGATGTGTTTGTTGTTTCTTCTTCAAATCAACCTCGTGTTAACATTCAGAATTTAAATGCATCTACTATTGTTGAAAATGTTGGTGTTAACGTGCAAGTTGACAAGATGTATGGTAGGATTTCTGTGAATGAAGGTGTGGGACATGGAAGTAGTAGTATAGGAGGCAATGGCAGAAAATCAGTGAGTAAGAAGTCTAAAGAGAAGAAAACTGAAGTTGATAAAGGGAAAGGGAAAAAAAATTGATTTGGGAACTAACAAGTCTAAAAGGAAACAATCTGAGGTTCATAAAACTAAATGTTGTGGAAAAAAAACTGGTGTGGGTAGTAGTAGGGATGTTCTTGATGATGATGAGGACTATAACAGTGATGATAGTTTGTTTGTACCTGAGATTGATCTTGAAAGCATTGATAATGTTGATTTAGATGATTGTGATGACAGTGATGAGATGTCCAATTATAGGTCTGATGACCACTGTCAAGCTGAAAATCTGTCTGATGATGAGTTTGACGATGATCCATTAAATGGTACATTTAACTTTCCTTCCGATGATTATGATGAAGATACTGGGAAGGTTGAGTTGAGGGTGGGTAAGTACTTTAAAGATGTTTTTCACTTAAGAAGAAGATTAAAGGAGTATGTGATTCAGGAAGGTTTTACTATGATTAGGAGAAATAATGACTTAAAAAGGGTTACTGTTGAGTGTGAAAACCATGGTTGTATGTGGAGATTACATGCTTCTGTTTTGTTGGATAATAGGACATTTCAGATTAAAACTTACAATGGTGTGCACACATGTCTGAGGAGTGACTGCACTAAAGAGGCAAGTGCTGACTGGATGGCTAGTAAACTTGTAAAAATTTTGAGGAAAACACCTAATTTAACACCTAAGGCCATTGAGGCAAAGTTACAGAAATTCAATATCAAACCTAATTACATGCAGATCTATTGAGCTAGGTTGAAAGCTAGGTCTGAAATAGAGGGAAATGATTCTCAATCTTATGGGAAATTGCCGTATTATGCAAGAGTTATACAACAGTTGATTGAGGACAGTACAGTGACATTGCAATCATATATTCTACCAGGGCCAAGTCTTAATGTGACACCAACTTTCCTTAGATTCTTTGTGGGTTTAGAGCCTTTAAATAATGGTTTTTTTGCTGGATGTCCACCCTTTCTTGGGTTTGATGGGTGCCAATTGAAGGGAGAGTTTGGTGGGGTGCTTCTACCTGCAATTGCATTAAATGGAAATAATGGACTCTATCCTTTGGCTTATGTTGTTGTAGAGACATAGAATAAGAAGAGTTGGACCTTTTTCTTTGAGAATCCTGGAAGAATGCTAGGGGGATTTGACATAAGTATACCCTGGACTTTTATGAGTGACAGGCAAAAGATAGCATGTTCAGAACTTACTTTTTTATTATGTTCTTAATTTTAGCATTAATTTTATTAACTAGTTTATCACAGAAACCATTTATGTCTAATGTAACATTTGTTGTCTGTAATATTTTGTTGTAGGGTCTGACAGAAACCATATCTGAACTGGTGCCTCATGCTAACAGTAGAAGATGTGCTAGACACATTTTTGCAAATTTCAGAATGAAAATTTCAGGCCATGCTTTGAAAAAGTACTTTTGGGAAGCTGCCAGATCTTATAACAGAAGGGGGTTCGACTTTGCTATGAGTAAGGTGAAAGAAATAAATCCAAGAGCCTATGCCTATTTGATAGACATTCTACCTTCTCAATGGAGCAGACATGCGTTTGACCCAGCATTGAAGAATGATCATTGCACTAACAACATCTCAGAATCATTCAACAACTGGGTAGGTAAGCTCAAAGGTAAGCCAATTTTGGAACTTGTTGATGGCCTTAGAGCCAAGATCATAAGTAGATTACATCAGAGAAATGCGAGGGGTGAAAAATGGAAAAATAGGATTGTACCTACAGTTGTGAAAAAGTTAAATTTGATTAGAAGTGAAACAAGAAAGTGTGGCTTTTTGTTTGCTGGAGATGATAGATATGAGGTGCAGGATGGACCTATTCACTATGTGGTTGATATGGCTTCAAAAAGTTGTCAGTGCAAGGAGTGGGATATAAGTGGTATCCCTTGTATGCATACAAGCACATGCATTGCATATAGGAGGGAAAGACTTGAAGATTACACAGCTGCTGTGTTCACAAAGGATACCTATATGAGCTGCTACAAGTTCATGATACCTCCTGTACCTGATCAATCCTTTTGGGATGAAATGCCAGATGTGCTTCCAAAAGATATATTGCTTAAAAGAGATTGCCAGGAAGGCCTAGAAAGAATAGGAAGAAAGAACCTGGTGAAAGTCAAAGTATGCCAAGGTCTTCTATCGTAAGATACAAGATATGTCAAACTTTAGGACATAATAGAAGGACATGCCCTTCAAGAGTACAGGAGCCTTCAGTTATGAAAACAAGCATCTTATACTCACTTTTAATATGAATTTGTACATTGAGTAACTGTTTTTTTCATATTTGCAGCAATCAAATGAGCAAGGTGGACCTTCAGAGATGCCAAGTCAACCTCAAAGTTCAGCTGGAGCCTATGAGAATTTGGATGATTGGAATGAGCATGATTTGGATACTATCTATGCCAGCTTGGACCAGCATGAAACACAGAGGGATGCGGTCAATGAAGAATTCCATTTGGATAATCAGATTACTGAAATGATGACCACAAAGAAAAGGACAATCACATCATTGATTGCAGAGAGTTCAGGTATCCAGTTATTCATAGTAATTAAATTCATATTTTCTATAGATTGAAACCAATTTTATGTGGATTACAGTTAATGTTGTTGATTCTAACAAAAGGAAGAATGGATCAATCTAAGAAAAGGTCATGCCTGTCCCAGTTTCAGGTATCTAATTTTTCCAGTTTTGTTCATTGAGGATGTTGTTTGTAGATTGTAACATTTTCTATGTGGAATACAGAGAGTGTTGGTGAACCAGTGGCTAAGAAGAAGAGGGCAACCCCAAAAAAGGGTACTGATGTTGTAGGTACAGTTGTTTTCTGTAATGCATCTTGCTCATTGATACTTCTACTTTATTTTTTTTTTTTATAGTCTAAGGTACTTCTAGTTTATAATAGTTGTGTTTTCATTGAAGTGAGTCAACATATAACAACTAGGTTAAGAAAGACAGTACAAAACAGATATGCCAAAAAGATGCTGCTAAGGGGATTCAAATATGTGAACCACCAAATTCCCAACCCCCACCTAAAAAAACCACTAAAGATATCTTGGCACGGCTTAGCAAAGGTAGAGAGGTGAAATCTTTTAGTCAGCCCATATCATGTTCTAAGGGAAAATAGAAAGAAATCGTTACTAGAACTGAAAAGGGTTAGGTCTCTCAAAAGCAACAAGCTGATAATGTGAAAGACAAAGGCTTGGACACTACTGCTCACAATCCTAGGTTCTTCAGCCAAGGGTTCCAACAACCACCAACCACTAGTAGCAAGAAGAAATTGGATTTCAGTGGCGCACAGCTAAGACGCGTATGGAAGTTCTGATTATACTGGTATCTTTTGAATGTTTATGGTACTAGTATAATGCAATCATCACCCTTTTGAAACAATTTGTGAATGATTCATCAAATATTTATTTTTTGGGGGCTTGCAAGCCGTTTGACAATGACTGTTGTATGTTGCATGCACTGATGTAGTATGCATTGCTGTGGTATGTATGTTTTTGGGAAACTAATGCTTATGGTAGTAGATGCTATATTTTTCTTCCATTGTTGTTGATTTGAGATACATAAATACTTCTTCCATTGAATTACGCAACAAGTTTGCCAAGATGAAAGAGCAACAACATAGCTAAAATTAACATGTTAAACACTACTAGCTTATACAACATTGGGGAAATAGGACTTGGTTCTGCAATTGGAAATGAACAACGAACAGCACTGCTTACTTCTTCCACTTCATCACCTTGATCTTCCAAAGGATTGCACCAGTGGGAAAAACCATGAAGCTCACAACAGTAAAAAAGCCTTCCTCTATTAGAATTATTCTTCTCAACAACCTTTATGGTGGTCCAAAGCATGCAATTTGCTTCCCGACACCTATCCTTTCTATACTTTAAGCCCCCATCAACTGTATAAACTGATCTTCTTGAACTTGTCATTATTTTTGGAGATGAAATGGTAGTAAAACCACAAAACCTATATATAGAGTGATTCCCAACGACTAGTTTCAAATTATCCTGAATATTACAATAAAGTCCCTGTATTTTACAAAATGTTACAAAATGAGCCCTCATGAATACCCAGTGAACATTGTAGTCCCTGAGGGTATTTAGGTAATTTAACAAATTAATAAAATCATAAGGGGTAATTTTGGAAAAGTAAAAATTTTTTTGGACGGAACCAGGATGGAGTCGAGGGACCTCTAACGTAACGTAACAGTAAGGTAGTTGAATGTAATTTCTGGAAGTGCAGGGATTAACTTGTAATTACGCCAAACCTCAAGGGATCCAGATGTAAATTGCACAATTAAATAATACAAAAAATAAATAAATTTGTATATATAGCAACGAAATTTTCGTTGCTATTTCAATTAAAAATAAATATTTAATAAAAATGTTTAGCGACGGATATTTTCGTTGCTATAAATAATCGATTAAAAATTTTAATAAAATATGTACATTTTCGCAACGAAAAATCCGTTGCTATTGAAAAAAAAAAACTAATAAAAAATAATACATAATAAAAAAATATTAGCAACGGAAAATCCATTGCTATAAGTATATAATTTAAAAAATTAATAAAATATTTATAATTAAGCAACGGAAAATATGGAATAAAAAATAATAAAAATAAATAAATAACAAAAAATATTAGCAATGAAAAATCCGTTGCTATAAATATATAATTTAAAAATTAATAAAATATTTATAATTTAGCAATGGATTTTCCGTTGCTATATGGAATAAAATAGTAGCAAAAATAAATAAATAATAAAAAATATTAGCAACGAAAAATCTGTTGCTATAAAGAATTAATCAAAAAATTAATAAAAAATTTATAATTTAGCAATGAAAAATTCGTTGCTATAAATAGTTAAATAAAAATTAATAGAATATTTATAATTTAGCAACGGAAAATCCGTTGCTATAAATATTTAATTAAAAATTAATAGAATATTTATAATTTAACAACAACAATTTCGTTGCTATTTAGATTGTAATATTTTTATATTGACAAAAAAAAATTGATTAAAATATCTTGATTTATATAGTTTATTATACATATAAATATAACTATACATACACAGGTACATATACATATGAATGTTAGATCATTATTACAAAATAGCGCTATTTAAACTTCCATCCTTATTCTTTCACGCTCTCTCACATCACACATCCACATAGATATGAATGTTAGATCATTACACTGATAGCCACCATTTACTTATATAATACATGAATATATGATCATATGTTTGGGGATTATATAGAATTCATATTTGCATAAAATAACCTTTCATATATAAAAGCCTTGAATATTTTTGTTTGATAGAAAATTTGTATTATTTATATATTATAAGGTATAACATCATTATAAATCATTATAAAAAGATGTGCAAAACACAATAATTTCTTAAAATTGATATATATAACGCTCGAAATTCACATGTAAATAATTCAATATTAAGAGAAAAGTTTTTCATTTAACATGTAATGGTTGCATAACACAATAATTTCTTAATATTTAGATTCTACAAATTTAAATATAAATTCATTATGTTAAAAGAAAACTTCTTCATTTAACATCTAACGGTTGTGAAACACAATCCTCAGTATACAAATATAATTCTATAAATTCAAATATAAATGTTTCGTATTAAGAAAATAATTCTTTATATTTAGTTATTCAACTACGATTGCTAAATAATATACTAGTTCCTCAAAATGCAGATATTGCTCTACAAATGTATAAGTGAATACTTCATATTGACCTCAAACTAGTTATTTATTCAACTACCAACTAAATCTAATTATTTAATTATGTAAACTTTCATCTTTTTTTTTATATGTCATAAAAACTTATACTTAAGTTGATATACATTAGTATTTTACAAATATATATATGCTTGGGGTTTATATAGAATTTAATATTGTAAGATATACGAGCTCTATTATCTATTTAATTAATACTGTATAATATAATGTTAAATATATATTATTTAATTAAACAGAATAATATATAGTATTTAATTAAATTATTTATTATATCTAATTCAAATAATCATATTTAGGTATATTGATATTTTAACAAATAACAAATACTTAAATAAGTAGTTCAAGTTAGTATGAATATTTGTTTGTCATTACAATATAAATCATTAAAATATGTCATATTTGTTTAGTAGTATGATATATTAATTTCTTAAAGTACATACATTATAATTAAAACACAGAAGTGTATATCTAACAATGCTTAATGCAATTATCTACGGATATATATGATTATATTTAATATAAAATCATATTTAAAAAATATACTTATATTTAAACTTAATATAATAAGTACATAATTAAATCAAGGAATGAATATGAAATTATTGTTATATATGTAAAAAGACCTTAATGTGCCAATAAGGTAGTTGTCCAAGTTGGTTGGGAGCCCAATACTCTTCCCCGAAGACTCAGGTTCGAGTCCTGCTTTGCACGATTTATGTCAAATAAATTATGAGCCACCTTAACATGGCTCGTTCGGGTTGGGGTGGTGCGGTTTGGGTCGGGCCTCGGTCGGGTGGGGTCTGGGTGGCTTGGGGGGTGGCGGACCCCACTAATAAATTTTTTAATTCATTAATTTTGAATTTTTACCTTTTGGAACAGATTTTGCAATGAAAATTTCATTGCAAAAAATCAAAAAATTAATTAATTATCGGTTGGTTTGCAACGAAAATCTGTTGCTAAAAAATTCGTTGCGAAATCCGTTGCTAATGTTTGTGGGTAGTAATTCGTTGCTAAATCTGTTGCTATAAATTTGTTGGTAAAGTTGTTGCTAATATCCGTTGCAAATAATTTGTTGCTAAATCCGTTGCTATAGATTAGCCACGAGGGTTATAGCAACAAAAAATTTTCGTTGCTAAATCCGTTGCTAATTTGGCTAAAATTTATTGCTATAGAGCGTTTTTCTAGTAGTGTCTCCCACTGTCCACTTCACATAAGCAGGAAAAGCCCAAATTCTTAAGTAAGTATAATTAGGGACCAAACCACATTTCAAATGGGGTTTTGGGTACAGATTTGGAGGGAACAAGATTCAGAATCTTAACTGCTGATTCTAAGGCATAACCCCAGAATGATGGTGGCAATTTAGTGAAACTCGTCATGGAATGAACCATATCAAGTAGGGTCCTGTTCCTTCTCTCTGAAACTCCATTTAATTGAGGAGTTCACTGAGAGATAATTTCATTATGTCTGAGATGACTAAGGAATTCGTCACTTAGATACTCGCCACCTCGATCATATTGAAGTGTCTTAATCTTGTGACCGATTTGGTTCTCAACCTCCTTTTGAAATTCCAAGAATTTCTGAAAGGCTTTGGATTTATACTTCATTAAGTACACATAACCAAAACGAGTAAAGTCGTCTATAAAGGTTATGAAATACTATTGATTGTTTCTCATACTTACACTAAGTGGTCCACAAGCATCAGTATAGATTAAATCCAGTACTTTAGTGGCCCGTTCCACTTTACCATTAAAGGGGGGGTTTTGGCCATTTTTCCTTTAAGACATGATTCACAATGACCTAACTCTTTAAGTTCATTATCATAGAATGATCCTAAATTAGTTAACTTAGCAATCCTATCTTTGGAAATGTGCCCTAAACGTGCGTGCCATAAAGAAGCCGAGATCTTATGATCTCTTTTACGTTTGTTTAATTGTTGTATATTCAAAATATTAGTGTCTTTAGTTGTATAAAGTCCATTAGATAATGTACCAAGTAAAACGGAAGTTTTATTCTTCTTAAGATAAAAGTTTCCATTTCTAGAAAAAGTCTTGACCCCTTCACAATCAAGTATTCGAATGGAAATGATATTACCAATAATAGAATGTACGTGAAGGACTTTGTTCAAAATTAAAGTAAAGACACTTAAATCTAATCTACACATCCCAATTGCTTGAGCTTGAACGCTTGATCCATTCCCAACCTTCAAGAAGCATTCTCCTTCTTCAAGCTGCCGAACCTCATTTAGCATATGTACATCATTATAGATATGAGCTCCACGACCGGTATCAAGTACCCAAGAAATGGAATCAATTGATAGATTTACTTCAACAATAAACACACCTTTATTTAGAGTATCCTTGTACTGATGGCAATTCTATTCCAATGCCCTTTCTTGCCACAATGGTGGCAAACGTCCTCTCTCTGATCTCTTTTCTTCTTGGCCTCTCTCTTTTTAACCCCTCCATCGGGTTCAAGAGATCCCTTCTTCTTGGGAACTTTCTTCCCTTTGCCTTTAGAAGGCCTAGAAGAGGAAGTGACCATCATTACTTTGTGATCCTTCTTGATCATATCTTCAACATGTTGGGAATAGTGCCCTAGAAAGTTGTTCTTGTGACACCCTAAACGGAGGGCACCACATCCAACGCACCGTGAGCCCAGTCCACCCATGAAATGGAAGTCCATACATGAACCACGCTCACGGCAAACAGAGAAAAAATAAAAAACCAACCTGTTAGGCGGGACTAGACCCTGTACCAATCAATTGAACAAAAGAAAGAGTGCGAAAGCAATGTAGTCACTCAGTATAATAACGAGAACGTAAACACGGGTTCCACTAATGCACAAACACCTATCCTAACCTGTCCCGGATTCAATTCAATACAAATATATACAAACGGGTTCAACTAAGGCCCTAGAAACCTGTCCCGAGTTCAATAAAGTAATAAAAATACAATATGGTTTACAAAGCCCGAATGCAAGTAGGAAATGAACGTGTAACAAGATGTGGGGTGTACAGGGGAACGACTCGAACAAAGACTTCAAAAGACTCCCGCCTAACGACCACTAAACCTGCAAGACAAGATTAAACCAATGACAGGGAGGGGTCAGCCAACTGACTGAGTGAAGGGGTTAACACATGCATATATATATAAACAGGTAGTCAGGCAGGTGTAATTCCACTATAGATTATTTGTTAAGAAAGCAGGTGACAGAAATAAGGAGATATCCAATCCGTACAGGTGGAATTACGCTCGTTCATACATGTAGGTAATCAGGATATATAATGCATGTGTCGATATCCGTATGCCCTCCGTTTATGCCCATTTTACCTTAAGAATCCTAGAATGCTGAGTAGGGAATTGGGGGCATATCGGAGAGTACGGATATCAATGTATTACATTTTAGGGGATCCGGCGAGAATGGGTATTTAATCCATCCTGGACTCCTCTTTTCACTTGTTAACATGACAGGAACAATAAACAGTCAGGCAGGCAGGAATCAGGATTTTCTAATTGTTAATACTGGAAAACAAGTACAATTTAACCTCCTTCTTCGATGATGGTTCGGGTAGCTAACCCTCGCCATCCAGGACAAGGTGATCTGGCGGGTTCATGACTCCCCCAGACCAGAATCCCATCTTCTACCAAACCTCCTGGCAGATATCCGGGCTACTCCAATAAGGTGGGACTTGTGCAAGAGGTCACCGTCGGCCAGATAAGGTGGGACTTGTACAAGCCCCTAGGCCCCAGGAAAAGGTACAGGAACCACACCAGCTATCCCAGCTCTAGGAGAGCTGGAGGCAATCAGGATCTTGAAAAACAGGCTCAGGGTTAACATTAACACAAGTTATAAAATATTTCCGATACGTATCCGGTATAAAAGATATGGCTAGTTTTATGTGAAAACCATTTGGTTTATTCAAAGCATGCAAGGTTATATGTCATTTATAAAATAAAACCCTCACCTCCATGTCTAAGAAGGACTAAGAGAGAAGCCACAAGACTGGAATGCCTCCACCGAGGAGATCACTGTATAAGAAAGGAGACATTGTGTACTTGTGAGACACTACCAAAAATGGAACCAAATAGGACGCACGGCAAATGTTTATGAAATGGTGAAACTTATCATGATGTGACTTAACATAAAACAAAGCATAAGAATGTCATGGAATGGTGTGATCGTGTTCATATGCTCAATTACTCAAACGAAATCAATTCATATAAAGCACAGAGTCACACGATCAAGTTTGAGTAATTAAGTACCAAAAAGTGTCAAATAAAAGCATAAATATCAATTAAGTAAGTATATAGTTCATATAAATCACACACGGGAGCCAAAAGGGTGAAACGAATGCAAGAAAAGAGGTTTTGGCAAAGTTTAGAAAAAACTGACAATTTTCAGAAATGTGCAAGGTGTGGTAAAAGGGGAATATCTTGAGTTCTAGAAGTTGAAATAGAGTGTTTTTTATTGGATATGAAACTATACAAGTATACCTTTCCGATGATATATGGCTCGTTTTGTAGTTCAAAGCGAGGAGACAATGGAGTAAGCATGAAGTTGGGTGAAAGCAGTTTTCAGGCGAAGTGGCGACACCCAAAATAAAACGATTATATCTGTCAAACCAGAAAAGATATTGAGGTTATTCGAATTAGAGATTGTTCTAGACTTCAAAAGGTTTCCAACGGTTCAAAAATTAGGTCAAAAGGAGTTCGGATGGGGGGGGGGGGGGAGGGTACCCGGTGGGGTAAACTTTAAGGGAAAAGTTCCCAGGCCAAGGAAAACTGTCCACAAGCTTTTCTGGACAAGAGTACCCACCCTGGTACTTTTTAGGCACAAAATTTACCCGCCCGGGTAACCTTTCTGGGTTGAAAAAAGGGGCAGAAATAGGGTTGCTCGAAGGAGAAAGAGAAGGAATCAAAACCAAAAGCAAACTCAACCAAAACACTCCAAAACAATCATATATCATGCATAAGTCTCATATATCATTTAGGCCACAAGGAAATGAATATAGCATGCTTGATCCATCAAAATCATTCATGAAACCTTTAGTATGGAAATACGATTTCATATATTTATACCTCCATGAAACAAAGTTATATGTGCAAGAATCCAACTCAAAATCATCATATAAGATTCATATATTCTCAAGGAACTTAAAGAATCATAAACCCTAACTTCGCTATCATGAATCATCAAGATATATGCATACGGTGAGATGAAGGGGAAGAAAGAGATGAAGGTATGGAGCTTGATTCCTTGGCAAAAATGGAAGAAAATATTGGCTTCTCCTTTCTTGTTTTAAATCAAAAGTGAAGAGAGAAAGAGATGAAATTGTTTGCTCTGTCTTCAATAAAGAAGGAAGAATGAAGAAGATGATACATGTATATAATTATATGAGTCAAGATATATATTTATATGTATGTATACATTGTATATAGTTAAAGTTGGATGAAAAGTCTTGGCCTTAAAACTTAACTGCACTTAAGTCCTTGCCTCTTATTAATTTACATGTTAGAAATGAATCAAGTTGGCACGCATGACATAGATGAATATATATATATAGAATGCTAGAGGAATATGATGAAATGAGGTTGAATATATACATGCATGTTATGCTAATTCAATTAGGTCCAAACATTTTTATAAAATTTCAATTAAGGACGAATGAACATGAATTCTTGCAATTATGTAAAATTAAACACCTAAACATGCTCGGGAAAATTAGACATATAATTCACGTAATGAAATTCACGAAAGAAGAAATTAGAAATCATATAATCACAAGAATTTAAATTAAATGAATTGAACCACGCAATTAAGTAACGAAAAGGAATTTAAATAACCCAAACTCTCAAACTACACGCATGACGTGCGTACCTGAACGGCTGGAAAATTGGGGTGTTACAATCTCTCCCCCTTAAGAGGACCTGGTCCCCAGGTCCACTGCCTCAAGTTCTGGACTCTTAAGCAACTCCCCCGTGTTCATCCCACGCGGGTTAGCAACTTCCGTTAGGAATTACTTCGGAAAAGGTCTTCAAGTAACAAGGGTCTTCTATTGTTATTATGTCACGACCCTTAACTCACAGGAACCTAAACACTCGAAAGCTAGGTTGCCGCTAGAGCAAGTTAAACAAGTAGTGCAAAACAATGAGAGAGCCCCGTCTCTCAAGCAAACAGCGAGAGAACCCCATCTCTCAAACAAGCAGTGAGAGAACCCCGTCTCTCAAACAAGCAATGAGAGAACCCCGTCTCTCGAACAAGCGACAAGAGGGCCCAAGAAGATAATTAAATAAACACTTACTCAACAATCATACAATGAGCAAGTAGGAAAAATAATAAGTACCTCAGTTATTAATCACACAAAAGCAATTTACCAAAAGACAAGGAACCATATACGATAATAATAAAAAGGCATGATGCACGTGTTATACATGTTTAGATATACTGTACCACCCCTATACGTAGAGATGCCATACCCCCGCACTATAAGGCGATCCACACACGAAATGGATAGTCCGTACATGAACCAACGTATAGCGAACGGGTGACAAAAGAAAGGACAACACTAGCTAGGTGGGACTAACCCTCAAAATATATCACCATGCATAGGCCATAAAACGAAAACATAATACTTTACATACATACATACATTATCAATCTATGAGTCCATAGTCAACATTTCAATATTTACAACCTAATTCTCAAGAGCAAAACATAATAACATAAGTATCAAGAATATACATGAAATGAAAATGACAAGTGCTAGACCCAAAACAATAAAAGACTTGACTCGATCCCACCTAGCACTCAATCCTGCAAAAACTGAAAATATGAGGTGTCAGTCTATGAAAGACTTAGTGAGGGGTTTAAATAAATATTAGCACAAGTATCATGCAAGCTATAGGCCTGGGTAAGGTCTTATAAAATAAACACTATAAGTTCAATATTAGAGTAGATCTCGCCCTAGATTACAACTAATCCCTTTAACAATACAATCATTATCACTTCAATTCAATCAGTGGCCTGGCGAGTGAGGGTAATTCTCCAACCTTTACTCCTTTAGTAATCATTACCATGATTAAATTATTAATAGGTTAAGTGATCATGCAATCAATTAAGGTGCACAAGTAGCAATTTCACGATCTCCTTCTCCTTCCAGGTGATGGTGGGATTGCAAGGCCCTACCACCCAATCACGGTAAGCATAGGGTTCATGAGTCCCTATGCCCGGAACTCCTTCCTCCACTAATCTCCTAGTGGATTCAGGGGTCATTCCAAGAATGTGAGGGGAGCGCAGAGTTACCCGTCAGCCCATGCTTTCCTGGTTGGCTCATACACTAACCCTCGGGCCCAACTGAACATGCTTTACTCGCCAAAACACAAACACTACGTGATATCATGATCAATTCACTAAGACACAATAATCATTTGCAATCGCTTAAGGTTTTGGAAAAATTATAGATACATATATGTGTTTTGGCCCAAAAGTCACATAGGGTTGTACGGGTTCTGTATAACTAGAATTAAACCTCACCTGTGTCGACAAAACAACAAGGATACAACTAAGGAGCCTGCTCCTCGTAAGCGGGAAGTCGATCTGTGCAACAAGGACAAGTGTTCGTGAGACACGACTCACATGAACCATTTACGACGCACGGCAAAGTTATGATCAATATGTCATGCAATAACAATTAAGGAATGTTAAATAGGAGCATAATTATCAGTAAACCAAGTATATAACTCATATAATTCACATACGGGAGCCAAAGAAGTGAAAGGAATGCAATAGGAGAGGTTTTGGTGAAGTTTGGCTAAAACGGACAATTTTAGGAAACACGCTTGCTATAGGAAAACTAGAATATATTGAGTTCTATACGTTGGAAATGAGTTTTATTTATTGGATATGAAACTAGACACAAAGACCTTTCCGATGATATATGACTCGTTTTCTAGTTCAAAGTGAGGAGAAAATGGCGTAAGCTTGAAGTTAGGCGATTGCAGTTTTGCGGGAAAGTGGTGACACCTAAAATAATTGATTATAACTCTTAAATTATAAAATATATTGAGATTATTCCAATTGGAGGTTGTTCTAGACTTCAATAGGTTTCCGTGGCTTCAAAAATCAGGTAATTTGGAGTTTGTATGAAGGAGAAACGCCGATTTGAAAAATGAACTAAAAGCAGAAACGGGCGTTTGGAAGGTCTCGGGTAAGGCAGACACATCTCACACGGGCATTTGGTAAAATATCTAAGGGACCAAACGCCCGTGTGGAAGTAATCTGGGAGAAAAACAGGGGAAAAATAAGGTATAGGCACGGGATTTGGCTCCCAAGCTATTCCAACACCAAATCAATGCAATTAAATCACTTCAAACTATCATATATCATGCATATAACTTATATATACCAATTAGGCATCACACAAGCCATCAAATATGCATCGATCATCAAGGAATCATCATTCAAAACCCCATATATTCTCATATCATCCAACTTATCATTTAAACTCAAGAAATCATGCAAGCTTCAAGTATAAAACTCCTAACATGCTCCTAATCAATTATAATCAAGGAAATTATAACTTACACATCAAACCCTACTCTTGAGTGATTCAAGAATTCAAGAAATTCCTCCAATTATACCTCAGGATAGAAGAAAGAAAAGATGAGATGATGATAAGATGGTGATGATGCTTCTAGCTTCACAAATCCGTCAAAAATCTTACTTGAAAAAGAGATGAATCCTTCCTTCCCTTCTTGGTGTGTAAACCGTGAGAATGTGTGTGTAAGTATGTGAAATTCTTGAAAAGTTGAGGAATGAAATGGAATCGTATGGAAGAGATGATATTAGATACAAAAGTCTTCCACTATATGATATGACTCATCACTTGTTGCATATTAGTCCCTCAATTATTTGAATGCATGCAAACAAGTTCTATTCCATGGAAAAAGATCACTTAAATCCATTTATGTTAAAAAATTAAGTTCACAATTTATGAAATGATCAAGTAAACATATAAGAGCATTTAATCACATTAGTAATTAATTCATGTAAATTTCACGTTAAAAGAAATTTCACATAAGTTTATGAAAATAAAATGAATATAATGATATGAAAATTATAATAATAACACATAATGCATAAATGGAAAACCGGGGCGTTACATATACCGTTCACCGTGGTTTGGGAATCTTCCATGGTAATGATCCTTTTCAACACTTTAGTTGATGTTGGAGATTCCTCTACCCATAGTGTCGGACACTGAAATCCCTGATGTCCAACACTCAAATGCTAACTCAAACCTACTTTCACGATCGATTCTCGTATCTTCACTAACACCACGGTCCGAAGTTCCCAGTCTAGAGTGTGTCCGTGATATTAATCTCATCCACTCATTTCTCACCACGAACCATACTCAGCCTTTTCGAATGCTCGAGCTAACTTATAGTTGCTCGAATTCTAACCTCTAATCCCAAAAGTATTCCCAGCTCATCATGGAAACAACTAACGAGCCGGTATCCCGCCTTGTTCATGTGGTGTATTGTCTCCTAGATCTTCCACTTCCAACTCTCGGTTGAATTAACTCTCACTTTGTTCATCACTGAATGTGATAATTTGACCGGCTTCTCCTATCCTACACCTTCCTTACCAATTCTTGCCAAGTCCTTCTTGATCCCATCATCTTTAAGGTATAAAGCACATTACACAAAACACTATTCTTTTAATCTTGGAAGATTGAACCTGCATGTGTCCTGTAATAAGGAACCAGCAGCGTTAATCTTGTAACTGAGGTTAACCTTGATTATCCTTTACCCTGTCTTTTCCATTTACTTCTCAACTCTCTTTGAATCCATATCTTCATCTTTCGTAGCACTTGTCTATTCCAATATTATTCCCGAAGTCTTTTCCCACCTCGATCTCGTAGTCCACGGGGTGTTAAAATCTCTCAATTCATCGCTTGCCATTGCTTTGTATAGTCTCGTTACTTGTTAATTCTTGCATTTCAGTTGTGTAATTTTTGGGAGCGACCCATTCAAGCACAACCATGAATTTGAGTCATCTCCCGGTCGTGCTCTCCCCCTTAAGAATTTCTATTCTTATCCGTTGAACTCGTTCCATCAACTCCGGGGTCAAAAGTTCTCAACTCCAAAACTTAGCTTTCTTGGTAGTAACGGTTCCAGTCATCTCATTCACATTTGCTTCAAAGTGGTTGGTAAGGATAAAAACCCCTTCCTTTCATTTTGAATTTTCGGCTTTACTTTTTCCCCGAACCTTGGAATTCTCGCTTTCCTTTTTAACCAACTAGTATAACCCAAGATTCCTTCTTATCTTGATTCAAGTAAGGCCCGGGCAAAGTAACACTTGCTGAACGAAGTGGAGAACATTCCTATCAAATAAACACTTAATAATGCATGTCGGGTTAATTTGCCAATGCACATAACACTTTTGCAAACAATTGAAGATGCAACACGTTGGAACAATTAAACCAATTAAAGATACACATATAAAAGAAATAAAATTAAACCATTTGAAGCAATATATGATGCACGTGCTTGTGAATGCATTGAACCTGTCACCATAGTAATGATAACTTTAGCCCGGCGTTTATTCCTTATTTGTTGAGTTACAAGCTTGTCTCGAATTGTTGGTCATTTCTGGTTTTCCCACGGTTTTCTAAATCTTTAGAAATCTCTGGCATCCACTTGTACCTACCCATGGCCCGAAATTGAAATTTCTCGCACCCAACTTTTTCTCAATTATCGATCTCTAAGTGGTGCCCGAACCTTCACCTTAGTTATTTCCTTGATCAAAACTTCCTTGCATCGACTTGTATAACTTTATAGTCCGAGATTGTGATTCTTGAATTCAAATTCTTCTAAAACCATGGAGTTGGTATCTTAACTTCTCTAGAGGAATCAATCTCCAAAGGTTGTCCTAATCTTCCCCTCTAGTTGTTACTTTGATCAAAGCTTCCTTGATTTATTCTTTATGAGTTGAATGGTTGAATGAACTCATCCTTCACTTGTTTAGAATTGAGCACATAATTTTCCTCCAAGAGCTCTTTGCCTTTCTTTATCGTTTCGATTTGTTGCTTCATATCTTTAATGGTTTATATTTACCGCGTTTAATTGGTTTTCTTCACTTCTTTCAAGGGTCAGCTTCTACCTTGTCCGAAATTCGAAATGCGTTAATACCCTCTTAGAAATCCCTATCCAACTTCCTTGAACTTGTTCCATCTCACTCGGGATCCGATGTACTTCAATTTACCTCTTCTTTCTCCCACTCCGAACTTGGCTTCTAGTAACTCATTTTATTCGGAACTTTTCTTTGATGACCTGTATTGTTCACCGTTCGCGGCCCTATTATGTTTGAGTCTTCTCAATCTCTTCACCCCTTTCATTGATCTAAACCCCGAGCTACAATATTTCCCATATTTCCTTTGCTTCTTTCTCGAGTTAGATGATCCCGTTAAACTAGTTAGAAGATCTTTACTGCTTATCAACCACAGACCGGTTTTGCCTTAAATTCTCTTGAAGGCCTTCACCTCTTAGTTGATCTCAATCTTAAACTTAAACACTTTCAAAACATTCTTCGTCCCGTTCCCGAACTAAATGATCTTATAGAATCCAGTTGATTAGCTTTTGTAGCGTAGGTGTATGTTGATCTTGTGAGTTATAATTACCACACACCCCAGCTCCATCTCACCGAGGATTCATCATCTCCAAAAGAAATTGCGAACGTTTCCCCTAAATCGGTCTTCTATCCCGGATTCTATTGTTCGAACCATAGTCAAATTAAGAAAAGTTATGGATCTCGGACTCTTATATAGTCCCCGATGCATTCCCTACATCCTTCATGCCAAAGTAAGGACTAGTGGTAGATTGTTATCACCCGTAGGAATTGGCCGTGGTTTAATGTTGTATCAATATCCTACAATCACAATCACAACTCAACTCAAACATAAATGAATGTCGGTTAGTAAGTGCATATGACAACTAATTAACATCAAGAACACGTATCGATGCAAAATGCAACATATAATGTAACGCCCCGACCTTTCAGTCGTACAGGTATGACTTATTTGTTTACCAATTTGCGCGAATTAATTGTTTATAAGTGTTTTATATATTTAATATTATTACAAATTGTTATTATTATTTTATTTTATTATATTTTATTTCGTTAACTAGTATTTTTAATTGATAATTAAATGTTAATGTTAATTAACTATATCCTTAATTATCTATACTATATTATTAAGCATGAGGGGGAGATGTGGTGTCTTGAACTCTTTCCTTTCCTGCCCCTTGCTTTTTAACTTTTTCTTTTCTTTTTATTTATTTACGTATTATCTTTGAACTCCTTCGTAACATTTAGTGTATTTCTTTTCTCTTCTCTTTTTTTTTCTCTTGTTATTTATTAATTTTTTTAATCTATTTTGTTCTCTTACATTTTTTTTTATTATTTATTTGTTTCTTTTATCACCTAAACAACATCTTTATTTTATCTATTTTCTCTCACCTTATTTAATTTTTTTAATGTAAATTTTTTATCTTTTCTCCTTACATTTTATATTTTTTATTTATCATAATTCAATAATTATATTAAAATTAGTTATAGAATAGATATCAATATGAAAATTAATTTTATATATTTAAATAATAGTATTATTTTGATTTGCACATGCAACGGGTAAGGTAAAACAGAAACACATTTCATTATGGTATAACTATATCCTAACCTCACCTCGAACCAAACGAAGACGAAGACTAAGCACTTGATTCACCCCGGAATCAACTTGACGAACAAAACACCACCCCGGGTGCACCTGGACAAACTGAAGGCAAAAGACGAGACTTAGACTGAAGAATGAACCAAATAGACGCACGGCGTATGTTTATGCATATAAGAGATGCAATCAAGTAGGCATAACACATATTCGAATCAATTACTTGCAAACAAAGACAATACATAGCTCAACATATTCATTTATAATCATATAACACGTTCATGCACACAAACAATTCATATTACCAGGCGGAGATACATAACAAGGTGCAATGATGCTTCGTGCAAATAATTAATATTAAATAAGCAACACAAAACACATACAGCAACAAGTATATACACATACACAAGATAAAACAAGTTAGGAATGAATTCGGAGGTGGAAAGGTGCAAGAAAAGCGGAAGGAAAGCATAAGAGATGGTTCCGAGCAAAACCGGCAAAAACTGGAAATTATTCCGAAACGGACAAGCTGTAGTAAAACGGTTATAACTTGAGTTTGAGAAATGGGAATTACGTTTTGCTTATTTAAACTGAAACTAGACACAAATATCTTTAAAATGGTAGGTGGCTCAAAACGTGGTTCAAAGCGAGCGGAAAATGGCGTATGTTTGAAGTTGGACGAAAGCAGAATTTCGGCGGGATGGCGACACAAATTTGAAACGATTATATCTCACAATATAGAATGAATTTTGAGGTGATTCCAATTGGAAGATGTTCTAGACTTCAAGAGGTTTCCGTAGGTACAAAAATCAGGCAAATCCGAGTTGAAACGAGGTCAGCACGGCCGTGTCAAAATTGGCCTGGAAGCTGACATGGCCGTTTCCGAATAAAAAAAATTCCAACTCGAGGGCTTGACACGGCCGTGTCGGAAATGAACTAGGGACTGACACGGCCGTGTTGGGTCGTCTTCTCCGAAAAAAAAGAGCAGGAAAGCAAGGGGTCGACGGGAACCACCCCAAATCACATACCAATCATATAATACACCGAAAACACTCAAAATCAAGGTATATCACATATATATATCACATTAGAACATAAATCGGGGTTCGAAACGAGTCTAAACACCCAAAACACGAAACCTATACTATTCATCATCTCCAACCATCTCAAGAAATACGGCAATAAAGAGAGATTCAATCGGTAGAATCGAAACACGTAAGGAGAGGGTCACATTGCTTACCTTGGATCGTTGATTGGACGGACGGGGGTCGGGGTTCTTGAGCTCGAAAAGGGTTGGCTTTCTTCTTCTTCTCTTCTCTTCCTCTCCCTCTCTCCTTGCTTGAACCGATCAAAATGGGGAAGAAAAGAGGGTTCGGTTCCTTTTAGGGCCAAGAAACTGGTCGGGTTAACAAAATGGGTAGGATCAAAGGATATCCGATCCAAACGAATCGGATTTTAAAACGATAGGGCTAACAAACGGCTTTGAAAATATAAAGTTAATTTCATCGAATCCGAATCGTCGAAACGAACTCAATGAAGGGGTCGGAATTCGAATTCGAACTCCCGAGCTCAAGATTGCCACGAAGGCCAAGACACCCTAATTAATTAGGTCCCTAAACTTCAATTATTGAGCATTCGAGCCCAAACAATTAATTAAATCTAAAGCGCATAAACTTAAATAAATTACACGTTGACATTTAAGGCATACGAATTACATAAATCACGAAATTAAACTCTCTCATGACGCGTACCTGGAAATGCCAAAGTAGCGGGATGTTATAGTTTTGATTAAATTATTATTAGTTTTTATTTTGAGATAAACTCTCAGATATCAATATATATTTTTTGAAGCTTATAGATTACTCGACAAGAATCTATATTATTTTCACCATTTTCTATATATATTGTATTTGTGTGATTTAAAATATTATATATTGTATTTGTGTGATTTAAAATGCTTACTTTTATTCCATATTTAGTTAGAAACTCAACCTATTAGTTTACATAAGAAATACTATTCAACGCATTCTTAGTTTAAAGTGCTCTATTCAACCTAAAATATCATGATCAATATATTTTCAATGTCTTAGAATGGAAAGATGCATTTGAGATCGATTTGTATAATGTTTTATTGATACGACGTTTATTGAAATTTATGGTATTAAAGTTGGGATGTGTTTAAGAGGTGTCTAAAATTTTTTGTGACTAGATAGAAATGTGAGTTGCCGTAGTTGTTACCTGCTTAGGGTTGGAATTGGGGATTACAACTTTCCCTTAGGATTTGACTAAATTAATAATTCTATCGTCAAAGAGGATCAATATGCTTTTGGAACTTTTGGTTTTTCATATTTTTTACTTTTGTAGGTATATATATAGATCAATCACTTTCAAATGGGGAAAGAACATCAAATGGATCCTCGATTCACTTAATCACTCAGCGGCGGGAGCAATGGAGAATAAATGACCGGCACCGCCATCATGCTATGAATGATGAACAGAGGAGTGCTCACTTAGCTCAACGTAGAAGAACCTATCAACGTAGAAGAATGCAAATTGTTATACAAGGAGAAAACATGCGTAATACACCAAACTTTAAAACTAATATCAATATCCATATCTATTTGGTAATTAATTTTAAAACTTTATATTTTTATGTATTATAATATCATTATTTAGTCATTTATTTTTTTTATTTAATTTTTGCTTTTCGAAGTATAAAGGTAGATTATTTTGTCACCATGAACATGAGATATGGGTTTATTTTTCTATTGAAGATAATATTGAGTCCTATTTCTATATCAAACTAGTATGCTTTTAGTACGTTATTAATTTAGATCAAAATATTCAATTTACAATTATGTAAAATATTTTAAAGAAACAATGTATTTGATATACCTCATTCATATTTGTAGAATTTCAAGAGCAATGGGGAAGAATGGATTATCACCGATGCCATAACATGAATAATGAGCAAAGGGATGTTCATTTGGCATAACGTAGAAGAAACGACCAACGTACAAGAACACAAAATGTTGTAGAAAGGGAAAACATGGGTAGATCTAGCAAATTTTTAGCCTAAAAGCATTATGTACAGTTATCTATATTTATTTTACACTAAAATTTAAAAAGTTTATATTATTTTATATGTTGTGGTTATCTATTTTAGTTATATTTTTAATATTAATTTTTCTTTGTTTAATAATTTTTCGTCTGTAATCAAAACAGAAATAACATTACTTACATAAATACAAATTTCAGTCGCTAAAGCATTTTATATAAAATATTTTATAACAGTCTTTGATTTATTTTGTGGTCCATATTTTATTTTAAACATGATTTACTTTTTGTAGAGGTTCTAGAGGAATGGAGAATAAACGACCGTCAACGGCGTAATGTCATGAACATAGAGGGACGAGAAGCGTATTTGACTCAACGAAGGAGAAATAAGAAAAATAGAAGAACACGTGGTACATATATAAAATTCATTTAAACATGAGAATTTATATTATCATACTGTGGCATGATTCCATATTCTAAACGAAAAATTATTTAGTTTGATATATAATTATATGCAATCTTAAATGTATACTTCAAACATCTATTTATGTATTATTTTTTATTTTCTTTATATAATTAAATTGAGAATTAATTTACTTTTAGAATAAAATGTGACCTACTTGCCTTATATAAAGTCTTATTAAGAATT
The DNA here is from genome assembly GCA_037501455.1 of Lantana camara. Lineage (NCBI taxonomy): Eukaryota > Viridiplantae > Streptophyta > Magnoliopsida > Lamiales > Verbenaceae > Lantana > Lantana camara. The sequence continues at coordinate 42,735,996 of CM074865.1, forward strand.
GTTGATAAATCTAATTTGATTTATACAGGTAGATGTTTCCCTTACAGACAAATGAATACTCCTATTGATTTGGCTACCTCTGAAGAATTAAATGAACAACTGGAAGATTGGTATATGTGGAAAGAAGCTCGAGCACCGAACACTAATCAAAGGGTAAATAAATAATTACGAATTTCATGTCGTTAAAGTGTTTAGTCCTTATCTACGAGTGTTTAAGAATGACATTCTTTGTTCTAATAGTGTTTTTGTAGCCGTCAAAATTGCAAATACTCAGTCTAGGTTGGAAGACCATTGTCAGCATAAATGGAAGAGATTTAGGGAGATGGATTTTACGAGTACTACGTATACAAAGAACAGAAAAGTATGCGAGCACATCTAATTTGGATTTTTTTTTAAAATAATCTTGAAAACTATATATAGTATGTATCCTAATCAATTATTGCGGGAGGGAAAGCATACAAAGTGCTAATGATGAAGACATTGATGTGGTATGTATTAATTATTGCTTTTTATATGTATTACCATGTCCATATATCTTCTAACTAAATGTATTCGATTGTAGTATTTTAAGTATCGTTATCGAAAGTGGTGCATGGATGTCAAGGAATATAAGTGTGCTTGCAGGACTATTACAAAGTAAGTACATTATTTTATTATTAGTACCTCATTAATTATTAAGGTTTGACTATTTATGCAAACTTTCTTTATCTCAACGGTTTGACTACTAATACAATCTTTTTATCTCAAAATGCAGGTCTATGGTTGAAGTTAGTAACAAATAATAATAGTATAATAGTATGATCAGACCGATTTTGTAGCACCCGGAACGCCGAGATGCCACACCCCCGCACTATAAGTCGATCCACATACGAAATGGATAGTCCGTACATGAACCAACCTATAGCGAACGGGTGCCAATAAAAAATACAACACTCTAGCTAGGCGGTACTAACCCTCATTTAATACCAACGTACATAAAAATAAAATGGAAGCATAAGGTACACACATTTCATTATCACCCTTCAAGTTCAACTTCATTACTTACATATACAATTCAATCCTTCCAAAACCAAAGCTTAACATATATAAGTACCAACTGCTATAAGAATCGATATGCGGATCATTAATGTACAAGAAAATGAAGAAAACAAGTGCTAGACCTAAAATAAAGACCAACTCCCGCCTAGCACTAAACCTGCAAAACTTAAAAGGTGAGGCGTTAGTCTATGCAAGACTGACCGAGGGTTTTATAAATAAATATTAGCGCAATTACCATGCAAGTCATAGTCTCGGCTAAGGTTTTATAAAAGGGAAGTAATATAAGTTCAATAATAAAATACAAGTCGCCTGAGATTACAACTAATCAATTTAGCAATATAACCGTTATCACTTCAATTCAATCAGTGGCCCGGCGAGTGAGGGTAATTCTCCAACCTTACTCCAACAGTGAACATTACCAATATTTAGATTATCAATGGTTAAGTGAGCATGCAAGTTATTATAGTGCGCAATAAGCAGTTTCAATTCCCTTCTTCCTCTGGTGATGGCCGGGTGATCGGCCCGAACCATCCAATCAGACGAGGGGAGCGCGAATACTCAAACCCTCAGGTTCCCATCACCCAACCAAACCTCCTGGTGGGTTCCGGGTTAGTCCTATCAATCATGTGGAGAGTGAGCACAAGGTTAACCGACGACCCCTATGGTCGTCCTGGGTCCCCCTGACCCGCACCTCCTGGCCCCATTCAACATTTATTCATTCATTCTCACCAAAACATCAATCAATCAATCCGTTCAATCTGTGAAACCAGTTGAAAATCAATAGAGTTTTGGAAAATTATAGATATATAGATACATTTTGGCTTAAAACGTCACATAGGGTTATATGGGTTCTATATATCTAGAAATTAAACCTCACCTGTGCCGAGAATTAACAAGGTACAACTATGACGCTTTCTCCTCATCAACAGGAAGACAATCTGTGTAAAAGGGGCAAGTGTTCGTGAGACACCACTCGTCTGAACCATTTTTGACGCACGACAAAGTCATGATCAATAAGTCATTCAGTAACACTTAAGGAATGTCAAGTAGGCTCATAATTATCAATTAAACAAGTATATATATCATATGATTCACATATGGGAGCCAAGAGAGTGAAAGGAATGCAATAAGAGAGGTTTTGGTGTAGTTTGGCAAAAACGGACAATTTTAGGAAACGCTTAGGCTGTAGGAAAACTGGAATATATTGAGTTCTCTAAGTTGCAATTGAGTCTTGCTTATTGGATATGAAACTAGACACATAGACCTCTCTGAGGATATATAGCTCATTTTCTATTTCAAATTGAGGAGAATATGGCGTAAGCTTGAAGTTGGATGATTGCAGATTGTCGGGAATGTGGCGACACCTAAAAGAATTGATTATATCTCGCAATCTAGAAAAGATATTGAGATAATTCAAATTGGAGTTTGTTCTACACTCCAATATGTTTCCAACGGTTAAAAAATCAGGTCATTTGGAGTTCGGATGAGGGAGTACCCGGCCGGGTAAAATTCAAGGAAAAAGTTCCTCGACCGGGTAAAGCTGTCCAGAAGCTTTTCGGCACAAAAGTACCCACCCGGGTACCCTTCCAGGGCTGGAAAAAGGGCCAAAATAGGGGCTTGTTCGTGGAGGGAATAAAGGGGATCAAAACCCAAACCAAACTCAACCAAAATGCTCCAAAACAATCATATATCATGCATATAACTTGGAGACATCATTTAGGTAACATTTAATCCAAGGAAACATGCATAGATAATCAAGAATTCCTCAACCAAAACCTATATAATATCACATACCACCTTCATATTATACAAGAATTCATCTAAGTTTTCAAGTATAGATATCCAAGTCATGCTTCTAATCACAATTAAACAAGAAACCCGTATCCAAATTCTCAAACCCTACATCATATATAAATCAAGAACTCAATAATATGTCCAACTCTACCTTAATGAAAGAAAGAAGACATGAAATGAAGCGATGATGTTGATGCTCCAAAATATGCAATTTCCCCTTGAAATCAAGCTTGAAATGATGAAATCCACTTCTTCTCCTTGGGGTTTTTTAGATCGGGATGAGGGATAGAGAGGAGGGATCATGTGTGTATATGTTTGTATGCAATAAAGTGATATATGCTATATATTATATGACTAGGCACAAATTGCAATTTATTCCCTCCAAATCATAAGTCATGAAATTAGGTTCACACCCATGGAAAATGGTCATTTATGTCCCAAGCAAAGTTAATGCAATTAAGTCCACCAATTGAAGAAATGATCACTTAAGGGCAATTAGGCAATTAAAACACATTTGTCAAATAATTCACGTAATTTCTCACGTTAACAATTATTTCATATAAGTTCATAGAAAATATAGTGCATCTAAGGTTATGCAATGTATATAAATTATCACATATTGCACATAGGAAAAAAGGGGCGTTACAGATTTCTATATATTAACTTTGCATTGCAAATTTTTTTTCAGAAGTTTAGTAGTAAATTATTGTACTTTTTATATGAAGTACATTAGTATATTATAGTTTGTGTTTGTTTACGGACCAGGTTTTTTTTAATCTTTCACATTACTTTTTTTTTTTAATCTTTCACATTATTTTTTCTTTATGTATTGGAAGATTCTGATAAAAAAATTTATATAAATGTATTTCATTTTAATATATTTAAAAAATATTTTTAAATCACTCCAAACTACTATTTATTAAATGTTACGCTAATAATAAGGTACAATTTACATTTCATGTCGAATAATATTATTTTTACATTGCACACGCAACGAGTGTGCCCCGGTCGCTAGTATTAATTAATTTCCAACAGTAATCGTTGATGCACCAAAAAAAAAAAAAAAACATTAATCGTTGATTTTGATTTTAATTTAAAAATGGGATTTAAATGTGTTTATTTAATTTGAAATGTTATGAATTGTTATGTTTTGCGGATGAGTGTTTTAATCGCACTTCGTTCTTATATGATTTGTTATCGAAATTTCGTGAAAATATAGTATGTCATAGATTTATGTGTTATGAACATGTTTATATACTCGTTTCATGTTTTCGATCTCGTTTGACGTGGTAACGAAGTTATTTTTAATTGTGGAACCAAATCGGGGGCTAACGGGCAATTAGCGCACCCTTGGTTCCGTATGTGATACCTTGAGCTCGGGAACTTGGATTCGAGTTCCGTCACCTCCGCTGAACTCGTATCGAAGATTTGGGTTCAATGGAACAAGCCTCATATTTTTCTATGCCCGTTTGAACCCTCGAAATTCAACCGAAAAATGAATCGATCGCAAAACTGCCACACTCAGCCATTTTAACCATAACTCTCTCAATACTTATCCAAATTAACCAAGGATTGGCCTCAATTGACCCTAGTTAAACCCTCTACCTGATGCTCCCAATCTCATTTCGTCTAAGGCAAGGGAAAGAGAGGAAATAGATGCAAACTTGGAGATCAAATTACTATTCCTGTCACTATTCATTTTGTGAGATTTTGAGCTCCAATCTCAACCAAACTCAACCAAATTCAAGGGGTAAGTTTATGATTGTTTTCTCCACTCAATTTTAGTCACTTTGATCCAAGAATCTCTGAGTTTGAACCATGATTGATTGAGATATGATTATGTGAATGAATAGTTAGGTTTAATTTTCATTCCTTGAATCCATGACTTTATTTTCGAATTCTTTGAGAATTAATGCATGATATATGAGCAGCTTAGCTTTCTTTACTTATTCTTGGACCGGAATTTGATTTATATGAAGTGTATGTGGAACCACCATGATTGAAATGTGAGTTTGAAGCTTTTGAGAATAAATTTGCTTCTATGCCTGCTGCTGTGTGTTGTTGCTGTTGCGTGCGTGTGTGCTGCGTGTTGCTGTATTTATTTCCTTGCCTTTGGTTGTTGGTTTGTTGCGGTTTTGTTTCTTGATGAGGTCCCCTGCTGTTGCTGCATGAGAGAGGAGAAAGAACAGGGCAGCAGTTGTTGTTGTTGGTCGCGCTGGTGTGTGGTTGTGTCCCCGGGTGGGGACACCTCAGGCAGAAGGTACTGCCTTCCCCATGCCTGGCCGGGGACTTTTGCTTGCATTTCTTTCCCCGGGCGGATAGTGCCATGCTTTGCTGCTTCTTCTTTTTTTTCCTTTTGCTGCTGATGTATTTGTGCGTATAAATATGTATATAGTTGCTGCATCTTTTCTTGTTTTGCTGTAATATGTGTGTACGTGTATATATAGTGGTGTATGTGGTTGGTTTATATATATATATTTGTTGTGTGTGCATGGTGTATTATATATATAATATATAATATGCATGGCTTATATATATATATATATATATATTATTATATAGTACATGCACTTATATATATATATGGTTGCATGCATATTGTAGTGTGTGTGTGTGCTTATTATTTACATGTGCATGCATGTATACTATTGTATATACATATTTATTTATGAATTATTTTATTTCATGCATGATTATTAAATTTTAATCTATTACTCATAATTACATATGGTACAATATGTTATTTAAATGCATGATGAATGTTTGCATTATGTTGTAATATTATAAAGTACATTATATATTTTAAGTATTATTTAATTTATTTCAATTTTAGAATATAATTATTATTTATTTCGTATTATTTAATTACCGATCATGACTTGAATGTTTTTATTTGTCTAATTTCTAATTGTAAATGTGAAATAGTATGTGTTATGTAACATCCCGGTCGTCCGGCTCTCCATGTACGTTGTAACGAGAGTGTTATATACGTATGCATTTAAATTATTTAAGTACGCACTTATTTGACGTTTTAATGTTTATTTGATTAATTGAATTTATTTGAATGTTTATGCCTATTTGCTAAAGAACTTGATCTATATGCGTTCGATTTCAATTCCGATTTTTGCGAGCACTTGGCATGCGTGAATTATGTGAGTTATTAACTTGTTGTTATGCTCGTTTTGTGTTTTTAGGTTTGTTTGATTTGGCTTTGTGTTCGTTTTGTTTTTCGGAACATAGAGGATGGTTAAAGGGCATTTAGTGCATCTCGGGTTCCGGGTGGCGTATCTTGAGCTAGGGAATTCGGATTCGAATTTCGGAAGAGGCGTTGGACTCGTAATAAAGAAAAGAAACCAAAGAATCAAGATTTATATTTTTCTAAGCTGATTTGAACCTCCGAAGATCGACCGAAACAAGTACTTTGTGCTAAAAGCCCTCATCTTTGACTAGTCTTCACTTGTGGGACCACCATTAACCGAACCAAGCCTTAACCATGACTTTATACACTTGAGTTAAGCCCCTTTTCTCCCTCACCTCAACCATTTCGAACCAAACCCAAGAAAGGAAGAGAAAAAGGCTCCCCAACATCAGCTCCAAAGAGAAACAAAGGAAGGAAGAAGCAACTATTCACCTTTGAAGATTTTGAGTTCATAGCTTTACCATTTCTTCTCCAATCAAAGAAGTAAATCCATTTTTTACATCTCCATGTCTATATGGTTCATTTAAGTCCAATTTGCTGAGTTTTCACCATGGATTGCATGAGTTTGGGTGTATATTGTGAATAGTAAGGGTTTGGCATGTTTAGTTGAATTTGGAGTGATGTTGTGTAGATTTCTTGAAAGTTATGCATCCTAATTGGTCTTAAGACATCATATAATAAGTGTATGGTTGGAATTTACATGAAAGTCTTTGATTCATTAGGTTTCATTTTGAGTTTTGAAACTTTTGGCATGAACATGAATATATGCAGCTCCCTTGCATTCCTCCTTGTATATCCTCACATATGCATGAGTTTATGACTTGATATGGTATGCATTTGGTTGAGTTTTGAGTTGATTTCATGCATTTTGGCCTCCCACTTCGTTCTTGCCTTGTTTTTGCTTCGTTTTACTGCTGGAGAGTGATCCACGGGCGTGGATTTTGATCCACAGCCGTGGATTTGTGTCTAGAAACTTGGGATTTTTTGCAAGAAGAATCCACAGGCGTGGATTTTTGTACATGGAGAAATCCACGGCCGTGGATCCTTCTCTGTTTTCAGCCTGTGTTTGTTTTGTTTGGTTTACCCCTCAAACGAACTCTGATTTATCTAATTTTTGAACCCACGAGAACCTCTTGAAGTCTAAAATATTCTCCAATTGGAATTTCCTAAATATCTTTTCCCATTTGTGAGATATAATCAATTCTTTTTGGTGTCGCCACTTCTTTGGAAATCTGAGCTCATCCAACTTCGGGCCTATGCCATTTTCACCTTGCTTCAAACCATAATTTGAGCCATATATCATTTGAAAGGTCTATTTCTCTCGTTTCTTATCCAACCAACCAAACTCAATTCCCATTTCTTAAACATAAGATATTCTCAATTTTCCACAGCCTATAGAATTTCCAGTTTTGACCTCTTTTCGCCAGGAGCCACCCTTTTTGTGTTTTCTTCCATTTTGCTTGTACTTTTCCAACTTGTTTATTTTGTATTTATGTGTGATTGAGCTAATATGCTTTATGTTTTGCATTTATGTTATGACTTCAACTTTTGTATATGTATATGAAGTTGATTGCTCGACGTGCTTTCTCTTGTTAACTCTTATGCATCATTTGCATCATATGCACTTGCCGAGCGCATATTTGGTACATTTTGAGTCTAAGAGTATCCCTTGTCGTTTCTTTTGTTCAGCCCTTGGTCCCGTGGGTAGCAAGGAAGTTTCCTATGCGTCCGTTTACGTCCGTTGCATATCCTTTTGCTCCACTTACGTGGAAAGGTGAGGTTTTGTTCTTTTAGTTAATATGACCTACAACCCTAATTTGTATTTTGAACCCACATGCGATCTATATATATATGTACATCAATACGTGTTGAATAAGTATTTCGTGGGAATTGTCCCGTTTTGTCGTGAGCCTTTGAAAACTCTTTTATACGTATATACACTCTATTTTCGTTGCTCTCTTGAAAAGATATGGTAAGTGTGTGTGTGTAAGCGAGATAAGCTTTGTGATAAGTTTAAGTATAAGTTTAGGCCCCGGAGGACTGGTATGTGATCTCGGGTCGTCCATGGGGTCGCCGAGCTCTCTCATGAACATAACTCCACAAAAGGGAGGCTTAGCCCATCCTCGGGAGGTCAATGGGAAGGCGGGTCTTCTTGAGCCGACGGTGTGCTACGTGACCCGTCGAAGGAGTGGGCGGATCCCCAGTCTCGTTAAGTTTATAAGTTGGGTTGAGGGGTAGCTCCTCTCTCCCCAAACGGTGTTTAGGTAGGATTGATTTATGAGTTTTGCTTATGTTATGGAGTAAGTGGGTTGGAATTCATTCTCGCCGAGTTAGTTATGCTTTGTTTATGGTTATGAAATGGGGGTGGATTTCTAAACTTTAAAACTTGGTTGATTTTAGCCTTCCGCCTTAAACCCTTTTCCTTATACATAGTACCACGGGATAAAATATTTTACATTGCAAAAACCCCACCCGGTTCATAAACCCCCTTCATCCTGGATTATGCTTTGTTCTTATATATATACGTATGGGTGCGTGTGTTAGCCCCCTCACCAGTCTTTAGGACTCTCGTTGTTGTTTACCCTTTTACCCCCTTTTTGAGTTACAGGTGCTTGGAGGTTGAGCTAGGTGGTTGTCTTCTGTCGTGGTTGTGGATAGCTCGAGTCCCACGCATTGTATTTTCGTTTCCTTACGCATTTTGCTAGTTTTGAAATATGTATAAACTTATGCTTTAGAATTTTGGATTTTGGATTATTGTATGACTTAATTTGGCCCGGGTTGGGCATGACATGTTTAATTATTTTAGTTACCCTTAGTTGGAAAGCATTTATGTTTGGCTATTTGAAATCCTGATGCTTCTGCATTCGTTATGTATTTTTATTGCGCATTCTGAGCAGGGTCTAGACCGCCTAGCTTAGGTTGTGTTTTGTTCGTCACCCGTTCACCATGGATTGATGCGTGGGCGGAGTCCCTATTTCGTTTCACGTGTCAGGCTATGGTGCGGGGGATGTGGCGCCCTTCGCTTCGGGGTATTACTTCCTTGCCTGGTATTAGAGCTCTAGGTTGCAAAATCGGAGCTTTAGTGTCGTGTCGGGTTTGTCTTGGTCGTTCGGCTTAGGATTTTGTGTTTGTTTGCATTCATTCTCATCCCTACGTGACTTACTTGATTTTAATTGTATTAATTATTTAAACGAACATGCGCTAAACCCTTTTATGCATCGATATTTTCTTGAATTGTGGTTCTTATTCAGGAGGTCATCTCAACACACAACCATGGAAGAAGAAGAAATACCGTCGATATACCAAGAATTCCGGAATTACAACCCTCCTATGTGGTTTGGATGGATGATGTGAAGGCCGAACAATGGATTACCGAAATTTTATGGATTTGGGATACTCTATCGGGAACATCACAAGACAAAGTGAATTGCACTTCCCATTTACCTTAAGGACAAGCTTCAATTTGGTTTAAGGAAATAAGATTGTGGTTTAAGAGATCCGGGGAGGAGTTCACATAGGAGAATTTTATCCCGGAATTCCACGACAAATACATTCCTTCGAGTGCAAGAGTAAAGAGATTTCAAGAATTTTTGGACCTTCAACGAGATTTAAAGATGGCCGAAAATTACATGGAGTAACTAGAGAGATTGGGCCCGTATGCCATACCGGTTATTAGTAACTACCGACTTAAGGCCCAAAATTTCATGCAAGCACTCAAGGGTGAAACCCAATAAACCTTCTCTACTTCAACGGTCAACCATTGGTTAGAGGCAATGAAAAAGTTGGTTCAACGCGAGATGGATAAGCAATATCCGAAATCCCGCACTCTTCAATTGGGACAAGAATCCGGTTCGAGCTCAAGTTTGGGCAAGAGACCGGTACCATAAGAAAAGCCTCATGATTCTCAAGATGTTAAACCCTCCAAGAATAAGAAGAAGCCACGACAGTTGGTAGAAACCAACTCCGGAGCTTACTCCAGCGGCTCCAATTCGATGTGCTTATTGTGAGGGTCCGAATCACATGGAAGAACAATGCCGGAAGAAGTTAGGTGCGTGCTTTAGATGTGGCGAGATTGGACACATGGTGAATGGTTGTCCATACAAATTCAAGCCAAGACCTTCAATGAACCGTAACTCCGGGATCCCAATTTCAACCCAAGCCCAAGGCAATAGTAACCCCACTACTTCTGTGAGAGGTACACGAAGCATTCATGGCATTTCATGCATACATATTTTGATCTTGGGGAAACCCAGTTACTTGCTTGAATGGACCCCCTTAATTGTTTCTTATTGCTTGTTACTTGTCGTTGTTGCTTTTGTTACTTTTGTTGTGGAACTCTCTTCTTGAAGAGGGTTAGAGAGTTGAGTGCCCGTGAGAGTGGTGAGTTGTGAGGGTCGAGCTGCTTCCGGTGAGCGGTTTGGAGGTGCTTAGGTCCCGTTGAGCTGGAAGTTGCTTTTAGGAGGTCCGTTCGGGGCTCAACAATATCTACGGGTGTTAGATTGAAGGCTAATCCGTTGATATTTCTTGTAGAAGAGCCGAGTTTTGCCTCAAGCAAGAAGTCTATCGTGTTAGCGGGGAATACTAGGTAATCTTCTTTAAGGAAGCCAACCCGTTGACATGTGGGACAATTAAGAGGCACGGTTTTGAGTGGGAAGAGGTGGTTGAAGAGAGTTACCCTTGGTAGTGGCTTTTGCCTAACCTGATTTACGAAGGCTACTTCGTTTCCAACCGAGGCATAAAGGATGGCCTTTGTTGTGTGTTGCTTGTAGAAGAGTTGTAGCCTACACCCTGAAAGTGTAAGGTCACGAGTAATCCCATTTATGGTTTGAAGTTGTTCGAGTTTTAGGGGATCGGTTGTAGTGGCACGAGAAGGATGTTATGGACATTGTGTAATAATGTTTATATGCCATAGGCTGAGGATTCTCCAACTACTCCCGAATCTTTAATTTGGGATGTGGGAGCGAATGACTAGGAATTTATGTCCGGTTTGCTAATTAAGGAGGTAATATCTTAGAAGCCTATGATCTCCGAGGTCAGAGGGTGGTAGTGGAAGCTTGGAGTTCAATTTATCTTCGAAGTCGTTTAATATCTCGCTTAGGACATGAGGATAGGTCCTTTTGATGGAGGGGAGTTTGTAACATCCCGCTCGTCCGGCTCTCCAGGTACGTTATAACGAGAGTGTTATATGCGCATTTAAATTATTTAATTACGCACTTATTTGACGTTTTAATGTTTATTTCATTAATCGAATTTATTTGAATGTTTATGCCTATTTGCTCAAGAACTTGATCTATATATTCGATTTCAATTCCGATTTTTGCGAGAACTTGGCATACGTGAATTATGTGAGTTATTAACTTGGTGTTATGCTCGTTTTGTGTTTTTTTTTTCCGTTTGATTTGGCTTTGTGTTCGTTTTATTTTTCGGAACCTAGAGGATGGTTAAAGGGCATTTAGCGCACCTCGGGTTCCGGGTGGCGTATTTTGAGCTAGGGAATTCGGATTCGAATTCCGGAATAGGCGTTGAACTCATAATGAAGAAAGGAAACCAAGGAATCAAGATTTATATTTCTAATCTGATTTGAAACTCCGAATATCAACCGAAACAAGTACCTTGCGCCAAAAGCCCTCTTCTTTGACTAGTCTTCACTTGTGGGACCACCATTAACCTAACCAAGCCTTAACCATGACTTTATAAACTTGATTTAAGCCCCTTTTATCCCTCACCTCAGCCATTTCGAACCAAACCCAAGAAAGGAAGAGAAAAAGGCTCCCCAACATCAGCTCCAACGAGAAACAAAGGAAGGAAGAAGCAACTATTCACCTTTGAAGATTTTGAGTTCGTAGCATTACCATTTCTTCTCCAATCAAAGAAGTAAATCCATTTTTGACATCTCAATGTCTATATGGTTCATTTAAGTCCAATTTGATGAGTTTTCACCATGGATTGCAGGAGTTGGGTGTATATTGTGAATAGTAAGATTTTGGCATGTTTGGTTGAATTTGGAGTGATGTTGTGTAGATTTCTCGAAAGTTATGCATCCTAATTAGTCTTCAGACATCATATAATAAGTGTATGGTTGGAATTTGCATGAAAGTCTTGGATTCATTAGGTTTCATTTTGAGTTTTGAAACTTTTGGCATGAACATGACTATATGCACCTCCCTTGCATTCCTCCTTGTATATCCTCATTTATGCATGAGTTTATGAGTTTATATGGTATGCATTTGGTTGAGTTCTGAGTGGATTACATTCATTTTGGCCTCCCACTTCGTTCTTGCCTTGTTTTTACTTCGTTTTGCTGCTGGAGAGTGATCCACGGGCGTGGATTTTGATCCACGGTCGTGGATTTGTGTCGACAAACTTGGGATTTTCGGCAAGAAGAATCCACGGGCGTGGATTTTTGCACATGGAGAAATCCACGGCCGTGGATCCTTCTCTGTTTTCAGCTTGAGTTTTTTTTGTTTCGTTTACCCCTCAAACGATCTCTCATTTACCTGATTTTTGAACCCACGAAAACCTCTTGAAGTCTAAAATATTCTCCAATTGGAATTTGCTAAATATCTTTTCCCATTTGTGAGATATAATCAACTCTTTTTGGTGTCGCCACTTCTTTGGAAATCTACGCTCATCCAACTTCGGGCTTACGCCATTTTCACCTCGCTTTGAACCATGATTTGAGCCATATACCATTTGAAAGGTCTATTTGTCTAGTTTCTTATCCAACCAACGAACTCATTTCCCATTTATTAAACACAACATATTCTCAGTTTTCCACAACCTATACGTTTCAAGAATTTCCAGTTTTGACCTCTTTTCGCCCGGAGCCACCCTTTTTGTGTTTTCTTCCATTTTGCTTGTGTTATGACTTCAACTATTGTATATGCATATGAACTTGATTGCTCGACGTGCTTTCTCTTGTTAACTCTTATGCATCATTTGCATCATCCGCACTTGCCGAGTGTATATTTGGTACATTTTGAGTCTAAGAGTATCCCTTGTAATTTCTTTTGTTTAGCTCTTGGTCTCGTGGGTAGTGGGGAAGTTCCCTAATTGTCCGTTTACATCCGTTGCATATCCTTTTGCTACACTTACGTGGAAAGGTGAGGTTTTGTTCTTTTAGTTAATATGACCTACAACCCTAATTTGTATTTTGAACCCGCATGCGATCTATATATATATGTATATCGATACGTGTTGAATAAGTATTTCGTGGGATTTGTCCCGTTTTGTCATGAGCCTTTGAAAAAGCTTTTATACGTATATACACTCTATTTTCGTTGCTCTCTTGAAAAGATTTGGTAAGTGTATGTGTGTAAGCGAGATAAGCTTTGTGATAAGTGTAAGTATAAGTTTGGGCCCCGGACGAGTGGTATGTGATCTCGGGTCGGCCATGGGGTCGCCGAGCTCTCTCATCAACATAACTCCACAAAAGGGAGGCTTAGCCCATCCTCAGGAGGTCGAGGGGAAGGCGGGTCTTCTTGAGCCGATGGTCTGCTATGTGACCCATCGAAGGAGCAGGCAGATCCCCCGTCTCATTAAGTTTATAAGTGGGGTTGAGGGGTAGCTCCTCTCTTCCTAAACGGTGTTTAGGTGGGATTGATTTATGAGTTTTGCTTATGTTATGGAGTAAGTGGGTTGGAACTCGTTCTCGCCGAGTTACTTATGCTTTGTTTATGGTTATGAAATGGGCGTGGATTTCTAAACTTCAAAACTTGGTTGATTTTGGCCTTCGGCATTAAACCCTTTTCCTTATACGTAGTACCACGGGATAAAATGTTTTAGATTGCAAAAACCACACCCGGTTCATGAACCCCCTTCATCTTTGATTATGTTTTGTTCTTATATATATACGTATGGGTGCGTGTGTTAGCCCCTCACCAGTCTTTAGGACTGACCCTCGTTGTTGTTTCCCCTTTTCCCCCCTTTTTGAGTTGCAGGTGCTTGGAGGTTGAGCTAGGCGGTTGTCTTGTGTCGTGGTTGTGGATAGCTCGAGTCCCACGCATTGCATTTTCGTTTCCTTATGCATTTTGCTAGTTTTGAAATATGTGTCAACTTATGCTTTAGAATTTTGGATTTTGGATAATTGTATGACTTAATTTGGCCCGGGTTGGGCATGGCATGTTTAATTGTTTTAGTTACCCTTAGTTAGAAAGCATGTATGTTTGGCTATTTGAAATCCTGATGCTTTCGTATTTGTTATGAATTTTTATTGCGCACTCTGAGTACGGTCTAGACCGCCTAACTTAGGTTGTGTTTTGTTTGTCACCCGTTCGCCATGGCTTGATGCGTGGGCGGAGTCCCCATTTCGTTTCACGTGTCGGACTATGGTGCGGGGGATGTGGCGCCCTTCGCTCCGGGGTGTTACATGTTATGATTGTTATATGAAATTCTTGGTTTGAATTGATATGAAATGTGAAAATTATGAACATGATTGTGTTTGAGCACTTCCTTTAATGAATGAATTGCTTGTTTATATGCCTTAAAGACGTTAATAGTGCCCATGAACATGTTCATGACATAGTATCATCTTTTATGCATTCATATCATGTGCATAGCATTACCGTGCGTTATATGTGGTTCATATGGAGTCTTGAGTCTCACATTTGCACAGTGTCAATTCTTTTACAGTTTTCTCCAGGGCGGAGACGTGCCGGGTTCATAGGTTACTTTCAAGCCTTCTTTTCTTCTTGGTATTGTTCGGTAAGGTGTATCAGGTGGGTTTCTCTTCTATTAGTTACAATGACCCGATATATCCCTTATGTGAAAGTTTTGAGCCAAAGTATTGTACTTATATATCGAGTCTTTTCAAAAGTGTCAATGATTTCCAACGTAAAAGGCCATTCTTTTATGTATCCCCACCTTATGATTTTTTGCGTGGACATGATTGTATTGTACGGGCCCAGGAACTTAGTATACGTGGCTATCCGGGGAGGCTAGGGCCAACGGTGATCTAGTATATTAGTTCTAACCAATTACGGCGAAACCGACCTCGTTAAGGAGTTTTTGACGAGGAAAGGCTAACCGGGTGGGGAGGATTCATGTACCTCACTTGCCACATTGATATGTTTAGGTGGCTGGGTCTTGCAAGCCCGTCCACCACCCGGAGGAAAAAGGTGTAAGTGTTTATGTTTATGAATGATAATGGTTATTATTGATTATGAATAAATATGTATGAATGTGTATGATCGCTAATGTAAATATTGAATTGATATGCACACACGAGGAGCAGGTTGGAGATATTCGCCCACCCGCCAGGGCTCACGTACTGACCTCATGAATGTAATGAAATGAATGAATTTGATGGTTGTAATCCCGAGCGTTGTTTTCCTTTGTTTTACCCACTTGGGAAATATCTTAAAAACCTCGCACGGGATTATAGCGTACATGTGTAGGTGTTTAAATTCTACGATATTATATATGTTATACCCTGGTTTATACCTACTAGTCTCTTATAGACTGAACCTAGCTTTGTTTTCAGTTCTTGTAGGTTTTGCAGTGCTAGGCGGGATTCTGAGTCTGTCAAGTTCTGTGTCTAAGTTTGAGTCACTTCACGCATACTGTATATTGGATAAGTTGTCCAAGAATGTATGAATTGTTAAGTTGCTATGAATTCGGGGCAGGCTTCTAGGGATAGATTGAACTCGTGAATTATGAATTATGATTTATGTTTATGTTTGAATTTCGGGATTAGGTGTCTATGCTAGTTTAACCCGTCTTTTTTGTTTTCACTGTGATTGGTTATACGCTTTGCTTCCGCAGCTACTATTGTTTTGTTGGTTGGTTATTTCGTTTCGGTGGTTTAGTTCCCGCCTAGCATAGCGAGTGAGTGAGTCCCCGTTCGCCGTGATTCGGCACGTGTATGGACTTTCCATTTCATATGCGGGTCGGGTCCCGGTGCGGGGGATGTGGTTCCTTCCCTCTGGGGTGCTACATCCTTAAGTGGTAACAGTGCCCCAGGTTGCAAAACCTGGGTTCTCGTGTCGTTATTGAGTCAGTTTAGGTCGTACGACATAGGAACAACTTGGCAACGTGTGCATTGCGTTGAATTTTCATGGTTAAATTGTTACTAATTGCTCGAAATTTCTTGTTATATAGGATCTACTTTCAATTTTGTTGCTTTCGGTGTTGCATTTGCATTTTATATGTGTTGATCGATCTAGATATGTGCCATAAGCATATGCTAATCCCCATGCATCTATATTCGAGTGGAATCTTTGGTTATAGGTTATTGTCACGCTAATAAAGCTATTATCAACCTCAACAACGGGTTCTTTCTATCAAACTAATGAAGAGGTTATGGAATTAAGGGATTAAAAAGTTGTGTGTTGACCCTTCAAGGCTATCAACATGGAGATATATTTCGTTACTCAACATCGTGATAAAAGGTGGGGTTACCTACAAAGATCCGGGGATCGTGGTCTTTTCTAAATGGAACCATGTTCGTTGGTGTCCTTACAATGGTACATTCATGTTTCTTCATTATTCAAAAGCCACATTGGTAGAAAGGTTAAGACCGAAACTATATGAGAGGATGTCAGTTCTCAGTAATACCTTGGAGATCAACGATTAAGATGCAAAACCTATGGTTCGGTTTTGTGGGGTTCTAAGGGTAGTAGCTTTACTCGGGTTGAAGGCCGTGTTTTGCAAACTCTTAAATTTAATGTCAAGGGAGAAGATCTCTTCGCTAGGAATTGAAGGTAAGATTTGGAATACAAGACCGATATTAGAGAGGTTTCTAAGTTTTGTGTTGGTCGGTGAAGATTGTTAAGATAGTGGATCATTCATTCAAGGGAGAAGTGAAGAAAATTTTGAATGTATTTTAGGTTCAAGGATTTTATCAACGAGGAGACGAAGACCCTCAAGAGAACTCATGTTTGGTTAAGGAAGAAGTTGGATTGGAAGGAGTTAGTGAGTACCGATAAATATAGCGATTTTAAGATCATGGAAAGCCGAGATGCTAAAGGTTCTATCTTCGGTAGGATTGAAGTCTGCTTTCCAGACTTAAGCTGAATCGTCAGGTTGTGAGTTTGAATTGGGAGACATGGAGTAACAAATGGAAGTGATAATGAAAGCCAAAGAGTTGTTGAAGGGAAATTATGTGCTCAAGTGTAAGCAATTGGAAGATGAGTTCATCCAATTATTGAATTCATAAAGAATACTTAAGGGAACCTTGAGCAGGGAGACAACTAAGGGCAAGATTTGGAACATCATTTGGGATCAATCATTGAAGGGAGTCAAGATGCCGATTCCATGGGCATAGAAGAAGTTGGGTTCAAGGGATTTCAATTTCGGATCGCGGGAACACATAAGTGGATAAAAGGAAACTTTGAAGATCTAGAAGAATATTGGTTCAAGAGATCTTGATCTCGGGCCATGGAGATTTGAGGACTATGGGGAAGCAAGCCAGTATTTGGGAAGCATCATCAACGATGGAACAATGTTCAGCCTTATGACTTATGCTCACAACATCGAGATCAAAGGACAAGGCGTCATGCTAAAGACACCACTACGGTGATAGGTTCAATGCATTCATAGCACGTGCACCATGCATCGCAAATTAGTTATTTAAATTCTTATTATATGCGTTTTAATACTTTAATTGTTAAATTATTGTTGCATACTTGATTGTTGAATTATGTGCCTTGATGTTGCATTTCCTTTGTTTAAAATATCTACTATATGCATTTATCATCTTAACCCAGTACACATCATTTTAGTGTTTACTTGTTAGGATTTCGCCCGTTTAATACTTTCACTATTACTTCGATCAAAGCTCTGTTGAACAAAGTGAGGAAGAACATTTTGGGTTGATAGAGTGGGACAAAGATGTTAGTGGATGGTTTCAGGAGATATAAATTGGATGAGACAAGATAGGGAATTTAATGGAGTTAAACAGGAGTTTGGGAAGCAAAGGAGAAACGGTCGTTGCTCCAATCAAGCACTTTAAAGTGAACGTGAACTAAGCCCTCAAACACATTTTCTACCTAGAGTTGTTCGTCCTAAGGAAATAAGTTTAGGGAGACTAGGAATTCTTTTTAAGGGGGAGAGCATGACCAAGAGACAAACTTAAGATTTAAGGTTATGCTCGGAGAGTATTTTAGTAGGAGCAACGGCAAATGCAAACCATAAACGATATGGAAGTTCGAGTGATGGTGATAGGGAAAGGATAAAACGGTCTTAACGATGGAACCATCAAAAGGAAAGTGAAATCACTATACTAAGCTCGAAGATTGCTAGGCATATCCATAGTACGGTGTTGAATTTCTGAAGATGATGGAATTATGAGGGAACTTATGTGAACTCCTATCAGTGTTGGTAAAAGGAAACCGAATCAAGCTGTATATAGCAGGAGGGTGTCAATATAGGTTTATCCAATTAAGTGTAAAAGAGGTTCGGATGACACATAACAAAGCGAATAATATTAAATCACCTGTCGTTTTTCTATGATAATCTGAGAGGAATCGAAAGGGGATTCATTGAAGGACTTGGATCAAACTTCAAGAATTATAAGGAATGTTTTACTTTTAAATAGGGAATTGAATGGGCCGGAACCAAATGCTTGGCTATAGGCTTGAAGAGAATAAAGGGATAACTTGAATAAGAGTTGGGAAAGAATCCCCGAGAAGATTCATCGGACTCTAGGAATCGATGGTTTTAACTTAATTGAGGAAGAATTCATGAAGGAGAAAACCGTGGTGGGAACGATCATGAGATAGGAATCGAACTTAGGGTCTTGAAAGTAGTTGACCTTGAGTATGGTGAATTCGGGCATCGACAAGGATAGAAGATTCAAACACGATTCATGGAAGGAATGTTCCGATGATATGTACGATAAAGCAGAGTTCGACTGGTTGGAAGAGTTAGTCATGTCAAGGGAAGATGTAGAGGTCAAGGGTGAAGAGTTAGAGAAGGAAGTGAGCACTATCCTAAGAGTTAATTGAATTCCAAGGAATCCGCTAAATTGAAGAAGGTGATCAAAGTGTAAGGGTCAAAGTAGGATCAGTCGAGAGTTGTCTTCTCTTCAATCGGACACTCGTATGAAGGGTATTAAAGATAAGTCAAGAGCCAAGCCAGCTTTAGGGTCACATTATACAATTGGACCATGAATTAGTTAACTTCAAATTTCTCGACTACGGTGAACTGTACATAAAACATTCATGGCATATGCATACATGCAATTTAATTTAATTGATTTCTTAATGCTATATATCTTGTTAATTGATTATTTTCGTTGTTCCTTGTTATGTTTGTAATTACTGTTTATTACGTGTCCATGTGTGACCTACGTGATTGTTAATTATTGTAAATCGTGTTTTGATATCTTTTACTTCTTCTTGGTGTTTTCTTTTTACTGCTTTCGACAGACGGGGTTCTCTCATTGTTGTTCAAGAGACGGGGTTCTCTCATTGTTATTCGAGAGACGGGGTTCTCTCTTTGTTGTTTGAGAGACGGGGTTCTCTCCTTGTTGCTTGTGAGAGACGGGGTTCTCTCCTTGTTGCTTGTGAGAGACGGGGTGCTCTCATTAATTGTTTCCAGGCGAACAGTGAATCTCAGGACAGATTCTTTTAAGGGGGACAGATTGTAAGGCTCCAACTTTTCAGTCGTACAGGTATGACGTATGTGTTTACCAATTTGCACGAATTAATTATAACACCCCGCTCGTCCGACGTATAAGGTACGCCACGTTCCAACTTTATTATATGTCTAATTATATTATTTTGTGTTTTGTCTGGCCCTATTTTGAACTCTTTTAGAGTTTAGGGGCCTGTTTGTAATTTTCTCTTTTTCGAGGTTATTCGGTCATTTCTCGTTCGGTCGAGAGTTCGACCTCTTTGACCCCTCTTTTGCGTTCGGGGCATCGAGACGAGTCCGTAGACTCTAAGTTTGCCCCATTCTGACTCCGTTAGCCCGTTCTTTCGATCGTTTTCGTGTACGAAGACCCGAGATATAATACCCCGGATCCTCGTAATTCGTGCCAAATGCAGCAGACCTCAGCCTGCTCTCTTCTCTCTCCCGCTTCAACGTTTCACACACATTGAAGGTGTGGAAACATGCACAACTCCAAACTCGGTCTGTACTCGACGGAATTTGACGAACCAATAGTCGATTTCGACGAGCTCGACGAGCCCGACACGATGATACCAGTTTCGTGGCCTGAGAATGGCTGACGGCGGCGCAGTGGTGGTCCGAAGGTGGCGGGTTGCGCCACCTCATCGCCGGCGACAATCCGGCGACCTTCGCCGGCCAACAACCACCCAACCTTATGTTTTCCGACACGCTGGTGACGTTTCCGGCCTCGGTTCGACGCAAAAACCACCGCAGGTGGCGGTTCCGGCGAGTTGCAGTGCGGCGGCGTTTGGTGGCGGGTTTGGTGCTCCGATCGTTGTCCGGCAACGGGACTTGAGGGGAAAGACACAGGACGACGTGCTGAGTTGGTTGAGGTCAGTCCCGCCACCTGAATTTCGTCGGAGCGGCGGCTGCAGAGCAGCAGTGGTGGCGCGACGGTGCTTCGTGGCGGCGGACATCTTCGGTGACTTTTTCCGACGAACAGCATAGGGGTTTCAAAGAGCACATCACGGGTAAGCCAATGCCTCTTTCGGATTCGATTTTCGTTCACCGGTTTGGAAGTAATTTCGATTTGAAGGTTTTAGGGTTTCGTGTTGTTAGATTTGGAATTGGAGGAGTTTGGGTTGGAATTTGCAGAAATTGATCGAGGATTTGGATTGAGCACGACGAATCCTTGCACGGGTGATTTTTCAGGATTTTTCCGGCACGCTCCGGTGGCGGCCGAGAGGCGGCCCGCCACTGTTCCGGCGGCTCCGGTGGCGGCATTCCGGCGGGCTTCGGACAGTTTGTCCGCCTCGTTGTGGTGAGTCCAACGCCACTTCCCGTTCGTCAATCGGACCCTCGGTTTATTTGTTACGAATTTATTTGTGTATTTGGGACTTATTTGATTTAATTGTTTTAATGGGAATTAATGCCATATACTTAGAATTGTCGATCGGAATGAATTCCAATGAATATGAAATCATGTATTAAATGAAATGTAATATGTATTGATGCTTTGAATTGTGAATTGAACCCCGTTATGCCGAATTGTATTAGTTGTTAATTGTTTTAACATGTAATTCGCTCTTGTATGCTCGATAAATTGATGAATATGCATTGTATGGTATTTGGAAATATGTAATGAATAATGAATGTATGATTTCATGATTGTTGTTGATAATAGTTTCGTTTCATGCCATTAGATTTAATATAGCCCTTGTAGAAGGGATGTTTATGTAATTTTAGAAAATGTAAATTTGTATAACTTGAATTAATTGAAAATTATCATTTTCAAGAAACAGTATTGATCCAACATATTCGTATTTCAAACAAAAACCAAGAATACATAACTATCATCCAAATTCAAGAAATTTCGGTCAAAATTCATAAAACAGTAAAGATACAATAAGAACGTTGCAAGGTGGCTCTGATGCCACTTGTTGGAAAACAATAGAGTAAACGCAGCGGAAGTTTAAAAATTTTCCACAAAGTAGATCTAAAAGACTTGCAATGTTCGTATCGTAACGTTGGGACTCAAGAAACTCACACGAATTGAAGCTTTCTTGAAACGTATCGAACCGCCCTCAAACGTTCTTCATGCGGCATGAAAATCCCCGTTTCTTGGTTCTTTCTTCGAGATTCCAAAGTAGAAATCCTCTAGAGTAATAATCAACGCCAACCTAGATTCAAATCATGTTAGTGAGTATGCTAGTACTGTAACATGCGTATTAAAGAAACAAGAAACGAGAAATAGAGAGCAAGAGAATTATCCCCAAATTCCATGAAGGTTGGACGTGATTCTCAAATCACGTGTAGTCCAAAAATTCGAACCCCTAGTCCCTTTTATAGGCTAGGGTTCGAAACCCTAATCCCATGTAGGAGATGGTCTCCTACTTTGACTTTTCTCCTATTCTTTCTTTCTCTCCAAGTAAATAATATCTTATCTAATATAAGATATTTATTTTATAGAAAAAGAGCTCCTAACTAATTTAGGAGTATTTAATTATTCTAGTAATAATTAAATATCGTATCCTAATACTTTATTAGAATAATAAAATTGAAGATATTTATTTATTCTAATCAAATTAGAACTAAATAATTAAATACTTTGAATTAATTCTCCAATCAATTCCATCAATGTAACAGCCCTAACCTGGGCCGAGTTGGAAAAGGTAAGTAAAGGGTTAACCAAAAGCGTTTATAATCTCGTTCCTCTCACGCATTGTATTTTATGTGAATTATGTGCCTTTATGTACATTTTACTTCCTTTATTGAGCAAATATATCAGTATCATCCCATGAAAACCACAGGGGGCGTGACACTCAATTCTTTTTAGTACCTGAACCTATTCCTTGTGTCTCAAAACTTTTTCTGAAAATTATAGGACGAAAATTCCAAAAATGCCTTTGAGTTCTTAAATTTTGCCTGAAATTCTAGATTATCTCTCGAGACACTTTACTTACCCAATATCATAACCAAGTGAATCCTTGCATTATTTCATGAATGTTAATATCTTTCGTGAACCCTAGTTCCCATCCTAGCTCCCGTAGTATCGAAAACCGTCCAAAAACCCTAGTTACTATTTATATAGTAAACAACTTTTTATTCGATCACTTTTTGCTATTCAATATTATAGTCAAAATGATCATTGAATGATTTTATGAATTGCCACATTTTTACCAAAACCAAATTCTAATCTTAGCTCGTTCCACAAACATTTTTCTATTTAATTTTATTATTTTTACTATAAGCGTTTAACTTATGTTTAAAATTTCGAATAATACTTAAAATATTTCTCGAATTTTTCTACAATTCATGACCACCATCTCGACTTTCAAATCTTATCCTAGCTTCGTTTTATACAATTTTGAGGATTTTCAAGATCTTTAAAGTCTATAATTTTTAAACGAAATATGTTTATAATCATTCCGAAGCTCATTTCTCACTCGTTCTTTCACTATTTTCACTACTTCAAGCTCTCATATCTAAACTTTAGAATAAATTTCATATTATTTTATAATTATTTTTATTAAATTATGACATCATCATGGATGACGTCACTTACTAAAATTAGAAAGTTAAAATATATGATCTAAAATCCTACACATTTCCTACATATTCTCTACATATTCCTTATGATTCCTAACCCTACACATTTCCTTCCTAAATAGAATGCAAGATGTAGGATCTTAAAATCTTCCACATTTCCTACATAATTTGCATACACTTTTGTGAATAAAAATTCTCCACATTTCCTACATATTTTTAGAAATTGCTCTTAAGACCTTAAGTCCTACCTATAAATACCCCCCAAACCTCACATTGGCAAGACATAAAACACTCTCTCCTCCCCCTCCAAACCTCACGTCTACACCCCTCTCTCTTCAAGGTATGTTTCATTTATTTTATGCTTTATTTTATGCTTTATATTATATTTAAACTATGCAATTTAAATTATGTTTTATATGCTTTAAATTATGCTTAGAAATTCATGATTGGGAATAGTATTTCAATTCTAGATTACCGAATTTCCTGTAAATTTATTGTGACTCCTTGTTACAACATGCTTTAATTGTGCCGATTCATGTGTCTCATTAGTATAGAAAGAACTTAGTTCTCTAAGTCCGTAGTAGTTCACTACTTTCAGGAACTAGGTCTAGACAGTGGAACCCTGAATACTTTACTTGATTCCGTATCGTAGCAGGTGAGGTTTAAAAATATTTTTCAACTGGGACCATGGGTCCACCTATAAGATATTTTATAATTTATCCTAATAAGGGTTCAGTCTTATTTTTCCTAATGATAGTATTATCTCATTCCTCGGAAAATATCTGATATATAGATATCTATTATCCTATTATACAAAACAAAATCCTTGTTACAAATAGTAACCGTTTTGGTGAGTATTGATATAATGTAACTCTATTCTGTATTTAAAATGTAAGATCTACATTTGTATTTGTATCTGTTGGGCCCTGTGGTATGGTAGAACTAATAGCCGGGTGGCTGTGATGCCCCGATATTTCGGCCGTCCAGGTATGACGTACGAGTTTATCAATTTGCGCGAATTAATTGTTTATAAGTATTTTATATATTTAATTTTATAATTAATTATAATTAATTGTTTAATTGATATCAAATTATTTTATATTATTTTGTTAAAAGTGGTTACTGTTTATTTTATTTATTTATTTTGATTCGTTAAAATGAATTTATTTTATTTTATAAATATTTGAATTATTTGACTTTAATTGAATTCTTGAACTATATGCGCATGTGTGACATGTTTGTGTGTCGTTTCTATATGAGTTGAATTCGGAATTTCGTGGAAATTTATTATGTTGTAGATTTATGTGTTATGAACATGTTCATATGCTCCTTTCATGTTTTTGATCTCGATTATTGTTGTAACGAATTTATTTTGTTTTTGGAATCCAACACGAGGCTAATGAGCAATTAGCGCACCCTTGGTTCCGTATGTGATATCTTGAGCTTCGGAACTCGGATTCGAGTTCCGTCAACTTAGTTTAACTCGTAACAAAAATTTGGCTTTAATGAACTTAACCTCATATTTTTCCAAAATTATTTGAACCTCCGAAATTCAACCGAAATGTATTACGTTCTCCAAAACTGCCACATCTCACCAAAATCGCCATATCTTTCACAAACCTTGACCAAATTAACCATGGTTGGATTCCTTAGAACCCTAGTTCAACCCTCTATCATCTCTTAACCATCCCCAACCGAACCAACCCTCGCACTTAGAAAAAAACTCAGGAAAACCCCTGCTCTCCAGTTTTCCCGTCACCTTGCAATCCTTGGAGATTTTGGAGCTCAAATCTCTTCCAACCTTCATCCAATCCACAAGGTGAGTTTAGGGTTACGTTATACATTCATTATGAGTCATTTTGAACCATGCATCCCCAATTTTGAGCATGAATAGTTACGGGTTTGTGTAGATTTATGTGTATCTTGCTCGTTTTTGCTCCAATTCTTGATCCGTGAAGTACTATGTTCTCCTTGATGTATCCTTGATCCATTTCTTACCATTTATTTGATGTGTATGTTGAATTTGAAGCTCCACCAATGTTGAATCTTTGAGATTTTTGAAGCTTTTGGGTTACGTGTTGTGTTCTTGTTTTTGCCGGTTGGGTTGTGTGCTTTGTGGGGATCTTTTGCTGCGTTTTTCTTGCTTTAATTGTTACATACATGGCCTGAGTGTTTCCCTTCTTTTGTTGCTTCTTTCCTTGGTCCAATTCGTTGCTGCAACTGCTGGTTTTCCAAAGAAGAAAGACAACTTGGCCGTCTCCAAATTCAATGAAAAATGGGCGAGGCCGTGTTGATGTTTCGACGTGGCTGCCATTTTATTTTCAAATCGGTCACGGCCGTGTCCATTTTGAACTGAAAACCAATATGGCCGTGTCCTACTTTCGATTTGTGAATTTCTTGAATTTAATTAGCTGCCTGGTAAAGGACTTTGCATGTTCACGTTTGGGGTAAGTTTTGCATGCATGCTAGGGGTGTGTTGTTCGTGTATATATATATTAATATATGCATGCATGTTCTATGTTTGTTAGTGTTTGCATACATGTCTGTGTGTAATAATATATAGAGCATATATAATATAGTGTGCATGTATTTTAATGTATGTGTACGTATAAATATAGATATGCATATTTGAATATTATATAATGTAAGTATGATTTATTTAGTATTATTTAATATATTGTAATTATTCTATGATTTTGGAATTAATTGTTACCTATTTCATGTTCTTATCTAATTTCCGATCTTGACTTCAATGTCTTTATTTGTCAATTCTCTAATTGTAAAAATAATATACTACGTGTTATGATCGTTATATGAAATTCTTGGATTAATTTGTATGAAATGTGAAATTCATAACTCGAATGAATATGAAGCTTTTAATATCGAATGAATGACTTTTCTAGATGATTTAAATGCATTAATAGTGAAAATGAAGTTGTTCATGACACAATATCATCTTTTATGCATTCAGATCCTGTTCATTACATCGCCGAACGTCTTATATGGTCATTTGAGTTGCACTTCGCTTTCTTTGCACAGATCCGGGTCTAGTTGGAGACGAGGGCGAGCAGTGAGGCTCTTCTTGCTATTTCTTTTGTCTTTCAAGGTGGGCTTCTCTACTACTTAGTTAAATGACCTAATATAACCCAATTTAAAACGTTTTAAGCCAAATTTATATATAGATATATCGAGTCTTTCAGAAAGTCTATGATTTTAATGTTAAGCCTTTTCTTTATTCACACCCTACCTAAATATTTTTGCGAGTATTGATTGATTGCACTGATTGGGGCCCGAAACTTAGTGTACGTGGCTAACTGGGGAAGCACGGGCTGACGGTGAACTGGTTCACTAGTTTCTCCAAACCACTGAGTCCGGAACTCGCTAGGAGATTATCGAGGAAAGGAAGCTGAGCGCCTTTGGGGAACTCATGAAACCCCTCTGGCCAATGACTACGGTGGCCGGGCTTTGCAAACCTGTCCACCGCCCGGAGGAAAAAGGGAATTATTTGAATGATTATGAATGATCGAAAGATTATGATTGATCGAATGATTGAGCACGGAAGAATGTATGCATGGCCATATAATTAAAACTTTAATGATTACACGAGGTGGAGGTTGGAGACTTAGCCTTCTCGCTGGGCTCACGTATAACGTATTGATTGATTAAATATGAGAGTTATAATCCTGTTTGATGACTTCTTGCTTACCCACTTGGGAAATTGTTTAAAACCTCTTTCGGGATTATAACATGTATGAATATGTTTAAATTCCAAATTATTTATATATTATGCCTCTTTTAGTACCCACCAGTCTCCTTTAGACTGAACCCGGTGTGTTTTCAGTTGTTTTGTGCAGATGTAAGTGGAGCTAGGCTGGAATTCGAGTCGGTGT
The DNA here is from genome assembly GCA_037501455.1 of Lantana camara. Taxonomy (NCBI): domain Eukaryota; kingdom Viridiplantae; phylum Streptophyta; class Magnoliopsida; order Lamiales; family Verbenaceae; genus Lantana; species Lantana camara. The sequence continues at coordinate 42,763,017 of CM074865.1, forward strand.
ATGTCTCGCATTTGTTTCTAGCTCTTCTTTTGGGTCTTACATGCACTTATATCTTTATTTATGACTCTTATGTATTATTTTGTGTCTCGAGCGTACTTGATTTGCCGTGATGGCACGTTAATGTTGTAAATACTCTATTTTGGAGATTAATTGCTCATTGTGAATATTATATGGTATCTAATGCTTCTTCTTGATCGCTTTTACTTTGATTTGTATTATCTCTCTTTTTATATGGTTAAGGGTTAGTCCCGCATAGCTTAGTGTGTTTGTATGTCCCCGTTCGCTGTGATTTAGCTCGTGTATGGATTGTCCGTTTCATATGCGGCTCGGGTCTCGATGCGGGGGATGTGGTATCTCGCGCTCGGGTGCTACATCCTTAAGTGGTATCTGAGCCTGGGGTTGCAAAACCCGGGCTCTCGTGTCGTGTTGAGTCAGTATAGGTCGTTCAGCATTATGAACTAATTGTCAATGTGTTGTATATGTATTTCTTAAGTGCTTATGTGCCTTAATTGTCATTATTTGAGTAACTTATTTGCATTTTCAAGCATGAACTAAACATAACATATATTTCAGTGTTTCTTCAACAGGATGCCTCCCCGTAGACATCGTGATGGATCTCCAGGACAGCGTGCCATCATGATTGCTCTCCTACTCCACCACCCCAACAACCACCCCCAGCTGAAGCTTTTGTGAATTATGTCATTAATATCATTGATCAAAGGCTTCATGATTATGTTCCACTGGCACCACCTGCACTGGCACCGGCCCCTGCATAGAAACGAGGAATTACTGCAGTCTATCGTGAGTTCGGAAATCAAAATCCTCCCAAATTTCACTCAGGGAATGACGTGCAAGCTGAGAAATGACTAAAGGAAATTGAGAGAACATGGGAGCTTATTCCTTGAACCGAACGTTTTAAGTTGAGAGCAAGTATCCGAAATATTACAGTTCAACCGGACCTTCAACCGAGATTGTTTGAGGCTCAGAGAGTGGATCCTGAGGTTCAGAAATTAGCCGAGAAGGCTCGAGATGATCCCGAGTGCCCATTTGGGTTTGATGACACCGGACTTCTAAGGTTCAAGAGTAGAGTAGTCGTACCGGAAGAATTGAAACGGGTTATTCTTGAAGAAGCTCACAGGTCAGGGTATTCGATACATCCCGGAGGGAATAAGATGTATAAGGATTTAAAACAATGTTATTAGTGGAACGGACTCAAGAGGGATGTCATCAATTTCGTGAAACATTGCTTAATGTGTCAAGTTGTGAAAGCTGAGCATCAAAAGCCACTGGGGCTACTTCAACCGTTACCTATCTTGGAATGGAAATGGCAACAAGTGGCAATGGATTTTGTTTCGGGTCTTCCAAGAGTGAAAGGTGGTCTTGATGGGATTTGGGTGATCGTGGATCGGTTGATGAAGTCGGCACATTTTCTTGCTGTTCGGATGTCGGATAAAATGACCAAGCTTGCTAAGAAATATTGTGATGAAATTGTTCGACTTCATGGAGTGCCAGTTAGCATTGTATCATATCGGGATTCAAGGTTCACTTCTAGATTTTGGCAAGAATTACAAAGAAATTTGGGAACAAGGCTTCAATTCAGCTCATCTTTCCATCCTCAGACAGCCGGGCAGTCAGAAAGGTTAATTAAATATTTGGAGGATATGTTGAGAACATGTGCATTGGATTTTCTGAGTTCGTGGAACGAGCAATTGCCTCTAATTGAGTTCGCTTATAATAACATTTATCAAGCCTCGATTGGAATGGCCCCTTATGAAGCTCATTATGGACGGAAGTGTAGATCTCCATTATTTTTCGATCTAGAGGAATGGAATTGGACTAAGCAGGAAGGAGTGAGAAGAGGGGAGAAGAAAGAAAAGCCTTCTAAGGCCGTGCAAGCGACGATTGATAAGGTCCAATTGATTCAACAAAGGATGAAAGCCACCCAAGATCGATAAAAGAGTTATGCGGATCGGCGGAGAAAGAATCTTGAATTCGAAGTGGGTGATAGAGTATTTTTAAAGGCTTCTCCAAGGAAAGGCTTCTCCAAGGAAAGGTTTCGCAAGAATTGGGAAGGGAGGAAAGTTGAATCCTCGGTATTTAGGGCCGTTTGAGATTCTTGAGAAAATTGGAGATACGGTGTAACACCCCAAGCGGTGGGGCATCACACCCCCGCACTATGGCCCAACACGTATACGAAATGGAAGGTCCGCACACGCACCAAGTCACAGCGAACGGGTGACAAACAAAAACACACGCACTAGCTAGGCGGTATCTAACCCTGTACAAAAGAAAATATGCAAAACATGACAGCGGAAGTAGCGCGAAATGCCAACTTACAAAAACTTTTACACATCAAGCATACAACGCAGTACATACATCAGAATCAAATATACGGGTTCAACTAATGCAGTAACCTGTCCTAACCTGTCCCGAGCAATCATATATTCAAATCATAAATACAAACCTGCACAAACATATCTTATATATCATTTACAAATTATAAACCAGAGCCAGAACTTAATAAACATAAACAGACGGACACAGACTCGACAGACCCTATACACAGCCGCCTAGCACGAACTCCAACGATCTCCAAAGCAAAGCCTGCGAACTAAAACATAAAAGGGGAGGGGTCAGTCCAAAGACTGAGCGAGGGGCTGACACACGCACACTATACATATATATAGAGCACAGCACATAGAAGAAGCGACATTCGTGAACCCGGGGTTAGTTTTTGCACGCCAAAATGTTTTCCCGTGATAGTATACTTATAGTGGTTTAAAACCAAACAAACAAATCTTAACTCAAACGTTCTTAAACATAAGTTCAGATTCATGCAGACTTAACACACATATTGGAACATATCTTAGTAGCTTAAAAGTATATCAATTTTTTTATCTTAATTTACGAATCTACCCCCGTTTCACGAACTTATAACAGACGGACAGACAGAACACACTTACTCAAATCGAAGCAAAACTCATAAATCAATCCCACCTGCACACCATTGGGGAAGAGAGGTGCCCCTCTCAACCCACCACAGAACGAAACATATGAACCGGAGGATCCCGCCCGGTTCCTTCGACGGCCAGCCAAAATGCGCTCCGTCGGCATAGGAGAACTAAGTCTCCCGTTTGTTGGAGAAGTGCACAGGGGTCGTAACCGGCGACCCCGATGGTCGTCCCGGGTCTCCCTTACCCACAATCTCCGGGGCCCATCACACAGATAAACAGACATATCGGAAACTTATCTTGCCACGCACAGACAGACAGACGTATCTCATGCATATCGTGCTTATCATATCACACGTACATATCATGCAGACTGATCTCGAAATCAGAACAGAACTGAAACAAAGCATACATAGGCTCATACATAGCGTTTCGTATTTTCAACTCAAATCATATGACAAAACCAGCAAAATACGTACTTCGCACATATCTACATATACATAAGGCTTATAAACCGCATGCATTCGAAAACGAGCACATTACAATAGGGTATAACTATATCCTAACCTCACCTGGTACCAAACACAGCCGAACACAAAGCAGAAGGTCCACCCCGGAACCCGCACGACTCACTTGTCACCACCCCGGGTGCACCTGAACCAACTGAACACATAAACACAACACAGGGCTTAGACTCAAACTCAGACAACCACACAGAGACGCACGGCAATGCTCAACACTTAATAAATGCAATCACATCAGCAAAGTTCAAGTTCATATAAATTATATGAAAAACAAAACATTAAGTCATGTTCATAAGCACAATTAATGCAATTAAGGGGACTCGAAAGGCAATGGAATTCACAGATAACATTTCGTAAATTATACGTATTATAAAGCCAAACAAATCATATAATAACATGCTACAAATTCTATTTAAAGATCACGAAGTTACATATCAAATTCCAATTTACGTGATTAACATATTTATTTACCAAGTGACAATTTGAAGTTCAATTAATCCAAATCATACAAGTTTACATATCACATTTTATACAAAATTCACATAATAGCACGTTACGAATCCCTTTAAGCTTACGAAGTCATATATCAAATTCCAATTATGTTATTCAATATTACCAAGTTCATACAATTTACATGTTTAGTGAAATTACATATACACCCCCTTCAAGATGGCCAAATAGCTCAAATTCGATACATCGGAATTCAAATGGCATATCAAAGCATCAATATAATCCATAATTCATCTAATACATGATTTCGTACTCATTGAAATACAATTCGATCAACAAATCAAATACTTAGCAATTAAAACAATTAATTTCAAATATTCAAGTTATACAAAATAAATCACAACAAATCAACCGGACATCCGATTGACGAACGGGAAGTGGCGTTGGACTCACCACAAAGAAACGGACCTACTGTCCGAAAGTCACCGGAATGCCGCCACCGCAGCTTGCCGGGCCGCCACGTACCGCCGCCGGACCACCACCTCCGGTGGTCGGAAAATTCCCCGGAAGGACAGAAATGTGCGCCTCGGCCTGCTCGACAAAAGCCCTCAACCAATTTCAGAAAATACCAAACACACAGGACTTCGTTAAAGAAAAACCGAACCAAAACCCTAGAACGAAAACTGAAATTAAACGCAAACCGCTAAACGAAAATAAAATCCGGACATACCGTTGGAAAGCCCGTAACGAGCCCTACAAAAGCCCCCTAGCCAACCGCCGGAAAAGTCGCCGGAAAATCGGACCGCCGGTCCAGACCGGTCCACCACCGGTTCGCCGCCGCCGGCCGGTTCTCGGGTTGGGGCCAACGCCATCCGCTACGTTTCGATATTCTGAGCAACTTCCGTGAAGGAACCACCACCAAAAACCCACCGGAAGAGGGCCAAATCGCCCGCCGAAAAGCTGTCGGTGCGCCACTCGCCGGTTCGGCCATCTCCGCCGCGATTCGTCCCAAACTGATGCCGGAAATGAGTCCAGGAGGTCGAAAACGTCCGGAAACCACCAAACCCCGTCGGAAAAAGTCGCCGGAAAGCGGCGAAACACGCCGCTACAGTAACCGCCGCCGCCGCCGCGAGCTTCAGGCGGCGCGTGCGGCCTCCTCGCCGCCCCGTTGGCGGCGCCGTCTGTCCAGAAATTCACGCCGGGAGCTCCTTTACCTGGGTGGGTGGCGCGTGTCGCCGGAAGTCCGCCGGAGACCGCCGCGAATGGGCGGCGAAGCCGCGTCCGCCACTCCCCTCCGCGCGCGATTGAAAATCGGCGATTTCTCCTCCGTCGGTCATCGGTTGGCCGATTTCTTGGTACGGTTGTGACCGCGTCGCCGAGCCCGTCGAAAAGCACTATTGGTTCGTCGAAATCCGTCGAGAAACGAGCGAGTTGGACGAGTGTGTGAAAACACACCTCCGAGTGTGTGTGGGTAACGTGTATCGCGGGAGAGGGAGGAGAGAGAGAGAGCAGCTGAGTTATGGCACGAAAAACGATGAAGATAGATATTTATCCCGGTCCTCGCGCGAAGAAACGATCGGTAGAAAAGGGCTAACGAAGTCAGAATTGGGCAAACTCAGAGTCTACGAACTCGTTTCGCTGCCCTGAACGCGTTAAAGGGGTCAAAGAGGTCGAAATCTCGATCGAACGAGGAATGACCGAAAAACCCCTAAAAAGATAAAATTGCAAACAAGCCCCTAAACTCTTAAAGAGTTCAAAATAGGGCCGTGCAAAGCACAAAATCACATAATTACACACATAAAAAGGTTTAAAAGTGACGTACCTCATTTATAGGACGAGCGGGATGTTACAAACTTCCCTCCTTCAAAAGGACCTGTCCTCAGGTCCCACTGCTGAGTCGAAGAGCTTCGATCTGGACTACTTCAATCAATCTCTCAAAAATTGTATAGTCGTAGCCCTGGCTGTGAAGTTTTACCCCTTTGATGGCATCATCTCCCTTCAGGGTTTGGTAGCCACAGAGATCTGTCTGATCACTTCATTCAATCACCCACCACGCAACGGCAGCAAACAAGAGAGAATCCTACCTCTCAACACTCAAGTGAGAGCACCCCGTCTCTCAGCACACAAAAGAGAAAACCCCGTTCCTCAGCACACAAGGGAGAGAACCCCGTCTCTCAAACACAGCATCGAGAGAACCCCGTCTCTCAACCTAAGTCTGATAAATTCCACATCTCTCAGACAATCTAGTTTGAGAAAATCCGGCATTTCTCAAACCCTAAATCCAAGGGAATCCAGCAACCCTCGAATACCTAAGAACAAGAGAATCCAACATCTCTTGTGCACAAAACTCAGAAAGAATCCAACATCTTTCTATCATACAAATAGGGAGATCTCACATCTCCCTAACACATAAATAGAGAGAGATCTCAACAACTCTCTAGCACACAAGTCCACTTAATCAGCAATCAAACAAACACACATTGGAGCAAACACTAGACGCAAAACAGGTGATGCATGTTTAGTGTACCTTATCACAACTGATATCGGTGTCCCTGGAGTATAGACTCGTCATCCATGCTCAACTCAAGGGGGATATCGCGATGGAATATCTATAAAATAAGATTACAATATATGTATATGCATGAAAGGGGTAATAAGCAATCAAGTACATTAAACATAGAGGCACAAATAATTTACACAAGCATGCAATCCAATCAGCTTGGCAAGAGTTCACAAACAACAGAAAACTTTAAATTACGAAATTAAATCAATTAGTCACGTTATTACACACGTTATCACACACGCCAAACAAAATGAAATATAAATACTTATGCAATGCATGTGTGCAAATGACATAAATGTTTAATGTACCGTTCACCGTGGCAGCGAAGTCGTGGTTGACAATTTCTTTAACTTGAACGAATAATCAATTCCTTAACTGACCGTAGTTCCAACGTTCCATTTTACATTCTTTGATGTTTCCTCGCATCCTCTGGTTCAAAAGGGTCTCGAACCGTTTCAATTAGTTGTCGGAGCCAAGTGATCCGTAGGCTCTTCAGAAGTCCCGATAAAGTTCGCAAGAGATAAAATTTGCTGCCTCCATCATCGGTAAGGTTTCTTATAACGTTCATGAAGGGATCAATAGAGAATCCTTAATCAATCCCACTTTGCCACCGTCATTTTAACTGATGCTCCCGTCCTCGTAATTTGGTGAAGTTGGCTTTCAAAAACATTGCCACGAAATTCCTTATTTTAAAGTTTTCCCTTTTTCCTTAGTACAAGTGTAACTACTCTTGTTAATGTCTTTAAAATAGTCTGAGCCTCCCTTGAATGACTCTGAAGTCTGAATGGTACAATTGCTTCGATTTCTTCGTTGCTACCTCACGCCATCCAGAGTTTAAAAATCCTGGTGTCCTTATAGAAAGTGTTACTCCCGAGCACCTCCTAATGGTTAGGTATAAATCCCAAAGGCCCCTCGATAAACAAAAGATCTAATATCCCCATCGTAGACAAATATCTTCTTTCATCCTTCCTATACTCTGAGCTGGTTAGATCAATAGTACACTTCTGATCAACCCCTGTTCGGATTCCAATGAGGCTTCAACTAAAACAACACTTGGTGAATCAGATAGATGACCACCTAAAATACAATCACGAATCTAATGCATGTGGGGTTAGGGATGTGAATGGCATATACTCATTAATCAGCAAGAAAACAATCGAGCACGTAGAACAAAAAGATCAGAATAATTACAATTTAATCCAATGCATGATGCACGTGCTATGAATGCATGATACCTATTTCCATTATACTAGCATCGAGCCCTGACTTAATTCTTGTAGAGATTCGTTTGCTCCAAGTAGTCAGAAGATGGAAGTCTCAAATCCTCTTTCATCAATTGGTAGAAGTGGGAAGTGTTGTCACGATCAATTATAATTTTGGTGCCAAGGAGTCACCCTACAATTCACAATTTGAATAAATATTTATGCATGAGAGTTAGTAAGTGGATATGTCAAGTAATGAAAGCAATTAAGAGCACCAACTAAATGCAGATGCAACACATAATTTACAAAAATTTAAAGCATACAATGATAATTTTATAAAAATCGTAATCATAGTGTGCACACAATCACATAATCTCAGACAATTCATACAAAGAAGGCAAAATTTCACATTAAACGAATGCAGTGCACAAGTACTCCTATGCCGTACGACCTAAACTGACACGACCCGACTCCAGAGCACCGGTTTTGAACCTGGTAGCTCTGATACCACTTAAGATGTAACACCCCAAGCGGTGGGGCATCACACCCCCGCACTATGGCCCGACACGTATACGAAATGGAAGGTCCGCATACGCACCAAGTCACAGCGAACGGGTGACAAACAAAAACACACGCACTAGCTAGGCGGTATCTAACCCTGTACAAAAGAAAATATGCAAAACATGACAGCGGAAGTAGCGCGAAATGCCAACTTACAAAAACTTTTACACATCAAGCATACAACGCAGTACATACATCAGAATCAAATATACGGGTTCAACTAATGCAGTAACCTGTCCTAACCTGTCCCGAGCAATCATATATTCAAATCATAAATACAAACCTGCACAAACATATCTTATATATCATTTACAAATTATAAACCAGAGCCAGAACTTAATAAACATAAACAGACGGACACAGACTCGACAGACCCTATACACAGCCGCCTAGCACGAACTCCAACGATCTCCAAAGCAAAGCCTGCGAACTAAAACATAAAAGGGGAGGGGTCAGTCCAAAGACTGAGCGAGGGGCTGACACACGCACACTATACATATATATAGAGCACAGCACATAGAAGAAGCGACATTCGTGAACCCGGGGTTAGTTTTTGCACGCCAAAATGTTTTCCCGTGATAGTATACTTATAGTGGTTTAAAACCAAACAAACAAATCTTAACTCAAACGTTCTTAAACATAAGTTCAGATTCATGCAGACTTAACACACATATTGGAACATATCTTAGTAGCTTAAAAGTATATCAATTTTTTTATCTTAATTTACGAATCTACCCCCGTTTCACGAACTTATAACAGACGGACAGACAGAACACACTTACTCAAATCGAAGCAAAACTCATAAATCAATCCCACCTGCACACCATTGGGGAAGAGAGGTGCCCCTCTCAACCCACCACAGAACGAAACATATGAACCGGAGGATCCCGCCCGGTTCCTTCGACGGCCAGCCAAAATGCGCTCCGTCGGCATAGGAGAACTAAGTCTCCCGTTTGTTGGAGAAGTGCACAGGGGTCGTAACCGGCGACCCCGATGGTCGTCCCGGGTCTCCCTTACCCACAATCTCCGGGGCCCATCACACAGATAAACAGACATATCGGAAACTTATCTTGCCACGCACAGACAGACAGACGTATCTCATGCATATCGTGCTTATCATATCACACGTACATATCATGCAGACTGATCTCGAAATCAGAACAGAACTGAAACAAAGCATACATAGGCTCATACATAGCGTTTCGTATTTTCAACTCAAATCATATGACAAAACCAGCAAAATACGTACTTCGCACATATCTACATATACATAAGGCTTATAAACCGCATGCATTCGAAAACGAGCACATTACAATAGGGTATAACTATATCCTAACCTCACCTGGTACCAAACACAGCCGAACACAAAGCAGAAGGTCCACCCCGGAACCCGCACGACTCACTTGTCACCACCCCGGGTGCACCTGAACCAACTGAACACATAAACACAACACAGGGCTTAGACTCAAACTCAGACAACCACACAGAGACGCACGGCAATGCTCAACACTTAATAAATGCAATCACATCAGCAAAGTTCAAGTTCATATAAATTATATGAAAAACAAAACATTAAGTCATGTTCATAAGCACAATTAATGCAATTAAGGGGACTCGAAAGGCAATGGAATTCACAGATAACATTTCGTAAATTATACGTATTATAAAGCCAAACAAATCATATAATAACATGCTACAAATTCTATTTAAAGATCACGAAGTTACATATCAAATTCCAATTTACGTGATTAACATATTTATTTACCAAGTGACAATTTGAAGTTCAATTAATCCAAATCATACAAGTTTACATATCACATTTTATACAAAATTCACATAATAGCACGTTACGAATCCCTTTAAGCTTACGAAGTCATATATCAAATTCCAATTATGTTATTCAATATTACCAAGTTCATACAATTTACATGTTTAGTGAAATTACATATACACCCCCTTCAAGATGGCCAAATAGCTCAAATTCGATACATCGGAATTCAAATGGCATATCAAAGCATCAATATAATCCATAATTCATCTAATACATGATTTCGTACTCATTGAAATACAATTCGATCAACAAATCAAATACTTAGCAATTAAAACAATTAATTTCAAATATTCAAGTTATACAAAATAAATCACAACAAATCAACCGGACATCCGATTGACGAACGGGAAGTGGCGTTGGACTCACCACAAAGAAACGGACCTACTGTCCGAAAGTCACCGGAATGCCGCCACCGCAGCTTGCCGGGCCGCCACGTACCGCCGCCGGACCACCACCTCCGGTGGTCGGAAAATTCCCCGGAAGGACAGAAATGTGCGCCTCGGCCTGCTCGACAAAAGCCCTCAACCAATTTCAGAAAATACCAAACACACAGGACTTCGTTAAAGAAAAACCGAACCAAAACCCTAGAACGAAAACTGAAATTAAACGCAAACCGCTAAACGAAAATAAAATCCGGACATACCGTTGGAAAGCCCGTAACGAGCCCTACAAAAGCCCCCTAGCCAACCGCCGGAAAAGTCGCCGGAAAATCGGACCGCCGGTCCAGACCGGTCCACCACCGGTTCGCCGCCGCCGGCCGGTTCTCGGGTTGGGGCCAACGCCATCCGCTACGTTTCGATATTCTGAGCAACTTCCGTGAAGGAACCACCACCAAAAACCCACCGGAAGAGGGCCAAATCGCCCGCCGAAAAGCTGCCGGTGCGCCACTCGCCGGTTCGGCCATCTCCGCCGCGATTCGTCCCAAACTGATGCCGGAAATGAGTCCAGGAGGTCGAAAACGTCCGGAAACCACCAAACCCCGTCGGAAAAAGTCGCCGGAAAGCGGCGAAACACGCCGCTACAGTAACCGCCGCCGCCGCCGCGAGCTTCAGGCGGCGCGTGCGGCCTCCTCGCCGCCCCGTTGGCGGCGCCGTCTGTCCAGAAATTCACGCCGGGAGCTCCTTTACCTGGGTGGGTGGCGCGTGTCGCCGGAAGTCCGCCGGAGACCGCCGCGAATGGGCGGCGAAGCCGCGTCCGCCACTCCCCTCCGCGCGCGATTGAAAATCGGCGATTTCTCCTCCGTCGGTCATCGGTTGGCCGATTTCTTGGTACGGTTGTGACCGCGTCGCCGAGCCCGTCGAAAAGCACTATTGGTTCGTCGAAATCCGTCGAGAAACGAGCGAGTTGGACGAGTGTGTGAAAACACACCTCCGAGTGTGTGTGGGTAACGTGTATCGCGGGAGAGGGAGGAGAGAGAGAGAGCAGCTGAGTTATGGCACGAAAAACGATGAAGATAGATATTTATCCCGGTCCTCGCGCGAAGAAACGATCGGTAGAAAAGGGCTAACGAAGTCAGAATTGGGCAAACTCAGAGTCTACGAACTCGTTTCGCTGCCCTGAACGCGTTAAAGGGGTCAAAGAGGTCGAAATCTCGATCGAACGAGGAATGACCGAAAAACCCCTAAAAAGATAAAATTACAAACAAGCCCCTAAACTCTTAAAGAGTTCAAAATAGGGCCGTGCAAAGCACAAAATCACATAATTACACACATAAAAAGGTTTAAAAGTGACGTACCTCATTTATAGGACGAGCGGGATGTTACATACGGTATACCGTTTGGATCTACGTCCAAGTTTGACCGAGATTTACAATGTATTTCAAGTTTTCCAACTTCGGAAATATTATCCGGATGACTCCGACATCCTACCCGTTGAAGAAGTGGAACTTGAGACTAACCTCACCTTCATTCAAAAACCCGTTAAGATTTTGGATCGAAAATTTCAAGAACTAAGAAACCGGTGAATCGCACTAGTTAAGGTCTTATGGGGAAGTGATAAAACGGAAGAGGCTACGTGGGAGACGGAGGATAAGATGAGAATGTTTCATCCCGAGTTGTTTTCGGGCAATTGGTGAATCCGAGGATGGATTCTGTTAGGGGGAGAGGTTGTGACGCCCCGATATTTCGGCCGTACAGGTATGACGTATGTGTTTATCAATTTGTGCGAATTAATTGTTTATAAGTATTTTATATATTTAATTTTATAATTAATTATAATTAATTGTTTAATTGATATCAAATTATTTTCTATTATTTCGTTAAAAGTGGTTGCTGTTTATTTTAATTATTTATTTTTATTCGTTAAAATGATTTATTTTATTTTATAAATATTTGAATTATTTGAATTTAATTGAGTTCTTGAACAATATGCGCATGTGTGACATGTTTGTGTGTCGTTTCTATATGAGTTGAATTCGGAATTCCGTGGAAATTTAGTATGTTGTAGATTTATGTGTTATAAACATGTTCATATGCTCTTTTCATGTTTTCGATCTCGATTGTTGTGGTAACGAATTTATTTTGTTCTTGGAATCCAAAACGGGGGGCTAATGAGCAATTAGCGCACCTTTGGTTCCGTATGTGATATCTTGAGCTTAGGAACTCGGTTTCGAGTTCCGTCCACCTTGTTGAACTCGTAACAAAAATTTGGGTTTAATGAACTTAACCTCATATTTTTCCAAAATTATTTGAACCTCCGAAATTCAACCGAAATATATTATGTTTGCCAAAACTGCCACATCTCACCAAAATGGCCATATCTTTCACAAACCATGACCAAATTAACCATGCTTGGATTCCTTAGAACCCTAGTTCCATCCTCTATCATCTCTTAGCCATCCCCAACCGAACCAACCCTCACACTTAGAGAAAAACTCAGCAAAAACCCTGCTCTCCAGTTTTCCCGTCACCTTGCAACCCTCAGAGATTTTGGAGCTCAAATCTCTTCCAACCTTCATCCAATACACAAGGTGAGTTTAGAGTTATGTTATACATTCATTATGGGTGATTTTGAACCATGCATTCCCAATTTTCAGCATGATTTGAGTGAGTTTTGAGCTTGGGCATGAATAGTTACGGGTTTGTGTAGATTTGTGTGTATCTTGCTCGTTTTTGCTCCGATTCTTGATCCATGAAGTACTATGTGCTCCTTAATGTATCCTTGATCCCTTTCTTGCCTTTTATTTGATGTTTATGTTGAATTTGGAGCTCCACCAGTGTTAAATCTTTGAGATATTTGAAGCTTTTGGGTTACTTGTTGAGTTCTTGTTTTTGCCGGTTGGGTTGTGTGCTTTGTGGGGATCTTTTGCTGCGTTTTTCTTGCTTTAATTGTTGCATACATGGCCTGAGTGTTTCCCTGCTTTTGTTGCTTCTTTCCTTGGTCCAATTCGCTGCTGCAACTGCTAGTTTTGCGAAGAAGAAAGGCACCACGACCTTGTCTAAATTCAATGAAGAATGGGCGAGGTCGTGTTGACATTTCGACTTGGCTGCCATTTTATTTTAAAATCGGACACGGCCATGTCCAGTTTGATCTAAAAACCAACACGGTCGTGTCCTACTTTCGATTTGTGAATTTTCTTAATTTAATTAGCTGCCTGGTGAAGGACTTTGCATGTTCACTTTTGGGGTAAGTTTTGCATGCATGCTGGGGGGTGTGTTATTCGTGTATATATATATTAATATATGCATGCATGTTCTATGTTTGTTAGTGTTTTCATGCATGTGTGTGTGTAATAATATGTAGAGCATGTATAATATAGTGTGCATGTATTTTAATGTATGTGTACGTATAAATATAGATATGCCTATTTGAATATTTTATAATGTAATTATGATTTATTTAGTATTATTTAATATATTGTATTTATTCTATGATTTTAGAATTAATTGTTACCTGTTTCATGTTCTTATCAAATTTCCGATCTTGACTTCAATGTCTTTATTTGTCTATTCTCTAATTGTAAAAATAATATAATACGTGTTATCATCGTTATATGAAATTCTTGGATTAATTTGATATGAAATGCTAAATTCATGACTCGAATGAATATGAACGCTTCTAATATCGAATGAATGACTTGTCTATATGATTTAAATGCATTAATAGTGAACATGAAGTGTTCATGACACAATATCATCTTTTATGCATTCATATCATGTTCATTACATCGCCGAGCGTCTTATATGGTCATTTGAGTTGCACTTCGCTTTCTTTGCACAGATCCGGGTCTAGTTGGAGACGAGGACGGGCAGTGAGGCTCTTCTTGCTATTTCTTTTGTCTTTCAAGATGGGTTTCTCTACTACTTAGTTAAATGACCTAATATAACCCACTTTGAAACGTTTTAAGCCAAATTTATATATAGATATATCGAGTCATTCAGAAAGTCTATGATTTTAATGCTAAGCCTTTTCTTTGTTCACACCCTTCCTAAATATTTTGGCGAGTATTGATTGATTGCACTGGTTGGGGCCCGAGACTTAGTGTACGTGGCTAACCGGGAAAGCACGGGCTGACGGTGAACCCGTACACTAGTTTCACCAAACCACAGAGTCCGAAACTCGCTAGGAGATTAGCGAGGAAAGGAAACTGAGCGCCTTTGGGGAACTCATGAAACCCCTCTGGCCAATGACTGAGGTGGCCGGGCTTTGCAAACCCATCCACCGCCCGGAGGAAAAAGGGAATTATATGAATGATTATGAATGATCGAAAGATTATGATTGATCGAATGATTGAGCACGAAAGAATGTATACATGGCCATAGAATTAAAACTTTCATGATTACACGAGGTGGAGGTTGGAGACTTAGCCTTCTCGTCGGGCTCACGTATAACCTATTGATTGATTAAATATGAGACTTATAATCCCGTTTGATGACCTCTTGCTTACCCACTTGGGAAATTGTTCAAAACCTCTTTCGGGATTATAACATGCATGAATTTGTTTAAATTCCGCATTATTTATATATTATGCCTCTTTTAGTACCTACCAGTCTCCTTTAGACTGAACCCGGTTTGTTTTCAGTTGTTTTGTGCAGATGTAAGTGGAGCTAGGCGGGAATTCGAGTCGGTGTATGTCTCGCATTTGTTTCTAGCTCTACTTTTGGGTCTGACATGTACTCATATCTTTATTTATGACTCTTATGTATTATTGTGTGTCTCGAGCATACTTGATTTGTCGTGATGGCACGTTATTGTTGTAAATACTCTATTTTGGAGCTTAATTGCTCATTGTGAATATTATATGGTATCTAATGCTTCCGCTTGATCGCTTTTACTTTGATTTGTGTTATCTCTCGTTTTATATGGTTCAGGGTTAGTCCCACCTAACTTAGTGTGTGTGTAGATCCCCGTTCGTCGTGATTTAGCTCGTGTACGGATTGTCCTTTACATATGTGGGTCGGGTCTTGGTACGGGTGCTACAGTGGCAAGGGCCATCATCTATTACTATACGTGCCGCCAAATCTGGTCTTAATTTTGGTCTAACTGAAGGTTAGTTATTCCACATTAAGTGACGGGAAAGGTACGTCCCTCCCTTTGTTTATATCTGGATATCGAGGGGTTGCTCCCGATAGATCATGGAGGAAAGGCTGGATTGATTCTGTTATTTATGATTTCATTATGTTTAAGGAGTAAAGGATGGAGAATGCCTACTTGCAGTGTAACGCCCCGACTTTTCAAGTCGTTCAGGTATGAATTATGTGATAGTTATGTGCGCATTTAATTTATTTTAATTACGTTATTAATTGTTTTATTTTATATTAAATGAAATTATGAAATAATTGAATTATTTGAAAATGTTTGAATTTGAATTTATATGAATTTTGAACGATTTGCGCTTGTATGAATTGTTGCTTGCCGTTTCTACGTGAAATGAATTCGGAATTTTGTGAAAATTTAATATGTTGGACTTATATGTGTTATGAATATGGATATATGATGGTTTCATAATTTCGGGTTCATTTGCATGAGTTATGAATTTATTTTGTTTTTGGAATCCAAATCGGGGGCTAACGAGCAATTAGCGCACCCTTGGTTCCGTATTTGTTATCTTGAGCTCGGGAATTCGGATTCGAATTCCGTCAACTCCGTTGCCTTCCTATCGACGATGCGGAGACAATGGAACAAGCCTCATACCTTTTTGAAATCATTAAGACCTCCAAAATCCAACCGTAACGGACAACTCGTGCAAGAAGAGCTCCTTTTGGTTGACTAGTCTTCATGGTGGGACCCTTAACACCTCTTAAACCTAACCATACCTTAACCATGGCTTGTGTACTTGAGTTAAACCCTTTCTCCTACCCTTTTAGCTCTGAAAACCGAACCAAACACTTCCCTTCTCAGCTGGAACTGATCGAGAGAGAGAGAGAGGAGAAAGAAGAAGAAAACCTTGGCCCTTTTGTGATTTTGAGCTCAAATCACCATCTTCCTTCACCAAATCTTTAAGGTATCAATATCTATGTCTTCTCTACTCTATTATACTTGATTTCATCTACTTACAACATGTTTTGGATCAGAATTGATTAGGGTTTGGATTCTGAGTTTGGTATGAACTTTTAGGGATTTTTGTTCTAGTGACCTATTTGCTTGTGTGGCTGATTTTCTTGCTTATACATGAGTATATGAGCTTGTTTCTTGGACAGTTTCTTTCCCAACTGATAGTATATGATTTTAGGAGGATTTTATCTCTTGACCCTTTTATGAAATTATGAGATATGGAGCTCCAAACTTGATGATCAAACTACTTCCCCTGTTTTGTGACTGCTGTGTGAAATTATGTGTTGTTGCTTGATCATATGGCCTCCATTTCGTGTGAAATTGCATGGAGTTTATGTACACTCATTACTCTATATGTTAACATTCATGCTTCAAGTATTTGGATCCATTTTAAGCCTCAAAACCGAAAGACATGGCCTGTTGTTATGCATGCTTCATGACAGACTTGTTGCTGTTGCGTTTTGTAACTTGTTGGGAATTCTAATGTGCTTTAAATTATACCATTTTGCATATATATGAAGTACCTTAGTAGTTTAGTATGTTAGCATGCATTCCCCAAAGTTTCAGATTCAAATTCAAGCCCTAAGTACTTGATCAAGGCATGATTTAACCAATTGAGCCCATATGTGCGATTTTGGCGCCCCAGACTTGCTGCATGGTTTTGGTGCCCTTAACGTTTGATTTGGCCTTAGCTTTCTAAATGAAATATGCTCCTAACATGCTAAATAGGTTGTATATCAAGTTTCATAAGATTTGGAGTTGATTTGGTATGCTATTGGATTTATTTGTTCTAGTTTCTTTCCTAGCGTGAGTTGTTGCAACTTTGGACCATTAATTAGCTTGAAATGCATGAATTCTTGCTACCTTAACTTACCTATATGTGTTAGATTAATGTTTATTTGGTTTGGCATGAGTTTTGCCCTTCTTTTTGTATGTTTTTTCGCCACTGATGTAAATCCGCGAGGGTGGATTTTTCCCTTTGGAAAAATCCGCCGGGGTGGATTTGAGGCAGTGGGACTGGACCAAATCCATGGGGGTGGATTTTTCCCTTTGGAAAAATCCATGGGGGTGGATTTTGTCCAGCCTGTTTTTTTTTACTCCGATTCCTTTTTTCTTCATTTGTTTGATATTCCTCCACCTCTTTTATGACTTCTATGCTATGCTAACATGTATTATCTTGAGTATTATGAAATTTTATGATTTTTCGTGGAATATTTTCCGAGATATGCTTCAACGTGTCTTCTTTGCTCCTAATGTGTGCATGCATGGATTTTGCTCTTAAGTTTGAACCCTAATTGTTATGTATTTCTTATTTAATGACTTGTATGATACGTATACATGTTATACTACGTGTTATGATCGTTATTTGAATTTCTTGGACTAATTTAGTATGGTTTATGGAGATGTTGAACTTTAACAATTTAAACGCTTCATGGAAGGAATGAAATGAATGTTTATATGTCCTTAAGACATTAATAGTGCACATGAACGTGTTCATTACATAATATACTCTTTTATGCATTCATATCATGATCATCACATTGCCGAGCGTCTTATATGGTCATTTTGAGTCTCACTTCACCTTCCTTGCACAGATTTTGATCCCGTTGGAGACGAGGCCGGTCCGTGAGGCTTTTGTGCCCTTCTTTTGTCGTTTTAAGGTGGGTTTCTCTTCTATTTAGATAAAATGACCCAATATACCCTTATGTGCCAAGTTTTAGCCAAAGATATAATTATCTATTTATATATATATCGAGTCATTTTCGGGTAAATAATTTTAAACGTATAACCTTTCTTTTATGAATCCTACCTTATATTTTGGCGAGATATGATTGTTATGATTGCTATGAATTCACGGGCCCTGGAACTTAATACATGTGGCTATCCGGGGAGGCAAGGGCCGACGGTGATCCCATGTGTTAGTTCCCACCAACTACGGTGATACCGGACCTCGCTAGGAGATTAGCGGGGAATGGGAGCTGAGTGCCTTTGGGGGATTCATGTACCCGCTCTGGCCTATGTATGGACCGGTGGTCGGGTCCTGCAAACCCGTCCACCACTTGGAGGGAGAAGGTGTATATGTATGATTATGAATCGTATGATTGTGCACAAATATGTTATGTATGATAACCAATGAAATTATGAATATGAATACACAAGGTGTTGGTTGGAGATTATGCACGCTCACTCGCCGAGCTTGAAACCCTATGAAATTAAGAATGAATATGAACGTTGTAAACCCGTAGATGTCCTTCTTTGTTTTACCCACTTGGGGAAACCTTCTAAAAACTTCACACGGGTTTATAACTTGCATGTATATGTTAAATTCTGCGATATTTATATACTATGCCTGTTTTTATACCCACCAGTCCCTTTTGGACTGAACCCGGTTTGTTTTCAGTGGTTTTTGTGCAGGTTAAGGAGTGCTAGGCGGGAACACAAGTCGTCTAGGTCTTGCATTAGTGTTTAGCACTCTAATTTTGGTTGCACTCGCCCTCATGATTTCCTTTTGTATAGGAACTTGGTTATGGAATGTTATGTTGTTAGAACTTGAAATACTTGGTTGGATTTGTATATGAATCCTATTTTTGGAGCTTGGATGCTCATGGTATATACATATATGATTGTTATTGCTTCCGCTTTATTGTTGTTGCTCTGATTTATGGTTTAAGGATTAGTCCCGCCTAGCCTAGAGAGTGTGTGTGTGTCCCCGTTCGCCGTGACTTAGCTCGTGTGTGGATTATTCATTTCATATGCGGGTCGGGTGTCGGTGCGGGGGATGTGGCACCTTGCGCTCGGGTGTTACATCCTTTGGTGGTATCAGAGCTTCGGGTTGCAAAACCCGGGCTCTAGTGTCGTGTGAGTCAGTCTAGGTCATTCGGCTTAGGAACTAAGTGATAATGTGATTGCATATGCATTCTCTATGTGTTTATGTACTCTAAATTTTGAATTTTGATTGAATTAATTGCACTCTCATGCATGGACTAAAGATAGCATGCATTTTAGTATTTCTTTGACAGAATGCCTCCGCGTAGACATCGTGAGAGATCACCGGGGCGACGCCGACATCATGATCGTTCTCCTACACCACAAGAACAACAACCACAACCGCCTCTGATGGATATGGGAAACTTTATGGAAGCGGTCTTTAATTATGTGGAACATCGACGGGCTCAAGTTCCCCCACCACAACAAGCAAATCAACCGAATCCGGTACCCAACAACAACAATAATAATAGGGATTCACATGGGGTATTTCTAAGCTATAATCCCCCTCGGTTCTCAGGCTCTATTGATGATGCAGTTTCAGAGGGGTGGTTGACTCGTTTGGAAAGAATCTATGGAGTTCGACAGTTCACTACACAAGAAAGGGCTCAGTTTGCTATATTCCAGCTTGACGGTGAGGCGTATGATTGGTGGGAGAGAACAAGGGAGAAACTGGAGGTTGATGAAGAGGAGATTACGTGGGAAGTATTCAAACGGGAATTTCGAGAGTGTTTTGTACCCGAGGTTGTTAGGGAAAGAAAGGAACAAGAATTTATGGAGTTGAAGCAGGGTAATCGTTCTGTGGCTCAATATCTTGCAACTTTTAACAGACTTGGGAAGTATGCTCCACATATTACTCGGGATGAAAAGAGGAAGGCGAAAAAGTTTATTGCTGGGTTGAGACAGGATTTGAGACATGGTCAGGCGGGGCATAATTTTTTATCTTTCTCAGATACGGTACAAAGGGCTTTGGAGCAAGAAGAGGAATATAGGAAGAAGGATTCGATTTTCAAAGCACCCATGGGACAAGGTAGAGGCTCGGCATCAGGATCAAGTATGAGATACAATCCGGGTAAGAGGCCTATGACTTCAGTAGTTCCTCCTCAAAAAGAATATTTCAAGAAGCCACGAACTGGAGGTCAGAATGTTCCTCAGGTTACTCGAGCACCTCAGGCTTTGCCAGCTCCTACGGGAAATCGTCGAGATGTACCTCCATGTACTCATTGCGGGGGACCAACTCATTCCTATAATAATTGTCGAAGGAGGCTGGGATTGTGCCTCATTTGTGGGAAAAATGACCATATGGCGGACACTTGTCCCGATAAAGCTCCAGGGTTTCGAGGAGGTATTCCGAGACCTATGATCCAGGCACGTGCTTATGCCCTTGAGGGCGAGGAGCAGGATGCTGAGGTGGATCCGACAGCCGTGGTGGAAGGTACCATATACATTCACACCACAAACATTCATGCATTATTTGATCCGGGTGCTACCCATTCTTTCATATCTAGCGATCTATGTGCTTCTCTGTGCCTACCTGTTTTATGTGCCAATTCTTGTTATTTTGTGAGTTCTCCTCTTGGAGGAAATTTGCAGACGGATCAAGTGGTTCGGGGTTGTTCAGTTTTGATAGAAGGGAAAGATTATCCAGCCGATTTCATCGTGATGCCTCTGAAGAGATATGGGGTAATCTTCGGTATGGATTGGTTATACCGGCATCGGGCCGAGGTTGATTGCTTTAAGAAGAAGATTAGGTTGGGGAAAGAGTTAATTGGAGAAATGGGATCGAAGAATATACCTCTCTTATCTTTTATGGAAGCTCGTAAGCTAATAAGAGAAGGTGCTATGGGATTTGTTGCTTATCTTCTCAATAAGCCGAAGGATCAAATTAAATTTGAGGAGACCGCCGTGGTTAAGGATTTTCCCGACGCGTTTCCAGAGAATTTGGGTTCTTTGCCACCGGATCGTGAGATAGAATTCGTTATAGACTTATATCCGGGATCAGAACCGTACTCTAAGACTCCTTACAGAATGGCTCCGGCAGAGTTGAAGGAATTGAAAATTCAACTTGAGGAATTACTTAAGATTGGATACATTTGGCCGAGTTCATCTCCGTGGGGCGCTCCGGTTCTCTTTGTTAAAAAGAAAGACGGGACATTAAGAATGTGTATAGATTACCGGGAGCTTAATCGGATGACTATCAAGAATAAGTATCCGTTGCCCCACATTGAGGATTTATTTGATATGCTGCAAGGTTCGGGGGTCTATTCGAAATTGGACCTAAGGCAAGGTTACTACCAATTGAAAATCCGGGAAGAGGATATACCTAAGACAGGATTTAATACCCGGTATGGACATTACGAGTTCATAGTAATGCCTTTCGGTTTGACTAATGCCCCTGCAGCATTTATGGATATGATGCATCGGACTTTTCGACCTTATTTGGATAAATTCGTGGTAATCTTCATCGATGATATTCTGGTTTATTCGAGGAATCCGGAAGATCATGCCAGACACCTCAGATTGGTCTTGGAGACATTGAGAGAGCACCGGTTGTATGCGAAGTTTAGTAAGTGTGAGTTTTGGATCGACCGGGTTGCTTTTCTAGGTCATATTGTCTCAAGTAAGGGTTTGGAAGTAGATCCTTCAAAGATCGAGACGGTTATTCAGTGGCAGAGTCCGAAGAATGCTTCCGAGGTCAGAAGTTTCTTGGGTTTGGCTGTGTATTACAGAAGATTTGTCAAGGATTTCTCTAAGATTGCAGCTCCTTTAACGCGGTTGACGAAGAAGGAAGTCAAGTTTGAGTGGGACGAGGCATGTGAGGCAAGTTTTCGACTCTTGAAGGAGAAGTTGACCACTGCACCGGTATTAGCACTTCCTGAAGGCACTGAAGGATACATGGTTTATATGGATGCCTCGAAGGAAGGATTGGGGTGTGTTGTAATGCAAAATGATAGGGTGATAGCCTATGCCTCGAGGAAATTGAAGGATCATGAACAGAATTATCCCACTCACGATCTCGAGCTAGCGGCAGTGATCTTTGCTTTGGGGAAATGGAGACACTACTTATACGGAATTCCTTTCGAGATCTTTTCTGACCACAAGAGTCTTCAGTATTTGTTTTCTCAGAAGGAGCTAAATAAGAGACAAAGGCGGTGGATGGAGACTTTAGCGGATTATGAGTGTATAATCCGATACCATCCCGGAAAAGCTAATGTGGTCGCAGATGCACTTAGCAGGAAGGCTAGTGTGTCTAATGTGAAAGTGGAAGTTGGAGACGAATCTGAGTCTTTCAAGCTGAGAGCAAGTATTCGGAATATTACAGTACAACCAGATCTTCAACAAAGGTTATTTGCGGCTCAGAGAAAGGATTCCGAGGTTCAGAAGTTAGCTGAGAAAGCTAGGGTGGATCCTGAGTGCCCGTTTGGATTTGATGATACGGGACTCTTAAGGTTTAAGAATAGGATTGTGGTTCCGAATGAATTGAAGAGGATTATTTTGGAAGAGGCTCACAGATCAGGGTATTCAATACATCCCGGAGGTAATAAAATGTATAAGGATTTGAAGCAGTTCTATTGGTGGAATGGACTTAAAAGGGATGTAATAAATTTTGTGAGACATTGTCTGACTTGCCAAACTGTGAAAGCTGAGCATCAGAAGCCATCGGGGCTACTTCAACCGTTACCTATTCCGGAATGGAAATGGCAACAAGTGGCGATGGATTTTGTTTCGGGTCTTCCTAGAGTGAAGGGTGGTTTTGATGGAATCTGGGTAATCGTGGATAGATTGACGAAATCGGCACATTTTCTGGCCATTCGGATGTCGGATAAAGTGAATAAGTTAGCTAAGAAGTATGTTGATGAAATTGTCCGACTTCACGGGGTACCGGTCAGTATTGTATCAGATCGAGATCCGAGGTTTACTTCTAGGTTTTGGCAAGAATTGCAAAGGAATCTGGGAACAAGGCTTCAATTCAGCACAACTTTCCATCCTCAGACAGATGGACAGTCGGAGAGGTTAATCAAATATCTGGAGGATATGTTGAGAGCATGTGCATTGGATTTCTCGAGTTCGTGGAATGAACAGTTGCCTTTGATCGAATTCGCTTATAATAACAGTTTTCAAGCTTCGATAGGAATGGCGCCTTATGAAGCTCTCTACGGACGAAAGTGTAGATCTCCCTTATTTTTCGACCTTGAGGATTGGAATTGGACAAAACAAGAAGGAGTGAAACGAGGGGAAAAGAAAGAGAAGCCTTCTAAGGCCGTACAAGCGGCGATCGATAAGGTTCAGATAATTCAGCAAAGAATGAAAGCAGCTCAAGATAGACAGAAGAGTTATGCGGATCGGCGAAGAAAGGATCTTAAGTTTGAGGTTGGTGATAGAGTATTTCTGAAAGCTTCGCCACGAAAGGGGTTTACGAGGATTGGAAAATGAGGTAAGTTGAATCCTCGTTATCTGGGTCCGTATGAAATTCTTGAGAAAATTGGAGATACGGCTTATCGTTTGAGTCTACCTCCGAGTTTGACGGGAATCCACAACGTATTTCATGTCTCCCAGCTTCGCAAGTATTATCCGGATGAGTCCGAAATCCTACCCGAGGAAGAGGTAGAAATCGAGCCTAATCTCATCTTCGTTCAGAAACCGGTTAAGATTTTGGATCGAAAATTGCAAGAATTAAGAAACCGACAAATCCCACTAGTTAAAGTCTTATGGAGAAGTGATAAAACGGAAGAGGCTACGTGGGAGACGGAGGATAAGATGAAAAGATTCCATCCTGAGTTGTTTCCGGACAATCAGTGAATCCGAGGACGGATTCTTCTAAGGGGGGGAGATTGTAACGCCCTGACTTTTCAAGTCGTTCAGGTATGAATTATGTGATAGTTATGTGCGCATTTAATTTATTTTAATTACATTATTAATTGTTTTATTTTATATTATATGAAATTATGAAATAATTGAATTATTTGAAAATGTTTGAATTTGAATTTATATGAATTTTGAACGATTTGCGCTTGTATGAATTGTTGCTTGCCGTTTCTACGTGAAATGAATTCGGAATTTTGTGAAAATTTAATATGTTGGACTTATATGTGTTATGAATATGGATATATGATGGTTTCATAATTTCGGGTTCATTTGCATGAGTTATGAATTTATTTTGTTTTTGGAATCCAAATCGGGGGCTAACGAGCAATTAGCGCACCCTTGGTTCCGTATTTGTTATCTTGAGCTCGGGAATTCAGATTCGAATTCCGTCAACTCCGTTGCCTTCCTATCGACGATGCGGAGACAATGGAACAAGCCTCATACCTTTTTGAAATCATTAAGACCTCCGAAATCCAACCGTAACGGACAACTCGTGCAAGAAGAGCTCCTTTTGGTTGACTAGTCTTCATGGTGGGACCCTTAACACCTCTTAAACCTAACCATACCTTAACCATGGCTTGTGTACTTGAGTTAAACCCTTTCTCCTACCCTTTTAGCTCTGAAAACCGAACCAAACACTTCCCTTCTCAGCTGGAACTGATCGAGAGAGAGAGAGAGGAGAAAGAAGAAGAAAACCTTGGCCCTTTTGTGATTTTGAGCTCAAATCACCATCTTCCTTCACCAAATCTTTAAGGTATCAATATCTATGTCTTCTCTACTCTATTATACTTGATTTCATCTACTTACAACATGTTTTGGATCAGAATTGATTAGAGTTTGGTATGAACTTTTAGGGATTTTTGTTGTAGTGACCTATTGTGGCTGATTTTCTTGCGTGGCTGATTTTCTTGCTTATACATGAGTATATGAGCTTTTTTCTTGGACAATTTCTTTCCCAAATGATAGTATATGATTTTAGGAGGATTTTATCTCTTGACCCTTTTATGAAATTATGAGATATGGAGCTCCAAACTTGATGATCAAACTACTTCCCCTGTTTTGTGACTGCTGTGTGAAATTATGTGTTGTTGCTTGATCATATGGCCTCCATTTCGTGTGAAATTGCATGGAGTTTATGTACACTCATTACTCTATATGTTAACATTCATGTTTCAAGTATTTGGATCCATTTTAAGCCTCAAAACCGAAAGACATGGCCTGTTGTTATGCATGCTTCATGACAGACTTGTTGCTGTTGCGTTTTGTAACTTGTTGGGCATTCTAATGTGCTTTAAATTATACCATTTTGCATATATATGAAGTAACTTAGTAGTTTAGTATGTTAGCATGCATTCCCCAAAGTTTCAGATCCAAATTCAAGCCCTAAGTACTTGATCAAGGCATGATTTAACCAATTGAGCCCATATGTGCGATTTTGGCGCCCCAGACTTGCTGCATGGTTTTGGTGCCCTTAACGTTTGATTTGGCCTTAGATTTCTAAATGAAATATGCTCCTAACATGCTAAATAGGTTGTATATCAAGTTTCATAAGATTTGGAGTTGATTTGGTATGCTATTGGATTTATTTGTTCCAGTTTCTTTCCTAGCATGAGTTGTTGCAACTTTGGACCATTAATTAGCTTGAAATGCATGAATTCTTGCTACCTTAACTTACCTATATGTGTTAGATTGATGTTTATTTGGTTTGGCATGAGTTTTACCCTGCTTGTTGTATGTTTTTTCGCCACTGATGTAAATCCGCGAGGGTGGATTTTTCCCTTTGGAAAAATCCGCCGGGGTGGATTTGAGGCAGTGGGACTGGACCAAATCCATGCCTGTTTTTTTTTACTCCGATTCCTTTTTTCTTCATTTGTTTGATATTCCTCCACCTCTTTTATGACTTCTATGCTATGCTAACATGTATTATCTTGAGTATTATGAAATTTTATGATTTTTCGTGGAATATTTTCCGAGATATGCTTCAACGTGTCTTCTTTGCTCCTAATGTGTGCATGCATGGATTTTGCTCTTAAGTTTGAACCCTAATTGTTATGTATTTCTTATTTAATGACTTGTATGATACGTATACATGTTATACTACGTGTTATGATCGTTATTTGAATTTCTTGGACTAATTTAGTATGGTTTATGGAGATGTTGAACTTTAACAATTTAAACGCTTCATGGAAGGAATGAAATGAATGTTTATATGTCCTTAAGACATTAATAGTGCACATGAACGTGTTCATTACATAATATACTCTTTTATGCATTCATATCATGATCATCACATTGCCGAGCGTCTTATATGGTCATTTTGAGTCTCACTTCACCTTCCTTGCACAGATTTTGATCCCGTTGGAGACGAGGCCGGTCCGTGAGGCTTTTGTGCCCTTCTTTTGTCGTTTTAAGGTGGGTTTCTCTTCTATTTAGATAAAATGACCCAATATACCCTTATGTGCCAAGTTTTAGCCAAAGATATAATTATCTATTTATATATATATCGAGTCATTTTCGGGTAAATAATTTTAAACGTATAACCTTTCTTTTATGAATCCTACCTTATATTTTGGCGAGATATGATTGTTATGATTGCTATGAATTCACGGGCCCTGGAACTTAATACATGTGGCTATCCGGGGAGGCAAGGGCCGACGGTGATCCCATGTGTTAGTTCCCACCAACTACGGTGATACCGGACCTCGCTAGGAGATTAGCGGGGAATGGGAGCTGAGTGCCTTTGGGGGATTCATGTACCCCCTCTGGCCTATGTATGGACCGGTGGTCGGGTCCTGCAAACCCGTCCACCACTTGGAGGGAGAAGGTGTATATGTATGATTATGAATCGTATGATTGTGCACAAATATGTTATGTATGATAACCAATGAAATTATGAATATGAATACACAAGGTGTTGGTTGGAGATTATGCACGCTCACTCGCCGAGCTTGAAACCCTATGAAATTAAGAATGAATATGAACGTTGTAAACCCGTAGATGTCCTTCTTTGTTTTACCCACTTGGGGAAACCTTCTAAAAACTTCATACGGGTTTATAACTTGCATGTATATGTTAAATTCTGCGATATTTATATACTATGCCTGTTTTTATACCCACCAGTCCCTTTTGGACTGAACCCGGTTTGTTTTCAGTGGTTTTTGTGCAGGTTAAGGAGTGCTAGGCGGGAATACAAGTCGTCTAGGTCTTGCATTAGTGTTTAGCACTCTAATTTTGGTTGCACTCGCCCTCATGATTTCCTTTTGTATAGGAACATGGTTATGGAATGTTATGTTGTTAGAACTTGAAATACTTGGTTGGATTTGTATATGAATCCTATTTTTGGAGCTTGGATGCTCATGGTATATATATATATGATTGTTATTGCTTCCGCTTTATTGTTGTTGCTCTGATTTATGGTTTAAGGGTTAGTCCCGCCTAGCCTAGAGAGTGTGTGTGTGTCCCCGTTCGCCGTGACTTAGCTCGTGTGTGGATTATTCATTTCATATGCGGGTCGGGTCTCGGTGCGGGGGATGTGGCACCTTGCGCTCGGGTGTTACATGCAGGGCATTAATACTTTATTGTCATACGGTTCATATTTTCAAGAATCTGATACCCAATCCCTTATTTCCCTTTTTCTCAAAATAAATATGAACCAACTATTTGTATTGATTTCCGGTATAATACTATCGATCTATTGTTTTACTAATAGTTTCCAACTCAAACTTTTATAGTCAAGTACCCTTTTAAATATATCTATACGTATATATATGTAAATCCCAACTACCCCTTCACTTAGTCACTTTGACTAACCCTCGTACTTTACAAATCATGGTTTCAGGTTCAACAGACGCTTACTAGAAGGTATCTTGAAGCCTAGTGTGCCTTTTCATTTGGCATAATAGTTCAAGGTTCTTTTGAATAAGTTATGCTTCCGAGCTTGTAATTACCAATTACGGCCATTACATGGTCACTACCTTTGACATCTATATTATGCCATTACTTGCTTGTTTATTGCATTCCCCTATCATCGTTTCAAAAGTTTTAAATTACCAAAATTTTCACTGTAGTGTTTTAATACTCTGATATTGAATAGCACTCTCACATCCACTCGGGAGATACTTCGGTGCGGGGTTATAGTGTATAGGGGCACTACAATCAAGGACTTTAGAATTAATTCACTAATTAATTCTAACGGTCTAAAATTAAGTCTCCAATTAATTTCATTCGTTATCTAATTAATTCTCCAATTAATTATATATAGGGATTTATAATTAATTCTCCAATTAATTATATCTTGGCTTTATAATTGATTCTCCAATTAATTATATTTGGACTTAATAATTAATTCTCCAATTAATTAACACATGGTCCAATTCCTTAATTGGAACCACGCGTCCAAACATTGCTCTCGATATCCACACGTGTACTTTACACTATGGTCTCGTTTCGATCAACTATTTGATCTTTCCATAATACCCTTTGAACCCGGTATTTGTGTGTGACCCTCTAGGTTCAATTTTAGTTAGCAATGAGCCTCATTAATTAATACACTTTATTAATTAACTACCTCACAGATCACACGACCATAGTCTAGCAACAGGTGTGTGACCCCTACCCGAAATGTGAATGTATATTCGAAAGAACCTTTAAGTCAATGACATCATGTGGGATACGATCCTCCTACCATCCTATCTCTCGATTAAGATCTAGAGCATGGGAATATAGAGAGCCCTACTAATCTTAATCTTAGAACAAAGTTCACTTCATATTCCATTTGATCTCAATCCAAGAAAACCCCATTTTCTTGATGTCTTGATCTAACCGCCTTGCGCAAGGATTTCAGGATGGAATCGTGAATGGCTTGTGTAATAAGAGACCAGCTTGCCTGTAGCACCCCAACCAGAAAGGCGCCACATCCCCCGCACTAGAACCAGAAAGTCCGTGCATGAACCCAGCTCACAGCGAAGGGGGACTCACTCACTCATAAAGCCTAGCATACTATTCAGTATACTAAATCAAAAAGAACAAAGATAAATGGTAAATGCAAAAGCCTAGCAAACTATTCAGTACTAAATCAAGCCACATAACGGGTTCAACAGCATAAGGACCTATTCCCGAAAATTCAAACATAAACATAATTGCATGATCATAATCATAGTCATAACCTTTGTCCTTTCTTGGAAATCCAATCAAATTACAAAATGCATATGAAGTGACCCAAACTTAACCAATAGACTTGAGAGACTCGACTCCCCGCCTAGCACTCCAAACCTGTAGGAAAAACTGAAAACAATACGGGTTCAGTCTATAGGAGACTGGTGGGTATGAAATGAGGCATAAGTATAGTATAAGACGATATTTAAACATTCACATGCAAGTTATAATCCCAAGTGAGGTTTTCAAAGCATTTCCCAAGTGGGCGAGATAGAGAATTATCAAAAGGGATTATAACATTCATTTTCATTCTTTAGGTCTTTCGTGGCCCGACGGTGGGTGTGCATTATCTCCAACCAACACCTTGTGTAATTCATTAAACATTCTTTCTTTCTTTCTTTTCATGTATTACATTCTTTCGTGCACATTCATTATTATTTAAACTTTCTTCCTCCTGTTGGTGGACGGGTTAGCAAGACCCGACCACCTCCTTCATTGACTAAAAGGGGTTACATGGCTCCCCAGATGGCACTCAACGTCCATTCCTCGCTAACTCCTAAAGAGGTCCGGTTACGCCGTTCATTGGTTGGAACTAGTGTGAGGGATCACCGTCGGCCCATGCCTCCCCGGATAGCCACTCACATCAAGTCCTTGGGCCCCATTCTATGTATTCTTTCATTCATTCTCGCCAAAACATTTGGTAGGGTTCATAAAATAAAGGCTTTACGTTGCAAACATTTACTCTTGAAACGGCTCTATATGGCACATTGGAAGTATATAGGGTTGTCTAACTAAATAGTAGAGAAACCCACCTGTACGCCTCTTACCAAACAATACCAAGAAGAAAATGAGACTCGAAAGTGTCCAATGAACCCGGCAAGTCTCCGCCCTGGAGAAAACTGTTCAAAGGACAAAGTAGTGTACTCGTGAGACTCAAGACTCTAAATGAACCATATATGACGCACGACAATATATTAATGTGATATGATATGTATAAGATATAACAATATGCCATGAAAATGTTCATATGCTCAATTAATGCCACTTAGACATGTAAACAAGCTATTCGCTCATTACACGAATAAATCATGTTCGTTCATTATCATTCTTTCATATCACGTTATAATACAGGTTAACAATGCACATGAATCATTTAGGGTAAAAAGGAATCCATTAACCACGTAGGAAATGCATTGGTTACAAGAAGATTTACATTAACACTTAAACGTTTATGCATATATATCACGTTTACACATCATATATTCATTAATTCATATCATAAAGTAACTTAAAGGCAAGAGAAACCACTTGGAGCACCAAATGAACGCAAGGGAAGCGCATAGTACGTCATGCGGTGGTACTTAAGCTATACATGTTGGTGGCTCAACAAAATCATATCGAATCAATCCATAAAATTCATATAATGGTCATAACACATATTTTAACAAGTTAATAAAGCATGGGAATCATAAAAGAGGATATTATGTAATGAACACGTTCATATGCACGATTAATATCTTAAAGACATATAACCTATCATTCCATTGCTTTCAAGAAAGGTTTAAATCCGTTCAAGTTCATAATTTTCATATTTCATACCAAATCAATCCAAGGAGTTTAAATAACGATCATGACACGTAGTATAACATGTATATATATCATACAAGTCATAAGATAAGAAATATGTAAGCAATTAGGGTTCAAGTTGATAGCAAAGATCCTTGCATGCGCACATCGGAACAATGAAGACACGTTGAGGCATACTCGTAAAATATTTCACGAAAAATCATACAATTTCATAACACCCAAGATAATACATGTTAGCATAGCATAGAAGTCATAAAAGAGGTGGGGGAAGATCAACAAGTGACGAAAAACGGAATCGGAGCATAAAAAAACCGGCAGGACAAAATCCAGCGCCATGGATTTTTCCAAATGGAAAAATCCACCCCCATGGATTCTGGTCAGAAACCCACTGACTCAAATCCACCCCCATCGATTTTTCCAAAGGGAAAAATCCACCCCCGTGGATTTGTGTCTGTAGCGGAAAAAAACACCCAAACAAGGCATGCACGAAAGTGAAGCGAAAAGATGCATGTAACCAACTGAAAACTCAATCAAAAGCATACATATTCAGGTCATAATCTCATACATACATGCCAAAACCGAAGCTAAATCATGAGAATGGAAGAGATGCTCACATAGGTTCATGTTCTTCAAGTTCAAGAAAAATCATTAATGGTAACTTCCAAATAACTCATGTATCATGCAATACAAGTTTAGGGAGATTTCTACTTTCGCAATATCCTGAAGCATAGAAAATCTAAAGCATAGAAAATGAATAATCGTAAAATTTAAATATGGTTTGGATGCTCATGCCTTGAAAGCAATTACATCAATTTCCGGGTTCATGTTGGTCTCCAAATTAAAGCTTTTTAAATCCTTGATTGCCCCGTTGACTCGCAAGTGTAGCACCTCTTCAATCCATCCCATCACGCTCCGTGATATGGTTAATGAGAGGACGAACCGTAGTTCGGTCGGTACGCTAGTATCCTAAAGATCTCAACTACTACAAGATAAATATATGTATACCGGTTAGTTCATGCATATATCACATAATTAAATCAATCAAGAGCACTTAAGAAATACAATGCATCACATAATATAAAATCATCAAAGTCATAAGATTTCAAATGCATAGCATATCAAACCGTGATAGAAATGCACACATAACCAAATTGTCCTATGTCGTTCAACCTAGAAAGACACAACACAACTCCGAATCCCGATTTTGTAACATGGGGCTCTGATACCATTTAAGGATGTAGTACCCCATATGGTAGGTCACCATATCCCCTTGCACCTAAGCCCAATCCACATACGGGATGAGAGGCCCGTACATGAACCAAGAAAAGGCGAATGGGAGACAGACAGACTCACACCAAAGCTAGGCGAAACGTAGACCCTGAACATTAAAGTGCAAACAAATGCAAGTGCAGAAGCTTAAACATGCCATACAAAATTTCAAACATAGATAAGGAGGTGACGGGTTCAACTAGCATAAATTCCTAATCCCAAAATCAAGCATAAATTATAAATACAAATGGGTTCATCTATTCTTAGAAGCCTGTCCCAAATCAATACAAAAATTAAACAATGCATACTTATATATACGTACAACTATATCATATAAACATTATCGAATTCAAAATGCGTATGCAAAGAAACTAAATTTATACAAAGACTCGACTTGACGAAGACTTTAAAGGCTGACACATGCAGCCTAGATCGAACTCCAAAGCAAAACCTGGAAAGCTAAAAACATAGGGAGGAGAGGGGCCAGTACAAAGACTGAGCGAGGGGTGTTAACACATATACACTATACATATGTCCAGAGCATATCATATTCAAAATTAAGGGTTTATGAACCGGGGTATGGTTTTTGCACTATAAAACCTTTTCACATGATAATAGATATATAGGGAAGTTGCGGCCTAGCGGCAGAACAACCAATTTTATCAATTATGAATCCATTCCCGTTTCACGAACCAAGATGAACAAATGACACTCGGTGGGTACGAGCTCAAACCAACCAAACTCCACAAATTCGTATCAAATTAAACAAATTCAAACATATTTAAATTCAAATAAATCTACCTCATTTTGGGGTGATTCAAGGGTGTATACGCCCTAACCATCCTGTTATATATGTGTGGGTCGTGAGTGCATGACTCTCACGCCCGAGGGTTCTATCCCCCAACCAAACCTCCTGGTGAGCTCCGGGTTGATCCTTTAAATGGACATTATACTCAGGGTTGACTCGGGCCCGACACCGTCTCGGGGCTCCTTCACACAAATCTTCAGGGCCCATCAAATTTAAATTCATATTCAAAGTCATATTCATATTCAAATTCTTAACCCGCTACAGACAGACATAATTCAAACATACTTACCATATTCACACATATCGCACACACGTACCGTACATACGTATCATATAAACGTATCATACATACGTACCATACATACATACCGTATATACGTACCATACTTTGCCAACACCATGCTTTGCTCACCTCTTCGTATTATTCGCAGTTCGCCTTCTTATGCAGGTTGGGGCTCCGGAGAGGCACACGGTGTTGAAACATAAAGCTTTACTTACCTCTCCGTGTAAATCCATAGCTCACCCTCCAGTTATGATAGCTGGCTCACTAGAGGCACTCGGTTTGAAGCGTGGTGTAGCAAGACCTCAACATAACAAATCCAAAAGTAAGCATGCATAGGCTCGTACATAGTGTTTCATACTTTTAAAACATATGGCTTAAGTCATCAAAGCCATCAAAGTATATAGTTCTCACATACTTACGTATACATAAGGCTTAAGTCTCATGTATTCGAAAACGAGCACGTTGTATTAGGGTATAAACATTCCTAACCTCACCTGAACCAGCAAAATCGGAGACAAGACGATCGATTCACCCTGGACTTAACTTATCTAACAAAACACCATCCTGGGTACACCTAGACAAACTGAAAACAAATACAAGACTTAGACTCGAGAATTAACCACATAGACGCATGGCGTATGTTCATGCACTTAAGAGCTTCAATCACGTAGGAATAGTTCATAATCATATCGATTTCATACAAGAGAAGTCATTACATATCTCAACATATTCATTTATAATCATAAAACACGTTAAGAAAGAGTTTATGTGCACAATTAATGCCTAACACAACACCTAAACAACTAACAAGGTGCACATGAGATTCGTGCAAACAATTCACGTCATTCAAGCAACATAAAATGCATATAAGAAAGAATACAGACACATAAACATGATATAACATGTTAGAATCAAGTTTGAAGGTGGAAAGGTACAAGAAAAGCGGAACAAATACAAGAAATGTGATTCCGAGTTGACAAAAGTTGGAAATTTTCCAAAACGTGCAAGTCATAGGAAAACAGGCATATATTGAGTTTGAGAAATGGGAATTAAGTTTTGTTTATTGGAAATGAAACTAGACAAATAGATCTTTCTAAAGGTATACGGTTTGAATCGTGATTCAAAGTGATCCAAAATTAGCGTAGGTTTGAAATTGAACGAAAGCATAATTCCGGTGAAGTGGCGCCACAATTTTCTAGTGGTTATAACTCACAATCTAGAACTACTTTTAGGGAGATTTGAACTGGAGAATTTTTTACACTCAAAGAGGTTTCTATAGTTAAAATTTCAGGCTAAACAGCGGATATATGAAGTCTGCACGGTCGTGTCAA
Source organism: Lantana camara (assembly GCA_037501455.1). NCBI lineage: Eukaryota > Viridiplantae > Streptophyta > Magnoliopsida > Lamiales > Verbenaceae > Lantana > Lantana camara. Next base: position 42,797,655 of record CM074865.1, read on the forward strand.
GATTTACCGGCGAAGCTGCAAAACCGTGTTGAAGAAGAATTTTTCAAATCTCGAAACATTAGATACGGCCATGTTGGGTATGAACTGTGACTCAACACGACTGTGTTGGGTCGTCTTCCTAAAAAATATGCTACAAAACAGCAGTGGGTTGATGGGGGTGATTCCCAAACCACCCCAAATAACATCCTAATCAAATTATAAACCAAACTACATCAAAATACATAACAATACACATGTATTATCACATAACTCATTAAATAGGCAAGAATTCGAGCATGTAACATCTCATCATTTTCGTAACTCAAGCTCCAACATTGGATTTTCAAGCACGAGTCAAGAAACGATAAAAATTCCGGTAAATAAATGACAAGGAAGCTCATACGAACAACATACTTCAATTTTAGATCATATAATTGAAGTATGAGAGCATAATATCAAATTTTCACATTTTTATACTATTCATCATCTTCTTCTAAATCATGGGAACAAGCAAGAGAAACGGTATTTAGTCGAATAGAAATGAAGTACTCGAAGAGAGGAATATAATGCTTACCTTCGATCGTCGATCGACTGAGAGACGCAGTCGAAATCTTGAGCTCAAAGGTTGAGGTGAATAGTAGCCCTTTTCTTCCTTCTTCGTTCTTTGGCTTGTGCAGCACAAAAATAAGGGAGACAGAGGGGGGTTCGATTCAGTTAAGGCCAAGAAACCGGTTCGGTTTGGTTCAAGACAGGTTCGGTTCAATCGGTTAGAATTGAAATCGGTAGGGAGTTCAAACACCTTTAGAAAAAGGTGACGCTTATTCCGTTGGACCCAAACTGTCAAAAGGAATCCAATGGTGAAGTTGGAATTCAAATCCGAATCCTGAGCTCAAGCTAGCCGAAGAACAGCTCAAAAACCCTAATAACGATTAGGTCCCCAAACTACAATTAAATGGACTTTTGATTCCGAACACTTTAATTAAATTCTAATACGCGCACAACTTAAAATAAATTCACGTTGACATATAAGGCATGCGATACCACATAATTCACAAAAATATGAAAATAAACTCTCTCGTGATGTCATACCTAGATTGCCGAAGACACGGGGTATCACAATCTCCCCCCTTAAGAGGACCTGGTCCCCAGGTCATATCACTCGAGTTAGAACAACAAGCAACTTTCCCGTATTCACCAAAGCTCAGGGTTCGTAACATCCCGACGAGGGTTAGCTCGAGAAAGGTCTTCAATCACAAAGGGGGTCAATCATTTACTTCAAGCTTCACACGAACTTGATCCAAAATAGGAGTAGCTCGAACGTTTCACACGTTAGGAGGGTCTAAAGTGATTCAACTCCCACCGTTTGAATCTATCCAAACCTCCCACAACTCGAAATAACGAATGGGGTCTTTAAAAAACTTCCACTACTCGTTCTCCAACCCAAGCATCCTTCTATCATTAATTCAAGGGATAATGATTTTCACCCATCCGAACTATAGGCTATTTGGCAATTCACCATCCAAACTATTTCGCCCCCGAAACCACCATCTAAACTTTCAATTCCTAACAAACCACCATCCCACAGCGGTTTTGACCCTTTTTTGAGCGGTTTTGACTCTTTTTTCAGCGTCTTTGGATGTTTTAACGCATAATCTATGGAAAAATAACAAAGAGAGACAGATTTACATGTGTTAAAACATCCAAAACCGCTGAAAAAAGAGTCAAAACCGCTCAGAAAAGGGTCAAAACCGCTGTGGGATGGTGGTTTGTCAGGAATTGAAAGTTTAGATGGTGGTTTCGGGGGCGAAATAGTTTGGATGGTGAATTTCCAAATGGCCTATAGTTCGGATGGGTGCAAATCATTATCTCTTAATTCAACTCGTGGTTTGACGTTGAAATTCGAATCGTCACTAGCTTCCAATTGTTGTTCTCTCAGAACACGTCGTAAGGTCCATTGTAAGGCATGACCCTCAACTAACCGCGTGCCAAAAGCACTCGTACATGTTAGGAATAGTGCCCTAGAAAGCCGATTAGTCATAATCCATTTTAGGACTTTCCTAGTATCACAGACAATCTTTGAATAATATAGGTTTGATTAATATCATAGGCAAACACTTCTTTATATGCTCTTGTTTGGTATGCGTTTACTTTAGCTGTGCATGTATGAGAACTCCACTAATCCTGATGACTTTAGGACTCTACCATTTAGGTGAAATGGTTCATGAAACGAGCCCTATATCACATAAGTCATGAATAGCAAAATACTCCAAGCCGATGAGTCCTACAGACAGTGGGAGTGTCAACTTGACTCCTCTAATGCTTGCTTGTGGGATCACGCCCTTAAGAAGGACCACCTTGTTTCATGGAGGTGCAAAGTGTATAGTTGATACGTGCGTGATACATGAGGGTGCTTACTTCAATAAGTAAGTTCACTGAGGTGCCACGTGTGAGAAGATTCCTAAATAGGAAAGGAAGTTTCTATTTCAGGAAATGGAAACTTCCAGATTAAGAAATATCTCACGAGTCATTGATGTGATTAATTAATCCTTAGACTTGAGGTTCCATGTCACTTTATGGTTAACTCTGTAGTCTTTGGTATAAGCTTTAAAGGGTGTCGCCTTAGACAACTGATTCAAGGCAATGCTGGGGCTGCACAAGTGACTCATGAAAGTGAATGAGAATCAAGAAAGGACCTACACTTGCGTTTGCAAGGTGATCTCTTATTGTGTAAGTCATTCATATGCCATATGGAGTCCTTGGCCAAGGCAGTAGATCAAGACATCAAGAAAAGGGTTTCTTGGATTGAGATCAAATGGATATGAAATGCACTTAGCTTTAAGACCAGATTATTAGGGTTCTGATTATTCCCTTACCCTAGATCTTGGTTGAGAGATAGTAAGTAGGAGGATTGTATCTCACATGAATCAATGACTTAAAGGTTCTGTCGAATCCGAATATTCCAATTCAGCTAGGGGTTAAACACCTGTTACTAGACTATGGTCGTTTAATCTGTGGACTGATGAATTAATTAGTGAATTAATTAATTGGGGTCATTGCTAATTGAATTGAGAACCTAGAGGGTCACACACAACCACTTGGTTACATGAGTTAATGCTTTCAAATGATTAAACGAGTTAATCGGGCCAAGAGGGTTCCACACGTGTGAACCACACGTGTGGCTCACGTGAGTGACACGTGTCCTTCTGACACGTGTCTCGCATGTGTGTAAATATATTTGTATATTTATTTATGTGTTAAATAATTAATGTGATTAATTATTTAATAGACTTTGGTTTAATTTTGAATTAAAAAGAAAGTCTTATTTTGGAGAAAAATAATCTAGTTAATTAATTGTGAATTAATTAATTAGATAAAATAAGTTATTTATTTTAAATAAATAAAGTATAAAATTATCCAAAAATAGTTTGGATATTTTAGCTCTCTTGAAAGTTGATTTGAATTTGAATTCAAAGTCAAAGTCAAAATTACTTGATGATCAAGTAATAGGAGAGAGGGACCAAATCCTTAGTCCATAAGGACTAGGATTTTCGGCCACTCCCATCCTATAAATAGGGGAGCTCGAGCTCCCCTTAGAGCTAATCGAGAATTCTTTTGGTTCATGTGTTGAACACCATCCTTTCTCCAAGACAAACGAAACCCTAGGTTAAGCCTAAACACTAACTAGAGAACTAGCATCCTTACTAGTTAGATTGTAGCCAAGTTGGTGGACTATCTCTAGAGAGCTTCAAGTTAGAAGTTTTGAAGATTCGAGCTTTACCAAAAAGTGGGGATCAAGCAAAACTATCAGAAGGGATGATGAAACGATTCTGAACCCAACATGAAACGAGTGAAAAAATCGAACCAAAGAAGATGGCGAAAACCGTTCGTCCATATCCTGAAGGATGAATTTTTTCACGAGGGTTTTGTGATTGGCAGTTTTCTACTTTCGCAAAACTGGTTTTCAAAGGGAGTTTCAATCATGCTTTTCTCGTTTCATGTTTCTTTCTTTATGTTATATTGTTAAGAACTTCCCTAACATGATTTGAATCTAGGTTGGTGTGGATTGTTATCCCTACAATGGATTCTGAAGTAGAAAGAGACTTTCGAGGAACGGGTTGCCATTACCGCATGAAGCGCGTCTGAGGGCGGCTCAAAGCGTGTCAAGAAAGCTACTACCCAAGTGAGTTTCTTGATCTCTACGAATTTGGATACACGATTGCGAGTCCAAGATCCTTTTGTTGGAAAAATTTTTAAATTTCCGCTGCTTTCTGATTCCTATTTTCCAACATTAATCACATCAATGACTCGTGAGATATTTCCTAATCTGGAAGTTTCTATTTCTAGATATAGAATCTTCCTTTCCCATTTAGGAATCTTCTCACACGGGACACCTCAGTGTCTCTACTTAGAATAAGTAAGCACCCCCATGTATCACGCACTTATCAACTATACACTTTGTACCCCATGAAACAAGGTGGTCCTTCTTAAGGGTGTGATCACACGAGCAAGCCTTGAACGAGTCAGGTTGACACTCCCACTGTCTGTAGGACTCGTTGGCTTGGAGTGATTTCTATCATGACTTATGCGATATAGGGCTCGTCTCATGAACCACTTCACCTAAATGGTTGAGTCCTATAAGTCATATTGATTAGGGGAGTTCTTATACATGCGCAGTCAAAAGGAAACACACAATCAAACAAGAGTATATAAAGAAGTGTTGCCTCAATTCGTATTATTCAAAGATTATTTGTGATTTACAAAAGGAAAGTACTAAAGCTGACTATTACATCGGCTTTTAGGGCACTATTCCTAACCAAACATAACATAAAACTATAGCATAAAAAAAAAACAACTAACCTAGCAAAGGAGGGGAGTGCCTCTCGGCAAGAGGGGGAGAGAGGGAGGAAGAAAGGGCGTTGTTAACACAAGATATGAGCAAGGAGTGAATGAGCTATGGAGGGTTATTTATAGTTGTGAAGGAGCCCCACACCTTGCAATAAAAATAACACCAAGGGTAGGAGAGCAAAGGGTAGTAGCTTCTCTTGTAAGCTTAGCTCTAGGAATTAAATAAAAATGGGAAATGAAGGGTATTTAGGTAATTTAACACCCTCAACACGAGAACAAGCTGCTGGAAATGTGTATTTGTGAATCTAACAAAAATTAGCTTCGAAACGAATATTTACTCGATGAAAACGGATTTACCGTTTAAAAGATATATTGATTTTAAAGAATAGTAACTTGAAGGTCTTGAACGAATACAAATGAAAGACGACCTCCGAACGTGATTTGAAAGTCCGGATCATTTTAAAATGTTATAAAATAAATTGGCAAGCGTTTTGAGCCCAATATCGACTATGAAAAGTTTTATCGATAAAAAGTTAGAAACGTAGGATGAATAATAACTTTATTTTAAAAAAGGTTTTCTTCAAAACTCGGGCTAGGGCTTGATCCAAGAGACGTAATCAATCTCAAAAATCATGAAATGAATGAAGAAGTACTTTAAACTCAAATTTGAAGAGTAGAAGTTATCCCGACGAAAAACCGTTCGTAGAAGGAATAGTGAATAGTGTTTTGGCTCAAACGTTTCTTTAAAACGTAGTTCAAAATAGATTTTCGAGTCAAGAATGATACCAATAGACTCGTAAAGACTGAAGGAATTATTTAAATATAAACTTGGGTAGCAGAGAGTGTCCAAATCAAAGCTCGTTTATAAGAATTAATAGTAACTTTGGTCGGTAAGTTCCCAATGTGTCCCGTTTTAGCTCAAGAAGGATTCCGAGGCTTGAAAAACAAGTTCAAACAGTTGGGAAACATGAGTTATGAACCTCTAGGGTTCGAGCAACAATACGGCTAAGTAGGCTCGGAAAATGAATAGTTAACTGAGTTAAAGGTCAGGAATTCCCCCTTAAAAGATTGTCTGTGATATAGGGAAAGTCCCAAAGCATAACAGCTTTCCAGGGAACTATTCCCAACAGTAACGAATTCAAATGTTCAGGAAACACATCTAGGAATTCGTTACCACTCCCACTTCTTCGATCTTAAGTTGATCTTTCGGTCTATTCAAAAGATAAGCAACGAATCCACTAGCTCCTTTCTGAATCAGTTTCTTAGCTTCCATCGAAAAAACCATTGATAACATCTTTACTTTCCCTTCTGATGTCCGACTTTCATCTTCTTCCAAGATGACCTCTTTCTTGTAACAATCCAACTTAGCTCGGTTCTAAAACAACCAATCCATACCAAGTACAACATTGTATATTGTCATCGGCAACCCAATAAGATCCGTTGGGTAACAAAGGGTACGAATACATATAGGGCAGCGTTTATATACTCGATCCGTAACAAGGCAAGTTCCGAAAGGAGAACTCACTTCAAATTTATATGGCAATTCAAGCAGGAATCTTAAATGCGCACACAATTTTGATGCAATAAATGAATACGTGGCACTAGGGTCATACAAGACCTTAACTAGCGTGTTAAAAATGTTCACAATACCTTCCACAACAGACGAAGGATCAACCTCCTCATTACCATCCAAAGCATAAGCTCTGCCTTTAACCACCGATTTGTTCGTCGTACCCACCACCGCTTTTCCTTTATCCTGGACCCCAAATCTCTTGATCTTGTTCGGGCAGCTATCTATCTGGTGCTCAAGGGAACCACACACGAAGCACTGTCTAGCTTTCATGTGACAGTTCTCCTCAGTGTGTCCCGTTTGGTGGCAATATCTGCAAATAATTTCCTCTTAACCTGGCTGAGGTGCTCTTTGCTGCTGCGGTGCCCTCTGTTGTTGCTGTGGGGCCTTCTGCTTCAGTTACTGTGGAGCTTTCTACTGCTGCAGTGCTACCATGGGTTTCTTCGCGGTTCCATGGGGAAACGGATTGGAAGGTCACTTGTTCCCTTGATAAAGCTTAGGGTTAGAAGGTCCTTGACGTACAGAAGTTATCTTGATCTCCTTGTGGGCTGCTTCAACCTTTAGTGCCTTGTCGACGGCCCTATTGTAGTTCTCAATATCCAAAGAAACAAGTGCCTACCGAAGTTCGGGCTTCAGTCCATCGATAAACCTCTTCGTCTTGCGACGCTCATCATTCAGAATATAAGGCGCATACTTGATCAGTCTCACGAACCTAGACTCATACTCCATCACATTCATAGTTCCTTGAACCAAACTCATAAACTACGCCTCTCGTGCATCACGAGTTACTTGAGGGGTGTACTACTGCTGGAATTCCCTAATGAACTCAGTCAAATTTCCTTCAACATTGTTCTCAACCCACATATGTTAAGTGTCCCCCACCAATTAAGTGCAGCTCCTTCCATCAGAAAAGTAGCATACTGAACTCTTTCACGATCTCCAGGGTAGATATCCATAGCCTCGAAGATCTTCTTGATACTAGCTATCCAGTTTTCAGCCTTTAAGTAGTTCGGTTCTCCATAAAACTTTGGCGGGTTCATCCTAAGAAACCTATCTAGCGACTTCTCATTAGGAGGATTACGTCTCTGAGTACAAGCTCTCACGAATTATCGTAGTGCATCCCTTAATTCCGGAGTTCCCTCCTGTTTAGGGGGGTGGAGTGACATCTCTTTGGGGTGGCGGTGGTGTTACACGATTACGGGGTGCTCTTCTCTGTGGCATGATGTTACTGAATTCACAAGTATTCAGATACATATATTGTGACGCCCCACTTCTAGGTCAAGGTAAGGTTTGGTACGAGAGTGCACGATTTACGTTTCCTTGCATGATTTATGTGGAATTGTGCCTTAATTTGATAATGGATTTGTGCATAAGTGAAATATATTAAGTGTACTATATATGTGGCTTTATGACATATTAATTATATGCTTGTATTGCTATTATTGAGCGTGGATAGCATGTTTTATAGTTTAACGAAACAATGTGCTTATATGGACATTAAAGCATAATTTAGGGACTAAATGGTAAATTTATTTTCCAAGCCTGGAATTGGTTAGAACTTAATGAAATTGAGTAGATAATTCGATTACGAGTTCGTGGGTTTTTGAATCGCTCGATTTGGAGTTCGGACGAAGAAGTTATGGCCATTCTACGAAAAGTCAACCTTTTTATAAGACTTATGACCCAATTTCGAAATTACCCAATTTGAGACCCAATTTCTCTTATAATCCGACCCGTATGACCCACTCCATGACCCAAATAGCTGACCCAAATTACTAAATCAGAATTTAACACACAAAACCTCATTTTACGTTAAAACACAAGATTCAACCCTCTCTCCCTCACTTTTCTCTCCAACCCATTCATATTCTCTCAAGAACACCCAAGACCTTCAAACCATTTTCAAGCACCAAGATCGAAGATTAAAGCTGGAGATTCAAGACTATAGAACAAGATTCGATTTCCAGCTCCCAAGGTAAGATTTGTGTGCTCTTTTCATGGGTTTGTGTTCTTGATGGTTTTGAGCTTGAATGTGAATGTAGGGTTCATGTTAGATGGATTAAATCTGAATTTGTTGATGGAAATATGTTTCCTATGTTTCTAGGAATGATTTGGTGTAAGAATTTCATGTTTTCATGCTCTTATGGGAAATCCTCCATTGTTGACCCTTGAAGCTTTTATGAAGAATTCTTGCATGTTCATGTTCTATCTTGTTTTAGCTTGATTTGATGATGGATTCTTGTTCCTTATGTGTTTTTATGGAGAATGTGATAGATTTCCTACAATTTCTTGCAATGATTGTTGATTTCACCATTGTTATGCTTGAATCTTTCTTGAAACTTGTAGAAGATGAAGTTCTTGCATGAATTGCTAGATTTCTTGATGTTTAAATGTTCCTAAATGCTTTATTATGTAACTTGATGTTTTATGATGCTTATTTGTGGTTTTGGAAGCTTAATTTAATGTTTTGGGGTGTTTTAAACTCATTCCCGTCGAGTTTGAAGTTGCTGTCACATTTTTTTAAATTCTGGATAGAATGTGCTAGGGTGGATTTTTGCTGTGTAAAAAATCCATGGGGGTGGATTTAAGGCAGTAGCTCTGGACCAAATCCGCGAGGGTGGATTTTTTGTGAAGGAAAATCCATGGGGGTGGATTTTCCCCAGCCTTGTTTTCTTGATTCGTTTCACTTGTTTTGCTTCTCGTTTGTTCCTTACTCTCGTTATATGTTGTGACATCTCATGCATACCTTATATTATGATCTTTATACCTCAATCATGCTTAAGTTATCTTAATTGACTAAGTTATGCGTTTAATTAAATTGTGTTAAGTATGATTCATAGGTCGCTTATTACATATGACTTGAGAACTTGATACATGACTTATATGATGCAATGTGATCATAATTCCCAATATATACCATCGTCGAACATTTCTTGCACATCATTAGCATATTTGCATTCATGTCAAAGCCGTGCGTCGTCTTGTTGGGTTTTGAGTCGAGTCTTACCTTTGTTGGTACATTGTCTTGTTAGGTGGTGAGTCTCCGGACGTGTAACTTTCCTTGTTCGTGCTTGATCTTCGAGGTTCTTGGTAAAGGTGAGGAGTTATAATATCAAAATGTTTTCTAAAACTGTGGACACATATGACCTATCATGTTTGATGGTTTTGAACTCCCATTTTCGAAAAGGTATATGTGGGCTTAATATGCCAAGTTTTGTGAGTGTTGCTCATATTATGATGTTTGACTATGGAAAACGGTTTACAAGTAAAACTCGTGTTTTGGTATATGGGATAGGTACCCAAAATGCTTTTAGAACTTTCATTTGGATTTTACGCACGTGTGAGTTGTGTAGCGAGCCTTTGTTATACCTTGCAAGGACGCTTGCTTGGTTGGTTCTTTTGATAGCGCTCGGGGCGGAGTAAGTGGTAAGACCGGGAACGCAAGGGCGGACGGTTGCACCCTTACGAAGTACCCACTTTTGGACAAGTTTGCTAAGACTCCGAGGAGGGTTCGGGGTTGAGGTAAGCTTGGGAGAAGGTTGGTTTCATGGACCCAGTTCTCCATATATCTTTTGCGATGATCGGGGGGTGCACACCCTCGACATCAACGGCGTTAAGGATGGATTGGTTTGATTTCACTTGGTTTGGGAAGTAAGGATGGAGTGCTCGTACTCGCCAAGCCAGTGCTTTGGTCTATGATCCGTATTTTTATAAAATCTGCATTGTTTTCTAAAACGTTAACGGATCATGAACACCTTTGAGTTGAGCATGCGCTGAACCTTCTTATGTTAATTATATTATGTATACTTCTCCTCACTGGTTCCATTTGAACTGATCTCTTTTACCTTCCGTGTCTGTAGGTTGCGTTTTGGAGTCAAGCTAGGAGGGATCTTTCTTGAGAGTCTTGTCCATGAGTCTAGTTTATACTCGTTTTGTTGTAGCGTACTTTATGACTTATGTTTATGCTTTCGGGGTTTACTTATGGATTAATATGTACGGAGCTGACGATGTTACCTTATTAGATGGACCGTGAGGATCTCTAGGTTGATTACATTTCTGTATTTTGAGCATTTCATGTTGGACCGTGTTGGTCACTTAATTGATGATATAAGCTTCCGCGTATTTGTGTTTGTTTTAATTCTCTTGATGTGAGTCTAGTACCGCCTAGCTAGGTTGTCCGTTTGTCACCGCTTGCTTCGCACTTGGCGGGTATATGGATGACAATTCTATATACAAGCTAGCTCCATAGCGCGGGATAGGCGTGGATGCCCTTGTTGGGGCGTTACACCCCTAATTGGTTGGTATCAGAGCCAGGTTCAAAACCGGGCTCTTGAGTCATCTCGAGTCGTCTAGGTCGTACGGAAATAGGAATAACTTGCTTATGTGCTTTAAATTGATTCATTTTGCATATGCTACATTGTTGATTAACATAATTGTTCTTACATTACATGTACATCTTGATTGAATATGTTGACCCTCTTGTTAACTACTTGCCTATATCACTTAACTTGTAACTACTTTGTTGTACTTAAATTAACTTCGTGCTTATGTATTGGTTTGTTTTCATATATGAACGTCCTCGTAATACGTATATCTTGTTAACTATTGCTTCTAAATTATGCAATTACATTGCGTACTTAACAATATGTGACATGAGCATATGACTAATCGACATGCATACATGATAAGATTGCGTGTAGGATGCCTCCTGGTAGAAGTGATCGCTCTCCGGCAGGCCAAAATGACCAAGACCCTCCGGCAAAAAATCAAATTACACCACCAATGCCGCCTCTGAATGTCAATGAATTGCTCACTATTATGATTCAGATTTTGCAACTCCTACAAGCACCGCAAACCTTATTGGCACCTCCGGCGTTGATACCTACGCCCACCGTCAAGGAACAAGGGTTTCGAACTAAGGGAATAGTTTTCGGATTGGGGTCTGAGAGGTCACCATCCTTGATGGCACCTTCGACTTCTCGAGTACCACATAAGGGGTTAGGAGATAGAAAGGCTAAAAATTTTGCATCCGGATCAGCGACCCCTTTGGCTATTAAGGGCCGAAACTCGTACAAGCATTATGGGAGCACCAATCACTTCGGGGATAACTGTCGGGTGAGATACGGGAAGTGTTGTATATGTGGTAACCCGAGATATAAGGCTAAGGATCACGATCGAAGGAGAGACCACCATACGGATAAGAAGGGTAAGGCTAAGATTTCTACACCTAAAGTATCGGCCCCTCGAGTTACTAAGGGCTATGATCCGTGTGAGCATTGTGGTCGTGCTACACACCTTGGGGAGAATTGTTGGTGGAAACAAGGTAGATGTGTCAACTGTGGTAGCACGAAACATTTGGCAAGGAATTGTGATAGACCGAGAACTAGAGGTTTCTATGAGCATCGAGGTGACATTGGCCATAAGGGAGATGAATGTTGGGGAGAGATTGGGAAATGTTTTACTTGTGGGGATCCAGCGCTTTGTGCTAAGGATTGTAATCAGAGGATGGACCGACAGAATTTGGAAGGACTTCATGGAAAGTTAGCGAGGACCTTGACTCAGGTAGAGACCAACGATTGGGCCACCGCTACCGGGCTAGCTATGGAAGTTGAAGCGGAGGAACAAAGACTTGGAACTAGGAAGAATGTTGCTAATCCTTGTTTCAGTTCGGGTCTTAAGAGAGTTGTCCATAGTCCTTTCTCTCAATCTCCTCCGCCGAAGAAGGGCCGTTTTATGGGGAACAAAGGAAAAGAGAAGAAGACTCCTCCGACTGCACAAGGGTATAAACCATGTGAGAATTGTGGTAGCATCACCCACGATGAGAACCATTGTTGGAAGAAGTTAGGGAAATGCTTTAATTGTGGGAGCACCAGACACATAGCAAGGAATTGTACCGAACTGAAGGCTAAAGGACCGGGTGATGAGATAAGGCCCGTGGCACATGCACTTGCCTATGCGTTGAATGGCGGGCAAGAGGATGATGAGCATGATTTCATTACTACGGTGAAAGGTACGAACTGCATTCAATGCATTGCACTCATACATTTTGATTTGGATATTATTATTACCCGATTGTTACACTTGTGATGTTATATGCTAGAATGTGATTATTTGATATGCATGTGACTTGCGTTGCTAATTGGTTTAAGTGCAAATGTGAATACGGTAAGTTAGAAATTGATTGTTCTTTATCGGGTGGTGTACTTGACAGTTGATACATGCATTCTACCTAAACTCGAATTATTTTACAGCCTCACTTTTGCTATGTCGGTAATGATTGACATTAAATGTTACGTTTGTATTTAGCTTGCCTCCTACTTGTGCAAATTGCATAAATGCTTTCCTTGATCAGTTGTGCCACCATGTGATAACTCTATTAACCCTTGCACTAATACAACCTTGAGATTTATGAGCTATGTTGAACGGATGTAAAGCATGAATAAGTACTTGTGAGACCATGTTGTTTACTTGTTTTCGGGATGCATGATTATTGTTGAAATTATGTCGAAATTTTTATTTATGGGTAACTTTCATGTAATTGAAGAATCATGCTTAGTTAGTTAACAAATGGATGGTTTATGTCAAGTTCCTAGGAACCTTAAAGGATGTTTTGTATTAATTCCAAACTTATGTGAATCGCCTGGGGGATCTGATTGTAATATCTCTAAACCTTGAATGTGTGTAAAAACTTGAGTTTATGCTCCGATGCATGTTACGAATTCGTAAGGCATGATTAAATGAATTGAGAATTTACCGCTTACCTTAAAAACATGACTTTATGTGATTAAATTATGTTGTTCATTTGAGCATGATAATATGGGATGACTATGCATACACTCATCTACAATTTCGAATATGAGACTTGAATTGATCATTAGAGTGTGATATAAGGAATCGAGAATATGTTGTTTACCTTGGAAGTATGACCTTATGTTAATAAATGTATGCCTTATGTATATTAAGCATGACGTACGTATACTTAAGCACTGCATAGACTTATACATGACTAAGATTACGACATCTTGATTAGTACTACTTCAATCAATCGTTAAAGTACGACTTGTATTTGGTATGTTTAGATACTTACAACTTCATGTACGTTAAATGCTCAAATTGACTTTATCTATGCATGTTAATACAAGACTTGAGCTTGGAAATTGAATCAAATGAACTTTCTATGCATGCTACTACTAGGTACGAAGTTAGTAACCGAATCGCATGATCTTGGATACTTTGGTGAACTTTTATGATGTAAGTATGAGTTAATTCTTGTGACTTTTGTAACCTTGGATGTTGTACATGCTCGATTTTGTGCACTTTGTTACGGTGAGCTATGAGGGACGCCTTTGATGCGACGAAGCCTTTACCTCACCGATGGAGAACGACTCAACCGTACAGCAGTCCCTTGTCCTGTGTCTTGTTTGTGCTTTGCAGGTTTTGGATCCGAGTAGTTGTTCGTGTGCTTTTATGCTCAGGTGTTGTAGGGTTCTCCCTCTTTTGTGTTCGGGGGATGTTGGTTCCCCTCAGTTTTAGTCATTTGGGAATGTTACATCCTCCCGAATTTAGGAGTTTGTGAGATGTTAACTCTTTCAAACATAGATGTTTGAGGGATGTGAGATTCCTTCGAACTTAAATTGAGAGACGGGGTTCTCTCGTTACTTGCTGAGAGACGGGGTTCTCTCGTTGCTTGTTGAGAGACGGGGCTCTCTCGTTGCTTGTTGAGAGATGGGGTTCTCTCGTTGCTTGTTGAGAGACGGGGCTCTCTCGTTCCTTGTTGAGAGACGGGGTTCTCTCGTTGCTTGTTGAGAGACGGGGCTCTCTCGTTGCTTGTTAAGAGACGGGGTTCTCTCGTTGCTTATTGAGAGGCGGGGTTCTCTCGTTACTTGTTGAGAGACGGGGCTCTCTTGTTGTATGTCTCGTCTCGTTGGCTAACACACTCAGATTGCTCCGATCAGAAGGGATCTTTTGAAGAGGTTATGCGAGATCAAGATGGACCGAAGGTGTATACAACAACTAAGATCTTTCGCATCGACAAAGTGTGAAGTTTAAACCACATGTGGGAGTGGTATAAGACTGGCAACGGAGTTATGCCAAGCAAAGGAGGAAAGACATTGAATTCGAAGATGGTGACCGAGTCTTCCTAGAGGCAACAAGAAAGAGTTTCTCACAAATCAATAAGGGCGGTAACCTAAACCCGAGATCTATCGAGCCGCTTGGAGCTGTGAATGGATTGAGAAAGTATTTCCGAGAGGAGATGGGGACTATTTGGATGAAAGAGATACACTTGGATCAAGACTTGACACTTGTACAACAACCGGGAAAGATTTCAGATGGAATACCCAGGGATTATGGGTTCTGCTAAACTCCTCTGGATAAGGTTCTACGAAGAGATCTCAAGTCCGAAGAAGCATTTTGGGAGATGATAGAGAAGCTGCGCAGTTTTCACCCAGAGATATTTTCCGATGGTAAATCTGGGGACCAGATTTCTTTAAGAAGGGGAGGTTGTGACGCCCCGCTTCTCGGTCAAGGTAAGGTTTGGTACGAGAGGGCACGATTTATGTTTCCTTGCATGATTTATGTGGAATTGTGCCTTAATTTGATAATGGATTTGTGTATAAGTGAAATATATTAAGTGTGCTATATATGTGGCTTTATGACATATTAATTATATGCTTGTATTGCTATTATTGAGCGTGGATAGCATGTTTTATAGTTTAACGAAACAATGTGCTTATATGGACATTAAAGCATAATTTAGGGACTAAATGGTAAATTTATTTTCCAAGCCTGGAACTGATTAGAACTTAATGACATTGAGTAGATAATTCGATTACGAGTTCGTGGGTTTTTGAATCGCTCGATTTGGAGTTCGGACGAAGAAGTTATGGCCATTCTACGAAAAGTCAATCTTTTTATAAGACTTATGACCCAATTTCGAAATTACCCAATTTGAGACCCAATTTCTCTTATAATCCGACCCGTATGACCCGCTCCATGACCCAAATAGCTGACCCAAATTACTAAATCAGAATTTAACACCCAAAACCTCATTTTACGTTAAAACACAAGATTCAACCCTCTCTCCCTCACTTTTCTCTCCAACCCATTCATATTCTCTCAAGAACACCCAAGACCTTCAAACCATTTTCAAGAACCAAGATCGAAGATTAAAGCTGGAGATTCAAGACTATAGAACAAGATTCGATTTCCAGCTCCCAAGGTAAGATTTGTGTGCTCTTTTCATGGGTTTGTGTTCTTGATGGTTTTGAGCTTGAATGTGAATGTAGGGTTCATGTTAGATGGATTAAATCTGAATTTGTTGATGGAAATATGTTTCCTATGTTTCCAAGAATGATTTGGTGTAAGAATTTCATGTTTTTATGCTCTTATGGGAAATCCTCCATTGTTGACCTTTGAAGCTTTTATGAAGAATTCTTGCATGTTCATGTTCTATCTTGTTTTAGCTTGATTTGATGATGGATTCTTGTTCCTTATGTGTTTTTATGGAGAATGTGATAGATTTCCTACAATTTCTTGCAATGATTGTTGATTTCACCATTGTTATGCTTGAATCTTTCTTGAAACTTGTAGAAGATGAAGTTCTTGCATGAATTGCTAGATTTCTTGATGTTTAAATGTTCCTAAATGCTTTATTATGTAACTTGATGTTTTATGATGCTTATTTGTGGTTTTGGAAGCTTAATTTAATGTTTTGGGGTGTTTTAAACTCATTCCCATCGAGTTTGAAGTTGCTGTCACATTTTTTTAAATTCTGGATAGAATGCGCTAGGGTGGATTTTTGCTGTGTAAAAAATCCATGGGGGTGGATTTAAGGCAGTAGCTCTGGACCAAATCCGCGAGGGTGGATTTTTTGTGAAGGAAAATCCATAGGGGTGGATTTTCCCCAACCTTGTTTTCTTGATTCGTTTCACTTGTTTTGCTTCTCGTTTGTTCCTTACTTATTTATATTATGTCTCTAATGTATTGTGACCTCGTTATATGTTGTGACATCTCATGCATACCTTATATTATGATCTTTATACCTCAATCATGCTTAAGTTATCTTAATTGACTAAGTTATGCGTTTAATTAAATTGTGTTAAGTATGATTCATAGGTCGCTTATTACATATGACTTGAGAACTTGATACATGACTTATATGATGCAATGTGATCATAATTCCCAATATATACCATCGTCGAACATTTCTTGCACATCATTAGTATATTTGCATTCATGTCAAAGCCGTGCGTCGTCTTGTTGGGTTTTGAGTCGAGTCTTACCTTTGTTGGTACATTGTCTTGTTAGGTGGTGAGTCTCCGGACGTGTAACTTTCCTTGTTCGTGCTTGATCTTCGAGGTTCTTGGTAAAGGTGAGGAGTTATAATATCAAAATGTTTTCTAAAACTGTGGACACATATGACCTATCATGTTTGATGGTTTTGAACTCCCATTTTCGAAAAGGTATATGTAGGCTTAATATGCCAAGTTTTGTGAGCGTTGCTCATATTATGATGTTTGACTATGGAAAACGGTTTACAAGTAAAACTCGTGTTTTGGTATATGGGATAGGTACCCAAAATGCTTTTAGAACTTTCATTTGGATTTTATGCACGTGTGAGTTGTGTAGCGAGCCTTTGTTATACCTTGCAAGGACGCTTGCTTGGTTGGTTGTTTTGATAGCGCTCGGGGCGGAGTAAGTGGTAAGACCGGGAACGCAAGGGCGGACGGTTGCACCCTTACGAAGTACCCACTTTTGGACAAGTTTGCTAAGACTCCGAGGAGGGTTCGGGGTTGAGGTAAGCTTGGGAGAAGGTTGGTTTGATGGACCCAGTTCTCCATGTATCTTTTGCGATGATCGGGGGGTGCACACCCTCGACATCAACGGCGTTAAGGATGGATTGGTTTGATTTCACTTGGTTTGGGAAGTAAGGATGGAGTGTTCGTACTCGCCGAGCTGGTGCTTTGGTTTATGATCCGTATTTTTATAAAATCTGCATTGTTTTCTAAAACGTTAACGGATCATGAACACCTTTGATTTGAGCATGCATTGAACCTTCTTATGTTAATTATATTATGTATACTTCTCCTCACTGGTTCCATTTGAACTGATCTCTTTTACCTTCCGTGTCCGTAGGTTACGTTTTGGTGTCAAGCTAGGAGGGATCTTTCTTGAGAGTCTTGTCCATGAGTCTAGCTTATACTCGTTTTGTTGTAGCGTACTTTATGACTTATGTTTATGCTTTCGGGGTTTACTTATGGATTAATATGTACGGAGCTGACGATGTTACCTTATTAGATGGACCGTGAGGGTCTCTAGGTTAATTTACATTTCTGTATTTTGAGCATTTCATGTTGGACCGTGTTGGTCACTTAATTGATGATATAAGCTTCCGCGTATTTGTGTTTGTTTTAATTCTCTTGATGTGAGTCTAGTACCGCCTAGCTAGGTTGTCCGTTTGTCACCGCTTGCTTCGCACTTGGTGGGTATATGGATGACAATTCTATATACAAGCTAGGTCCATAGCGCGGGATAGGCGTGGATGCCCTTGTTGGGGCGTTACATATATGATGCATGAAATTAATATGTTTCACATAGTTGGTAACCACATATTCATATTTCCACGTAGTCACAGATAAGTACGAGAATAATACATTCCCATGATAATATATCAGCAAAGATTCAAGATCTCCACACATATCATACATATTCAATAACAATTCTCAATCATGATCAACATGTAAACGAGAACAGAACATGTACTATCATATCAACAAGAACTGTAACATGTATAACATGATCAGAAACATGAACAATCCATTAACAAGAACATCAGCATGCTATCAATAAATGAAACGGCATGATCCTATCAACAGTGCTAATTGTATCTTAAAGCAACTCTAAGACTCATGCAATGACAGTTATGGAAAGCAGTAAACATATAATATATAGCCGAAAGTGTTATAACTGTGCAAGGTTTTGTAAAATTTACTACAGGCCACTCAGTGAAACTTCATTTCCCTTTTAGGAATCTTCTCACACAGGGCACTCTAAGTGATGAAGTTCTTGTAACTATCACCCTTATGTATTATGAACGCATCAACTCATGCACTTGTCACCCCATGAAACCGGGTGATCCTTTTTAAGGACTTAACTACACAAGCAAGTCTCAACAGAGGCAAAGTCGACACTCTCACTGTCTGTTGGCCTCATTGACTTGGAGTAGTCTCTAATCCTCGCCTATGGAGTTAAGAACTTATTTCATGTGTTATTCCCATAATGACAAATTTCTTAACGGCCTCTTCGGATTGGGGGAGTTCTAGACATGTACATGTAATGGAAACACTCAAAACACGTATTGGCACAGAAGAAGTGTTCACCTGTGATTATGATCATTCGTATATTATTTAAAGATTGTCTATGATATAGGGAAAGTCCCAAAGCATAACAACTTTTCTAGGGCAGTATTCCCAAC
Organism: Lantana camara; assembly: GCA_037501455.1. Classification (NCBI taxonomy): domain Eukaryota; kingdom Viridiplantae; phylum Streptophyta; class Magnoliopsida; order Lamiales; family Verbenaceae; genus Lantana; species Lantana camara. Next base: position 42,816,524 of record CM074865.1, read on the forward strand.
AATCTCCCACTTGCCCGTAAAAGCCTTTTAGGTCCATTCTAGGTCCCATCTTCCCAAGATGTTCCTTTAGAGCCTTATTGGCTTTGGGTTTCCAAAGTGGATCTGCTATATTCTCTGCTGATGTGAATGTTTTTAATTTGCACATCATTAAGGAAACACGATTTCCTTATTCACGTGATTCATAATCAAACGTCTGGTCCTTTGGTGAGGTCTCGGTTCTCTTACTCGAGCAACCATCCATTTTATCATACAATATGATAATGGTGTTGTTTCATACTAGGAACTACATCTACCCGTTAGATGGAGTTTCTTACCCAAACACTTAACTTAGTGGTATTTAATACGACTAAGTATTCAACCTTAGTCGAATCAATAGTGCCTCTCGATTGGAACTATTTCCAAAGCATTGTACTGCCATCTATGTAGATTGCATATCCTCTCATAGATCAACATCTAAGAATTTGATGGAATGATTATATCAAACTATCCTTTGATGACAATATCTTGCTGGTCTCCTAAAACATATCCTCTTTTCTTCTAAAGTACTCAGAGGGTATTTTTTACAGCAATCCAGTGACCTTCTCTAAGGTTACATTTAGAATAGGCCCACCACGCTATGTGGTAGCCATATCTCGTCAAGTACATAATTTTACATACATTATTCACCCTTTTCCCGAAAAGGGTTTTGGACATTCTAACTTTCTCATAGTTATTTTAGGACACATCCTCTTCAAAAGAGATGTTCCATTGTCCATTGGAAATTCTGTAGGAATCTTCCATACTAAACCATTTTAGTACAACGTTTATGTACTTGACTGTGGTAATCCTATTATTCTCTTAAATCAATCTCCATAGATATTTGTCTCAAGAATGTAGGATCTGTCACCAAGATCTTTCATCTCACAAATGGTTCCTAACCATGATTTGGTGACTTTTATGTCTTCCTTCACATTCCTAATGAGAAGGATGTCATCTTCACAAAGTACCAAAAGTTGAACTCTTAGCTTTTAACACTTTGTTCCACACGTAATTTTCGAATTCAAAGTCAAACAATTTTGACTATTTCACTAATTCGAATACTCTAATTCCTAGAAGCTTGATCCAATTTCGTAAATTGACCATTTGCAATCTGCAAACCTTTTGTCTACTCCCACTAAATGTGAAATCCATGGATGTTCCATATTTATGTCTTCATCAATCTCATATTGATAAGACAAGCTTGATCCTATCAAGTAGTTCAACTACGGTCCAAACTTAGTTTGATTATATGGAATCCATTTTGGATTTCGTCATTTGTTTTCACTACTCAGATTCCAAATCTGACAGCGCCTCCTCATGGGTAAATGGATCAATATCCACATAAGAAGATTTTATGGAGAAAACCATATTATCTTGTAGGCTATCTAGGAATACATTTTAAACGTATCGATGGAGGAGAGTTCAATGGTGTACTATTTCTTAAATTTGGCTAAGTTTTATCAGAACGGCTCGTTTCTTCCTATTTATGGAGTGGGTTTTATCCTCAAACCTTTTGAAGTCTTTGGTCTTACCTTTCTTCTCTCTTAGGAACGATTCCCAAAGAAAGGTATATCCTTTAAAACAAATAACATTTGTTCAAAAGAGTCGTAGAAACAATATTCTTTATTGTTTGCATAGACTTGAACTAGTTTCAATCTTATCTCTCAATTTCTCCTTCAATTAAGAAGATTCAAGAGAGATACATTCTTTAGAACAAACAACATTTGTTTCAAAGATTTGCAAAAGTAACAATATATATATTGTTCATATAAACTTAAACTTGTTTCAAGTTCATATCCCACTGTCTTCTTCTCTTAAGAAGACTCCCACTGTCCTGTTCATGTAAGGAGACAATCCCAAAATTCTAAGATAAGAGTTATTAGGGAATTTCGAAAGCCACAATTAATAGTGCATTTAAGGGACTGATTTGGAATTTGCAAGATTCAAAATCCCAACTGCGCTTTTCTGAAGCATGAGTTCAGAACGCAGGTAAGTCAATAAGTCTCGACAAGGAACAAACCATATCCTATAGGGCTATGTTCCTTCATTCAAAAATACCAAGTTATTCTTGAATGAGCTTACTAAGGGATAATCCTATTATCTCTAAGATGGCTAAGGAGTTAGTCACTAAGATATTTGCTATATCGATCCAATCGAGCTGCCTATGTCTTGTAACTACTAAGGTTCCTAACCTTTCTTAATTTGAAATTCTTAATAATTTCACAAAAGTTTCAGATTCATACTTCAGTAAGTACGCACATTCAGAATGATTAAACTAACAATTTAGTCTAGTGCTTACAGTAAGCAAACTTTAATCCTTAGTATGGATCGAGATCCATCTAAACTTTGGGACGTGTTTCTCGTTTCACATAAACGAGGTTTTCGGGAACGTTTCCCTCTAAATGGGATTCTTAGGAAGTTATGTCCTTGAGTTCATTTCGTAAAATGATTCTAAGATGATTAACTTGCTAATCTCATTTAGGACATTCTAAAGTTATTTGAAATTTTGTCATCTTACTTACTAATGTTATCTCGTTGTATGTTCAAAACATCAATGCTTTGTGTTTTGCATAACAGCTTATGCTAAATCAACTCAAGACTAGTGAATTCTGATCCTATCCGAATTGCTAGAACGAGCGACACATGGAGTATCCTTATACTCTTTGCAGTTCCTTTCCAAGGCCTTAGTTTGCCACTACGGAAGCTGAAGTCTGATCTTTCTTTTAGACTTTCCCTTCTCTCACCCCTCCATCAGGTTCTAAGGGTTTCTTCTTCTTTGGCCGTAATGCCTTTACCTCAATAGGTTTAGAAGAAGAACTAATCATCATTACCTTTTAGACCTTCACAAGGATGCTCTCCTAACTTATCAACTAATTTGATCAACTATGCTACAATAGCATCATCTATGATTGAGCAGAAAAGGGTCTAAAATGATGATTGAAGCAATTCAAGCAATCAGTGAACAAAGAACTCGTTTCTTAGTGTATTGCGTGGCTACAAGGTCCTCCTCAGTGAGGACTTTCAGCCCACGTTACACATGTATTCCTTCATACAGATTTGGAACCATTCTTTCGATGTGTTATACCTTGTCACACTCTCGCAAGAGAGTACAATTGCTCTTAAGTGTTCCTATAATGTGTTATACTTTGTAACACATTTATGAGGGAGTACAATTGCTCTTAAGTGTTCGGAGAATTTCCTGTTACTTTTCAATTGCTTTTCTTAAGCCTAGGTCGAATTTTCCCGATAGGTGTAAAAATTCGCCTTATAGAGAACGATTTTCTCGTTTGAAATCTTAAAACGGATTTTAAGATTCGAAGCCAATCAGAGTAGTTAGGACTTTAGTCAACTTATTTGACTCAAGGATGGATACTAATGGGTCGCATTTCAACTTATAGACAATCACAGAACTACAACCTAAATGCTAAGCAGAGAAAATGTGAGCATATTGAATAATAACGTAACACATAGGATTAGGTCTTTTATCGTATGTGGCTCCCACTGTTTTTAGAAGGTCTACAAATCCCAAATGTCCTTAGAAGAAACTTGCTTTCTCAGCGGGTACTAGGATCCCAAGCATTCTTAGTTTTGGACCCACGACTCGTGAGGCATACAAAAGTCTAAGAATCATTAGGTAGGCACAAAACTGCCAATTCCATCTCCATGGAATTCCTAGTAATGTTTTTGCATTACTGGTCTTTCAATCATGGACCCACGACTCGTGAGACATCCATATCTACTTCAGTGTTGAGCAGGACCCATCAATCATAAGATCTCAATCAAACTTAGTCCGGAACGACCCACGACTTGTGAGAAATCACCCATTCTAAAATGATCAGGAAATATTAATCACCGAACGTGATCAATCAAGAAACCAAGATTTAATAGGCTGCACTAATTACCCCACGACTCGTGAGACAACAATTAGCTTACCTACTAACTCTTAAATCCTATTGATGGAATGCTAGGAATTTTATTACCGTAATAGAATACCTATTTATTCCAAAACTGCTCAATATTTAATTAGGGATTTTCGAATTAACCAGAGAGTTGTCCGGTCTTGACCTCACCAACATGTACAGTTATCCATTTTTAACTGTCTTGTTTAATGTTGTAACACCCGAGCGCAAGGTGTCACATCCCCCGCACCGAGACCCGACCCGAATATGAAATGGACGATCCATACCCGAGCCAAATCACGGTGAACGGGGACATACGCACACTGTATGCTAGGCGGGACTAACCCTTGAACCATAAAATCAGAATAAACATTAAAGCAGAAGCAATAACTGATCCTAATAAAAACAATGGCATTCAAGCTCAAAAAATAAATCACAACCTTATCCAATTCCATTAGGGCTCAAAACATGTACGCTCCAATAGCAACATTCATATACAATGATCACAAGTGCAAAATGCAAGTGCAAGACCAATAAACAAAAGGGCTAGAAACGAAAACAAGACCTAAGACTCGAAATCCCGCCTAGCACCCCTGACACCTGCACAAAACAACTGAAAGCCAAACGGGTTAAGTCCAAAAGGGACTGGTGGGTATAAAAGCAGGGCATAGTATAATATATGACTGTAAATAAACATACACATGCAAGTTATAATCCCAAATGAGGTTTTTGAAGAATTTCCCAAGTGGGTGAATAGAAATCATCAAAAGGGATTATAACGATTCATTTACATTAGGTCAAGGTCATTAGTGGCCCGGCGAGTGGGCGTGCATTATCTCCAACCAACACCTCGTGTAAGTCATTAACATTCATTAACATTCATTCATTCATTCTTTCTTTCTTTTCATACATATCATTCTTTTGTGCGCATTCAATAACATTTCCGGGTTGGTGGCGAGTTTGCAAGGGCCATCCACCCATTCATTGACCAAAAGGGGAACATGACTCCCCAGATGGCACTCAGCGTCCATTCCTCGCTAACTCCTAATGAGATCAGGTTACACCGTTCATTGGTGGGACTAGTGTGAGGGTTTACCGTCAGCCCTTGCCTCCTTGGGTCCCCACTCACACCAAGCCCCTGGGCCCCATTCATTGTGAACATTCAATCATTCTCGCCAAATCATTAGGTAGGATTCAGGAAATAAGGGCTTTACGTTTGCAATCATTTACTCGATAAAAGACTCAATATATATATCATATTACTTTGGCTTAAAACTTTTCATGTAGGGAGATATACCGGGTCGTTTTATCTAAGTAGAAGAGAAACCCACCTTAAACGGCAACAAGGAGAACACACGAGCCTCACAGACCGGCCTCGTCTCCAACGGACTCAAAATCTGTGCAAGAGAGGTGAGGTGAGACTCAATATGACCAAATAAGACGCTCGGCAATGAAATGATTATGATATGAATGTATAAAAGATAAGATTATGTTATGAAAATGTTCATGTGCACTATTAAGGAATTTAAATCATATAATCAAGTCATTCACTTTCATTTACTTTCATTCGACATTAGAAGCGTTCACTTTCATTCGAATCATAATTTCACATTTCAATCAATTCAATTCAAGAATTTCAAATATAATCATAGCACAAGTTAAATCACATTTAAATTAGAACATAAACAATTAAACATATTCAATTGCATTTACAATTAGAAATTAAACAATTAAATACATTCAATTAAATTTTGGAAATTAAATAAAACATGAAATAGGTAACATTTAAATTCTAATATTCAATTAAATCAAATAACGTTTAATATTTAATAAACATATACAAGTATATAATTAAATATAATATACATATACTATATTATATTATACATACATATATATATATATATATATATATATATATAAATACACATGCATATGTAACCCATGCATGCAAAGCCAACAATTTCATGAAATTTTTCATGCAATATTATAACACATGCATGTAATAGTTTAGGTTTATATATACATATATATACATGCAAACAATATGCATGCAACCTCATGCATGCAAACTCAATTTAATTCCAATTCCATGCATGCATTTAACATTTCATGCATGAAACATTTATATGTGTAAATATATATATATAACACCATGCACAACATAGATATAAACACACACACACATTATCTACATATATTGATATATACAGGCACACACACTCAACACAGCAAAACAAAGAAAGGAAGAAACAGTAGTAACTAAACAAAGAAAAAGAACAAGATGCAGCAACAGTTCCCGACAACAAACAGGCAAGAAATTACAAGGTGACACCCCCGTGTCACCCTTAAAGAACTAACCGAGACACCTCCGTGTCTCGGTACAGAAGTTTCAGGCCAAAATTTGCACCCCCGTTCACGCTGGAAAGAAAGGAAAAGACACACCCGTGTCTCGCCTGCACATCCCCTGTTTTTCTAGCTTAAACGCAGCAACAACTGATGCAATACATGGGCAAGAAAAGCAGCAACAAATAGCATAAAAAGAAGCAACAAATCAGCCTTAACAATGCACAAAATTGACAGCAAAAGCAAGCAGGAAACACAGCAGTTTTGACAGCAACTTTCAGACCCAAAAACAGGGTATAAATCGCGAAAAACAGGGCATGAAATGATCTCCATTAATCCCAACACAATCATATAAGTTAGGCAATCAAATATGCAGCAAAAGGACACTAATTCAACGTATAACTCAGTTCCAAAAGAGTTCAAAGAAGAAAGAAGGTATACACGACCCATCATGAACATTTTCTCAAAGTTCTAAAATTGATATCTCAAAAATACCTCAACTACCATGCAATCACAGATCATAAATGAGAAGAGGATGTCAAAACAATCATTTTTAGGCTTGGAATCAATCAAATCCATGAAGAAACGAAAGAGATCAACCAAAAAGCTCTAAATCCCTTATTTTTGAATTCGGTCAAAATTCCTATGAAACCATGATCAAATTTGGGGATGAATGAATGAAAATGACTCATATTGAATGTACATAACATATCCGAGTTTACCTTGTGGATTAATGGAGGTTTGGAAGGAGATTTGAGCTTGAATCTCTTGGTAAAGCTTGAGTTACGGGAAAAACTGGGAAGCAGAAGGTGTTTGGCAAATTTTCAGAATGTGGGAAGGGTTATCTCGATTTGGGGGGTTAATGGATGAATAAAGGGTTGAGTTAGGGTTCCATAGAGTCTAACCATAGTTAATTTGGTCAAGGTTTGAGCTAGATATGGTCATTTTAGTGCAACAAGGTCAGTTTCGTCGCCGTTTCATTTTTTGGTTGAATTTCGGAGGTTCAAATGACGTTAGAAAAATATAAGGCTAAGTTTACTAAACTCGAATTTTCGTTACGAGTTTAGCGAAGTTGACGGAACTCGAATCCGAGTTCCCGAGCTCAAGATATTGAATACGGAACCAAGGGTGCGCTAATTGCTCGTTAGCCCCCGACTTGGATTCCAAAATTCAAATTAAATCCGAAACATATGCAAATGAATCCGAAAATACGAAATGAACAAATATTCATATACAAGACACGTATAAGTTCAACATATTAAATTCGCATAAAATTCCGGTATCAATTCAAATAGAAACGAAGCACATAAATGTCACTCATACGCAATGTAACAATAAAATTCATGATATTCTAAATAATATAAAAATACATACGTATATATATATATATATATATATATATATAACTTATAATACATGCATGCATAATTATGATATTAATAACAAATGCATGCCTTACAAAATTCATGCACACGTACACTATGGATATATATACATATATATGTGTATAAATATATTAATAAATACGTAAATAAATTAGGTAACATGCATGCAAAATTATTGACTTTAATAACAAATTCACTAATTAGAAAAATCAATTAGCGCATTAACATATTAATAATATATAAATTAATATTAATAAAACTTAAAATATAATAATTAACCTAATTAACATTAATTAAATATATGAAACACGTAAAAATAATTATTTCGCGCACTAAGGTAAACACATATGTCATGTTGTACAGAATAAGAAAAAACGGGGGACGTTACAACCTCTCCCCCTTAAAAGAATTCGTCCTCGGATTCACTATCTGCTTAAAACAATTAATGAAGGAACCCCGTTCCTTACAAACAACAAGGAGAGAATCCCTGTCTCTCAAACAACAGTGAGAGAACCCCGTCTCTCAAAACAACAATGAGAGAACGCCGTCTCTCAAAAGCAACAAAGAGAGAACCCCGTCTCTCAAAAACAACAAAGAGAGAACCCCGTCTCTTAAAAACAGCAAAGAGAGAACCCCGTCTCTCAAGCAGCTATGAGAGAACCCCGTCTCTCGCAAGCAAAGAGAGCACCCCGTCTCTCGAACGAAAATAAGAGAATCCCCGTCTCTTACAAATGACAACAAAGCAAGGAAGTCTCCAATACTCCCGAGCAACACAACACAAAACAATAATTAAAATCACGTAAAACGCCTAAAGCAGGTAATAGATATCATCCACGTTGGTCAACAATCATTCCAAGTTAACATGATAGGGAATCAAAGCACATAGCAGAAAACTATTTGAATTAAATTCGCATGGATGCGTGTATCATGGATGCTTCAGGTACCGTTCACCGTAGTTGCATAATTCAGAATGTTAAGTTTCGTTGTCCAAAGCGTGGTTTGCCCCGAAAGTGAATTCAATGCGCGACTTGTCTTCAAGCTCTTCAGGGTACCCCAACCAAGAAGTCCTCTAGGGATTTCATTCTTTATTCCCTTCTGACTTGTCCTGCTTCCAATCTTCTTCGATCTTTCGTCATTTCCCATAATCTTCTTTCGACCAACCAACTCTTTTTAATTAACTGAGCTTGACCTCGCCGAATCCCCTTGATCATCCGTCCCGAATTTCAGATCCATAGTCATTTCCTTTATCCATACCAAAACCTAACCTACCATTGAAGATAACTACTCTTGGAGTCTGTAAAAGTTCATTCCCGACCATAAAATACATGCTATACAAATCTCCTTCTTTCTTCCATTCGATTGGCCCCTTTTACTCTCTTTAATTCTTTAGGGTGAAATTTAGTATTCGGCCCCTAAAATTCCTTGACCGAAGAGAGGATGTTCTTGATGATTCTTGAGATTTGATTTGAATCTTCCTAATGTTCATCCTTGTCAGTTTGTTGCTTCTGAAATCTCTTTCCAAATTCATTGAGCCACGCTTTATTAACAAGATCTCTTTTCTACGGTAACTTGAATCGATTACCTCTTGCCATCACAACGTAGGAGTTTCCTTAAACTCCCTCATAACTCCCTTGTCTTCCTAAATATATCTCCGTCATTTCTATTCATTATTTCTTCAACCACCACTTCAAGTTTAAGCTCTCCTCTCGGTTATCCTCTCCCCCTTAAAATTTTGTCATTACACCTTGAACCTCATCAATCTTTCTTTCATCGAAATCCTCTCATCTTCTCTTTTAATTCCCCTGGAAATCGAAACCCCTTTCTCTATTCTTGTTCGATCCCAACACCCTCGAGAACAAATCTAATCTCACGTTCCTTCAGAGTTCCTTTTCACCATCTTATCCCTTACTTGAAGTTCTTTATTTACCGAAGTCATCTTCCCGGTTAGGTGTTACCCTATTATTTCTTTTTCCTCTTAACTCAGAGGTGGCCAGTCGACAAGATACTTGATAAGTGAGGTGAAAGAATTTCCTACCAAGTAAACACTAAAATGCATGTCGGGTTAAAATGACGATGCATGTGGCACACTTGCGACAATGGAATATGCAACACCTTAGAGCGATGAAATCAAATAGAAATACGCGCACGAGCATGAATAAAGAAGAATAAATAATCGATGTGAAGTATGATGCACACTATGAATGTTTTGGAATCTGTCACCAATGGGGTAAGTTGTTAGCTCGGTAGCTTTCTCTCGTTCCTCCAAACACGAGGTTACTTTGACTTGCTGATCATGCTTCGTCTTTCCCACGGTCTTCAAGATTTCCAAGAATCCTGTGCGTCACTTATATCTTCCACTGTCCGGAATTGAAATTTCACGATCCCTGGTTCCTTCGACATCCACTGAGTTAGCCTCTGCATTTACCCTCAAGAATCGCCCTTCAACCTTGCTCAAATTCTCTTACAAAATGAATCCCAAATGTAATTCTGAACCCTACTTCTCGCCATCACCGAGATCAAGACTCCCGTGCTTATCCTTTATGAGTTTAATTCACCTCCAATTGCTTATACTTGAGCGTAGGATTTTCTTGCAAAGAGTCTCTCCCCGAGAATAATCCTTCAACCAGTCTTCGCTTTCCTTTAGCGTTCCCATTTGTTGCTCCATATCTTCAATTCAACTTGTCAACATGATAATTCATCTTGGATTTTGAAAACGAACTCAAATCTCGTTCACCATATCGCCACCTTCCTTATATTTGTATTTAACCAGGTACTTGCCTCTTTCTACTCCCTTCCAGACTTGTTTCCCATCTTAATCGAAATCCGAAGCACCCAAATCCAACTCTTCCCGGTCTTAACATCAACAAACTTGATTTCAAATCACTAGGCTGAGTCAGAAATCCTTCTTTGTCGACCCTTGATGCACAACTCCTACCGGACCCATTTTATCTTAACTTCTCTTAATTGTTGATACCTCTTCAATGATCCAAATCCGGAATCAAGATACCTTCAAGGTTTGTTCAGTTCATTCATTAGGTTGAAAGATCCCGTTGCATCCAATCAAAGGCACCTTATGTGGCAGAGCCGTACATGTCAATCTTCCAAGTCGTAACCATCTCACAATCAATCCTTATTTCACCAAGTGTCCTTCTACCACCGCATCTCTAAACTCGAACCTCCCATTCCGAATCCTAATCCCTGAACTCTAGCTCCCTCTAGAAACCTCACATCTCGAATTCTCTACATTCTTCCTGGGTGTATCTCTCCTAGCTTCCACGCCTCAGGAAGAACAAGCAATAGATCGTCTTTATCGTGGAACTTGGCCGTGGTTTAATATTCTCTTTATAACCTGTAAATCATAACTCATTTCGAAGGTATATGCATGCGATTAATACATGCATATGGCACATATTCAACATGAAAGACATAGATCCAAGGTGAAATGCAACAAGTAATTCAACAAGAGTAAAAGAAAGACGATTTTAAGTTCAAACTCAATGCAATGGACACATTATCACGTAGTTCCTATGCCAAACGACCTAGACTGACCCACACGACACGAGAGCCCGAGTTTTGCAAACCTAGGCTCTGATACCACTTAAGGATGTAACACCCGAGCGGAAGGTGTCACATCCCCCGCACCGAGACCCGACCCGAATATGAAATGGACGATCCATACCCGAGCCAAATAATGGCGAACGGGGACATACGCACACTCTATGCTAGGCGGGACTAACCCTTGAACCATAAAATCAGAATAAACATTAAAGCGGAAGCAATAACTGATCCTAATAAAAGCAATGGCATTCAAGCTCCAAAAATAAATCACAACCTTATCCAATTCCATTAGGGCTCAAAACATGTACACTCCAATAGAAACATTCATATACAATGATCACAAGTGCAAAATGCAAGTGTAAGACCAATAAACAAAAGGGCTAGAAACGAAAACAAGACCTAAGACTCGAAATCCCGCCTAGCTCCCCTGACACCTGCACAAAACAACTGAAAGCCAAACGGGTTCAGTCCAAAAGGGACTGGTGGGTATAAAAGCAGGGCGTAGTATAATATATGACTGTAATTAAACATACACATGCAAGTTATAATCCCAAATGAGGTTTTTGAAGAATTTCCCAAGTGGGTGAATAGAAATCATCAAAAGGGATTATAACGATTCATTTACATTAGGTCAAGGTCATTAGTGGCCTGGCGAGTGGGCGTGCATTATCTTCAACCAACACCTCGTGTAAGTTATTAACATTCATTAACATTCATTCATTCATTCATTCTTTCTTTTCATGCATATCATTCTTTCGTGCGCATTCAATAACATTTACACCTTCTTCCTCCGGGTTGGTAGCGGGTTTGCAAGGCCCATCCATCCATTCATTGACCAAAAGGGGAACATGACTCCCCAGATGGCACTCAGCGTCCATTCCTCGCTAACTCCAAACGAGGTCCGGTTACGCCGTTCATTTGTGGGACTAGTGTGAGGGTTTACCGTCAGCCCTTGCCTCCTCGGGTCCCCATCACACCAAGCCCCTGGGCCCCATTCATTGTGAACATTCAATCATTCTCGCCAAATCATTAGGTAGGATTCAGGAAATAAGGGCTTTACGTTTGCAATCATTTACTCGATAAAAGACTCAATATATATATCATATTACTTTGGCTTAAAACTTTTCACGTAGGGAGATATACAGGGTCGTTTTATCTAAGTAGAAGAGAAACCTACCTTAAACGGCAACAAGGAGAACACACGAGCCTCACAGACCGGCCTCGTCTCCAACGGACTCAAAATCTGTGCAAGAGAGGTGAGGTGAGACTCAATATGACCAAATAAGACGCTCGGCAATGAAATGATTATGATATGAACGTATAAAAGATAAGATTATGTTATGAAAATGTTCATGTGCACTATTAAGGAATTTAAATCATATAATCAAGTCATTCACTTTCATTTACTTTCATTCGACATTAGAAGCGTTCACTTTCATTCGAATCATAATTTCACATTTCAATCAATTCAATTCAAGAATTTCAAATATAATCATAGCACAAGTTAAATCACATTTAAATTAGAACATAAACAATTAAACATATTCAATTGCATTTACAATTAGAAATTAAACAATTAAATACATTCAATTAAATTTTGGAAATTAAATAAAACATGAAAGAGGTAACATTTAAATTCTAATATTCAATTAAATCAAATAACACTTAATATTTAATAAACATATACAAGTATATAATTAAATATAATATACATATACTATATTATATTATACATATATATATATATATATATATATATATATATATATATATATATATATATATAAATATACATGCATACGTAACCCATGCTTCCAAAGCCAACAATTTCATGAAATTTTTCATGCAATATTATAACACAAGCATGTAATAGTTTAGGTTTATATATACATGCAAACAATATGCATGCAACCTCATGTATGCAAACTCAATTTAATTCCAATTCCATGCATGCATTTAACATTTCATGCATGAAACATTTATATGTGTAAACATATATATATATATAACACCATGCACAACATAGATATAAACACACACACACAATATATATATTTTTTGATATATACAGGCACACACACTCAACACAGCAAAACAAAGAAAGGAAGAAACAGCAGTAACTAAACAAAGAAAAAGAACAAGATGCAGCAACAGTTCCCGGCCACAAACAGGCAAGAAATTACAAGGTGACACCCCCGTATCACCCTTAAAGAACTGACCGAGACACCCCCGTGTCTCGGTACAGAAGTTTCAGGCCAAAATCTGCACCCCCGTTCACGCTGGAAAGAAAGGAAAAGACACACCCGTGTCTCGCCAGCACATCCCCTGTTTTTCTAACTTAAACGCAGCAACAACTGATGCAATATATGGGCAAGAAAAGTAGCAACAAATAGCATAAAAAGCAGCAAAAAATCAGCCTTAACAATGCATAAAATTGACAGCAAAAGCAAGGAGGAAACACAGCAGTTTTGACAGCAACTTTCAGACCCAAAAACAGGGTATAAATCGCGAAAAACAGGGCATGAAATGATCTCCATTAATCCCAACACAATCATATAAGTTAGGCTATCAAATATGCAGCAAAAGGACACTAATTCAACGTATAACTCAGTTCCAAAAGGGTTCAAAGAAGAAAGAAGGCATACGCGACCCATCATGAACATTTTCTCAAAGTTCTAAAATTGATATCTCAAAAATACCTCAACTACCGTGCAATCATAGATCATAAATGAGAAGAGGATGTCAAAACAATCATTTTCAGGCTTGGAATCAATAAAATCCATGAAGAAACGAAAGAGATCAACCAAAAAGCTATAAATCCCTTATTTTTGAATTCGGTCAAAATTCCCATGAAACCATGATCAAATTTGGGGATGAATGAATAAAAATGACTCATATTGAATGTACATAACATATCCGAGCTTACCTTGTGGATTAATGGAGGTTTGGAAGGAGATTTGAGCTTGAATCTCTTGGTAAAGCTTGAGTTACGGGAAAAACTGGGAAGAAGAAGGTGTTTGGCCAATTTTCAGCAAGTGGGAAGGGTTATCTCGATTTGGGGGGTTAATGGATGAATAAAGGGTTGAGTTAGGGTTCCATAGAGTCTAACCATAGTTAATTTGGTCAAGGTTTGAGCAAGATATGGTCATTTTAGTGCAACAAGGTCAGTTTCGTCGCCGTTTCATTTTTCGGTTGAATTTCGGAGGTTCAAATGACGTTAGAAAAATAAAAGGCTAAGTTTACTAAACTCGAATTTTCGTTACGAGTTCAGCGAAGTTGACGGAACTCGAATCCGAGTTCCCGAGCTCAAGATATTAAATACGGAAGCAAGGGTGCGCTAATTGCTCTTTAGCCCCCGACTTGGATTCCAAAATTCAAATTAAATCCGAAACATATGCAAATGAATCCGAAAATACGAAACGAAGAAATATTCATGTACAAGACACGTATAAGTTCAACATATTAAATTCGCATAAAATTTCGGTATCAATTCAAATAGAAACGAAGCACGTAAATGTCACTCATACGCAATGTAACAATAAAATGCATGATATTCTAAATATTATAAAAATACATACGTATATATATATATATATATATATATATATATATCTATAACTTATAATACATGCATGCATAATTATGATATTAATAACAAATGCATGCCTTACAAAATTCATGCACACGTACACTATGGATATATATACATATATACGTGTATAAATATATTAATAAACACGTAAATAAATTACGTAACATGTATGCAAAATTATTGACTTTAATAACAAATTCACTAATTAGAAAAATCAATTAGCGCATTAACATATTAATAATATATAAATTAATATTAATAAAACTTAAAATATAATAATTAACATAATTAACATTAATTAAATATATGAAACACGTATAAATAATTATTTCGCGCAATAAGGTAAACACATATGTCATGCTGTGCAGAATAAGAAAAAACGGGGGCGTTACAAATGTAGTTTCACATAAAGTACATCGCAGAAGCAATTAGCAGATAACATGTGCTAGCATGATACTAATATGAGATGATCATGGGTATCCTATCATATGTGCAATTATCGGAGCCACCCTATAATTGCTAGTTCTAACATTCATGTGACAAAAGACAGTTCATATCACATAGGGTTATAGAATTTAATGGAAAACCCTATCTATTACATTAATAGAAACCCACCTAAACATTTTGAGGGGTCTTCTCTTATGGCCACCATTCTTCAAGTGTTCCTTATGGATCCTTCTTGCTCCTTCGGTGCTTGTCACCAAAATGAAAAGAAAAATCCTCACCTCCTAAGTTCTACTCTCTTAACATAAAGTAATATGGCTCAATCTTCATATTGACCATGGACAAGTACACGGGGCATACCCCGGCCCAAAAACAATAATAAGGAAAGCCACGTAATAAACACATAACAGTACGCACATAAGTAGCGCTCCATCCCCAATTGAAATAACACAACTATGGGGCTCCGACCCCAATTGAAATCATACATGTGCATAAATTAAAACATTCATAAGACTAACCCATGATCACCTACACTAGTATAATCCGCTTGAAATTTAAATTTACCAATTAAATTTAAAACTTCCTTGACTTCAAGTTACAACTAACTTAAATAATTTGAATACAGTTCACTATTCAAGAATTTATTCAAAACATGAATTCGAATAATGACAAAACTCAATTAATTTCAAAAATTAAATTTTTGTCAAAAATATCATTCAAATTGATATTTAATATTTTCTCGAAAAATATAAACTGAATTTTAATTAATAAAATCCCAATTTTATATTTATTTCAAAAATAAATAATTTGACAATAAAATCACATTTTTAAATTTTGGGATAAAATTTTGATCGAACGTGACATGAAAATACCACCCCGGTAGGACCCGCGCGAGGCGATCGAGCTGCTCAACTACATTGCACACAGCCCGGTAGGACCGCCTAGGCGGTCTCGGGCACTCCCGCACAACAACAGTAGATACTGCGCCCATAGCATGCGGCAGGCGGTGGTGTGGGCGGTGGTTGGGGCAGCGACGGGCTGCCCCATGCACGAACGATGCGCGCGCATTCATGCACTATGGCGCGGACGACCCTTCTCGCACGCGGCGGTGGCGCCCGGCCAACGTGCTTAGCTCGCGTCACCCCGTTTCGTGTTTCGTTCCAAATCCAGATTTTCAAAATTAGTTTTTGATGAATTAAACTAGCAGTTTAGATAAATCCAGAATTAAACAGCTTAAAACCAGATTCATACGAAAACAGTTTTTCAAGATTTTCAAGAAACAGTATTGATCCGATAGATTCGTATTTCAAACAAAAACCAAGAATACATAACACATATCCAAATTCAAGAATTTTCTGTCAAAATTCATAAAGCAGTAAAGATATAATATGAACGTTGCAAGGTGGCTCTGATCCCACTTGTTGAAAAACATCAGAGTAAATGCAGCGAAAGTTTAAAAAATTTTCCAAAAGGGATCTAAAAGACTTCCAATGTTCGTATTGTAATGTTGGGACTCAAGAAACTCACACGAATTGAAGCTTTCTTGAAACGTATTGAGTCGCCCTCAAACGTTCTTTATGCGGCATGAAAATCCCCGTTTCTTAATTCTTTCTTCAAGATTCCAAAGTAGAAATCCTCTAGAGTAAAAATCCACACCAACCTTGATTTAAACCATGTTAGTAAGTATGCTAGTACTGTAACATGCGTATTAAAGAAACAAGAAACGAGAAATATAGAGCAAGGGAATTATCCCCAAATTCCATGAAGGTCAGACGTGATTCTGAAATCACTTGTAGTCCAAAAATTCGAACCCCTAGTCCCTTTTTATAGGCTAGGGTTCGAAACCCTAATCCCATGTAGGAGATGGTCTCCTACTTTGACTTTTCTCCTATTCTTTCTTTCTCTCCAAATAAATAATATCTTATCTAATATAAGATATTTATTTTATAGAAAAAGAGCTCCTAACTAATTTAGGAGTATTTAATTATTCTAGCAATAATTAAATATCATATCCTAATACTTTATTAGAATAATAAAATAGAAGATATTTATTGATTTATTTATTCGAATCAAATTAGAACAACTAAATAATTAAATACTTAGAATTAATTCTCCAATTAATTCCATCAAGGACTTTAGAATTAATCCACTAATTAATTCTAACAGGCTAAAATCAATTCTCCAATTAATTTTATTCGGCTATATAATTAATTCTCCAATTAATTATATTTAGGGATTTATAATTAATTCTCCAATTAATTATATCATAGCTTTATAATTAATTCTCCAATTAATTATATTTGGACTTAATAATTAATTATGTTGGAAAACACGAATCAGAAACCAGCGGAATTTAAAAAAATTTTCCAACAAAAGGATCTTGGACTCGCAATCGTGTATCCAAATTCGTAGAGTTAAGAAACTTACTTTTCTTTTATTCGTTCTTGAAGCGTTTCAAGCCACCCAAGAACGCTCTTCTCGCGGCTTGATCCCCTCTCCTTGGTAAAACTCGAATCTTCAAACTTCTAACTTGAAGCTCTCTAGAGATAGTCCACCAACTTGATCACAATCTAACTAGTAAGGATGCTAGTTCTCTAGTTAGTGTTTAGGCTTAACCTAGGGTTTAATTTAATCTTGGAGAAAGGATGGTGTTCAACATATGAACCAAAAGAATTGCCAATTGGCTCCATAAGGAGCTCGAGCTCTCCTATTTATAAAGAGCGGAGTGCCGAAATTCCTAGTCCTTAATGGGCTAGGATTTTGGTCTCTCTCTCTCCTATTACTTGATCATCAAGTAATTTTCACTTTGACTTTGAATTCTAATTCAAATCAACTTTCAAGAGAGCTAAAAATATCCAAACTATTTTTGGATAATTTTATACTTTATTTATTTAAAATAAATAACTTATTTTATCTAATTAATTAATTCATAATTAATTAAGTAGATTATTTTTCCCCAAAATTAGACTTTCTTTTTAATTCAAAATTAAACCAAAGTCTATAAAATAATTAACACAATTAATTAGCAGTGACCCCAATTAATTAATTCACTAATTAATTAATCAGTCCACAGATTAAACGACCATAGTCTAGCAACAGGTGTTTAAGTCATTGATTCATGTGAGATACAATCCTCCTACTTACTATCTCTCAACCAAGATCTAGGGTAAGGGAATAATCAGAACCCTAATAATTAGGTCTTACAGCTAAGTGCATTCATATCAATTTGATCTCAATCCAAGAAACCCTTTTCTTGATGTCTTGAACTACTGCCTTGGCCAAGGACTCCATATGGCATATGAATGACTTACACAATAAGAGATCACCTTGCAAATGCAAGTGTAGGTCCTATCTTGATTCTTATTCACTTTCATGAATCACTTGTGCAGCCCCAGCATAAGCCTTGAATCAGTTGTCTAAGGCGACACCCTTTAAAGCTTATACCTAAGACTACAGAGTAAACTCATAAAGTGACAAGGAACCTCAAGTCTTAAGGATCAATTAATCACATCAATGACTCGTGAGATATTTCCTAATCTGGAAGTTTCTATTTCCTGAAATAGAAACTTCCTTTCCCATTTAGGAATGTTCTCACACGGGGCACCTCAGTGAACTTACTTATTAAAGTAAGCACCCTCATGTATCACGCACGTATCAACTATACACTTTGCACCTCCATGAAACAAGGTGGTCCTTCTTAAGGGCGTGATCCCACAAGCATGCCTTAGAGGAGTCAGGTTGACACTCCCACTGTCGGTAGGACTCATCGGCTTGG
This sequence comes from Lantana camara, assembly GCA_037501455.1. Classification (NCBI taxonomy): domain Eukaryota; kingdom Viridiplantae; phylum Streptophyta; class Magnoliopsida; order Lamiales; family Verbenaceae; genus Lantana; species Lantana camara. The sequence continues at coordinate 42,835,541 of CM074865.1, forward strand.
AGTATTTTACTAATCATGACTTATGTGATATATGGCTCGTTTCATGAACCATTTCACCTAAATGGTAGAGTCCTAAAGTCATCAGGATTAGGGGAGTTCTCATACATGCACAGATAAAGTAAACGCATACTAAACAAGAGCATATAAAGAAGTGTTGCCTCAATTCGTTATTTCATTCAAAGATTGTCTGTGATTACAATAAGGAAAAGCACAAAGCGGATATACAATCGGCTTTCTAGGGCACTATTCCTAACAATCTCCCACTTGCCCGTCAAAGCCATTCTAAAGCTACTCTAAGTCCCATCTTCTGAAGATGACCTTGGAAAGCTTCTCGACTAAGGGGTTTAGTAAGTGGATCTGCCAAGTTCTCTGCTGATGTGACCCTCTCAATTTGCACATCTCCTCTTTTGATAATATCACGGATTAGGTGATACTTCCTCATAATGTGCTTGGTCCGTTGGTCAGATCTTGGTTCTCTTGCTTGACCAACCGCCCCAGTGTTGTCACAAAACATAGAAATGGGGTCTTTCATGCTAGGAACAACATTCAATTCTTGCATGAAGTTTCTAATCCGAACACCTTCCTTAGCTGCATCATTTGCAGCTAAGTATTCGGCCTCATTGGTTGAATCTGTAGTGGTAGTTTGCTTGGAACTCTTCTGTAACAGCCCAAAACAGAGGCAAGTTGGAAATTACAAAAATACCCCTATAGCTCCAAAATATTCTTACATTTCCCGAAATACTTTCATTACCTAATATTTTAACCAAAAGAATCCTCACATTATTTCGAGGATCGTGATACTCTCCGTGAACCATAATTCCCATCCTAGCTCCCGTAGTATCAAAAACCGGCAAAAACCCTAGCTTATGATTCGATCATCAATAAATCCCTACTCATCTACTTTTTGATATTCAAAATTATAACCAAAACGATCCTTAAATTATTTTATGAATTTTCATGCATTTACTAAAAACTCGATTTCACCATAGCATATTTTATAAATATTTTCCTTTCTAAAAATCATCATTTTATTTTGAACCAATTAGCTTTTATTCAATAGTCGAAATTATACTTGAAACGATCCTTGAATTTTCCTCTACATTATAATGATTTTTCCCATCTTTAAACTCTATCATAGCTTCGTTTATATAATTTTCCTATGATTTTCATCATCTTTAATATTTATAATTTATAAACGAAAGCTCTAAATATTTCACATTTATAATCAAAACAAAGCTCATTTTTCACCCATTCTTTCATTAATTCACTACTTCAATCTTTTACCTCTCGACTCTTGAATAAATTTTATATTATTTTTACATTTATTTTTATTCAAGATGACATCATTCATGACCACATGAGCTTCTAGAAGATTTAATTAAATGAATGTAATTTCTCCACATTACTTAGTTAATTACCTAGTATTTGTTTAACATGTAATTTAACCACATCTCCTAATTTATTACCAAGCATTTGTTGAAATCATAAGCAACCACATCTCCCATAAACTCTCATTTATTGCTTAGAAACCCCTCATGACTACCTATAAATACCTCCCTCAAGCCTCATTTATACCTCACAAATCAACACACAAAATCACTCTCTTCTCTCCATTTCTCACTCCATTCTCCCTCTCTCTCTCTAAGGTATGTTTTTCTTTTATTATTTCATGCTTTATATTATGTTCTTAGTATAATATACTCATAGCATACTTAGATTTAATTAAATTATGCTTTAGGAATTTATTTTATGAAATATATGCTATTTATGCTAGTTTAGGAAAAATGTGATAACATATATGCATTTTATTTAATTAAATGCATGAGTTATGATATGATATGATATGAATACGTGTTTAAATAATTATGATCTTGTTTGATTAAATTCATGTCAAGAATAATTTATTTAGAATTATTTTTCAAAGAGAATTAATATATTTTGCTATATTATGCTTCAAATTCTATGTTATAAATATGAATATGATCAAGTGTGTTACATACCTTCTTTGAATATTCAAATAGGCTCAAGAACATGTTCATGTTGTTCTTTAATAATTTTAAGTGCACTTGTGATAGTGTGTGAGTATGTGTGTTCGATTTTGTGTTATAAAGTGTTTAATTCATAAGAAATTGAATAGTAAATGTTTTCAATAGTAACTTTGACTTTTTGGTCAACCCATAAGCTGATAATTTCGAAAATATTATTAAAATAATTATAAAATTAGTTTTGGAATTTTTAAATAAAGATTTTATCCGAATTTTCCAAAAATCGGTAAATTATGGATTATTTTCGAAATATAACCTACATTGTCAAATTAAATTCTAAATTTCATTTCCAATGTTATAATTAAGATTATAATGTGATTAATAAGTATTTAAGTGGCTAAAGAATTCATGAAACCTGATTAATTACTTAATTTCCCTGAAATGGTTAAAATTAGAGTTTACCGAGAATTCTCTAACATGATATAGTTTATGTGTTTAATTTATTAGATTATGTGTAACCCTTTTATGCATGAACATTATGTGTTTTATGTGCTTATCTAATTAAAATTAGGAACCTAGTTCTAAGCCTATAGTAGTTAATACTTTCAGGAGCACTGGAATCCACATTACAATGTCTGACTACCGATATGTATAGGTGAGGGTTAAAATGTTTTCAACTGGAATCATGCTATATGTATGTATCTATATAAAAACTATTTTCAAGCCTACCCATCATATTGATTTACTGCCCTACATACATATTATTGTACTACAATGTCCCTCTTAAGGGAAAAATACTTTGATGCCGGAATCAACGTCTTACTAGAACGTTATATATTTCAAGTCCATTTTATCAAAACATTGATTCCGGGTTATGCAAGAAAAATATTGTTCTCGATTCCTGTTATGGACCCCGGCTGTATCCGTAGCGAGCAATTACCCGGAAGGTATCGGGCCGAGGGTATTGTTGGTGCTGCGGACTGCCACCACCTCTTGGTAGTGGTTTAACTGGAGGTTAGTTACTCCACGCCAAGGGATGAGGGAGAGATAGCTGCCTCCCGAATCTAGTTCGTGGTCTCTAGGGTTTGATTCCCTATTGACATCAAGGAGTAGCGGAGTTAATATTCTTGATTTTATTGAAGTATCGGAGCCTGATCAGCCCGATACTATTTTACCAATTATTTAAGGAGTTATGGCTGGAGAGGCCTAGCTTGCGGGCATTAATGTTCTTGTTACAAACGGTTCATATATCTACAAATATTCCAAACTACCCCTATCCCTGTTTTACAATTATTATGAACCGTTTCCTATTTGCTATATCCTATTGTTAATATTATAGATCAAGATCTTCTTGATCATATAAATATAAATATATATATATATATACACATATATCTATAAACCCTCATACCCCCTTCACTTAGTCACTTTGACTAACCCTCTCGCCTATTTTTAAAATGCATGATTTAAGGAATCAATGAACGATAACTAGAGGTATCTTGAAGCACTACAACCGTATGTTGGATCCGATCCTACGAGTACACTGTCTTGAACCTACTCTCTGTAGAAACAAACCATCTCATACTTTGTCCTTGCATGTCAACCTGTTGTACTCTTTTGTGAACTACTTTGCTCAATAATGATAATCCTTGCTCATTGTACGTTATTCTCCCCGTTCATTGGTAAAGTTGAATCTCTTTATCTTCCGCTGCACTGTGTCACATACTCCATTCATATTATCCTGACCGTTCGCCGTAGTATTTCCTGGGTGTTGGGTCTAACCTCCACTCAGGGAGTATTGCGGTGCGGGGTTGTAGTGTTGGGGATGCGCTACAATTAAAGTGGTATCAGAGCCCCAGGTTGCGGAAATCTGGGGTTCGTCATTCATAGAGTCTCATATGTACTCTCGTGTCTTTAGTGCTTAAATTGTGATCAATCACTGTTGGGGCGGCCGACCAGCATGTGATTTGTTACAATTGTAGTACTAAACCCTTCCTCGATCAAGTCAAGTATACAGTCGTAATCCACACCAAAATCTCGAGTTCTATCAAATCCTTCAATTATCAAATTCTTGGTAGATTCGGTTACAAGATCTACATCTCCTTCATCATACTAGTGTTCCTCACTCATGGAAGCACTTCACTTATACTTTCTAATTCGTTCAAATCTTAAGTTATTAGATTTGCTTCAAGATACCAGTAGGACCGAAAACTAACTTATTAATTTTCTGTGCCTTTATATGTACTTTATCTCCGCTAAAGATGCTGTGTCTGTTAATTGCTATTACTTGGAAAATTTAATTTTGTGATCATCTGCACATCATTCTCAACTACCATGCATTATATTATCTCTATAAGGGTGGTTGCAGCTTAAAATTGTCATCCCCAAAGTTGTTAAAGGTATGCATTCTAAACACGCCAGTTACTGATCCTGGCGCCATGCATTCATTGCATCACTTATGTGCACATTCAAATTTCTTACTTGAACAATTGTCTTATGTGTTTAAAAGTAAGTTCTCTTTTGGAAACCTGCTTATCATGGATAGCGGATACAAACATTACTCTAAGTTATTATGAAACATGAGGAGAATCTGAGGACAGATTCTTTTTAAGGGGGAAGGATTGTAACAGCCCAAAACAGGGGCAAGTTGGAAATTACGAAAATACCCCTATAGCTCCAAAATATTCTTACATTTCCCGAAATACTTTCATTACCTAATATTTTAACCAAAAGAATCCTCACATTATTTCGAGGATCGTGATACTCTCCGTGAACCATAATTCCCATCCTAGCTCCCGTAGTATCAAAAACCGGCAAAAACCCTAGCTTATGATTCGATCATCAATAAATCCCTACTCATCTACTTTTTGATATTCAAAATTATAACCAAAACGATCCTTAAATTATTTTATGAATTTTCATGCATTTACTAAAAACTCGATTTCACCATAGCATATTTTATAAATATTTTCCTTTCTAAAAATCATCATTTTATTTTGAACCAATTAGCTTTTATTCAATAGTCGAAATTATACTTGAAACGATCCTTGAATTTTCCTCTACATTATAATGATTTTTCCCATCTTTAAACTCTATCATAGCTTCGTTTATATAATTTTCCTATGATTTTCATCATCTTTAATATTTATAATTTATAAACGAAAGCTCTAAATATTTCACATTTATAATCAAAACAAAGCTCATTTTTCACCCATTCTTTCATTAATTCACTACTTCAATCTTTTACCTCTCGACTCTTGAATAAATTTTATATTATTTTTACATTTATTTTTATTCAAGATGACATCATTCATGACCACATGAGCTTCTAGAAGATTTAATTAAATGAATGTAATTTCTCCACATTACTTAGTTAATTACCTAGCATTTGTTTAACATGTAATTTAACCACATCTCCTAATTTATTACCAAGCATTTGTTGAAATCATAAGCAACCACATCTCCCATAAACTCTCATTTATTGCTTAGAAACCCCTCATGACTACCTATAAATACCTCCCTCAAGCCTCATTTATACCTCACAAATCAACACACAAAATCACTCTCTTCTCTCCATTTCTCACGCCATTCTCCCTCTCTCTCTCTAAGGTATGTTTTTCTTTTATTATTTCATGCTTTATATTATGTTCTTAGTATAATATACTCATAGCATACTTAGATTTAATTAAATTATGCTTTAGGAATTTATTTTATGAAATATATGCTATTTATGCTAGTTTAGGAAAAATGTGATAACATATATGCATTTTATTTAATTAAATGCATGAGTTATGATATGATATGATATGAATACGTGTTTAAATAATTATGATCTTGTTTGATTAAATTCATGTCAAGAATAATTTATTTAGAATTATTTTTCATAGAGAATTAATATATTTTGCTATATTATGCTTCAAATTCTATGTTATAAATATGAATATGATCAAGTGTGTTACATACCTTCTTTGAATATTCAAATAGGCTGAAGAACATGTTCATGTTGTTCTTTAATAATTTTAAGTGCACTTGTGATAGTGTGTGAGTATGTGTGTTCGATTTTGTGTTATAAAGTGTTTAATTCATAAGAAATTGAATAGTAAATGTTTTCAATAGTAACTTTGACTTTTTGGTCAACCCATAAGCTGATAATTTCGAAAATATTATTAAAATAATTATAAAATTAGTTTTGGAATTTTTAAATAAAGATTTTATCCGAATTTTCCAAAAATCGGTAAATTATGGATTATTTTCGAAATATAACCTACATTGTCAAATTAAATTCTAAATTTCATTTCCAATGTTATAATTAAGATTATAATGTGATTAATAAGTATTTAAGTGGCTAAAGAATTCATGAAACCTGATTAATTACTTAATTTCCCTTAAATGGTTAAAATTAGAGTTTACCGAGAATTCTCTAACATGATATAGTTTATGTGTTTAATTTATTAGATTATGTGTAACCCTTTTATGCATGAACATTATGTGTTTTATGTGCTTATCTAATTAAAATTAGGAACCTAGTTCTAAGCCTATAGTAGTTAATACTTTCAGGCGCACTGGAATCCACATTACAATGTCTGACTACCGGTATGTATAGGTGAGGGTTAAAATGCATACATATTATTGTACTACAATGTCCCTCTTAAGGGAAAAATACTTTGATGCCGGAATCAACGTCTTACTAGAACGTTATATATTTCAAGTCCATTTTATCAAAACATTGATTCCGGGTTATGCAAGAAAAATATTGTTCTCGATTCCTGTTATGGACCCCGGCTGTATCCGTAGCGAGCAATTACCCGGAAGGTATCGGGCCGAGGGTATTGTTGGTGCTGCGGACTACCACCACCTCTTGGTAGTGGTTTAACTGGAGGTTAGTTACTCCACGCCAAGGGATGAGGGAGAGATAGCTGCCTCCCGACTCTAGTTCGTGGTCTCTAGGGTTTGATTCCCTATTGACATCAAGGAGTAGCGGAGTTAATATTCTTGATTTTATTGAAGTATCGGAGCTTGATCAGCCCGATACTATTTTACCAATTATTTAAGGAGTTATGGGTGGAGAGGCCTAGCTTGCGGGCATTAATGTTCTTGTTACAAACGGTTCATATTTCTACAAATATTCCAAACTACCCCTATCCCTGTTTTACAATTATTATGAACCGTTTCCTATTTGCTATATCCTATTGTTAATATTATAGATCAAGATCTTCTTGATCATATAAATATAAATATATATATATATATACATATATCTATAAACCCTCATACGCCCTTCACTTAGTCACTTTGACTAACCCTCTCGCCTATTTTTAAAATGCATGATTTCAGGAATCAATGAACGACAACTAGAGGTATCTTGAAGCACTACAACCGTAGGTTGGATCCGATCCTACGAGTACACTGTCTTGAACCTACTCTCTGTAGAAACAAACCATCTCATACTTTGTCCTTGCATGTCAACCTGTTGTACTCTTTTGTGAACTACTTTGCTCAATAATGATAATCCTTGCTCATTGTACGTTATTCTCCCCGTTCATTGGTAAAGTTGAATCTCTTTATCTTCCGCTGCACTGTGTCACATACTCCATTCATATTATCCTGACCGTTCGCCATAGTATTTCCTTGGTGTTGGGTCTAACCTCAACTCAGGGAGTATTGCGGTGCGGGGTTGTAGTGTTGGGGAGGCGCTACATCTTCCAACTCACTGCTCCGCCGTTTAGGCAGAAAATGTATCCTGACATTGACTTAAAATCATCTAAGTCAGATACAAAGCTTGCATCGCAGTATCCTTAGACAGTAAGATCTTTCTGACCTCCATAAACTAAGAATAAATCTTTAGTACTTTTCAAGTACTTAGGAATATTCTTCACGGCAGCCCAGTGACCATCTCCAGGGTCAGATTGGAAACGACTTGTTACACTAAGTGCATAAGCCACATCCGGTCGAGTACATAACATTGCATACATTATGCTACCTATTGCTGATGTATAAGGTATATGAGTCATTCTTTCCTTCTCAAGGTTAGTCTTAGGACACATCTTCTTTGAAAGACATGTTCCTACACTCTTAGGAAGGTTCTTAACCTTTGCTGACTCCATATTGAATCTCTTCAATACTTTGTCAATGTACATCGACTGTGATAGTACTATTAACCTTCTAGATCTATCTCTATAGATTTTAATTCCAAGGATATAGGATGCATCACCCAAATCTTTCATCTCGAATTGGTTCGATAACCATAACTTAGTCACTTTCATGTCATCCTTCGAATTCCCAATAAGAAGGATGTCATCAACATAAAGTACTAAGAATTGCGCTGAGGTCTCCAATTCCTTTCTATACACACAGGATTCATTCGAAATTTGAATGAAGCCAAACGCTTTGACTGATTCATCAGTTCCAATTCCTAGAAGCTTGTTTCAATCCATAGATTGATCTTTGGAGTTTACAAACCTTTTGCTCACTCCCACTGAATGTGAAACCTATGGGTTGTTCCATATAAATGTCTTTATCAATGTCACCATTGAGAAAGACAGTTTTCACATCCATTTGCCATATCTTATAGTCATAATATGCAGCAATGGCAAGCATGATTCGAATGGACTTTTGCATTGCAACTGGCGAAAAGGTTTCATCAAAGTCCACGCCGGGTCTTTGAGTGAATCCTTTTGCAACCAGTCTTGCTTTATAGGCTACAATGCTTCCATCAACTCCAAGCTTTCTCTTAAAGATCCATTTGCAACCTATGGGTTTAACCCCATCAGGCAAATCTACCAAGGTCCAAACTTGGTTGGAGTTCATGGAATCCATTTCGGATTTCATGGCTTCTATCCACTGTTCAGAGTCAGAATCTGAAAGTACCTCCTCATATGTCAAAGGATCATTATCCTTTTGAGAGATTTCATGGAAGAATCCATACCATCTCTCCGGCTGTCTAGGAGTGCGTACAGAACGCCTTAGAGGAGGATTTTCATGTGTATCGAAATTCGTGATTGGTTGTGGTTGATCAGAATGAGACGTTTCTTTAGTGGGTGGTGTGGGATCACTTTGTACTTCTTCTAATTCTATGATCTTGCCTTTCTTTTCCGTAAGGAATGGTTCCTCAAGAAAAGTGGCATTTCTGGAAACAAACACCTTTTGTTCAGATTGATCATAGAAGTAGTATCCTATGGAGTCCTTAGGATAACCTACAAAGTAGCATAAGTTAGAACGAGATTCTAACTTATCTCCTACTGTCCTCTTCACGTAAGCAGGACAACCCCAAATTCTTAAGTAAGAATAACTAGGGATTTTACCATGCCACATTTCATAGGGCGTTTTACGGACTGACTTAGAGGGAACAAGATTCAAAATCTTTGCTGCACTTTCTAGGGCATAACCCCAGAAAGAAGGTGGTAAGTCAGTGAAACTCATCATGGAGCGAACCATATCAAGTAGGGTTCGATTCTTTTTCTCAGAAACTCCATTAAGCTGAGGAGTTCCTGGAGGAGTCCACTGAGAGATAATCCCATTATATTTGAGATGATTAAGGAATTCTTCACTAAGATACTCGCCTCCTCGATCAGATCGAAGTGTTTTGATCTTTTGACCGGTTTGGTTCTCAACCTCCTTTTGAAATTCTAAGATTTTCTCAAAAGCTTCAGACTTATACTTCATTAAGTATACATAACCATACCGACTAAAGTCATCAATAAAGGTTATGAAATACTGATGTTTGTTTCTTGTGCTTACACTAAGCTGTCCGAAAACATCAGTATGGATCAAATCCAAAACCTTAGTGGCACGTTCCACAGTTCCATTAAAAGGAGCTTTGGACATCTTTCCTTTGAGACAGGATTCGCAAGTAGTTAACTCTTTGAGATCATTTTCAGAGAATGATCCTAAAGTGTTTATCTTGCTAATTCTGTTCTTGGAAATGTGTCCTAGTCTAGCGTGCCATAAGGGAGCTGAAACTTTATCATCTCTCTTACGCTTTGTTTCTCGTTGTATATTCATAATATTGATATTCTGAGTTAGATAAAGTCCATTACTTAGAGTACCGATGTGAATGGAAGAGTTATTCCGTTTGATAAAGTATTTACCATTCTTAATATAAGTTTTATAGCCTTCACAATCTAATATTGGAACTGAAATTATATTACGAATAATGCTCGGTACATAAAGGACTTTATTTAAGACTAACTCAAAACTACCTAAATCTAATCTAATTGTGCCTAAAGCTCGAGCTTCAACATTTGAGCCATCGCCGATCTTCAAGACACATTCTCCTTCTTTGAGTTGTTGGATTTCACTTAGCATCTGTACATCATTACAGATATGAGTTCCACAACCGGTATCAAGTATCCAAGAACTAGAATTAATAGAAAGATTTATTTCAACGAGAAAGATACCTTTCTTTAGAGTAGCCTTGTACTCTGGGCAGTTTCTCCTCCAATGTCCCGCTTTGCCACAATGGAAGCAAACATCCTCTTTCTGATCACGCTTCTTCTTTTGGGCCTTCCCCTTCGAAACGCCACCAGTGGGCCTAAGGGGTTTCTTCTTCTTCTTTTGGGCTTTCTTGCCCTTACCTTTAGAAGGCCCAGAAGAGGAAGATGGAGCATTCACCATCATAACCTTATTGTCCTTCTTGATCGTGCTTTCAGCAGTCACAAGCTGACTAATCAGCTCAGCTACAGTAGCACCAGCATGATTCATATTGAAGTTAAGGACAAATGGGTTGAATGATGGTGGGAGCGAAGCTAGCAACAAATCCACTGAAAGCTCATCTTTCAGTGGCATGTCCATGGAAGCAAGTTTCTCAGTAAGGGCGAGAAACTTGAGTCCATATTCATGGACACTTTAACGTTCCCTCATTCTCAAATGGAACAATTCCTTTGAAGTGTTATACCTTGTAACACGTTCATGAGGGCGGTAAAGTTGCTCTAAGTGGTCGTAAATCTCCCAAGCGAACTCCATGGCCTCATGTTGGCTTTGCAAGTCCGGAGACATGTTAGCCAACATAAGGCAACGGGCTTGGAGATTATCATCCTTCCACTTCTGAATCGCATCCCGCTCGGCCCGAGTGGGAGCCTCCCCTTCGGGACTAGGCTCCTCTTCGAACAGAACATAAGTTCTCTTCTCAGAATCTAAAATGATTTTTAGATTCCTCAGCCAATCAGAATAGTTGGGACCAGTCAACTTGTTTGACTCGAGGATCGATACAAGAGGGTTTTTGGTTGCCATTTCAAAACACGTAGAGAATCACAGAATCTACGACCTAAATGGTAAAACAGAGAACTAGTGAGCATGCTGAATTATAACGATATACAAAAGATAAGGTCTTTAATCTAATGTAGCTCCCACTGCTTTTCAAAGATATAGAATTCCCAAAGATCTAAGAGGAACACGTTTCCCAATGGGTACTAAGATCCTAGGCATTTTACCTCGAACCCACGACTCGCGGACATTCTATGTAAGAACCCTAGGTAGGTACAACTTACCAATTTTAACACCTTTAGAACTCTTAGTAATTAATTTTGCATCACCTATCTTTCAATATGGACCCACGACTCGTGCGACATCCATATATACTTAGGCGTTAAGCTAGACCCATCAATCATAAGATCATGATCAAAACTTAGTTCAAACGACCCACGACTTGCGGACATCGCCCTTGCTAAAATTGATCATGAAATGTTGATCATTTAAAATGTTCAATTAGGTAACTAAGAACTAATAAGCTCCACTAGCTATCCTACGACTCGCGCACAATAACTAGCTTCACTTACTAGACTTAAAACCTATTGATGGAATGCTAGGAATTTAATTCAAAATTTGCATCTCGAATTAAACACCTGCTTGTTCAAAATTAGCTTAATATTTAATGGGAATTTTCGAATCAACCGGAGAGTTGTCCGATTCGACCTCACCAACATATATGTTATCCAATTTTATTAGTCTTGATTGATGCAAGTACACTTAAATGCATTTCAAACAAGCACATAAACAGATAACATGTCCTAGCATGATACTAACATGTAATGATCATGGGTTCTACCTATCTTATGCGTGATATGTGGTAGCCACTCCACAATCACAAGTTCTAACATACATGCCACACAAATAGTTTAAATCACAAAAGGGAAAGCGGTAACAAAATACGAGCCCTATCTCTTTACATTTAACAATTGAGATTCCCCTCCCTAACATTTTGAGGGTTCTTCACTTATGGCCTCCTTGTTACTTGAATGTGGTCCATCTTACTCCATGGGTGCATTGTCTCCAAAATGGAAATAAAACCTCACCACCTATCTCTACTCTCAAATTACAATAAAAAGGAAAAAGACATAAAGTAATAAGGCTCAATCTTCATATTGGCCTTAGACAATTACACGGGGCATACCCCGGCCTCAAAAACAGTAATATGGAAAGCCACATAATAAATCACATAACAGTACGCACATAAGTGAGGCTCCAACCTCAATTGAAAAACGCAACTATAGGGCCCCAACCCCAATTTAAACCATCCATGTGCATAAATTAAAACCATACATAGATCGAAGCCCATGATCACCTAACATGCTTTTGCGAGAATTTAAATTTAGCCAATAAATTAAAATTCCCGTTTCAAGTCATAATGACTTAAAACACGACTTGATGCGAGTCTTATTTATAAAAGTTTTCAACAAATCCCAAATTAACAAAACCAAATAAAATTCCAATTAATTTCTGAAAATTAATAATTTTATCAAAGATGTATTTTCCCAAAATATAAACCGTTTCTATTTCTCAAAATTCCCAATTTTAAGTTTTATTCAAAAATTAAAATAAATATTCAAAAATAAAATTTTAAAATTAAAATAAAAAAAAATTGGGACTGGATTGCACGAAACACGAAAACACGGATCACGAAAGAAAAGGGGCCCGTGCACTAAGAGCAGCGCACATCACGCGCGCGCGCCAGCGACAGGCGCGCACAACGCGCGGCCTAGGCAGCACGAGTGCGCATGCTACGCGCCGATGCGCGCAGCCTTCTCGGCTAGGTGGCGGGCGGCCTGGGCGAGTAATCCCGCACGCCTTGCGGGATTCTTGCCCAGCTTGGCGAGACGGCGGGGGGCCTCTCCCGGCAGCCCTGGGCTTGCGCACCTAGCCTCCCGCACGCTTGCGGGAGGGCGATGGCGGTGATGCCTGCTCGCGTCTAGGACAGGCGGTGACGCCTTCGCGAGCGGGGTTTCGCCTGTTCGTCGTAATCCGTGTGTTTCGTTTCGTGTTTTCGTTCAAAAGCAAAACCAATCCAAGAAATCCAAAACAGTTTATACAGTTTCAAATCTAAAATTGTTTTAAAAAATTAAATTTTGTAAAAACAAATTTTCAGAAACTTTCAGGAAAAAATACAGTTTCGTAATTCAGGCTTTCTAAAACAATTACAAATACTCAATCGCATCAGGCCTAAGAATTTCTACCAAATTTATTATAATTGAGATGAATCAGAAACACGATTAACGAGTTGGCTCTGATACCACTTGTTGGAAAACACGAACCAGAAAGCAGCGGAATTTAAAAATTTTTTCCAACAAAAGGATCTTGGACTCGCAATCGTGTATCCAAATTCGTAGAGTTAAGAAACTTACTTTTCTTATATTCTTTCTTGAAGCGTTTCAAGCCACCCAAGAACGCTCTTCTCGAGGCTTGATCCCCTCTCCTTGGTAAAGCTCGAATCTTCAAACTTCTAACTTGAAGCTCTCTAGTGATAGTCCACCAACTTGATCACAATCTAACTAGTAAGGATGCTAGTTCTCTAGTTAGTGTTTAGGCTTAACCTAGGGTTTATTTAATCTTGGAGAAAGGATGGTGTTCAACACATGAACCAAAAGAATTGCCAATTGGCTCCATAAGGAGCCCGAGCTCTCCTATTTATAAAGAGGGGAGTGCCGAAATTCCTAGTCCTTAATGGGCTAGGATTTTGGTCTCTCTCTCTCCTATTACTTGATCATTAAGTAATTTTGACTTTGACTTTGAATTCTAATTCAAATCAACTTTCAAGAGAGCTAAAACTATCCAAACTATTTTTGGATAATTTTATACTTTATTTATTTAAAATAAATAACTTATTTTATCTAATTAATTAATTCATAATTAATTAACTAGATTATTTTTCTCCAAAATTAGACTTTCTTTTTAATTCAAAACTAAACCAAAGTGTATTAAATAATTAACACATTTAATTATTTAATATATATATTCACATGTGTGGGACACGTGTCACTCACGTGAGCCACACGTGTGGTTTCACACGTGTGGAACCCTCTTGGCTCGATTAACTCGTTTCATCATTTTCAAGCCTCAACTCATGTAACCAAGTTGTTGTGTGTGACCCTCTAGGTCCTCAATTCAATTAGCAGTGACCCCAATTAATTAATTCACTAATTAATTAATCAGTCCACATATTAAACGACCATAGTCTAGCAACAGGTGTTTAACCCCTAGCTGAATTGGAATGTTCGGATTCGACAGAACCTTTAAGTCATTGATTCATGTGAGATATAATCCTCCTACTTACTATCTCTGAACCAAGATCTAGGGTAAGGGAATAATCAGAACCCTAATAATTAGGTCTTAAAGCTAAGTGCATTTCATATCAATTTGATTTCAATCCAAGAAACCCTTTTCTTGATGTCTTGATCTTCTGCCTTGGCCAAGGACTACATATGGCATATGAATGACTTACACAATAAGAGATCACCTTGCAAATGTAAGTGTAGGTCCTATCTTGATTCTCATTTACTTTCATGAATCACTTGTGCAGCCCCAGCATAAGCCTTGAATCAGTTGTCTAAGGCGACACCCTTTAAAGCTTATACCTAAGACTACAGAGTAAACTCATAAAGTGACAAGGAACCTCAAGTCTTAAGGATCAATTAATCACATCAATGACTCGTGAGATATTTCCTAATCTGGAAGTTTCTATTTCCTGAAATAGAAACTTCCTTTCCCATTTAGGAACGTTCTCACACGGGGCACCTCAGTGAACTTACTTATTAAAGTAAGCACCCTCATGTATCACGCACGTATCAACTATACACTTTGCACCTCCATGAAACAAGGTGGTCCTTCTTAAGGGCGTGATCCCACAAGCAAGCCTTAGAGGAGTCAGGTTGACACTCCCACTGTCGGTAGGACTCATCGGCTTGGAGTATTTTACTAATCATGACTTATGTGATATAGGGCTCGTTTCATGAACCATTTCACCTAAATGGTAGAGTCCTAATGTCATCAGGATTAGGGGAGTTCTCGTACATACACAGATAAAGTAAACGCATACTAAACAAGAGCATATAAAGAAGTGTTGCCTCAATTCGTTATTTCATTCAAAGATTGTCTGTGATTACAATAAGGAAAAGCACAAAGCGGATATACAATCGGCTTTCTAGGGCACTGTTCCTAACAAATTCTCCAATTAATTAACACATAGTCCACGAGTCCAAACATTGCTCTCGATATCCACACATGTACTTTACACTGTGGTCTCATTTCGATCAACTATTTGATCTTTCCATAATACCCTTTGAACCTGGTATTTGTGTGTGACCCTCTAGGTTCAATTTCAGTTAGCAGTGAGCCTAATTAATTAATACACTTTATTAATTAACTACATCACAGATCACACGACCATAGTCTAGCAACAGGAGTGTGACCTCTACCCGAAATGTGAATGTATATTCGAAAGAATCTTTCAATCAATGACATCATGTGGGATACGATCCTCCTACCATCATATCTCTTGATTAAGATCTAGAGTATGGGAATATGGAGAGCCCTACTAATCTTAATCTTAGAACAAAATTCCCTTCATATTCTATTTGATCTCAATCCAAGAAATACCCATTTTCTTGATGTCTTGATCTAACCACCTTACGCAAGGGTTTTGAGGATGGAATCATGAGTGACTTGTGTAATAAGAGATCATCGTGCCTACAACAAGTGTAGGTCCTTTATTGATTCCAACAATTCTCATATGCCACTTGTGTAATCCCAAATAGGCCGCGGTTCAGGTATCTATATGGTGATACCCTTTTTAAGCCTATATCAAAGATTACAGAGTTAGCTCATATGAGACAATGTGGAATCTCAAGTCTAAGGATTAATTCGTCACGTCATTCACATATGAGATATTTCCTAATCTGGAAATTTCAGGAAACTTCCTTTCCTATTTAGGAATCTTCTCACGCGGGGCACTCTCAGTGATGAAGTTCTTGTAACTATCACCCTTATGTATTATGAACGCATCAACCCATGCACTTATCCCCCAAGGAATCGGGTGATCCTTCTTAAGGACATAACTACACAAGCAAGTCTCAACAGAGGCAAAGTCGACACTCCCACTGTCTATCAGCTTCATTGACTTGGAGAAGTTTCTGATCCTCGCATATGGAGTTAAGAACTTATTTCATGTGTCATTCTCATAATGGCAAAGTTCTTAACGGCCTCATCGGATTAGGGGAGTTCTAGGCATGCACAAGTAATGGAAACACTCAAAACACGTATTGACACATAAGAAGTGTTCGCCTGTGATTATAATCATTCGTATATTATTCAAGATTGTCTGTGATATAGGGAAAGTCCCAAAGCATAACAGCTTTCTAGGGCACTATTCCCAACAGTAACGAATTCAAATGTTCAGGAAACACATCTAGGAATTCGTTCACCACTCCCACCTCTTCTATCTTAAGTTGATCTTTCGGTCTATTTAAAAGATAAGCAAAGAATCCACTAACTCATATCTGAATCAATTTCTTAGCTTCCATCAAAGCAACCATCGATAACTTCTCTACTTTCCCTTCTGATATCCGACTTTCATCTTCTTCCAAGATGACCTCTTTCTTCTAACAATCTAACTTAGCTCGGTACTTAAACAACCAATCCATACCAAGTATAACGTCGTATCTTATCATCGGCAACTCAATAAGATCCCTTGGGTAACAACGGGTACCAATACATATAGGGCAGCGTTTTTATACTTGATCCGTAACATGGTAAGTTCCCAAAGGAGAACTCACATCAAATTTATATAGCAATTGTTCAATCGGGAATCGTAAATGCACACATAATTTATATGCAATAAATGAATGCGTGGCAACAGGGTCATACAAGACCTTAACTGGCGTGTTAAGAATGTTCACAATACCTTCCACAACAGACAAAGGATCAACCTCCTCATTACCATCCAAAGCATAAGCTCTGCCTTTAACCACTGGTTTGTTCGTCGTACCCACCACCGCTTTTCCTTTATCCTAGAACCCAAATCTCTTGATCTTGTTCGGGCAGCTATCTATGTGGTGCTCAGGGGAACCACATACGAAGCACTGTCCAGCTTTCTTGCGACATTTCTCCTCAGTTTGTCCCGTTCGTTGATAACATCTGCAAACAATTTCCTCTTGACCTGGCTGAGGTGCTCTCTACTGTTGCAGTGCCCTCTGTTATTGCTGTGGGGCCTTCTGCTTCAGTTTCTGTGGAGCTTTCTACTACTGTGGTGCTACCATGGGTTTCTTCCTGGTTCCTTGGGGAAAAGATCCGGAAGGTCGCTTGTTCCCTTAATAAAGCTTAGGCTTCGAAGGCCCTTGACGTACAGTAGTTATCTTGATCTCCTTGTGGGCTGCTTCAACCTTTAGTGCCTTGTCGACTGCCCTGTTGTAGTTCTCAATATCCAAAGAAACAAGTGCCGACCGAAGTTCGGGCTTTAGTCCATCGATAAAACTCTTCATCTTGTGACGCTCATCATTCAGAATATGAAGCGCATACTTGATCAGTCTCACGAACCTAGCCTCATACTCCATCACATTCATAGTTCCCTGAACAAAACTCATAAACTCCGCCTCTCGTGCATCACGAGTTACTTGAGGGGTGTACTTCTACTGGAATTCCCTAACGAACTCAGTCCAATTTCTTTCAACATTGTTCTCAACCCACATATGTTAAGTGTGCCTCCACCAATTAAGTCCAGCTCCTTCCTTTAGAAAAGTAGCATACTGGACTCTTTGATGATGGGTAGATATCCATAGCCTCGAAGATCTTCTCGATACTAGCAATCCAGTTCTCAACCTTTAAGTCATTCGGTTCTCCATAAAACTTAAGCGGGTTCATCCTAAGAAACCTTTCTAGAGACATCTCATTAGGAGGATTGCCCCTCTGAGTACAAGCTTCCACGAATTGTCGTAGCACATCCCTTAATTCCGGAGTTCCCTCCCGTTTAGGGGGTGGCGTGACATCACTTTTGGGTGGCGATGGTGGTACACGATTACGGGGTGCTCTTCTCGGTGGCGTGATGTTACTGAATTCACAAGTATTCGGATACATATATGATGCATGAAATTAATATGATTCACATAGTTGGTAACCACGTATTTATATTTCCATGTAGTCACAGATAAGCACGAGAATAATACATTCCCATGACAATATATCAACAAAGATTCAAGATCTCCACACATATCATATATATTCAGTAACGATTCTCAAGCATGATCAACATGTAAACGGGAACAGAACATGTACTATCATATCAACAAGAACTGTAACATCTTTAACATGATCAGAAACATGATCAATCCATTAACAAGAATATCAACATGCTATCAATAAATGAAATGACATGATCCTATCAATGGTCCTAATGGTATCTTGAAGCAACTCTAAGACTCATGCAATAACAGTTATGGAAAGCAGTAAACAGATAATATATAGCCGAAAGTGTTATATAACTGTGCAAGGTTTGGTAAAATTTACTACAGGCAACATGTTATCAGTATCAAACCAAACTGGGGAGGACCCGATACTATCGAGTTAACACCCTTACTGGCTTTACCAATCCGTCCAACCCTGCTGAAAATGACCAAGTAGGTATCATGTCATCTGAACCGTCATCCGTGGTGCCAAAAATCGGGGATCATCTACCATAGCTATACA
Source organism: Lantana camara (assembly GCA_037501455.1). NCBI lineage: Eukaryota > Viridiplantae > Streptophyta > Magnoliopsida > Lamiales > Verbenaceae > Lantana > Lantana camara. The sequence goes on from CM074865.1 coordinate 42,854,473, forward strand.
TCCCCTCATCCAAAAGTCAGTCCTGAACTGTCCCGGCAATACGTTCACCATCCATAGTTAGATATATATGCATCAGTACTATATACAGAAACCTCCCATCAACAATCAACCCTGATAACTGTGGTCCAAAGAACCCCTGGTGGTGTCATCAGAAACAGCAACGACATCGCCCTATCCATATCCTGCTGGGTCATCTCCGCTATCGTCATCATCATCATCCATATCCTGCTGGGTCATCCTCCATCGGACTGCTCCTGCATAGGCTCGGGCTCCTGAGAGGCCTGACTGAAATCTTGACCCTTGACCTCCTCAACTACCTGCTCATCGGACAAGTGATAGGCATCGTACAGGCCAGCTCTCATGCGTGCACGGTAGTGCTGGTGACGCTCAATAGAGGTGTCACGGTCGATAGTCATCTGCATAAGGTCTGCCTCCAGCTCAGCAATACGAGCAACCCTCTGATCAGCAACATGAGCCATCTCTGCAGCATGCTCACGAGCAATGTCCCTATCAATCTGGTGCTGCAGTGACTGATCCTGATGGTGCATAGACTCCAACCTGACCTCACGGGTCCTCTGATACTCCCGAAAGTAACCATCTCTCTCAGACTCGAGATAGTGCACAACTCTGTTAGGATAGGAATAACCAGGTCTACCATTGTTCCTAGACCTGCTCCAGGTATAGAAACGAATGCCTCCACAGAGAGAAACTGCCACACTACGCGGGGCCTCAAACTGCTCAAAGAAAGGCTCATCCATCTGCTGATGATTAGGATGGTATGGCTGAATTGCCATAGCTATATAGAAGATACCACAGATATGAAATCCAGACAATAGAACCATGTAACCCCAAATAACCTGTCTTGATGCTACATGAGAATGATCCTGGATGCAATACGTGTACTGTGAAGCCCGGAATGATGAGCCAACACATCCCCCGCACCATGGCCCAACACGAGTAACGAAATGGAATCTCCGCACCCTCATCAAGTCACAGCGAATGGGTGACAAATAAAAAAACTCACCTAAGCTAGGCGGTCTACACCCTAAAACAGAGTGAGTCATACCAAATTAAATACATGCGGAAGCATCAAGATCATCATACACATGCAATAGCCACGCGCCGACAAAATTTAAACATACGAATCACATGCAAACTTGGGTCACAGGCCTAGTTTGAAACATAAGGCATGCCCCGGAAGGGCAATTTAAATCATAAAAATTCTCAATAATACACATAACTCAAAATATACAAGAGCGTGAAATAATGATGCAGGATGCAGATGATTAGAACGACTCGACTCCAAAAAGAAAACCACCGCCTAGCTCGACCAAAACCTGCAAACTGAAAAGATTGAAAGGAGAGGGTCAGTCCACCGACTGAGTGAGGGGGGCTAACGCACACGAACACATAGCTACATATAGAGCAAAGTACGTATTAAACAAAAAGGCTATGAACCGGGAATAGGGTTTTACATACCAAGGCCATTTTCCAAAAGAACTCCTACTTAATCATATATTCGTATATTCTTAAGTTTGAAAACTCGTAAGGATTCATAGATTCAAAACGCATATGGATTCACATTAAAACTCATAGGGATTCATATATTCAGATAGATTCATAGTTCAGAATAAAAATGTCATATTGAAAACAACTCTCCTATCCCGTTTCATAATCAACATAATAAAACAAACTAAAATTACCCGGCGAGTATGGGTCAACATAACCTCTTAACAAAAGAATTCATAAGAATCGTAAAGAAACATAAATACATAAAATTCATAGGACTCATATTCCCATATTCCATCCACCTTTTTCGGAAGTCGGCACGCGAGTTACGGGCCCACATCGTGCAACTCGATACCTATACGTGGGGTAGCGATCCCATAACGTACCTTAAGGAGCACGTGCACAGGCTTAACCCAGCGGCCCAACACCGCCTCGGCCGTCCTTACCCACGCCTCCGTGGCCCAAGGATTCATAAGATTCGTAAGGAAACATATGATTCATAAGAAACATACCTAACTCGCGAAACCTAGAAACATACTATTTATACATAAGAAACATACCATAAGAAACACACCTTACTGTGCAACTCATCATATGCTATACACGTACCTCTCCGTGTCTTCCAAATTCATAATATGCTTAGGGAGAACCATAATTCGCTTGATACTACACGGTTTGGAGCATAGCCTCGTTGCAAAACCATTTTTAAGCTTATATACGCCCATACGTAAAATTTTAGAAGAATTCATATTAAATCGAATTAACAAGATTCATAAAATATTATAAAGCACATATTTAATATACATATAGTATATATTCGCATGCAGGCTTGAAAATGAGCATATAGGGTCGTAGGTCGCATTAACTAAAAGAAAACAAACCTAAACCTCACGTTTTACCAAAAGTGCTCCCGAGAGAGCTTCGATGACCAAGAAGAAGTTAAATGGCGGAACCGACTCCTCCGGGACTCGACTCTCAGAAAATGAACATAAACTCATGACTTCGACTCGATCATGAACCAATAAGACGCACGATGATGCATAAGAATGCAAATGAAATGCAAGAATGCATCACCGAAGTCATTTACGTACAAACTTCACGCAATGCATATTAAACGCTTTCATATATGCAAATTCATGATCTTAAATACACATTTTGACATTAAACTAATATTTAGGGATCAAGTTACATGTGTATATTCCAACTAAACTCACAAATTAGCATTCAAGTACTAATTTCATAAAATAAAACGTTTGAGACAAAATTCATGCATAAGTATCAAACCATTTTAGTATTATTAACTCACGTTCCAAAACATTATTCCAACATTACACTTAATATTTAGGAACATATTTCATTCATAAATTTCCAAAAAGATTCCCACAGCAGCACGTACCTCACATTATGTTAAATAAAACATTAAATGCATGTAAAGGAATAAATAACATGCAATAGAGTTGAAAAGGAATTAATTAAATAACTCTTGCATGAATAGACATTATCTAAGGATCATTTTCACTCTTATATTCCATCAATAACTCACACAACAGCACGTGTACCACCTACACATTATATAAAACATCAAACACATGCATTGGAAACATTAGAGACAATAACCATGCAAATGAATTGAAAAAGGAATTAAAAGAACAACACATGCTTGCACAGATCACTCCCTTGGTCGGGGAATATATACACACAGCCTTCCCCGACCGGGGAAAGTAAGAAAAAGAAACAGAAGGTGCAGCCCCAAAGTCCCCGACCGGGGACTTTCATGCACCAAATCTCCCCGGGCGGGCAGATTACCGTACGTGAGAAAGAAAACACTGTTGTACCAACGATTCCCTTGCTATAAACCCAAGCCAACAGTCATAGCAGCAAACCAACAAGCAAAGGCATGGAATAAGCACCATGACACAGGCATCTAAAGTCCATAAAAACAACATCTTCGGCAATTACAAGCATCATGAGGAGGAAAGGGAAAAAGCTTGATGTTTTTGTCAAAATTCATTTATGGCACAGCCATAAATTCACAACTACCACTGATATTAATGTCATACAATCATAAATGAAGGTTTGAGGATCATATAGCAAGTCTCATAACTCAAAAACACCCAAAGAATCACTCAAAATCATCATATATGCATCAAAACTTAACTATTCACCTTATTCTTCAAAACTCAAGCTATACTCCATGATATCCAACAAATACATATGCTAAAGAAAAATGAGAAGATGGAGAATACAATTTTAGACTTACCTTTCAAATATGAAGCGATTTGGTGAAGATTTGAGCTTGAAATCTCCAAAATGAAGAAGATGAATATTGACTCTTTTCCCCTTCCTCTTGGTCTCGGTGTTCAGCTAAAAAGGGGTATGTTTCTTCAATGAAAAAGTGATGAGAAGGATGATTATGAAAGGACTTTAAGTCAAGAAAAGGTGGGGCAAAGGATTACTCAATTTGGTCAACAAATGAACAAGATATGGTCAAAATGGTACAATATGGCAAAGTTGGGTGACGCCTTCGTTTCGGGTAAGTTTTGGAGTGTCAAACGGGCTTAGAACAATATAAGGCTAGGTTCCTTAGCTTGAAAATCTCGTTACGAGTCTGGTTCCACTTCCGGAATTCGAATCCGAATTCCCGAGCTCAAGTTATAAATTCCGGAACACAAGGCGAGCTAAAACTAGTTAGGCCCTCGAGTCCCCAAAACAAACAAAATGGTGCGTTACCATTTCAAGCAAGTCCGAAAATGTAAAACGAGCATAGAAACGAATTCATAACTCACAAATCTCCAACATATCAGAAAATCATGAAATTTCGGTCTCGAATCAAACCCAAACGAAACACGTTTCCAACAAAGAGGCATATAAGTTCAAATACATGAATTCAAATTCAAAAGATATAAATAACTAAAGAAGTAAAGTTAACAATTAAATGGAATTAAATAACCTATATAGCGCACATACGTCATACCTGGCTTACCGAAGAAATGGGGTGTCACATGTACAATCCATGATGCAACATGAGAGCAATCTAGGTTAAGTCTCTTCTTACTTAACCCGATGCTCTGATACCACCTTAGGCTGTAACGCCCCCACCCGTACCAGAACATGAGGAAAGCGGTGCCTCAACCCCCGCACGAAGCACCTCTCAAGTAATGGTGTGAGCCATCACTCAAGAAATATTCCAGCGAACGGCTATCAATCTCAAAACTATACATGTATAACGATGTGGCTATGCAGCGGAAATCAGAGTATTTTAAAACTTTTGAAAACATGTGTGTCGTTGGCTTTCACCTCCCGAGCAACCCTTATACACATAACCGCCGGGCCCAAACTGTAAACTGTATGCTTGCATTTCAGAATAGCAGTGACCGGAGTACTTTCCGGGTGCTATCTATGAACATATGAAACTGTACCGTAACATGTCATGTTGTACTGTAAACATATGATGCTGTGCTTTTGAAACATATGAACATGTGAAACTTTTCATGTAACAATCTTTGAACAAGGATGCAAGTCATTGGAAAACATATGCTGTTGATCAAGGAATACTTTAAAAGTATAATATGATCCTTTCAAAAGATGTCCCGATAAAATATATAGTTCAAAACGAGGTTTAACTTTGAATTTCAAAACATATGATACTAAAGTAGAATCATGGTTGCAGTTGGGAAACGTTTTTAACTTCACCTCACCTAATAGTAACAAAAGGTAGGTAGATAGAATACGGGGTGCCCTGGGGCTCCCAGTGCTCGACTTTAACTCCTGCAGGTGGTGTACTAGAGTGAGCTTAAGAACTAAGACCCACTACTCACATGATGTATATGAAATCCATGAAACAAATGATCAAAGAACATGTAACACAAGAGAGTAATACCATTTAAGGTATTTAAAGAAAGGTAACAATCAAAGGAATATGTTAAATTGAGTTAGTCTTAACGTGGGACTATGATTTTACTATAACCGAATAAGAGTTAATCAAATTATGAATCCTATTGCAAACCTTAGGTTACGGAACAAGTCCTCGAAAGAAAACACATTTTGAAATCATATTTTAGACCCCGGATTTGAAATCCCTAGGTGCAAATGTCTGTTAAGAAAACACTAGTTTGATTTCATTTTTACTATTCAAAAACACTATTCAAAATTACTATTCAGGATTACTATTCCAGATTACTATTCACAGGTTACTGTTAACATGTCGGGTCAAAGGGTCGGGTCAAACCCTTACTATATACACACACACACACACGACATACACACAAGACAGACACACACGTCATACATATACACACACACACACATGGCATGCACACATGCACACACCCAAATTCATTTATGATCTTGATTATAACCTATAGTTTCATGTTCATGTTATAATAATCAAGTGTGACCTAGGTTAAAGGTATAACCTATGGTTAAGAGGTCTAATTAAGGCATAACATCAAGTTATGAAACACTATTCTATCTTAGGTTATAACATGTGACACTATTAAAGTGTATAACATATGATCAAGGCACTATTCCATTAATCCATATCATCTCATAAGCTCAATTCATAATACATGAATCATATAACCATATAAGAACATGTCTCAACAGAATTCATACCATATCATGAACATTAGACATGTAACATGTAACAAATTAAATTCAATAACAACATGTAACATGTTCTAACATAATTGATCATAGGTTACAATTCCATTAGCTAACATGCATGAACATATTTTAAATATCATAATAATGAATCAATATACAACATATAGTAACCCTAATAGCATATATCAAAGCATATAATGTAACACCCCAGAGCGAAGGGCGCCACATCCCCCGCACCATAGCCCAACACGTGAAACAAAATGAGGACTCCGTCCACGCATCAAGCCATAGTGAACGGGTGACAAACAAAAATCCAACCTAAGCTAGGCGGTCTAGACCCTACTCAGAGCGCGCAGTAAAAAAACAAATAACGAATGCGGAAGCACCAGAATCCCAAAGACAAACATACATGCCCGAAACATAGTCAAGATATGCCAAATACCGCAAGTCAAGTTATACAAACCCTTACATGTTCGAATTAAAGACATAGCTTATACAAATTTGAAAACTAGCAAAATGCATAAAGAAAACAAAATACAATGCATGAGACTCAAGCTATCCTCAACCACGACTCAAACACAAACGCCTAGCTCAAAAATCCTCGAAACAGGTACCTGCAAACTCAAAGCAAAGGGGGAAAAAGATAGAAACAACGAGGGTCAGTCCTAGTGACTGGTGAGGGGGCTAACACACGCACCCGTACATAAATATAAGAGCAAAGCATATACAAAGCGGGAAGGGTTCATGAACCGGGCGCAGTTTTTGCATTGTAAAACATTTTAACCCGTGATAACAGATATATAAAGCAAGAAGTTTGAGGCCGAAGGCCAAAATTAACCCAGTTTTAGAGTTTAGAAATCCGCCCCCGTTTCACAACCATAACAAAAGCATAACATACCGAATTGAAAGCTCGAAATCTAACCCACTTACTTCATAAGAAAAGGCGAAGCGAAAACAAAGTGAATCATAAATCAATCCCACCTCCTCACCGTTTGGGGAAGAGAGGTGCCCTTCTCAACCCCCACATATATACTTAACATGAGTCGGGGGATCCCGCCCGCTCCTTTGATGGGCCTGCCACTCAACGCAACGTCGGCATGGGAGAACTAAGTCTCCTGCAAGTGGAGTCGTGTTGATGAGAGAGCCCGGTAACCCCATGGCCGACCCGAGATCACATACCACTCCTCCGGGGCCCAAACTTACACTTATCAAACTTACACTTATCAAAAGAAGCTTAAACACAAGTCATATCACGCTTATACCCACTCACACTTATCAAAGCTTTGCAAAGTAAATTAAAATAGAGCTTAGATACATATAAAAGCATTTTCCAAAGCCTCATGACAAACGGGACAAATCCCACAAAATACGTTTCAAACACATATCTATATATATACATATATAAGTTGTATGCGGGTTCGAAATACAAATAGGGTTTTAGGTCATAATAACTAAAAAGGAAAGAAAACCTCACCTTGTCGACCAAACCGAATAAAATGGACCAAAAGCAAACTAAAGAACCTCCTCCTCAACAACAGGACGAACCTAAGAGCAAAACAAAGAACAAGAGACTAACTTAGACTCAAAATGAACCATATTGACGCTTGGCGAATATGTTTGGATGCAAGTGATGCGTATGAAGCTCAACAAATTAACATATAATGCATACACGTTCATATCGTATCATACGTGTCATAAATCTCATTAAAAGAATTAATAATTTTCATATAACATGCATATCATATCATACAACATGTTATCAAAGCTTTCATATCATATAAGGAGCAAGAAATGACAATGCAAGGCATACAAACGAAACATTAAGTCATAAACGCACGTTAGAGCAGCATACTTCACATATGAGATCAATCACACACACAAATACAAGATACAACAAGTTACAAGTTGGAAAAGTATAAGCAAAACGGAAGAAAACACAAAAAGGTGGCTCCGGGCAAAAAGAGGTAAAAACTGGAAATTCCCGAAACGAATAGGCTGTGGAAAACTGAGAATATCTTGAGTTTGAGAAGTGGAAATTGAGTTTGGCTTGTTGGAGAAGAAACTAGACAAATATGCCTTTCTAATCGTATAATTTTCGAATCAAGGTTCAAAGTGAGGTGAAAATGGAGTAGGCCCGAAGTTGGACGAATGCAGATTTTCGAAGAAGTAGTGACACCAAAAAGATTTTATTATATCTCACAAATGAGAAAAGATATTGAGGGGATTCCAATTGGATAATATTCTAGACTTCAATAGGTTTCCGTCGGTCAAAACATCAGGTCAATCGGAGTTCGGATCAAAGACCAACGGAGAAAAACAAACTGAAACAGAAAACAGGGGAAGATCCACAGCCGTGGATTTTTCCAAGCACAAAAATCCACGCCCGTGGATTCTCTGGCCGAAAAACCCAAGTCCCTGCCTCACAATCCACTGCCGTGGAGGCAAAACCCATGGCCGTGGATCATGTCCAGGCCCTAAAAAAACGCAGAAAGAGCAAGGGACTCGCGGGAGAAGGCTACAAAGCACAAAACTCAAGCAAAACTCAACCAAAACACATCAAATTCAAGGTATAAGTTCACATATGCATGCTCTAACACATATCTCAATTATAAGGCATGAAAACAAGGATTAAATAAGTTTCCATTTTCAAGATTTTAAGCTTCAAAAATGGTGGAACCCTCATGCTTCATCCAACAACTCAAACTTTAACAAATATGCATCTTATTAACTCCAAAGAACATCATATTTCAAGTCTAGATCAAACGATTCAAGAATGGAGGCATGGAATCAAATTTTCATTCAATAATACTATTCATCATCTTCCTCATGCTTCATATATACAAGGATTCAAGAGAAAATAATCGGATAGAAAGAAAGTTCACGTTGCAAGGAGTAATAATCTTACCTCGGATCGTCGAAGAGGCAAAGAACAAAGTCGAACTTGAGCTCTTGAAGGTTAGGGCTTGGAGCTTCTCCTCTTCTCTCTCTCTCCCTTGTATCACGTTGAAAATGGTGAAGAAAAGGGATATGTTTCTGCCCTTGAAGGGCTGAAACGGGTCGGATCAACAAGAAACTGGTCGGGTCAAAAGATCCGGTCCATTTGGATCGGATTTAAGACAAAGCGGGTTCAAACAGCTTCAGAAAAATACAAGGCTAGTTCCATTGAATCCGAATTACCAAAACGAGTTCAATGGTGGTTCCGAAATTCGAATCCGAATTCCCGACCTCAAGCTACGCGAATCGGAACCCAAGGTACGTTAAAACGAGCTAGGCCATCGAGTCCCTTAACAAATAAAATGGTTCAAGAACCGTAACAAACGAACTCAAAAATAAGAAACAAACTAGCAAACACATTTAAAACTCACATATAACAAGCATACCAAGATTTCACAAAAATCGGAATTGAATTCTGGCACGTAACGAGCAAATTACGGGGCACATACGCATAAACGTTCAAAGTTCAAGTTCATAATATAAACAAATAATTCCATATAATTTCAAATAATCATATAAGCATTAAAATAACACTCAATTACATAATAAAATAATTTAAATACGCATATAACCCTCTCGTTACGGCGTACCTGGAAATCCGAACGATCGGGATGTTACATATAATAACATTTCAAAGCATATTATAAACAATTAAATCATATAGACATTTATTCCATCATATCATAAAATTGTCCCATAAATGAATAAAATAAAATCCTATATGGCTTAGGGAAGGCCCTAAGACCCAACCTAAACATAATATAAACATATATAAAATAAAAACATAAACTAAACTAAAACATAACATAAAACTATGCATAAAATAAAAACAACTAACCTAAGTGCCTCTCGGCAAGAGGGGGGAGAGGGAGGAAGAAAGGTCCTTGTTAACACAAGATATGAGCAAGGAGTGAATGAGCTATGGAGGGGTATTTATAGTTGTGAAGGAGTCCCTCACCTTGCAATAAAAATAACTCCAAGGGTAGGAGAGCAAAGGGTAGTAGCTTCTCTTGTAAGCTTAGCTTTAGGAATTAAATAGAAATGGGAAATGAAGGGTATTTAGGTAATTTAACACCCTAAACATGAGAACGAGCTGTTGGCAATGTGTATTTGTGAATCAGACAAAAATTAGCTTCGAAACGAATATTTACTCAATGAAAACGGATTTACATTTCAAAAGATATATTGATTTTAAAGAATAGTAACTTAAATATCTTGAACAAATTCGAATGAAAGACGACCTCTGAACGAGATTTGAAAGTCCGGATCATTTTGAAATGCCATAAAATAAATCGACAGGGGTTTTGAGCCTAATATCGACTATGAAAAGTTTTACCGATAAAAAGTTAGAAACGTAGGATGAATAGTAATTTTATTTTAAAAACCGTTTTCTTCAAAACTCAAGCTAGGGCTTGAACCAAGAGACGTGATCAATCTCAAAAATCATAAAATGAATCAAGAAGTACTTTAACTCAAATTTGAACAGTAGAAGTTCTCCGGACGAAAAACCGTTCGTAGAAGGAATAGTGAATACTGTTTTAGCTCAAACGTTTCTTTAAAACGTAGTTCAAAATAGATTTTCGAGTGAAGAATGATACCAATAGTGTGACGCCCCGTTTTCTCGAAGGGCGTTCTTACGACATCAACAAGTAAGTCTCTACACTTATGCGTGTTTAATTTAAGAGTTCTTGAATTATGTGATTTAATGTAAATCCAATTTAATATGTGTTCATTCGAATTATTCTAAGATTAATTGTCAACTTGATTAATTACGAACATATTTAACCCTAACTATATAATTTGATTTAATTCAAATTTATTCCATGAAATAATTGTCAAGTTGATTTTAAATTCATCATGTTACTTAACTTGTTTAATTTCGGTTTACTTGAATTCCTTGAGATTAATTGTCAATTATGTGTTTACGAAGTGTCGTTAAATTGTACGAAAGGTTTCTAAAATTAAACTGAATTAAACTCTAATTGGTAAATCTATCTCTTTCATTTTAATTTGTAAAATTAATTCGAAGCTTGAATGTTTATTCGTAACTTTACTAATTTTATTTACGATTAATTGTACGCGATATTTATCCTTGCTACGCGATAAGGATACCCGGTTATATATAGCTTGTGCACAAGACACATTTCTCCCAATCCCTTTTTCTCTCTCTCTCTCTCCTCTCCCACTTTCTCTCTCCCGCGGGTTACTATCGCGGCTTCGGTTACGAGCCCATAACTCGATCGTTTCTCGACGGAATTCAACAAACGAATAGTCCATTTCGACTATCTCGGCGAGACCGACGCAAGAGTACCAATTTCACGGCCTAACGACGAACGGTGGCGGAGTTATGGACGGATTTCAGTAGCAGCGGCGGAGCTGTCAGACCGCCGCCACTTCGCCGGCGTTTCGTGGCGGTTTCCGGCCATCCCATTGTTACACGCGCCCCATGCCCAGACAGAGGACTTCCAGACGCTTCGTTTGACGTCGGAATCACGGCCATCGGAGCAGAGACGACGCTGCACGCGCCGCCCAAAGCTCGCGGCGGCGGCGCGAGTAACTGTAGCAGCAGCGGCAGAAACTTCGGCGGCCAACGGGGGCCTTTTCCGGCCATCTTTTGGTCTCGGGCTCTTCACGAAAGTTGTTCGGAACGACGAGAACTAGTGACCTGTCATCAGGCGACTCCAGATTCGGTGGTTTGGTGGCGGATCGGTGGCGGTGCAACGGCGGCACTAGCTCCGAAGATTTTTCCGGAAAGCTACCTTAGGGCTTTCGAAGAGCTCGTCATGGGTAAGACAACACCTCTTTCGGATCGTATTTTGGTTCACCGGTTTGGAAGTAATTTGAGTTTGAAGATTTAGGGTTTTCGTGTTCTTAGATTTCAGATCTAGGACAATCGGCTTGGAATTTCCAGAAATTGATCGAGGATTCGGAACGGGCACGAAGACTTCATTCAGGACTGATTTTTCGGGATTTTTCCGGCGACTTTTGACGGCGGCCCGGTGGCGGCCCGGCGACTTTCCGGCGGCTCCGGTGGCGGCACTCCGGCGAATTTTGGACAGAATGTTCGTCTCGTTGTGGTGAGTTCAACGCCACTTTCCGTTCGTTAATCGGACACTCGATCTATTTATTACGAATTATTTTGCATAATTGTGATTATTTGAATTAATTGTTTTAAGTGCAAATAAATTGGTTATTGTTGGTTTGTTGATCGAGATGTATTCCAATCGTATATGAAAACATGTGTTGAATGGATTGTGATATGTATGAATGTTTCGATTTACAATTTGAATCCCGATGTGATGAATTTACGCTATTTGTTAAGTACGAAGGGGTGTTAGTGTAATATCTAGAAACTAATCTTTTATGTGACTAAATGAACTTGAATGATATTTTAGAAGAACGAACATGTTGTGATTTCTCTATATGAATTTGAGACTTTCTCAATGTTATGTTTGTTGTAAATTGTATTTCCAATATTAAATTTAGATACATGAAGGATGCTTGAACAACTTGAGACTTTATGCATGATAGGAGTTAGAATTGTAATATCTTGATTTACTCTTACTACTTGAAAATGGTATATTATGAATTACGATAAATTGATAATTGTCATGTTTGTAAGTAATTAATTCCTAGTGGAATAACTATATAAACACTTTAAACGAACAATTATGCTTAGTAATCAACTAAGGGGATGTATGTGTAATAATTCTAAACTTTTATAAATAACTTAGGGGATGTAAGTGTAATATTTATGAAACTACGAATGTGACTTGAGCTTGTGTACCAAACATGTTGTGAAGTTGTAAAGTATGATCTTAAGTGAATTAAATGTACTCTTTATTTGTATCAAGCATGCCATCTACGCACAACAACTTTGTATGTTTATACGATTAAGTTGCTCTTACTTATGCACTTTATAACTCGACATGAACTTGATGCTTAATTCTAATATTATAATTGAACCCTGTGACATTGGATGATTTAATATGCATTTTGTGAATACATTGACTTCCTAAATTGATTGTGCATCTTTGGATATGGAATTACGTGATGGTTGCTTGTAAATATGACCTTATTGAGCATTGATATGCCTTGAATGACCACGACACCTTATCCAAGCACAACATGAACACTTATGCATAACCACGATCATGTTGAGCAACGCCGTGCGTCTTGTTTGGTTCATATATAGAGTCTAAGTCTGGGCTTCTGTATGTCTTGTCACAGAGTTTGGTGGTGCCGGTGGGCCCGAGGTTTAGAGTGTTTGGCCCTTCACACTCTCAGACTCTACTTTCACGAGGTGAGGTTTAGGATTTTGTATAGTTATGCGACCTATGGCCTTTACATGTTGATTTCTACCCCTGCATGCGAGTATACCTTATAATAGTTATGTATGTGTTGAATATGATATTTTTATGACCTTATGCTTGCACTTCTCCGTGGGCGGGCTATCCCTGCAGCGTGGGAATGTAAGTGTGTGAGTCTTGCGTGGGCGGGCTATCCCTGCAGCGTAGGAATATATATAAAAACCAGTTTTTGAAGCATATGTAAGCTATTTTGGGAAAAACAGTGTGTTGTGATTATGTAGCGAGATTGCCATGAAAGATTGGCGTATGTGATCCATCGTGATCTGTTCTGTTGTGATCCATTGTGATCTGTGTGTGGATCGATCCTGGTGAGCTGCGGGAATGGGTACCCCCGGGACGGTTAGGGCCGTCGGGGCATTTATCCATTGCGTAGTTCCATTTGAGATATCTTCACGCGACCCGTGCTGTAGGGAAGGTGTGGTATCTTGAGCCTTCGGTGTTTTATCCGGGGAGGACTCTTGTGGGTTCGCTACCCCTTGAGGGTGAGTCTATTTTAGACGGTTTATTCTCGATGGTATGGGGACGGTACATCTCCTCCATCATTGGTGTAGAGGTTGGATTGATTTTGATTTATGTTATGAGGAGTTGAGGTTGGAAGCTCGTACTCGCCGAGCAATTGATTACGTTATGTTATGGAATTATGAATCGGGATAGAGTCTTTCTGGAAAATGATTTCCAAACTTATATCTATATCTTATTTGGGTTCTTTCAAAATGTTTTGGTATGTAACACCTACTCCCGGTTCATGAGTCCATCCTTTTTATTCTGTGCTATGCTCCTTATATATATATTGTGGGTGTGCGTTAGCCCCCTCACTCGGTCAAGTTGACTGACCCCTCATTTACACTTTTAGTTGCAGGATTGTTGGCGTTTGCTAGGCGGAAGTGAGTCCTTTGAGTTGCACTTTGTTGGTGTAGTCTTTCTATTTGCATTTGTCTTTTCATACACTTTACTTATGCTTTGACTTGTAGACTTGAGATTATACTTTACTATTCGGTAGCCCTGTGTGGCACTCTCATTCGGCCCTTGTGGCACTTGATGATTATTACTTTATGTTGATATTCGGGACTAGGGATTTATGCTAGTTGAACCCCGTCACTTGTTATGTTTGTTTATCTATTATTCGGGATTAGGTATCTATGCTAGTTGAACCCGTCACCTGCTTTGTATGTTTTGTTTTAAATGCTTCCGCTATCTATTGTTGTTGGTTTTAATTGCTCCGCACTCTGAGTTTTGGTCAAGTTAGATCCGCCTAGCCTAGTGTGTGAGTTGGTCTCCCGTTCGCTCTGATTCGGATTCGGGCATGGACTTTCATTTCATCTTCCGGGTCTGGGTCATAGTGCGGGGGATGTGGCACTTCTCCGTTTGGGGTGTTACATCCTTAAGTGGTATCAGAGCTCTAGGTTGCAAAACCGAGCTCTTGAGTCGTGTTGAGTCTGTCTAGGTCGTACGGCATAGGAATAACTGCGCATTGCATTTATTTGACTTGATATTTTGACCCTTCAGCATGAATTGTTTTGTGATTATATGATTGTGTGCACATTGTGACTTTGATTATGCCACATCTTATTTTATGTGCTTTATAAATTACAACTAATTGTTGCATTTACGTGATATACGTGTTACATTTCATTTGCACTTTAACTCCCATGCATCGAATTTAGTGTTCGAATTTCAGGGTACCCTATGAGTCAACACTAAGATTTCCCTCCGTCAACACTACCTATTGGTACTATAACGGAAACACGCCATAATTCGAAGATGAAATGATTCTTTAACAAGATCAGTGTTCATGAAAAGGTTCAGAGTTGAAGGAATGAGATTTGCTATATTGACTTACTATCTTAAAGTCAATTGAAAGATGAAGTTTAACGAATTTTAACCTTGATGATTCGTTTATTTGGAAGTAGTCACCTTGTTGAGGAAATGAGTCAATAGAGGAGAATTTGATCAAGTAGAACCGTTTTGAAGGAGTTTGATAAGCTTTCGCCTTGATGATTCGTTTATTTGGGAGTAGTCACCTTGTTGAAGGAAACGAGTTAATGTAGAAGAATGCGATCAAATAAGATCCGAGCAAGTTCAAGGAATGTGGGTAGGTAACCATGTTACTTAAGCAACGAGTTACAAACCATCAGTGAGTATTGAAGGTTTTGGTGCCGTTTAGAGTTAACGAACGACAAGACAAGATTGGTTGTTAGCTCTTTGGGTGTTTCTCTAAGATGAGATGGAAGACATTGTTGATGCGGGAATATAACACTTAGATGCTGAAAGACTTTATTCAAGTTTTAGAATTATATATCATGGATTGCTTTGGGAAGTACTTAGCACCACGATCATCCAACGAAACTCTGAGGTAAATATCTAATTGGCAAATGAATCATGGACAACTCCTTGAAGATGAGAAATTCTTGGGAGAAACTGAGGATGATTCTAGTTGAGCAAGGATTACGGTCTAGTAAGGGGTTTGGTGATAAATGAGCGTTGCTGAGTTACCACTCTATGAAAAGACTCAAGACAAAGAGGTTTAGATGACGAGGGTTGCATCGTTGTCGGCTTAATCAACTCCTACTGCTTCATCTCAACTTCCTGTCAAGAGTTTGACACTACGGTGATCGGTATGCCAAGCATTCATGGCATTTGCATACATGCATCGTTTAAATACTCTTACCTTGTTTTGCTTGATGTGGGTGATGACTATTATTATTTTAATTGTGATAACTTGGATACCTGATCTAGTAATTGTAACTTGAAATCCCTACTCGTTATGAACCGTTGCTGAGATGATGAATGAGTTATGTAGTTATGTGAACTATTCATGCCTATGTGTTTTAAAACTCTTTTGATTGCTCACTAACTTCCCATACAACATACATACATACATACTGTAACCTTGTTTTATAGGGATTCCATCGCGATATCCCCCTTGAGTTGAGGTATGAGCGTTGAATCTGCGCTCAAGGGACACCGATATCAGTTGTATAAGGTACACCAAACATGCATCGCATACTTTTCGTCAAGTGTTACTGATGTGTGTATGTATGAATAACTGATCAGTGGATTTATGTGTAAGAGAGACCTTAGGTTCCCTCTTTTTATGTGTTGGAGAGATGTAGGATTCTCTCTATTTATGTGGTAGAAAGATGTTGGAATCTTTCTAAGTTTTGTGCGCGAGAGATGTTGGATTCTCTTGTACTTAGATATTCGGAGATGCCGGATTCTCTTGAATCTAGGTGTTTGAGAAATGCTGGATTTTCTCAAACTAGAATGTTGGGAGATGTTGGAATCTGCCCGACTTAGGTTGAGAGACGGGGTTCTCTCAATTATGTGCTTGAGAGACGGGGTTCTCTCTTTTATGTGTGCTCGAGAGACGGGGTTCTCTCTCCTGTTGGTGCTGAGGGACGGGGCTCTCTCACTTACGTGTTGAGAGATGGGATTCTCTCTTGTTTGTTGTGGTTACGTTACGCGCTGATCTGACTACGGGTAGCAAGTGGTGCATCTGAGACGACATCGAGGTTGGGTGCAGTTGCAGCTATCCGATCATGGGAATGACCGACCGAGTTCGAAACAACTAACGGATCAAGTACTCGCACGGACCTCGACGATAACAAGACATCCTAAAGGAGGTTCAGTGTAGATGACCGGAGTAAGCCTCACCATTTGAGTTATGATCTTACGTGAGTTCCGGAGAAGGGTTGGAGCACTACAACTCGAGGATCTACATTTTTCCAGTGGAACCTGGGGACCAGGTTCTCTTAAGGGGGGAAGGTTGTGACGCCCCGTTTTCTCGAAGGGCGTTCTTACGACATCAACAAGTAAGTCTCTACACTTATGCGTGTTTAATTTAAGAGTTCTTGAATTATGTGATTTAATGTAAATCCAATTTAATATGTGTTCATTCGAATTATTCTAAGATTAATTGTCAACTTGATTAATTACGAACATATTTAACCCTAACTATATAATTTGATTTAATTCAAATTTATTCCATGAAATAATTGTCAAGTTGATTTTAAATTCATCATGTTACTTAACTTGTTTAATTTCGGTTTACTTGAATTCCTTGAGATTAATTGTCAATTATGTGTTTACGAAGTGTCGTTAAATTGTACGAAAGGTTTCTAAAATTAAACTGAATTAAACTCTAATTGGTAAATCTATCTCTTTCATTTTAATTTGTAAAATTAATTCGAAGCTTGAATGTTTATTCGTAACTTTACTAATTTTATTTACGATTAATTGTACGCGATATTTATCCTTGCTACGCGATAAGGATACCCGGTTATATATAGCTTGTGCACAAGACACATTTCTCCCAATCCCTTTTTCTCTCTCTCTCTCTCCTCTCCCACTTTCTCTCTCCCGCGGGTTACTATCGCGGCTTCGGTTACGAGCCCATAACTCGATCGTTTCTCGACGGAATTCAACAAACGAATAGTCCATTTCGACTATCTCGGCGAGACCGACGCAAGAGTACCAATTTCACGGCCTAACGACGAACGGTGGCGGAGTTATGGACGGATTTCAGTAGCAGCGGCGGAGCTGTCAGACCGCCGCCACTTCGCCGGCGTTTCGTGGCGGTTTCCGGCCATCCCATTGTTACACGCGCCCCATGCCCAGACAGAGGACTTCCAGACGCTTCGTTTGACGTCGGAATCACGGCCATCGGAGCAGAGACGACGCTGCACGCGCCGCCCAAAGCTCACGGCGGCGGCGCGAGTAACTGTAGCAGTAGCGGCAGAAACTTCGGCGGCCAACGGGGGCCTTTTCCGGCCATCTTTTGGTCTCGGGCTCTTCACGAAAGTTGTTCGGAACGACGAGAACTAGTGACCTGTCATCAGGCGACTCCAGATTCGGTGGTTTGGTGGCGGATCGGTGGCGGTGCAACGGCGGCACTAGCTCCGAAGATTTTTCCGGAAAGCTACCTTAGGGCTTTCGAAGAGCTCGTCATGGGTAAGACAACACCTCTTTCGGATCGTATTTTGGTTCACCGGTTTGGAAGTAATTTGAGTTTGAAGATTTAGGGTTTTCGTGTTCTTAGATTTCAGATCTAGGACAATCGGCTTGGAATTTCCAGAAATTGATCGAGGATTCGGAACGGGCACGAAGACTTCATTCAGGACTGATTTTTCGGGATTTTTCCGGCGACTTTTGACGGCGGCCCGGTGGCGGCCCGGCGACTTTCCGGCGGCTCCGGTGGCGGCACTCCGGCGAATTTTGGACAGAATGTTCGTCTCGTTGTGGTGAGTTCAACGCCACTTTCCGTTCGTTAATCGGACACTCGATCTATTTATTACGAATTATTTTGCATAATTGTGATTATTTGAATTAATTGTTTTAAGTGCAAATAAATTGGTTATTGTTGGTTTGTTGATCGAGATGTATTCCAATCGTATATGAAAACATGTGTTGAATGGATTGTGATATGTATGAATGTTTCGATTTACAATTTGAATCCCGATGTGATGAATTTACGCTATTTGTTAAGTACGAAGGGGTGTTAGTGTAATATCTAGAAACTAATCTTTTATGTGACTAAATGAACTTGAATGATATTTTAGAAGAACGAACATGTTGTGATTTCTCTATATGAATTTGAGACTTTCTCAATGTTATGTTTGTTGTAAATTGTATTTCCAATATTAAATTTAGATACATGAAGGATGCTTGAACAACTTGAGACTTTATGCATGATAGGAGTTAGAATTGTAATATCTTGATTTACTCTTACTACTTGAAAATGGTATATTATGAATTACGATAAATTGATAATTGTCATGTTTGTAAGTAATTAATTCCTAGTGGAATAACTATATAAACACTTTAAACGAACAATTATGCTTAGTAATCAACTAAGGGGATGTATGTGTAATAATTCTAAACTTTTATAAATAACTTAGGGGATGTAAGTGTAATATTTATGAAACTACGAATGTGACTTGAGCTTGTGTACCAAACATGTTGTGAAGTTGTAAAGTATGATCTTAAGTGAATTAAATGTACTCTTTATTTGTATCAAGCATGCCATCTACGCACAACAACTTTGTATGTTTATACGATTAAGTTGCTCTTACTTATGCACTTTATAACTCGACATGAACTTGATGCTTAATTCTAATATTATAATTGAACCCTGTGACATTGGATGATTTAATATGCATTTTGTGAATACATTGACTTCCTAAATTGATTGTGCATCTTTGGATATGGAATTACGTGATGGTTGCTTGTAAATATGACCTTATTGAGCATTGATATGCCTTGAATGACCACGACACCTTATCCAAGCACAACATGAACACTTATGCATAACCACGATCATGTTGAGCAACGCCGTGCGTCTTGTTTGGTTCATATATAGAGTCTAAGTCTGGGCTTCTGTATGTCTTGTCACAGAGTTTGGTGGTGCCGGTGGGCCCGAGGTTTAGAGTGTTTGGCCCTTCACACTCTCATACTCTACTTTCACGAGGTGAGGTTTAGGATTTTGTATAGTTATGCGACCTATGGCCTTTACATGTTGATTTCTACCCCTGCATGCGAGTATACCTTATAATAGTTATGTATGTGTTGAATATGATATTTTTATGACCTTATGCTTGCACTTCTCCGTGGGCGGGCTATCCCTGCAGCGTGGGAATGTAAGTGTGTGAGTCTTGCGTGGGCGGGCTATCCCTGCAGCGTAGGAATATATATAAAAACCAGTTTTTGAAGCATATGTAAGCTATTTTGGGAAAAACAGTGTGTTGTGATTATGTAGCGAGATTGCCATGAAAGATTGGCGTATGTGATCCATCGTGATCTGTTCTGTTGTGATCCATTGTGATCTGTGTGTGGATCGATCCTGGTGAGCTGCGGGAATGGGTACCCCCGGGACGGTTAGGGCCGTCGGGGCATTTATCCATTGCGTAGTTCCATTTGAGATATCTTCACGCGACCCGTGCTGTAGGGAAGGTGTGGTATCTTGAGCCTTCGGTGTTTTATCCGGGGAGGACTCTTGTGGGTTCGCTACCCCTTGAGGGTGAGTCTATTTTAGACGGTTTATTCTCGATGGTATGGGGACGGTACATCTCCTCCATCATTGGTGTAGAGGTTGGATTGATTTTGATTTATGTTATGAGGAGTTGAGGTTGGAAGCTCGTACTCGCCGAGCAGTTGATTACGTTATGTTATGGAATTATGAATCGGGATAGAGTCTTTCTGGAAAATGATTTCCAAACTTATATCTATATCTTATTTGGGTTCTTTCAAAATGTTTTGGTATGTAACACCTACTCCCGGTTCATGAGTCCATCCTTTTTATTCTGTGCTATGCTCCTTATATATATATTGTGGGTGTGCGTTAGCCCCCTCACTCGGTCAAGTTGACTGACCCCTCATTTACACTTTTAGTTGCAGGATTGTTGGCGTTTGCTAGGCGGAAGTGAGTCCTTTGAGTTGCACTTTGTTGGTGTAGTCTTTCTATTTGCATTTGTCTTTTCATACACTTTACTTATGCTTTGACTTGTAGACTTGAGATTATACTTTACTATTCGGTAGCCCTGTGTGGCACTCTCATTCGGCCCTTGTGGCACTTGATGATTATTACTTTATGTTGATATTCGGGACTAGGGATTTATGCTAGTTGAACCCCGTCACTTGTTATGTTTGTTTATCTATTATTCGGGATTAGGTATCTATGCTAGTTGAACCCGTCACCTGCTTTGTATGTTTTGTTTTAAATGCTTCCGCTATCTATTGTTGTTGGTTTTAATTGCTCCGCACTCTGAGTTTTGGTCAAGTTAGATCCGCCTAGCCTAGTGTGTGAGTTGGTCTCCCGTTCGCTCTGATTCGGATTCGGGCATGGACTTTCATTTCATCTTCCGGGTCTGGGTCATAGTGCGGGGGATGTGGCACTTCTCCGTTTGGGGTGTTACATCCTTAAGTGGTATCAGAGCTCTAGGTTGCAAAACCGAGCTCTTGAGTCGTGTTGAGTCTGTCTAGGTCGTACGGCATAGGAATAACTGCGCATTGCATTTATTTGACTTGATATTTTGACCCTTCAGCATGAATTGTTTTGTGATTATATGATTGTGTGCACATTGTGACTTTGATTATGCCACATCTTATTTTATGTGCTTTATAAATTACAACTAATTGTTGCATTTACGTGATATACGTGTTACATTTCATTTGCACTTTAACTCCCATGCATCGAATTTAGTGTTCGAATTTCAGGGTACCCTATGAGTCAACACTAAGATTTCCCTCCGTCAACACTACCTATTGGTACTATAACGGAAACACGCCATAATTCGAAGATGAAATGATTCTTTAACAAGATCAGTGTTCATGAAAAGGTTCAGAGTTGAAGGAATGAGATTTGCTATATTGACTTACTATCTTAAAGTCAATTGAAAGATGAAGTTTAACGAATTTTAACCTTGATGATTCGTTTATTTGGAAGTAGTCACCTTGTTGAGGAAATGAGTCAATAGAGGAGAATTTGATCAAGTAGAACCGTTTTGAAGGAGTTTGATAAGCTTTCGCCTTGATGATTCGTTTATTTGGGAGTAGTCACCTTGTTGAAGGAAACGAGTTAATGTAGAAGAATGCGATCAAATAAGATCCGAGCAAGTTCAAGGAATGTGGGTAGGTAACCATGTTACTTAAGCAACGAGTTACAAACCATCAGTGAGTATTGAAGGTTTTGGTGCCGTTTAGAGTTAACGAACGACAAGACAAGATTGGTTGTTAGCTCTTTGGGTGTTTCTCTAAGATGAGATGGAAGACATTGTTGATGCGGGAATATAACACTTAGATGCTGAAAGACTTTATTCAAGTTTTAGAATTATATATCATGGATTGCTTTGGGAAGTACTTAGCACCACGATCATCCAACGAAACTCTGAGGTAAATATCTAATTGGCAAATGAATCATGGACAACTCCTTGAAGATGAGAAATTCTTGGGAGAAACTGAGGATGATTCTAGTTGAGCAAGGATTACGGTCTAGTAAGGGGTTTGGTGATAAATGAGCGTTGCTGAGTTACCACTCTATGAAAAGACTCAAGACAAAGAGGTTTAGATGACGAGGGTTGCATCGTTGTCGGCTTAATCAACTCCTACTGCTTCATCTCAACTTCCTGTCAAGAGTTTGACACTACGGTGATCGGTATGCCAAGCATTCATGGCATTTGCATACATGCATCGTTTAAATACTCTTACCTTGTTTTGCTTGATGTGGGTGATGACTATTATTATTTTAATTGTGATAACTTGGATACCTGATCTAGTAATTGTAACTTGAAATCCCTACTCGTTATGAACCGTTGCTGAGATGATGAATGAGTTATGTAGTTATGTGAACTATTCATGCCTATGTGTTTTAAAACTCTTTTGATTGCTCACTAACTTCCCATACAACATACATACATACATACTGTAACCTTGTTTTATAGGGATTCCATCGCGATATCCCCCTTGAGTTGAGGTATGAGCGTTGAATCTGCGCTCAAGGGACACCGATATCAGTTGTATAAGGTACACCAAACATGCATCGCATACTTTTCGTCAAGTGTTACTGATGTGTGTATGTATGAATAACTGATCAGTGGATTTATGTGTAAGAGAGACCTTAGGTTCCCTCTTTTTATGTGTTGGAGAGATGTAGGATTCTCTCTATTTATGTGGTAGAAAGATGTTGGAATCTTTCTAAGTTTTGTGCGCGAGAGATGTTGGATTCTCTTGTACTTAGATATTCGGAGATGCCGGATTCTCTTGAATCTAGGTGTTTGAGAAATGCTGGATTTTCTCAAACTAGAATGTTGGGAGATGTTGGAATCTGCCCGACTTAGGTTGAGAGACGGGGTTCTCTCAATTATGTGCTTGAGAGACGGGGTTCTCTCTTTTATGTGTGCTCGAGAGACGGGGTTCTCTCTCCTGTTGGTGCTGAGGGACGGGGCTCTCTCACTTACGTGTTGAGAGATGGGATTCTCTCTTGTTTGTTGTGGTTACGTTACGCGCTGATCTGACTACGGGTAGCAAGTGGTGCATCTGAGACGACATCGAGGTTGGGTGCAGTTGCAGCTATCCGATCATGGGAATGACCGACCGAGTTCGAAACAACTAACGGATCAAGTACTCGCACGGACCTCGACGATAACAAGACATCCTAAAGGAGGTTCAGTGTAGATGACCGGAGTAAGCCTCACCATTTGAGTTATGATCTTACGTGAGTTCCGGAGAAGGGTTGGAGCACTACAACTCGAGGATCTACATTTTTCCAGTGGAACCTGGGGACCAGGTTCTCTTAAGGGGGGAAGGTTGTGACGCCCCGTTTTCTCGAAGGGCGTTCTTACGACATCAACAAGTAAGTCTCTACACTTATGCGTGTTTAATTTAAGAGTTCTTGAATTATGTGATTTAATGTAAATCCAATTTAATATGTGTTCATTCGAATTATTCTAAGATTAATTGTCAACTTGATTAATTACGAACATATTTAACCCTAACTATATAATTTGATTTAATTCAAATTTATTCCATGAAATAATTGTCAAGTTGATTTTAAATTCATCATGTTACTTAACTTGTTTAATTTCGGTTTACTTGAATTCCTTGAGATTAATTGTCAATTATGTGTTTACGAAGTGTCGTTAAATTGTACGAAAGGTTTCTAAAATTAAACTGAATTAAACTCTAATTGGTAAATCTATCTCTTTCATTTTAATTTGTAAAATTAATTCGAAGCTTGAATGTTTATTCGTAACTTTACTAATTTTATTTACGATTAATTGTACGCGATATTTATCCTTGCTACGCGATAAGGATACCCGGTTATATATAGCTTGTGCACAAGACACATTTCTCCCAATCCCTTTTTCTCTCTCTCTCTCTCCTCTCCCACTTTCTCTCTCCTGCGGGTTACTATCGCGGCTTCGGTTACGAGCCCATAACTCGATCGTTTCTCGACGGAATTCAACAAACGAATAGTCCATTTCGACTATCTCGGCGAGACCGACGCAAGAGTACCAATTTCACGGCCTAACGACGAACGGTGGCGGAGTTATGGACGGATTTCAGTAGCAGCGGCGGAGCTGTCAGACCGCCGCCACTTCGCCGGCGTTTCGTGGCGGTTTCCGGCCATCCCATTGTTACACGCGCCCCATGCCCAGACAGAGGACTTCCAGACGCTTCGTTTGACGTCGGAATCACGGCCATCGGAGCAGAGACGACGCTGCACGCGCCGCCCAAAGCTCACGGCGGCGGCGCGAGTAACTGTAGCAGCAGCGGCAGAAACTTCGGCGGCCAACGGGGGCCTTTTCCGGCCATCTTTTGGTCTCGGGCTCTTCACGAAAGTTGTTCGGAACGACGAGAACTAGTGACCTGTCATCAGGCGACTCCAGATTCGGTGGTTTGGTGGCGGATCGGTGGCGGTGCAACGGCGGCACTAGCTCCGAAGATTTTTCCGGAAAGCTACCTTAGGGCTTTCGAAGAGCTCGTCATGGGTAAGACAACACCTCTTTCGGATCGTATTTTGGTTCACCGGTTTGGAAGTAATTTGAGTTTGAAGATTTAGGGTTTTCGTGTTCTTAGATTTCAGATCTAGGACAATCGGCTTGGAATTTCCAGAAATTGATCGAGGATTCGGAACGGGCACGAAGACTTCATTCAGGACTGATTTTTCGGGATTTTTCCGGCGACTTTTGACGGCGGCCCGGTGGCGGCCCGGCGACTTTCCGGCGGCTCCGGTGGCGGCACTCCGGCGAATTTTGGACAGAATGTTCGTCTCGTTGTGGTGAGTTCAACGCCACTTTCCGTTCGTTAATCGGACACTCGATCTATTTATTACGAATTATTTTGCATAATTGTGATTATTTGAATTAATTGTTTTAAGTGCAAATAAATTGGTTATTGTTGGTTTGTTGATCGAGATGTATTCCAATCGTATATGAAAACATGTGTTGAATGGATTGTGATATGTATGAATGTTTCGATTTACAATTTGAATCCCGATGTGATGAATTTACGCTATTTGTTAAGTACGAAGGGGTGTTAGTGTAATATCTAGAAACTAATCTTTTATGTGACTAAATGAACTTGAATGATATTTTAGAAGAACGAACATGTTGTGATTTCTCTATATGAATTTGAGACTTTCTCAATGTTATGTTTGTTGTAAATTGTATTTCCAATATTAAATTTAGATACATGAAGGATGCTTGAACAACTTGAGACTTTATGCATGATAGGAGTTAGAATTGTAATATCTTGATTTACTCTTACTACTTGAAAATGGTATATTATGAATTACGATAAATTGATAATTGTCATGTTTGTAAGTAATTAATTCCTAGTGGAATAACTATATAAACACTTTAAACGAACAATTATGCTTAGTAATCAACTAAGGGGATGTATGTGTAATAATTCTAAACTTTTATAAATAACTTAGGGGATGTAAGTGTAATATTTATGAAACTACGAATGTGACTTGAGCTTGTGTACCAAACATGTTGTGAAGTTGTAAAGTATGATCTTAAGTGAATTAAATGTACTCTTTATTTGTATCAAGCATGCCATCTACGCACAACAACTTTGTATGTTTATACGATTAAGTTGCTCTTACTTATGCACTTTATAACTCGACATGAACTTGATGCTTAATTCTAATATTATAATTGAACCCTGTGACATTGGATGATTTAATATGCATTTTGTGAATACATTGACTTCCTAAATTGATTGTGCATCTTTGGATATGGAATTACGTGATGGTTGCTTGTAAATATGACCTTATTGAGCATTGATATGCCTTGAATGACCACGACACCTTATCCAAGCACAACATGAACACTTATGCATAACCACGATCATGTTGAGCAACGCCGTGCGTCTTGTTTGGTTCATATATAGAGTCTAAGTCTGGGCTTCTGTATGTCTTGTCACAGAGTTTGGTGGTGCCGGTGGGCCCGAGGTTTAGAGTGTTTGGCCCTTCACACTCTCAGACTCTACTTTCACGAGGTGAGGTTTAGGATTTTGTATAGTTATGCGACCTATGGCCTTTACATGTTGATTTCTACCCCTGCATGCGAGTATACCTTATAATAGTTATGTATGTGTTGAATATGATATTTTTATGACCTTATGCTTGCACTTCTCCGTGGGCGGGCTATCCCTGCAGCGTGGGAATGTAAGTGTGTGAGTCTTGCGTGGGCGGGCTATCCCTGCAGCGTAGGAATATATATAAAAACCAGTTTTTGAAGCATATGTAAGCTATTTTGGGAAAAACAGTGTGTTGTGATTATGTAGCGAGATTGCCATGAAAGATTGGCGTATGTGATCCATCGTGATCTGTTCTGTTGTGATCCATTGTGATCTGTGTGTGGATCGATCCTGGTGAGCTGCGGGAATGGGTACCCCCGGGACGGTTAGGGCCGTCGGGGCATTTATCCATTGCGTAGTTCCATTTGAGATATCTTCACGCGACCCGTGCTGTAGGGAAGGTGTGGTATCTTGAGCCTTCGGTGTTTTATCCGGTGAGGACTCTTGTGGGTTCACTACCCCTTGAGGGTGAGTCTATTTTAGACGGTTTATTCTCGATGGTATGGGGACGGTACATCTCCTCCATCATTGGTGTAGAGGTTGGATTGATTTTGATTTATGTTATGAGGAGTTGAGGTTGGAAGCTCGTACTCGCCGAGCAGTTGATTATGTTATGTTATGGAATTATGAATCGGGATAGAGTCTTTCTGGAAAATGATTTCCAAACTTATATCTATATCTTATTTGGGTTCTTTCAAAATGTTTTGGTATGTAACACCTACTCCCGGTTCATGAGTCCATCCTTTTTATTCTGTGCTATGCTCCTTATATATATATTGTGGGTGTGCGTTAGCCCCCTCACTCGGTCAAGTTGACTGACCCCTCATTTACACTTTTAGTTGCAGGATTGTTGGCGTTTGCTAGGCGGAAGTGAGTCATTTGAGTTGCACTTCGTCGGTCTAGTCTTTCTATTTGCATTTGTCTTTTCATACACTTTACTTATGCTTTGACTTGTAGACTTGAGATTATACTTTACTATTCGGTAGCCCTGTGTGGCACTCTCATTCGGCCCTTGTGGCACTTGATGATTATTACTTTATGTTGATATTCGGGACTAGGGATTTATGCTAGTTGAACCCGTCACTTGTTATGTTTGTTTATCTATTATTCGGGATTAGGTATCTATGCTAGTTGAACCCGTCACCTGCTTTATATGTTTTGTTTTAAATGCTTCCGCTATCTATTGTTGTTGGTTTTAATTGCTCCGCACTCTGAGTTTTGGTCAAGTTAGATCCGCCTAGCCTAGTGTGTGAGTTGGTCTCCCGTTCGCTCTGATTCGGATTCGGGCATGGACTTTCATTTCATCTTCCGGGTCTGGGTCATAGTGCGGGGGATGTGGCACTTCTCCGTTTGGGGTGTTACAAATAGACTCGTAACGACTCAAGAAATGATTTAACTATAAACTTGGGTAGTAGAGAGTGTCCGAATCAAAGCTCGTTTACAAGAATGAATAGTAAATTTGGTCGGTAAGTTCCCAAAGTGTCCCTTTTTGGCTCAAGAAGGATTCCGAGGCTTGAAAAAGAAGCTCAAACAATTGGAAAACATAAGTTATCACTACAAGAAATCCTGCAAATTCCGACGGAAAATTCCGAGGGAATTCCGACGGAAATAGTAAATTCCGACGGAATTCCGAGGGAATTCCGACGGGACAC
The DNA here is from genome assembly GCA_037501455.1 of Lantana camara. Classification (NCBI taxonomy): domain Eukaryota; kingdom Viridiplantae; phylum Streptophyta; class Magnoliopsida; order Lamiales; family Verbenaceae; genus Lantana; species Lantana camara. Next base: position 42,882,683 of record CM074865.1, read on the forward strand.
ATGCCGTAGGAAAACCCTCCCTCGGAATTCAAAACCGACGGAAAACCGACGGAATTCCGAGGGACAAAAATCATAAAAAAAAAATTAAATTTAAAAAATTCCGACGGAATTCCGAGGGAAATTCCGTCGGAATTTGCTTTAAAAAAAATTTTTAATTAATTATTTCCGATGGAATTTCCCTCGGAATTCCGTCGGAATTTACTGGAAAAAAAAATTTTAATTAATTATTTCCGACGAAATTTCCCTCGGAATTCCGTCGGAATTTACTGGAAAAATAAAAACTTAATGAGCCCCTGGTGATTCGAACACCCGACGTTGTGGTAGGAAGACCTTATGGAAACCAAGGTAAACCAGTTGAGCTAGATCAATTCATTGGTTTAGTTTGATACAAATATTTATATATCATTTGAAATAATAAAATCATAAATTTTGTAGACTATATTTAAAATTGAGTTCTAAGAAAATATTAATTATAACTACAAATATTATAATACGTCATAAGAATTCAATTTAAGCATAGATAAAACCGACGGAATTCCGACGGAAATCCCGTCGGAATTATTTAATATTATTTTTAATTTTTATTTTTAAAAAATCCGATGGAATTCCGAAGGAAAATTCCGTCGGAATTATTTAATATTATGTTTAATTTTTATTTTTAAAAAATCCGAGGGAATTCCGACGGAAAGTTCCGTCGGAATTATTTAATATTATTTTTAATTTTTATGTTTAAAAAATCCGACGGAATTCCGACGGAAAGTTCCGTCGGAATTATTTAATATTATTTTTAATTTTTAATTTTAAAAAATCCGACGGAATTCCGACGGAATGCCCGTCGGAATTATTTAATTTCTATTTTTATAGTTTATATTTAAAAAAACCGACGGGAATCCCATCGGAATTCCGTCGGAATTATTTAATATTATTTTTAAATTTTATTTTTAAAAAAATCCGATGGAATTCCGACGGAATTTCCGTCGGATTTATTTAATTTTTATTTTAAAAAAAAAAAAACAAATTCCGTCGGAATCCCGTCGGAATTCCCTCGGGAATTCCGAGGGAATTCCGACGGCCTGTTTCCCTCGGAATTTTCCGTCGGATTTCGGCGAATTTCTTGTAGTGTATGAACCTCTAGGGTTCAAGCAACAATAAGGGCAAAGTAGGCTCGGAAAATGAATAGTAAACTGAGTCAAAGGTCAGGAATTCCCCCTTAAAACACTGTCGGCCACATATAAGCACTTTGATTATGTAAGAATGCAATGCATGAAGGTTTATAAAGTTGGATCACGGTCTATAAATGCTTTCCCAATACCTTTAGCTTACCATTTTCATCCAGCCCTGTTTTGGGCTGTTACAGTCCCTTTGGAAAGGAATATCAAGAAAATCATTACGAGATTTTGGTCGGGCTTCCAATGACTTCAAATTTCTAGAGAAGAAGGGTGTTAACCACGAAGGAATCGACACCTTACTTGAGAAAAGCCTTAGCGGGAGGAAATTATAATTGTGAAACAAGGCTATTTCTTGGAAATTTCTACAAGAAACATACGGGCGAGGGAATTAGAACTATGATGTTGGTGACGATTTACCGGGCTCATAGCTCATATGAAGAATCATAATGATTAACCAGAGTCCGAGAAATTCAAATTCTTGGGAACGAGAACAAGACTAAGAGAACACTTATGAAAAGAAGATTTGGGTTGAAGGATTAGCAAGGATAGAATTACGACCGTGGAGTGAAGACCGGAATGACATTTGAAGAATAGGACATATCGGGAATTTCGAGACTTGATCTTGAGCGAAAAGACTCTGGTATTGATCAAATTATCCTAAAGATAAGACTCCAACGCATCGGTGAATAATACTAAACATACATATCACGCGCATCATGCATCTTTTAGCTTTTCTTTGTGTCTGTGTTTGTTGTGTTAGTTATTAGTTGCCCTTTTGGAGTAACCTAAAGTGTACGAGTGCTTTTGTCACGCGGTTAGTTGAGGGTCGTTCCTTGCAACGGACCGTAAGACGCGTTCTTGGAGAACAATAATTGGAAGCTAGTGACGGTTCGAATTTCTACTTCGAACCACGAGTTGAAGTAATGATAGAAAGCTCGTTTGGGTTGGAGAACAAGTGGTGGAAGTTCTTTATCGACCCCATTCGTGATTCCGAGTTGTGGGGGGATTGGATGGATTCAAACGGTGGGAGTTGAATTACTTTGGACCTCCTAAAGTGCGAAACGTTCGAGCTACTCCTACTCGGGATCGAGTTCATGTGAAGCTTGAAGTAAACAATTGAACCCCCTTCGTGCTTGAAGACCTTTCTCGAGCTAACCCTCGTCGGGATGTTGCGAACCTTGAGCTTGGGTGAATACAGGAAAGTTGCTTGTTGTTCTAACTCGAGCAGTAGGACCTGGGGACCAGGTTCTTTTAAGGGGGGGAGATTCTGATGCCCCGTCTCTTCAGCAATCCAGGTACGACATCACGGGAGAATTTGTTTACATATTTTTGTGAATTATATGATATTGCATGCCTTATATGTTAACATGAATTTATTTTAAGTTATGCGCGTATTAGAATTCAATTAATGTGTTTGGACTCAAAAGTTCATTTAATTGTAGTTTAGGGACCTAATCGTTATTACGATTTTTGAGCCATTCTTCTGCTAACTTGAGCTCGGGATTCGAATTCAAATTTTGACTTCACCATTGGATTCGTTTCGACAATTTAGGTCCAACGGAATAGGCCTCACCTTTTTCTGAAGCCGTTTGAACTCCCTACCGATTTCAATTCTAACCAATTGAACCGAACCCTTCTGGAACCGAACCGAGCCTGTTTCTTAGCCTTAAACGAATCGAAACCCCCTCTCTCTCCCACATTTTTGTGCTGCACAAGCCAAAGAAAGAAGAAGGACGAAAAGGCCACTATTCACCTCAACCTTTGAGCTCAAGATTTCAACTCCGTCTCTCGGCCTATTGACGATCCAAGTTAAGCATTAATTCCTCTCTTCGAGTGCTTCATTTCTATCCGATTGAATATCATTTCTCTTGCTTATTTCCATGATTTAGAAAAAGATGATGAATAGTATAAAAATGTGAAAATTTGATATTATGCTCTCATACTTGAATTATATGATCTAAAATTGAAGTATGTTGTTCGTATGAGCTTCCTTGTCATTTATTTACCTGAATTTTTTATCATTTCTTGACTCGTGGTTGAAACCCCACTGTTGGAGCTTGAGTTACAAATCACCCCCATCGACCCACTGCTGTTTTGCAGCAGATTTTTGAGGAAGACGACCCAACAAGGTCGTGTTGAGTGACAGTGCATTCCCAACACGTCCGTGTCTAATGTTTCGAGATTTGAAAAAATATTCTTCAACACGGTAATACGGCTTCATAGGTCAATCTTGACACGGCCGTGCAGACTTCATTTATGTCTATTTGGCCTGAAATTTTAACCGTAAAAACTTATTTGAGTGTACAATATTCTCCAGATCGAATCACCTTAAAAATAGTTCTAGAATTTGAGATAAAACTACTTGAAGATTGTGTCGCCACTTTACTGGAATTCTACTTTCGTTCAACTTCAAAACTACGCCAATTTCGGATCGTTTTGAACCACTATTCGAGCCATATACCGTTAGAAAGATCTATTTGTCTAGTTTTATTTCCAATAAACAAAACTCAATTCTCATTTCTCAAACTCATTATATTCTTGTTTTCCTATGACTTGCACGTTTTGGAAATTTTCCAACTTTTGTCAATTTTTGCTTGGAAACACTTTTCGGGTTTTTCTTCCGCTTTTCTTGCACCTTTCCACCTTCAAACTTGTTTCTAACATGTTATATCATGTTTATGTGTATGTATTCATTCTTCCATGCATTTTATGTTGCTTGAATGATGTGAATTGTTTGCACGAATCGCATGTGCACCTTGTTGGTTGTTTAGGTGTTGTGTCAGGCATTAATTGTGCACATGAACATTTTCTTAATGTGTTTTATGATTATAAATGAATATGTTGAGATATGTAATGATTTCTCTTGCATGAAATTGATATGATTATGAACTATTCCTACGTGATTACAGCTCTTAAGTGCATGAACATACATCGTGCGCCTATGTGGTTAATTCTCGAGTCTAAGTCTTGTATTTGTTTCCAGTTTGTCTAGGTGCACCCAAGGTGGTGTTTTGTTAGCTAAGTTGAGTCCAAGGTAAATCGATCGTCTTGTCTTCGATTCGTTGGTATAAGGTGAGCTTAGGAATAGTTATACCCTAATGCAACGCGTTCATTTTCGAATGCATGCGCCTTAAGCCTTATATATACGTAAGTATGTACGAAGTATGTACTTTAATGGCTTTGTCATATGATTTGAAAGTATGAAACGCTATGCACAACCCTATGTATGCTTGATTTTGGATTTGTTATGTTGGGGTTTTCATACAACATGCTTCAAACTGTGTACCTCTTGTGAGCCAGCTATCATAACCGAAGGGTGAGCTATGGATTGACATGGAGAGGTAAGTAAAGCTTTATGCCTCACACCGTGTTCCTCTCCCGAGCCCCAACTTGCGCAATAAGGCGAACGGCGAATAAAACGAAGAGGTGAGCAAAGCATGGTCTTGGCAAAGTATAGTACATATGTACGTTGTGTATATATGGTACGTATGTATGATACGTTTGTATTATGCGTATGTATGCTACATATGTGCGGTACGTGTGTTCAATACGTGTGAATATGGCAAGTATGTTTTAATTATGTCTGTTTGTAGCGGGTTAAGAATTTGAATATGAATATGACTTTGAATATGAATTTGAATTCGATGGGCCCCAAAGATTTGTGCGAACGAGCCCCGGGACGGTATCGGGCGGCCGAGTTAACTCCTGAGTGTGATTTCCACTTGAAGGATCAACCCAAAACCCACCAGTAGGTTTGGTTGGGGGATGGAATCATCGGGTGTTCGAGTCATGCACTCACGACCCATACATATATGACAGGATGGTTAGGGCGTATACACCCTTGCATCACCCGGAGATGAGGTAGGTTTGTTTAAATTTGAATATGTTTAAATTTGTTTTATTTGATACGAATTTGATGAGTTTGGTTGGTCTGAGCTCGTACCCGCCGAGTGTCATTTGTTTGTCTTGGTTCGTAAAATAGGAATAGATTCATAATTGATAAAATTGGTTGGTTTGCCGCTAGGCCTCAACTTCCCTATATATCTACTATCCAGTGAAAAGGGTTTAGAGTGCAAAAACCCCGGTTCATGAACCTTTACTTTTGAATATGCTATGCTCTGTACATATGTATAGTGTGTGTGTGTGTGTGTGTTAACCCCTTCCTTAGTTTTTGTACTGACCCCTCCCCTCCCCATGTTTTTAGCTTTCCAGGTTCTGCTTTGGAATTCAAGCTAGGCAGCATGTGTCAGTCTTTGAAGTCTTCATCAAGTGGAGTCTTTGTAGAAATTTGGTTCATTTACATACGCATTTTCAATTCGATATAGTTTATATGATATGGTTGTACGTATGTATAATTATGCATTATTTAATTTATAGATTGATTTGGGACAGGCTTCTAAGAATAGATGAACCCGTTTCTATTTTTGATTTATGCTTGATTTTGGGATTAGGAATTTATGCTAGTTGAACCCGTCACCTGCTTATCTATATTTGTAATTTTGTATGGCATGTTTGTGCTTCCGCCCTTGTATTTGTTTGCACTTTGAAGTTCAAGGTCTACGTTTTGCTTAGCTCAGGTGTGAGTCTGTCTCTCTCCCGTTTACCTTTTCTTGGTTCATGTACAGGCCTCTCATCTCGTATGTGGATTGGGCTTAGGTGCAAGGGATGTGGTGACCCACCATGCGGGGTGCTACATCCTTAAGTGGTATCAGAGCCCCAGGTTGTAAAATCAGGGTTCGGAGTCGTGTTGTGTCTGTCTAGGTCGAATGACATAGGATAATTTGGTTATGTGTGCATTTGCATCACAGTTTGATATGCTCTGCATTTTAAATCTTATCACTTTGATGATTTTATGATGCATTGTATTTCTTAAGTGCTCTTGATGGATTTAATTATGTGACATATGCACGAATTAACCGGCTTGCATATATATATATATATATATATATATATCTTGTAGTAGTGAGATCTTTAGGATGCTAGCATACTGACCGAACTACGTTTGGTCCCCTCACTAACCATATCATGGAGCGTGATGGGATGGATTGAATAGGTGCTACACTTGCGAGTCAGCGGTGTATATTTTGGGAATTGGTTTAAGGCGTCCATAAACGAGGTTGAAGATTTGGGAAATGGGGACATACCTTCGGAAAGAGTTAAGTTCTCTAAAGGAGGTAACGAGAAGAAAAACACCTCCACTTCCCTAAGAATTGACCGTGTGGGTTGGGGGGTACGAAAAATGGAGAACGTAATCTACGAAAGCCACTCATAAAGGAATATACCGAAGAAGTTTCCATTATCAGGCACACAATGTTATTGGTCAAAATTTCGGGGAGTAGTGATCGACGCACCATTGAACCGTGCCTTTGGAAAGGAAGTTCAAGGAAATCATTAGGAGATTTTGGTCGAGCTTCCAGTGGACTTCAAATTTCAAGAGAAAAAGGGTGTTAACCACGAAGGAATTGACACCTTACTTATGAAACAAAGCTATTTCGTGGAAATTTCTACAAGAAACATACGGGCGAAGGAATTAGAACAATAAGGTTGACGATGATTTACTGGGGTTATAGCTCATATGAAGAATCAGAATGATTAACCGGAGTCCGAGAAATTAAAATTCTTGAGGACGAGAACAAAACTAAGAGAAGACTTAAGAAAGGAAGATTTAGGTTGAAGGATTATCAAGGATAATATTTCGATCGTGTAGTGAAGACTGGCATGATATTTGAAACATATGACACATCGGGAATTTCGAAACTTGATCGTGATTGAAGAGACTCCGACATTAATCAAATCATCCTAAAGACAAGATTCTAATGCATCGATGAATGGTACATTAAACATACATATCACATGCATCATGCATCTCTTAGCTTTCCTTTGTGTGTGTGTTTGTTTTGTTGGTTGTTAGATGCCCTTTTGGGGTAGCCTAGAGTGTACGAGTGCTTTTGTCACGTGGTTAGTTGATGGTCGTGCCTTACAACGGGCCTTACGACATGTTCTTGGAGAACAACTATTCGAAGCTAGTAACGGTTCGAATTGAAACTTCGAACCATGAGTTGAAGTGATAATAGAAAGCTCGTTTGGTTGGAGAACGAGTGGTGGAAGTTCTTTAACGACCCCATTCGTGATTCTGAGTTGTGGGTGGTTTGGATGGATTCAAACGGTTTAAAGAGTCTATAAACGAGGTCTATATGGTTCATTTTGAGTCTTAGTGTTCACTCTCATGTTTAAATTGTCCGTGTGGAGTAGCTTATTTGTGTAGAGCCGCTCTATAGGTGTGGTTTGGTTCGCTTTGTTCGTTACGTTTGCTCAGGTGAGGTTTTCTTTCTTTTTAGTTACTTCGACCTACAACCCGATATGTATTTTGAGCCCGCATACGACCTACATATATATACATACTTAGATACGTGTTTGATATGTATTTTGAGGGATTTATCCCGTTTGCTATGAAACCTTTGAAAAACGTTTTTATATGTACATAAGACTACGTTTTTGTTTGTTTTTTTTGAAAAGGGTTAGTGTGTGTATTTGATTCGTAGCGAGATATGGCCTTGAAAGATAGTTCCTTTGGATATGAATTTGAATTTGACTTTGATGGGCCCAAAGATTTGGCGTCGGGCCATCGGGTCTACTCCTGAGTATAGTCTCTAACTGTTTGAAAGGACCATCCCTGAACCCACCAGGAGATTTGGTGGGGGAGGGAGTCCTGAGGGGTTGAGTGCTTGCGCTCCCCTCACCTACCTAGATGGTTAGGGAGTCTTCACCCTTCCATCACCTAGAGGAGAGGTAGGTTTATTTGAATTTGAATACGTTTGAATTTGAATATCATTTTGAGGGGTTTGGTTGGAAAGCTCATACTCGCCGAGTTAGTTTGAATTTGACTTTGACTCGTGAAACGGGAGTGGATCCTAATTACTAAAATTGGGTGATTTTGGCCTTCGGTCTTAAACTCTTTTTCTATATATCTAGTATCACGGGGACAAAATGTTTTAGATTGCAAAATCCATGCCTTTGTTATAATCTTTGATTTTGAATATGCTTCGCTCTTATATATATGTACGTGTGCGTGTGTTAGCCCCCTCATCAGTCATTACGACTGACCGCTACTTGTCCTTTTCTTTTTCCCCCTTGTTTCCTTTGAGTTGCAGGTACAAGTTTTCGTTTGAGCTAGGCGACGATTATCTTTTGAGTTGTTGTAGGGTTATAGTACAGTCTTTTGCATACTTCGCATCTTCATTTCCGCTTTGGTACTACGTATATTGTATATTAACTTTGAGCTTTTCAGATTGTATGATTTAATTTGGCACGTGGCGGGCATGTTATGTATCTCTTGTATTCGTTTGAGCATGCATCACTACAAGAAAAAGTGTCTTTTACTACGCCCAAAAAATCGTAGTAAAAGGCCAAAATTCATAACAAAAGAATTTTTGCTACGGATTTGCTACGAATCATGATCGTAGTAAATACTGGCGTAACAAATACTTTGCTACGGTACTTTGTTCATAGTAAATAACTTTTACTACAAAAAATTTTGCATTCACTACGGTTTATTTTTCGTAGTTAATAAGTAAATATAATACCAACTTTTTACTACGAAAGTATTAAGCGTAGTAAAATGAATCATTTGATAAGAATAATTTTCGTAGTAAATATGTTATACATATAATATTACATTCACTATGATCATTATTTCGTAGTAAATATTAATTTTATAGTATAAATTTATTTAATATATTATAATGAAAATAATATAATAATATTACTTTATTATACCAATATACCTAAAATAAAATGCTATACAACATAATCATCATATATAACAAAATAGAAGTAATAAGATCGAAAACTAATATATTGATAAATAAACATTTATCAAAAGAAAATTGTACATCAACATCCACTGATATCCAATAAAAGCACATAAAGTTATAAGTATGAACTAAACTAATGTAGAAACATATAAACAACCTATACAGAGACATAATAAAAAGCCTATTTTAATTTAAAAGTCTTATCTATATCAACCTAAATAAGCATTCATTCTATATTCTCCCAAATAAACTTGCTGCATTATAGGTAGAAGCTAGCCCAACCAAATATCGACTGAAACCACCATAAGAATTTATTTTATACCTCAGCAACCTGTAAACAAAAATACGAGGGAAAAAAATGGGATTGACATGTAAAATCATCATTGGATTAATACATTGAATTCAATGGAACAAAAACAAAAAAGCAAAATCATACAAATTACTTACATCAATGATCTCCTATAAGATGCATTTCTTAACAGCTTGTCCAAATATTAGAACATCTCAGCGAGGTTTCCGTAACTTCTCATTTTTAACCAAAGGTTTCCTAACAATAACCTTGCAAAATGTAGGTCTACACCCTTCGCCATATATATAACCAACCAAAATACCTTCTACTATAATTTTTTTTGGTATTCCATGACAATATAAATATACCCGAGCACCAGTCTATAAAAATAAGCATTTAAACAAATTAAATAATCTTATAGCAATAATTATATAATCAGCACCAATTAAATAGCATAGGTAAATAAATTGTACCTTTATTTCATTATACCCTTTGACATCTGCATCTTCATTCAGATCATCACCAACAATCTACATAAAATTAAATACTCATCAATATCCTTGACATGATAGGTGATTCCCACAATACTAGCAAACGAGCATGCAACTTTTTCCCAAATATATATCCTTCAGATAAGTACAAAATTCACAAGGTATCCCTTTCATTATTTCGGTAAAATCATAGACAAAAGAAAACTTTCATACCTGCTCATTTTCAAGTGGGATATCTCCTAAGCCAATAGCATGATGCTCTTTATTGGAGGAAACATGTTCGTGATCCATAGAAGTTTCCTTGTGCAAGCCCAATACATTTGTAACCTTTGATTATGTAAATATTTAATCTTTACAATGGGATAAATAAAATAAGTTTCAAATAAAATGACTGAATTATATAAACAAAGTAAGTTACCTGAGCACCATGTAACTGAGACGAAATAGAAGGAAATTGAGTTAGAAAAATTCTAACTTCTTGTTCAGTTCTTTTGTTTTGTCTTGGTCCAATATCAAATTCTCTTTCTCATTAATAAAATCTATTTTTACTTGCTGTACTTCATCCTGCTTCTGGATCAACTCTTCCTTAAGTTTTAATAACTCGTCTCTATCTTGGGAAAATCCTTCATCTCTTAACCCAAATTTAGGACGAGATCGGTGATTGAAAATACCTCTTGGTGCACATCTAACATGGTTTCGCCCATCTTTTCCCATAGCAATTAAAAATAGTTCATCTTTAAATTCTTTCGTTCTTTCACACTCAGGCTTTTTCGAAAGTTCTCTACTGAATTGAGTCTGCATATTATATAACAAAGCATACACAAATCATGATTCTGTATAATAAAGATGTCAATGGTTATTGTCTTTTCAAGTGTGAAACTACATTCCAATAATCGGATTATGAACGCTTTTCTTTCTTACATATCATTGAGCAAAATTTATTGATTTTTATATACATACAATATAATCCCTTTTTATTTCATGCATATAATTCAGAAAATCCAATAAACAATCAAATAAAGAGATAGTAAAAAATTTATCATAAATAACTATATCTTACATGAACATCTGATGTTGTCTCATCCGCTTGGACCCCTAGTCCACGAGATCGTGACTCGATCCATACGTCAAGTCTAGCAACTTGAGTTGCACCTTTTTCAATCATCTAAAATTGGATAGATAAATAATTTAATAAAAGATAATAGAAAATAACTAGAAAATAATCTGACAAAGTTGGGTATATCCTACCTCTTCCTCTAAACAGAAAAATGGTGTCCTTCCTGTTCTATGCAAACATTTTTTCTTTAAAGCATTTCTTGAATTTTGTTTTGCAATGTCCTGCAAATAGTATTATAAATAAAAAAATGATTTTACACATGGTACAATGACTTGAATGCAAATTATAATTTCTTGTATTCAAGTAAATGAAAAACCTGCACTTTAGGATCTTTCCAAGTGTTGATCAAGTCCAACCATTGATCTAGTTGTATCCTATCATCAGCTGGTTGTTCCAAGAGGAACTCTTCATCATCCTTATATGGTAGAAAAAATATCTTTTTCATGTAACTCTTCCATTTTCGCCACATTTCAGCCACTGAGTACATCACTACCATCTTTGCTTCAGGTGGCAATTCAGTGTTGTCCTAGATTATGATAAAAAATTATAACAATTTGACTAGCATATACATTGACATACAAAATTAGCACACAAACACACACACACACACACTATATATATATACACCACGTTAATAATAATTCTAACCTGTACTTCATCCCAAACCATGTCTCGTTGGTACTGTGGTATAAAAGAGAAAGTCCTACTATTTAAGGGCAGTTTAACTCCAATACGAGCTAAACATCGTATTGCAGTAACATACTTTTTATAATCTTGTCCTACCACATTACCTCTATCGAGAAAAACTTTAAGTTTCTTCCCCGAATTCCACTCTTTTGGAAACCTCGCCCCTGCTGGACCCTTTTTCTCATGTGAGCTTATAGAATTGTCCACTGTTCAATAAAAAGTACATATATATATATATATTTTTTTTATTTTAATGAAAAAAGTATATTTAATTGGCCGAAATTGATAAAAGAATTTACCATCATTTGGAACCTCTTTAGATTGGAGCTGGTGGTTCAAGTTTTCTTGTGTTTGTGTTTATGACATGCTTTGATCCAAGCTCTCTTGGATTTGTGTTTGTGGCATGCTCTGGTCCAAACCTATTTTCATGCGTGTTTGTCTAATACCTGCAACAAGTATCATAGAATCACTACGAGCACATTCAAAATTAACAAGGACAACAAAAAGTTGGGTTTATTTAGAATTTATGAAGGGAATTTAAAAATAAACATGAACATGCGTTACCAACCTTAAGTATAAAATAATATTTACAATACCTCCGTTTGAAGTTGCTCCAGCTTTTCCATGTCGGTTCAGCTCACTTTCCAATTGCCTTTGTACCCTCTTTTCATTTACATTTTTTACAAATTTCATCTATTTCGTAACATTAGCAGTTTTATTTACCTCAAAAATTTTGCCCACAGTTGAGTCATGCATGCTTCTATTTCCTTCAATAACACATGAATTGAGTAAATTAAGAAATTTTCACAACAAATATATTGAACTGTAAGAGTGATAACTCATATTCATTATTTTAGTATTTAAATACTACCATTTTTCACCGCTTCATGTGTTTGAGCAACCTTCAGCTCATACTGTCTTTTTCTCCCTTTTAGCATTCCTGCACTATTACAACAAGATTTGAGTTTAGATATGTCAACTTAAATAAAACACCAATATTCATCCAAAAATCATAAACAAAAATTCAACTATATACAATGCAACTTCATAGTTTCACGTGATTTTGTTAATGTTATGAAAATCAGCATGAATTCAAGTGTACAAGATGGCCGTTGGATGCAAGATGTGGTAATAATCTCTGTCGTTTGATGGGATTAAAAATGAAGGAGAAAAAGGCCGAAAACGATGTTGTTTCTACTAAGGAAGGGCAAGATCTAACCGTTAAGAAAGATGTTGATCTAACGGTTGGAAATGAATCTGAGGTAACCGCCTGGAGTGAGCACTTACATAGGATGTCTGTTGCAAATTCCTTAGGCAAATGATTTAATGATGAATTCCTAGCAACTTTTGGTTTTTTTTGGATTTACCATATATATTTTGTCCTGCCTTTATTGGTTTTTAAGAAATGAATTATCCAGTTGTCCCTTCTCTATTTTCCCCTCTGTTCCTCATCTCTTTCATATCTCTATTTTGCTAAATTTTCCAGTTAAATCTCAATTTACATCGTTGTGTTTATTGAATTTAAGGAATATCATTATAGTTAAGAGGTTTTGACATTTTATACATGGACAACAAATTCTAAATCCCTCTTGTTTGCCTAGAAATACAAAATCCCAAAATCTTTTGACTCAGTGTGGTTACTTCCTTCTATTCTCAGTAATTTAATTTGGCGTGGAAAAGCTGAGAAACAAAGGATGCGAACAAAAAAAATACGGAAAAAGACATTGAATTATCACAAAAAAACACCTAAATATAAAATTCAAACAATATTCAAATCCAATTCACACTCAATTTCTAAATAAAGGGTCTGAAATACTAAAAACTTGCAGAAAAATACCTTAGTGTGTGACTCCAGCTGAAATCGATATTGGTCGTTTCGTTCTCGAATAGTTTCACCAAGAAGGATTGGGCTTTGGACTCGATGCGGTTATTTTCTTCAATTCTCAGTAATTTGACTTGGCGGGGAACATCTGAAAACGAGGGATGCAAACGAAAAATTTTGGGAAAAAGGCGTAATATTTGGGCGGTGGGGTGAATATGCACAATTTTTAATTTGTGGGTGGGGTGAATAGGCATGATATCCTTGTTGCGCTTTTAGATTTGATTTTCCAGAAAACATGAACAGAAGTTCAGATATCTTTTTTTGATTATTTTTGCAATTTGTTTTCTTGTTTACACGTTTCTCTACCATATAACTTGTCCAACTTACATTAGTATTCTAACTAACAAAGACATCTTTTTCTGCTAAAGACATGTTTACACTTTTCTAAGTAATAGATAACTCTTCACTATTAATATTTATTCTTTAACCATCATATGTATACAATATATTTTTGCCTCTAACTATATTTCTCTCCTTTCAAAAAAAAAATAAATATATTACTCCATAGCCCTCTTGAATTGAAACTTTTCTATATCAAAAAAGAATTGTAGCTTTTTTACTCTTCATATTCCCTACCGAGGACCGGACTCCAGATTTGAAAAAACTAAGAAATACTAATTGAGAAAAACTAGATATAAATTATAAAATTACAATTTAATTTTTTTTTTAAAGTATAATCGATTTTTAGTCCGGTTTGGTCTACCGAATCGTAATCGAAAGATCAAATATATCTAATAGATATTTTATAATGTTATATAGTCCAACAAATATATCGTAAAGATGAAAGGAACTATGTTGGATTATATATTTAATTATTGCGAAAATAATCATTTAGGGGGTGTTTGATGATCTAAGGCAGTGATATTGATACTTAGATGATATTGAGACCCTTGTAAAAGCAGAATAGGAGGTTAGAAGGCAACAACGTAACATCTAAGAAAACTCTGCAGAAATTGTACAAATCAAGTTCATTGCACCACAAAAATTGTGTATTTGACTATCGACCAATCAATTGTAGTTATACACCCTCTCCATCTTTCTCTTTCTCTCTCTCTCCCCCAATGTAAGATCTAAGTTGCCTGATAAAAAATAATATCGGCTTCGCATCGAGCAACTTCTTCGAACGAAGCCTGACGCCCATATGCATCGCTTGTATGATACCAAACACTATTAAGACCTCTTACATATGCAACATAGTGACCACCCCTCATCGTTCCTAAATGCTCCACTACTCCGACTAGGCGATATGCAGACGTAGCTTCATCCCTGCACCTGTACATCAAATTTAAGACCACTTATCAAAATTACAGCATATATATGCAGATCCAATGATTTCTACACATGGTATTTCCCGAGAGTTGAAAGACATCCAGAAGTTGTTGATCGAGATCACAAGTAGAGAAGTTGAGTCAGGAGAGAAGATTCATATACGCATCAGAGTTTCAACTCCACTTATGCACCCAAATGTGTTCAGATTTTGCCAAATTTCACTTGAAAATAATAATTCAAAATTTGAAATAAAGAGGTGAGGTTAGTATCAAGGCTTTACTAAAGGCCAAGGAGGCAGGTTTAGTACTTAAGAGTAGGGATTGAACTAATTCCACAAAAAAAAAAAAAGCAATTCATATTAGCCTTAAGCAAATCCTTATATCCAATGCATGTATTAAAGAAAATTAATCTAATTTTCTCATCACAGGGAAACATTTTCCGAATGACAATACACAATTTTAATTTTATGATTTCCAGCTTTCAGAAAATCTAGAAAAATAGAATCTTTAATGAACGAAGCAGGGCTATGGCGACAAAATCGATTTCCTAAATTATATCAACTGAGCGATCCCAAAAAAAATACAGAAGAATTGAAATGATACCAAGAAAAGAACAAACCACCACCAAATCTAAAAAAAAAAAAGTATAGATCTTTACCTCTACCCAGCTGCACAAGCTCATCCATGGCGGAATGCAGTCCCTCCCGATCTTGCTTCTTTGCCAAAAGCTTAACCGACTGGACGAAATGGATTCCCCAACCATATTTCAGATCTGGCGAGTACATATTCCTAATAGTCGATTCAAGCTGTTTCCCGTGTCCTCAATTTAAATGCCACTGCAACCATCAAATCACAAAAATTGGACATTGATAACCATTTAAATAAAAAAAAAAGTGGCTCAACAAAGACGGATTAGTTTGCACACTGATTTTCTATCGGCTGTTATCATCAGGTTCAGTAGCACAATTCTCAGAAAGTTGTCAGCACTAGTACCCTTTGTCCAATCCCAAATAATCGATGAGATACATGGATTGAAAACTTGGTAAAATATAATGACTTTCAATCAGCAACAAAAGACAACAGAAAAACCCCACTTAAATCCAGATAAAAATAAGAAAGATCCATAGCCTGTAGAAACAAAAATAAACTAAAAATTGGTGAAAAATATTAGAAAAATGTCAATAGCTTGTATAGTATTTGACATGCCCATTAAGGGATTTGGACATGGCGATGCTAAAAGTCGAAAGCGAAGAAGCAATTTAGGCAAAAGCAAACTACATGGAATTCTAATTACACCACCAAGTCACTGGGTCACCAACCACAAAACACAAAGATTCAACTATATGCAACAAAACACAAAGATTTAACTATTCAAGAACTTCTTTGAAAATTAAAATAAATGTAATTACAAATTTAAATAATTTGCATCTCTCTATGTTTCATTATCCTCTATTCTTATACTCCCTTCATCAACAATAATTCCATCAACTTCTTCCCTAACCCAACAACAATCCTCATCTGAAGTAAAAATTCTATCATCTAATTGTATACTACAGTGAAGTTCAGGTTCAATTGTCGAATAGACATCATAGTTGTCTCTTCTTGATAAAGGTACCACCACATTCCATTCTGGCTCTAACGGATCAGCAATGTACCAAACTTGTTGTGCTTGACTTGCAAAGACAAAAGGCTCATCAGTGGCTAAGTTCTTATCATACATCAAGTGCTCGAAGTTTACAAGTGTATACTTGAACTCGTCTACTTTCACACCCTTTTCATTGTCAACCCAATCACATTTGAACACCAAAAACTTAATATCTTCCGTATATTGGATCTCTAAGATATCAGTTAGAACCCCATAATATGACACTTTTCCAGAGCGTGGGTGTAAATCCTTCGCACTAGCAAAACTCAATGTATCTGCATGGACAACAACTCCACTACATTAAGTTTTCTTATTTACATCAAAAATTTTCACACGATACCGACTTCCTCGAAGAATACAAGCATTGTAGCTTTTTGCATGTTCAATTGGGCCATTTGCTAGAGCAATTAATTGATCTGGAAGTGGTGGATTAGCGGTTTCTCTCAAACTTTGCACCTATTTTTTCATTAAAAATGTTAGATTTTAATTTAAACAAAAAATATTATATTTTTATTGTTAGTACAACATAACTAATGGAACTTACATTAATTTTTAGCCACTCAGAAAAAGTTTCATTGTGGATGCGTTGAACCTCTATTGGAGTTGCTCGTGGTTTCTTCATTCTAGTCAATAATTCATGATCCCTAATCAAGCATATCACTATTAATGAATAACATGCATTAATCTACATATTAATATTTACCGAGGCTCGAGTACGAAAACTACTTACTTCGCATATGGTGCAACTATATCGGAGTTCTGTAGCACATACCGGTGGATTTTCATTAAAGTAATTGGATCTATTATAATTCTCTTTCCTTCATACAACCCACGATTGATGTGATCATCTCCTTTATCATTTTGAGGTAATCGATTCTCTTTGGTTTCTACATTGCTGAGGTATCTAGAACAAAAATTCATGCACTCTTCCATCAAGTATCCCCTAGCAATTGATCCTTCTGGATGTGCTCGATTACACACGTATTTTTTTAAGGTGCCCAAATACCTATTAGCCAATAAATATTTTAATGATATTAATAAAAACAATAAGAAGATAAAGAAAATATTTAATTTTACCTCTCTATAAGATACATCCATCGGAATTGAACAGGTCTAGCTAGTAATGACTCCTCTGCTCAGTGTATAGGTAGATATTCCATTATATCAAAAAAAGCTGGTGGAAAATATTTCTCTAACTAACAAAGCGTGAGTGAAATACTATCTTGGATCTTTCCTAGATCAGCCATAGGATTCACTTTAGAGCATATCGTCGTAAAAAATTTGCTTAGTTCAATAAATGCGTCAACAACATTTTTTGGCAATGCCCTATGCAGGGCAATCGTAAGGATACTTTGCATAAGAACATGGTTATCATGGCTTTTCAAACCCCAAATCGTTTTCTTTTCTACATTAACATGGCGTGAAATATTAGAAGCATATCCATCAGGTGGTTTTAAATTTTTCAACACCTGGCAAAATATACTTTTTTCGACATTACTCATAGTAGCAACCGTAGAAGGTAGGTAAAAACCTCCAGAAGCTCGTGGAATCGGGTGCAAAAGTTTTTTAATATTCATCATTGGTAGATCTTTCTTAGAATTCAAGTTATCCTTTGTTTTTCCTTTTGTCCCAAACAATGTGAAGATTGTAACACCCGCGTCGGAAGGCGTCACATCCCCCGCACCAAGTGTCTAATCCATGCATGAAATTAATTTCCATATACAAATCAAACACGTGGCGAACGGGTGACAATTAAAAGCTAAAACCTAGCTAAGCGGGGCTAACCCTTAACCAATTAAAACCAACGATGCGATAACATAAAGCGGAAGCATATAAACATACTTAACATATAATTAGGTTATACAATCATAAGCCATCCCGGCTACCACATAATAATTACATTAACAATCCAAGATAAAATAATTCATAACAAAACACGAGTATGTATGCTAAAAGTACGAATAGCTAGGACTCAAGGAACTATTACAAAAGACTCCCAAGTCCCCTCCTAGCACAACCTGCAAAAGTCTAAAAACGTGGGTGTCAGTCCTAAGACTGAGTGAGGGGCTTAATACGTATATCACATGCACATGCAATCCATAATCCCGAGTAAAGTGTTAGAAATATCCCAAATGGGTAGTATAAGAAAGGCAATGCTTGGAATTATTTATATCAAATTATTACATGAAGAAACATAATTTACGTGGTCCGGCGAGTGGGCAATTCTCGAACCTAACTCCCATAGTGTGTGATTTAAAACATAACTTAGGCGGTCATGCATAAATAGCCATATCATAATCATAATCATATTCATAATCATATCATGTGAAAACATAATTTTCCTTCCTTCTTCCTCCGGGGTGATGGAAGGGTTTGCAAGGCCCTAACCATCTCATGAGATAATATCGAGACGGGGGATCATGACTCCTACCCGCTCCTTCGATGGGTTAACCACCGGCTCAAGAGTATCCCACCTCCCACACTACACGGTCACGTGAGATACTCTGAAGGGGTACTATATGCAATGGTTTATCCGACGACCCGATGTCGTACCGGTCTCCATTCACATATTTCCCCAGGCCCAATAACATGTGCGTGATTCTCGCCAAAACATTTTCACGAAAACCTTTGAAAATCATTTGAACAAAATCCTTTTCGAAAGTATACCTATATTAATATATTTTGGCTTAAAAGATCACACAAGGTATTAAGGTTAAAAACTAAACAAATTAAAGCCTCACCTTGACAAAAGAGAATGGATACAAGAAGCCTACGGACCCTGCTCCTCGACCGGATCAAACTCTGTGCAAGAAAGACGAGTGTACATAAGACTCTAGTCAAATGAACCAATTAATCGACGAACGGCATGCTTATGATATGGAATGATGATAATTATAAGTCATGAGAATGTGCATGCACAAATAATACTTGAAATAATCACATATGGGAGCCAAGGAAGTGAAAGAAATGCAAGAGGAGGTGTTTTGGCGAAGTTTGGCAAAAGTTGACAATTTTTTGAAATGTGCAAGCTGTGGAAAATTAGGAATATCTTGAGTTATAGAAGTTGAAATGGAGTTTTGTTTGCTGGATATCAAAGTAGACAAATAGATCTTTCCAAGCATATAAGGCACGAATTCTATTTCAAAGTGAGGTCAAAATGGCGTAGGTCCGAAGTTGGGTTAACACAGATTTTTGGAAAAATGGCGACACCAAAATGAATTGATCATATCTCACAATATAGGAATGATATTGAGGTGATTCCAATTGGAGGTTGTTATAGACTTCAAGGGGTTTCCAAAAGTTTAAAAATCAAGTCATTTGGAGTTCGTTTCAGGGGTAAACGGGCATTTTAAAAATGAACTGAAAGTAGAAATGGGCGTTTGGAAACCGTCAGTCAATGCAGTAGCATCTCACACGGGCGTTAGGAAAATGAACTAAGGGGCCAAACGGGCGTTTGGCATGTCGCTGGGCGAAAAAACAGGGTATGCCTCGGGAAATGGCTCCCAAATGCATCCAACACCAAACAACAACAATAAAACACCCCAAAACTAACCTATAACACCAATATACATCTCATACTTCATCAACAACTCATAAAACACAAGTTTGGGCAATTAAATTCATCCAAGCAATCATATAAACCCTCCAAGTTATCATGAAATCAAATAACCAAGAGTTTAAAATATTCATGCAGTAAATTGAAAATACATACCCACATGATCTCATATTCATGCTCAAAGGTCAAGAAAATCAACTAAATCATCCAACCCTATCTATTCATCTCATATAACAATTATGAATCAACAAACCTTGTAATAGAAGAGAAGAAATGGTGAGATGATAATGATGAAGATGATCCTCTTGATGATGCTTATGATTCTTGATAAAAGATCCTTCCTATCTTCCTCTTCTTGCTTGATGATCAAAGTGTGTGTGATGGGAGTGTGTGTAAATGGTGTTGTAGAGATTTTGTGTGTGTTTGCGTGTGTTCTTGCATATAAGATATAATGTATATAGTATGTAATGTAATATAATTATAGATATATAATATATATGTATAAAGGTTATAAAGTAGAGATATTATGTATATAATATGTATATAATTCTCTTAGTGCTTATATATATATATATATAATGCATGTATGCATATATATATTACATATGAAATTGTATATTTCATGAATATTGCATGAAGTGAATGAAAATGTTATTCTTAAGAAATTAGTTTAAGTATATATATATCTATAAGTGTATATATATAAAATATGTTATGAAATGAATGTATGAATTATGCATATGTTGAATATGAAATGAAATGGAATGGAAATACAATTAAAATAAACAATTAGGCAATTAATCCACATAATTCAAATAAACACATAATTCATAAAGCATGCTTACTATTTGTAACACTCAACTCACACGTGTCGCATGCATACCTGAATCGAAGATACGGGGCGTTACAATCCTCCCCCCTTGAAAGAATCTGGTCCCCAGATTCACTCGGCCTGAAACAACTCCGGATATAAACCCTTCATCTTGTCCTCAGTTTCCCAAGTAGCTTCCTCGGTTTTATCACTTCGCCATAACACCTGTACCCAAGGACTTTGCCGGTTCCTCAATTGTTGAAACTTACGATCCAAAATCTTTACCGGCTTCTGAACGAAGGTCAAATCCTTTTGTAGATCCACTTCTTCAATCTCATCAACGGGAAGAATTTCAGACTCATCGGGAAAATACTTCCTTAACTGCGACACATGGAAGACATTATGAATTCCCGTTAAGCTCGGTGGTAGGTCTAACCGATAAGCAACTTCTCCAACTTTTTCAAGAATCTCAAATGGACCTAAAAATCGAGGGTTAAGCTTCCCTCCTCTACCAATCCGAGCAAAACCCTTGCGAGGAGATGTGTAGCTCCCCAAGCGGTGGGGCACCACACCCCCGCACTATGACCCGACACGTGTACGAAATGGAAGTCCGCACACGCACCAAGTCACAGCGAACGGGTGACAAACGAAAAACCAACCTAAGCTAGGTGGTACCCAAACCCTGTACAAGTGCAAATATGCCAAACCTGAATGCGGAAGCGATACAAAATACGAATTCTCAAAAACTTTAATCGGGCAATCATAATCCATATATTTCAAAAAGTAAATCAAGATTAACTAAATGGGTTCATCTAAACCGAGCACCTGTCCTAACCTGTCCCGAAATTCATACATTCGAATCATAATTTTAAACCTGTGTAAAACCATATCATAAGTAATGTTACCATAAATTGAAACAAAATACACAACAGACTCAGACGGACTGACACAACTTACATAAACAAGACTTTAAACATAAACCGAAGCAACGTACTTAACAACTTAAACAAACAGACACATACTCAACAGACATTGACAGCCGCCTAGCTCAAACCTGCAAGAACTGAAAAGTGGGAAAAAGGGGGTCTGTCTCTAGAAGACTGAGTGAGCAGGGCCGATACATAAACACAGAAACATGGGCATGCAAGTCATAAATCCCGAGCAAGGTTTTATTTAAAGTTAGTTCCCAAGCGGGCAAGAGAATAACTAAGCAATGCTCAGACTTTACGACTGATCATATTAAATTCATTAAGTTCATAATTCATACAAAATCAATAAGGCTCGGTGAGTGAGCGTGCACAATCTCCAACCAAACTCCGACCGTGTACGACAAATATCACTAATACATTGAATACGTGATCATGCAATATATTATAATACACACAAGTCCTATAACATAACATAAGACATAGTCGTTTGGGCAATCCGTGTCCCGGCCTTCCCACACGGTGCATAACAATCATAACATAATCATAATCATAAAATAAATTCCAACCTTCTTCCTCCGGGTGGTGGACGGGTTAGCAAGACCCGACCACTGGTCCATACATAGGCCAATGGGGGTACATGAATCCCCCAAGGGCACTCAGCTCCCATTCCCCGCTAAACCTCCTAGCAAGGGCCGGTATCACCGTAAATGTGGTGGGACTAGTACAAGGGATCACCGTCGGCCCTTGCCTCCCCGGATAGCCACTTGCACTAAGTCCCTGGGCCCGTGCAATCATAACATACACACATAATCTTGCCAAAACATTTGAATTCATAAGATACATAACATATTCCATAATTTTGGAGAAAAGGTTACTCGATAATAATTTACTCGATGACTCCACTTTAAAATAACATATATATATATATATATATATATATATATACATAAGATTTTGGCCAAATTTGTCACATAAGGTTGTAGGGTTTAGTATGTAACTAGAACGAAAACACCCTCCCCTGGTACCAAAGGAAGCCAAACCCAAAGCAAATGGTCCACCCCGGAACCTGCACGACCACAAGTCACCACCCCGGGTGCACCTGTACCAGCTGAACACACAAAACACAATACAGAACTCAGACTCAGACTAAGACAACCATATAAAGACGCACGACACATGCTCAAGTACTTAAGAAATGCAATCACATAAGAAAAGTTCATAATCATACTAATTACTTGTAAAATAAAATATCACATAGCTCAACATATTCATAAAACATATCAAGAGATGTTCTTATACACAATTAATTCCATCAAACAAAATGGAAAGGCAATGCATGCCACACTATTTCATATAAATTCATATATCAAATAACCAATTCATATTCGTATGAGTAACTTATTTCTTACGTACAAAAGTTTCTAATTTAATCATATAAGTTTCATACAATTTACATATCGCATAATAGATTTATTTCAAATTAAGTAATTAAACCTAAATTACAAAGTTTCAAATTAAATCATCCAAGACATACTAATTCAATTCTTGCTAAATCATAAATTGCATAACAAATTCTTATATCATATAATAAATTCCAATTCAAGTCATATTTCACGTTTCATACAAAATCCACATATTACAAGGCCAATTGAATCGTATAATAGCATGTGACAAATTCATTTAGACCCACGGGGTTACATAGCAAATTCTGACTAAGCCATTTAATCATTCAAAGTTCATACAATTCATACATTGCATCATAGATTCAAATTCAATTTAGGTAATTAAACGTTAATTGGAAAAATCTCAAATTTAATTATCCAGGGCATAATAAAGCAACTTTTACTTCATCAAAATTAGCATAATCGTTTTCAAATGATAATGTTCAATTAATTCAAGTTATACAAATTTACATTTTCTAAAATTACACAAACACCCCTTCTACAAGGGTTATATTAAATCTAATGGCATGAAACAAAACTAATATCAACAACAATCATGAAATCATACATTCATCATTCATTACATATTTTCAAATACCATACAATGCATATTCATTAATTTATCGAGCATACAAGAGCGAATTACATTTTAAAACAATTAACAACCAATACAATTCGCCATAACGGGGTTCAATTCACAATTCAAAGCATCAATACATATCACATTTCATTTAATACATGATTTCATATTCATTGGAATTCATTCCGATAGACAATTCAAGCATATGGCCATTAATTCGCATTTAAACAATTAAATCAAATATGTCCCAATTACTGCATAGTGGCGGGCCGCTGCTCGGCCGCCGCCGGAGCATGCCGAAAAATCCCCAAAATTCACTCATGCAAGTATTCCTCGTGCTCGTTCCAATTCCTCAACCAATTTCTTCAAATTCCAACCAATCGTCTCCAATTTCAAATCCAAGAATACGAAACCCTAAAATCTTTAAAATCCAATTACTTCCAAACCGGTGAACGAAAATGAGATCCGTAAAAGGCATTGTCTTACCCGTGATGAGCTCTTCGAAAGCCATATAATGATCGCCGAGAATTATCCCCAGAGCGGACCTCCACCGTGAACCGCCACTGTGCAGTGCCGAAACCACCACCTACGGCCATTATTTGCTTGAACCGATGCCGAAAACGAGCTTAGGGGGTCAAAAAAGGTGGGAAACCGTCAAGCCTCGTCGAAAAACGCTGCCGGAAGGCGGCGAAACCCGTCGCGATGAGAACTTCCGGAGGCGCGTACGCCACCACCGCCGCTCCATTGGCTGCGCCACCAACGCGGAACGATGCGCCACTCAAAGCCTTATGAAACCCGACCATTACAGTCGCGAACCGCCGCCGAAAAGTCACCGAAATCGCCGATGAAATCAAGGCCCCTTTCTCGCCGTTTATGCAACTGCCGGAACCACCACTTGCGGTGGTTTTCACACCAAACCGAGTCCGGACTCGTCACCAGCGGGTCGGGAGACATGGGGGTAGGGTGGTGTTGGCAGGCGAAGCTCGCCGGATTGTCGCCGGCGATGAGGTGGCGCAACCCGCCACCCTCGGACCACCACTGTGCCGCCGTCGGCCATTCTCAGGCCACGAAACTGGTATCATCGTGTCGGGCTCATCGAGCTCTCCGAAATGGACTATTAGTTCGTCAAATTCCGTCGAGTATAGGCCATGTTTGGAGTTGTACATGTTTTTACACCGTGAGTGTGTGTGTACAGTAACTGCATCGCGGGAGAAGAAGAGAGAGAGTTGAAGTCTGAAGTTCTGGCATGAATTACGAGGATCTGGGTATTTATCTCAGGTCCTCGTACGCGAAAACGATCCAAATAAGGGGTTAACGACGTCAGAAATGGGCAAACGTAGAGTCTACGGACTCGTTTCGCTGCCCCGAACGCGAAACAGACGTAAAAAAGGTCGAACTCTCGACCGAACGAGAAATGACCGTAAAGCCCCTAAAAAGAGAAAATTACAAAAAGGCCCCTAAACTCTAAAAGAGTTCAAAATAGGGCCACGCAAAGCACAAAATCACCGAATTAAACACACAAGGAAGTTGAAACGTGGCGTACCTTATTTGTAGGACGAGCAGGGTGTTACAATCTCCCCTCCTTCAAAAGGACCTATCCTCAGGTCCTGTTACTGAGTAGTAAAACTTCGTACTAGAATACTTCAATCTATCTCCTGAAATCTTGTTGAGTCATAGCCTTGGCTGTGAAGTTTACTCGCACTAATTGCATCAACTCCGCTCAGAGTTCCGTAGTCACAAAGGTTTGTTCAACACTTGACCGTTGGTCGCTTCAAACTCGTTCAATCTCCACTTGGCCACTGCACCCAAAGCTCGTGACCATCGCAAACTCATCGCTTGCTAGCCGCTGTCTGGCCACACGTAACTAAGCCGCGACAAACAAGAGAGAATCCCATCTCTCAGCATGCAAGAGAGAGAGAGCCCCATCTCCCGGCACATCAAAAGAGAGAACCCCGTCCCTCAGGCACAGAATTGAGAGAACCCTGTCTCTCAACCACGTAATAGAGGGAGCCCCGTCTCTCAACCTAAGTCTGGCAGACTTCCACATCTTCCAAAACATTCTAGTTTGAGAAAATCCAGCATTTCTCAAACCCCTAAATTCGAGAAAATCCAGCATCTCCCAAATATCTAACTCCAAGAGAATCCAGCATCTCTTGCTCACGTAATTTAGAAAGAATCCAACAACTTTCTATCACATAAATAGGGAGAATTCCACATCTCCCTAACACATAAATAGAGAGAGATCTCAACAACTCTCTAGCACATAAGTTCACTTACTCAGCATTCAAAATACACACATCAAAGTAACACTTGATGCCAGACATGAGATGCATGTATAGTGTACCTTTACACAACTGATATCGGTGTCCCTAAAGTATAGACTCATCATCCATGCTCATCTCAAGGGGATATCGCGATGGGATCACTGTAAGATAAAATTACAATATGTATGTATGTGCATGAAGAGTTAGTGAGCCATTAAGGAAACTATAAACACTGAAGCACGAACAGTTCACGCAAGCATGTAATTCATTCAGTTTACAAGAATTCACAACAACAATAAATCTCAAGTTATGGAAATTAAATTAATTAACCACGTTATTACAATCAAGGCAGCATCACGCATTACACGTCGTCACTCACATCAAGCAAAATAAAATAAAATAAAATATAATTACTTATGAAATGCATGGGTGCAAATGCCATGAATGCTCAATGTACTGTTCACCGTAGTAGTGGAGTCGAGGTTGACAATTCTTTAACTTGAGGGGAATAATCAAATCCTTATCTGGCCGTAGTTACAAATCTCTGTTCAAAGTTGCATTCTTTGGTATTTCCTTAAATCCTCTGGGTTCAAAAAGGTCTCGAACCATTTCAATTGATTCTCGGAACAAAGTGATCCACAGGGTCTCCTGAAATCCAGATAAAATTCTCGAGAATCGGAATTTGCTATCTCTATCAATGGTAAGGTCTCTTAGAACGTTCGTGAAGGGATCAATGGAGAATCTTTAATCAATCCCACTTTGATACCGTCGTTTTAACTACTGCTCCCATCCTCATTATTTGGTAGAGTTGGCCTTCAAAAACATTGCCACAAAATTCCTTATTTTATATAGTTTCCCCCTTTTCCTTAGTATAAGTGTAACCATTCTTGTTGATGTCTTTAAAATAGTTTGACCACTTGAATGACTCTGAATGGTACAAATGCCTCGATTTCTTCATTGCTACCTCACGTTATCCAGAGTTAGAAATTTTGATGTCTTTATAAAGCATGTTACTCCTGAGCACCCCCAAAATATGTAGAGTATATATCCTGAAAGCACCTTGATAGTTAAAAGATCTCTTGTCTCCCTCATATACAAATATCTTCCTTGTATCCACCCAATACCCTGACTGTGTTAGCTCGATCATACATCTTCTGGTCAACCCCGGTTCGAATCCCAATGTTGCTTCAATCAAGACAACACTTAGTGGATCAGGTAGGGGAACATCTAAATTACAACCACGAAGCTAATGCATGTGGGGTTTGGGATATGAATGACATACACTCATTAATCAGCAAGGAAGACAATCAGTCACGTAGGACAAAGATTCAAATTTAATTTACAATTTAATCCAATGCATGATGCACGTGCTATGAATGTATAATACCCGTTTTCATAACGATAGTATTGATTCCTTGTTTCGAATTCTTGTAGAGGTCCATTGTCTCTCATTAGAGTATGACTGCTTTGAATCTCCTGTCAAAAATTTGTAGAAGTGGGAAGAATTGTCACGATCATTTACAATTTGGCGCCGAGATGTCACCCTGCAATTTACAAATTGAATAAATATCTATGCATGCGGGTTAGTACGTGGATATGTCAAGTAATAAATGTAATTAAGAACACTTAAGTAATGCAAATGCAATACGTAATTTAATAAAATTTAAAGCATAACAATGATAATTTTGCAAAAATCGTAATCATAGTGTGCACACAATCACATAAGCTCAAGCAAATTCATGCAGAGAAGTCAAAATTTCACATCATACGAATGCAATGCACAAGTATTCCTAGGCCGTCCGACCTAAACTGACACGGCACGACTCGAGAGCACCAGTTCTGAACCTGGTAGCTCTGATACCACTTAAGATGTAGCACCCCAAGCGGTGGGGCACCACACCCCGCCACTATGTCCCGACACGTGTACAAAATGGATGTCTGTACACACACCAAGTCACAGCGAACGGGTGACAAACGAAAAACCAACCTAAGCTAGGCGGTACCTAAACCCTGTACAAGTGCAAATATGCCAAACCTGAATGCAGAAGCGATACAAATTACGAATTCTCAAAAACTTTAATCAGCAATCATAATCCATATATTTCAAAAAGTAAATCAACATTAACTAAACGGGTTCATCTAAACCGAGCACCTGTCTCAACCTGTCCCGAAATTCATACATTCGAATCATAATTATAAACCTGTGCAAAACCATATCATAAGTAATGTTACCATAAATTGAAACAAAATACACAACAGACTCCGATGGACTGACACAACTTACATAAACAAGACTTCAAACATAAACTGAAGCAACGTACATAACAACTTAAACAAACAGATACATACTCAACAGACACTGACAGCCGCCTAGCTAAAACCTGCACGAACTGAAAAGTGGGGAAAAGGGGGTCAGTCTCTAGAAGACTGAGTGAGCAGGGGCGATACATAAATATAGAAACATGCGCATGCAAGTCATAAATCCCGAGCAAGGTTTTATTTAAAGTTAGTTCCCAAGAGGGCAAGAGAATAACTAAGCAATGCTCGGACTTTACGACTGATCATATTAAATTCATTAAGTTCATAATTCCTACAAAATCAATAAGGCTCGGCGAGTGAGCGTGCACAATCTCCAACCAAACTCCGACCGTGTACGACAAATATCATTAATACATTGAATACGTGATCATGCAATATATTATAATACACACAAGTCATAGAACATAACATAAGACAAAGTCGTTTGGGCAATCCGTGTCCCGGCCTTCCCGCGCGGTGCATAACAATCATAACATAATCATAATCATAAAATAAATTCCAACCTTTTTCCTCCGGGTGGTGGACGGGTTAGCAAGACCCTACCACCGGTCCATACATAGGCCAATGGGGGTACATGAATCCCCCAAGGGCACTCAGCTCCCATTCCCCGCTAAACCTCCTAGCGAGGGTCGGTATCACCGTAAATGTGGTGGGACTAGTACAAGGGATCACCGTCGGCCCTTGCCTCCCCGGATAGCCACTTGCACTAAGTCCCTGGGCCCGTGCAATCATAACATACATACATAATCTCGCCAAAACATTTGAATTCATAAGATACATAACATATTCCATAATTTTGGAGAAAAGGTTACTCGATAATAATTTACTCAATGACTCCACTTGAAAATAACATATATATATATACATAAGATTTTGGCCAAATTTGTCACATAAGGTTGTAGGGTTTAGTATGTAACTAGAACGAAAACACCCTCACCTGGTACGAAACGAAGCCAAACCCAAAGCAAATGGTCCACCCCAGAACCTGTACGACCACAAATCACCACCCTGGTGCACCTGTACCAGCTGAACACACAAAACACAGTACAGAACTCAGACTCAGACTCAGACAACCATATAAAGACGGACGGCACATGCTCAAGTACTTAAGAAATGCAATCACATAAGCAAAGTTCATAATCATACTAATTACATGTAAAGTAAAATATCACATAGCTCAACATATTCATAAAACACATCAAGAGATGTTCTTATGCACAATTAATTCAATCAAACAAAATGGAAAGGCAATGCATGCCGCACTATTTCATATAAATTCATATATCAAATAACCAATTCATATTCATACGAATAACTTATTTCTTACGTGCAAAAGTTTATAATTTAATCATATAAGTTTTATACAGTTCACATATCGCATAATAGATTTATTTTAAATTAAGTAATTAAACCTAAATTACAAAGTTTCAAATTAAATCATCGAAGACATACTAATTCAATTCCTGCTAAATCATAAATTGCATAACAAATTCTTATATCATATAATAAATTCCAATTCAAGTCATATTTCACGTTTCATACAAAATCCACATATTACAAGGCCAATTGAATCGTATAATAGCATGTGACGAATTCATTTAGACCCACGGGGTTACATACCAAATTCCGACTAAGCCATTTAATCATTCAAAGTTCATACAATTCATACATTGCATCATAGATTCAAATTCAATTTAGGTAATTAAACGTTAATTGCAAAAATCTCAAATTTAATTATCCAAGGCATAATAAAGAAATTTTTACTTCATCAAAATCAGCATAATCGTTTTCAAATGATAATGTTCAATTAATTCAAGTTATACAAATTTACATTTTCTAAAATTACACAAACACCCCTTCTACAAGGGCTATATTAAATCTAATGGCATAAAACAAAACTAATATCAAAAACAATCATGAAATCATACATTCATCATTCATTAGATATTTTTAAATACCATACAATGCATATTCATTAATTTACCGAGCATACAAGAGCGAATTACATTTTAAAACAGTTAACAACTAATACAATTCGACATAACGGGGTTCAATTCATAATGCAAAGCATCAATACATATCACATTTCATTTAATACATGATTTCATATTCATTGGAATTCATTCCGATCGACAATTGAAGCATATGGCCGTTAATTCGCATTTAAACAATTAAATCAAATATGTCCCAAATACATAAATAAATTCGTAACAAATAACCCGAGTGTCCGATTGACGAACGGGAAGTGGCGTTGGACTCACCACAACGAGGCGAACAAACTGTCCGAAGCCCGCCGGAGCGTGCCAGAAAAATCCCCAAAATTCACTCGTGCAAGTATTCCTCGTGCTCGTTCCAATTCCTCAACCAATTTCTGCAAATTCCAAGTCAATCGCCTCCAATTTCAAATCCAAGAATACGAAACCCTAAAATCATCAAAATCCAATTACTTCCAAACCGGTGGACGAAAATGAGAGCCGTAAAAGGCATTGTCATACCCGTGATGAGCTCTTCGAAAGCCATATAATGATCACCGAAAATTATCCCCGGAGCGGACCTCCACCGTGAACCGCCATTGTGCAGTGCCGAAACCACCACCTACGACCATTATTTGCTTGAACCGATGCCGAAAACGAGCTCAGGGGGTCGAAAAAGGTGGCGAAACCCGCCGCCGCGACGAGAACTTCCGCCGGCACGTGCGCCACCACCGCCGCTCCATTGGCCGGAACCGCCACTTACGGTGGTTCTCACATCAAACTGAGGCTGGAATCATCACCAGCTGGTCGAAAAACATGGGGGTAGGGTGGTGTTGGCCGGCGAAGCTCGCCGGATTGTCGCCGACGATGAGGTGGCGCAACCCGCCACCTTCAGACCACCACTGCGCCACTGTCGGGCATTCTCAGGCCACGAAACTGGTATCATCATGTCGGGCTCATCGAGCTCTCTGAAATGGACTATTGGTTCGTCAAATTTCGTCGAGTATAGGCCGAGTTTGGAGTTGTACATGTTTTTACACCGTGAGTGTGTGTGTACAGTAACTGCATCATGGGAGAAGAAGAGAGAGAGCTGAAGTCTGAAGTTCTGGCATGAATTACAGGGATCTGGGTATTTATCTCCGGTCCTCGTACGCGAAAACGATCGAAAGATGGGGTTAACGACGTCAGAAATGGGCAAACTTAGAGTCTACGGACTCGTTTCGCTGCCCCGAACGCGAAACAGGGGTAAAAAAGGTCGAACTCTCGACCGAACGAGAAATAACCGTAAAACCCCCGAAAAAGAGAAAATTGCAAAAAGGCCCCTAAACTCTAAAAGAGTTCAGAATAGGGCCACACAAAGCATAGAATCACCGAATTAAACACAGAAGGAAGTTGAAACGTGGCGTACCT
The DNA here is from genome assembly GCA_037501455.1 of Lantana camara. Classification (NCBI taxonomy): domain Eukaryota; kingdom Viridiplantae; phylum Streptophyta; class Magnoliopsida; order Lamiales; family Verbenaceae; genus Lantana; species Lantana camara. Next base: position 42,914,329 of record CM074865.1, read on the forward strand.
TATTTGTAGGACGAGGGGGTGTTACAAGACGCCTTAAAGAACACTCGGTCTCCCACCTTAAATTCCAAGTCTCTTCTCCTATTATCCTCATAGCTTTTCTGTCGATCCTGAGCCGCTTTCATCCGTTGTTGGACCATTTGAACCTTCTCAATCATATCTCTTACAGCCTTAGGGTGTTTTTCCACTTTCTCACCCTTCTTCCTCTTAACACCCTCTTGCTTTGTCCATTTCCACTCCTCGAGATCGAAGAACAACGGGGTTCGACACTTCCGTCCGTAAAGTAACTCATAGGGTGGCATGCCTATGGAAGCTTGAAAGCTATTTTTGTAGGAGAACTCGGTCAACGGTAACTGCTTATCCCAAGAGGTTTGATAATCCAACACACAAGCCATTAGAAGATCCTCAAGGTACCGAATCAACCTCTCGGACTGACCGTTTGTCTGTGGATGAAAAGCAGTGCTGAACTTAAGTCTCGTACCCAATATTCCTTGTAACTCTTGCCACAACCTCGAAGTGAACCTCAGATCTCTATCCGACACAATACTAACCGGAATCCCATGAAGACGAACAATCTCCTTCTTATAAAGCTCGGCTAGGTTATTGATCTTATCGGACATCCGAACCGACAAGAAGTGAGCTGACTTAGTCAAACGGTCGACAATTACCCAAATTCCATCGTAACAGCCTTTAACTCTTGGTAACCCGAAACAAAATCCATAGTTACTTGTTCCCGTTTCCATTCTGGGATTTGTAACGGTTTAAGAAGACCTCCGGGTTTTTGATGTTCGGCTTTCACCTTCTGACAAGTCAAACAATGTTTCACGAACTCGGCAACATCCTTCTTCAATCCGTTCCACCAGTAATATTCCTTTAAGTCCATATACATCTTATTACCTCCCGGGTGGACAGAATAAGCCGATCTGTGAGCTTCTTCAAGAAATAACCGTCTCAATTCCTCAGGAACAACCACTCTGATCTTAGACCAAAACAAACCCATTTCATCATACCCAAACGGACCTTCTGGATCATCCCTTGCCTTAGCCACAAGTTTTTAAATTCCCGGATCCCTTATTTGAGCCTCGAATAACCGGTGTTTCAACTCCGGTTGTACGGTGATATTAGTCACCCGAGCCTTCACCACAATTGGCTCATCCTTACTTCTTTCATCTACTTTCAAACTCGACACACTAGTCTTCCTACTAAGTGCATCGGCAACGACATTGGCCTTACCGGGATGATATTTGATCTTGCAACCAAAGCCCTGAAGAGTCTCCACCCATCTTCTTTGTCTCATATTCAAATCCTTTTGGGTGAACAAGTATTGAAGACTATTGTGATCCGTAAAAATCTCGAAAGGAATTCCGTATAAGTAATGTCTCCACTTTCCAAGAGCAAATACCACGGCACCAAGTTACAAATCATGTGTGGGATAGTTCATCTCATGATCCTTTAACATTCTAGAGGCATATGCAATAACTTTCCCGTTTTGCATGAAAACGCAACCCAACCCTTCCTTAGAAGCATCCGTATACACCGCGTAACCCTCGAAGCCTTCGGGAAGTGTCAAGATCGGGGTTGTAGTCAACTTCTCCTTCAAGAGATTGAAGATTTTATCGCACGCCTCATCCCACACGAATTTCACCGCTTTCTTGGTCAATCGGGTTAAAGGAGCGGCGATTTTCTAGAAGTATTTCACGAATCTTCTATAATATCCCGCTAAACCCAAGAAACTTCGAACTTCAGAGGCATTCTTAGGTCTCTCCCACTTAGAGACGGTCTCAATCTTGGAGGGATCCACTTCAACTCCTTTTGCCGAAATCACATGACCCAGAAATGAAACCTTATCAATCCAGAATTCACACTTACTGAATTTCGCGAACAACTGATTATCCTTGAGGGTTTGTAGAACGAACTTAAGGTGCCTTGCATGATCCTCGACAGACTTCGAATACACTAAAATATCGTCTATAAATATCACCACGAACTTATCCAAGAACGGCCTGAATATTCTGTGCATCATATCCATGAAAGCTGCGGGGGCATTAGTTAATCCAAACGGCGTCACAACAAACTCATAATGCCCGTACCGAGTGTTAAACCCTATCTGTGAGATATCCTCTTCCCGAATTCTTAATTGATAATACCCTTGGCGAAGATCAAGCTTGGAATAAACCGTAGAACCTTGAAGTATATCGAATAACTCTTCAATCCGTGGAAGGGGGTACTTGTTCTTAACCATCATTTGATTCAATTCTCTATAATGTATGCACATCCTCAAGGTTCCGTCTTTCTTCTTTACAAACAGAGCCGGTGCACCCCAAGGTGATGAACTCGGACGAATGTACCCACTTAACAAGAATTCCTCGAGTTGCTTCTTCAACTCCTTCAACTCGGCAGGAGCCATCCTATAAGGAGTCTTAGAAAATGGCTTACCATCTGGGTACAAGTCAATTACAAACTCTATTTCTCGTTCCGGAGCTAAAGACCCCCAACTCTCCAGGAAGACCTCGAGAAAGTCCTTTACAACTTCCGTTTCCTCAAGCTTAGCTTGGTCTTTAGGCTTGTTAAGAATATAGGCCAAGAAACCCGAAGCACCATCTCGAATCATATTAGAAGCCTCAGTAAAGGACAACAAAGGTGGAGTCTTCGAACCCAAACCCACAACAACATCCGAACCCAACTGGACCCTCTTAGCTCGGCAATATATCTTAGCATCATGCTCAAAAAGCTAATCCATACCCAAAATAGCACCATACCGACTGATAGGCATCTCAATGAAGTCTGTTAGATAGTCACGACCCTCAATTCTCACCGGAACTCGCCGAACACTCTATCCGAAACAAGGCTCCCCCCCAATGGGGAACTAATCACATAACAAGTAGAGGCACATACAACAGGCAAGCACAGAGAAGCAACTATACCACACGAAAGAAAAGAATGTGTGGCTCCAGGATCAAATAATGCATGAATGCTCGTGCCATGAATGTATATGGTACCTTCCACGACAGCGGGGGGATCAATCTCGGTGTCCAGCTCCTCACCATCAATGCCATAAGCTCTAGCCCGAATCATCGGTCTCTGTTCCCCCATCGGACCCGGTCTAAACTTATCACATCCGGGCATTTGGTGATCCATAGGCTCGCAAATCAAACAAGCACCCAGACGGCGGCGGCAAGTCTCACAAGTGGGTGTAGGACCTCCACAGTGCATATACGGTTTAGTTTGTTGAGGATTTAAAGGAGCTTGTGGAGTGGTTGTGCCGGCCCAGCCACTCGGGGTTTCTTTCCCGGACCCTTTGTATAAGGAGCCTTGCCGGATGGTTGCATCGAATAAGCAGGCCTCTTAAAACCGCACCTTGACCCTTCTCCCGAATGAAAAGATCGAAGTACCGGATCTTCCTTCTTGTACTCCTCCTCTTGAAAAAAGGATAGTTGAGTAGTATACGCAAAGGACTCAAAATTGTGTCCAGCTTGTCCATGCCTTAAAGTCTCTCGCAATCCGGCAATAAACTTCCTTGGTTTCTTCTTGTCATCATCGGTGACTTGGGGAGCATACTTTCCAAGACGGTTAAACTCCACCAAATATAGAGCCATCGACCTTCCTCCTTGTTTAAGGTCCATAAATTCTTGCTCCTTCATCTCTAACTACCTCGGGAATGAAAGCCTCTCGAAATTCCCTCTTGAATACATCCTAATTCAAAGCTTCCCCGGTAACTTGAAGCTTTTCACGAGTCTGCTCCCACCAATCATAAGCTTCTCCATCAAGTTAGAAGATAGCAAATTGGGCCCTTTCTAAAGAAGTGAAGGGGCGGATGTTGTAGATCCTTTCCAATCTAGATATCCAATCCTCCGCTATAGCATCATCCGTCGTACCCGAAAACCTTGGAGGATTATAACTAAGAAACGTCCCATGAGAGTCCCTAACCGGTGGTGGAGGTGGTGGAGATTGAGCCGGTTGTTGTGGAGATGGAGCTTGAGAACTCCTATGCTCAACATAATTAAAAACGGCCTCCATGAAACCTTCCATATTCATTTGAGGAGCTTGTTGAGGTTGTTGTTGATACCTAGGAGGCGAAGGTGTCCTTCTATCTTGACGAGGTCGACCACGAGCCATCTACAATAATAAACATTAAGAAATGCATATCGAGATTAGGTAATATATCCATGATATGTAAATAAAATGCATCAAATAACCAATCAAGAATGCTCAAATATCAATGCAAGACCTTCAAGTTGGCACGTAATTCCTAAGCCGTACAACTTAAACTGACAAGACACGACTCAAGAACCCGGTTTTGCAACCGAGGCTCTGATACCACCAAAGGAGTGTAACAACCACATCGGAAGGCGTCACATCCCCCGCACCAAGTGTCTAATCCATGCATGAAATTAATTTCCATACACAAATCAAACACGTGGCGAACGGGTGATAATTAAAAGCCAAAACCTAGCTAAGCGGGGCTAACCCTTAACCAATTAAAACCAATGATGCGATAATATAAAGCGGAAGCATATAAACGTACTTAACATATAATTAGGTTATACAATCAGAAGCCATCCCGGCTACCACATAATAATTACATTAACAATCCAAGATAAAATAAATCATAACAAAACAAGAGTATGTATGCTAAAAGTACGAATAGCTAGGACTCAAGGAACTATTACAAAAGACTCCCAAGTCCCAGCCTAGCACAACCTGCAAAAGTCTAAAAACGTGGGTGTCAGTCCTAAGATTGAGTGAGGGGCTTAATACGTATATCACATGCACATGGAATCCATAATCTCAAGTAAAGTGTTAGAAAAATCCCAAATGGGTGGTATAAGAAAGGCAATGCTCGGAATTACTGATATCAGATTATTACATGAAGAAACATAATTTACGTACTCACATAGAGTGTGATTTAAAACATAACTTAGGCGGTCATGCATAAATAGCCATATCATAATCATAATTATATTCTTAATCATATCGTGTGAAAACATAATTTTCCATCCTTCTTCCTCCGGGGTGATGGAAGGGTTTGCAAGACCCTAACCATCTCATGAGATAATATCGAGACGTGGGATCATGACTCCTACCCGCTCCTTCGATGGGTTAACCACCGGCTCAAGAGTATCCCACCTCCCACACTACACGGTCGCGTGAGATACTCTGAAAGGGTACTATATGCAATGGTTTTTTCGACGACCCGATGTCGTACCGGTCTCCATTCACACATTTCCACGGGCCCAATAACATGTGCGTGATTCTCGCCAAAACATTTTCACGAAAACCTTTGAAAATCATTTGAACAAAATCCTTTTCGAAAGTATACCCATATTAATATATTTTGGCTTAAAAGATCACACAAGGTATTAAGGTTCAAAAATAAACAAAGTAAAACCTCACCTTGACAAAAGAGAATGGATACGAGAAGCCTACGGACCATACTCCTCGACCGGATCAAACTTTGTGCAAGAAAGACGAGTGTACATAAGACTCTAGACAAATGAACCAATTAATCGACGAACGGCATGCTTATGATATGGAATGATGATAATTAAAAGTCATGAGTGTTAGGAATAGTGCCCTAGAAAGCCGATTGTATATCCGCTTTGTGCTTTTCCTTATTGTAATCACAGACAATCTTTGAATGAAATAACGAATTAAGGCAACACTTCTTTATATGCTCTTGTTTGGTATGCGTTTACTTTAGCTGTGCATGTATGAGAACTCCCCTATTCCTGATGACTTTAGGACTCTACCATTTAGGTGAAATGGTTCATGAAACGAGCCCTATATCACATAAGTCATGATTAGTAAAATACTCCAAGCCGATGAGTCCTACAGACAGTGGGAGTGTCAACCTGACTCCTCTAAGGCTTGCTTGTGGGATCACGCCCTTAAGAAGGACCACCTTGTTTCATGGAGGTGGAAAGTGTATAGTTGATACGTGCGTGATACATGAGGGTGCTTACTTTAATAAGTAAGTTCACTGAGGTGCCCCGTGTGAGAACATTCCTAAATGGGAAAGGAAGTTTCTATTTCAGGAAATGGAAACTTCCAGATTAGGAAATATCTCACGAGTCATTGATGTAATTAATTGATCCTTAAGACTTGAGGTTCCTTGTCACTTTATGAGTTAACTCTGTAGTCTTAGGTATAAGCTTTAAAGGGTGTCGCCTTAGACAACTGATTCAAGGCTTATGCTAGGGCTGCACAAGTGATTCATGAAAGTGAATGAGAATCAAGAAAGGACCTACACTTGCATTTGCAAGGTGATCTCTTATTGTGTAAGTCATTCATATGCCATATGGAGTCCTTGGCCAAGGCAGTAGATCAAGACATCAAGAAAAGGGTTTCTTGGATTGAGATCAAATGGATATGAAATGCACTTAGCTTTAAGACCGGATTATTAGGGTTCTAATTATTCCCTTACCCTAGATCTTGGTTGAGAGATAGTAAGTAGGAGGATTGTATCTCACATGAATCAATGACTTAAAGGTTCTGTCGAATCCGAACATTCCAATTCAGCTAGGGGTTAAACACCTGTTGCTAGACTATGGTCGTTTAATCTGTGGACTGATTAATTAATTAGTGAATTAATTAATTAGGGTCACTGCTAATTGAATTGAGAACCTAGAGGGTCACACACAACAACTTGGTTACATGAGTTAAGGCTTAAAAATGATTAAACGAGTTAATCGAGCCTAAGGGGTTCCACACGTGGGAAATCACACGTGTGGCTCACGTGATTGGACACGTGTCATTACGACACGTGTGCCACACGTGATTATGTGATGTTAAATAATTAATGTGTTAATTATTTAATAGACTTTGGTTTAATTTTGAATTAAAAAGAAAGTCTAATTTTGGAGAAAATAATATAGTTAATTAATTATGAATTAATTGATTAGATAAAATAAGTTATTTATTTTATAATAAATAAAGTATAATTATCCAAAAATAGTTTGGATATTTTTAGCTCTCTTAAAAGTTGACTTGAATTAGAATTCAAAGTCAAAGTTGGAAAATACTTGATGATCAAGTAATAGGAGAGAGAGGAACCAAATCCTTGTCCAACAAGGATTTGGATCGGCACTCCCCTCTTATATATAGGGGAGCTCGAGCTCCCCTTTAGAGCTAATTGGCAATTCTTTTGGTTCATGTGTTGAACACCTTCCTTTCTCCAAGATTAAATTAAACCCTAGGTTAAGCCTAAACACTAACTAGAGAACTAGCATCCTTACTAGTTAGATTGTGATCAAGTTGGTGGACTTTCTCTAGAGACTTCAAGTTAGAAGTTTGAAGATTCGAGCTTTACCAAAGGAGAGGGGATCAAGCCGCGAGAAGAGCGTTCTTGGGTGGCTTGAAACGCTTCAAGAAAGAACAAAAGAAAAGTAAGTTTTCTATCTTTACGAATTTGGTTACACGATTGCGAGTTCAAGGTCCTTTTGTTGGGAAAATTTTTTAAATTCCGCTGCTTTCTGATTCGTGTTTTCCAACAAGTGGTATCAGAGCCACCTCGTTAATCGTGTTTCTGATTCGTCTCAATTATTCTGAATTTGGTAGAAATTCTTAGGCTTAGATGCGAATTAGGTATTCATGGGTTCTTTTAGAAAGCCTGAAATACGAAACTGTAATTTTTCCTGAATTTCTGAAACTGTTTTCTTAAATTGTGATTTTGAAAACCGTTTTGATTGAAATATGTTTAAATCGAATTTTTAATTTTGGATTGAATTGGTTTTGAGAAACCTGGACACGAAACGGAACACGAAAAGGACGAGCCTAGGCGTGCTAGCACGTCGCACGCCCAGGCCCGCCGCTGCCGCCCAGCTCCTCCCGCAACCGCGCGGGAGCCGTCCCTAGGCGCGCCCGCCCAGCCCGTCCCGCAACCGCGCGGGACGCCTGCCCAACCCGCCTAATCGCGGCGGGCGCTGCTGCGCGAAAGTGCCTCGCGCGGCTAGGCCCCTTTTCGGGCCCGTTTTCGTGTTTCGTGTTTTCGTGTTTTCGGTCCATAAAATCCCGATTTAATTTTATTTTAATTTTATCTTTTAAAATCAGTTTTGTTAAAATAAAATTATTTTCAAATTTTGATTAAATTGGGATTTTTGAGAAATTGAAGCGATTTGGATTTTGGGAAAATTATGAATTTTATTTTCTGAAAATAATGAAAGAATAAAACTATTAATTTTGGAAATTAATTGGAATTTTATTGGTTTATTGTTTTTTGGGTTTTATAGAAAAAGCTCTTGAACAAGAATTGCATCTAAGTCGTGTTTTAAGCTATTAGAGCTTAAAGCGAGAATTTTAATTTATTGGTTAAATTTAAATTCTTGCAAAAGCATGTTAGGTGATCATGGGTTTAGATCTATGTATGGTTTTAATTTATGCACATGGATGGTTTAAATTGGGGTTGGAGCCCTGTAGTTGCGTTTTTTAATTGAGGTTGGAGCCTCACTTATGTGCGTACTGTTATGTGATTTATTATGTGGCTTTCCATATTACTGTTTTTGAGGCCGGGGTATGCCCCGTGTAATTGTCTAAGGCCAATATGAAGATTGAGCCTTATTACTTTATGTCTTTTTCTTTTTATTGTAATTTGAGAGTAGAGATAGGTGGTGAGGTTTTATTTTCATTTTGGAGACAATGCACCCATGGAGTAAGATGGACCACATTCAAGTAACAAGGAGGCCATAAGTGAAGACCCCTCAAAATGTTAGGGAGGGGAATCTCAATTGTTAAATGTAATAGAGATAGGGCTCGTATTTTGTTACCGCTTTCCCTTATGTGATTTAAACTGTTTATGTGGCATGTATGTTAGAACTTGTGATTGTGGAGTGGCTCCCACATATCACGCATAAGATAGGTAGAACCCATGATCATTACATTTTAGTATCATGCTAGGACATGTTATCTGTTTATGTGCTTGTTTGATATGCATTTAAGTGTACTTGCATTAATCAAGACTAATAAAATTGGATAACATATATGTTGGTGAGGTCGAACCGGACAACTCTCCGGTTGATTCGAAAATTCCCATTAAATATTAAGCTAATTTCGAACAAATAGGTGTTTAATTCGAGATGCAAATTTTGAATTAAATTCCTAGCATTCCATCAATAGGTTTTAAGTTTAGTAAGTAAAGCTAGTTATTGTCCGCGAGTCGTGGGATAGCTAGTGGAGCTTATTAGTTCTTAGTTACCTAATTAATAATTTTAAATGATCAATATTTCGTGGTCAATTTTAGCAAGGGCGATGTCCGCGAGTCGTGGGTCGTTCGAAGTAAGTTTTGGTCATGATCTTATGATTGATGGGTCTAGCTTAACGCCTAAGTAAATATGTATGTCGCACGAGTCGTGGGTCCATATTGAAAGATAGGTGATGCAAAAACAATTACTAAGAGTTCTAAAGGTGTTAGAATTGGTAAGTTGTACCTACCTAGGGTTCTTACTTAGAATGTCCGCGAGTCGTGGGTTCGAGGTAAAATGCCTAGGATCTTAGTACCCATTGGGAAACGTGTTCCTCTTAGATCTTTGGGAATTCTAGATCTTTGAAAAACAGTGGGAGCTACATTAGATTAAAGACCTTATCTTTTGTATATCGCTATAATTCAGCATGCTCACTAGTTCTCTGTTTTACCATTTAGGTCGTAGATTCTGTGATTCTCTACGTGTTTTGAAATGGCAACCAAAAACCCTCTTGTATCGATCCTCGAGTCAAACAAGTTGACTGGTCCCAACTATTCTGATTGGCTGAGGAATCTAAAAATCATTTTAGATTCTGAGAAGAGAACTTATGTTCTCTTCGAAGGGGAGCCTAGTTCCGAAGGGGAGGCTCCCACTCGGGCCGAGCGGGATGCGATTCAGAAGTGGAAGGATGATAATCTCCATGCCCGTTGCCTTATGTTGGCTAACATGTCTCCGGACTTGCAAAGGCAACATGAGGCTATGGAATTTGCTTGGGAGATTTACGACCACTTAGAGCAACTTTACCGCCCTCATGAACGTGTTACAAGGTATAACACTTCAAAGGAATTGTTCCACTTGAGAATGAGGGAAGGTTCAAGTGTCCATGAATATGGACTCAAGTTTCTTGACCTTACTGAGAAACTTGCTTCCATGGACATGCCACTGAAAGATGAGCTTTCAGTGGATTTGTTGCTAGCTTCGCTCCCACCATCGTTCAACCCATTTGTCCTTAACTTCAACATGAATCATGCTGGTGCTACTGTAGCTGAGCTGATTAGTCAGCTTGTGACTGCTGAAAGCACGATCAAGAAGGACAATAAGGTTTTGATGGTGAATGCTCCATCTTCCTCTTCTGGGCCTTCTAAAGGTAAGGGCAAGAAAGCCCAAAAGAAGAAAAATAAACCCCTTAGGCCCACTGGTGGCATTTCGAAGGGGAAGGCCCAAAAGAAGAAGCATGATCAGAAAGAGGATGTTTGCTTCCATTGTGGCAAAGCGGGACATTGGAGGAGAAACTGCCCAGAGTACAAGGCTACTCTAAAGAAAGGTATCTTTCTCGTTGAAGTAAATCTTTCTATTAATTCTAGTTCTTGGGTACTTGATACCGGTTGTGGAACTCATATTTGTAATGATGTACAGATGCTAAGTGAAGTCCAACAACTCAAACAAGGAGAATGTGTCTTGAAGATCGGCGATGGCTCAAACGTTGAAGCTCGAGCTTTAGGCACAATTAGATTAGATTTAGGTAGTTTTGAGTTAGTATTAAATAAAGTCCTTTATGTACCGAGCATTATTCGTAATATAATTTCAGTCCCAATATTAGATTGTGAAGGTTATGAAACTTATATTAAGAATGGTAAATACTTTATCAAACGGAACAACTCTTCCGTTCATATCGGTACTCTAAGTAATGGACTTTACCTAACTCAAAATATCAATATTATGAATATACAACGAGAAACGAAGCGTAAGAGAGATGACAAAGTTTCAGCTCCCTTATGGCACGCTAGATTAGGACACATTTCCAAGAACAGAATTAGCAAGATAAACACTTTAGGATCATTCTCTGAAAATGATCTCAAAGAGTTAACTTCTTGCGAATCCTGTCTCAAAGGAAAAATGTCCAAAGTCCCTTTTAAAGGAACTGTGGAACGTGCCACTAAGGTTTTGGATTTGATCCATACTGATGTTTGTGGACCGCTTAGTGTAAGCACTAGAAACAATCATCAGTATTTCATAACCTTTACTGATGACTTTAGTCGGTATAGTTATGTATACTTAATGAAGTATAAATCTGAAGCTTTTGAGAAATTCTTAGAATTTCAAAAGGAGGTTGAGAACCAAACTGGTCACAAGATCAAAGCACTTCGATCTGATCGAGGAGGCGAATATCTTAGTGAAGAATTCCTTAATCATCTCAAAGATAATGGGATTATCTCTCAGTGGACTCCTCCGGGAACTCCTCAGCTTAATGGAGTTTCTGAGAGAAGGAATCGAACCCTACTTAATATGGTTCGTTCCATGATGAGTTTCACTGACATACCACCTTCTTTCTGGGGTTATGCCCCAGAAAGTGCAGCAAAGATTCTGAATCTAGTTCCCTCTAAGTCAGTCCCCAAGACGCCCTATGAAATGTGGCATGGTAAAATCCCTAGTTATTCTTACTTAAGAATTTAGGGTTGTCCTGCTTACGTGAAGAGGACAGTGGGAGATAAGTTAGAATCTCGTTCTAACTTATGCTACTTTGTAGGTTATCCTAAGGAATCCATAGGATACTATTTCTATGATCAATCTGAGCAAAAGGTGTTTGTTTCCAGAAATGCTACTTTTCTGGAGGAACCGTTCCTTAAAGAAAAGAAAGGCAAGATCATAGAATTAAAAGAAGTACAAAATGACCCCACACCACCCACTGAAGAAACGTCCCACTCTGATCAACTACAACCAATCACGAATTTCGATACAAACGAAAACCCTCCTCTAAGGCGTTCTGAACGCACTCCTAGACAGCCGGAGAGATGGTATGGATTCTTCCATGAAATCTCTCAAAAGGATAATGATCCTTTAACATATGAGGAGGCACTTTCAGATTCTGACTCTGAACAGTGGATAGAAGCCATGAAATTCGAAATGGACTCCATGAACTCCAACCAAGTTTGGACCTTGGTAGATTTGCCTGATGGGGTCAAACCATAGGTTGCAGATGGATCTTTAAGAGAAAGCTTGGAGTTGATGGAAGCATTGTAGCCTACAAAGCAAGACTGGTTGCAAAAGGATTCACTCAAAGACCCGGCGTGGACTTTGATGAAACCTTTTCACCAGTTGCAATGCAAAAGTCCATTCGAATCATGCTTGCCATTGCTGCATATTATGACTATGAGATATGGCAAATGGATGTGAAAACTGCCTTTCTCAATGGTGACATTGACAAAGACATTTATCTGGAGCAACCCATAGGTTTCACATTCAGTGGGAGTGAGCAAAAGGCTTGCAAACTCCAAAGATCAATCTATGGATTGAAACAGGCTTCTAGGAATTGGAACATTCGATTTGATGAATCAGTCAAAGAGTTTGGCTTCATGCAAACTTCGAATGAATCATGTGTGTATAGAAAGGAATTGGAGACCTTAGTGCAATTCTTAGTACTTTATGTTGATGACATCCTTCTTATTGGGAATTCGAAGGATGACATGAAAGTGACTAAGTTATGGTTATCGAACCAATTCGAGATGAAAGATCTTGGTGATGCGCCCTATATCCTTGGAATTAAAATCTATAGAGATAGATCTAGAAGGTTAATAGGACTATCACAGTCGATGTACATTGACAAAGTATTGAAGAGATTCAATATGGAGTCAGCAAAGGTTAAGAACCTTCCTATGAGTGTAGGAACATGTCTTTCAAAGAAGATGTGTCCTAAGACTAACCTTGAGAAGGAAAGAATGACTCATACACCTTATGCGTCAGCAATAGGTAGCATAATGTATGCAATGTTATGTACTCGACCGGATGTGGCTTATGCACTTAGTGTGACAAGTCGTTTCCAAACTGACCCTGGAGATGGTCACTGGGCTGCCGTGAAGAATATTCTTAAGTACTTGAAAAGTACTAAAGATTTATTCTTAGTTTACGGAGGTCAGAAAGATCTTACTATCGAAGGATACTGCGATGCAAGCTTTGGTTTTGCGTGAGTTGCTTGGAAGTATTGGAGACTTCCTTGCTTTATTTTCGGTAAAGAGACGGGGATTCTCTTATTTTTGTTTGAGAGACGGGGTACTCTCTTTGTTTGCGAGAGACGGGGTTCTCTCATTGTTGTTGGAGAGACGGGGTTCTCTCATTGCTGCTCGAGAGAGGGGGCTCTCTCCTTGTTGTTTGTGAGAGACGGGGAATCTCTCATTGTTTGTTTTCAAGCGTGTTTTGAATCCGAGGACGGATTCTTTTTAAGGGGGAGAGATTGTAACGCCCCAGTTTTTCAGTCTATAATAATGTGACGTATTTGTTTATAAATTGCACGACTTAATTAGTTAATTATATGACTTATTGTTTATAAATGTTTATACTTGATTCAAACCATAAACTATTTCTATTTTAATTTAATTCATTTTATTTTACTTTGATATTTGGATGTGTTATAGGCATGCTTTTATGTAATGCCGTTTGTGTGTGTTTATATGTCGTTTATGAATTGCATCACTTATTTTCTATAGCATAAGACTTCTTCTTGTTGTCAAACCTTGAATATATGCTATGTTATGTAATATGAAGTATGTGGTAACATTATGGAAGAGCTTGAACATGTTCTATGCTTCTCTTTGAGTTCTTGAAATAAAGTGATTGGAGATATGAAATTGAATGAATGAATGAATGTGTGAATAACTTGGATATATGATTTGAATGCCTTCATCTCATGCTTGAGCATTGCCGTGCGTCATATATGGTTCATTTAGAGTCTTGAGTCTCACGAACACGTCTTGTGGTCTTTTGTACAGTTTGTCTCCAGGGTGGAGAGCTTTTTGATCGTCAGGCACTTGGTGCTCGATCCTTGTTTCTTCACGGTTAAGGTGAGGGTGTTTTCGTTGTAGCTACGTATTAAACCCTACAACCCTTATGTGAAAAGCTTTGGCCAAAACCTTATGATTATATGTATATAGTTTTCAAATGAAGTTATCGAGTAAATCCTTCTAAATTTATGTGTATGAGCGTATATAAACTTACAAATGGTTTTGTAATGAGGCTATGCTCCAAACCGTGTGTCATCATGCTAGCTACGGAATAGGATGACACGGAGAGGTACGTATATAGCATATGCCGAATTACACGGTAAGGTATGATTTCTTATAGTATGTATTGATCGAGTAAACCCTTTTCAAAAGATTTATGAATTATGATATGTATTTATGAATTATGATATGTTTTGGCGAGTCACATTTCTGATTTATGACTTCTGATTTAACGGGCCCCGGGACTTAGTATATGTGGCTAACCGAGGAAGCAAGGGCTGACGGGGATCCCATATACTAGTCCCAACCAAACTACGGTGATACCGGCCCTCGCTAGGACGTTTAGCGGGGAATGGGAGCTGAGTGCCTTTGGGGGAGTCATGAAACCCCATTGGCCATTGTCTGAGGGGGTCGGGTCTTGCTAACCCGTCCACCACCCGGAGGAAGAAGGTTGGTTAGGATTTATGCCTCTTCTTATGTATATGTTTTGATAGAACTATGCACCGTGCGGGAAGGCCGGGACACGGATTGCCCAAACGCATATATTTATGATATGATTTATGGTCCGCATGTATTATGATATATTGCATGATCGCCTAATCAATATATTATTGATATTTATGTACACGGTCGGAGTTTGGATGGAGATTGTGCACGCTCACTCGCCGAGCCTTATATTTATGTATGATTTATGAATGGAATGAATTTAATATGAATTAGTCGTAAAAGTCGAGCATTGTTTATCTATTTTCTTGCCCCTTTCGGGAACTAAATTCAAATAAAAACCTTGCTCGGGATTTATGACTTGCATGTGCATGTTTTATATATATGTATTGCTCCTGCTCACTCAGTCTTCTAGAGACTGACCCTCTCCCTCCCCATTCTTTTAGTGTGCAGATTGTCCTTTGGAGTTTCGGGCTAGGCGGAGGTGTTTGGAGTCTTTGAGTGGTCAAGTTAGTTTAGGAGAGTCCCTGCACTCATTTATGTATTGGATTTATGTATGATTCGTTCTATTATATCATGAACTGGAATATTCATGTAATTGTTATTGAATTGTTGTTACTGAGTTTTGCTATTGTTTTAAAAAAAAAAGGGCTGAAGAGCCCAAATTCTGCTTATGGTTGGTATACTTGGATTTTGGCTTTGCTATGCATCGTATTTGGTTGTACGGTTTTCACTGCAGGGTCTAGCTCCGCCTGGCTTAGAGGGGTTTTTATGTTTGTCTCCCGTTCGCTAGGGTTTGATACGGGTGCGGATTTACTATTTCGTTACTCGTGTTGAGCCTTAGTGCGGGGGATGTGGTGCCTCACGTGCGGGGTGCTACATCCTTAAGTGGTATCAGAGCCCGGTTGCAAAACCGGTGTTCTTGAGTCGTGTGTGAGTCAGTCTAGGTCGTACGGCTTAGGGACTATATGACAATGTGTGCATTGCATTGATCTTGAACTTGACTTTGGCTTTCCTTTTTGAATTTTGTGGGACTATCTGTTGCATTTACATAAGGATCCTTGCATTAATTGTTGAAAATGTGTCATGAGCATGCACTAATCGCATGCATTTACTTTTGAAGTAAGCTATGACTTATAGGTTATGGAGATGATATCAAACCACGGCCAAGTTCTAGAACAAAGAAGGTCGATTGCAAACTTTTCTGAGACATGGAAGATGGGCAGGATACTCTGGGAAGAATGTAGAGAATTAGAGATGTGAGACTTCTCAAATGAAGCTAGAGTCAAGGATGAGGATTCGGAATAGGAGTTGATCATTGGATTGTTAGGACTCAAAGGACTAATTTATGAGAATCTGCTATTCGGAGTGTTTTAATTGGATTCAGCAAGATCTTTCAACCTAAAGGATGAAGTGAACGATCCTTGAAGATATTTTGATCCCGGATTGGATTATTGAAGAGGTCTCAATAATTAGGAGAGACTAAGATAAAATGGGTCCGGTAGGAGCTATGTATCTGGGGTCGACAAGAAGGATCTCTGATTAAGCCTACTGAATTGAAATCAAGTCTGTCGAAGTCAAGACCGGGAAGAGTTGGACTTGGGTGCTCTGGATGCCGATCGTGATGGGAAACTCATAAACAATCGTCACGGGAATCTTGATCAAGGTGTGGATTGGGAGATGAGTTCGTTTTTCTAAAACCAAGTTGAATTGCCATGTTGTGAAGTAAAATGGAAGATATGAAGCAACAAATGGAAATGGTAAAGAAAGGCAATCACTCCTTGCAAGGATATCATGCGCTCAAATGTAAGCAATTGGAGGTGAATTGAATTCACAAAGGATAGGCACGGGATTTTGATTAAGGTGACGATTAGAAGTAAAGGTCGAATTGCGAGGAGAAGGGTGGATGCTAACTCAGTGGACGTGAAAGAATTAGGGATCAAGAAATTGCAATCTCGGACAGTGGAGGATACAAGTTGATTTACAAAGATGCATGGGAGTCTCGAAGACCGTGGGAAAGACAAGGAATAATTGCCAGGTCAAGTGACCTTGGGATCGGAAGAACGAGGAAAGCTACCGAGCTAATAACTTCCCACATCGGTGACAGGTTCCAAAGCATTCATAGCACGTGCATCATATTC
The DNA here is from genome assembly GCA_037501455.1 of Lantana camara. NCBI lineage: Eukaryota > Viridiplantae > Streptophyta > Magnoliopsida > Lamiales > Verbenaceae > Lantana > Lantana camara. The sequence continues at coordinate 42,931,081 of CM074865.1, forward strand.
TACATTAATTATTTATTCTTTTAACCTTATTTTATCCGTATAGTTCTAAATGGGTTTCGTTGCGCTAATGTGTGGTATAATTGCTTGATGTAAACGTGACACATGCATTGCCATCTTTACCCGACATGCATTCTAGTGTTTACTTGATAGGAAGATCTGGCACCTCAATTGTCAAGTATATCCTCGCTCGAACCATATCTGAGTTAAGGGAAAGGAAATAATGGTGTGGCACATGACGAGAAAGACGACTGGGAAATAAAGAACTTTAGGTAAGGGATAGGTTAGTGGAAAGGACCTCCGAAGGAAAGTCAGATTAGATTCATCTTTGGGGTGCTCGGATCGAATAAGAATAGGGAAGAAAGATTGAGGGAGTTCGATATGAAAGAGCAAAATTTTTTTTAAGGGGGAGAGCACGACCGAGAGATAAAATGGAGAATGGAAGTAGTGCTCGAATAAATATGTCAATAGCAACAACGGGGATGCAGATTAAGGAGAATCCGGAAATCCTAATGGTGGCCATTGGAAATGAATAAGAGGACGGTAATGGTTAAGTTGTTAAGAGAGAAGTGACGATGCCAAATTCGGGGAAAGAATTTTCGAGATATAAAGAAGAAAGTTTACTGGACGACTCTATGCCTGGAATTCCGAATTGGGAGTGATGAAATTATATGGGAGTTTCTGTGACCTCCTAAGATGGAATTAACTAAAGGAAAATTTGATCAATCTATTATATGAGGGGATGTGGTCGATCAAGATTTATTCAGTAAAAGTATTAAGGGATCCGAGACAACATTATTAAGTTATCGGTTCTATCAAAGGTGATCCGGAAGGAAATCCGGAAGAAACCAAACCGGAGGAGATGATCATTGGAGGATTTACATCGAACTTCAAGAGTCATCAAGGACACTCTATCTTCGATTCAAGAAATGTGGAGCTAGATGCCAAATATAACCTTAAGGGGTCAAAGGGTATGAATAGATAACATGAACGGGAAATGGGAAAGGATTCGCGTTCAGGTAGATCCTATTGACAAATACCTCAAGGTAGGGATTGAATCGCCAAGGTGGTCAGGGGTAGTTATTCTCGAGGGGATTTTAAACTTCGATATGAGTAAGATAGTAGCTATGGACCTAACTTCGAGACGGGTAGTCTAAGGGCATTCGGGAAGTCACATTCGGTTAATTAAAAAGAGTTGGTTGGGCGAATCAGGATTGGGGGAAATGGTGAAAACTGGAAGCGGTACAAGTCAAAAAGGGGTCTAAGAGTAGGGTCCTTAAAAAGGATTCATCAATAGCTTCACCGAGGAACCTTGAAGAGGTTCAAGACAAGCTGACCACTGAGCTATCTTCAGGATAGATCCTACACTGGACAACGACAACTCTCAATTCTAAACTTTGAAACTTCGGTGAACGGTACTTATAGCATTCATGATACATGCATCCATGCAAATTTAACTTATATAATTTTTATGTTAGATGCTTTAATCTTGTATTGTGTTAAATTACTTGGAATAATTGGATATTAATGTGGGCGACATTTATTACTTGCTCTGGGTGCCTTACGTGATTTTAAATTTGGTTTTGCGTGAGTTGCTTGGAAGTATTGGAGACTTCCTTGCTTTATTTTCGGTAAAGAGACGGGGATTCTCTTATTTTTGTTTGAGAGACGGGGTACTCTCTTTGTTTGCGAGAGACGGGGTTCTCTCATTGTTGTTGGAGAGACGGGGTTCTCTCATTGCTGCTCGAGAGAGGGGGCTCTCTCCTTGTTGTTTGTGAGAGACGGGGAATCTCTCATTGTTTGTTTTCAAGCGTGTTTTGAATCCGAGGACGGATTCTTTTTAAGGGGGAGAGATTGTAACGCCCCAGTTTTTCAGTCTATAATAATGTGACGTATTTGTTTATAAATTGCACGACTTAATTAGTTAATTATATGACTTATTGTTTATAAATGTTTATACTTGATTCAAACCATAAACTATTTCTATTTTAATTTAATTCATTTTATTTTACTTTGATATTTGGATGTGTTATAGGCATGCTTTTATGTAATGCCGTTTGTGTGTGTTTATATGTCGTTTATGAATTGCATCACTTATTTTCTATAGCATAAGACTTCTTCTTGTTGTCAAACCTTGAATATATGCTATGTTATGTAATATGAAGTATGTGGTAACATTATGGAAGAGCTTGAACATGTTCTATGCTTCTCTTTGAGTTCTTGAAATAAAGTGATTGGAGATATGAAATTGAATGAATGAATGAATGTGTGAATAACTTGGATATATGATTTGAATGCCTTCATCTCATGCTTGAGCATTGCCGTGCGTCATATATGGTTCATTTAGAGTCTTGAGTCTCACGAACACGTCTTGTGGTCTTTTGTACAGTTTGTCTCCAGGGTGGAGAGCTTTTTGATCGTCAGGCACTTGGTGCTCGATCCTTGTTTCTTCACGGTTAAGGTGAGGGTGTTTTCGTTGTAGCTACGTATTAAACCCTACAACCCTTATGTGAAAAGCTTTGGCCAAAACCTTATGATTATATGTATATAGTTTTCAAATGAAGTTATCGAGTAAATCCTTCTAAATTTATGTGTATGAGCGTATATAAACTTACAAATGGTTTTGTAATGAGGCTATGCTCCAAACCGTGTGTCTTCATGCTAGCTACGGAATAGGATGACACGGAGAGGTACGTATATAGCATATGCCGAATTACACGGTAAGGTATGATTTCTTATAGTATGTATTGATCGAGTAAACCCTTTTCAAAAGATTTATGAATTATGATATGTATTTATGAATTATGATATGTTTTGGCGAGTCACATTTCTGATTTATGACTTCTGATTTAACGGGCCCCGGGACTTAGTATATGTGGCTAACCGAGGAAGCAAGGGCTGACGGGGATCCCATATACTAGTCCCAACCAAACTACGGTGATACCGGCCCTCGCTAGGAGGTTTAGCGGGGAATGGGAGCTGAGTGCCTTTGGGGGAGTCATGAAACCCCATTGGCCATTGTCTGAGGGGGTCGGGTCTTGCTAACCCGTCCACCACCCGGAGGAAGAAGGTTGGTTAGGATTTATGCCTCTTCTTATGTATATGTTTTGATAGAACTATGCACCGTGCGGGAAGGCCGGGACACGGATTGCCCAAACGCATATATTTATGATATGATTTATGGTCCGCATGTATTATGATATATTGCATGATCGCCTAATCAATATATTATTGATATTTATGTACACGGTCGGAGTTTGGATGGAGGTTGTGCACGCTCACTCGCCGAGCCTTATATTTATGTATGATTTATGAATGGAATGAATGTAATATGAATTAGTCGTAAAAGTCGAGCATTGTTTATCTATTTTCTTGCCCCTTTCGGGAACTAAATTCAAATAAAAACCTTGCTCGGGATTTATGACTTGCATGTGCATGTTTTATATATATGTATTGCTCCTGCTCACTCAGTCTTCTAGAGACTGACCCTCTCCCTCCCCATTCTTTTAGTGTGCAGATTGTCCTTTGGAGTTTCGGGCTAGGCGGAGGTGTTTGGAGTCTTTGAGTGGTCAAGTTAGTTTAGGAGAGTCCCTGCACTCATTTATGTATTGGATTTATGTATGATTCGTTCTATTATATCATGAACTGGAATATTCATGTAATTGTTATTGAATTGTTGTTACTGAGTTTTGCTATTGTTTTAAAAAAAAAAGGGCTGAAGAGCCCAAATTCTGCTTATGGTTGGTATACTTGGATTTTGGCTTTGCTATGCATCGTATTTGGTTGTACGGTTTTCACTGCAGGGTCTGGCTCCGCCTGGCTTAGAGGGGTTTTTATGTTTGTCTCCCGTTCGCTAGGGTTTGATACGGGTGCGGATTTACTATTTCGTTACTCGTGTTGAGCCTTAGTGCGGGGGATGTGGTGCCTCACGTGCGGGGTGCTACAGGGGCGGTTGCTCAAGCAAGAGAACCAAGATCTCACCAACGGACCAACCACATTATGAGGAAGTATCACCTAATCCGTGATATTATCAAAAGAGGAGATGTGCAAATCGAGAGGGTCACATCAGCAGAGAACGTGCCAGATCCACTTACTAAACCCCTTAGTCGAGAAGCTTTCCAAGGTCATCTTCAGAAGATGGGACTTAGAATAGCTTTAGAATAGCTTTGACGGGCAAGTGGGAGATTGTTAGGAACAGTGCCCTAGAAAGCAGATTGTATATCCGCTTTGTGCTTTTCCTTATTGTAATCACAGACAATCTTTGAATGAAATAACGAATTAAGGCAACACTTCTTTATATGCTCTTGTTTGGTATGCGTTTACTTTAGCTGTGCATGTATGAGAACTCCCCTAATCCTGATGACTTTAGGACTCTACCATTTAGGTGAAATGGTTCATGAAACGAGCCCTATATCACATAAGTCATGATTAGTAAAATACTCCAAGTCGATGAGTCCTACAGACAGTGGGAGTGTCAACCTGACTCCTCTAAGGCTTGCTTGTGGGATCACGCCCTTAAGAAGGACCACCTTGTTTCATGGAGGTGGAAAGTGTATAGTTGATACGTGCGTGATACATGAGGGTGCTTACTTTAATAAGTAAGTTCACTGAGGTGCCCCGTGTGAGAACATTCCTAAATGGGAAAGGAAGTTTCTATTTCAGGAAATGGAAACTTCCAGATTAGGAAATATCTCACGAGTCATTGATGTGATTAATTGATCCTTAAGACTTGAGGTTCCTTGTCACTTTATGAGTTAACTCTGTAGTCTTAGGTATAAGCTTTAAAGGGTGTCGCCTTAGACAACTGATTCAAGGCTTATGCTGGGGCTGCACAAGTGATTCATGAAAGTGAATGAGAATCAAAAAAGGACCTATACTTGCATTTGCAAGGTGATCTCTTATTGTGTAAGTCATTCATATGCCATATGGAGTCCTTGGCCAAGGCAGTAGATCAAGACATCAAGAAAAGGGTTTCTTGGATTGAGATCAAATGGATATGAAATGCACTTAGCTTTAAGACCGGATTATTAGGGTTCTAATTATTCCCTTACCCTAGATCTTGGTTGAGAGATAGTAAGTAGGAGGATTGTATCTCACATGAATCAATGACTTAAAGGTTCTGTCGAATCCGAACATTCCAATTCAGCTAGGGGTTAAACACCTGTTGCTAGACTATGGTCATTTAATCTGTGGACTGATTAATTAATTAGGGTCACTGCTAATTGAATTGAGAACCTAGAGGGTCACACACAACAACTTGGTTACATGAGTTAAGGGTTAAAAATGATTAAACGAGTTAATCGAGCCTAAGGGGTTCCACACGTGTGAAATCACACATGTGGCTCACGTGATTGGACACGTGTCATTACGACACGTGTGCCACACGTGATTATGTGATGTTAAATAATTAATGTGTTAATTATTTAATAGACTTTGGTTTAATTTTGAATTAAAAAGAAAGTCTAATTTTGGAGAAAATAATCTAGTTAATTAATTATGAATTAATTAATTAGATAAAATAAGTTATTTATTTTATAATAAATAAAGTATAATTATCCAAAAATAGTTTGGATATTTTTAGCTCTCTTAAAAGTTGACTTGAATTAGAATTCAAAGTCAAAGTTGGAAAATACTTGATGATCAAGTAATAGGAGAGAGAGGAACCAAATCCTTGTCCAACAAGGATTTGGATCGGCACTCCCGTCTTATATATAGGGGAGCTCGAGCTCCCCTTTAGAGCTAATTGGCAATTCTTTTGGTTCATGTGTTGAACACCTTCCTTTCTCCAAGATTAAATTAAACCCTAGGTTAAGCCTAAACACTAACTAGAGAACTAGCATCCTTACTAGTTAGATTGTGATCAAGTTGGTGGACTTTCTCTAGAGACTTCAAGTTAGAAGTTTAAAGATTCGAGCTTTACCAAAGGAGAGGGGATCAAGCCGCGAGAAGAGCGTTCTTGGGTGGCTTGAAACGCTTCAAGAAAGAACAAAAGAAAAGTAAGTTTTCTATCTTTACGAATTTGGTTACACGATTGCGAGTTGAAGGTCCTTTTGTTGGGAAAATTTTTTAAATTCCGCTGCTTTCTGATTCGTGTTTTCCAACAATGAGAATGTGAATGCACAAATAATACTTCAAATAATCACATATATATGGGAGCCAAGGGAGAGAAAGAAATGCAAGAGGAGGTGTTTTAGCCAAGTTTGGCAAAAGTTGACAATTTTTTAAAATGCGCAAGTTGTGGAAAATTGGGAATATCTTGAGTTATAGAAGTTAAAATCGAGTTTTCTTTGTTGGATATGAAAGTAGACAATAGATCTTTCCAAGCATATAAGTCTGGAAATCTAGTTCAAGGTGAGGTTAAAATGGCGTAGGTCCGAAGTTGGGTTAACTCACAAAACGGTGACCCCAAAAAGAATTGATCATATCTCACAATATAGGAATTATATTGAGGTGATTCTAATAGGAGACTGTTAAAGACTTCAAGAGGTTTCCAACGGTTCAAAAAGCAAGTTATTTGGAGTTCGTTTGGAGGGTAAACGAGTGTTTGCAAAATGAACTGAAAGCAGAAACGGGCGTTTGGAAACCGTCTGTCAATGCAGTAGCATCTCACACGGGCGTTTGGAAAATGAACTAAGGGGCCAAACGGGCGTTTGGCATGTCGCTGGGCGAAAAAACTGGGGGAAAACAGGGTATAGCTCGGAAAATGGCTCCCAAATGCATCCAACACCAAACAACAACAACAAAACACCCCAAAACTAACCTATAACACCAATATACATCTCATACTTCATCAACAACTCATAAAACACAAGTTTGGGCAATTAAATTCATCCAAGCAATCATATAAACCCTCCAAGTTTTCATGAGATCAAATAACCAAGAGTTCAAAATATTCATGCACTAAATTCAAAATACATACCCACATGATCTCATATTCATGCTCAAAGGTCAAGAAAATCAACTAAATCATCCAACCCTATCTATTCATCTCATATAACAATTATGAATCAACAAACCTGGCAATAGAAGAGAAGAAATGGTGAGATGATAATGATTAAGATGATGCTCTTGATGATGCTTATGATTCTTGATAAAAGATCGTTCCTATCTTCCTCTTCTTGCTTGATAATCAAAGTGTGTGTAAATGGTGTTGTAGAGATTTTGTGTGTGTTTGTGTGTGTTCTTGCATATAAGATATAACGTATATAGTACGTAATGTAATATAATTATAGATATATAATATATATGTATAAAGGTAATAAAGTAGAGATATTATGTATATAATATGTATATAATTCTCTTAGTGCTTATATATATATAATGCATGTATGCATATATATATTACATATGAAATTGTATATTTCATTAATATTGCATGAAGTGAATGAAAATGTTATTCTTAAGAAATTAGTTTAAGTATATATATATCTATAAGTGTATATATATAAAATATGTTATGAAATGAATGTATGAATTATGCATTTGTTGAATATGAAATGAAATGGAATGGAAATACAATTAAAATAAACAATTAGGCAATTAATCCACATAATTCAAATAAACACATAATTCTTAAAGCATGCTTACTATTCTAACACCCAACTCACACGTGTCACATGCAATCCTCGGAATTACGGATATTAAAAATCCGTAATTCATAATCATATCGTGAATCCCGAGTAAAGTGTTAGAAAAATCTCAAATGGGTAGTATAAGAAAGGCAATGCTCAGAATTACGGATATCAAATTATTACTTGAAGAAACACAATTTACGTGGTCCGGCGAGTGGGCAATTCTCCAACCTTACTCCCATAGTGCGTGATTTAAAACATAACATAGGCGTTCATACATAAATAGCCATATCATAATCATAATCATATTCATAATCATATCGTGAGAAAACATAATTTTCCATCCTTCTTCCTCCAGGGTGATGGAAGGGTTTGCAAGGCCCTAACCATCTCATGAGAGATTATCGAGACGGGGGATCATAACTCCTACCCGCTCCTTCGATGGGTTAACCACCGGCTCAAGAGTATCCCACCTCCCACACTACACGGTCGCGTGAGATACTCTCAAAGGGTACTATATGCAATGGCTTATCCGACGACCCGATGTCGTACCGGTCTCCATTTACACATTTTCCCGGGCCCAATAACATGTGTGTGATTCTCACCAAAACATTTTCATGAAAACCTTTGAAAATCATTTGAACAAAATCATTTTCGGAAGTATACCTATATTAATACATTTTGTCTTAAAAGATCACACAAGGTATTAAGGTTCAAAAATAAACAAAGTAAAACCTCACCTTGATAAAAGAGAAAGGATACGAGAAGCCTACGGACCCTGCTCCTCGACTGGATCAAACTCTATGCAAGAAAGACGAGTGTACATAAGACTTTATACGAATGAACCAATTAATAGACGAACGGCATGCTTACGATATGGAATGATGATAATTATAAGTCATGAGAATGTTCAGGCACAAATAATACTTCAAATAATCACATATGGGAGCCAAGGGAGTGAAAGAAATGCAAGAGGAGGTGTTTTGGCGAAGTTTGGCAAAAGTTGACAATTTTTGGAAATACGCAAGCTGTGGAAAATTGGGAATATCTTGAGTTATAGAAGTTGAAATAGAGTTTTGTTTGTTAGATATGAAATTAGACAAATAGAGCTTTCAAAGCATATAAGGCTCGAATTCTAGTTCAAAGTGAGGTGAAAATGGCGTAGTTCCGAACTTGGGTTAACGCAGATTTCTGGAAAAATGGCGACACCAAAAAGAATTGATCATATCTCACAATATAGGAATGATATTGAGGTGATTCCAATTGGAGGTTGTTATAGACTACATGAGGTTTCCAACGGTTAAAAAATTAAGTCATTTGGAGTTCTTTTGTAGGGTAAACGGGCGTTTGAAAAATGAACTGAAAGCAGAAATGGGCGTTTGGAAACCGTCTGTCAATGCAGTAGCATCTCACACTGGCGTTTGGAAAATGAACTAAGGGGCCAAACGGGGGTTTGGCGTGTCTCTGGGCGAAAAAACAGGGGAAAAACAGGGTATGGCTCGGGAAATGGCTCCCAAATGCATCCAACACCAAACAACAACAATAAAACACCCCAAAACTAACCTATAACACCAATATACATCTCATACTTCATCAACAACTCATAAAACACAAGTTTGGGCAATTAAATTCATCCAAGCAATCATATAAACCCTCCAAGTTGTCGTGAGATCAAATAACCAAGAGTTTAAAATATTCATGCACTAAATTCAAAATACATACCCACATGGTCTCATATTCATGCTCAAAGGTCAAGAAAATCAACTAAATCATCCAACCCTATCTATTCATCTCATATAACAATTATGAATCAACAAACCTTGTAATAGAAGAGAAGAAATGGTAAGATGATAATGATGAAGATGATGCTCTTGATGATGCTTATGATTCTTAATAAAAGATCCTTCCTATGTTCCTCTTCTTGCTTGATGATCAAAGTGTGTGTAAATGGTGTTGTAGAGATATTGTGTGTGTTTGTATATGTTCTTGCATATAAGATATAATGTATATAGTATGTAATGTAATATAATTATAGATATATAATATATATGTATAAAGGTAATAAAGTAGAGATATTATGTATATAATTCTCTTAGTTCTTATATATATATATACATGTATGCATATATATATTACATATGAAATTATATATTTCTTGAATATTGCATGAAGTGAATGAAAATGTTATTCTTAAGAAATCAGTTTAAGTATATATATATAAAATATGTTATGAAATGAATATATGAATTATGCATATGTTGAATATGAAATGAAATGGAATGGATATACAATTAAAATAAACAATTAGGCAATTAATCCACATAATTCAAATAAACACATAATTCTTAAAGCATGCTTACTATTCTAACACTCAACTCACACGTGTCGCATGCATACCTGAATCGAAGATACGGGGCGTTACAATCCTCCCCCCTTAAAAGAATCTGGTCGCCAGATTCACTGGACCTGAAACAACTCCGGATACAAACCCTTCATCTTGTCCTCGGTTTCCCAAGTAGCTTCATCGGTTTTATCACTTCGCCATAACACCTTTACCCAAGGAATTTGTCGGTTCCTTAATAGTTGAAACTTGCGATCCAAAATCTTTACCGGTTTCTGAACGAAGGTCAAATCCGGTTGTAGATCCACCTCTTCAATCTCATCAACGGGAAGAATTTCAGACTCATCGGGAAAATACTTCCTTAACTGCGACACATGGAAGACATTATGAATTCCCGTTAAGCTCAGTGGTAGGTCCAACCGATAAGCTACTTCTCCAACTTTTTCAAGAATCTCAAATGGACCTAAAAATCGAGGGTTAAGCTTCCCTCCTCTACCAATCCGAGTAAAACCCTTTCGAGGAGACGCCTTCAAGAACACTCGGTCTCCCACCTCAAATTCCAAGTCTCTTCTCCTATTATCCGCATAGCTTTCCTGTCGATCCTGAGCCACTTTCATCCGTTGTTGGACCATTTGAACCTTCTCAATCATATCTCTTACAGCTTTATAGGGTTTTTCCACTTTCTCACCCTTCTTCTTCTTAACACCCTCTTGCTTTGTCCATTTCCACTCCTCAAGATTGAAGAACAATGGGGATCGACACTTTCGTCCGTAAAGTAACTCATAGGGTGCCATGCCTATGGAAGCTTGAAAGCTATTGTTCTAGGAGAACTCGATCAACGGTAACTGCTTATCCCAAGAGGTTTGATAATCCAACACACAAACCCTTAGAAGACTTCAAGGTACCGAATCAACCTCTCGGACTGACCGTCTGTCTGTGGAAGAAAAGCAGTGCTGAACTTAAGTCTCATATATTCCTTGTAACTCTTACCACAACCTCGAAGTGAACCTAGGATCTCTATCCGACACAATACTAACCGGAATCCCATGAAGACGAACAATCTCCTTCTTATAAAGCTTGACTAGCTTATTGATCTTATCGAACATCCGAACCGGCAAGAAGTGAGCTGACTTAGTCAAACGGTCGACAATTACCCAAATTCCGTGTAACCGCCCTTAACTCTTGGTAACCCCGAAACAAAATCCATAGTTACTTGTTCCCATTTTCATTCCGGGATTGGTAACGATTGAAGAAGACCTCGGGGTGTTTGATGTTCGGCTTTCACCTTTTGACAAGTCAAACAATGTTTCACGAACTCGGCAACATCCTTCTTTAATCCATTCCACCAGTAATATTCCTATAAGTCTTTATACATCTTATTACCTCCCGGGTGGACAAAATAAGCCGATCTGTGAGCTTCTTCAAGAAATAACCGTCTCAATTCCTCAGGAACAACCATTCTGTTCTTAAACCGAAACAAGCCCGTTTCATCATACCCAAACGGACATTCTGGATCATCCCTTGCCTTGGCTCAAGTTTTTGAATTCCCGGATCCCTTGTTTGAGCCTCGAATAACCGGTGCTTCAACTCCGGTTGTATGGTGATATTAGTCACCCGAGCCTTCAGCACAATTGGCTCATCCTTACTTCCTTCATCCACTTTCAAACTCGACATAATAGTCTTCCTACTAAGTGCATCGGTAACGACATTAGCCTTACCGGGATGATATTTGATCTTGCAATCAAAGTCCTCAAGAGTCTCCATCCATCTTCATTGTCTCATATTCAAATCCTTTTGGGTGAACAAGTATTGAAGACTCTTGTGATCCGTAAAAATCTCGAAAGGAATTCCAAATAAGTAATGTCTCCACTTTCCAAGAGCAATACCACGGCAACAAGTTCCAAATCATGTGTGGGATAGTTCCTCTCATGATCCTTTTGACTTTGTAGAGGCATATGCAATAACTTTCCCGTTTTGCATCAAAACACAACCCAATCCTTCCTTAGAAGCATCCGTATACACCGCGTAACCCTCGGAGCCTTCGGGAAGTGTCAAGACCGGGGCTGCAGTCAACTTCTCCTTGAAGAGATTGAAGCTTTTATCGTACGCCTCATCCCACACGAATTTTACCTCCTTCTTGGTCAATCGGGTTAAAGGAGCGGCGATTTTCGAGAAGTCTTTCACGAATCTTCTATAATATCCCGCTCAACCCAAGAAACTTCGAACTTCAGAGGCGTTCTCCGGTCTCTCCAAGTTAGAGACGGTCTCAATCTTGGAGGGATCCACTTCAACTCCTTTTGTCGAAATCACATGACCCAGAAATGAAACCTTATCAATCCAGAATTCAGACTTACTGAATTTCGCGAACAACTGATTATCCTTGAGGGTCTGTAGAACCAACTTAAGGTGCCTCGCATGATCCTCGGCAGACTTCGAATACACCAGAATATCATCTATAAATATCACCACGAACTTATCCAAGAACTGCCTGAATATTCTGTGCATCATATCCATGAAAGCTGCGGGGGAATTAATTAATCCGAACGGCATTACAACAAAGTCATAATGCCCGTACCGAGTGTTAAACCCTGTCTTTGAGATATCCTCTTCCCGAATTCTTAATTAATAATACCCTTGGCGAAGATCAAGCTTGGAATAAACCATAGAAACTTGAATTATATCGAATAACTCTTCAATCCGTGGAAGGGGGTACTTGTTCTTAACCGTCATCCGATTCAATTTACTATAATCTATGCACATCCTGAAGGTTCCGTTTTTCTTCTTTACAAACAGAACCGGTGCACCCCAAGGTGATGGACTCGGATGAATGTACCCACTTGACATAAATTGCTCGAGTTGCTTCTTCAACTCCTTTAACTCGGTAGGAGCCATCCTATAAGGAGTCTTAGAAAACGGCTTAGCATCCGGGTACAAGTCAATTACAAATTCTATTTCTCGTTCCGGAGCTAAAGACCCCAAACTCTCTGGGAAGACCTCGAGAAAGTCCTTTACAACTTCCGTTTCCTAAAGCTTAGCTTGGTCTTTAGGCTTGTTAAGAATATAGGCCAAGAAACCCGAAGCAACATCTTGAATCATCTTAGAAGCCTCACTGAAGGACAATAAAGGTGGAGTCTTCGAACCCAAACCCACAACAACATCCGAACCCAACTGGACCCTCTTAGCTCGACAATCTATCTTAGCATCATGCTCAAAAAGCTAATCCATACCCAAAATAGCACCATACCGACTGATAGGCATCTCAATGAAGTCTGTTAGATAGTCACGACCCTCAATTCTCACCGGAACTCGCCGAACACTCGATCCGAAATAAGGCTCCCCCCCAACGGGGAACTAATCACATAACAAGTAGAGGCACATACAACAGGCAAGCACAGAGAAGCAACTATACCACACGAAAGAAAAGAATGTGTGGCTCCAGGATCAAATAATGCATGAATGCTCGTGCCATGAATGTATATGGTACCTTCCACGACGGCGGGGGGATCAATCTCGGTGTCCTGCTCCTCACCATCAATGCCATAAGCTCTAGCCCGAATCATCGGTCTCTGTTCCCCCATCGGACCCGGTCTAAACTTATCACATCCGGCCATTTGGTGATCCATAGGCTCGCAAATCAAACAAGCACCCAGACGGCGGCGGCAAGTCTCACAAGTGGGTGTAGGACCTCCACATTGCATATACGGTTTAGTTTGTTGAGGATTTAAAGGAGCTTGTGGAGTGGTTGTGCCGGCCCCTCCACTCGGGGTTTCTTTCCCGGACCCTTTGTATAAGGAGCCTTGCCGGATGGTTGCATCGAATAAGCAGGCCTCTTAAAACCACACCTTGACCCTTGTCCCGAATGAAAAGATCGAAGTACCGGATCTTCCTTCTTGTACTCCTCCTCTTGAAAAAAGGATAGTTGAGTAGTATACGCAAAGGACTCAAAATTGTGTCCAGCTTGTCCATGCCTTAAAGTCTCTCGCAATCCGGAAACAAACTTCCTTGGTTTCTTCTTGTCATCATGGGTGACTTGGGGAGCATACTTTCCAAGACGGTTAAACTCAGCCAAATATAGAGCCACCGACCTTCCTCCTTGTTGAAGGTCCATAAATTCTTGCTCCTTCATCTCTCGAACTACCTCGGGAATGAAAGCCTCTCAAAATTCCCTCTTGAATACATCCTAATTCAAAGCTTCCCCGGCAACTTCAAGCTTTTCACGAGTCTGCTCCCACCAATCATAAGCTTCTCCATCAAGTTTGAAGATAGCAAATTGGGCCCTTTCTAAAGAAGTGAAGGGGCGGATGTTGTAGATCCTTTCCAATCTAGAAATCCAATCCTCCGCTATAGCATCATCCGTCGTACCCGCGAACCTTGGAGGATTATAACTAAGAAACGTCCCATGAGAGTCCCTAACCGGTGGTGGAGGTGGTGGAGATTGAGCCAGTTGTTGTGGAGGTGGAGCTTGAGCCCTCCTATACTCAACATAATTAAAAACGACCTCCATGAAACATTCCATATTCATTTGAGGAGCTTGTTGAGGTTGTTGTTAATACCTAGGAGGCGAAGGTGTCCTTCTATCTTGATGAGGTCGACCACGAGCCATCTGCAATAATAAATATTACGAAATTAATATCAAGATTAGGCATATATGCATGATATGTAAATAAAATGCATCAAATAACCAATCAAGAATACTCAAATATCAATGCAAGACCTTCAAGTTGACACGTAATTCCTAAGCCGTATGACTTAAACTGACAAGACACGACTCAAGAACCCGGTTTTGCAACCGAGGCTCTGATACCACCAAAGGAGTGTAACACCCGCATCGGAAGGCGTTACATCCCCCACACCAAGTGTCTAATCCATGCATGAAATTAATTTCCATACACAAATCAAACACGTAGCGAACGGGTGACTATTAAAAGCCAAAACCTAGACAAGGGGGGCTAACCCTTAACCAATTAAAACCAACGATGCAATAATATAAAGCGAAAGCATATAAACATACTTAACATATAATTAGGTTATACAATCATAAGCCATCCCGGCTACCACATAATAATTACATTAACAATCCAAGATAAAATAATTCATAACAAAACACGAGTATGTATGCTAAAAGTACGAAAAGCTAGGTCTCAAGGAACTATTACAAAAGACTCCTAAGTCCCCGCATAGCACAACCTGCAAAAGTCTAAAAACGTGGGTGTCAGTCCTAAGACTGAGTGAGGGGCTTAATACGTATATCACATGCACATGCAATCCATAATCCCGAGTAAAGTGTTACAAATATTCCAAATGGGTAGTATAAGAAACGCAATGCTCGGAATTACGGATATCAAATTACTACTTGAAGAAACATAATTTACGTGGCCCGACGAGTTAGCAATTCTCCAACCTTACTCCCATAGTGTGTGATTTAAAACATAACTTAGGCGTTCATGCATAAATAGCCATATCATAATCATAATCATATTCATAATCATATCGTGAGAAAACATAATTTTCCATCCTTCTTCGTCCGGGGTGATGGAAGGGTTTACAAGGCCCTAACCATCTCATGAGATAATATCGAGACGGGGGATCATGACTCCTACCCGCTCCTTCGATGGGTTAACCACCGGCTCAAGAGTATCCCACCTCCCACACTATACGGTCGCGTGAGATACTCTCAAAGGGTACTATATGCAATGGCTTATCCGACGACCCGATGTCGTACCGGTCTCCATTTACACATTTTCCCGGGCCCAATAACATGTGTGTGATTCTCGCCAAAACATTTTCATGAAAACCTTTGAAAATCATTTGAATAAAATCCTTTCCGGAAGTATACCTATATTAATACATTTTGTCTTAAAAGATCACACAAGGTATTAAGGTTCAAAAATAAACAAAGTAAAACCTCACCTTGATAAAAGAGAAAGGATAAACTCTATGCAAGAAAGACGAGTGTACATAAGACTTTATACGAATAAACCAATTAATAGACGAACGACATGCTTATGATATGGAATGATGATAATTATAAGTCATGAGAATGTTCAGGCACAAATAATACTTCAAATAATCACATATGGGAGCCAAGGGAGTGAAAGAAATGCAAGAGGAGGTGTTTTGGCGAAGTTTGCCAAAAGTTGACAATTTTTGGAAATACGCAAGCTGTGGAAAATTGGGAATACCTTGAGTTATAGAAGTTGAAATAGAGTTTTGTTTGTTAGATATGAAATTAGACAAATAGAGCTTTCAAAGCATATAAGGCTCGAATTCTAGTTCAAAGTGAGGTGAAAATGGCGTAGGTCCGAACTTGGGTTAACGCAGATTTCTGGAAAAATGGCGACCCCAAAACGAACTGATCATATCTCACAATATAGGAGTTATACTGAGGTGATTCTAATATGAGATTGTTAAAGACTTCAAGAGGTTTCCAAAGGTTCAAAAATCAAGTCATTTGGAGTTCGTTTGAGGGGTAAACGGGTGTTTGCAAAATGAACTGAAAGCAGAAACGGGCGTTTGGAAACCGTCTGTCAATGCAGTAGCATCTCACACTGGCGTTTGGAAAATGAACTATGGGGCCAAACGGGCGTTTGGCATGTCGCTGGGCGAATAAACAGGGGAAAAATAGGGTATAGCTCGGAAAATGGCTCCCAAATGCATCCAACACCAAACAACAACAATAAAACACCCCAAAACTAACCTATAACACCAATATACATCTCATACTTCATCAACAACTCGTAAAACACAAGTTTGGGCAATTAAATTCATCCAAGCAATCATATAAACCCTCCAAGTTGTCGTGAGATCAAATAACCAAGAGTTCAAAATATTCATGCACTAAATTCAAAATACATACCCACATGATCTCATATTCATGCTCAAAGGTCAAGAAAATCAACTAAATCATCCAACCCTATCTATTCATCTCATATAACAATTATGAATCAACAAACCTGGCAATAGAAGAGAAGAAATGGTGAGATGATAATGATTAAGATGATGCTCTTGATGATGCTTATGATTCTTGATAAAAGATCCTTCCTATCTTCCTCTTCTTGCTTGATGATCAAAGTGTGTGTAAATGGTGTTGTAGAGATTTTGTGTGTGTTTGTGTGTGTTCTTGCATGTAAGATATAATGTATATAGTACGTAATGTAATATAATTATAGATAAATAATATATATGTATAAAGGTAATAAAGTCTGTATATTATGTATATAATATGTGTATAATTGTCTTAGTTCTTATATATATATAATGCATGTATGCATATATATATTACATATGAAATTGTATATTTCATGAATATTGCATGAAGTGAATGAAAATGTCATTCTTAAGAAATTAGTTTAAGTATATATATATATATCTATAAGTGTATATATATATATAATATGTTATGAAATGAATGTATGAATTATGCAGGCGTGATGTGCGCGACTCTTTCGTGCACGGGCCCCGTTTTTTTTTTCGTGATCCGTGTTTTTGTGTTTCGTGCAATCCAATCCCAATTTTTTTTTTTTTTTAAATTTTATTTTAGAATATTTATTTTAATTTTTGAATAAAACTTAAAATTGGGATTTTTGAGAAATAGAAACGGTTTATATTTGGGAAAATACATCTTTGATAAAAATATTAATTTTCAGAAATTAATTGGAATTTTATTTGGTTTTCTTAATTTGGGATTTATTGAAAACTTTTATAAATATGACTCGCATCAAGTCGTGTTTTAAGTCATTAGGACTTGAAACGGGAATTTTAATTTATTGGCTAAATTTAAATTCTCGCAAAAGCATGTTAGGTGATCATGGGTTTAGATCTATGCATGGTTTTAATTTATGCACATGGATGGTTTAAATTGGGGTTGGAGCCCTATAGTTGCGTTTTTCAATTGAGGCTGGAGCCTCACTTATGTGCGTACTGTTATGTGATTTATTATGTGGCTTTCCATATTACTATTTTTGAGGCCGGGGTATGCCCTGTGTAATTGTCTAAGGCCAATATGAAGATTGAGCCTTATTACTTTATGTATTTTTCCTTTTTATTGTAATTTGAGAGTAGAGACAGGTGGTGAGGTTTTATTTTCATTTTGGAGACAATGCACCCATGGAGTAAGATGGACCACATTCAAGTAACAAGGAGGCTATAAGTGAAGACCCCTCAAAATGTTAGGGAGGGGAATCTCAATTGTTAAATGTAATAGAGATAGGGCTCGTATTTTGTTACCGCTTTCCCTTATGTGATTTAAACTGTTTATGTGGCATGTATGTTAGAACTTGTGATTGTGGAGTGGCTCCCACATATCACGCATAAGATAGGTAGAACCCATGATCATTACATGTTAGTATCATGCCAGGACATGTTATCTGTTTATGTGCTTGTTTGAAATGCATTTAAGTGTACTTGCATTAATCAAGACTAATAAAATTGGATAACATATATGTTGGTGAGGTCGAACCGGACAACTCTCCGGTTGATTCAAAAATTCCCATTAAATATTAAGCTAATTTCGAACAAGTAGGTGTTTAATTCGAGATGCAAATTTTGAATTAAATTCCTAGCATTCCATCAATAGGTTTTAAGTTTAGTAAGTGAAGCTAGTTATTGTCCGCGAGTCGTGGGATAGCTAGTGGAGCTTATTAGTTCTTAGTTACCTAATTGATCATTTTAAATGATCAATATTTCATGATCGATTTTAGCAAGGGCGATGTCCGCGAGTCGTGGGTCGTTTGAACTAAGTTTTGATCATGATCTTATGATTGATGGGTCTAGCTTAACGCCTAAGTAAATATGGATGTCGCACGAGTCGTGGGTCCATATTGAAAGATAGGGGATGCAAAAATAATTACTAAGAGTGCTAAAGGTGTTAGAATTGGTAAGTTGTACCTACCTAGGGTTCTTACTTAGAATGTCCGCGAGTCGTGGGTTCGGGGTAAAATGCCTAGGATCTCAGTACCCATTGGGAAACGTGTTGCTCTTAGATCTTTGGGAATTCTAGATCTTTGAAAAACAGTGGGAGCTACATTAGATTAAAGACCTTATCTTTTGTATATCGTTATAATTCAGCATGCTCACTAGTTCTCTGTTTTACCATTTAGGTCGTAGATTCTGTGATTCTCTACGTGTTTTGAAATGGCAACCAAAAATCCTCTTGTATCGATCCTCGAGTCAAACAAGTTGACTGGTCCCAACTATTCTGATTGGCTGAGGAATCTAAAAATCATTTTAGATTCTGAGAAGAGAACTTATGTTCTCTTCGAAATGGAGCCTAGTCCCGAAGGGGAGGCTCCCACTCGGGCCGAGCGGGATGCGATTCAGAAGTGGAAGGATGATAATCTCCAAGCACGTTGCCTTATGTTGGCTAACATATCTCCGGACTTGCAAAGGCAACATGAGGCCATGAAGTTCGCTTGGGAGATTTACGACCACTTAGAGCAACTTTACCACCCTCATGAACGTGTTACAAGGTATAACACTTCAAAGGAATTGTTCCATTTGAGAATGAGGGAAGGTTCAAGTGTCCATGAATATGGACTCAAGTTTCTCGCCCTTACTGAGAAACTTGCTTCCATGGACATGCCACTGAAAGAAGAGCTTTCAGTGGATTTGTTGCTAGCTTCGCTCCCACCATCATTCAACCCATTTGTCCTTAACTTCAATATGAATCATGCTAGTGCTACTGTAGCCGAGCTGATTAGTCAGCTTGTGACTGCTGAAAGCACGATCAAGAAAGACAATAAGGTTTTGATGGTGAATGCTCCATCTTCCTCTTCTGGGCCTTCTAAAGGTAAGGGCAAGAAAGCCCAAAAGAAGAAGAAGAAACCCCTTAGGCCCACTGGTGGCATTTCGAAAGGGAAGGCCCAAAAGAAGAAGCGTGATCAAAAAGAGGATGTTTGCTTCCATTGTGGTAAAGCGGGACATTGGAGGAGAAACTGCCCAGAGTACAAGGCTGCTCTAAAGAAAGGTATCTTTCTCGTTGAAATAAATCTTTCTATTAATTCTAGTTCTTGGGTACTTGATACCGGTTGTGGAACTCATATCTGTAATGATGTACAGATGCTAAGTGAAGTCCAACAACTCAAAGAAGGAGAATGTGTCTTGAAGATCGGCGATGGCTCAAATGTTGAAGCTCGAGCTTTAGGCACAATTAGATTAGATTTAGGTAGTTTTGAGTTAGTCTTAAATAAAGTCCTTTATGTAACGAGCATTATTCGTAATATAATTTCAGTTCCAATATTAGATTGTGAAGGCTATGAAACTTATATTAAGAATGGTAAATACTTTATCAAAGGAACAACTCTTCCGTTCACATCGGTACTCTAAGTAATGGACTTTATCTAACTCAGAATATCAATGTTATGAATATACAACGAGAAACAAAGCGTAAGAGAGATGACAAAGTTTCAGCTCCCTTGTGGCACGCTAGACTAGGACACATTTCCAAGAACAGAATTAGCAAGATAAACACTTTAGGATCATTCTCTGAAAATGATCTTAAGGAGTTAACTTCTTGCAAATCCTGTCTCAAAGGAAAAATGTCCAAAGTCCCTTTTAAAGGAACTGTGGAACGTGCCACTAAGGTTTTAGATTTGATCCATACTGATGTTTGTGGACCGCTTAGTGTAAGCACTAGAAACAATCATCAGTATTTCATAACCTTTACCGATGACTTTAGTCGATATGGTTATGTATACTTAATGAAGTATAAATCTGAAGCTTTTGAGAAATTCTTAGAATTTCAAAAGGAGGTTGAGAACCAAACTGGTCACAAGATCAAAGCACTTCGATCTGATCGAGGAGGCGAGTATCTTAGTGAAGAATTCCTTAATCATCTCAAAGATAATGGGATTGTCTCTCAATGGACTCCTCCGGGAACTCCTCAGCTTAATGTAGTTTTTGAGAGAAGGAATCGAACCCTACTTGATATGGTTCGCTCCATGATGAGTTTCACTGACTTACCACCTTCTTTCTGGGGTTATGCCCTAGAAAGGGCAGCAAAGATTTTGAATCTAGTTCCCTCTAAGTCAGTCCCTAAAACGCCCCATGAAATGTGGCATGGTAAAATCCCTAGTTATTCTTACTTAAGAATTTGGGGTTGTCCTGCTTACGTGAAGAGGACAGTGGGAGATAAGTTAGAATCTCGTTCTAACTTGTGCTACTTTGTAGGTTATCCTAAGGAATCCATAGGATACTACTTCTATGATCAATCTGAGCAAAAGGTGTTTGTTTCCAGAAATGCCACTTTTCTTGAAAAACCGTTCCTTAAAGAAAAGAAAGGCAAGATCGTAGAATTAGAAGAAGTACAAAGTAACCCCACGCCACCCACTGAAGAAACGTCCCCTACTGATCAACCACAGCCAATCACGAATTTCGATACACATGTAAATCCTCCTCTAAGGCGTTCTGAACGTACTCCTATACAGCCGGAGAGATGGTATGGATTCTTCCATGAAATCTCTCAAAAGGATAATGATCCTTTAACATATGAGGAGGCACTTTCAGATTCTGACTCTAAACAGTGGATAGAAACCATGAAATCCGAAATGGACTCCATGAACTCCAACCAAGTTTGGACCTTGGTAGATTTGCCTGATGGGGTCAAACCCATAGGTTGCAAATGGATCTGTAAGAGAAAGCTTGGAGTTGATGGAAGCATTGCAGCCTATAAAGCGAGACTGGTTGCAAAAGTATTCACTCAAAGACCCGACGTGGACTTTGATGAAACCTTTTCGCCAATTGCAATGCAGAAGTCCATTCGAATCATGCTTGCCGTTGCTGCATATTATGAATATGAGATATGGCAAATGGATGTGAAAACTGCCTTTCTCAATGGTGACATTGACAAAGACATTTATATGGAGCAACCCATAGGTTTCACATTCAGTGGGAGTGAGCAAAAGGTTTGCAAACTCCAAAGATCAATCTATGGATTGAAACAGGCTTCTAGGAATTGGAACATTCGATTTGATGAATCAGTCAAAGCGTTTGGCTTTATTCAAATTTCGAATGAATCATGTGTGTATAGAAAGGAATTGGAGACCTCAGTGCAATTCTTAGTACTTTATGTTGATCACATCCTTTTGTTAGGAATTCGAAGGATGACATGAAAGTGACTAAGTTATGGTTATCGAACCAATTCGAGATGTAAGATCTGGGTGATGCGTCCTATATCCTTGGAATTGAAATCTATAAAGATAGATCTAGAAGGTTAATAGGACTATCACAGTCGATGTACATTGACAAAGTATTGAAGAGATTCAATATGGAGTCAGCAAAGGTTAAGAACCTTCCTATGAGTGTAGGAACATGTCTTTCAAAGAAGATGTGTCCTAAGACTAACCTTGAGAAGGAAAGAATGACTCATACACCTTATGCATCAGCAATAGGTAGCATAATGTATGCAATGTTATGTACTCGACCGGATGTGGCTTATGCACTTAGTGTAACAAGTCGTTTCCAATCTGACCCTGGAGATGGTCACTGGGCTGCCGTGAAGAATATTCTTAAGTACTTGAAAAGTACTAAAGATTTATTCTTAGTTTACGGAGGTCAGAAAGATCTTACTGTCGAAGGATACTGCGATGCAAGCTTTGCATCTGACTTAGATGATTTTAAGTCAATGTTAGGATACATTTTCTGCCTAAACAGCGGAGCAGTGAGTTGGAAGAGTTCCAAGCAAACTACCACTGCAGATTCGACCACTGAGGCTGAATACTTAGCTGCAAATGATGCAGCTAAGGAAGGTGTTTGGATTAGAAACTTCATTCAAGAATTGAATGTTTTCCCTAGCATGAAAGACCCCATTTCTGTGTTTTGTGACAACACTGGGGCGGTTGCTCAAGCAAGAGAACCAAGATCTCACCAACGGACCAAGCACATTATGAGGAAGTATCACCTAATCCGTGATATTATCAAAAGAGAAGATGTGCAAATTGAGAGGGTCACATCAGCAGAGAACGTGGCAGATCCACTTACCAAACCCCTTAGTCGAGAAGCTTTCCAAGGTCATCTTCAGAAGATGGGACTTAGAGTATCTTTAGAATGGCTTTGATGGACAAGTGGGAGATTGTTAGGAATAGTGCCCTAGAAAGCCGATTGTATATCCGCTTTATGCTTTTCCTTATTGTAATCACAGACAATCTTTGAATGAAATAACGAATTGAGGCAACACTTCTTTATATGCTCTTGTTTGGTATGCGTTTACTTTATCTGTGCATGTATGAGAACTCCCCTAATCCTGATGACTTTAGGACTCTACCATTTAGGTGAAATGGTTCATGAAACGAGCCCTATATCACATAAGTCATGATTAGTAAAATACTTCAAGCCGATGAGTCCTACCGACAGTGGGAGTGTCAACCTGACTCCTCTAAGGCTTGCTTGTGGGATCACGCCCTTAAGAAGGACCACCTTGTTTCATGGAGGTGCAAAGTGTATAGTTGATACTTGCGTGATACATGAGGGTGCTTACTTTAATAAGTAATTTCACAGAGGTGCCCCGTGTGAGAACATTCCTAAATGGGAAGGGAAGTTTCTATTTCAGGAAATAGAAACTTCCAGATTAGGAAATATCTCACGAGTCATTGATGTGATTAATTGATCCTTAAGATTTGAGGTTCCTTGTCGCTTTATGACTTAACTCTGTAGTCTTAGGCATAAGCTTTAAAGGGTGTCGCCTTAGACAACTGATTCAAGGCTTATGCTGGGGCTGCACAAGTGATTCATGAAAGTGAATGAGAATCAAGATAGGACCTATACTTGCATTTGCAAGGTGATATCTTATTGTGTAAGTCATTCATATGCCATATGGAGTCCTTGGCCATGGCAGTAGATCAAGACATCAAGAAAAGGGTTTCTTGGATTGAGATCAAATGGATATGAAATGCACTTAGCTTTAGGACCTAATTATTAGGGTTCTGATTATTCCCTTACCCTAGATCTTAGTTGAGAGATAGTAAGTAGGAGGATTGTATCGCACATGAATCAATGACTTAAAGGTTCTGTCGAATCCGAACATTCCAATTCAGCTAGGGGTTAAACACCTGTTGGTAGACTATGGTCGTTTAATCTGTGGACTGATTAATTAATTAGTGAATTAATTAATTAGGGTCACTGCTAATTGAATTGAGAACCTAGAGGGTCACACACAACAACTTGGTTACATGAGTTGAGGCTTAAAAATGATTAAACGAGCTAACCGAGCCAAGAGGGTTCCACACGTGTGAAACCACACGTGTGGCTCACATGAGTGACACGTGTGAATATATATATTTTATATATATATATATATTAAATATTTAAATGTGTTAATTATTTAATAGACTTTGGTTTAATTTTGAATTAAAAAGAAAGTCTAATTTTGGAGAAAAATAATCTAGTTAATTAATTATGAATTAATTAATTAGATAAAATAAGTTATTTATTTTAAATAAATAAAGTATAAAATTATCCAAAAATAGTTTGGATACTTTTAGCTCTCTTGAAAGTTGATTTGAATTAGAATTCAAAGTCAAAGTCAAAATTACTTGATGATCAAGTAATAGGAGATAGAGAGACCAAAATCCTAGCCCATTAAGGACTAGTAATTTTGGCACTCCCCTCTTTATAAATAGGAGAGCTCACGCTCCTTATGGAGCCTAAACACTAACTAGAGAACTAGCATCCTTACTAGTTAGATTGTAGTCAAGTTGGTGGACTATCTCTAGTGAGCTTCAAGTTAGAAGTTTGAAGATTCGAGCTTTACCAAGGAGAGGGGATCAAGCTGCGAGAAGAGCGTTCTTGGGTGGCTTGAAACGCTTCAAGAAAGAATAAAAGAAAAGTAAGTTTCTTAACTCTACGAATTTGGATACACGATTGCGAGTCCAAGATCCTTTTGTTGGAAAAATTTTTTAAATTCCGCTGCTTTCTGATTCGTGTTTTCCAACATCTGCCGCTGCTCGTCTCATTCTGCACCAGCCACCCTCTGCGCTCTCTATCACTACCATTGCATAAGGGCTGAAAACCCCATTTTCTCTCTCGTGCCTTCACCCCTCCGCGCTATGCCTGCACTACCACCGCTCTACATCCGTCTCCGCCTACACGCAGTCGGTCGCCTCCGCCAGCCACGAATTTGGAATCCTACCCCGTTTTCCCCTTCTCTTCCAGATTTTGGTAAACCCTTAATGTTATTTTCCTTTTCTTTCAATTAAATCTGGTGATTGTTGCTATCATGTGTATTGATTGAAATAGTTGTATGATTAACTTGTGAATCCAAATTAGATTAGGGTTGGTGGTTTAAATTCAGAGCATAATGATTATATCCTTGTTTGGTTCTTGATATGTGTGGTTTTTCGATTTTCTTGATGTTTTTATTGTTTTTGTTTTCAGTATAATTGTATTAGTTTGGGGTTAACCACTGCAGCTGTTGTGGCGATTTTATCAAATAGAGACCTTGTTGGCTCTGTGTTTTGTTACCTTGCTCTTAATCACAAGCAGGTAATTTCTCACTTAAGATTGAAAACACCACGTTTATGTTTATTTTTAAATTCCATCTGTGATTTCAGCTTGTATTTTTGTAGTTGTATTTAATGGGATTGCTATTAATTGTTAATCTAATGCCTTACATTTTTCAATTTGTAGAGCCTTAAGGTCAAAAATATAGTGGGAACTTTACTTGCATCATAGAAAGGTATCTTGTAATTATCACTTTGTTTGTCTGCTCTGAAAAGATATAGTCTTGCTATTACCTCTGTTCTCTAATTTATTCTTGGCATTTGGCAAAAAAAAAAAAAAATAGACATCTCTTGGGAATGGTCTCACTTGTGATCTAGATGAAGAATATGGCTTTTGATATTTTGTCAATTATCTGCTGCACCTTATCTGTGATGGAAAACTAACCGTGTAAATATTAAACCACTATGTAATTATATCCTTGTTTGGTTCTTTCTTATGTTCTAATTTTATTAAAAAAAATTCTGTGTCATTTGATATCAATGGATGAGGGTGAATGAATCTGAGCTTATTTGATGTGACTATAAATAAAATGGAATATTGGTTCTGTTTCAGTATGCATCGTTATCCTTCTTTCTTATGTTTTCACCAGTAGCGATGTGCTTCTACCACAGAATTCTTCTCAAGAGGTTGCTGTAAATTGACTGAGCAATGGTCACACCAATGGCCTTAAGGAACCACTGGTTACTTGGGTGCATAAAAATTTTCAGGTGAATTTTGGTTGAGTATGCCCTTCTGTGCTTAACTTTTAAAATTTTTTAAGTATATTATCAAAATTTCAAGGCATATTGAAAGCATTTTGTAGATTGTGAATTTTATAATGGCCTGTCTATCCCAACTCATATGTTACTAGGTGGTGAATTGTGTGATATGACTCATGTGGAATATTTGAACTTGGCCACGTATACCATGCCTCATTTTCCTCGGCCAAATATCTTCATCATATAAGATACATCTTATGCTTTGCTGCTTGTTCATTTGATTTTGATTCAGGTGCTGGACGATAGGCCAACAAGTTGGGGTCTTGGAAGATAAGGCAGCAATACAACTATACAAGCAATTGCGAAGTGGATTAGCGAGTTTCAGGTGAACTTTGTTCCAGGTAACATCTCTTTTTTTGTTAATAATTCAAGCTGACATCCATAAATTGAAATCTAATTTATTCTTGAACACATGGCATGATGAAATTTGTCTTAAATTATCTATTTGGAATTTCTTTAGGTCTTTTTGTTTGGTTTTGCTAGCTGTATTTCTGTTTTGGATAACTGTAACTTTAATTTTTTTTGAATGTACGAAGGATAGGATCAAAATCATGATCTGAATTTTAAGTTGCTATTCATCTGTTAATCAGAAAGGATAAATAGTAAAAATTTTGTGAAGTTAGATATTGGTAAAAACTATTGATTTAGCTTTCTATTTTAATATGTATGCACGGTATGCATCATAGATGCATAATTTGGTATTTGATTACTCTTGAGAGCCATGTTTTCTTTGTAAAGCTTAAATGGTAGCAATTCAAAATTTTTTTTCTCCATCTCAAAAACATTATGTGATATATTCTTTTTTAAAGATTCGTTTGCATTCTCGTGTTATATTTTTTGACTAGAATACATGGTACAGGGGGGCATAGATTTTGGGACTTCAGCAATGAAGCACTGTTTACTGACTCCTGCCATGTTTTCAATAAAATTGTAGGAGCTTTTAATTATTATCTGTATTAGATTTTGCACATGTAAAATATCAATTGAATGTACTAATTTGTAATATTATTTAATGAATTAGTTCTCAATAAATACTTTTGAATGAGTGTAATTTTTTTTAATAATTTCCGATGGAATTTCGATGGGAATCCCGTCGAAATTATTTAATTTTATATTTTTATTTAAAAAAATCCGACGGGATTCCAAGGGGATTTCCGTCGGAATAGCATAATTTTTTTTTACTTTGATTAATTTTAATCAATCCGACGGGATTTCCCTCGCAATCCCATAGGAAATATTTTATTTTATTTAAAAAACTCAATTTTATTTTTCCTCGGAATCCCGTCGGTTTTTCCTCGGGATTTTGATTCCGAGGGAGGGTTTTCCTACAGACTCATTCCCGTCGGAATTCCCTCGGAATCCAGTTGGAATTCTGAAAATCCGACGGGATTTCGAGGGAATTTCGATGAACCTGTCCATTAGAATTCGCAGATTTTCTTATAGTGTAATAAATGTGAGTTAATTAAGTGTTAAATCTTGGCCAATTTACCTCTCCGGTTTGCTGCCCATCAAGATAAGTGGTATGTTACCTTGTTGCCCTCATCTCGTGATATGTGTATAGTATGAGAAATTGAGAATTGTGTTTTTAATTATCGAGTTATATTTAATTTGGAAAATTAAAAATAATTTATTAGTTCTAATTTGACACCTTAATTACTTAATTATATATATTTTGCAAATTTGAATTCAAAATTTTAAATTATACATCCTATCGAGTAAAATTAGATTGGATTGATTCGATTAAAAATGTAATCCGATTAATAGTATATATATCTTAAAAATTAAATAAGTATAAAAAGTGAGCATGAATATATAATATTAATCAAATTAATTATTTGATTCAAGGAATTATGTGTATATTGTTTTTCTTTATATTATTTTGAGAATTATGTATAATATTTTTAAAAAAATAATGAAGATATATATTATTGATCAAACACAATGAAACAAATATTGGAGTTTTAATTTAAATCACTTTTATTAATATTATTTAAATTTAAAATAATTAATTTAATGAAATAACATGAAAAATTGAATTCCAATCTTTAACAGGTTAAATTCTTTAAATTCATAAATTTACTATAAAAATAATGATTAATTACTACGATTATTTACTACGATTAAAAATTCGTGACAAATAACTATTATTTACTACGATTATTTACTACGTATAAATTTGTAATAAATATGTAATATTTACTGCGCTTATTTATTACGATGTAAATTTCGTAGTAATTAACTAGTATTTACTACGATTTAGAAATCGTAACAAATAATTTTGAAGCGAAAAACATTTTTTCCAGTAGTGATGATCGATGAATGTTTGTATGATTATTTTTCTTCCGCATTCGTATTTGATTTATTGCGCACTCTGTATTAGGTTCTAGACCGCCTAGCTTAAGTGAGATTTTGTTTGCCTCCCGCTCGCTCTGGCTTGGTGATATTGCTAAAATTGGATTGACTTTGATTAATGAATTCCATATTACTCGAGGACGAATAGTGGTTTAGGTGCGGGGGTATTTGTTGAGCATAAAATGTTTAATGTTTTTAGTGTATATTTTGTATCATTTTATGCTATTTTTGTGTCTTATATTGGTGATATTGCCCATTTTCAGGTAATATTTGCTTGGGAGTCGAAAATATAGAAAATGGAGTGATAACAAGCAAGATAGCCAAAAACGGGTTATTTCTGGGGCAATTCGCGGCCGCCAAGCATTTAGGCATGAATTATTCACCTCCACAAAGATTAGAACCGAAACTTGCTGGACGAAAGTTGGAGGCCGCTAACATTTTGTTTGCGGCCGCCAAAAAGGGTTTAATGGCTGCGAACTTTTATAGTGTAAATTCTTGATGGCCGATAATGTGACGCCCCGTCCATTAGGCCGTACAGGTATGACGTCAAGAGTGTGCTACTGGCGTATTTAAATTATTTATTTATGCAATTATGTAAACAATTTCGTAGTTAAATGATGATCTTATGATATGTCTCATATATTTTGAACTTATGTTCAACTTTGAACGTTTTTGCTACTTTGACTCCATTTCCGATCCGTTTGAGTTCGAATTTGACTTTCGATTTTTCAGAATACACTAGCCAGCACCGCACGCCGTCCTTGCGTGCAAATAAAAAACGTAATGAAAATTTTATTTTACTTAAAAAATAAAGTAAATAAATTTAATCCTTATCTAAATGATGAATGTAGCGCCCCAAACGGAAGGCACCACATCCCCCGCACCGAGACCCGACCCGCATATGAAATGGGAAGTCCATACACGTGTCAACTAAGGGCGAACGAGGACCACTCACGCGCTATGCTAGGCGGAAGCTAACTTCAAAACCAAATAAACAAATTAACCCCAAATGTGAATGCACATGCGGAAGCAGGACATAAAGTTAATCACAATATCAACAGTAATTAACGGGTTCAACTAACATAAATACCTAGTCCCGAAATTCCAAACATAAATCATAAGTCATAAACTCTGCATTTAAACATGTTTCAATATGACTTAAACAAAGTACAATGTGCGTGTAGAAAAACTCTGACTTAACTACAGAACTTGACCGACACAAAATTCCACCTAGTACTCCAAAACCTGCAAAAGAACTGAAAACAAAGCCGGGTTCAGTCTATAGGAGACTGGTGGGTATAAAACAGGGCATATTATAATTATATTTCAGAATGTAAACACCCTCACATGCAAGCTATAATCACGTGCGAGGTTTTAGAACATTTCCCCAAGTGGGGTGAAAATAAAAGAAAACAACGCTCGGGATTACAACGATTAATTTCATTCATTCATTAAAAACATGCGGTCATTTTGTGAGCCCGGCGAGAGGGCGAATTCTCCAACCTTCTCCTTGTGTGTGCATTTATTCATTCATTCATTCGTTCATTCATTAGTGATCATACCATAATCATTCATTCGTTCATAGACATTAACATTCATAACATTAACATTTACACCTTTTTCCTTCGGGTAGTGGACGGGTTAGCAAGACCCGGCCACCTCATTCATTGACCAAAAGGGGTTACATGACTCCCCAGATGGTGCTCAGCGTCCATTCCTCGCTAACTCCTAACGAGGTCCGGTTACGCCGTCATTGTTTGTTGGGACTAGTGCACGGGGATCACCGTTAGCCCGAGCTTCCCCGGATAGCCACGTACACATAGTCCTGGGCCCCATTAAACATTGTGTTCACTGATCTCGCTAAAACATTGGGTAAGGGTTCATGAAAGAAAGGCTTACGTTTGAAATCATTTACTCGAGAAAAGACTCTATATACGTAGTAAATACATTTTGGCTTAAAACATTGCACGTTGGTTTATATAGGGTCGTTTTAGCTAATAGAAGAGAAACCCACCTTTACACCTTACCGACCAATACCAAGAAGAAAACAAGAGGACTTGAAAGTGTCATATGAACCCGACATATCTCCGCCCTGGATAAAATTTGAAGATTAGAAGAAGTATAGAGAAAATTTGGCTTCAAAATCTTAAGACATGGAAAGGCTTCTCTTTCTTCTTCTACTTCCTTCCTTGGATCTGATCTTTTCTCCTTTCTGGGGGTAAGGAGCACGAAATGGGGCTGAAAAGAGAGGGTGAGGGATGACCCTAGTTAATAAAAGTCATGGTTTAAAGCTTGGTTAGGTTAAATTGGGCCCACAAGTGTAAGACTCGTCAAAGATGGTGGCTTTAGCACAAGCTGTTCACTCCGGGCGAAAAATGGGGGTTCAAATGGATTTAGAAAAATATAATTCTTGGTTCCTTGGCTTCTTTTCTTTGTTATGAGTCCGACGCATCTTCCGGAATTCGAATCCAAATTCCCGAGCTCAAGTTACGCCGTCCAGAACCAAAGGTGTCCCGAATGCCCTTAATCTCCCGACTTGGTCTCGTTCCCAAAATAAAATTCGTTAACACGCCAAAAAAGATTGAAAACATGAAACGCGTATTTACACATGTTCGTAACACATAAATCTATCACATACTAAAATTACACCAAATTTCGAAATCAAAACAAGTAGAAACGGCACGCGATCAAAACTTATAAGTGCATAAAATTCAAGAATTCATTTAGATTTCAAATATTCATAAAAGAAAATATAAATTCTAACGAATTAATACTAACAATTAAAATGATTAATTAAAATTATAATTATAACAAATAATTAATTACATAATTAAATAATTTAAATGCATAATTACGGAACACATACGTTAAACTAAACAACCGAAGAACCGGGGCGTTACAATCTCTCTCCCTTAAAAGAATCCGTACTCGGATTCACTTCTCGACAGGAATAAGACAATGAGAGAGCCGCATCTCTCACAAGCAACAAGGAGAGAGAACCCCGTCCCTCGAACAACAATGAAAGAACCCCGTCTTTCGCACACAAAGAGAGCACCCCGTCTCTCAAACAGCAACAAGAGAATCCCCGTCTCTCACAAAAAACAAACAGAAAAACGTACTAAGATATAAAATATAATACACTAAGGAACAAGTATCACGAAGAAAGCATCAAAACATTCAATTACGACAATGTATAAACAAAACAATCAGACAGAGCCAGGTAATAAGTATCACTTATATCCAAGATCGATCATACCAAAAATAGTTATCATACCACGGAATCAAAGGACATATTATCAAAATTAATTAAATTAAAATTGCATGTATGCATGTGCCATGGATGTTTTGTGTACCGTTCACCGTTTTTTTGGAAATATTCTATTGTGATCCGATTTATAGTACTTGATTCTTTGTTGAAGATTCCTATTACCCTGGTATCTTGCCTCGGAATGCCCGATATGTTCAATGCTTTAACGATCACCCGATCTTCATTTTATGGTCGATTCTTCCTTAATAACCATTAGGGTCCAAAGTTCCATGCTTGAAATTGCACCTGACTCACTATAATTTACATCTGGTCCTCTTAGAACACAAGTTAGTCCTTTAATAGCTCTATTATCAATCCCCAATCCGTATAACATTCCCGGTTCATCCTGGATTATGATGATTTACTTGGCTTCTTTTATCCGATATTTTCCTTACCCACTTTTCCTGGAAGTTCTCTTGTAGCTCTATTAGCTTCCGAATAGGAAATATGTTGTATAGAACTCAACCTGTTAAACCTTGGAAGATAGAAATTCACCCATGTCTAGTGGTAAAAGGTTAATGGGGCTAATTCTGCATCCCAAGTGGTTATCGATCATCTGTTGCTCTTGTCTTCTGGTTTTAATTCCCAAACATCTCTTGTAACACTGACATCCCTCAATATTATCCTAGAGATTTCATCCACTTTGTCTTGAAGTCCCTCGGGTTTTAAGATTTCCCTGATTCATGCCTCACTACTTTTATAGAACCCCATTACTTATCAATTCTCGTATTTTTGTTGCTCCCACAAAAGGGGATCCGATCAAGTATAATCATGGATTTAAGTTATCTACCGGTCGGCTCTCCCCCTTAAAATTTATATTCTATACGTTGAACTCGTGACACTACCTCTTGAGAGGTTATCGAGGGGTAAGCGGTTCCCAATCATGTCACGTGTTCAGTGGTTTCACACCCTCTCCTTTGAAATGATTAATGATGATAATACCCTATTTCCTTCGTTCTAAACTTCAGCTCTCCTTTTCCGAAACTTCAATAGTTCCTCTTTCTTTCTTAACCAACCCGAGCAGTCCAAAATTCTTCCTATCTTGATTCAAGCGAGCCTCGGTCAATATAATACTTGGACGGTGAAATGGAGAAATTTCTCTAACACGTAAACACTAAATAATGCATGTCGGGTTAAGATGGCAATGCATGTAACAAATTTTGAAACACATTAATATACAACACCTTTGATCATTTACAAAGTAAAAATGCACACAATTATATAAAAGATTAAATAATTCAAATACAACGTATGATGTAAGTGCCGTGAATGCAGTACACCTGGCACCATCGTGATAAACTTTTAATTTGGCAACACATTCCTTGTTCCTCTAACTACAGCTTGATTAGAGCTTGTTTTCCCACGGTCTTCTAGATCTTTAAAATTTTATTGCATCACTTGCGTGTCTCCATGGCTCGAGATTACAATTCTTGATTCCAGATTCTTCTATACCCATGGAATCGGTATCTTGATCTCTTCTCGAATATCGGTCTTTAAGGATGATCCGAATCTTCGCCTTAGTTATCACTTTGGTCGAAATTCCTTTAACTATTCTTTATGAGTTTAATGATTGGGTACACTCATCTTCCCTTTGCTTACACTTCAACATTTAATTTCTTCCAATAGCTTTTGGTTTTTCTTTATCGTTTCCATTTGTTGCTCCATATCTCCCAATTCAACCTCACAACACGATAATTCATATGGAATCGTGTTGGTTAATTTTCTTAATGTCGTTCATTCTAACTTCTTCCTCATGCGGGATCCAAGGTATCTAGAGTTCTTCTTATTTCATCTTCTCCCGAACTTAGCTTCTAATAGTCTACTTTATTGGAAGTCTTTCTTTTGCCGATTTGTATTGTTCATCCTTCACTTCTTCCTTGATGATCCCTTATTTATCACTACTTCTTCAATGATCCGAGCCCCGAACTAAAGTACCCTCGATATTTTCTTCACTTCTCTCTTGGGTGAACGATCCTAGGGATCTAGTTAACAAACTGTTATAATATAAGTGTAGGTTTCGATTCTTGTAAGGCTTAAGAATCATACAACCCCCCTTTACTTCATCCTTAGTTTAACATCTCCAATAGAAATTGCAAGCATCTCCTTGCACCTCGGTCCCAATTCCGGACTCTACCTCCGAACCATAGTTTAATTGAAGAAGGCCTTGATTTTAAACTTATAGTATATAATCTCTGGTACATTCCTTACATCCTCGATGCTTGAATGTAGGACTAATGGCGAGTTGTTGTGATCGTGAGAATTGGCTGTGGTTTGATGTTATAAGAATATCCTACAATCACAACTCATCTCAAATATCAATGCATGCCAATTAGTAAGTGCATATGACACATAATTAGCACCAAGAGCAGGTATTTGACGCAAAATGTAACACATAAGTCAACAAAATTTAAATTAAGCACATTTAAAATATATTTCTACATCAAGTTTCAATGACAATGCTCATGATCAATGCGGTGCACACGTTGACAAGTTGTTCCTATGCCGTACGACCGAGACTTGACATGACATGACGCTAGAAACCCTGGTTTTGCAATCGGGGCTCTGATACCACTTAAGGATGTAGTGCCCCAAACGGAAGGCACCACATCCCCCACACCGAGACCCGACCCGCATATGAAATGGGAAGTCCATACACGTGCCAAGTCACAGCGAACGGGGACCACTCACGCGCTATGCTAGGCGGAAGCTAACTTCAAAACCAAATAAACAAATTAACACCAAATGTGAATGCACATGGGGAAGCAGGACATAAAGTTAATCACAATATCAACAGTAACTAACGGGTTCAACTAACATAAATACCTAGTCCCGAAATTCCAAACATAAATCATAAGTCATAAACTCTGCATTTAAACATGTTTCAATATGACTTAAACAAAGTATAATGTGCGTGTAGAAAGACTCTGACTTAACTAGAGAACTTGACCGATACAAAATCCAGCCAAGCACTCCAAAGCCTGCAAAAGAACTGAAAACAAAGCCGGGTTCAGTCTATAGGAGACTGGTGGGTATAAAACAGGGCATATTATAATTATATTTCACAATGTAAACACCCTCATATGCAAGCTATAATCCCGTACGAGGTTTTAGAAAATTTCCCCAAGTGGGGTTAAAATAAAGGAAAACAACGCTCGGGATTACAACGATCAATTTCATTCATTCATTAAAAACATGCGGTCATTTCGTGAGCCTGACGAGAGGGCGAATTCTCCAACCTTCTCCTCGTGTGTGCATTTATTCATTCATTCGTTTATTCATTAGTGATCATACCATAATCATTCATTCGTTCATTCATTCGTTCATAAACATTAACATTCATAACACTAACATCCATAACATTAACATTTACACCTTTTTCCTCCGGGTGGTGGACGGGTTAGCAAGACCCGGCCACCTCATTCATTGACTAAAAGGGGTTACATGACTCCCCGATGGCGCTCAGCGTCCATTCCTCGCTAACTCCTAACGAGGTCCGGTTACGCCGTCATTGTTTGTTGGGACTAGTGCATGGGGATCACCGTCAGCCCGAGCTTCCCCGGATAGCCATGTACACATAGTGTCGGGCCCCATTAAACATTGTGTTCACTAATACCAAGAAGAGAAACCCACATTTACACGTTACCGACCAATACCAAGAAGAAAACAAGAGGACTTGAAAGTGTCCTATGAACCCGACATATCTCCGTCCTGGAGAAAATTTTAAGATTAGAAGAAGTATAGAGAAAATTTGGCTTCAAAATCTCAAGACATGGAAAGGCTCCTCTTTCTTCTTCTTCTTCCTTCCTTGGATCTGATCTTTTCTCGTTTCTTGGGGTAAGGAGCACGACATGGGGCTGAAAAGAGAGGGTGAGGGATGACCCTAGTTAATAAAAGTCGTGGTTTAAAGCTTGGTTAGGTTAAATTAGGCCCGCAAGTGTAAGACTAGTCAAAGATGGTGGCTTTAGCACAAGTTGTTCATTCCGGGCGAAAAACGGGGGTTCAAATGGATTTAGAAAAATATAAATCTTGGTTCCTTGGCTTCTTTTCTTTGTTATGATTCCGACACATCTTCCGGAATTCGAATCCAAATTCCCGAGCTCAAGTTACGCCATCCGGAACCAAAGGTGTGCCGAATGCCCTTAATCTCCCGACTTGGTCTCGTTCCCAAAATAAAATTCGTTAACATGCCAAACAAGATTGAAAACATGAAACGTGCATTTACACATGTTCATAACACATTAATCTATAACATACTAAAATTACACAAAATTTCGAAATCAAAACAAGTAGAAACGACACGCGATCAAAACATATAAGTGCATAAAATTCAAGAATTCATTTAGATTTCAAATATTCATAAAAAAAAATATAAATTCTAACGAATTATTACTAACAATTATAATGATTAATTAAAATTAAAATTATAATAAATAATTAATTACATAATTAAATAATTTAAATGCATAATTACGGAACACATACGTTAAACTAAACAACCGAAGAACCGGGGCGTTACAATGAACACATGTGTCCGCACTCTATCTTTAGCTGACAAAATCTACATTGAAGAAAATCAATACAATAATCACATTTACCTGACAAAATCTACATGGAAGAAAATCAAAACAAAAATCTTGATAATAAATTTATCAATTGAACGTACTATTTATTTGTAAATTATTTTATTAAAAAATTTACCATTCATACTCATTTGAATAGCAAAATTCATCAAGATTTGAGTATCTTTTAGTAACTGCAAAATATAAATTAAAGTAATAAATTAAAAAAATGGATGAAGAAAGCAACTCAATTCTATAAATACGTTTCAAATCAGTTTGAGCTATAACTAATCCAAAGCAATAGGGCCCCTAGTCGTCATTAAAGTCGAACCAAGGTTGAATCCCAAGCGATTGCTTCTCTTTGTCATGCGAAGATATGTACCTAAGAATTGGAAAATAGAAAAACAAAAGGGAAGTTATTAAGATGAGAAAAACTGATATTTTGACGATCTAAAATATGGATAATAATAAAAAAAGTTTAAATCGGATCAAATTGAAAGAAAAAGGCAAGTGACTCACCAACAACGTAGATACTGTAAATTCTCTTTTATTGTAGATACCGTAAGTCTTCTTACCTAAGAATCAGATAATAGAAAAACAAAAGGGAAGTTATTAGGAGGAGAAAAAGTGATATTTTGACAATTTAAAATTTGGATAATAACAAAAAAAAAAAGTTTAATTCGCATCAAATTGAAAGAAAAAGATATGCGACTCACCAACAACGTAGACACCGTAAATTCTCTTTTGTTGAATCCTACGTCACCAACAAAGTAGATACCGTAAATTCTCTTTTGTTGAATCCCACGTCACCAACAAAGTAGATACCGTAAATTCTCTTTTATTGAATCCTAAGTGATTGCTCCTCTTTGTCATGTGAAGATAAGTATCTAAGAATTGGAGAGTAAAAAACACAAAAGAGAAGGTATTAAGAAGAGAAAAACTGATATTTTGACGATCTAATATATGGATAATAACAAAAAAAGTCAAATTGAAAGAAAAAAATAGGTGACTCACCCAACAACGTAGATACCACAAATTCTCCAGTTTTAATCTTTTAGAACGAATCGAATCCAAATAAAATGACAAGCGATTCACCCAACAACGTAGATACTATAAATTCTGTTTTATTTACCATCTTCATCTCGCAGAATACAACTTTCAAAAGAAAAAAAGATTAAAAAAAAAAAAGTCAAGAAAAATTACCTCAAACATAAAGTCAAGAAAAATTCGTATGAATTCTATTGTTTTGTCAGAATATATTTTCTTTGAAGATAAATTTTGAAACGAAAGAAGTTATTAAAATGATGAGTTGGGAGAGGAAGTTGAGAGTTAAATGTGGAACTTGTGGCAGTTTTGATCTTGTAAAATTTCTCAAAATAGAATTTTACAAAAAAAACCCTTAAATCATAACTATTTTACTTAAAGAAAATTAACGGTATGATAGACATACCCAAAAAATGGGTGTCCGCAGTGTAGAAAATTAAGGGTATAATAGGCATACCCTCCTCCTTTTTTATACAGTATAGATGATATTCATGAAATATATGAGTTACGAATTTGTTTATATGCTTATTACACATTTTCAAACTTGTTTGAGGTGGTCTTGGACTATTTTTGTGAAAACAGGACTTAAGGGCGTAAGGCCTCATTTATCTAGTGGAATTACGCATGCTTTGGGTTTTTATCATGGATTATCTCTTGGTTACTGATATAGCTTGTTGACCCGGTTTTAGTCACATGACCCGTGTGATTCGGCCAAAAAAGGGAGTTTATCAAACACGCAAATGAGGCATTTTATATGAGACACGAGCTTCACATGGCTGATTAAACTACATCCCTACCGAGACTTTGTTCATATTTATGGTGCACTGCCATTTCTAGAGTGGTCTCTTTGTTTCACATTACAGATAAACCCTAACCCCACGAAAACTCGATCGTTTTGCCCTCATTTTCTTCCCTTGTACACGCTCTTATCTTTTCTTTTCATCTATGTGGAAAAAGAGTTAGAGATCCTCTTCTATGAGCTCTTCCTCTGATCTTCTGATATACCCGATCATTCTCTAATATTAAGAGAAGGAAAGAAAAAACTCTTCCATTTTCTTTAATTTGCAGAAATTGGTTGTTCTCTGGGATATTTTGGTAGTGATAAAATCAGAAACCACTATAAGAAATTATGCGAATTCCGATGGGACGTGTAATAGCCCAAAACAGGGCCTGGATGAAAACGGTAAGCTAAGAGCATTGGTAAAGCGTTTATAGACCGTGATCAAACTTTGTAAACCTTCATACATTGCATTCTTACATGATCAAAGTGCTTATATGTGACCGACAGTGTTTTAAGGGAGAATTCCTGACATTTGACTCAGTTTACTATTAATTTTCCGAACCTACTTTGCTCGTATTGTTGCTCGAACCCTAGAGGTTCATAACTCATGTTTTCCAATTGTTTGAACTTGTTTTTCAAGCCTTGGAATCCTTCTTGAGCCAAAAAGGACACTTTGGGAACTTACCGACCAAAGTTACTATTTATTCTTGTAAACGAGCTTTGATTCAGACACTCTCTACGACCCAAGTTTAGAGTTAAATCATTCCTTGAGTCGTTACGAGTCTATTAGTATCATTCTTGACACAAAATCTATTTTGAACTACGTTTTAAAGAAACGTTTGAGCCAAAACACTATACACTATTCCTTTTACGAACGGTTTTTCATCCGGAGAACTTCTACTCTTCAAAATCGAGTTTAAAACACTTCTTGATTCATTTCATGTTTTTTGAGATTGATTACGTCTATTCGTTCAAGCCCTAGCTCGAGTTTTGAACAAAACGGTTTTTAAATAAAGTTAGTATTCATCCTACGTTTCTAACTTTTTATCAGTAAAACTTTTCATAGTCGATATTGGGCTCAAAACACTTGTCGATTTATTTTATGACATTTTAAAATAATCCAGACTTTCAAATCACGTTCGGAGGCCGTTTTTCATTTGTATTTGTTCAAGACTTTCAAGTTACTATTCTTTAAAATCAATATATATTTTAAACGGTAAATATTCATTTCGAAGCTAATTTTTATCCGATTCAAAAGCTCATTCTCGTGTTTAGGGTGTTAAATTACCTAAATACCCTTCATTTCCCATTTTTATTTAATTCCTAGAGCTAAGCTTATAACAGAAGCTACTACCCTTTGCTCTCCTACCCTTGGAGTTATTTTTATTGCAAGATGAGGGGCTCCATCACAACTATAAATACCCCTAACAAGGCCCTTTCTTCCTCCCTCTCTCCCCCTCTTGCCGAGAGGCACTCCCCTCCCCCCCCCTGCTAGGTTAGTTGTTTTTATTTTATGCTATAGTTTTATGTTATGTTTTAGTTTAGTTTATGTTTTTATGTTATGGTATGTTTATATTATGTTTAGGTTGGGTCTTAGGGTCTTCCCTAAGCCATACAGGATTTTATTTTATGCATTTATGGTATAGTTTTTATGATATGTTGGAATAGTTATTTATATGATTTAATTGTTTATAATATGCTATGAAATGTTATTATATGCTTTGATATTTGCTATGATCATGAATTAGGGTTACTATGTATTGTATATTGATGCATGATTATGATATTTAAATTATGTTCATGCATGTTATCTAGTGGAATAGTAACCTATGATCAATTATGTTATAACATGTCACATGTTGTTATTTAATTTAATTTGTTACATGTTACATGCCTAATGTTCATGATATGATATGAATTATGTTGAGACATGTTTTTATATGGTTATATGATTCATGAATTATGAATGATATGATATGGATTAATGGAATAGTGCTTTGATCATGTGTTATACATTTTAATAGTGTCACATGCTATAACCTAAGACAGAATAGTGTTTCATAACTTGAAGTTATGCCTTAATTAGACCTCTTAACCATAGGTTATACATTTAACCTAGATCACATTTGATTATTATAACATGAACTTGAAACTATAGGTTATAATCAAGATCATGATTGAATTAGGATGTGTATGTGTGTGACGTATGTGTGTGTGTATAGTAACGGTTTGACCCGACCCTTTGACCCGACATGTGAATAGTAACATGTAAATAGTAATCGTGAATAATAATCTGGAATAGTAATCCTAAATAGTAATTTTGAATAGTAAAAATGAAATAAAACTTATGCTTTGTTAATAGACATTTGCACCTCGGGTTTTCAAATCTGGGGTCTAAAATGTGATTTCAAAATGTGTTTTATTTCGAGGACTTGTTTCATAACCTAAGGTTTGGGATATGATTCATAATTTGTTTAACTCTTATTCGATTATAGTAAGATCATAGTTCCACATTAAGAGTAACTCACTTTAACGTATTCTTTTGGTTGTTACCTTTCTCTAATACCTTAAATGGTATTACTCTCTTGTGTTACTTTTTCCTTGTTCATTTGTTTCATGCATTTCATATGCATCATGTTAGTAGTGGGTCTTAGTTCTGAAGCTCACTCTAGTACACCACCTACAGGAGTTAAAGTCGAGCACTGGGATCCCCAGGGCACCGCGTAATCTGTCTACCTACCTTTTGTTACTATTAGGAGAGGTGAAGTTAAAACGTTTTCCAACTGGAACCATGATTCTACTTTAGTATCATATGTTTTCAAATTCAAAGTTAAACCTCGTTTTGAACTATCACTTTTATCGGGACATCTTTTGAAAGGATCATATCATACTTTTAAAGTTTTCCTTGATCAACAGCATATGTTTTCCAAAGACTTGCATCCTTGTTCAAAGATTGTTACATGAAAAGTTTCACATGTTCATATGTTTCCAAAGGCATCATATGTTTACAGTACATCATGACATGTTACAGTACAGTTTCACATGTTAATAGATAGTACCCGGAGGGTACTCCGGTCACTGCAATTCTGAAATCCAAGCATACAGTTTACAGTTTGGGCCCGGCGGTTATCTGTAGAAGTGATGCTCGGGAGGTGAGCGCCAACGACATCACTAATACCGGCCGCCACATTAAACAATTGACACCAACTTTAATCGGACGTTGGTTAAGTCAGGACAATCTATTTGGGAATGGACCGCAAATCTATTCCCATTAAATAATTACAGGTCACATAGGGCTAGCTACCCGAAGTGACAACCGGTGGAGGATGGTGCATGTTTCTATGTGTTTAGGGTATTATTGATCTCGGTCTGATACCCTACTTGATCATGTTTTCTGGAGTAAGGATGGAGAAGCCTAGCTTGCTGGCAAAATTCTGTTTCATAAATGATAGTTCATATTTGGAAAAGTTAACCTTACCCTTATCCCATTTTATGAAAATATTATGAACCATCCATATCATACGTGTGCGCATGTGACAGCATTCATGAAAGTGTTTTGAAAACTCTCTTTTTCTCATAGCATTACATTAAAATATTTTTATCAATCGAACTTGTTTCAAGTTCTTCTTTAAAGCTTTGCATTAACAGTTCTGAACTTTACTTCAAGTTCTTTATCACTTACAATACTTTCTTTAAAGTATTCCCTCACTTAGTCATTTTGACTAATACCTCTCCCGTTTTCTTGCCTGATGGTTTCAGGTCTTGCAACCGCAGTGTAGAGGTATCTTGAAGCTCTAGATTCTCATTTTTGTTTCAGTCAGTACTTAGTATTACCCTTTTTTGTGTCCTGCATATGTTATATGGCTGCATTACTATATGTTTCTGAATACTTGAGTATCTTTGTAATACTCTTTCTGCTACTCTGCTACCGATACCTTAGACTCTGTTATAAAGGTATCATTATGTAAATATGGTATATGTTCTGACATGCCAAGTCTCTCTTACCGATTGACATTTC
Source organism: Lantana camara (assembly GCA_037501455.1). NCBI lineage: Eukaryota > Viridiplantae > Streptophyta > Magnoliopsida > Lamiales > Verbenaceae > Lantana > Lantana camara. The sequence goes on from CM074865.1 coordinate 42,973,301, forward strand.
TTGCTTGTTTACATGCCACCACGCACATATTTTCAAAAGTTTTAAAATACTTTGATTTTATGCTGCATAGCCACATCGTTATACATGTATAGGTCTGAGATTGATAGCCGTTCGCTGGAGTATTTCTTGATTGATGGCTAATACCATTACTTGAGAGGTGCTTTAGTGCTGGGGTTGGGGCACCGCTCTCCTCATGTTCTGGTACGGGTGGGGGCGCTACAGCCTGAGGTAGTATCAGAGCATTGGGTTCAGTAAGAAGAGACTTAACCTAGATTGCTCTCATGTTGCATCATGGATTGTTTACGCATTGCATCCAGGATCATTCTCATGTTGCATCGAGACAGGTTATTTGGGGTTGCATGGTTCTGGTATATGGATTTCATATCTGTGCTATCTTCTGTATAGCTATGGCAGTTCATCCATATTGTGATCCTAATCATCATCAGATGGATGAGGCTTTCTTTCAACAGTTTGAGGCCCCGCATACTGTGGCAGTGTCTCGCCATGGAGGCACTCATTTCTATACCTGGCGTAGGTCTACGAACAATGGTAGACCTGGGTATTCCTATCCTAATAGAGTTGTGCACTATCTCGAGTCTGAGAGAGATGGTTACTTTCAGGAGTATCAGAGGACCCGCGAGGTCAGGTTAGAGTCTATGCGCCATCAGGATCAGTCACTGCAGCACCAGATTGATAGGGACATTGCTCGTGAGCATGCTGTCGAGATGACTCATGTTGCTGAGCATAGGGCTACTCGTATTGTTGAGCTAAAGGCAGACCTTATGCAGATGACTATCGACCGCAACACCTCTATGGAGCGTCACTAGCACTACCGTACATTCATGAGAGCTCGCCTGTATGATGCCTATCACTTGTCTAATGAGCAGGCGGTTGAGGAGGTCGAGGGTTATGATGCCAGTCAGGCCTCTCAAGAGCCCGAGCCTATGCAGGAGTAGTCCAATGGAGGCGATGGAGGTTCTAGTGATGATGATGACGATGGCGGAGATGACCCAGCAGGACATGGACAGGGCGAGGTCGTTGCTGTTTCTGATGACACCACCAGGGGTTCTTTGGACCATAGTTATCAAGGTTGATTGCTGATGGGAGGTTGCTGTATATAGTACTGATGCATATATATCTATCTATGGATGGCGAACGTATAGCCGGGACAGTTCAGGACTAACTTTTGGATGAGGGGATGTATAGCTATGGTAGATGATCCCCAATTTTTGGCACCACAGATGACGGTTCAGATGACATGGTACCTACTAGGTCATTTTCAACAGGGTTGGACGGATTGGTAAGGCCTGTAAGGGAGTCAACTCGATAGTGTCGGGTTGTTCCCATTTTGGTTTGATACTGATAAGATGTGGCCTGTAGTAAATTTTACCAAACCTTGCACAGTTATAACACTTTCGACTATATATTATCTGTTTACTGCTTTCCATAACAGTCATTACATGAGTCTTACAGTTGCTTCAAGATGCCAATAGGACCATTGATAGGATCATGCCATTTCATTTATTGATAGCATACTGATGTTCTTGTTAATGGATTGATCATGTTTCTGATAATGTTATACATATTACAGTTCTTATTGATATGATAGTACATGTTCTGTTCTCGTTTACATGTTGATCATGCTTGAGAATCGTTACTGAAGATATATGATATGTGTGGAGATCTTGAATCTTTTCTGATATATTATCATGGGAATGTATTATTCTCGTGCTTATTTATGACTACCTGGAAATAGGAATACGTGGTTACCAACTATGTGAATCATATTAATGTCATGCATCATATATGTATCTGAATACTTGTGAATTCAGAAACATCATGCCACCGAGAAGAGCACCCCGTAATCGTGTACCACCACCGCCACCCTAAAGAGATGTCACACCACTCCCTGAACTGGAGGGAACTCCGGAATTAAGGGATGCACTACGACAATTCGTGAGAGCTCGTACTCAGAGGGGAAATCCTCCTAATGAGAAGTCACTAGAAAGGTTTCTAAGGACGAACCCGCCTAAGTTTTATGGAGAACCGAACGACTTAAAGACTGAGAACTGGATTGCTACTATCGACAAGATCTTCGAGGCTATGGATATCTACCCTGGAGATCGTGAAAGAGTTCAGTATGCTGCTTTTCTGATGGAAGGAGCTGCACTTAATTGGTGGAGGCACACTCAACATATGTGGGTAGAGAACAATGTTGAAGGAAATTGGACTGAGTTCTTTAGGGAATTCCAGTAGAAGTACACCCCTCAAGTAACTCGTGATGCACAAGAGGCGGAGTTTAAGAGTTTGGTTCAGGGAACTATGAATTTGATGGAGTATGAGGCTAGGTTCGTGAGACTGATCAAGTATGTGCCTCATATTCTGAATGATGAGCATCGCAAGACGAAGAGGTTTATCGATGGACTGAAGCCCGAACTTCGGTGGGCACTTGCTTTTTTGGATATTGAGAACTACAACAGGGCCGTCGACAAGGCACTAAAGGTTGAAGAAGCCCACAAGGAGATCAAGATAACTGCTGTACGTCTAGGACCTTCTGACCCTAAGCTTTATCAAAGGAACAAGCGACCTTCCGGAGCTTTTCCCCAAGGAACCGGGAAGAAACCCATGGTAGCACCGCAGTAGCAGAAACCTCAATAGAAACTGAAGCAGAAGGCCCCACAACAATAGCAGAGGGCACCGCAGCAGCAGAGAACACCTGAGCCAGGTCAAGAGGAAATTGTTTGCAGATATTGTCACAGAACGGCACACACTGAGGAAAACTGTCGCAAGAAAGCTGGACAGTGCTTCGTGTGTGGTTCCTCTGAGCACCAGATGGATAGCTACCTGAACAAGATCAAGAGATTTGGGGTCCAGGATAAAGGAAAAGTGGTGGTGGGTATGACGAACAAAGCGGTGGTTAAAGGCAGAGCTTATTCTTTGGATGGTAATGAGGAGGTTGATCCTTCGTCTGTTGTGGAAGGTATTATGCACATTCTTAACACGCCAGTTAAGGTCTTGTATGACCCTGGTGCCACGCATTCATTTATTGCATCTTAATTGTGTGCGCATTTACGATTCCTGCTTGAACAACTGCCATATAAATTTGAAGTGAGTTCTCCTTTGGGAACTTACCTTGTTACGGATCAAGTATATAAACGCTGCGCTATATGTATTGGTATCCGTTGTTACCTAACGGATATTATTGAGTTGCCTATGACAAGATACGATGTTATACTTGGTATGGATTGGTTGTTTAAGTACCGAGCTAAGTCAGATTGTTAGAAGAAAGAGGTCATCTTGGAAGAAGATGAAAGTCGGACATCAGAAGGGAAAGTAGAGAAGTTATTGATGGTTTCTTCGATGGAAGCTAACAAACTGATTCAGAAAGGAGCTAGTGGATTCGTTGCTTATCTTTTGAATAGACCGAAAGATCAACTTAAGATCGAAGAAGTGGAAGTGGTTAACGAATTCCTAGATGTGTTTCCTAAACATTTGAATTCGTTACCTCCTGACTGAGACTTTGAGTTTACAATCGAGACAATATCAGGAGCTGAGTCGTACTCCAAGACACATTATAGAATGGCTCTAGCTGAACTGGAAGAGTTGAGAAAGCAATTGGATGAACTGATAGAGTCTGGATATGTTCGACCGAGCACATCTCCGTGGGGAGCGCCGGTGCTTTTCGTTAAGAAGAAGGATGGATCATTGCGTTTATGCATTGACTACCGGGAGGCTGAACAGAATGACAATCAAGAACAAGTACCCTCTCCCTCATATCGAAGAGTTGTTCGATATACTGCAGGGATTAAAGGTCTACTCTAAGTTAGATCTAAGACAAGGGCACTATCAATTGAAGATCAGGGAAGCAGATATTCTGAAGACTGCTTTCAACAGTTGATACAAACATTATGAGTTCATGGTAATGCCATTTGGATTGACGAACGCACCAGCTACATTCATGGATATGATGCAACGAATATTCAAGCCGTTTCTCGACAAGTTTGTAGTGATCTTCATCGACGATATCTTGGTGTTTTCAGAAGAACATGCTAAACATCTTTGAATGGTGTTACGCACTTTGTTGGATCACAAGCTATATGCAAAGTTCAACAAATGTGAGTTATGGCTAGAGAGAGTTACGTTTCTCGGACAAATCATATCAGGATCTGGAAGCTAGATCCCTCAAAGATTGAAACGATCATGGATTTGAAGTCACCGACGAATCCTTCAGAAGTGAGGAGTTTTCTGGTATTAGCTGGTTACTACCAAAGGTTTGTCAAAGATTTCTCGAAGATAGCTACACCTCTCACTAAGTTGATAAAGAAGGAAGAGAAATTTGAATGGGCTGAGAAGTGTGAACAAAGTTTTCAAAGATTGAAGAAGATGCTAACGGCTGCACCCAGTGTTAGCGTTTCTAGAAGGAAAAGAAGATTATACTGTCTACACCGATGCTTTGAAAGAAGGACTAGGAGGAGTTTTGATGCAGAATGGAAAAGTGATTGCGTATGCATCAAGGAAACTCAAGACGCATGAAGTTAACTACCCGACACATGATTTGGAGTTAGCCGCGACAATCTTCGCTCTTGGAAAGTGGAGACATTACCTGTGTGGGGTTACGTTTGAAATCTTTACTGATCATAAGAGCCTGCGATATCTATTCACTAAGAACGAGTTGAATATACGACAAAGGAGATGGATGGAATTTTTGGAGGACTACGATTGCATTATTCAGTAATATGCAGGAAAGGCGAATGTTGTAGCCGATGCACTAAGTAGAAAAGTTTGTATGGCACAGATTTCTTCCAATCCCGAGACCGATCTGTAACACCCTGGAGCGAAGGGCGGCACATCCCCCGCACCATAACCCAACACGTGAAGCGAAATAGGAACTCCGTCCACGTATCAAGCCACGGCGAACGGGTGACAAACAAAAATCCAACCTAAGCTAGGCGGTCTAGACCCTACTCAGAGTGCGCAATAAAACAATAACGAATGCGGAAGCACCAGAATCTCACAAAACAAATAAACAAACTCGACACAAATCGAAATTAACGATTCAAGTTATACAACCTTTACAATTTTGAAATTTACGTCAAAACTTATACATATATCATTACTTAGAAAAATGCATAAATAAACAAAATAAATTGCATGTGACTCAAGCTCTCCCCAAAATAAAGACTCAAAGATAACCGCCTAGCTCCAACTCCTCAGAACGAAAACCTGCAAATTCAAAACAAAGGGGAAAAAGATAGAAATAACGAGGGTCAGTCCTAGAGACTGGTGAGAGGGCTAACACACGCACCCATACATATACGTAATAACAAAGCATAAACAAAGCTAAAAGGATTCATGAACCGGGCACGATTTTTGCATTCTAAAACATTCAACCCATGGTAATATATATAAAGAAAGAAGTTTAGGGCCGAAGGCCAAATCAACTCAAGTTTTAGAGTTCAGAAATTCGCCCCCGTTTCAGAACCATAACGGATACAGAAGCATAAGCATAAACATAACAACACGGTGAGAACGAATTCTCACACACTTACTCATACCAAAGCAAAACTCATAAAACAATCCCACCTTTACACCATTGGGGAAGAGAGGTGCCCCTCTCAACCCTCCATAGAACGAAACTCGTGAACCGGAGGATCCCGCCCGGTTCCTTCGACGGCCAGCCAAAATGCGCCCCTCTCAATCCTCCATACAAATAGGGTTTTAGGTCATCATAACTAAAAGGAAAGAAAACCTCACCTTGACGATCAAACCGAACAAAACGGACGGAAAGCAAACCAAAGGACCTCCTCCTCAACAGCGGAACGATCCTAAGAGCAAAACAAAGAGAAAGTGGCAAACTTAGACTCAACATGAACCATATTGACGCTCGGAAAATGTATATGAATGCGAGTGATGTTTATGAAGCTTAACAAATCGACAAATAATGCATACGAGTTCATATTTATTCATAAGTCTCATAAATCATGTCAAACAAATCCCTAAGTTCCATATAATAATCTTATCATATAATACAACATGTTACCAACGTATTCATACCATGCAAGGAGCAAGGATTGATCATGCAAGGCATCTAAACGGAATATGAAGTCACACACGCACGTTAGAGGAGCATATCATAAATATGAAACCATAATTCAAAAACGAGCACATAAATCAAATCATAAATTCATACAACATAAGTTAACACACAATACGTTAAGCTAACAAAGCATATAGGTCACAAACGGGACAAGAGGAAGCAATTAAAAGCAATGAAACAATGAAAGAAACTCCCCCGAGGCACCACCGTGACACATGACACGGCCATGTCCAAATCACAAAGGAAACGGACACGGCCGTGTCCGATTTAAATAAATCAGATGCCCAAGTCGAGGCCTTCACACGGCCGTGTCAATACTCAGCACAAACAGGACAAGGCCGTGTCTAGTTCAAATTTCTGAAAAATGGTTTTTTTGGCGCAACAACATTTCCAAAGGCAAAATCAAGGCATTTTCGCAGCAGCTCTTAGGGAATTTCTTAGGCCTCAAGCACACACATAACATGCATGAAACCAACACCAAAGAATCACCAAATCATGCTTCAAAACGCAGCAACAAGCAGCTCAAAATTCATGCACCAAATCTGTCACAAAGTAGGAAGGAACGCAGCAGACCATATACCTCAAGTCTGGGACTAAAACAGGGGATAAAAGCTTGTAAACACATAGCTAACATGTAAAGAAACTCATATACTTCATTTACATGCAATTTCACACGAAATGGAGTTCAAGAAGTCATCAAACGGACCAAAATTCTGACAGCAATTCAAACTGGGAAGAGCAGAATATATTCTCATATATATAGCTGAAATGAAGCATGAAATCAAGCTAAAACCGAGCATATTCATAGAGAAACATGTGTAACACATAACCATGCATTAATGAACAAAATTGGATGCAAGAATCCATCAAGCAAACCTCAAAACATGACAGCAACTTGGTGGAAATGAGCATATTTGCAGCAGCAGTTTCTAAAGTGCAAGAACTCAAGTTTGTGGCCAAAATAAAGCATGAAATCAGGGCAAAAGGAAGCACATTCATAGAAAAACATGTATATTATATAACCAAGCACTAGCACACGAAATTGGAGGCAAGAATTCAATCATTTGAACTCAAAAACGTGACAACAGTTCAGTTCGCACATAACATGCATATAGGCTTGAGGTTTCCGTTTAGGAGCTGAAAATGGATCTAAAAGCTTGCAAGAGCAGGGATAACATGTAAACCAATTAGTATACAACATCTGCATGCAAATTCACATGAATTGGAAGCGATTAACTCAAGCAACAAAGCACAAATCCACACAGCAGTTCCAAAACAGGGGAGCAGATTTCTAGCTTAGGTTTGAGGCTCAAAACCTCATAATTTCTTCAAAGGATCTGAAGAGAAAATCATCCAAACATCATATACTATCATTTAAGCATCAAATTATCAAAGAAACAAGTCCATATACTTCATTTTAAAGCAAGGAAATCAGCTACAAAGCAAGCTAGCACATAAGAGTAAAATCCCCAAAAGTCCCTCTTCAAGCTCCTATCCCAACCCTAATTAAATCTGATACAAAACAAGTATTAAATGGATCAAAACTTGTATAGAAGGGTAGAGAATACAAAAATATACATACCTTGAAAATTTGAAGAAGAAAGATGGCGATTTGAGCTCAAAATTCACAAAAGGGCCAAAGCTTCTCTTCTCTTCTCTTCTCCTCTCCTCTCTTGTCTCGATCTGTTGCTGCTCAAAATGGGGGAGTTTGGATCGGTTTTCAGAGATGAAAGGATCAAGGAAGGTTTAACTCAAGTCAAGATATCAAGGGTTAGGCTTAGGTTGAGTTAAATTGGCCCCACAAGTACATGACTAGTCAAAGAAGGTGGCTTTAGCGCAAGCTGTTCATTCTGGGCAAAAAACGAGGGTCTAAACGAGCTTATAAAAATACTAAACTAGGTTCAAAAGTTTCCTTTCTTTGTTATGAGTCCAACGCATCTTCCGGAATTCGAATCCGAATTCCCGAGCTCATGTTATGGCCTCCGGAACAAGAGGCGCGCTAAAACTAGTTAGGCCCTCATGTCCCTCATCAAAACCCAAAGGTTTAAAACCTCAACAAACGAGCCCGAAAACATAAAACAAGCATGCAAACATATTCATAACTCACATATATCACGCATATCAAAATTTCACAAAAATCAGAATTGAATTCCGACACATAAAGAGCAAATTACGAGCATGCAAACTTAAACGTTAAAATTCAAAGTTCATAATTATAAACAATTAATTTCATACAAATTCAAATAATCATATAAGCATTAAAATAACACTTAAATACCTACTTAAATAATTTAAATCCGTATAAAACTCTCCTGTTACGGAGTACCTGGAAATCCGAATGATCGGGATGTTACACGATCAAAGAGAAAGAATGGAGGTGATAACCAAAGATCGAATCGCGAACTTTGTGATGATATCACCATTGAAAGAGCAAGTGTTGGAAGCTCAGAAGAACGATGGGTGGATCAAGAAATGTCTCGAATCTAAGGAGCAGGATGATGAGACTAAGTTCAGGATTGATGAACCTGGAATATTGAGGTACAAAGGTTGAATATGTGTACCAACTGTTTTGAGAAAAGAGATTCTGGACGAAGCACATAAGACTAAGTACACGATACATCCCGGAGGCACTAAGATGTATCCAGATGTTAAGACGTATTTCTGGTGGAATGGAATGGAGAGAGACATAGCCAACTATGTCAAAAAGTGCTTAACTTGTCAGAAAGTTAAAGCCGAGCACCAGAAGCCTAGTGGGAAGTTGCAACCATTACCGATTCCGACATGCAAATGGGAGAAAATCACGATGGATTTTGTCACTGTATTACCCAAAGTCAAAGGAGGACAAGATAGTATCTGGGTGATCATTGACCGATTATCTAAGTCAGCACACTTTTTTCCAGTAAAGATGATGGATAAGGTCAACACGATTGCAAATCTGTATCAGCAAAAGATTGTTAGACTACACGGAGTTCCGGATAACATAGTGTCGGATAGATATCCAAAATTCACGTCGCAGTTATGGCAAGGAATTCAGACGTTGATAGGAATGAAGTTGAACTTCAATACTGCAGCGCATCCTCAGACGGGTGGACAATCAGAAAGAATGATTAAGTACTTGGAAGATATGCTAAGAGCTTACGCTTTGGACTTCCAGGAAAGTTGGAAAGATTGTTTACCTCATGTGGAGTTTGCATACAACAATAGTTATCAAGCTTCTATTAAAATTGCTCCATATGAAGTCCTGAATGGAAGGAAATGTAGATCCCCGTTATACTGGGATTTGGATGAAGCAAGATGTACTGAGGAGGGACCAATCAAAGTGAATTCAGCTAAACGGATAAGAGAAGCGACGGAGAAGATTCAGATCATTCGTCAGAGAATGAAAGTTGCCCTGGACAGGCAGAAGAGTTATGCTGATCGACGAAGAAGAGATTTGGAATTCGCAGTGGACGAAAAGGTATTTCTAAAGGCATCACCAAGGAAAGGGTTTACCCGAATTGGGAAAGGGTCCGTCAACCCTACCGTTACTTCTCATTACATTACATTACATAAAACAAATCACATTCAATCCCCTACTTCGGTGATGGAAGGGTCCGTCAACCCTAACCATCCATTAGTAAATTCCGCGAGGGGCGATTAACCCACATGAGTGCCATTATAAATTCCTCGTGGGGTAGCTAGCCCACATGAGTCCTCCCCGGCTTCATATCGAAGTTATCAAGAGCACCATGCCTTCCCAACCTCCCGAGGTCTCGCGTAATACCTCTGAGGGAAACCACGTCCAGGCTTAACCCGACGGCCCGCTACCGTACCGGGCGTCCCAACCCGTAGTCTCCATGGATCCAACATTACCTTTACATTACCCTTTTCGTTGCATTCTCGCTTGTTACAAACCATTAACATTACGTACATAAGCATTAAACTTTCATAAATATTAAACTTTCATTAAAAACATAAGCTCATATATGCTCGTAGATATAACCCTTTCGAAGGCCGAAACTTGATAACAAGATCATAAACATATCGTACATTACACATATTTAACTATATAAATAATATATAGTCACGTGCGGGCTAGAAAACGAGCATTTAGGGGTCATAGGTCGCTTAACTAAAAAGAAAAGATCCTAAACCTCTCCTTTGAACAAAAAGTTTACTGTGGTGCGAGAAAACGATCCCGAACACCCTTAAACTTCGGGTACGACTACCCTCGGAAGCACCCCTGTGACAAACAAACGCAATACTAATGACTGAGACTCAAATATGTTCCATTTAGACGAACGACAATGCAAATGAATGCAATGAAGTATCAAAGGTAGCACTTAGACATTTAAATTTTCATTTCACGTTTATACCTCGAACTTCATAGCATAAAATTCAAAAACTTATCAAAACATAACATTATTCGTTAATTAATATCATAAGGTGAGGCAAAAGAAATTAGTTAAAATGTCAAACGAATGCAAAGAATACACATATTACATCACACGGTAGCGTTTATTGCATTCAAGTTGTAGCTCGTGAAAAATCATATCAAATCATACTGAAAAATAAATACGAGAAATATAACACATAGTATTACAAGTTAATAATTTTTAGGAATCATAAACGGGGTGGGAAAAGGCATCGAAAAGCATCGAAAATGAGAAACAAAAACACATGTGGCTGCCACCAAGTCATGCACTCGAGTCATTTAAGTTCATAGCTCGTTTAAACGTATTCAAATCAATCCATAAATTTAATACAAACAATTTGACACATAATATTACATGTTAATAACATTTAGAAGTCATAAACAAAGAAAGAAAACATCGAAACAAGCGAATGAAGATGAAAACCGAACAACAGTCCCAAAAGAAGGCAGCCACGGGTGTAGCTGCACAGAGCGTGGCTCAGTACAAAGGCAAAAGCCTCACAAAACTTCCTTGTTTCTTACCCTTAAACTGAGCCACGGTCGCAGGCCCGCACGCCACTAGCTGGTCATACCGGGCAGGAGGGGCGGGAACTGCGCGACAGACGCCTGGACGTGCCTAGGTCGGTTGTGCGGGGCTACGATATGTAGCTCCATGAGCGTACTAGCTGCGCGCAATCCCGCATGTGACGTGTGCGGGTGAACCCGTTCCGATCCCTTTTTAGTTTCGTAATATCAGCAAATTCATAACTTCCAATTTTGAATTAAAATAGTTCAATATAATCTGAATCTAAACAGCTTAAAAACAGATTTAAACGAAAACAATTTTTCACAAATTTTCAAGAAACAGTTTTGATCCGGCAACTTCGTATTTCAAACAAAAACCATGAATACAAAACATATACTCAAATTCAAGAATTTTCATTAAATTCCAAAAGCAGTAAACATACAATACGAACGTTGCAAGGTGGCTCTGATACCACTTGTTGGAAAATACGAAAGAGTTGAGCGGCGAAAATTTAAAATTTTCCAAAAGTTTAATCGTTGTCTTGCAATTTTCGTACTTTAACGTTGGGTGTTTAGAAACTTACTAAGTTAGAAGCTTTCTAGTAATGCCGTTACCGCCTAATGAACACCCTTCAAGCCGAATCCCTCGAACGACCTTCGAATTAGACTCCAAAGTAGAAGCTCTCCAAAGCGTATCCACACCAGACCTAGAACACGATTAAGCGAGTGAGAATGCTAGTTCTATGGCTTATGTTAAGGCTAGGATAATTTTTGCTTCGAAAACTTTTCATTTTTTGAATTTTCTCAAAACTTAACACTTCCTGAGTGTTGGTCTAAAATATAAGAGAAGCACCCACCCTTGTATTTATACAAGGGGGTTCGAAAATCCCTAAGGTTCCCAAACCGTGGCTCAGTTTGCACTCTACTGCGCGGCACCTGCCGTTGCCTCACCGAGAACCCCGCGCTCACAACGGCGCCTGTCATTGCCTCGCCCAAAGCCCCGCGCAGGCTGTGAGCACGGTGCTGCCTGCTCGCGCGCGCCTCGTGCGGGTTGTCCCGGGAGGGTTTTTTCATTTCGTGTTTTCCAAGTTTCAATAAATCCCATTTTGTAAAATCTGATTTTATTTTAAAATTATATTTTAATTTTATAAAATTATTTATTTGAAATAATTATAGAATTTGGGATTTTATGAATTAAAGTCAAGTTCTAATTTTTCGAGAAAATAATAAATATCACTTTGAATGATATTTTAGACAAAAATTTAATTTTGAATTAATTGTTGTTTTGTGTAGATATGGTGATTCGATTTTGAATAAATTCGTGAATAATGAACTATATTCAAAGTACTTAAGTTAATTGTCACTTGAAGTCAAGGGAATTTTAAATTTAGTTTGTAAATTTAAATTCAAGCGGAAGCATGCTAGTTTAGGTGATCATGGGTTAGTCTTATGTATGGTTTTAAATTCTGCACATGGATGATTTCAATTGGGGTCGGAACCCCATAGTTCTACGTTTTCAATTGAGGTTGGAGCCCTACTTATGTGCGTACTATTATGTGTTTATTATGTGGCTTTTGTTATTATTGTTTTGGGCCGGGGTATGCCCTGTGTACTTGTCTATGGTCAATATGAAAATTGAGCCATATTACTTTATGTAAAGAGAGTAGAACCTAGGAAGTGAGGTTTTTATTTTCATTTTGGAGACAAGCACCCATGGAATAAGAAGGATCCACAAGGAGCACTTGAAGAACGGTGGCCATAAGAAGACCCCTCAAAATGTTTAGGAGGGTTTCTATTAAATGTAATAGAAAGAGCAATTTTCCATTAAATTCTATACCCCTATGTGATATGAATTGTCTTATTTGGCATGAATGTTAGAACTAGTGATTATGGAGTGGCTCCCATAATTGCATATAAGATAGGATACCCATGATTATCACATAATTAGTATCATGCTAGGACATGTTATCTGCTAATTGATTCTGTGATGCACTTTATGTAAAATTGCATTAAACAAGACAATTAAAATTTGGATAACATTATATGTTGGTGAGGTCATTCGAAAATCCCATTTAAATATTGAGCAAAATTTGAATAAATAGGTGTTTTATCACGGTAATAAATTTCCTAGCATTCCATCAATAGGATTTAGGACTTAATAAGTGAAACTAATTGCTGTCTCACGAGTCGTGGGGTAATTAGTGTAGCTTATTAACTCTTAGTTTCCTGATTAATTATTTTAAATAATTAATATTTCTCGACCATTTTAGAATGGGCGATGTCTCACGAGTCGTGGGTCGTTCCGAACTAAGTTTGGTTGAGATCTTATGATTGATGGGTCCTGCTCAACACTAAAGTAGAAATGGATGTCTCACGAGTCGTGGGTCCATGATTGAAAGATTAGTGATGCAAAAATATTACTAGGAATTCCATGGAGATGGAATTGGCAATTCGTACCTACCTAAAGATTCTTAGACCTTTGGATGTCTGACGAGTCGTGGGTCTAAAACTAAGAATGCTTGGGATCCTAGTACCTATTGAGAAAATAAGTTTCTTCTAAAGTCATTGGGATCTCTAGACTTTCTAAAAATAGTGGGAGAATATATTTCTAAAGACCTTGATAATATGTAATCGTTATTATTTAACATGCTCATGATTTCTCTGTTTTCCATTTGGGTTGTAGTTCTGTGATTCTCTATGTAACACCCCGGAGCGACACATCCCCCCGCACGAAGGTCCAACACGAGTAACGAAATGGAGAGTTTGCACCCGTATCAGACCATAGCGAATGGGAGACACAAAAAGCACACACCCTCGCTAGGCAGCCTAGACCCTCAAGAACTGAGCAAATTTAAATCAAGAGTAGCGGAAGCGTTAAAACGATCAAACTTACATCCCAAGATCACAATTATTCATATCAAAAAAGGGTAGGATAGTAAGCTAGATCATGATCGAGTATATACAACATGTACAATGCCCATCGGGGCCAAAATATCCTAAATATTCATATTACAAATTCAAAAAGTGCATAAGTGCGTAAAACATAACCACTAGAAATGCATGAAGACCCGAGCTACACCACAAGTAAAACTCGACAGACACTTTCCGCCTAGCTCGACTCAGGAGGTACCTGCAACTCAAAAGAAAAGGGGAAAAAGGGGAACAACAAAGAGGGTTAGTCCTAAAGACTAGTGAGGGGGTTAACTCACACACCCGATATACGTATAGAGTAGAGCATATAACTAAATCAAAAGGATCCATGAATCGAGAGTGGTTTTTGCAAGCCAAAGTGTTTTCCCGTGATATAAATATACATATATAGAAGAAGTTTTAGGCCAAAGGCCAAACAACAAGTTTTAGGCACTTATAAGTCCATTCTCGTTCTATAGACCATACACCATCAACCAACTCAGCGAGTACGAGTCACACCTCCCAACTTCCATATTCAAAGAGGCATAACAAAGCGAAACAAAATATAAACCAACCTTACTCCAAGTGATAGAACGGTTGACAGCCCTAACTATCCACACACACACAAGAGATAAGGTTTAATTACGACCTTGAAACCTTCGACGGACAAAACCGCCGGTTCAAGAGAAACACCCTTCCTCGAACTCCCATGGTTCGGTGAGACTCTCAAATGGAAAATGTTGATGGAAGAGCTCGGTGACCCCTCGGCCGTCCCGAGATTACCATAACATTCTCTGGGTCCCAAAACATATCATACATATAGCCAAGCTTATCTTTCAAAGAACATATCCTTGCTTACCCACACACACTTAGCAAAGGTTTTCCAAAACAAAGCAAAATAGATTAGATACGTAAACAAAGCGTTTTCAAAGTCTTATAACCAATGGGACAAGCCCTCAACATATATATCATACACGTATCTATCATATAATAAACTTATTTCGCATGAGAGACTTCAAACCATATAGGGTTTTAGGTCAAATAACTAAAAGGAACAAAACCTCACCTTAAAACGGTAATGGTGACAAAAGAGTGAGAACCAGGAACTTAAGGGGCAACCTCGTCCTCCACGGGAAGGTCCTCTATACAAAACAAATAATAAAAGGGTACTCTTAGACTCAAAATGAACCAAATATAAGCTCGAAAAATGCATATGAATGCGAATGATGTGAATGAAGTCACACTTTGATCATACTAGTTCACATTCTTGCATGTAAGCATAAATTACATGTTTGGAGGTTAAAACTTAAATTATAACACATCAATTAACACGCTAGCAATGAACTTAAGAGAGGAAAAGAACATACAGACCATACAGATCAAGCAACAAGGATCAATAAAGCAACACAACACACACACTCAAAGAAAGGAGGAGGGGTAACGGGAGTTACCCTTTTGCAAGCCAAAAGGGGGTGACTACCGTTAAGAGCCACAGCAGCAAAAAGGGGCAGCAGGTAACGGGGGTTACCAAAAGCCATTACAAAGGGCTTAACCCTCGTTAAGGGAAACAGGTCTGCAGCTCTGGAGAGTAATGGGCGTTACTCTCCCGTAGTAGTTCCAGGGTAACGGGCGTAACCCCACGCAACAACAGCTTCTAGCAGCTAAGGCCATTCTTCCCCTGTTGCACACCATGAAGCAGCAGCAGCAAGAAAGGGAGGAGAAGGAGGCCAGGAAGGAGCAACAAACAACCCAAACAAAACCATAAAATAAGTCACACAATCAACCCTCAAGTTAAATATGCTGAAGCTCATGAATACATGCAAAAATCCCAATTCCTTCCAAGTTTATTCCAAGTCTAATGATGACATATTCATTATCTTTCATTTACCAAGCATTAAATGTCAAGAAATGAAATTAGCAAGTTCATACATGTGATAAATATACATCAAGTTCAAAGGAAACACAAAGGATCAAAAGAATTCATCATATAGCTTCATACCCTAACTATTCATCACACAAGCTCAAATTCATGCAATCCATGGTAAAAACCCATCATATTAGGCTTAAAAGAACCATATAAACATGGAGAACTCAAAATTGAACTTACCTCTTCAATGGAACAAGAAATTATGAAGCTAACAGTTCAAAATCTTGAATTGGGAATAGTAGCTCTCTTCTTCTCTTCTTTCTTCTTGTGGCTGATGTTGGGGGAGCTTTTTCTCTTCTTTTGGAGGGTTGGTTCGAAATGGGGGGTATGGGAGAGGTTAAGGGCTGCGTTTAGAACATAAAATTCAAGGTTAGGGCTTGTTTGGTGTTAAATTGGGCCCACAAGGTAGACTAGTCAAGAAAAGGGGATCTCTTGGCACATGGGCTCGTTCCGGTCGATTTTAGGAGATTCAAATGGGCTTGGAAGAATGTGAGGTTAGGCTCCAAAGCTTTTAAATCTCGTTTTGATTCCAACGCTTCTTTCGGAATTCGAATCCGAATCCCCTAGCTCGAGATACGCCGCCCGGAACCCGAGGTGCGCTAAATGCCCTTTAACCATCCTCTTGGTTCCGAAAAACAAAACGAACACAAAACCAAACCAAAATACCCCCAAAACACAAAACGAGCATGCTAACAACTACATAACTCACAGAGTTCACGTATATCAAGAATTCACAAAAATCGGTTTCCAACCAGGGCATGTAGAGGGGATAGAACAAGCAAAAAGGCATAAACGTTCAAAGAGTTCAAGTAGCAATTAAACAAGTAATTACGAATAATTAAATAAACATTAAAAGTAATACTGTAACAGCCCGTATCAGGACCTAGCTGGAAACAGTAAATCAAATAGGACAAGAATGCGTTTATATACCTTGGTTCACCTTTACAAATGGCCATGCGTTGCATTCTTATGTGAGCAATGTGCATTCATTAGTCTTATTGTGTTTTAAGGGGGATTTCCTTATCACGAACCAAATTTACTATTTATTTCCCGAGCCTACCTTGTCCTAACATCTCATTGGAACCCTAGAGGTTCATAACTCTTGTTTCCCAGTCATATGAACATGTTTTCCGAGCTTCGAAATCCTTTCTTGATCATTAGGGATTTGGGAATTTTTATCAAAAGTACTATTCATTTTCCGAACCAGCACTACGCCATTTTATTCGAGAAACCCTAGAGAACCTACCCTTATTTTCTTAGAATTTTTCAGTCTTCTTTTCAATGCTTCGTGGTTTCGTTTATATGTCCAGAGCAATTCAAGAATTTATTTTCAAATAAAAATTTCCGTCAGTAGGATATATTTCCTTCGATAGGATAATTTAACCCTTAAGATCATCACCATAACGTTCCACGATTTTTCCTACACTTTTGGAAAGCTTTTTGGACCTTCAAATCATACCCTAGCATTTTTTTATAATTAAAAACATTTTATTTAATAACGTTCCATTCATTAGTCCGATTTCGGCCCGTGAGTAACCGTTTCTAAGATAATTCTATTTTCTAGCTCTTGGGAACTTTTTCAGCTCCTAAAATATGCAGTGTGAATGTGTAATTACCAGAATACCCCTCTCCCAACAATTTTACTAAAAGCAAACCTACTTTAGGAAAATTGCTAATAGGTCCCTACTTGATCTTTAATTGCAAAGAAAGCCCCTACTAACAACTATAAATAAGGGTGTTGGGCATCATTTTCCTTGCTCATTTTGGTGGAAAACCGCCACCCCCCACCCCCCCTCCCACTTGAAGAGGTGAAGTCCGGATTTACTGTGGCTCTGGTATTATTGCATAATACCGTTTCTGTAGGTGAGGTTTAAACTATTTCAACTGGAATCATGAATATTCTTATGTATTCAAATGATTTCAAAATCAACTCATTCGAGTTAAAAGATTCTTATCTTTCAAGTTAAACGCTTTCCCATTTTGGGGCAAGACTTCAAGTTTAAAGTTAATAATCTCTAATATATATCATGTACACTGCTACACGGTCTTCAATAAAGGTTCAGTCTCTTGAACTCTGTGTGCTTATGCACTTTTGTTATTTTGAATGCAAGCTTTAGAAATTTTGTTATGTTGGGCCCTGGCGGTATGGTTAAGTAGTAGACCAGGAGGCGTGCACCAATGGCTACTATGACACTGACCGCCGTACTGACCTTGGTGATGGTTTAATCGGAGGTTGGTTACTCCACATCGAAGGTCGGGAGAGGTGGTAAATTCCTCCCGTTTTGTTTACGTCACCGCAGGGTAGCTCCCTGGGCGCGACAATAAGGGAAGAAGGGGTGGTGCATTTGTATATGGGTGTTGAGGTCCTAATGGATCTCAATACCAACTTTATAAATGTTTTTTAGGAGTAAAGGATGGATATAGCCTAGTTTGCGGGCAAACTTTGGTTTTAAAGTCTGGTTCATACTTTTGGAAAATATCCCGTACCATGTTCCCCGTTTATAAAGTATATATGAACCATAACCTCTGATGTGTGCGCATGTGTGTGCTTGCTTGAAAATCCTGTTCCAAAGTAATGTTTTGAAGTACGATTCTAAAATAAAGTGTTAAAGTAAAGTTCTGAAATTCAGTTTTAAAGTACAGTTTCGAAGTAAATCCTTTTCCGAAAAACCTAAAGTTTTAAGTACTTATATTGTTTCAAATTAAAAGTCATGCCTCACTTAGTCCTTTTGACTAATACCTCTGTAGCACCCCAAGCGGTGGGGCACCACACCCCCGCACTATGACCCGACACGTGGTACGAAATGGAAAGTCCGCACACGCACCAAGTCACAGCGAACGGGTGACAAACAAAAAACCAACCAAAGCTAGGCGGTACCTAAACCCTGTACAAGTAAAATAAGCAAAACCCGAATGCGGAAGTGATGCAAAATATGAACTAACAAAAACTTTAATCAACAAACATAAGTAAACTGGTTCAACTAATTCCAGCCCTGTCCTAACCTGTCCCGAAAATTCATGTAATCAAAGCATAAGTATCATCTTGTACAGAACATACTATATACATAATTTTCATAAATAAATCAGAACAAAATACTTAGCAAAGTCAAACGGACCGACACAGACTCGACAGACCAGACTCAAAGCCGCCTAGCTCGAACTCCAACAACTGGTACCTGCAACTAAAAACATAGGTGGGGCGAGGGTCAGTCCACTGACTGAGCGAGGGGGCTGAACTCACACACACTATACATAATAAGGAGCAGAGCACGTATCAAAAGAAAGACTATGAACCGGGAATAGGGTTTTACATACCAAAACCATTTTCAAATCAAACTTACACAATTTTCAAACCAAACTTATACTTAATCAAATCATATCAGACTGAACAAACTCGTAACATATCGAAAGAGAAAGCTCCTATCCCGTTTCATAATCAACATAACATATCATATTCATATACCCGGCGAATACGGGTCTCCAACCTTACTTCCAAATCACATATATAACACAACTGAATTTATATATACATTCCCACGCCGATGGAATTTAAGCCCTTAGACGCCCATCCACGCAAATCTCACGCGAAGGAATTTAAGCCCATAAGCTCCCATCCACGCAAAACCCACGCGATGGAATTTAAGCCCGTAAGCACCCATCCACGCAGAACCCACGCGATGGAATTTAAGCCCTTAGACGCCCATCCACGCAAATCTCACGCGATGGAATTTAAGCCCTTAGACGCCCATCCACGCAAATCTCACGCGATGGAATTTAAGCCCGTAAGCACCCATCCACGTAGAACACACGATTCCCCGGGTCCGGCAAATCTGAACAAGACTTAACATACCAAAACTCGCAACTTAACATAATTAGAATGTATCAAACTTACATATGCTCGTACATATACAGTTCGAAAACCTTTAATCGTATAACAAATTCATAAGCATATCATATAAACACACATATCTATTATATAAATATAATAGAATAATCGCATGCAGGCTTGAAAACGAGCACAGAGGGTTGTAGGTCGCTGTAACTAAAACAAAAATCCTAAAACCTCACCTTACACCAAACGGAGCCAAATACAAAGCAGAAGGTCCACCCCGGAACCTGCACGACCTCAAGTCACCACCCCGGGTGCACCTGTACCAACACGACGAAAGGAACCTACTGTCCGAAAGTCGCCGAAATGCCGCCACCGTAGCCGGCCGAACAGCCACCGGCCGCCACCGGAACACCGCCTCCGGTGGTCGGAAAAATCCCCGGAAGGACAGAAACGAGCGCCTCGGCCTACGTTGGAAAGCTTGTAACGAGCCCTACGAAAGCCCCAAGTCAAATCGCCGGAAAAATCATCGGAACAGTAACCGGTTCAGATCCGCCGGTTCACCACCGGTTCACCGCCGGTCCGCCGCCAACGGCCGGTTCTTGGAACGCCGCCGATGCCATCCACTACGTTTCGTCATTCCAAGCAACTTTCGTGAAGCGACCACCACCAAAACCGGCCGGGAAAAGGGCCGAAATTGCTGCCGAAGTTTCTGCCGCTGTTGCCTCGCCGGAACCACCACTTGCGGTGGTTTTCGTGCTGAACGGAGGCCGAAAATGGAACGGGAAGGTCCAAAAACGTAGGGTAGGGTCAAGCTCCGCTCGCGAAACTCGCCGGAACGCCGGCGGCAGGCCGCCGATGCGCCGCCGTCGGTCTTCTGTTGGCCACGATCTTGGTACGGTTGTGACGGGCTCGTCGAGCTGATGAATTTCCACTATTGATTCGTCGAATTCCGTCGAGAAACGAGGGAGAACGAGCATGTGTGTGAAATTGCACCTTCACTGCATGAATAGTGCTCTGCGCGAGGAAGAAGACGATGCGGCTGGAGCTGCTGAAATGGCATGCAAAACGAGGGAATCCGAGTATATATCTCGGGTCCTCGTACGCAAAAACGATCGAACAAACGAGCTAACGACATCCGAATTGGGCAAACTTAGAGTCTACGGACTCGTTTCGCCGCCCCGGACGCGTTGAAGGGGTCAAAGAAGTCAAAATCTCAACCGAACGAGAAGTGACCGGAAAACCCCTAAAAAGAGAAAATTACAAAGGGCCCCTAAACTCTAAAAGAGTTCAAAATAGGGCCACGAAAAATATAAAATCACATAATTAAACACATTAAAAGGTTGAAAAGTAACGTACCTAATACGTCGGGCGTGACACCCCATTAAAAGGTTGAAAAGTAACGTACCTAATACGTCGGGCGAGCGGGGTGTCACAACCTCCACCATGTTTTCTGACCTCATGGTTTCAGGTTCAGTGATCGCTTGTTGGCTGGTATCTTGAAGTATAGGAAATCCTCTGCTGTGCTCTTATGGTCAGGTTTTTTTGAACCATCTTGGGTACTACCCTCTTGATGATAACGTAGTGTTCAATTAGGTTTTTATCGATCTAGCCTCTGGTGTCCTTTGTTACTTGTTTTCACTAGTTATATTTTTCCTTGACACTCTACCAAAATATCTATTTCAATACTCAATTCTGGTATAGTCCTTGTGCTTGACTACTAGCCTCTTTTGTCTCCTCATTTATGTTTCGAAAGTTTTAAATTTCTCATATTTCCGCTGCAATGTTCCCTTCTAGTACTCTGATCTTGTAATGTTTTTGTCCGTTCGCCGGCGTGCTTCTTGGGTGCTAGGTCTCCTAACCACTTGAGAGGTACGACGGTGCGGGGTTGTGGCCCCCTTCGGGGTGCTACAAATACAAACGACATAATTAAATAGATAAATTATGCACATAACACCCCGTAAAGGCATACCTGTTGATCCGGATGATCGGGATGTTACAACCTCCCCTCCTTCAAAAGGACCTGTCCTCAGGTCCGAAGCGAGGGTCTTGAAAAGTTCCGGATACGACTGTTTCATCTTAGCCTCAGTCTCCGATGTGGTTTCCTCGGACTTCTGATCACGCCACAACACTTTCACAATAGGTATTTGCCAGTTCCTTAACTCTTGCATCTTCCGGTCCAATATCTTAACCGGGTGTCTCTTGATTGTCGAATCCGGCTCAAGTTGCACCTCTTCAACAGGAAGAATAGAAGACTCATCGGGATAGAATTTCCTTAGTTGAGAAACATGGAAAACATTATGAATCCCGGTTAAGCTCGGTGGTAACTCAAGTCGATAAGCTATTTCCCCAACTCGATCAAGGATCTCAAAGGGGCCTAAGTAGCGCGGGTTAAGCTTCCCAACTTTACCAATCCGAGCAATCCCTTTTCTAGGAGATGCCTTTAGAAAGACCTTATCTCCCACTTCAAACTCCAAGGGACGTCTCCTCTTATCCACTTCAAACACCACTCCTTTTATTATTAGTTTTTGGTGCTTAGCTTCCCAACTTTACCAATCCGAGCAATCCCTTTTATTATTAGTTTTTGGTGCTCAGCTTTCACCACATCTCTGTTCAACCGTTCTTCTCACATAATTAGCGACGTCACTCTTCATGCCGTTCCACCAATATTTAGTCTTCAAATCTCTATACATCTTGGTAGTACCAGGATGTACCATATAAGCCGACTTATGTGCCTCATCAAGAACCAACCTCTTCAACTCTTCCAAAACACAAACCTGAGCCTTGAACCGAAATAGTCCCTAATTATCGAATCCAAACATAGTTTCCGGATCAATCCTTGATTTCGCCACCAATCTATGTATTTCCGGATCATTAGATTGAGCTTCAATCAATCTTTGCCTCAAGAACGGTTGAACAGAGATGTTTTCTAGGCGAGCCTCTGAAACCAGAGTCACCAAAACCTTCTTGCTCGAATTCGCTTCCAAACCCGAAACAATATCTTTACGACTCAAAGCGTCTGCAACCACATTGGCTTTACCCGAATGGTAATGAATTCGACAATCATAGTCCTTAAGAAGTTCCATCCAATGTCGTTACCTCACATTCAAATCCTTTTGGGTGAACAAATACTTCAAACTCTGGTGATCGGTAAAGGAGAGAGTATGAACAAGCCGGGAAGCAATAAATGAATGTGTTGCTCCCGGATCAAACAATGCATGCAATGGAATGCCATGTATGCTAATAGTACCTTCAATAACGGCATTAGCGTCCACTTCAACATTCTCCTCTTCTCCTTCCAGAGCATAAGCCCTTGCTTGGATAGGGGCTCTCGGAGGCATCACGTTCAAAGGTTGGGGAGCTCGAGGTTGTGGAACTCTCATCTGCGGACAAGAACCAATCATGTGGCCGGCTTCTCCACACTTAAAACATCTATTCAATTTTTTCCGGTATGTCTCCTCGGTGTGGTTGGGGCCCTTGTAATAAGCACATTGTAATGGTGTTGGTAGAGCGCGTACCACCGGTGCAGGAGGTCGGGCTTTCTTGTAAGAAGTGTTAGGACCTTGGGCTTTGAAGAACGGAGGCCCACTTTGTGATGCAGGTCTCTTACCCAAATTAGAACCCGAACCTTGCCCTAAAGAATAAGTTGGGGGCCTCAACCTTAACCTATTTGCCTCCACCTTAAGAGCCTTTCGTGTAGCTTTTCCCCAAGTATCCACGGTCGCAGCTTGCAAACCATTCTGAATCTCATACCTCAAGCCATGCACAAAATTTCGAGCTTTTTGAGTATCATCATTTGTAATATGATGGGTATACGGGGCGAGTCTCTCAAATTCCAAGATGTAGTCTTCCACCGCTCGGTTTCCTTGTTTCAACTTCGAAAATTCCTGGAGTCTTCTCTTACTGGCACTTGGTGGGATATAATTGTGACGAAATTCTCTAGTAAAACTCTCCCACTTGAACTCTTCTCCACTCCTTTCTAACCGGGCTCTCATAGACTTGAGCCAATTTGATGTGGGACCTTGAATAAACTGAGTCGTACAGACAGCTTTCTCATGAGAAGGAGCGGGGCAGATTTCCCAAATTCCCACAATTTTCGAGAACCATTCTTCAGCTTTAATGTCATCGCCTCCATACCATTTGGGCGGGTTGTTGTTTCTAAACTCCTTGAAGGACGGAGTCACTTGTCCCCCTTGCCCTTCCCATTGTGGATTATCCCTCTGATTCTGTTGTAGTTGATTTAGATGGGCCTGGACAATATTTTCTGCATTCAAGGGCGGTGGAGGTGGTGGTCCGTGCCCTTGTGGAGGAGGGTGATTAAGATCCGGCATTTGCTCCCTATCCATTCTCCTTCGTGGAGGCATCCCGAGTGTAACACCCCAAACGGACGATGCCACATCCCCCGCACTATGACCCAGACCCGGAGCATGAAATGAAAGTCCATGCCCGAATCCGAATCAGAGCGAACAGGAGACCAACTCACACACTAGGCTAGGCAGATCTAACTTGACCAAAACTCAGAGTGCGGAAGCAATTAAAACCAACAACAATAGATAGCGGAAGCAATTAAAACAAAACATGCAAAGCAGGTGACGGGTTCAACTAGCATAAATCCCTAGTCCTGAATATCACCATAAAGTAATAATCATCAAGTGCCACAAGGGGCCAAATGAGAGTGCCACGCAGGGCTACCGAATAGTAAAATATAATTCTCAATTCTACAAGACAAAGCATAAGTAAAGTGTATGAAAAGACAAATGCAAATAGAAAGACTAGACCGACGAAGTGCAACTCAAATGACTCACTTCCGCCTAGCAAACGCCAACAACATGCAACTAAAAGTGTAAATGAGGGGTCAGTCAACTTGACCGAGTGAGGGGGCTAACGCACACCCACAATATATATATATATATATAAGGAGCATAGCACAGAATAAAAAGGATGGACTCATGAACCGGGGATAGGTGTTACATACCAAAACATTTTGAAAGAACCCGAATAAGATATAGATATAAGTTCAGAAACCATTTCCAGAAAGACTCTATCCCGATTCATAATTCCATAACATAACATAATCAACTGCTCGACGAGTACGAGCTTCCAACCTCAACTCCTCATAACATAAATCAAAATCAATCCAACCTCTAAACCAATGATGGAGGAGATGTACCGTCCCCATACCATCGAGAATAAACCGTCTAAAATAGACTCACCCTCAAGGGGTAGCGAACCCACAAGAGTCCTCCCCGGATAAAACACCGAAGGCTCAAGATACCACACCTTCCCTACAGCACGGGTCGCGTGAAGATATCTCAAATGGAGCTACGCAATGGATAAATGCCCCGACGGCCCTAACCGTCCCGGGGGTACCCATTCCCGCAGCTCACCAGGATCGATCCACACACAGATCACAATGGATCACAACAGAACAGATCACGACGGATCACATATGCCAATCTTTCATGGCAATCTCGCTACATAATTAGAACACAACTGTTTTCCAAAATAGCTTACATATACCTCGAAAACTGGTTTTATATTTACACCCTTTCTACGCGATGGAACTTTAAGCCTCATGACCTCCATCCTCGCAGGACTCACACAAGATCATCAACATATCATATTCAACACATACATATCTATAATAGAGTATACTCGCATGCAAGGGTAGAAATCAACATGTAAAGGCCATAGGTCACGTAACTATACAAAATCCTAAACCTCACCTCGTGAAAGTAGAGTCTGAGAGTGTGAAGGGCCAAACACTCTAAACCTCGGGCCCACCGGCACCACCAAACTCTGTGACAAGACATACAGAAGCCCAGAGTTAGACTCTATATGAACCAAACAAGACGCACGGCGTTGCTCAACATGATCTTTGTTATGCATAAGTGTTCATGTTGTGCTTGGATAAGGTTTCGTGGTCATTCAAGGCATATCAATGTTCAACAAGGTCATATTTACAAGCAACCAACACGTAATTCCATATCCAAAGATGCAAGATCAATTTAGGAAGTCAATGTATTCACAAAATGCATATTAAATTATCCAATGTCACAGGGTTCAATTATAATATTAGAATTAAGCATCAAGTTCATGACGAGTTATAAAGTGCATAAGTAAGAGCATCTTGATCATAGAAACATACAAGGTTGTTGTACATAGATGGCATACTTGATACAAATAAAGAGTGCATTTAATTCACTTAAGATCATACTTTACAACTTCACAACATGTTTGGTACAGTCACTTTCATAATTTCATAAATATTACACTTACATCCCCTAAGTTATTTATAAAAGTTTAGAATTATTACACATACATCCCCTTAGTTGATTACTAAGCATAATTGTTCGTTTAAAGTGTTTATATAATTATTCAACTAGGAATTAATTACTTACAAGCATGACAATTATCAATTTATAGTAATTCATAATATACCATTTTCATGTAGTAAGAGTAAATCAAGATATTACAATTCTAACTCCTATCATGCGTAAAGTCTCAAGTTGTTCAAGCATCTTTCATGTATCTCAATTTCATATTTGAAACACCATTTACAACAAACATAACATTGAGAACGTCTCATATAGAGAAATCACAAAATATTCGTTCTTCTAAAATATCATTCAAGTTCATTTAGTCACATAAGAGATTAGTTTCTAAATATTACACTAACACCCCTTCGTACTTGACAAATAGCGTAAATTCATCACACCGGGATTCAAATTGTAAATCAAAACATTCATGCATATCACCATCCATTCAATATATGTTTTCATATACGATTGGAATACATCTTGGTCAACAAACCAACAATAACCAATTTATTTGCACTTAAAACAATTAATTCAAATAATCACAATTACGCAAAATAATTCGTAATAAATAGATTGAGTGTCCGATTAACGAACGGAAAGTGGCGTTGAACTCACCACAATGAGACGAACATTCTGACCAGACGCCGCCGGAATGCCACCACTTTAGCTGCCGGAATTTGGCCGGGCCGCCGCCGAAGGTCGCCGGAAAAATCCAAAAAAATCATTCCTGAATGAAGTCTTCGTGCCCGTTCCGAATCCTCGATCAATTTCTGAAAATTCCAAGTCAATCTCCTCCAATTTCAGATCAACGAACACGAAAACCCTAAATCTTCAAACTCAAATTACTTCCAAACCGGTGAACCAAAATGCGATCTGTAAAAGCCATTGTCTTACCCATGACGAGCTCTTCGAAAGCCCTACGGTAGCTCGCCGGAAAAATCCTCAGAGCTAGCGCCGCCGTTGCACCGCCACTTTACCGCCGCGATCCACGACCAAACCATAGAATCTGGAGTTGCCTGATCATAGGCCACTAGTTCTCGTCGTTCCGAACAACTTTCGTGAAGATCCCGAGACCAAAAGATGGCCGAAAAAGGCCCCCGTTGGCCGCCGAAGTTTTTGCCGCCGCCCACGTCGCCGGAACCACCACCCACGGCCAAGATATGGTGAAATTGATGCCGGAAATGAACTCAGGGGGTCGAAAAACCTTGGAAACTATCAAGCCCAGTCGAAAACCACCGCCGGAAGGCGGCGAAACCCGCCGCTACAGTAACTGGCGCCGCCGCCGCGAGCTTTGGGCGGCGCGTGCGGGGCCGTCTCTGCTCCGATGGCCGCGCCGCCAACATCAAACGAAGCACCTGGAAGTCTACTTTATGGGTCTTGGGCGCGTGTTGCTGAAAGCCCGCCGGAAGCCGCCGAAAATGGACGGCGAAGTCGAGGTCCGCCGCCACCCGCCTGGGCGTATAAAAATCGGTGATATCTTCACCTTCGTTCATCATTAGGCTGTGAAATTGGCACTCTTGCGCATGTCTCGCTGAGATAATTGAAATGGACTATTTGTTTGTTGAATTCCGTTGAGAAACGATCGAGTTATGGGCTCGTAACCAAAGCCGCGCATAGTGACCCGCGGGAGAGAGAAAGTGGGGGAGAGGAGAGAGAGAGAGAGAGAAAAGGGATTTGGAGAAATGTGTCTTCTGCACAAGGTATATACAACCGGGTATCCTTATCGCGTAGCAAGGAGAAATATCGTGTACAAATAATCATAAATAAATTTGGTAAAGTTACGAATGAACATTCGAGCTCCGAATTAATTTTATAAATAAAAAATGAAATAGAGATTTACCAATTAGAGTTTAATTCAATTTAATTTTAGAAACCTTTCGTACAATTTAACGACACTTCGTAAACACATGATTGACAATTAATCTCAAGCAATTTAAGTAAACCGAAATTAAACAAGTTAAGTAACATGATGGATTTAAAATCAACTTAACCATTATTTTTAGAATAATCCGAATGATCACGTATTAAATTGAATTTACATTAATTCACATAATTCAAGAACTCTTAAATTAAACACACATAAGTGTAGAGACTTACTTGTTAATATTGTCAGGACGCCCTTCGAGCATACGGGGCGTCACAACCTTCCCCCCTTAAAAGAACCTGGTCCCCAGGTTCCACTGCTAAAATGTAGATCCTCGAGTAGTAGTGCTCCAACCCTTCTCCCGAACTCGCGTGAGATCATAACTCTAATGGTGAGGCTTACTCCTGTCATCTACACCGAACCTCCTTTAGGATGTCTTGTTATCGTCGAGGTCCATGCGAGTACTTGATCCGTTAGTTGTTTCGAACTCGGTCGGTCATTCCCATGATCGAATAGCTGCAACTGCACCTAACCTCGATGTCATCTCAGATGCACCACTTGCTACCCGTAGTCAGATCAGCGTAACGCAACCACAACAAACAAGAGAGAATCCCATCTCTCAACACGTAAGTGAGAGAGCCCCGTCCCTCAGAACCCACAAGAGATAGAACCCCGTCCCTCGAACACATATAAAAGAGAGAACCCCGTCTCTCAAGCACATAATTGAGAGAACCCCGTCTCTCAATCTAAGTCGGGCAGATTCCAACATCTCCCAACATTCTAGTTTGAGAAAATCCAGCATTCCTCAAACCCCTAGGTTCAAGAGAATCCAGCATCCTTGAATATCTAAGTACAAGAGAATCCAACATCTCTCACGCACAAAACTTAGAAAGATTCCAACATCTTTCTACCACATCAACAGAGAGAATCCTACATCTCTCCAACACGTAAAAAGAGGGAACCTAAGGTCTTTCTTACACATAAATCCACTGATTAGTTATTCATACATTCACACATCAGTAACACTTGATGAAAAGTATACGATGCATGTTTGGTGTACCTTATACAACTGATATCGGTGTCCCTTGAGTATAGACTCAACGCGCATACCTCAACTCAAGGGGGATATCGCGATGGAGTCCCTGTGAACATGGTTATAGTATGTATGTATGTTATATGGGAAGTTAGTGAGCAATCAAGATAGTTTTAAATCACATAGGCATAAATAGTTCACATACGTACATAACTCATTCATTTCAGCAACGATTCATAACAAGTAGAAATTTCAAGTTACAAATACTAGATCAGGTATCCAAGTTATCACAATTAGAATAGCAATAGTCATCACCCACATCAAGCAAAACAAGGTAAAAGTATTTAAACTATGCATGTATGCAAATGCCATGAATGCTTGGCGTACCGTTAACCAAAGTGTAAAAATCTTGATAGGAAGGTCGAGATGAAGCAGTAGGAGTTGATTAAGCCTACAGTGATGCAACCCTCGTCATCTGAACCTCTTTGTCTGAAGTCTTTTCATAGAGTGGTAACTCAGCAAAGCTCGTTTATCACCAAACCCCTTACTAGACCGTAATCCTTGCTCAACTAGAATCATCCTCAGTTTCTCCCAAGAATTCTGATTTATATGTTAATCTTAGTCTGCTCGTTCGCAAGGAATCCCACAATTCAATTGCCAATCCGAAATTTGTCTTTGAGCTATGCTGGACGTTCATGATGTTAAGCGTTTCCCAAGGTAAGTCTTGGCACACGATTCTGAAACGTGAATAAGGTCATGAATCTTTTTGTGTGAAGAGGTAACCCAACAAGCATGCTTATAATCCAACTTTCTACCAGACCGTAGCCCTTGTTCAACCAGAATCATATTCGGTTCCCACCAAGAATCCTAATTCATGTGTGAAACCTTAACCTGTTCATCTTTAAGAAATTGCCCATAAATCGGTCGTCAATCAGAAATGTATCTCAGAGCTAAGTTCGGCGCTAGTGGTATTAATCATTTCCCAAAGCAATCCATGGTCTATGCTTCTGAAACTTGGATAAGGTCTTTCGGCATCTAACTGTGCTATTCCCACATCAACAATGTCTTCCATCTCATCTTGAAGAAACACCCAAAGAGCTAACAATCAATCTTGCCTTGTCGTTCATTAACTCTAAACGGCACCAAACCTTTCAACACTCACCGATGGTTTGTAGCTCGTTGCTTAAGTAACATGATTACCTATCCACATTCCTTGAACTAGATCGGATCTTATTTGATCGGATTCTTCTACATTAACTCGTTTCCATCAACAAGGTGACTACTTCCAAATAAACGAATCATCAAGGCGAAAGCTCATCAAACTCCTTCAAAACGGTTCTACTTGATCAGACTCTCCTCCATTGACTCGTTTCCTCAACAAGGTGACTACTTCCAAATAAACGAATCATCAAGGTTAAAATTCGTCAAACTCCATCTTTCAATTGACTTTAAGATAGTAAGTCAATATAGCAAATCTCATTCCTTGAACTCTAAACCTTTTCATGAACATTGATCTTGGTCAAGAATCCTTTCATCTTCGAATTATGGCGTGTTTTCGTTGTAGTGCTAATAGGTAGTGTTGACGGAGGGAAATCTTAGTGTTGACTCATAGGGCACCCTGAAATTCAAACACTAAATTCGATGCATGTGGGTTAAAGATGCAAATGAAATGTAACACGCATATCACGTAAATGCAACAATTACTTGTAATTTATAAAGCACATAAAATAAGATGTTGCATAATCAAAGTCATAATGTGCACACAATCATATAATCGCAAAATAATTCATGTCGAAGGGTCAAAATATCAAGTCAAACAAATGCAATGCGCAGTTATTCCTATACGGTACGACCTAGACAGACTCAACACGACTCAAGAGCTCAGTTTTGCAACCTAGAGCTCTGATACCACTTAAGGATGTAACACCCCAAACGGAGGATGCCACATCCCCCGCACTATGACCCAGACCCGGATCATGAAATGAAAGTCCATGCCCGAATCCGAATCAGAGCGAACGGGAGACCAACTCACACACTAGGCTAGGCGGATCTAACTTGACCAAAACTCAGAGTGCGGAAGCAATTAAAACCAACAACAATAGATAGCGGAAGCAATTAAAACAAAACATGCAAAGCAGGTGACGGGTTCAACTAGCATAAATCCCTAGTCCTGAATATCAACATAAAGTAATAATCATCAAGTGCCACAAGGGGCCAAATGAGAGTGCCACGCAGGGCTACCGAATAGTAAAATATAATTCTCAATTCTACAAGACAAAGCATAAGTAAAGTGTATGAAAAGACAAATGTAAATAGAAAGACTAGACCGACGAAGTGCAACTCAAATGACTCACTTCCGCCTAGCAAACGCCAACAACCTGCAACTAAAAGTGTAAATGAGGGGTCAGTCAACTTGACCGAGTGAGGGGGCTAAAGCACACCTACAATATATATATATATATATATAAGGAGCATAGCACAGAATAAAAAGGATGGACTCATGAACCGGGGATAGGTGTTACATACCAAAACGTTTTGAAAGAACCCGAATAAGATATAGATATAAGTTCAGAAACCATTTCTAGAAAGACTCTATCCCGATTCATAATTCCAAAACATAACATAATCAACTGCTCGGCGAGTACGAGCTTCCAACCTCAACTCCTCATAACATAAACTAAAATCAATCCAACCTCTACACCAATGATGGAGGAGATGTACCGTCCCCATACCATCGAGAATAAACCGTCTAAAATAGACTCACCCTCAAGGGGTAGCGAACCCACAAGAGTCCTCCCCGGATAAAACACCGAAGGCTCAAGATACCACACCTTCCCTACAGCACGGGTCGCGTGAAGATATCTCAAATGGAACTACGCAATGGATAAATGCCCCGACGGCCCTAACCTTCCCGGGGGTACCCATTCCCACAGCTCACCAGGATCGATCCACACACAGATCACAATGGATCACAACAGAACAGATCACGACGGATCACATACGCCAATCTTTCATGGCAATCTCGCTACATAATTAGAACACAACTGTTTTCCAAAATAGCTTACATATGCCTCGAAAATTGGTTTTATATTTACACCCTTTCTACGCGATGGAACTTTAAGCCTCATGACCTCCATCCACGCAGGACTCACACAAGATCATCAACATATCATATTCAACACATACATATCTATAATAGAGTATACTCGCATGCAAGGGTAGAAATCAACATGTAAAGGCCATAGGTCAAGTAACTATACAAAATCCTAAACCTCACCTCGTGAAAGTAGAGTCTGAGAGTGTGAAGGGCCAAACACTCTAAACCTCGGGCCCACCGGCACCACCAAACTCTGTGACAAGACATACAGAAGCCCAGACTTAGACTCTATATGAACCAAACAAGACGCACGGCGTTGCTCAACATGATCTTGGTTATGCATAAGTGTTCATGTTGTGCTTGGATAAGGTGTCGTGGTCATTCAAGGCATATCAATGTTCAACAAGGTCATATTTACAAGCAACCGACACGTAATTCCATATCCAAAGATGCAAGATCAATTTAGGAAGTCAATGTATTCACAAAATGCATATTAAATTATCCAATGTCTTAGGGTTCAATTATAATATTAGAATTAAGCATCAAGTTCATGACGAGTTATAAAGTGCATAAGTAAGAGCATCTTGATCATAGAAACATACAAGGTTGTTGTACGTAGATGGCATACTTGATACAAATAAAGAGTGCATTTAATTCACTTAAGATCATACTTTACAACTTCACAACATGTTTGGTACATAAGCTCAAGTCACTTTCATAGTTTCATAAATATTACACTTACATCCCCTAAGTTATTTATAAAAGTTTAGAATTATTACACATACATCCCCTTAGTTGATTACTAAGCATAATTGTTCGTTTAAAGTCTTTATATAATTATTCAACTAGGAATTAATTACTTACGAGCATGACAATTATCAATTTATAGTAATTCATAATATACCATTTTCATGTAGTAAGAGTAAATCAAGATATTACAATTCTAACTCCTATCATGCGTAAAGTCTCAAGTTGTTCAAGCATCTTTCATGTATCTCAATTTCATATTTGAAACACCATTTACAACAAACATAACATTGAGAACGTCTCATATAGAGAAATCACAAAATATTCGTTCTTCTAAAATATCATTCAAGTTCATTTAGTCACATAAGAGATTAGTTTCTAAATATTACACTAACACCCCTTCGTACTTGACAAATAGCGTAAATTCATCACACCGGGATTCAAATTGTAAATCAAAACATTCATGCATATCACAATCCATTCAATGCATGTTTTCATATACGATTGGAATACATCTTGGTCAACAAACCAACAATAACCAATATATTTGCACTTAAAACAATTAAATCAAATAATCACAATTATGTAAAATAATTCGTAATAAATAGATCGAGTGTCCGATTAACGAACGGAAAGTGGCGTTGAACTCACCACAATGAGACGAACATTCTGACCTGACGCCGGCGGAATGCCACCACTGTAGCTGCCGGAATTTGACCGGGCCGCCACCGGGCCACCGCCGAAGGTCGCCGGAAAAATCCCAAAAAATCATTCCTGAATGAAGTCTTCGTGCCCGTTCCGAATCCTCGATCAATTTCTCGAAATTCCAAGTCAATCTCCTCCAATTTCAGATCTACGAACACGAAAACCCTAAATCTTCAGACTCAAATTACTTCCAAACCGGTGAACCAAAATGCGATCCGTAAAAGCCATTGTCTTACCCATGACGAGCTCTTCGAAAGCCCTAAGGTAGCTCGCCGGAAAAATCCTCAGAGCTAGCGCCGCCGTTGCACCGCCACTTTGCCGCCGCGATCTGCCGCCAAACCACATAATCTGGAGTTACCTGATCACAGGCCACTGGTTCTCGTCGTTCCGAACAACTTTCGTGGAGAGCGCGAGACCAAAAGATGGCCGGAAAAGGCCCCCGTTGGCCGCCGAAGTTTTTGCCGCCGTCCACGTCGCCGGAACGACCACCTACGGCCAAGATATGGTGAAATTGATGCCGTAAATGAACTCAGGGGGTCGAAAAACCTTGGAAACCATCAAGCCCCATCGAAAACCACCGCCGGAAGGCGGCGAAACCCGCCGCTATAGTAACTCGCGTCGTCTCTGCTCCGGTGGCCGCGCTGCCGACGTCAAACGAAGCACCTGGAAGTCGACTTTATGGGTTTTGGGCGCGTGTTGCTGAAAGCCCGCCGGATGCCGCCGGAAATGGGCGGCGAAGTCGCGGTCCGCCGCCACCCGCCTGGGCGTCTGAAAATCGGTGATCTCTTCGCCGTCGTTCATCGTTAGGCTGAGAAATTGGTACTCTTGCGCACGTCTTGCTGAGATAATTGAAATGGACTATTCGTTTGTTGAATTCCGTCGAGAAACGATCGAGTTATGGGCTCGTAACCAAAGCCGCGCATAGTGACCCGCGGGAGAGAGAAAGTGTGGGAGAGGAGAGAGAGAGAGAGAGAGAAAAGGGATTGGGAGAAATGTGTCTTCTGCACAAGCTATATACAACCGGGTATCCTTATCGCGTAGCAAGGAGAAATATCGCGTACAAATAATCGTAAATAAAATTGGTAAAGTTACGAATGAACATTCGAGCTCCGAATTAATTTTATAAATAAAAAATGAAATAGAGATTTACCAATTAGAGTTTAATTCAATTTAATTTTAGAAACCTTTCGTACAATTTAACGACACTTCGTAAACACATGATTGACAATTAATCTCAAGGAATTTAAGTCAACGTAAATTAAACAAGTTAAGTAACATGATGGATTTAAAATCAACTTAACCATTAATTTTAGAATAATCCGAATGATCACGTATTAAATTGAATTTACATTAATTCACATAATTCAAGAACTCTTAAATTAAACACACATAAGTGTAGAGACTTACTTGTTAATATTGTCAGGACGCCCTTCGAGCATACGGGGCGTCACACCGAGAATCATAATTTCAAGGGATATCGATGCATGGTGTTCAATATATGTTTATGGGATCAATTATCATGAATTTAAACAAGTAGTCACATTAATATACGAGTGAATACAAATAGTCACATAATCCTATGCCGAACGACCTAGACAGACTCGACATGACTCCAGAGGTTCAGTTTTGCAACCCAGAGCTCTGATACCACGCAAGGATGTAACACCCTCGAGCGAAGGGCGCCACATCCCCTGCACTAAGGTCCAACACGAGCAACGAAATGGAGAGTTCGCACCCGCATCAGACCATAGCGAACGGGAGACACACAAATCACACACCCTCGCTAGGCGGCCTAGACCCTCAAGAACTGAGAAAATTTAAATCAAGAGTAGCGGAAGCGTTAAAACGATCAAACTTACGTCCCAAAATCACAATTATTCATATCAAAAGAGGGTAGGATAGCAAGCTAGATCATGATCGAGTATATACAACATGTAAAATGCCCATCGGGGCCAAAATATCCTAAGTATTCATATTACAAATTCCAAAAGTGCATAAGTGCGTAAAACATAACCACTACAAATACATGAAGACACAGCCACACCACAAGTAAAACTCGACAGACACTTGCCGCCTAGCTCGATTCAGGAGGTACCTGCAACTCAAAAGAAAAGGGGAAAAAGGGGAACAACAAAGAGGGTTAGTCCTAAAGACTAGTGAGGGGGTTAACTCACACACTCGATATACGTATAGAGTAGAGCATATAACTTAATCAAAAGGATCCATGAATCGAGAGTGGTTTGCAAGCCAAAGTGTTTTCCCGTGATAAAAATATACATATATAGAAGAAGTTTTAGGCCAAAGGCCAAATAACAAGTTTTAGGCACTTATAAGTCCATGTTCGTTCCATAGACCATACACCATCAACCAACTCGGTGAGTAGAGTCACACCTCCCAACTTCCATATTCAAAGGGGCATAACAAAGCGAAACCAAACATAAACCAACCTTCCTCCAACTGATAGAAGGGTTGACGGGCCCAAACTATCCATACACACACAAGAGATAAGGTTTAATTACGACCTTGAAACCTTCGACAGACAAAACCACCGGCTCAAGGGAAACACCCTTCCTCGAACTCCCAAGGTTGGGTGAGACTCTCAAATGGAAAATGTTGATGGAAAAGCTCGGCGACCCCTCGGCTGTCCCGAGATTACCATACCATTCTCCGGGGCCCAAAACATATTATACATATAGCCAAGCTTATCTTTCAAAGCACATATCCTCGCTTACCCACACACACTTAGCAAAGGTTTTCCAAAACAAAGCAAAATAGATTAGATACGTATACAAAGCGTTTTCAAAGTCTTATAACCAATGGGATAAGCCCTCAAAATATATATCCTAGACGTATCTATCATATAATATACTTATTTCGCATGTGAGGCTTCAAACGATATAGGGTTTTAGGTCAAATAACTAAAAGGAACAAAACCTCACCTTAAATGGGTAGTGGTGACAAAAGAGTGAGAACCGGACACTTAAGGGGCAACCTCGTCATCCACGGGAAGGTCCTCTGTACAAAACAAATAATAAAAGGGTACTGTTAGACACAAAATGAACCAAATATACTCTCAGCAAATGTATATGAATACGAATGATGCGAATGAAGTCACACTTTGATCATACTAGTTCATATTTTTGCATGTAAGCATATATTACATGTTTGGAGGTTAAAATTTAAATTATAACACATCAATTAACATGGTAGCGATGAACTTAAGAGAGGAAAAGAACATACAAACCATACAGATCAAGCCACGAGGATCAACAAAGCAACACAACACACACTCAAAGAAAGGGGGAGGGGTAACGGGAGTTACCGTTTTGCAAGCCAAAATGGGGTGACTACCGTTAAGAGCCACAGCAGCAAAAAGGGGCAGCAGGTAACGGGGGTTACAAAAAGCCAATACAAAGGGCTTAACCCCCATTAAGGGTAACAGGTCCGCAGCCCTGGAGAGTAACGGGCGTTACTCTCCCGCAGCACTTCCAGGGTAACAGGCGTTACCCCGCACAGGCAACAGTTTCGAGCAGCAACTAAGGCCATTCTTCCCCTGTTCCAAACCATGAGGCAGCAGAAGCAAGAAAGGGAGGAGAAGGAGGTAAGGAAGGAGCAATAAACAACCCAAAGAAAGCCACAAAATAAGTGACACAATCAACCCCCAAGTTAAACATGCTCAAGCTCATTAATCCATGCAAAAATCCCAATTCCTTCCAAGTTTATTCCAAGTCCAATGATGACATATTTATTATCTTTCATTTACCAAGCATTAAATGTCATGAAATGAAATTAGCAGGTTCATATATGTCATAAATATACATCAAGTTCAAAGAAAACACAAAGGATCAAAAGAATTCATCATATAGCTTCATACCCCAACTATTCATCACATAATCTAAAATTCATGCAATCCATGGTAAAAACCCATCATATTAGGCTTAAAAGGACCATATAAACATGGAGAACTCAAAATTGAACTTACCTCTTCAATGGAACAAGAAATGATAAAGCTAAGAGTTCAAAATCTTGAATTAGGAATAGTAGCTCTCTTCTTCTCTTCTTTCTTCTTGTGGTTGATGTTGGGGGAGCTGATTCTGTTCTTTTGGAGGGTTGGTTCGGAATGGGGGGTATGGGAGAGGGTAAGGGCTGATTTAGAACATAAAAGTCAAGGTTAGGGCTTGTATGGTGTTAAATTGCGCCCACAAGGTAGACTAGTCAACAAAAGGGGGATCTCTTGGCCCAAGGGCCCGTTCCAGTTGATTTTCGGATATTCAAATGGGCTTGGAAAAATGTGAGGTTAGGCTCCAAAGATTCCAAATCTCGTTTCAAGTCCAATGCTTCTTCCGGAATTCGAATCCGAATTCCCTAGCTCGAGATACGCAGCCCGGAACCCGAGGTTCGCTAAATGCTCTTTAACCATCCTCTTGGTTCCAAAAAACAAAACGAACACAAAACCAAACCAAACGAACCCTGAAACACAAAATGAGCATGTTAACAAGTACATAACTCACATAATTCATGTATATCAAAAATTGGATTCAAACTAAGGCATGTAGAGGGCATAGAACAAGCAAAAAGGTATAAACGTTCAAAGAGTTCAAGTAGCAATTAAACAAGTAATTACGAATAATTAAATAAACATTAAAACTAATACAAATGGCATAATTAAATAGATAAATTGCGCACATAACACCCCGTAAAGGCATACCTGTAGATTCGGATGATCTGGATGTTACACTGTACAATTAAAATGGCAACTAAAAACCCTTTGGTATCCATCCTCGAATCAAAAAGTTGACGGGGCCCAATTACTCTGATTGGCTTCAAAATCTAAAGATAGTTTTAGATTCTGAAAAGAGAAGATATGTTCTCTTCGAGGGAGAGCCTGTCACTCAAGGCAAGGCTCCGACTCGGGCTGAAAGAGAGGCGATTGCGAAATGGTCTGAAGACAATCTTCAAGCCCGTTGCCTGATGTTGGCCAATATGTCTCCGGACAGGCAAAGGTAACATGAGTCCATGGAAAACGCTTTGGGAGATTTATGACCATCTCGAGCAATTGTACCGCCGCAAAGAGCATGTTCTAAGGTACAACACCTCTAAGGAGCTCTTTCATTTCATAATGAAAAAAGGTACAAGTGTCCATGAGCACGGTCTCAAGTTTCTTGCTTTGAACGAGAAACTGACCTCCTTGGAAATGCCACCGACTGAAGAACTCGCTGTGGATTTGTTGGTCACGTCGTTTCCACCATCATTCAATCCTTTCGTGTTAAACTTCAACATGAATCATCCTCATGCTATTGTAGCTGAGTTGATTAATCGACTTGTGACTGTTGAGGACACGATAAAGAAGGATCGCAAAGTAATGATGGTCACTTCCTCTTCTAGGCCTTCTAAAGGCAAAGAGAAAAAAAGTTCCTAAGAAGACGGGATCTCTTAAACCCAATGGAGAGGTTAAAAAAGGAAAGGCCAGGACGAGAAAGGATCAGACAGAGGACGTTTGCCACCATTGTGGCAAGAAAGGGCATTGGAAGAGGAACTGCCAAGAGTACAAGGATACTCTAAAGAAAGGTGTGTTTATTGTTGAAGTAAATATATCTGTTGATTCTAATTCTTGGGTACTTGATACCGGTTGTCGAGCTCATATCTGTAATGATGTACAGATGCTAAATGAGGTCCGACAGCTTGAAGAATGAGAATGTGTCTTGAAGGTTGGGAATGGATCAAGCGTTCAAGATCAAGCCATTGGGACGTGTAGATTAGATTTAGGTGTCTTTACTTTAGTTTTGAACAAAGTCCTTTATGTACCTTCTATTATTCGTAATATCATTTCCATTCCAATACTTGATTGTGAAGGTTTTAAGACTTATTCTAGAAATGGAAAGTTTTATCTTAAGAAGAATAAAACTTCCGTTTAGCTTGGTACATTATCTAATGGACTTTATACAACTAAAGACACTAATATTTTTAATATACAACAATTAAAACGCAAAAGAGATGACAAGATCTTTGCTTCTTTATGGCACGCACGTTTAGGACATATTTCTAAAGATAGGATTGCTAAGTTAACCAATTTAGGATCATTCTTCGATAATGAACTTAAAGAGTTCACTCATTGTGAATCATGTCTTAAAGGAAAAATGGCCAAAACTCCCTTTAATGGTAAAGTGGAACGTGCCACTAAAGTATTGGATTTAATCCATACCGATGTTTGTGGACCACTTAGTGTACGTACGAGAAACAATCATCAGTATTTCTTAACCTTCATAGACGACTTTAGTCGTTTTGGTTATGTGTATTTAATGAAGTATAAATCCGAAGCCTTTGAGAAATTCATGGAATTTCAAAAGGAGGTTGAGAACCAAACTGGTCACAAGATTAAGACACTTTGATCCGATCGAGGTGGCGAGTATCTAAGGGACTAATTCCTTAGTTATCTCAGAGATAATAAAATTATCTCTTAGTGGACTCCTCTGGGAACTCCTCAATTAAATGGAGTTTCGGAGAGAATGAACAGAACCCTACTTGATATGGTTCGTTCCATGATGAGTTTCACTGAATTGCCACCTTCATTTTGGGGTTATGCTTTCGAATCAGCAGTTAAGATTATGAATATTGTTCCCTCCAAATCTGTACCCAAAACCCCATTTGAGATGTGGTTTGGCAAAATCCCTAATTATTCTTACTTAAGAATTTGGGGTTGTCCTGCTTACGTGAAGAGGACAGTGGGAGATAAGCTTGAAGCTTATGTAACTTCGTAGGATATCCTAAAGAGTCAATAGGATATTATTTCTACGATCCTCTTGAACAAAAGGTATTTGTGTCAAGAAATGCTACTTTTCTAAAGGACTCGTTCCTTAAAGAAAAGAAAGGCAAGATCGCAGAACTCGAAGAGGTTCGAGACCAAGGTCCAACGCCAAGTCCAGAGAACAACGTCCCTCAGCCAATCGCAGAGAGTGATACACGTGAAAATCCTCCTCAAATAAGACGTTCTTAACGTATTCCTAGACAACCAGAGAGATGGTATGGTTTTCTCCACCAAACATCTCAAATAGATAATGATCCATTAACTTATGAGGAGGCACTGTTAGATTCGGACTCTGAATAGTGGAAAGAAGCAATGAAATCCGAAATGGATTCCATGTACTCTAATCAAGTTTGGACCTTGGTTGATCCACCTGATGGGATCAGGCCCATAGGGTGTAAATGGATATATAAGCGCAATCTTGGAGTAGATAGAAGCGTGGCAGCCTTCAAAGCAAGATTAGTTGCTAAAGGTTTCACTCAAAGACCAGGTGTAGACTTTGATGAAACCTACTCCCCGATTGCAATGCAAAAATCCATTCGGATCTTGCTTGCCATTGCAGCGTATTATGACTACAAAATATGGCAAATGGATATGAAAACTGCCTTTCTCAATGGAGACATTGACAAAGATATTTACATGGAGCAACCCATGGGTTTCACATTCAGTGGGAGAGAAAAAAAGGTTTGTAAGCTCCAAAGATCAATCTACGGATTGAAACAATTTCCTAGAATTGCAACATTCGATTTGATGAAGTAGTCAAATCATTTGGCTTTATTCAAAATCCGAATGAGTCCTGCGTGTACAAGAAAGAATTGGAAAGCTCGGTTCAATTTCTGATACTTTATGTAGATGACATCCTTCTCATTAGGAATACGAAGGATGACATGAAAGTAACAAAGTCTTGGTTATCTAACCAATTTGAGATGAAGGATCTTGGTGATGCATCCTACATTCTCAGGATAAAGATCTATCGGGATAGATCTAGGAGATTGTTAAGATTATCACAGTCGGATTACATAAACAAAATACTAAAGAGGTTTAGTATGGAAGAGTCCAAACCTGGAAAACTTCCAATGGGCCCGGGAGTAGTTCTTTCGAAGAAGCTGTGTCCCAAGACTGAACTTGAAAAGTCTAGGATGTCCAAAATTCCTTATGCATCAGCTATAGGAAGCATAATATATGCGATGCTAAAACATCCTTGAGTACTTGAGAAGAACTAAGGATTTGTTCATGGTTTACGGAGGCCAGCAAGATCTTGTCATTAGAGGATACTGTGATGCAAGCTTTGCATCAGACATGGATGACTTTAAATCCATGTCAGGATACATATTCTGCCTGAACGGCGGAGCAGTGAGTTGGAAAAGTTCCAACCAAGCGACCACTGCAGATTTGACCACTAAGGCTGAATACTTAGCTGCAAAGAACGCAGCTAAGGAAGGTGTTTGGGTAAGAAACTTCATCCACGAGTTGGGTGTAGTTCCTAGCATTAAAGACCCCGTTATAGTGTTTTGTGACAACACCGGGGCGGTTACTCAAGCAAGTGAACCAAGATCTCACCAAAGTACCAAGCACATTTTGAGGAAGTATCACTTAATCCGTGATATCATCAAGAGAGGAGATGTGCAAATTGAAAGGGTCACATCGGCAGAGAACATGGCAGATCCACTTACTAAAGCCCTTGGTCAACAGGCTTTCGAAGGACATCTTCAGAAGATGGGTCTTAGATTAGCACTTGAGTGGCTTTCATGGGCAAGTGGGAGATTTTTAGGAATAGTGTCCTTAAAGAAGATGTTTGCTTTACTATTTCCTTGTGAAATCACAAACAGTCTTTGAATATTATACGAAATGATTTTGTTCATAGGCAATCACTTCTTTATGTGCTTATTTTTGTCTGTTTGGGTTGACTGTGTTTTGCATGTATTGAACTCCCCTAATCCGATAAGGCCGTTAAGTACTTTGTCGATATGGGAATGGCACATGAAACAAGTTCTTAACTCCATAAGCGATGATTAGAAACTTCTCCAAGTGAATGAGTCCGACAGACAGTGGGAGTGTCGACCTTGACTCTGCTGAGACTTGCTTATGTGATTATGTCCTTTTCAAGGATTACTCAGTTTCATGGAGTGATAAGTGCATACGTTGATGCATTCATAATGCATGAGGGTGATTGTTACAAGAACTTCATCACTGAGATGTCCCGCGTGAGAACATTCCTAAATGGGAAAGAAAGTTTCCTGAAACTTCCAGATTAGGAAATATCTCACAGGTCAATGATGTGATTCATTAATCCTTAGACTTGAGATTCTGTAATGTCTCATATGAGCTAACTCTGTAATCTTTGATATAGGCTCAAAAGGGTGTCACCATACAGACACCTGAACCACGGCCTATGTTGGGATTACACAAGTGGCATATGTAGAATTAGTAGAATCGATAAAGGACCTACACTTGTTAAGAACAAGAATGATCTCTTACAGATTGAGTTGTTCGCAGTCCATTAGACATTAAACCCTTCGCCAAGGTGGATTAAAGATCAAGACATCTAGAAAATGGGGTTTTCTAGGATTAAGATCGAAATGGATATGAAACGAACTTAACTTTAAAGATCAAGAATATTTGGGCTCTGAGAATATTCCCACGCCTTAGTTCTTGATTGAGAGATGGAGTTGTAGGAGGATTATATTTCACTGATTGTCATTGACTGGAAGGTTCTTTGATTCATTTCGTTATTCGGCTAAGGGTCACACACCCATTGCTAGATTATGGTAGTGTGATCTGTGAAGTGATTAATTAATTAGGGAATTAATTAATTTTTGTCACTGCTAATCGAATAATGAACCTAAGGGGTCACACACAAATGCCAGAACACAAGGGTTATGGTAGGATGTTAATATGATTAACGAAGGATCAAATTGTTGATCAAAATTGAGCAAGGATTGCATGGGTAGCTGCCACGTGTTAAGCACACGTGGCTGCCACGTGTCACGCAGTCCACGTGGCTGCTACGTGTGACACACACGTGGCTCGTACGTGACTTCATGCGTGTGGAATTTTCCACACGCGAATTCTTTTCTAGAGTTAATTAATTAAATTGTAATTAATTAATTTTGGTCTTTTAATTAATTTTGAATTAATTGTTAAGACCATTCTCAAATAAACTTAACCCAATAAATAAATGATTTATTGAATATTGACTTTCAACTTTAGGAAAGTTGAAAAGTCCAAATTCCTATTGCAGGAGAGAAAAGTAGTTCTTGCAAAGACTTGGAGAATAAGTTAAAAACTTATTATTCCAATTAAATTAAATAATTAAATGAGTTAATTAGTGAGCAAGAAAACAAAGTCCACTAGGTTTGGGAACCCTAGGGATTTTTGAACCTCCTTGTATAAATACAAGGGTGGGTGCTTCTATTATTTTTTAGACCAACACTCACAAAGTGTTAAGTTTTGAGAAAATCCAAAAAAGAAAAGTTTTCAAAGCAAAAATTATCCTAGCCTTAGCACAAACCATAGAACTAGCATTCTCACTCGCTTGATCGTGTTCTATGTCTGGTGTGGATACGCTTTGGAGGGCTTCTATTTTGGAGTTAATTCGAAGGTCGTTCGAGGGATTCCGCTTGAAGGGTGTTCGTTAGGCGGTAACGACATCACTAGAAAGCTTCTAACTTAGTATGTTTCTAAACACCCAATGTTACAGTACGAAAATTGCAAGACAACGATTAAACTTTTGGAAAATTTTAAACTTCCGCTGCTCAACTCTTCAGTGTTTTCCAACAAAGAGAGCCCAATTGGGTTCAGAGGTTACCGTGGGTTGGAGTTCGAAGACTGTAACTTTGATTTCTTTCATCGAAGCTCCGAAAACTAGTCCGTGATGGAGCTATGGGGTTTATTGCTCATATTCTCAGCAGGCCTACAGATTAAATAAAGTTGGAGGAAACAGAGGCAGTGAAGGATTTCCCTGAGGTTTTCCCCGAGAAATTGGATTCTTTACCTTCGGATAGAGAAATTGAACTTTTGATCGATTTGTACCCGAATGCAGAGCCATTCTCCAAGACTCCGTATCGTATGGCTCCGGTTGAGTTGAAAGAGTTGAAGACTCAACTTGATGCCTTGTTGGAGATTGGGTACATTAGACCGCGTTCTTCTCCCTGGGGCACGCCGGTTTTGTTTGTAAAGAAGAAGGACGAAACATTGAGAATGTGTATCGACTATAGGGAGTTGAATCGGATGAAGGTCAAGAACAAGTATCCCCTCCCATATATCGAGGAGTTATTCGATATACTTCAGGGATCAAAGGTTTATTTGAAACTTGATCTTTGACAGGGATACTATCAGCTGCGAATCTGAGCAGAAGATATTCCAAACACGGGATTCAATACTCGATACGGCCATTACGAGTTCGTAGTGAGGCCGTTCGGTTTAACTAATGCCCCTGCAGCTTTTATGGATATGATGCACCGGATTTTTCGTCCTTTTCTCAACAAGTTTGTGGTAATTTTCATCGATGATATCCTGGTATTTTCTAAGA
Source organism: Lantana camara (assembly GCA_037501455.1). Classification (NCBI taxonomy): domain Eukaryota; kingdom Viridiplantae; phylum Streptophyta; class Magnoliopsida; order Lamiales; family Verbenaceae; genus Lantana; species Lantana camara. Next base: position 43,018,081 of record CM074865.1, read on the forward strand.
CCGCCGAATAGCACTCGAGACATCTAAAACTCGTGTTACAAACTTTGAAGAAGCATCAGTTATTTGCCAAGTTCAATAAATGTGAATTTTGGATCGACAGGGTTTCTTTCTTGGGACATGTTATTTCGGGAAATGGATTAGAAGTTGATCCTTCAAAGACTGAAGCCGTGTTGAAATGGGAGAAACCAAAGAATGCCTCGGAAGTTAGAAGTTTCTTGGGTGAAACGGGATACTATAGAAGATTTGTGAAGGACTTCATAAAGATCGCCGCTCATTTAATTCGATTAACAAAGAAAGAGATAAAATTTGTGTGAGATGAAGCTTGTGATAAAAGCTTCAATTTCTTGAAAGAGAAATTGGTTTCTGGTCTGGTGTTGACACTTCCTGAAGGCTCCGAGGGTTATGCTGTTTATACGGATTCTTCAAAGGAAGATTTGGTTTTGTGCTAACACAAAAAGGGAAAGTAATTGCTTATGCCTCTCGGAAGCTAAAAGAGCATGAAAAGAACTATCCCATGCACGATCTTGAGCTCGCAGCCATGGTTTATACACTTGGAAAATGGTGACATTACATTACTTGTACGTGGTATCTTTCGAGATTTTTACCGACCACAAAATCCTCCAATATTAATTTACTCAAAAAGACTTGAATATGAGGCAAAGGCATTGAATGGAACTTCTTGAAGATTATGAATGCACTATCCAGTATCATCCCGGTAAACCTAACGTGGTCATCGATGCACTTAGTAGGAAGGCTAGTATATCGAATTTGGAAGTGGGTGAAAGTAGTGGAATTGAGCTAATTGTTGTGAGGGCTCGAATTTCTAATATTTCCATACAATCGGACTTGAAGTATTGATTATTTAGGCAAAAACTAATGATCCGAAAGTTCAGATATTGGTAGCTAAGGCAAGAGCTGATCCAGAATGTACATTCAGGTTCGATGAAACCGGTCCTCTTCGTTTAAAGAACCGAGTGGTTGTACATGAGGAATTAAGATGTATGTTGCTCGAAGAGGCTCATAAATCGGCTTATTCTATCCATCCCTGTGGAAATAAAATGTATAAGGATTTAAAACTATATTATTGGTGGAATGGATTGAAGAAAGATGTCGCCGAATATATGAAACGTTGCGTAACTTGTCAGAAAATTAAAGCCGAGCACTAGAAATCCGGAGGTCTTCTATAACCGTTACCTATTCCAGAGTGGAAGTGGGAACAAGTGACGATGGATTTTGTATCCGAGCTACCCAAAGTAAAAGGCGGGTATGATGGTATTTGGGTGATTGTAGACCGGTTGACCAAATCTACGTATTTTCTACCGGTTCGGATGTCTTACAAGATCAGCAAGCTAGCCGAGTTGTATAACAGGGAGATCGTTCGACTTCATGGGATTCCGATTAGCAATGTTTCGGATAGAGATCCAAGATTTACTTCAAGGCTGTGGCAAGAATTACAAGGTATTTTGGGCATGAAGCTCAAGTTTAGTACAACTTCACACCCTCAAACGGATGGCCAATCCGAAAGAGTAATCAGGTATCTCGAGGACATGCTTCAAGCTTGTGCTTTGGATTTCCAGACTTCGTGGCACAAGCAACTACCGTTGATTGAGTTTGCATATAACAACAGTTTTCAAGCTTCGATCAGTATGGCTCCGTATGAGTCACTTTATGGTTGGAAATGTCAATCTCCGTTGTTCTTCGATTTAGAGGAGTGGACATTTCCATTGGTAAATAATTACGTCATACCTGTATAATTCAATCTCCCTATCCATTGGTTAAGGTTCTTAGGAGGACTGATAAGACTGAAGAAGCCACGTGGGAAACTGTGACACCCCGATATTTCGGCCGTACAGGTATGACGTCATTGTTTACCAAAATGCGCGAAATAATTAATTATACGTGTTTTATGTATTTAAATTTTATTTTAATTATATTAAATGTTAATTATTTAATTTAATGATATTAATATTAATTACGTTTATATAATATATATATATATATATATATATATATATATATATATTTGTGTACGTGTGCATGCATGTATTTATATATATTATATACGTATGCATGCATGTAATACTTATATATCATATTTGCATGCATTTTATATTTATAACTCATATATATTGCATGCATGTAATTATTATATATATTATATACGTATGCATGCATATTATATATAATATATTATGAATGAATTTAGTTGTTTATTTAAGTTAATGTTATGGCTTTTATTGTTTCATTGCGTATGAGTGCTTCGTTTCTATTTGAATTGATACCGGAATTTTGTGCGAATTTAATAGGTTGAACTTATACATGTCTTGTACATGAATATTTGTTCGTTTCGTATTTTCGAATTCATTTGCTTGTGTTTCGGATTTAATTTGAATTTTGGAATCCAAGTCGGGGGCTAACGAGCACTTAGCGCACCCTTGGTTCCGTATTTTATATCTTGAGCTCGGGAACTCGGATTCGAGTTCCGTCAACTCCGCTGAACTCGTAACGAAAATTTGAGTTTAGTAAACTTAGCCTTATATTTTTCCAACGTCATTTGAACCTCCGAACCGAAAAACGAAACGGCGACGAAACTGACCTTGTTACACTAAAATGGCCATAACTTATTCATTTGTTGACCAAATTAACTATGGTTGGATGCTATAGAACCCTAACTCAACCACCTAATCTTATGTAGCAAGCCCTAACCAAACCAACCCTCACACAATTCACAAATCTCAGCCAAAGTCACTGCCTTCCAGTTTCTTCCCGCAACCCTTGATCACCTTGGAGATTCAAAGCTCAAATCTCATCCAATCCTCATCCAATCAACAAGGTAAGCTTAGGGTTGTATTATATGTTCATTCCTGATCATTTTCATTCATTCATCCCCAAATTTGATCATGGTTTCATGCATTTTTCGGCTGATCTTGAATAGAGGCGTTTTTTGGCATTTCTTTCGATCTCATCCAATTCTTGATGGATTTGTTTGATTCCAAGCTTGAGAATGATTGTTTTGATATCTTCTTTTCATTTATGATCATTAATTGCATGGTAGTTGAAGTATTTATGAGATATCAACTTTGGAACATTGAGAAAATTTCATAAAAATGTCACGTGTGACAGCTTTCATGTTTGAACTGTTGTGGGGCTGATTTATATGTTGAAATTGTGGTGTTTTGCTGCACATTTGTTAGCCTAACTTGTATGAATGTGTTGGGATTAATGGAGATCAATCATACCCTGTTTTTGCCCTGTTTTGGGCCTGGTATGTTGCTGTCAAAACTGCTGCATCTTCTTGCTCTTTTGCTGTCAGATTTGGGGTGGTTTGGAGCTGATTTCTTGCTGCAATTCATGTCATTTATAGCTACATATATGTTGTCTATTTGTTGCTTGAGTTGTGCTGCGTTTGAGCAAGGAAAAACAGGGGTTGTATGCGTGTTTGTTGCTGCTGTGTTCGCTGCGACACGGGTGTGTCTTTCTTGCTTGTTTCAGCTGGAACGGGGGTGCATCTTGGGTGGTTTCCTCTGTACCGAGACACGGGGGTGTCTCGGTTTGTTCTTTGAAGGTGACACGGGGGTGTCACCTTGCATTTTCATACCTGTTCTGCTGTACCGTGAGCTGCTGCTACTGCTGGTTTCTTTTTCTTTCTGTTGCATGATTTGTTAATTTCATGCATGTTTGCATGCATATATGTATAAATATAATTACACTTTTTCATGCATGGGTTGTAAGGTTTGCATGGAAATTTCATGCATTTATTATATTTGCATGCATGTGTATTTGTTTGCATGTATTTATACGTATATATGTATATATAATATAGTATCTGTATATGCATGTATATATATATTTAATATATTATATATATATTTATTAAATATTAATTGTTATTTGATTTAATTGAATTATTAGAATTTAAATGTTACCTATTTCATGTTTTATTTAATTTCCTAAATTTAATTGAATGTATTTAATTGTTTATTTTCTAATTGTAAATGCGATTGAATATGTTTAAATGTTTATGTTCTAATTTTAAATGTGATTTAATTTGTACTTTGATTATATTTGAATTTCTTGAATTAATTTGATTGAAAATGTGAAATTATGAAAGTGAATGACTTGATTATATGATTTAAATGTATTAATAGTGCACATGAACATTTCCATAACATAATTTAATCTTTTATACATTTATATCATGATCATTGCATTGCCGAGCGTCTTATTTGGTCATATTGAGTCTCACTTCACTTTTCTTGCACAGATTTTGATCACGTTGGAGACGAGGCCGGTCAGTGAGGCTCGTGTTTCTTCTTTTGACGGTTTAAGGTGGGTTTTTCTTCTATGTAGATACAAGACCCTATATATACCTTCAATGTGAAAGCTTTCGACCAAAATTATATATATATAGAGAGTCGTTTTAAAGAGTAAATGTTTTCAACGTAAAGCCTTATTTTATTAATCCTACCTAATGTTTTGGCGAGAAATGATCGAATGCACGAATGGGGCCCAGGGACTTAGTGTGAGTGGCTATCCGGGGAGGCACGGGCCGACGGTGAACCCTCACACTAGTTCCACCAATTAACGGCTTAACCGGACCTCGTTAGAAGTTAGCGAGGAATGGACGCTGAGCGCCATCTGGGGAGTCATGTAACCCCTTTTGGTCAATGAATGGGTGGTCGGGCCTTACAAACCCACCACCAACCCGGAGGAAGAAGGTGTAAATGTTAATGAATGTGCACAAAAGATTGATTGCATGAAAAGAATAAATGAATGAATGTTTAAATGGTTTACACAAGGTGTTGGTTGGAGATAATGCATGCCCACTCGTCGGGCCAATAATGACCTAATGTTAATGATTCGTTATAATCCCTTTTGATGATTCTTTTCACCCACTTGGGAAAGTCTTTAAAAACCTCACTTGGGATTATAGCTTGCATGTGATTGTTTAATTACCGTCATATATTATATCTATGCCCTGTTTTATACTCACCAGTCCCTTTTGGACTGAACCCGTTTGGTTTTCAGTTGTTTTGTGCAGGTGTTGACGGAGCTAGGCGGGAATACGAGTCCTAGGTCTTGCATTCGTCTCTAGCTCTGTATTTTGAGTCTTACACTTGCATATTACACTTTTTGATCTTGTATATGTATATTGATGTGGAGCGTATTTATTTTGGGCCGTGATGGCAATTGTTGATGTATATGATTGATTTTTGGAGCTTGGATGCTCATGGTACATGTATATATGGTATATGTTCGTTCATTGCTTCCGCTTTAATGTATTATGTTGTTATATGGTTTTAAGGGTTAGCCCGCCTAGCTTAGAGTGTGTGTTTGTCCCCGTTCGCCGTGATTTGGCTCGGGTATGGATCGTCTATTTCATATTCGGGTCGGGTCTCGGTGCGGAGGATGTGTCACCTTGCGCTCGGGTGTTACATCCTTAAGTGGTATCAGAGCTTAGGGTTGCAAAGCCCAGGCTCTCGTGTCGTGTGAGTCAGTCTAGGTCATTCGGCTTAGGGACTACTTGACAATGTGTTGCATACGGGTGTTCTGATTGAATTATTTGCATTAACATGCATAGACTAAAAATAGCACGCATTTTAGTGCTTATTGACAGGATGCCTCCACGTAGACATCATGATCGATCTCCAGGGCGACGTCATCATCGTGATCGTACTCCTACACCTCCACCTCCACAACCACCGCCGGCAGAGGCCTTTGTTAATTCAGTTATCAATATCATAGATCAAAGGCTACGAGATTATGTACCACCGGCACCTCCAGCACCACCTGCACCTGCCGTACAGCCCGAGGCACCACTTTCTGTTATACTTAGGGAGTTTCAGAATCAAAGACCTCCCAAGTTCTTCAAGGGAAATGATATACAGGCGGAAATGTGGCTGAAAGAGGTAGAGAGGATATGGGAACTCATCCCATGTGAGTCCCGAGAGAAGGCTCGATGCACTATCACTTTAATACAAGGGGGAAGCCTACTCTTGGTGGGAAAGTACGCGGATTGTATTGGAGGCAACTGGAGAAGAGATCAACTGGGAAGTATTTACAAGGGAATTTAAGAACAAGTTCATCCCTTCCTCATCACGTACTCGAAGGTTGAGAGAATTTACCGAATTGAAGCAAGGATCGAGGTCTGTGGCCGAGTATATTTCGGAGTATGAGAGGTTATCCCGCTATGCACCAAATATAGCAGGCGATGACTTCCATAAGGCCATGCAGTTTGTTCAAGGGCTTCGACCGGATATCCAGACCGCTTTAGAGGCAGTTAATACGAGCACTTGGGCAAAGGCTACTTCAAAAGCCTTAAAGGTTGAAGATTCGGTGAATGCGAGGAGGCCAGCTTATCGCCAAGGACAAGGATCAGGATTCTGATCCGGATTCAACAAAGGAAAGAGGCCGATGAATGTACCAGCTCCAACACAAAAAGGGCCTTTCAAGAAGCCTAGAGTAGGAGGTCCGATTGCACCTGTTGCACGACCACCTCAGGCTCCACCGGCTCCTAAAGGATCTCGCAATGATCAGCCTCCCTGTACTTATTGTGGATGGCCAACTCATTCTTACAACAACTGTCGAAAGAGATTGAAGTTGTGCTTGATTTGTAGGAAGGGAGATCATATGGCTTTTGCATGCCCGGATAAGATTCCAGGATATCAAGCTGGAGCTCAGCGACCGATGGTCCAGGCACGAGCCTATGCTCTTGAGAGCGAGGAGCAGAATGTCGAGGTTGATCCAAACGCCGTGGTGGAAGGTACCGTTTGCATTCATAACACGAGCATTCATGCATTGTTCGATCCGGGTGCCACGCATACTTTTATATCTTCTGATCTATGTGCCTCTCTGTGCCTACCTGTTATTTGCTCAAATTCCTGTTATTTTGTGAGTTCGTCTCTTGGAGGTAGTTTGCAGACAGATCGGGTTGTCAGGGGTTGTTCAGTTCTGATAGAGGGGAAAGATTATCCGGCAGATTTCATTGTTATGCCTATGAAGAAGTATGGGGTAATCTTCGGGATGGATTGGTTATATCGGCACCGGGCCGAAGTTGATTGTTTTAAGAAGAAGATAAAGTTGGGTTAAGAGTTGATTGGAGAAGTGGGGTCGAAGAATGTGCCACTTTTACCGTTTATGGAAGCTCGCAAGTTGGTGAAGGATGGAGCCATGGGATTTATCGCTTATCTCCTTAATAAACCAAAGGATAAATCAAGTTTTGAGGAGACGGCCGTGGTAAAGGAATATCCCGACGTATTTCCAGAAAATTTGGGTTCTCTACCACCGGATAGGGAGATTGAATTTGTTATTGATTTATATCCGGGATCAGAACCTTACTCCAAGACTCCTTATAGAATGGCTCCGGCAGAGTTGAAGGAGCTGAAGATTCAACTCGAGGAATTACTCAAGAGTGGATATATTCGACCGAGTTCATCTCCGTGGGGTGCGCCGGTTCTCTTTGTCAAGAAGAAAGATGGAACATTGAGGATGTGTATAGATTACTAGGAGCTTAATCGGATGACTATCAAGAATAAGTACCCGTTCCCCACATTGAGGACTTATTTGATATGTTGCAAGGTTCAAAGGTTTATTCGAAATTGGATTTAAGGCAGGGCTACTACCAGTTGAAAATCCGGGAAGAGGATATACCAAAGACAGGATTTAATACCCGGTATGGGCATTATGAGTTCGTAGTGATGCCGTTTGGTTTGACAAATGCCCCTGCAGCATTCATGGACATGATGCATCGGATTTTTCGGCCGTATTTGGAAAAATTCATCGTAATCTTCATTGATGACATTCTCCTGTATTCAAAGACTCCAGAAGATCATGCTAGGCATCTCAATTTGGTATTGGAGATGTTGAGAGAGCACCGGTTGTATGCGAAGTTTAGTAAGTGTGACTTTTGGATCGACCGGGTTGCTTTTCTAGGCCATATTATTTCAAGTAAGGGTTTGGAAGTGGATCCTTCAAAGATCAAGACGGTTATTCAGTGGCAGAGTCCGAAAAATGCTTCCGAGGTTAGAAGTTTCTTGGGATTGGCAGGTTATTACCGAAGGTTTGTAAAGGATTTTTCAAAGATTGCCGGTCCTTTAACTCGATTAACTAAGAAGGAAGCTAAATTTGAGTGGGACGAGGCATGTGAAGCGAGTTTTCAACTCTTGAAGGAAAAATTGACCACTGCACTGGTATTAGCACTTCCCAAGGGCACTGATGGATACATGGTTTATACGGACGCCTCGAAAGAAGGGTTGGGATGTGTTTTGATGCAGAATGGTAAGGTGATAGCTTATGCCTCGAGGAAATTGAAAGATCATGAACAGCATTATCCCACTCGCGATCTGGAGCTTGCAGCAGTGATCTTCGCTTTGGGAAAGTGGAGACACTACCTTTACGGAGTTTCTTTTGAGATCTTTTCTGACCACAAGAGTCTCCAGTATTTGTTTTCTCAGAAGGAATTAAACAAGAGACAGAGACGTTGGATGGAGATGTTGGCAGATTATGAGTGTACACTTCGATATCATCCCGGAAAGGCCAACGTGGTCGCGGATGCGCTTAGTAGGAAAGCTAGCGTGTCAAGTGTTAAGGTGGAAACTATGGATGAATCTGAGTCCTTCAAGCTAAGAGCTAGTATTCGGAATATTACCGTTCAACCGGACCTTCGGCAGAGATTGTTTGAAGCTCAGAAAGTGGACTCCGAAGTTCAGAGGTTGGTGCAGAAAGCTAGAAATGATTCAGAGAGTCCGTTCGGATTCGATGACAACGGGCTTCTAAGGTTTAAGAACAGAGTGGTGGTTCCGGAAGAGTTGAGACGGTTGATTTTGGAAGAAGCTCATCGGTCAGGGTATTCGATACATCCCGGGGGAAATAAGATATATAAGGACTTAAAGAAATTTTATTGGTGGAATGGACTTAAGCCGGATGTGATCGACTTCATGAGACATTGCTTGACTTGCCAAGTGGTGAAAGCAGAGCATCAGAAGCCATCGGGGCTATTGCAACCGTTACCTATTCCAGAATGGAAATGGCAGCAAGTGGCGATGGATTTCGTTTCGGGTCTTCCACGAGTGAAAGGTGGTTTGGATGGAGTTTGGGTGATAGTGTATCGACTGACGAAATCGGCACATTTTCTAGCTGTTCGGATGTCGGATAAGGTACCTAAATTGGCTAAGAAGTATGTGGATGAAATTGTCCGACTTCATGGAGTACCGGTTAGCATTGTATCAGATCGGGATCCGAGGTTCACTTCTAGATTTTGGCAAGAATTGCAAAGGAATCTGGGCACAAGGCTTCAATTTAGCACAGCTTTCCATCCTCAGACGGACGGGCAATCAAAGAGATTAATTAAATATTTGGAGGATATGTTGAGAGCATGTGCATTGGATTTTTCGAGTTGGTGGAACGAACAATTGCCTTTGATTGAATTCGCCTATAACAACAGCTTTCAAGCATCGATAGAAATTGCTCCATATGAGGCTCTCTACGGACGGAAATGCAGGTCACCGTTGTTCTTTAATTTGGAAGAATGGAATTGGACGAAGCAAGAGGGTGTGAAACGAGGAGAGAACAAGGAAAAACCCTCTAAGGCCGTACAAGAGGCAATTGATAAGGTTCAAATAATTAGACAACGGATGAAACCAGCCCAGGACAGTCAAAAAAGCTATGCCGATCACCGAAGGAAAGATCTTCAGTTTGAGGTTGGTGATAGGGTCTTCTTGAAAGCCTCACCTCGTAAGGGATTCTCGAGGATTGGAAAAGGAGGGAAATTGAATCCTCGGTTTCTAGGACCGTATGAGATTTTGGAGAAAATTGGAGATACGGCCTATCGTTTGGACCTACCCCCGAGTTTGACCGGAATCCATAATGTATTTCATGTGTCTCAGCTTCGGAAATATTATCCGGATGAATCAGAAGTCATACCGGTCGAGCAAGTGGAGTTAGAACCGAATCTCACCTTCGTTCAGAAGCCGATTAAGATTTTGGATCGTAAATTTCAAGAACTTCGAAATCGGTAGATCCCACTAGTTAAAGTCTTATGGAGAAGTGATAAAACGGAAGAGGCTACGTGGGAGACGGAAGATAAAATGAAGAGATTTCATCCCGAATTGTTTCCGGACGATCAATGAATCCGAGGACGGATTCTTTTAAGGGGGAGAGGTTGTGACGCCCCGATATTTGGGCCGTACAGGTATGACGTAATTGTTTACCAAAATACGCGAAATAATTAATTATACTTGTTTTATGTATTTAAATTTTATTTTAATTATATTAAATGTTAATTATTTAATTTAATGATATTAATATTAATTACATTTATATAATATATATATATATATATATATATATTTGTGTATGTGTGCATGCATGTATTTATATATATTATATACGTATGCATGCATGTAATACTTATATATCATATTTGCATGCATTTTATATTTATAACTCATATATATTGCATGCATGTAATTATTATATATATTATATACGTATGCATGCATACTATATATAATATATTGTGAATGAATTTAGTTGTTTATTTAAGTTAATGTTATGGCTTTTATTGTCTCATTGCGTATGAGTGCTTCGTTTCTATTTGAATTGATACCGGAATTTTGTGCGAATTTAATATGTTGAACTTATACGTGTCTTGTACATGAATATTTGTTCGTTTCGTATTTTCGAATTCATTTGCTTGTGTTTCGGATTTAATTTGAATTTTGGAATCCAAGTCGGGGGCTAACGAGCACTTAGCGCACCCTTGGTTCCGTATTTTATATCTTGAGCTCGGGAACTCGGATTCGAGTTCCGTCAACTCCGCTGAACTCGTAACGAAAATTCGAGTTTAGTAAACTTAGCCTTATATTTTTCCAACGTCATTTGAACCTCCGAAATGACGTTGTTACACTAAAATGGCCTTGTTACACTAAAATGGCCATAACTTATTCATTTGTTGACCAAATTAACCATGGTTGGATGCTATAGAACCCTAACTCAACCACCTAATCTGCTGTACCAAGCCCTAACCAAACCAACCCTCACACAATTCACAAATCTCAGCCAAAGTCACTGCCTTCCAGTTTCTTCCCGCAACCCTTCATCACCTTGGAGATTCAAAGCTCAAATCTCATCCAATCCTCATCCAATTAACAAGGTAAGCTTAGGGTTGCATTATATGTTCATTCCTGATCATTTTCATTCATTCATCCCCAAATTTGATCATGGTTTCATGCATTTTTCGGCTGATCTTGAATAGAGGCGTTTTTGGGCATTTCTTTCGATCTCATCCAATTCTTGATGGATTTGTTTCATTCCAAGCTTGAGAATGATTGTTTTGATATCTTCTTTTCATTTATGATCATTAATTTCATGGTAGTTGAAGTATTTATGAGATATCAACTTGGGAACATTGAGAAAATTTCATAAAAATGTCATGTGTGACAGCTTTCATGTTTGAACTGTTGTGGGGCTGATTTATAGGTTGAAATTGTGGTGTTTTTCTGCACATTTGTTAGCCTAACTTGTATGAATGTGTTGGGATTAATGGAGATCAATCATACCCTGTTTTTGCCTTGTTTTAGGCCTGGTATGTTGCTGTCAAAACTGCTGCATCTTCTTGCTCTTTTACTGTCAGATTTGGGGTGGTTTTGAGCTGATTTCTTGCTGCAATTCATGTCATTTATAGCTACATATATGTTGTCTATTTGTTGCTTGAGTTGTGCTGCGTTTGAGCAAGGAAAAACAGAGGTTGTATGTGTGTTTGTTGCTACTGTGTTCGCTGCGACACGGGTGTATCGTTCTTGCTTGTTTCAGCTGGAACGGGGGTGCATCTTGGGTGGTTTCCTCTATACCGAGACACGGGGGTGTCTCGGTTTGTTCTTTGAAGGTGACACGGGGGTGTCACCTTGCATTTTCATACCTGTTCTGTTGTGCCGTGAGCTGTTGCTACTGCTGGTTTCTTTTTCTTTCTGTTGCATGATTTGTTAATTTCATGCATGTTTGCATGAATATATGTATAAATATAATTACACTTTTGCATGCATGGGTTGTAAGGTTTGCATGGAAATTTCATGTATTTATTATATTTGCATGCATGTGTATTTGTTTGCATGTATTTATACGTATATGTGTATATATAATATAGTATCTGTATATGTATGTATATATATATTTAATATATTATATATATATTTATTAAATATTAATTGTTATTTGATTTAATTGAATTATTAGAATTTAAATGTTACTAATTTCATGTTTTATTTAATTTCCTAAATTTAATTGAATGTATTTAATTGTTTATTTTCTAATTGTAAATGCGATTGAATATGTTTAAATGTTTATGTTCTAATTTTAAATGTGATTTAATTTGTACTTTGATTATATTTGAATTTCTTGAATTAATTTGATTGAAAATGTGAAATTATGAAAGTGAATGACTTGATTATATGATTTAAATGTATTAATAGTGCACATGAACATTTCCATAACATAATTTAATCTTTTATACATTTATATCATGATCATTGCATTGCCGAGCGTCTTATTTGGTCATATTGAGTCTCACTTCACTTTTCTTGCACAGATTTTGATCACGTTGGAGACGAGGCCGGTCAGTGAGGCTCGTGTTTCTTCTTTTGACGGTTTAAGGTGGGTTTTTCTTCTATGTAGATACAAGACCCTATATATACCTTCAATGTGAAAGCTTTCGACCAAAATTATATATATATAGAGAGTCGTTTTAAAGAGTAAATGTTTTCAACGTAAAGCCTTATTTTATTAATCCTACCTAATGTTTTGGCGAGAAATGATTGAATGCACGAATGGGGCCCAGGGACTTAGTGTGAGTGGCTATCCGGGGAGGCACGGGCCGACGGTGAACCCTCACACTAGTTCCACCAATTAACGGCGTAACCGGACCTCGTTAGGAGTTAGCGAGGAATGGACGCTGAGCGCCATCTGGGGAGTCATGTAACCCCTTTTGGTCAATGAATGGGTGGTCGGGCCTTGCAAACCCACCACCAACCCGGAGGAAGAAGGTGTAAATGTTAATGAATGTGCACAAAAGATTGATTGCATGAAAAGAATAAATGAATGAATGTTTAAATGGTTTACACAAGGTGTTGGTTGGAGATAATGCACGCCCACTCGTCGGGCCAATAATGACCTAATGTTAATGATTCGTTATAATCCCTTTTGATGATTCTTTTCACCCACTTGGGAAAGTCTTTAAAAACCTCACTTGGGATTATAGGTTCCATGTGATTGTTTAATTACCGTCATATATTATATCTATGCCCTGTTTTATACCCACCAGTCCCTTTTGGACTGAACCCGTTTGGTTTTCAGTTGTTTTGTGCAGGTGTTGAGGGAGCTAGGCGGGAATACGAGTCCTAGGTCTTGCATTCGTCTCTAGCTCTGTATTTTGAGTCTTACACTTGCATATTACACTTTTCGATCTTGTATATGTATTGATGTGGAGCGTATTTATTTTGGGCCGTGATGGCAATTGTTGATGTATATGATTGATTTTTGGAGCTTGGATGCTCATGGTACATGTATATATGGTATATGTTCGTTCATTGCTTCCGCTTTAATGTCTTATGTTGTTATATGGTTTTAAGGGTTAGCCCACCTAGCTTAGAGTGTGTGTTTGTCCCCGTTCGCCGTGATTTGGCTCGGGTATGGATCGTCCATTTCATATTCGGGTCGGGTCTCGGTGCGGGGGATGTGACACCTTGCGCTCGGGTGTTATAGAAACCGAAGACAAGATGAAACAATTCCACCCAGAGTTGTTTCCTCCCGAGTAGTGAATTTGGGGACCAGATTCTTTTAAGGGGGGAGGATTGTAATGCCCCAAATTTTCGGATGTTCAGGTAAGCGTGCCACGTATGAGTTTTTGAGAGTTAGGATTTATTTTAATTTTTTCATTTATTAATTTATACACTTCATGATAATTTTATGAATTATATTTCTAAGTGTTTATATGGAATTCATATCAACTTGAGAATTATCGCATCATTGTATTTAATTGCCATGTGAATTAATTGCCGAACATGACTTAATTGCCTATATGTCCTTAATTGATTACTTCTTTAAATTGGAGGACTTAATTGCATGAAAGTTTTTTTGGACCGAAGTGACCATTTCTCATAAGTTGGAACCTAATTGCATGAACTTATAACCTTGGATGGTTTAATTGCAAATTAGTGATATTTCATCCCTTATATGATGAATCACGTAAAACACCATTCATACACAATACATTCATACACATATCATCTCTTGCTCCCCTTTCATCTCGATCAACAACCCAAGGCGGGAGAGAAGTGGGAATTTTCACTTTCAAGCGATAATTCCGACAATTAACGATCTTTTAAGCATCACACAACCACTCGACTTCATCTCTTTTCTTCCCCTTTTCTTTCAACGTATATATGAGTTATATATGTGATTTCTTGAATTGAGTATGAAAGCTAAGGTTATGATTTGGATTGGATAACTTGTGTTTTAGTTGGTGGAAGCATGATTCTAGGCTTTTAGGTTGAATTTGTGCATGGATTCTTAGAGTTTATGGAATTGGATGATGAGTTCATATATGGGTTTCATATTGATAATTCTTGATGATCAAAGCATGATCTGGGTGCTTATGTTGGATTTTATTATACTTTAAGTGCCTAAACATGTTTCCTTCATGATTTAATGCATTTGGAAGTTTATTTGTGGATTGTTTTGGTGTTTGTGTTTTGGTACGAGAATCCCCTGTTCTGCTGCTCTGTTTTCGAATTTCCAGCTGAACGGGAACGACCCTTCCCGCTCGAAGTGTTTTCCCGGAAGGGTCATTCCCACTACTTTGAAAGATCTGGCGCGCGAGACTGGGAACGACCCTTTCCAGTTTTGGCATACAGCCGGAACGGTCGTTCCCACCCCATAAACAAAATGCAAATTCTTTACAGACGCGCGGGATTTTTTGGGGAGAGTTGGGAACGGCCCTTCCCATTTTACACTGAAACCCGGAACGGTAGTTCCCATGTTCCAAGAGGTTCTGTGAATTTTCTGCCCAAACTTAACTGTTTTCATTTCATTTCTAAGTTCTTAAATGATCAATACATGCTATTATACGCTCATTTTATACATGAGTATGTTCATGGCATGCCATAATTGTTAATGCACGACATATCGTTTCACGATTACGCCGTTGGTATTAATTGGTGCATAAGAGTCGTGTCTCACGAACACTTGTCTTTATTGCACAAACCAGCTTCCTGGTGACGAGGGGCAGGCACCGTAGGCCGTATCCTTGGTTTTATTTTGTCTGTACAGGTGAGGTTTAATTCTAGTTACATTGAACCCTTAAAACCTTTATATGGAATTTCGGCCAAATGTATATATATCTATAAAGTTTTCCTCTAAACCTCAAATGATTGAAAATGCAACGTATTATTGTACTAAACCGACCTTGTTTTGGCAAATAATATTGTACTGCACTGTGGGCCCGAGGGTTAGTGTATTGAGCCGACCGAGGAAGCAAGGGCTGACGGGCAACTCTTGCACTACCCTCACTATTTGGGATGACCCCTGAATCCACCAAGAGATTGGTGGAGGAAGGAGTTTTGGGCATGGGATTCATGTACCCGATGCTCAATGAGATTGGATGGCTCGGGCCTTGCAAACCCGACCATCACCCGGAGGAAAAAAGGGTTATTGTTATCGATTGCCTGCACCGTAATGACTAGCATGATCACTTAATTATTGATAACCTAATTATTGTACACTGTCGGAGTAAGGTTAGAGACTTGCCCTCACTCGCCGGGCCACTGATAAACTGAAATTGATTAATTGTTAAACTTGATAGTTGTAATCTCGGACGATGTTTATTTTCTTATTGAACTTATATTGTTTTCTTTCTTAAAACATTACCCGAGGTTATAACTTGCATGATAATTGCGCTTATATTTATTAAACCCCTCACTCAGTCTTCCATAGACTGATGCCTCCACCTTTCAGTGTTTTGCAAGTGCGTGCTAGGCGGGAATTAGAGTCTTGTGGAGTCTTTAATTTGTGTCTAGCATAGTACATCTCCATATTATTGATACATACGGAATATTTATGACTTGATGATGATACTTTTTGAGATTACATGAATGATTATGGATTGCAAATTATGTGGATCATCTACTTTTGGATCGATGATATGTATATATTATGATTCCTCTTAAATTGTTACGCAGTGGTTTGATTGGTTTGGGGTTAGTCCAGCCTAGCTAGAATTAGTTTTTTTATTGTCTCCTGTTCGCTATACGTTTGGTTCAGGGGCGACTCCAGAGTTGTCGGACAGTGGGGTCAAAATAATTTAATGACTAGTAAAAAATATATTATTAAAATTTCAAATATAAAAAATATTTAAAATATTTATTTTAAATTATCTTAAAATTTTAACTACTAATTAAAAATATATATTATCAAAAAATAAAATATTTTACTTAAAATATTTATTTTACGATTACCCTCTAAAATTTGTTATTTGCTTTAGATACATCAATCTCTAAGGGGGTGTTTGCAAACTGTAATTTAAAATAGGAGCGAAAGCGCAAAAATTTAAAAGTAAAAGTAGTTGGTGTTGTTTGAAAAAAATTGATAAGTAGAAATGTGTGGGGGGTTTTTTTTTTGTGTTTGGTGTTTTTGTTGTTGAAATTTAATTCCGAATATTTTTGGGTATTATAATATAAATATGATTTAAGTATTATATTAATATAAAAATTATTATAAATTATTATAATTTTGTGTAAAATTATTTATAATTAATCAAACATAGAATTATTCTATATGTATGTTTATTTATAAATTTATAAAAATTAAGAAAAGAGTAAATTTATTTTGTAACTGTAGATTTTTTACTTATGAATTTTTTTGAAATTAGGAAATTCTAATGAAAAAAGAAAAAACAAATATAAATAAGAAAAAGAAAAGATATAATGAACATATAAAACATAAAATTGAATTGGTATGTAAAAAGATTAATTTAAAAATATTTATATTTTAATGAAGATATTATTGTCAAAATAGAATTTTAGATAAATTAAGAGGAAACCGTATAGAATCAAAAATCTACTCCTCAATTCTAGCTTATTTCTGCTTAAATTAAGTAGAGTTCTCAAATACTTCAAAACTATTAAAAATATACACTTATCTTATTTATATTTGTACATAAATTTTCTGCTTAAATTAAACAGAAATAGGTTCCCAAATACTGTAAAACTATTGAAAATATACACTTATCTTATTTATATTTGTACACAATTCTAAAACTTATGGGGTCAATACATTTTTTTTCTTTTTTTAAGTGGGGTCAAAAAGCTTTAAATTACAAATTTAAAAACATATATATATATATATATATATATATATATATATATATATATATATATATATAAAATAAATAAATTTGAGTGGGGTCAACTGACCCCACTCACTGGGCTGTAGCGTCGCCCTTGGTTTGGTTTATGTACGGATTCTCCATTTCGTATGTGGACTGAACTATAGTGCGGGAGATGTGGCATACTGATGTAACGGGTGCTACAGGTTGAAACCTTGATGCCTGGAGGAGAGTGATCCCGAAGCTGACAACCAGCAAAGGTTCAAATCCTTTTACTCCAGATTATGAACACCCCATCGGATCTGTCAAGAACGAGCTGAAAGCTACAGGGGAAGCGGCTCACTGCAGTCCCTGAGCCCCCTGTAATCCGCATAGGTATGTCCGCACCCCCTTGAGTGGACGAGAAAGAAAGGATTCACAAACGACAAAAAATGAAAAAATTAATGGAATAGATGTATTTTGTACACTTTTTCAATTTTATGGAATGAAATTTAGATTTTTGATTTTTATGTGACTAATTTTTTTTCCTATTTCAACTTATTTTTTAATTCAAACATTATTATAAATAATAATATTATACGAAATGATTATATAGCTAGTAGCTACCATCTAAAGTTAAAGTAACATGTACTTATAAGTTATAACGAGCATAAAAAGGTTAATTAATGAGATTTAAGTTATTTGACTCTTTAAGGTGGATATGTTTTAGACGTTCTTTAAATAAATAAATAACTATATATATATATATATATATATATATATATATATATATATATATATACACTAGCATATACCCCATGATATGCAAGGTATTTAAATAAAAGTTATAATATATAACTGATAATATTACATATTAGTTGTGAATATTATAAATTAAGATAATATTAAAAAAAATTATGTCTAGATAAATATCTTTGAAAAAGAAAATCTTCCATACATCAAGTTATAGAAAATATCTTTGAATACCCAATTTGGATTAAATACATCAAAATATGTAGAAGAGGAAAAATAAACTGTATATGTGAATAGAGATAAGCTCGAACTACATGTTAAATAAAAATAAAAAATAACTCAAACAATATTTAAACTAAATTTAAAGAATGAATTATAGTTAAACAATCAAGAAAAATATTCATAAATCAAATAAATATACTTTTTGAGTTCAAACAAATCAAATAAATGTATGATACAAATAAGGTGAAGTAACAAAAAATAAAAAGTATTTATAATTAATGAATTTATTTTAAACTCAATATAAAAAGGAATCAAAAAGGAAGGAGAAAATTATAGAATTTTTTTTTAAAAAAAGATCCACTTAATCAGAAAAAATACTATTTTTAAAAATGGTAAAAGTCGAATAATAAGGAAAAAATGTAAAATTGAGAAAATAAATTAGTTAACAACTCTATCATTACCAAAAAAAAAAAGATAAATAAATAAGATAATAAAAGTACAAAATAAATAAAAAAATACTAACAAAGAGATATACTAATTAAAAACTTAGATGAAATTAAAATATCAAAAAAAAGTCATCGATAATTAAAAAACATCTAAAAGAATCATAAAAATCATAAAACTAAATAGAATAAAGATTATAATAAAAATATATGAAAATTTCAAAAAAGAAAAATTATTAGAATTTTTGTCGGATAAATCAAATAATACTCCAATATCATATATTTTAAATCAAAAGCATGATTATTGAAAAAATAAAAAAAAAAATGTTCAAGAATAATCCAAGTGCATCAAATAAAGAGCCATTATAAATATTAATTTAAATATAATTGTTAAATACAATAAGTTCTCTTTAGATAAACAAAAAAATTAGGAAAAAATATTAAAAATGACTCAATAATAAAATGTTAAAAAATTAAACAACTCTACAGTACAATTGACAAAAAAAAATAGGAATCCTCTAAACAAAATATCTCCGAAAACATCAAAAGAATAAAAATAAAAAAGTGAAAATCGACAATAACAAAATATAAACAGAAAATATGAAACTAAAATAAAAGTGAAAATCAATAAAATTGTGTATGGGCTATACACTATGTTTTGAAACCCGGACCGGACGTCGAACCGGGACTCCTTACTGGTTACTGGTTTTACTTGTAGCACCCCGCACGTGAGGCACCACATCCCCCGCACTAAGGCTCAACACGAGTAACGAAATAGTAAATCCGCACCCATATCAAACCCTAGCGAACGGGAGACAAACATAAAAACCTTCCTAAGCTAGGCGGAACTAGACCCTGCAATGATAACCAAATCACAATATATAATGCATGGCAAAGCCCAAGTACAAACATACAAACCATAAACGGAATTTGGGCTCTTCAGGCCTCTTTTAAAACATAACAAAACCCAGTAAAAGCAATTCAATAACGATTACATAAATATTCAAGTCCAAGATACTACAGAATCGAATCAAACATAAATCCAATACATGAATGAGTGCAGGGACTCTCCTAACCTAACTCGACCCACTTAAAGACTCCAAACACCTCCGCCTAGCTCGAAACTCCAAAGCCAAACCTGCACACTAAAGTGTTGGGGAGGGAGAGGGTCAGTCTCTAGAAGACTGAGTGAGCAGGAGCGATATACATATAGAAACATGCACATGCAAGTCATAAATTCCGAACAAGGTTTTATTTGAAATTAGTTCCCAAAAGGGAAAGAAAATGATTAATCAATGCTCGGATTTTATGACTACTCATATTAATTCATTACATTCATAAATCATACATAAACATAAGGCTCGGCGAGTGAGCGTGCACAATCTCCAACCAAACTCCGACCGTGTATGACAAATATCATTAATAAGTTGATTAGGTGTTCATGCGATATATCATAATACATGTAGACCATAAATCATATCATGAATATATTCGTTTGGGCAATCCGTGTCCCGGCTTTCCCGCACGGTGCATAATCATATCATAACATATACATAAGCATAAGCATAAATCATAACCAACCTTCTTCCTCCGGGTGGTGGACGGGCTTGCAAGACCCGGCCACCGATTCATACATAGGCCAATGGGGCTACATAAATCCCCCAAAGGCACTCAGCTCCCATTCCCCGCTAAACCTCCTAGCGAGGGCCGGTATCACCGTAGTTTGGTTGAGACTAGTATATGGGACTCCCGTCAGCCCTTGCTTCCTCGGTTAGCCACATATACTAAGTCCCGGGGCCCGAACAAGCATAAATATAAATGTGTCTCGCCAAACATATCAATTCATACATAGGATACATACTATAAGAAATCATACTTTACCATGTAACTCGGCATATGCTATATACGTACCTCTCCGTGTCTTCCGAATCCGTAGCTAGCATGAAGATACACGGTTTGGAGCATAGCCTCATTACAAAACCATTTTTAAGCTTATATACGCTCATACATATAATTCAGAAGAATTTACTCGATAACTTCATTTGAAAACCATATATATATAATCGTAAGGTTTTGGCCAAAGCTTTTCACATAAGGGTTGTAGGGTTTGTTACTTAGCTAAAATAAAACCACCCTCACCGGAACCGTGACGAAATAAGGAACGAGTACCAAGTGCCTGAACGATCAAAATCTCTCCACCCTGGAGATAAACTGTACAAAAGACAACATGACGTGCTAGTGAGACTCGAGACTCCAAATGAACCATATATGACGCACGGTAATGCTCAAGCATGATATGAAGGCATAAAGATCATATTAAGTCATGAAAATGTTCATGTGCACTATTAAGGCATTTAAATCATATAACCAAGTCATTCAAGAGGTGAAATAAATCAAAAACCGAAAAGGAAGCAACAAGGACTGCGCAAGGGAAGGGACACGGGGGTGTCACCCTCCTTAGCCAAACTAAGCCACGACCGTGGCTCAGTACAGACCTGCCCAGAAGGTGTGACACGCCCGTGTGTCACACTTATGTGTAAATGAGACACGGGGGTGTCACGGTACAGAACTAAACCACACACAAAGTTTTACCGACAAAACTGAACCCATACCAAATCAATCCAAAAGCATATCAAATCAACTCCAAATGCTATGAAACTTAATATAAAATATATTTAGCATGCTAGGAACATTTTTTATTTAGAGTGCAAAGGCTAAATCACACGTTAAGATCATCTAAATCATGCAGCAAAACTGGGTCGCCAAAATCGCACATAAAAGCCCTATTGGTTCAATCAGCCATGATCAAGTACTTAGGGGTTGAATTTGGATCTAAAATCTTGGGGAATGCATGCTAACATACTAAACAACTAATATACATCATATATATGCAAAATGGCACAATTTAAAGCACATTAGGGTGACCAACAACCACACAATTGCAACAGCAACAAGTCTATCATAGATCATGCATAAGAACAGGCCATGTCTTTCGGTTTTGAGGCTTAAAATGGATCCAAATACTTAAAACATGAATGTTAACATATAGAAAAATGAGTGTACATAATATCCATGCAATTTCACATGAAAAGAAGATCATTTGGTCAAGCAACAAAGCAAAATGAACAGCAGCAGTCCGAAAAACAGGGGAAGCAGTTTGATCATCAAGTTTGGAGCTCCATATCTCATAATTTCACCAAAGGGTCAAGAGATAAAATCCTCCGAATATCATATACTATCAGTTAGGAAAGAAATAGGTCAAGAAACAAGATCATATGATCATGTATAAGCAAGGAAATCAGCTACACAAGCAAATAGGTCACAAGAGCAAAAATCCCTAAAAGTTCATACAAAACTCATCACCCAAACCCTAATCAAATCTGATCCAAATCAAGCATTTAATGGATGAAATCAAGCATAATAGAGTAGAGAAGACATAAATATTCATACCTTGAAGATTAGAAGAAGAAGGGAGGTGATTTGAGCTCCAAAATCACAAGAATGGCCAAGGTTTTCTCTCCTTTCTTCTCTCTTTCTCTCTCGATCAGTTCCAGCTGCAAGGGGAGATATTTTGGCTCGGTTTTCAGAGGTAAAGGGGGAAGAAATAGCTTAACTCAAGGTACATAAGTCATGGTTTAAAGTATGGTTAGGTTAGAGGAGTGTTAAGGGTCCCACCATGAAGACTAGTCAACAAAAGAAGCTCTTCTTGCACGAGTTGCTCGTTACGGTTGGATTTCGGAGGTCTTAATGATTTCAAAAAGGTATGAGGCTTGTTCCATTGTCTCCGAATCGTCGATACGAAGGCAACGGAGGTGTCAGAATTCGAATCCAAATTCCCGAGCTCAAGATATCACGTAAGGAACCAAGGGTACGCTAATTGCTCGTTAGCCCCCGATTTGGTTCCACAATCAAAATTAAATTCGTTAACACAACAAATGAATCCGAAAACATAAACCGAGCATATAGGCATGTTCATAACACACATATTTACGACATACTAAATTTCCATACCATTCCGATATCATTACATATATGAACGAAGTACAAATAGAACACTCATGCGCATGAATGAATTCATAACGTTATAAATTAATTACTAAAACTTAAATTCCATTTTAATTAAATTACAACCAACTAGCAACATGTTGAAATTAATTAACGAAATTACCGAAATAGTTAAGGTAACACGAAACCTTAATTAAGAAATTAAACACTAAATATCAAAGTAAAATAAAATGAATTAATTAAAATAACCATAGTCTATAGTTTAAATCAAATATAAACACTTATAAACAATTAATCATATAATTAAATAATTAAGTTGCGCAACTTATAAACAAATACGCCACATTATTAAAAACTGAAAAACTGGGGCGTTACAATCTCTCCCCCTTAAAAAGAATTCGTCCTCGGATTCACAACACGCTTGAAAACAAACAATGAGAGATTCCCCGTCTCTCACAAGCAACAAGGAGAGAGCCCCGTCTCTCGAACAGCAATGAGAGAACCCCGTCTCTCGAACAGCAATGAGAGAACCCCGTCTCTCGCAAGTAAAGAGAGTACCCCGTCTCTCAAACAAAAATAAGAGAATCCCCGTCTCTTACAAACAAAGAGAGCACCCCGTCTCTCAACCGAAAATAAAGCAAGGAGTCTCCAATACTCCCAAGCAACTCACGCAAAACCAAATTTAAAATCACGAAAGGCACCCAAAGCAAGTAATAAATGTCGTCCACATTGATCTTCAATTACTCCAAGTAATTTAACACAGTACGAGATCAAAGCACTTAACATAAAATTTATGTAGGTTAAATTTGCATGGATGCATGTATCATGAATGCTATAAGTACCGTTCACCGTAGTTGCAAAAATTCAAAGTTGTGAATTGTCGTTGTTCAAGGTATGATCTGTCCTGAATGTAACTCAATGCCCAGCTTGTCTTGGACCTCTTTAGTGTTCCCTGGTGAAGCGATTAAGGAATTCTTTAAGGAGTATATTCTTAGATCCTTTCTAACTTGTACTGCTACCCAACATCTTCAATCCTTATCCAAATCGGTGCCCAACATAATTCGATCCCAACCTTACGACGTTTATTCTTATAGTCTCTCTCATCACAAGTCTTTTCCCACCTTCCGTTCCAATTGTCCATTCATTCCCTTTTGACCCCCTCAATGTTATATTCAATAACTGGTCCCATATTTCCTTAACCGAAGACAGAAGGTTCTTGATGATTCATGAAGCTTGAAGTAACCTTCCAATTATCATCCTTTTCTATTTGGTCCCTTCTTGAGTGTCCTTCTGGATTACCTTTGATATAAATAATAACTCGATAATATTGTCTTTGACCCCTTCATACTTCATTGAATAAATCTTGATTGACACCATCCCCTTATAGGATAGCTTGATTCGGTTTCCCCCCTTGTTAATTCTAACTTAGAAGTCCATAGGAACTCTCTTATGATTCCATCACCTCCAGATCAGAATTCCATACGTAGCTTCTCTCTTAATAGCTTAACCATAACCGCCGTCTTATTCATTCCTAATCACCACCCTTAGGACTTCCAGATTCCCCTTAATTTGCATCCCCATCATTACTCCTAAAATATTCATTCGAGCACCACTCCCATCCTCCAATTCACCTGTAAAGCCCCAGTTTTTCAGTTTTTAATAATATGGCGTATTTGTTTATAAATTGCGCAATTTAATTATTTAATTATATGATTAATTGTATAAGTGTTTTTATTTGATTTAAACTATAAACTATCACTATTTAATTTAATTCATTTTATTTTACTTTGATACTTAGTGTTTAAAATTCTCAATTAGGGTTTCATGTTACGTTAACTATTTTGGTAATTTTGTTAATTAATTTGAACATGTTATAAGTTAGCTTTAAATTTATTTAATATGGAATTTAAGTTTTAGTAATTAAATTATAACGTTATGAATTCGTTCTTGCGCATGAGTGTTCTATTTGTGCTTCATATCGAAATGGCGTGAAAATTTAATATGTCGTAAATATGTGTATTATGAACATGCCTATATGCTCGGTTTATGTTTTCGGATTCATTTGACGTGTTAACGAATTTAATTTGATTTGTGGAACCAAGTCGGGGGCTAACGAGCAATTAGCGCACCCTTGGTTCCGTGCGTGATATCTTGAGCTCGGGAATTCGGATTCGAATTCCGTCAACTCCGTTGCCTTTCTATCGACGATGCGGAGACAATGGAACAAGCCTCATACCTTTTTAAAATCATTAAGACCTCCGTAATCCAACCGTAACGGACAACTCGTGCAAGAAGAGCTCCTTTTGGTTGACTAGTCTTCATGGTGGGACGCCATAACACCTCTTAACCTAACCATACCTTAACCTTGACTCTTGTACCTTGAGTTAACCCCCTTTATCTTCCCTTTAGATCTGAAAACCAAACCAAACCTCTCCATTTTCAGCTGCAAATGAACGAGAGAGAGAAGAAGAGGAGAAGAGAGAAAACCTTGGCCATTTTTGTGGTTTTGGAGCTCAAACCACCACCTTTCTCTCCAAAATCTTCAAGGTATGAATATTTATGTCTTCTCTACTCTATTATGCTTGAATTCATCTACTTACATCATGATTTGGATCAGATTTGGTTAGGGTTTGAGTGATGAGTTTGGTATGAACTTTTAGGGATTTTTGTTCTAGTGACCTATTTGCTTGTGTGGTTGATTATCTTGCTTATACATGAGTATATGAGCTTGTTTCTTGACCTATTCCTTTCCTAACTGATATTATTTGGTGTTAGTAAGATTTCATCTCTTGACCCTTTTATGAAATATTGAGATATGGAGCTCCAAACTTGATGATCAAACTACTTCCCTGTTTTGTGACTGCTGTGTGAAATTATGTGTTGTTGCTTCATCATATGGCCTCCATTTTGTGTGAAATTTCATGGAGTTGATGTACACTCATTTTTCTATATGTTAGCATTCATGTTTGAAGTATTTGGATCCATCTTAACTCCCAAAACCGAAATACATGACCTGTTTTATGCATGCTTCATGACAGACTTGTTGCTGTTGCGTTTTGTAACGTGTTGGTCATTCTAATGTGCTTTAAATTGTACCATTTTGCATATATATGAAGTATATTAGTTTTTTAGTATGTTATCATGCATTCCCCAAAGTTTCAGATCCAAATTCAAGCCCTAAGTACTTGATCAAGGCATGATTGAACAATTGAGCTCTTATGTGGGATTTTGGCGACCCAATTTTGTTGCTTGGATTAGATGCCCTTAATGTGTTATTTAGCCTTTACACTCTAAACCAAATATGTTCCTAACATGCCAAATATGTTGTATATTAAGTTTCAGAGCATTTGGAGTTCATTTGGTATGCTTTTGGATTGAGTTTGTAAGGGATCAGTTTTGCCGGTTTAACTCTGTGAACGTTTTAAGTTCTGTACCGTGACACCCCCGTGTCTCATTTATACATAAGAGTGAGACACGGGCGTGTCACACCTTCTGGGAAGGTCTGTACTGAGCCACGGTCGTGGCTCCATTTGGCTAGGGTTGGTGACACCCCCGTGTCCCTTCCCTTGCGCAGTCCTCGTTACTTCCTTTTCGGTTTTTGATTTATTTCACCTCCTTAATGACTTTATCTTCTTTTGTGTTGAACTATGAACTTGTTTTGCTATGTGTTAGGAGTATTGTGGTTCAATTTCATGGTATTTGGATGAGTGGTAGGCATGCTTTTGCTTAATTCCGTTTATGTGTGTTTATATGTCATTTATGAATCGCGTAACTCATTTTCTATATCATGTGATTCCTTCTTGTTGTCAAACCTTGGAAATATGCTATCTTATGTAATATGAAGTATGTGGTAGCATTATGGGAGAGCTTGATTATGGTCTATGCTCCTATTTGAATTCTTGAATTAATTTGATAGGAGATATGAATGAATGAATGATGGACTTGGTTAAATGCCTTAATAATGCACATGAACACTTTCATGACATAATATCATCTTTTATGCATTCATATCATGCTTGAGCATTGTCGTGCGTCATATATGGTTCATTGGAGTCTCGAGTCTCACAAACACGTCATGTTGTCTTTTGTACAGTTTATCTCCAGGGTGGAGAGATCTTGATCCTTCGAGCACTTGATAACTCGTTCCTTGTTTCGTCACGGTTCAGGTGAGAGTGGTTTTCGTTTTAGCTATGTAACAAACCCTACAACCCTTATGTTAAAAGCTTTGCCCAAAACCTTATGATTATATATATATGGTTTTCAAATGAAGTTATCGAGTAAATTCTTCTGAATTATACGTATGAGCGTATATAAGCTTACAAATGGTTTTGTAATGAGGCTATGCTCCAAACCGTGTGTCTTCATGCTAGCTACGGATTAGGATGACACGGAGAGGTACGTATATAGCATATGCCGAGTTACACGGTAAGGTATGATTTCTTATAGTATGTATCATATGTATGTATTGATATGTTTTGGCGAGATTTCATATATGTTATGTTCACGGGCCCAGGGACTTAGTATATGTGGCTAACCGAGGAAGCAAGGGCTGACGGGGATCCCATATACTAGTCCCAACCAAACTACGGTGATACCGGCCCTCGCTAGGAGATTTAGCGGGGAATGGGAGCTGAGTGCCTTTGGGGGATTCATGTACCCCCATTGGCCTATGTATGAACCAGTGGCCTGGTCTTGCAAGCCCGTCCACCACCCGGAGGAAGAAGGTTGGTTATGATTTCTGATTATGCTTATGAATATGTTTATGCTATGGTTATGCACCGTGCGGGAATGCCGAGATCCGGATCGCCCAAACGAACATGTTTATGACATGATTTATGGTCTGTGTGTATTATGATATATTGCATGATCGCCTAATCAATATATTAATGATATTTGTCGTACACGGTCGGAGTTTGGTTGGAGATTGTGCACGCTCACTCACCGAGCCTTATGTTTATGTATGATTTATGAATGTAATGAATTTAATATGAATTAGTCGTAAAAGTCGAGCATTGTCTATCTATTTTCACTACAAGAAAAAATGCTTTTTACTACAAGATTATTTGTTACAATTTTAAAATCGTAGTAAATAATAATTAATTACTACGAAATTAAAACCGTAATAAATAGTCGTAGCAAATATCGCATATTTATTACGAATTCGAAACGTAGCAAATGTTCGTAATAAATAATAATTATTTGCTATGAAATTTGACAGCGTAGTAAATATTTGTAGGGAATAATAGTTAATTGCTATCAATTTTAAAATTGGAAATCCAATATATCATAAAATGATTATTTTCGCAATAATTAAATATATAATCCAACATTGTACCTTTCTTCTAGAAGAATATTTGATGGACCATATCACATTATAAAATATCTATAAGATATATATTTGATCTTCAGATTTTTTTATTCAGTGGACCAGTTAAACTGAAACGAATCGAACCGAACCAAAAATCAATTACTTCTTTTTTTTTTTTTTTTTTACAAAAATTAAACTATAACTTTATAATTTATATCTAGTACTTTTTCTCGATTCTTATTTCTTGACTTCTTCAAATCTGAAGTCCAACCCTCGGTAGAGAATTGAAGAATAAAAAAAGATTCAATTCTTTTTTGATATAAAAAAGTTTCAGTTAATTCAAGATGACTATGGAATAATATATTTAGATGAAAAAATATATTGTAGATATATGTGTTGGTTAAAGAATAAATATTAATGGTGAAGAGTTGTGTTTTACTTATAAAAGTGTTACCACGTCTCTCATAGAAAAAGATGTCTTTGTTAGTCAGAGTATTAATCTAAGTTGGACATACTATCTAGTGAAGAAACGTGTAAGAAAAAAACAAGTTCCAAAAATAATAAAAAAAAGGAAAACGTGAACTTCTCTTTTTCATATTTTGTGGAAAACCCTCTGATATCTAAAAGCACAACAAGATACTAAAATATCTCACTTATTCACCCACCTCCCAAATATTAACGTGTTTTCCCAAATTCTTTTGTTCGCATCCCTCGTTTTCACAGTTGTTCCCCGCCAAATCAAAGTATTGAGAATTGAAGAAAGGTACTGCATCGAGTCTAAATCGCAATCCTTCTTGGCGAAACTATTCGAGAACGAAACGACAAATATCGATTTCAGTTGGAGTCAAAAACCAAGGTATGTTTCTGCAACCCTTTATTTAGAAATTGAGTCCGAATTGGATTTGAATATTGTCCGAAATTTTTATTTAGGTGTTCTTTTTTGTGATAATTCAATGTCTTTTTTCTCAATTTTTTTGTTCGCATCTTTGTTTTTCAGATTTTGCACGCTAAATCAAGTTACTGAGAATAGAAGGAAGTAACCTCATTGAGTCTAAATTACAATTAAAGACAAATTGAGATATCTGCGGCACGGAGAACAATTGGTTTTTGGTTAAACAATTCGAGAACAAAACCACCAACACTAATTTCAGCAAGGGGCCGCCAAACACTCGGGTACGTTTTGAACTATTAACAGCTAAAAAATTGTATCAAACATTATTATACTGAACATATTTTGTTTTGTGATATGTTGTGAAGTTTCCTATGTTTGGGTTGTTGAGTCTGGGTTTGCTTGCACTGGGCATACCAATATTGGGATGGATATGTCATAATCAGCCTTTATTTAGAAGTTCTAATTCAATCTCAATAATAACTTAGAGCTCTAGCTAAAAAAGTGAATAAAAGATTCTTGTATATTGACTACTATCTTTGAATATATCTTTGAATATGGTTGTATTGTCTGTTTTTATTGTGTGCTCATTGCTTTTGTTTGAGTTTGATATCAGACTATGTTAAATTTTGTACTTATGATCAGAAGTAATCTTTGCTATTGTACTTCAAGATTGTGTTTTAAATGGTTGTGCAGATCTTCTGTAACATAATTGTCTTAAAAACATTGTAATTGGTAATTCTACTACAATTTTTGGTTTGATTAGATAATTGTACTTCAATTTCTATAAACTAGTCACCGTCGCACGCCGTTCCTGCGTGCAAAAGAAAAAATTATAATATAATCAGGGACTTTGAACTCCCTGATGTTGTTATTTCTTGTTTGATGCAAGGCTTATGTAAATTATCTTTGAATAAAAAGAAAAATATATCAATATTTCAACCTTTAATATAAAGATTCTCTCCTTTAGATTCTCTCTTTTAGGCTCGTTTTGATAAATTTTCCTGCAAAATGAACAAATCAAATTTCTAAACCTTAAATGATACATTGCACCAACACAAAAAAAAAAAAAATATATATATATATATATATATATATATATCTTACTTTCGATTTTAGAGACTTCAAATTTTCCTGTAAAATAAAACAAATCAACTTTGTAAATCTCAGCAAAATAACACAATTTGAAATGCACGCAACAAAAAAAAAAGAAAAAGAAATACCTTACTTTTAATTTTACAGACTTCCAAGAGCATTTCAGAATAGAATTTTGAGAATGCAATTGCCCATGGTTGTGTTGCAGCAACTCTAATTTGAATTAAAATAAAAAATCATAGAGAAAAGAGGAATGAGAAAAAAAGAGAGTTTCAGATTGTGCTTGCAGCAGGCCTTGCAGTTCTAATAATCGTGGGATAATAAATAATCGTGGGATAATAAGAAAAGATTTGAGTTAAAATAGAAAATAATAGAAAAATAAAGTTTGAGATCGTGAATAATAAGAAAAGAGAGTTTCAGATTGTGTTTTTGAATTAAAATAAAAGATAATGAAAAAAAGAGAAGTTTAAATAAGAATTTTGAGATCGTGGGTAATGAAATAGTGGAGATTTTAAATTCCGATTTAACCCTTAAAATTATTGATAGTTTAGGGTTATAATAGGTAGTTCATAAAAATTGGTGTCCACCCTTCAAAAAACCGTCGTTTGTGAGACAAAACAGGCTTCCTTTTTTATATAGTATAGATAATGCTTTTATATGCTTGTAACCCTTGCTGGAAA
Source organism: Lantana camara (assembly GCA_037501455.1). Lineage (NCBI taxonomy): Eukaryota > Viridiplantae > Streptophyta > Magnoliopsida > Lamiales > Verbenaceae > Lantana > Lantana camara. The sequence goes on from CM074865.1 coordinate 43,048,829, forward strand.
ATCAATTCTTCTATAACATAACTATAATTCAATTTCTGTAAATAATTCTTTTATATTTGGGTAATCCCTTGTTGAAAATTCCATTTTCTGTATGGTTTTAAACAAGTCAGTATTTATTCCTACACTTGTGTTTCCTTGTGAGTTTTATGTCAATCTTAGTTATTTACAACAATCTTCATGACTCGATATTTATTTTACGTTATATTCATATATTTTAGTTGTTTGAGAATATGATACAATTTTTATTCTTATTCATTGTTTATGTACATTTTTTATTTGATTATTAATTTATTTTATTTTATTATGCAGAACTTTCGGTAGGGTTTTTAAAATGGATAAAAGTTGGATTCATTTAGAAAATCGCTTATCTGATGACTACGTTAGTGGAGTTGAAAGATTCTTGGATTTTGCATTTCTAGGCAAACAAGATGGATCTAGAATTTGTTGTCCATGTATCAAATGTCAAAACCGCTTAACAAAATCACGTGAAACTGTGAAGTTGCATTGTATTCGTGATGGTTTTGAAACTACATATAAGTGTTGGACTTGCCACGGTGAACCTTACATCTCATCTCGCACAGCCGAAAATACCGAATCTGCCTATGATGTAGATGAAAAAGATGATATGACAGATATGTTGCATGATGCCTGGGGAATTCCACCTGAAAATGTTAGTATTGATGATGATCAACACATTAATCTTGATAATTTAGATGAAGCTAATGTAGAAACAAAGACATTCTTGAAATTGTTAGCAGATGCAGAGACTAAGTTATTTCCTGGATGTAGGAAACACACAAAACTCAGTTTCCTTGCTCGCTTGTTGCATATAAAAACGATCTCTGGTTGGTCCAACAAATCGTTTGATATGTTAATTGAATTTCTTAGAGAAACATTTCCTGATAGTGTTAATTTACCAATTAATTACTATCAAGCAAAAAAAATAACCCCAGAATTGGGCTTTAGCTATACGGTTATTGATGTATGCCCAAATGATTGCATGTTATTCAGGGGTGAAGATGAAGGACTTGATAAGTGTGAAATATGTGGTGAATCTAGATATAAGGATGACTCAAAAAAGATAGCAGCAAATCGAATGAGATACTTTCCTCTTAAAACAAAACTTCAAAAGTTGTTCATGTCATCAAAGACTGCTTCTGTAACGCCCCAGTTTTTCAGTTTTAATAATGTGACGTATTTGTTTATAAATTGCGCGAATTAATTATTTAATTATATGATTAATTGTTTATAAGTGTTTATATTGGATTTAAACTATAGACTATGGTTATCTTAATTAATTCATTTTATTTCACTTTGTTATTTAGTGTTTAATTTCTTAATTAAGGTTTCATGTTACGTTAGCTATTTTGGTAATTTCGTTAATTAATTTCAACATGTTATTAGTTGGTTTTAATTTAATTAATATGGAATTTAAGTTTTAGTAATTCATTTATAACAATATGAATTCGTTCATGCGCATGAGTGTTCTATTTGTGCTTCGTTCATATATGTAACGTTATCGGATTGTTATGGAAATTTAGTATGTCGTAAATATGTGTGTTATGAACATGCCTATATGCTCGGTTTATGTTTTCGGATTCATTTGACGTGTTTGCGGATTTAATTTGATTTTTGGAACCAAGTCGGGGGCTAACGAGCAATTAGCGCACCCTTGGTTCCGTTCGTGATATCTTGAGCTCGGGAATTCGGATTCGAATTCCGTCAACTCCGTTGCCTTCTTATCGATGATTCGGAGACAATGGAACAAGCCTCACACATTTTTGAAATCATTAAGACCTCCGAAATCCAACCGTAACGAGCAACTCGTGCAAGAAAAGCTCCTTTTGTTGACTAGTCTTCATGGTGGGACCCCATAACACCCCTTAACCTAACCATACCTTAACCATGACTTATCTACCTTGAGTTAAGCCCTTTCTCTTCCCTTTACCTCTGAAAAACCGAGCCAAAAATATCTCCTCTTGCAGCTGGAGTTGAACGAGAGAGAGGAGAAGAGAAGAGAAGAAGAAAACCTTGGCCATCCTTGTGATTTTGGAGCTCAAATCACCATCTTCCTTCACCAAATCTTTAAGGTATGAATATTTATGTCTTCTCTACTCTATTATACTTGATTTCATCTCCTTACATCATGATTTGGATCAGATTTGGTTAGGGTTTGGGCTAAGAGCATGAATAGGGTTTTTGTGGAAATTTGCTCTTATGATCTTGTTTGCTTGTGTAGCTAATTTCCTTGCTTGTAAATGATTATATGAACTTGTTTATTGACCCATTTCTTTCCTAACTGATAGTATATGATATTAGGAGGATTTTATCTCTTGACCCTTTTGTGAAATTATGAGATATGGAACTCCAAACTTGATGATCAAATTGATTCCCCTGTTTTTTCGAACTGCTGTGTGAAATTTTGTGTTGTTTCATGATCAAATGGTCTCCATTTCGTGTGAAATTGCATGGAGTTGATGTACACTCATTGTTATATATGTTAGCATTCATTTTTTAAGTATTTGGATCCATTTGAAGCCTCAAAACCGAAGTACATGGCCTGTTCTTATGCATGATCTTTGACAGAATTGTTGCTGTTGTGTTTGGTAAGTTGTTGGTCCTCCTAATGTGCTTTAAATTGTACCATTTTGTATATATATGATGTATATAAGTTTTTTAGTATGTTAGCATGCATTCCCCAAAGTTTCAGATCCAAATTCAAGCCCTAAGTACTTGATCAAGGCATGATAGAATCATTAGGGCTCATATGTGCGATTTTGGCGACCCAGTTTTGTTGCATGAATTCGATGATCTTAACGTGTGATTTAGCCTTTGCACTCTAAATGAAAAATTTTCATAACATGCCAAATATGTTGTATATTAAGTTTCATAGCATTTGGAGTTGATTTGGTATGCTTTTGGGTTAAGTTTGTAAGGGATCAGTTTTGCCGGTTTAACCTTGTGAACGATTTAAGTTCTGTACCGTGACACCCCCGTGTCTCATTTACTCATAAGAGTGAGACACGGGCGTGTCACACCTTCTGGGCAGCTCTGTACTGAGCCACGGTCGTGGCTCAGTTTGGCTAAGGGAGGTGACACCCCCGTGTCCCTTCGCCTGCGCAGTCCGTGTTGCTTCCTTTTCGATTTTTGATTTGTTTCACCTCTTGAATGGCTTTATCTCCTTTTGTGTTGAACTAGGAACTTGTTTTACTATGTGTTAGGAGTATTGTAATTTAATTTCTTGGCATTTGGATGTGTTATAGGCATGCTTTTTCTTAATGCCGTTTATGTGTGTTTATATGTCGTTTATGAATCGCATCACTTATTTTCTAAATCATATGACTTCTTCTTGTTGTCAAACCTTGGATATATGCTATGTTATGTAATATGAAGTATGTGGTAGCATTATGGAAGAGCTTAAACGTGTTCTATGCTCCTATTTGAGTTCTTGAAATAAATTGATTGTGAATATGAATTGAATGATAATGAATGAATGAGTGAATGACTTGGATATATGAGTTAAATGCCTTAATAATGCACATGAACATTTCATGACTTAATATGATCCTTATGCCTTCATATCATACTTGAGCATTGCCGTGCGTCATATATGGTTCATTTCGAGTCTTGAGTCTCACGAACACGTCTTGTGGTCTTTTGTACAGTTTGTCTCCAGGGTGGAGAGCTTTTGATCGTTCCGGCACTTGGTGCTCGATCCTTGTTTCTTCACGGTTAAGGTGAGGGTGGTTTTTGTTTTAGCTATGTAACAAACCCTACAACCCTTATGTGAAAAGCTTTGGCCAAAACCTTATGATTATATATATATGGTTTTCAAATGAAGTTATCGAGTAAATCCTTCTGAATTATGCGTATGAGCGTATAACTTAAAATGGTTTTGTAATGAGGCTATGCTCCAAACCGTGTGTCTTCATGCTAGCTACGGAATAGGATGACACGGAGAGGTACGTATATAGCATATGCCGAATTACACGGTAAGGTATGATTTCTTATAGTATGTATTGATCGAGTAAAACCTTTTCAAAAGATTTATGAATTATGATATGTATTTATGAATTATGTTATGTACTTATGAATTGAATGTTTTGGCGAGTCACATTTCTGATTTATGATTGAACGGGCCCCGGGACTTAGTATATGTGGCTAACCGAGGAAGCAAGGGCTGACGGGGATCCCATATACTAGTTCCAACCAACTACGGTGATACCGGCCCTCGCTAGGAGGTTTAGCGGGGAATGGGAGCTGAGTGCCCTTGGGGGAGTCATGAAACCCCATTGGCCCATGATTGAGGTGGTCGGGTCTTGCAAGCCCGTCCACCACCCGGAGGAAGAAGGTTGGTTAGGATTTATGCCTCTTCTTATGTATATGTTTTGATAGAATTATGCACCGTGCGGGAAGGCCGAGACACGGATTGCCCAAACGCATATATTTATGATATGATTTATGGTCCGCATGTATTATGATATATTGCATGATCGCCTAACCAATATATTATTGATATTGGTCGTACACGGTCGGAGTTTGGTTGGAGGTTGTGCACGCTCACTCGCCGAGCCTTATATTTATGTATGATTTATTAATGTAATGAAACTAATATGACTTAGTCATAAAATCCGAGCATTGATTAGTCATTCTCTTGCCCTTTTTGGGAACTAATTTCAAATAAAAACCTTGTTCGGAATTTACGACTTGCATGTGCATGTTTTTATATATATGTATACCGCTCTTGCTCACTCAGTCTTATAGAGACTGACCCTCTCCCTCCCCAACACTTTAGTGTGCAGGTTTGGCTTTGGAGTTTCGGGCTAGGCGGAGGTGTTTGAAGTCTTTAAGTGGTCGAGTTAGTTAGGAGAGTCTCTGCACTCATATCTGTATTGGAATTATGTATGATTCGTTCTATTATATCATGAATTTGAATAATTATGAAATTGTTAGTGAATTGCTCTTACGGGGTATTGTTATGTTTTAAAAGAGGCCTGAAGAGCCCAAATTCCGTTTATGGTTGGTATGATTGAACTTTGGCTTTGTTATGCATTATACTTTGTGGATTGGTTTTCATTGCAGGGTCTAGCTCCACCTGGCTTAGGAAAGTTTTTATGTTGGTCTCCCGTTCGCTATGGTTTGAAACGGGTGCGGAGTCACAGTTTCGTTACTCGTGTTGAGCCATAGTGCGGGGGATGTGGTGCCTCACGTGCGGGGTGCTACATCCTTAAGTGGTATCAGAGCCCGGTTTCAAAACCGGTGTTCTTGAGTCGTGTTTGAGTCAGTTAGGTCGCACGGCATAGGAACAACTTGTTAATATGTGCATTGCATCGTTTGGCATGAATATTTGATATTAATGGTTGGGAATTGTTTAATACTTGTATACCATCTACTCTTTTATTTAGTTGCTTTAAATGTTGCATTTTGCATTTTATGTGCCTTGATTCATTTAACTACGTGTCATAAGCATACGCTAATCTTCATGCATCCATATTTGAGTTGATCTTTCTTATATAGGCTACTATTATGCAAACAAAGCCACAAATCACCCCAACTACAATTGGCAAAGTAACTTGAAGGCCGAATGTTCAAATTCCGCGGCTTGTACAATGAAACCATCTATCATGGCTCGTATCATGGGAGGAAGCTTGGATCACGGGAAGGTTCATCAATCTTACCCTACCTAGAAACCTTGAAGGTTCTCAACATACAAGAATTGCAAAGACTCAAGTTCCGACTTAAGGGATGCGTGAGACAACGAGAGGGGTGTGGAACTCTTCACCACCCCGATTTTGGAGACATCTAATACAAGAGTAAATGCCCCAAGGTTCACCTTTGAAGCTCCGAGTTTGGAATGGTTGAGTGATTGGAAGGCCAAATTGGGAAGCTTCAAGGAGTCGGATACATGATGTGTTAAAAAGGGATTCGACTCAACTCAGATGCAAGGATTGGGAGCCGTTAATCACAAGGCTCATTATGAGGTCAAATATAGAAGCTCACTTGATGCGAATGTAGGCGTGGGACAACCAATGGACGCGAGGCAAAGGGACTTATGAGCATCGAGGAATACAAATTACGTCATCTTCTTGGAACCTTGGAACATGGAGACATCAAGAAGCAAGCAAGAATGGAAAATGTTATCATGGGTGAATTATGCATGTAGATCGGAAACAAAGGATAAACTAAAGGAACTTTAACCGGAGGGGACATCAAGATGAAGATTTGGACGACCGTTGGAGGTTGATGATTGGAAGTACGTTGAGGGATAAACTCCATTGACAAATAAGATCTTGAGTTCAAGAATAGTACGTTCGGGCTATGGGATATACGAATGGATGAAGAAGATTAGGGAGATTCGAAGACCATGGAAAGCTAAGGAATTATCGATGTCTTCAAAGAAAGTTACAATCATGGGAATGAGGAACCCGTCGTCAAGCTAAAAGTTTACCACCTCGGTGACAGGTTCTGCATATTCATGGCATAAGCATCATGCATTAATTTAAATTAATTGTTTTCTGTATCTATATGTACGTTTATGTTTAATTAATATAATTCTTTCAACGTGTTGCATTGTTGCATCTTTGACTGTTTACTAAGTGCATTGGCATGTTAATCCAACATGCATGGATTAGTGTTTAATTGATAGGGAATGACTCCACCTTGTTCATCAAGCTATTCATTAATCAAGGCTTACTCGAATCAAGACGAGAAGAATAGTTGGGTTATATTTTGGTAGTTCCGGGCATATAGCTTAGCTAGCACAATCTACACCGAAGAAACTAAGTTGGAGAGTTTTGGAGGAACCTTAATCTCAGAGGTGAAGTAACGAATTCAACTGAAATTTTCAAATAAGAGAACGTTGAGTAGGAAATAATGTAAGTCCTTTTTGACCCTTGAAAGGATTACCTTTAGTTGAAAAATGGAAATACAAGAAGGGATTAAATTGGTCTAGATTTCAAGAAGAGAAAGAAAGAGAAGAGTTGGTGATTAGAAGGAAGTAATTACTGAAGGGTTTGAATGGAACCTTAGGAGTGAATTAAAGAAACAGAAGTGGCTCAGCAAAAATTTCAATGAAAGAAGGATTCATGGAGGTTGATAGGTAAGAGCGGAAAATTTTAAATGGGAGAGCGCGACCGAGAGGCGAATTGGAGGATGGGAGTGGTGCTCGAATGAATATGTTAGGAGTAATGACGGGGATGCAAATTAAGGAGAATCTGGAAGTCCTAAGGGTGGAAATTAGGAATGAATAAGACGGTGGTTATGGTTAAGTTATTAAGAGGGAAGCTACGTATGGAATTCTGGTCTGGAGGTAATGGAATCATAAGAGGGTTTCTATGGATTTCTAAGCTAGTATTAACAAGGGGGAAAATCGAATCAAGCTATCACATACGGGGATGGTGTCGGTCAAGATTTATTCAACGAAGTATGAAGGGGTCCAGGATAATATCATCGAGTTATTAGTTATAAGTTATTAGTTATATCAACGGTAATCTACAAGGAAGCTTAAGTAGAGACCAAATGGAAAAAAAGGATGATAATTGAAGTATTGGTCTCAAATTTCAAGAATCATTAAGAACCTTCTATCTTCGGTGAAGGAAATAAGGGACCAGTTAACAAATATAACGTTGAGGGGGATCGAAAGGAAATGAACGGACAATTGGAACGGAAGGTGGGGGAAAGAGTTGTGTTAGGAGAGACCATGAGATTAAACATCGCAAGGTCAGGATCGAATCATCAAGTTCGCTCAGAGTGGTGATCCTCGGGGATATGTTAAGCACCGATTTGGATAAGGATTGAAGAAGTTGGGTAGCAGTACAAGTTAGAAAGGATTTAAGGATATAATCCTTAAGGAATTTATCAATCGTTTCACCGGGGAACCCTGAAGAGGTTCAAGACAAGTTGGGCACCGAGTTACATTGAGGACAGATCATACCTTGGACAACGACAACTCACAAATCTGAATTTTCGCAACTACGGGGAACGGTACTTATAGCATTCATGATACATGCATCCATGCAAATTTAACTTTTATAATTTTTATGTTAGGTACTTTGATCTGTAATGTGTTAAATTACTTGGAGTAATTGAATACCATTGTGGGCGACGTTTCTTACTTGCTTTGGGTGATTTCCGTGATTTTAATTTTGGTTTTGCGTGAGTTGCCCGGGAGTATTGGAGACTCCCTTGGTTATTTTCGGTTGAGAGACGGGGTGCTCTCTTTGTTTGTAAGAGACGGGGATTCTCTTATTTTGTTTGAGAGACGGGGTACTCTCTTTACTGCGAGAGACGGGGTTCTCTCATTGCTGCGAGAGACGGGGTTCTCTCATTGTTGTTGGAGAGACGGGGTTCTCTCATTGCTGCTCGAGAGACGGGGCTCTCTACTTGTTCCTTGTGAGAGACGGGGAATCTCTCATTGTTTGTTTTCAATCGTGCCTTGAATCCGAGGACGGATTCGTTTTAAGGGGGAGAGATTGTAACGCCCCAGTTTTTCAGTTTTAATAATGTGACGTATTTGTTTATAAATTGCGCGAATTAATTATTTAATTATATGATTAATTGTTTATAAGTGTTTATATTGGATTTAAACTATAGACTATGGTTATCTTAATTAATTCATTTTATTTCACTTTGTTATTTAGTGTTTAATTTCTTAATTAAGGTTTCATGTTACGTTAGCTATTTTGGTAATTTCGTTAATTAATTTCAACATGTTATTAGTTGGTTTTAATTTAATTAATATGGAATTTAAGTTTTAGTAATTCATTTATAACAATATGAATTCGTTCATGCGCATGAGTGTTCTATTTGTGCTTCGTTCATATATGTAACGTTATCGGATTGGTATGGAAATTTAGTATGTCGTAAATATGTGTGTTATGAACATGCCTATATGCTCGGTTTATGTTTTCGGATTCATTTGACGTGTTTGCGGATTTAATTTGATTTTTGGAACCAAGTCGGGGGCTAACGAGCAATTAGCGCACCCTTGGTTCCGTTCGTGATATCTTGAGCTCGGGAATTCGGATTCCAATTCCGTCAACTCCGTTGCCTTCGTATCGACGATTCGGAGACAATGGAACAAGCCTCACACATTTTTGAAATCATTAAGACCTCCGAAATCCAACCGTAACGAGCAACTCGTGCAAGAAAAGCTCCTTTTGTTGACTAGTCTTCATGGTGGGACCCCATAACACCCCTTAACCTAACCATACCTTAACCATGACTTATCTACCTTGAGTTAAGCCCTTTCTCTTCCCTTTACCTCTGAAAAACCGAGCCAAAAATATCTCCTCTTGCAGCTGGAGTTGAACGAGAGAGAGGAGAAGAGAAGAGAAGAAGAAAACCTTGGCCATCCTTGTGATTTTGGAGCTCAAATCACCATCTTCCTTCACCAAATCTTTAAGGTATGAATATTTATGTCTTCTCTACTCTATTATACTTGATTTCATCTCCTTACATCATGATTTGGATCAGATTTGGTTAGGGTTTGGGCTAAGAGCATGAATAGGGTTTTTGGGGAAATTTGCTCTTATGATCTTGTTTGCTTGTGTAGCTAATTTCCTTGCTTGTAAATGATTATATGAACTTGTTTCTTGACCCATTTCTTTCCTAACTGATAGTATATGATATTAGCAGGATTTTATCTCTTGACCCTTTTGTGAAATTATGAGATATGGAACTCCAAACTTGATGATCAAATTGATTCCCCTGTTTTTTCGAACTGCTGTGTGAAATTTTGTGTTGTTGCATGATCAAATGGTCTCCATTTCGTGTGAAATTGCATGGAGTTGATGTACACTCATTGTTATATATGTTAGCATTCATGTTTTAAGTATTTGGATCCATTTGAAGCCTCAAAACCGAAGTACATGGCCTGTTCTTATGCATGATCTTTGACAGAATTGTTGCTGTTGTGTTTGGTAAGTTGTTGGTCCTCCTAATGTGCTTTAAATTGTACCATTTTGCATATATATGATGTATATAAGTTTTTTAGTATGTTAGCATGCATTCCCCAAAGTTTCAGATCCAAATTCAAGCCCTAAGTACTTGATCAAGGCATGATAGAATCATTAGGGCTCATATGTGCGATTTTGGCGACCCAGTTTTGTTGCATGAATTCGATGATCTTAACGTGTGATTTAGCCTTTGCACTCTAAATGAAAAATGTTCATAACATGCCAAATATGTTGTATATTAAGTTTCATAGCATTTGGAGTGATTTGGTATGCTTTTGGGTTAAGTTTGTAAGGGATCAGTTTTGCCGGTTTAACCTTGTGAACGATTTAAGTTCTGTACCGTGACACCCCCGTGTCTCATTTACTCATAAGAGTGAGACACGGGCGTGTCACACCTTCTGGGCAGCTCTGTACTGAGCCTCGGTCGTGGCTCAGTTTGGCTAAGGGAGGTGACACCCCCGTGTCCCTTCGCCTGCGCAGTCCGTGTTGCTTCCTTTTCGATTTTTGATTTGTTTCACCTCTTGAATGGCTTTATCTCCTTTTGTGTTGAACTAGGAACTTGTTTTACTATGTGTTAGGAGTATTGTAATTTAATTTCTTGGCATTTGGATGTGTTATAGGCATGCTTTTTCTTAATGCCGTTTATGTTTGTTTATATGTCGTTTATGAATCGCATCACTTATTTTCTAAATCATATGACTTCTTCTTGTTGTCAAACCTTGGATATATGCTATGTTATGTAATATGAAGTATGTGGTAGCATTATGGAAGATCTTGAACGTGTTCTATGCTCCTATTTGAGTTCTTGAAATAAATTGATTGTGAATATGAATTGAATGATAATGAATGAATGAGTGAATGACTTGGATATATGAGTTAAATGCCTTAATAATGCACATGAACATTTCATGACTTAATATGATCCTTATGCCTTCATATCATGCTTGAGCATTGCCGTGCGTCATATATGGTTCATTTCGAGTCTTGAGTCTCACGAACACGTCTTGTGGTCTTTTGTACAGTTTGTCTCCAGGGTGGAGAGCTTTTGATCGTTCCGGCACTTGGTGCTCGATCCTTGTTTCTTCACGGTTAAGGTGAGGGTGGTTTTTGTTTCAGCTATGTAACAAACCCTACAACCCTTATGTGAAAAGCTTTGGCCAAAACCTTATGATTATATATATATGGCTTTCAAATGAAGTTATCGAGTAAATCCTTCTGAATTATGCGTATGAGCGTATAACTTAAAATGGTTTTGTAATGAGGCTATGCTCCAAACCGTGTGTTTTCATGCTAGCTACGGAATAGGATGACACGGAGAGGTACGTATATAGCATATGCCGAATTACACGGTAAGGTATGATTTCTTATAGTATGTATTGATCGAGTAAACCCTTTTCAAAAGATTTATGAATTATGATATGTATTTATGAATTATGTTATGTACTTATGAATTGAATGTTTTGGCGAGTCACATTTCTGATTTATGATTGAACGGGCCCCGGGACTTAGTATATGTGGCTAACCGAGGAAGCAAGGGCTGACGGGGATCCCATATACTAGTTCCAACCAACTACGGTGATACCGGCCCTCGCTAGGAGGTTTAGCGGGGAATGGGAGCTGAGTGCCCTTGGGGGAGTCATGAAACCCCATTGGCCCATGATTGAGGTGGTCGGGTCTTGCAAGCCCGTCCACCACCCGTAGGAAGAAGGTTAGTTAGGATTTATGCCTCTTCTTATGTATATGTTTTGATAGAATTATGCACCGTGCGGGAAGGCCGAGACACGGATTGTCCAAACGCATATATTTATGATATGATTTATGGTCCGCATGTATTATGATATATTGCATGATACCCTAACCAATATATTATTGATATTGGTCGTACACGGTCGGAGTTTGGTTGGAGGTTGTGCACGCTCACTCGCCGAGCCTTATATTTATGTATGATTTATGAATGTAATGAAACTAATATGACTTAGTCATAAAATCCGAGCATTGATTAGTCATTCTCTTGCCCTTTTTGGGAACTAATTTCAAATAAAAACCTTGTTCGGAATTTACGACTTGCATGTGCATGTTTTTATATATATGTATACCGCTCCTGCTCACTCAGTCTTATAGAGACTGACCCTCTCCCTCCCCAACACTTTAGTGTGCAGGTTTGGCTTTGGAGTTTCGGGCTAGGCGGAGGTGTTTGAAGTCTTTAAGTGGTCGAGTTAGTTAGGAGAGTCTCTGCACTCATATCTGTATTGGAATTATGTATGATTCGTTGTATTATATCATGAATTTGAATAATTATGAAATTGTTAGTGAATTGCTCTTACGGGGTATTGTTATGTTTTAAAAGAGGCCTGAAGAGCCCAAATTCCGTTTATGGTTGGTATGATTGAACATTGGCTTTGTTATGCATTATACTTTGTGGATTGGTTTTCATTGCAGGGTCTAGCTCCGCCTGGCTTAGGAAAGTTTTTATGTTGGTCTCCCGTTCGCTATGGTTTGATACGGGTGCGGAGTCACAGTTTCGTTACTCGTGTTGAGCCATAGTGCGGGGGATGTGGTGCCTCATGTGCGGGGTGCTACAGCTTCTCTTATGAAATGGCATGAAGAAGGACGTATCGATGATGGAGTTCTTAGGCATCCTGCCGATAGCCTAGCTTGGAAAGAATTTGATACAAGATTTCCAACTTTTAAATCAGATATTCGTAACGTCAGGCTTGGCTTGGCAACAGATGGATTCAACCCATTTGGTTCAGTGAATGTTAGTTACAGTATTTGGCCTGTTGTGTTGATGATATATAATTTGCCTCCCTGGTTGTGCATGAAACAACCTTCGTTTATATTATCAACACTAATAGATGGGCCAAAAGGACCAGGAAATAAGATTGATGTCCATCTCCAACTATTAGTTGAAGAGCTGAATGAATTATGGGATGTCGGGGTTCAAACTTATGATGCGTCAAGCAAGCAAGTCTTTCAGTTGCGTGCTGCGTTGTTATGGACAATAAGTGACTTTCCTGGCTACGGCATGATATCTGGGTGGGGTACAAAGGGAGAGTATGCTTGTCCAAATTGTGGAGGGGAGACTAGATCTGAATATTTGCATAATGGTCATAAGTTTTGTTATTGTGGTCATCGTCGATTTTTACCGCTTGGTCATCCTTTACGCAGAGATAAAGTATCGTTTGATGGTACGATTGAATTTGGCCACAAGCCTAAACGGCTTTCAGAGATAGAGTTATTAGAACAAGTAGAGGGTGTACCAACACAATACAAGAAAGATGATTTGAAAATGAAGATGACTTTAGAAGCAAAGCATTCAAAAAAGAAAAGAAAAGTTGGTGAAATTGAAACATCTATTTGGAAGAAGAGAAGTATTTTCTTTGAACTTTCATATTGGGCAGGAAATCTTATTCGCCATAATCTTGATGTTATGCACATAGAGAAAAATATGTGTGATAATATAATCTTCACATTGTTGGGGACAAAAGGAAAAACAAAGGATAACTTGAATGCTAGAAAAGATCTACAAAAGATGAATATTAGAAAACCCTTGCACCCGATTCCACGAGCTTCTGGAGGTTTTTACCTACCTGCTACGGTTGCTACTATGAGTAATGCTGAAAAGAGTTTATTTTGCAAGGTGTTGAAAAATTTAAAACCACCTGATGGTTATGCTTCTAATATCTCACGCCATGTTAATGTAGAAAAGAAAACGATTTCGGGCTTGAAAAGCCACGATAACCATGTTCTTATGCAAAGTATCCTTCCGATTGCGCTGCGTAAGGCATTGCCAAAAAATGTTGTTCAGGCATTTATTGAACTAAGCAACTTTTTTACGACAATATGCTCCAAAGTGAATACTATGGCTGATCTAGAAAAGATCCAAGATAGTATTGCCCTCACGCTTTGTCAGTTAGAAAAATATTTTCCACCGGCTTTTTTTGATATAATGGAACATCTACCTATACACTTAGCAGAGGAGGCATTACTAGCTGGACCTGTTCAATTTCGATGGATGTATCCTGTAGAGAGGTAAAATTAAATATTTTCTTTAACTTCTTATTTTTCTATTAATATCATTAACATATTTATTGGCTAATAGGTATTTGGGCACCTTAAAAAAATACGTGCGTAATCGAGCACATCCAGAAGGATCAATTGCTAAGGGATACTTGATGGAAGAGTGTATGAATTTTTGTTCGAGATACCTCAGTAATGTAGAAACCAAAGAGAATCGATTACCTCGAAATGATGAAGGAGATGATCACACTGGTCGTGGTTTGTATGAAGGAAAGAGAATTATAATAGATTCAATTACTTTAATGAAAATCCACCGATATGTGCTACAAAACTCCGATATAGTTGCACCATATGCGAAGTAAGTAGTTTTCTTATTCGAGCCTTAGTAAATATTAATCTCTAGATTAAAGTTATTCATTAATGGTGATATGCTTGATTAGGGATCATGAACTATTGACTCGAAGGAAGAAACCACGAGCTACTCCAATGGAAATTCAGCGCATCCATAATGAAACTTTTCCTGAGTGGCTAAAATCTAATGTAAGTTCCATTAGTTATGTTGCATTAACAATAAAAATATAATATTTTTTATTTAAATTAAAATCTAACATTTTTAATAAAAATAGGTGCAAAGTTTGAGAGAAACCGCCGACCCACCTGTTTCAAATCAATTAATTGCTCTAGCAAATGGCCCAATTGAACATGCAAAAAGCTACAATGCTTGTATTCTTCGAGGAAGTCGGTATCGTGTGAAAAGTTTTGATGTAAATAAGAAAACTCAATGTAGTGGAGTTGTTGTCCATGCAGATACATTGAGTTTTGCTAGTACGAAGGATTTACACCCATGCTCTGGAAAAGTTTCATATTATGGGGTTCTAACTGATATCTTAGAGATCCAATATACGAAAGATATAAAGTTTTTGATGTTCAAATGTGATTGGGTAGACAATGAAAAGGGTGTGAAAGTAGACGAGTTCAAGTATACACTTGTAAACTTCAAGCACTTGATGTATGATAAGAACTTAGCTACCGATGAGCCTTTTGTCTTTGCAAGTCAAGCACAACAAGTGTGGTACATTGCTGATCCGTTAGAACCAGAATGGAATGTGGTGGTACCTTTATCAAGAAGAGACAACTATGATGTCTATTCGACAATTGAACCTGAACCTCACTGTAGTATACAATTAGATGATAGAATTTTTACTTCAGATGAGGATTGTTGTTGGGTTAGGGAAGAAGTTGATGGAACTATTGTTGATGAAGGGAATACAAGGATAGAGGATGATGAAACATAGAGAGATGCAAATTATTTAAATCTGCTGTACGTGTTCATAAATATGAAATTAGTGTGCAAACTAATCTGTTTGTAACTTCAGCCATTAACAAAGGGATTCCTTATTTTATTCGATTATATTAAGGTCATGATTTTTGGGATTTCTGCATATTATGCTTTGTCTTTGGCAAAGTGATCAAAGCATGTCTGAAGATATTATGTTGAAGTCAGTATATTTCTTTTTGTAGCTTGGTTTATTACTAAAGTCTTTAGATGTATTCTTTTCCTATATCCCTAGTATCCGGTTTCAATCCGGATCGGACGACTGCAACGAAAAGCTCTCGTGTATGGTGTCGTACTGCTAAATTATGTAAATTGATCATAATGGTATGTGTATTGTTTTTCAGGTGTGTGGTTGATGCACTGTCATTTGGATGTGCACTTGTTGTGGGGTTTGGCGTCGGCGTTTGTTGTGAAAAACGGGCCGCCGCTGTCGACAAGGCTGCCGCCTCCGCCGGAGGACTGTCCCAAATGTTGATTGCCTTTTAGGCAAATACTCTGTATTTTTGGGGAATTTATGGTTTATGATTGTTGTTGTTGTAGTGTGACTTCGATTGTTTCAATTTGTAGCAATTATTTTATTGTTTAGACCCCTAAGTTTGAAATTTATTTGGTTTTTCAAAGTGTGATCAGCATCAGTCCAGACTCTCTGTCTCTGTATATACAAATTCTTGTATATGTGTGTGGCGAAACGAGAAAACAATGAGTACCTGCTTGCAAATGCACATCTAGAATCTCAAACTTGTTGAGTTTCAAGTGATGGGGCCTTCAAAGATTGGAACTTGAAGGCCTTAATGCGTTGTTTGTGGCTGATATCCTCCATTTTGATTCACAAACACACAGAAACAGAGGATTTAGTTAAGTTCAACAAATGGGCTCTGCCAAGACACATTAATAAACGGTAATTTTATTAAATCAGGTGATATATTAATTTAAGTTTATAAAAAATTCCTAATCTTTAAAATTATAATTTAAAAAGTCCTTAATAAATAAAATTCTAAAGTAGAATTAGATTTATATTAAATATTGACCTAATAAAATTAAAACATTAAAACTTAAAAGTTAAGTAATACATTAATATTTCGGAAAAATATATATGCAATATCATATTTATAAATTGACTTTAATTAAAAAAATTTAATATAATCAAAAAGAAAATTATGATATTTTAATAACTATTTAATATTAAAGTTAATATTGATAAAAATATAATTCATTTGTTCATACGCAGTTACTTTTGTTTTTTTTGAAATGCAATATGCGTTGAGCTATTAACATGTTAATAATATACACAAGAAGTTCATCTCAAATCCTCCTCATCACAAATTCTTTCGTAATCGTTTTGGTGGTCGTATGGACTGAGGTGACAATTTTGTTGTATCAACAATTTTTTCATACCAATATTACCTTCAATAATAGAAACTATGGACCAGAATCGAAAATGAACACAGGATCAAAAAAATGATATTTACCCTAATATTAAATAAAGTTATCTATATTAATCTTACTTAAAAAGTACATCTAAGATTAGATCATAAAACTTCATCTCGCCCATCACACTCCCCCCTAAAATGATTATTTTTGTAATAATTAAATATATAATCCAACATAGTTCCTTTCATCTTTAAGATATATTTGATGGACCATATCACATTATAAAATATCTAAAAGATATGTTTGATCTTTCGATTTTTACGGTTCGGTAGACCAAATCGAACTGAAAATCGATTATACTTTTTTAAAAAAAAAATTAAACTTTAATTTTATAATTTATATCTAATTTTTCCCAATTCTTATTTCTTGGCATCCTCAAATTTGGAGTCGGATCCTCATTAGAGAATTGTCCGAGTAAAAAGGCTTCATTGTTTTTTTGATAAAAAAAAATAGTTTCAGTTCAAGATGGCTATGGAGAATATATTTATTTTTTTGAAAGAAGAGTAATATATTTAGATGGAAAAATATATTGTATATATTTGTTGGTTAAAGAATAAATATTTATAGTGAAGAGTTGTGTTTTACTTATAAAAGTGTAACCATGTGTTTAGTAGAAAACGATGTCTTTTTTGTTAGAATATTAATCTAAGTTGGACTGATTATATTGTGAAGTTTCAAAAATAATTAAAAAAGGAATTGAACTTCTTTGTTTTTCATGTTTTCTGAAAACCGAGTCTAACGCGCATCCAGGGATATCACGCCTATTCACCCCACCCCCAAATTAAAAAGCTGCACATATTCACCCCACTGCCCAAATATTACGCCTTTTCCCCAAATTTTTTGGTTCGCAACCCTCGTTTTCAGATGTTCCCCGCCAAATAAAATTACTGAGAATTGAAGAAAGTAACCGCATCAGAGTCCAAAGCCCACTCCTTCTTGGTGAAACTGTTCGAGAATTGAACGTCCAATATCGATTTCAGCAGGAGTCACAATCTAAGGTATGTTTCTGCAAGTTTTTAGTATTTTAGACCCTTTATTAGAAATCGAGTGTGAATTGGATTTGAATATTGTCCGAATTTTTATTTAGGTGTTTTCCTTTATGATAATTCAATGTCTTTTTCCCTGATATTTTCGGTCGCATCCTCCGTTTCTCAGCTTTTCCACGCTAAATTAAGTTACTGAGAATTGAAGAAAGTAACCGCATTGAGTCTAAATCACAATCGAAGACGGATTGAGATATCTGTTGCACGGAGAACAATTGCTTCTTAGTTAAACAGTTCGAGAACAAAACTGTCAACAATAATTTCAGCAAGCAGACAAACACTCAGGTATGTTTTAAACTATTAATAGCCGAAAATTTTGAATATGTTTGTTTGTTAACGAATCAATTTATGTAAATAATGCTATTATATTTTTGTAATCCCTTGTATATAGATGAATTTTTGTTTATGATATTTTGGATGAGTATTGGTGTTTTTGTTTAACTTGTCATATCTAAATTCAGATCTTGTTGTAATAGTGAAGGAATGCTAAGAGGGAGGAAAAGACAGTACGGGCTTACTGTTGCTCAGACACATAAAGTGGTGGAAAATGGTAGTATTTAAATTCTAAAATAATGAATATAACTTATCATTCTCACATTTCAATATATTTGTTATGAAAATTTTCTTGACTTACTCAAGTAATGTATTATTGAAGGAAACAAAAGCATGCATGACTCAACTGTGGGCAAAAATTTTGAGGTAAATAAGACTGCTAATGTTACGAAAGAGATGATTACAAATATAAATGAAAAAAGGGTACAAAGGCAGTCGGAAAGTGAGTTGAACCGACATAGAAAAGCAGAAGCAACTTCAAATAGAGGTATTTTAAATGTTATTTTTAAATTTAAGGTTGGTAACTCTATGTTCATGTTTATTTTAAATTCCCTCCATGATTACAGCATTTACTTTTATGAAATAGGATCGCTATAAATATAGTATTCTAATACATTATATTTTTTAGTTAGAGCCTTATTGTAAAAAATAGATGGTCTTGAGAAATGAAACACTGTGATTAAGAGAATTCTGATGTTCTAACCAAGAATTATTACAATGAAGATCATAGTATATGAAAAGTTTCCCCGTAGAGTGTAACTTATTTGGTACAAAGTATGCAACATTCACCCATCATGATATATATATTCAAATTCTAAAATTTCAAAGAAGATACCATCTTTGCTCTAGTAGGACAGGACAATCAGCAAGCTGCCTCTTGGTATGGAAACTCTTTTAAGTTTTCTGCAACTTTACAGCTGCAAGATGTCTACTTTTAAATTCCGGAAAATCTAGTGACTGGAAAGATCAAATATAAACTAATAAGTTTACTTTGATCTTATAAGATATAGTTAGTATTGCAATTAGCTATGTTCTCTAATTCATATTTGACAGTCTTCCTTAAGATAGAGGCATTGTAAATGAAAACTTATTTCAAAGTTGTATAGTTTCTGCAAAACCATGATTTTTCATTCTCTTTGTTAATTTTCAAGGTGCTCACATTGATTTTATGATACTTGTTACAGGTTATAGACAAACACGCATGGAAACAGGTTTGGGCCACAGTGGGCCACAAACACAAATCCAAGAAAGTTTGGACCAAAGCACGTCACAAACACAAACACAGACACAAGAAAATTTAAACCACCAGTTTCAATCTGAAGAGGTTCCAAACGATGGTAACTTCTTTTATCAATTAACTATAGCTTTTCATTAAAATAAAAATTGTAATATATATTACATAATTTTTATTGAACAGTTGACAATTCTATTAGCTCACAAGTGAAAAAGGGTAGAGGAGGAGCAAGATTTCCGAAAGAGTGGAACTCAGGAAAGAAACTTAAAGTTTTTCTAGACCATAATGGAATTGTGGTAGGACCAGATTATAATAAGTATGTTACTGCAGTAGGATGTTTAGCTCGTATTGGAGTTAAACTGCCCTTAAATACTAGGAGTTTCACTTCTATACCACAATATCAACGAGACATGATTTGGGATGAAGTACAGGTTAGAAATATTATTAAAGTGATACACACACACACATAGATAGATAGATAAATAGATATATATTAATGTGTGTTTGTGTGCAGATTTCCTATATTAATGCATATGCTAATCAAATTGTTATAATTTGTTTATGATAATCTAGGACAACACTGAATTGCCGCCTGAAGCAAAGATGGTAGTGATGTACTCAGTGGGTGAAATGTGGCGAAAATGGAAGAGTTACGTGAAAAAAACATTTTTTCTACCACATAAGGATGATGAAGAGTTCCTCTTGGAACAACCAGCTGATGATAGGGTACAACTAGATCAATGGTTGGAATTGATCAACACTTGGAAAGATCCTAAAGTGCAGGTTTTTCATTCACTTAAATAATATAAATTGTAATTTGCATGCAAGTCACTGTACCATGTGTAAAATCATTTTCTATATTTATAATAAAATTTGCAGGACATTGCAGAGCAAAATTCAATAAATGTTTTAAAGAAAAAATGTCTACATAGAACTGGAAGGACTCCATTTTTCATATTGAAGGAAGAGGTAAGATATACCAAACTTTGGGAGATTCTTTTCTATTAATTTTTAACTATCTTTTATTAGATTATTTATCTATCAAATTTTAGATGGTTGGAAAAGGTGCAACTCAAGTTGCTAATCTTGACGTGTGGATGGAATCGCGGTCTCGTGGAAAAGGGATCCAAGAAGACGAGACAACATCAGATGTTTATGTAAGATATAATTATTTATGAAAAAAAAAATATTCTATCTTTACTTGATTGTTTATATGATTTTGTTGAATTATATGCATGAAATAAAAAGAATCATATTATATGTATATAAAAACCAACAAAATTTATCGAATTATATGTAAGAAAGAAAAACGTTCATAATCTGATAGTAGGAAAGTAGTTGCACATTTGAGAAGACAATAAGCATTTAAAGAATGCATGATTTCCAATGAGTAGATGTAGCATATAATTTTTCTCTAAAAGCCCTTGTATAAAGGGAAAAAAAAAAAGAATAAAACTATAATAAAAAAACCTTAATAATAAATACCAATATTTTCTTTTGGTAGTAGTGTAAAATTAACAAATTTTCACAGAATTGTATAAGATCACACTCCTTTTATATTTGTGTATGCTTTGCTATATCATATGCAGACTCAATTCACTAGAGCTCTTTCGAAGAAGCCCGAGTGTGAAAGAACGAGAGAATTTAAAGATGAGCTATTTTTGATTGCTATGGGAAAAGAAGGGCGCAACCATGTTAGATGTGCACCAAGAGGTAGTTTCATTAATCGATATGGTACTAAATTTGGGTTAAGAGATGAAGGATCATTCCAAGACAGAGAGGAGTTGCTAAAACTTAAGGACGAGTTGATCCAGAAGCAGGATGAAGTCCAACAAGTGAAAATAGATTTTATTAATGAGAAAGAGCAATTTGTTTTAGAACAAGAGAAACTGATATTGGAACAAGACAAAACAAAAGAACTGAACAAGAAGTTAGAACTTTTTCTAACTCAATTTCCTTCTATTTCGTCACAGTTACATGGTGTTCAGGTAACATACTTTGTATATATAATTCATTTGTTTTATTTGAGACTTATTTCATCCCATTTTAAACTTTAAAAATTTACATAATCATAGGGTACAAATGCATTGGGCTTGTACAAAGAAACTCCTATGCAGCAAGAACATGATTCCTCAAATGAAGAGCATCATGCTATTGGCTTACGAGATATTACTCTTGAAAATGAACAGGTATCAATGTTTTCTTTTGTCTATGATTTTGCTGATATAATGATGGGATATTATTTGAAGTTTCTACTCAACTGAAGGATATAAATTTGGGAACAAGTTGATTGCTCATTTACTAGTATTGTGGGAATCTTCTCTCATGTTATGGATAATTGATGAGTATTTATTTTTATATAGATTGTTGGTGATAATTTTAATGAAGAAGCAGATGTGAATGAGTATAATGAAATAAAGGTACAATTTAATTACCTATGCTAGTTATTGTTGCAGATTATATAATTATTGCTATAAGGATCATTTATTTTTTCATAAAAATGTTCATTTATAGATTGGTGCTCGAGTACATTTATATTGTCATGGAATACCAAAGAAAATTGTGGCAGAAGGTGTTCTAGTTGGTTATATATATGGTGAAAGGAATAGGCCTACATTTTGCAAGGTTATTGTTAGGAAAGCTTTGGTGAAAAATGAGAAGTTATCGAAACCTCGCCGAGATGTTGTAATCGTTGGACAAGCTATTAACAAATGTATCTTATGGGAGGTCGTTAATGTAAGTAATTTATATAATTTTTTTTTTTCATTCTAGTGAATTTAATGTATTAATTCAATGATGACTTTATATGATGATCCAATTTTTTTCCTCGTATTCTTGGTTACAGGTTGAAGAGGGATAAAATGAATTTTTATGCTGGTTTCAGTCAATATTTGGTGGGGCTAGCATCTACGTGTAATGCAACAAGTTTACAAGATTATTTGTTAGAATATAGAAGAATGCTTATTTAGGTTAATATAGATATTGTGACTAAATTAAAAATAGGACTTTTATTATGTTTCTAGTGTAAGTTGTTTATATTTTTCTACTTTCTTTAAGTTCATACTTTTGACCTTATTTGCTTTTATTGGATATTAGTGGATCTGTGATGCGTACTTTTCTTTTGATAAATGTTCAAAAATAAATGTCAGTTTTCTTTCTTTTTTATTGTACCAAATTATATCAGTTTTCTATCTTATTACTTATATTTTGTTAGATATGATTATGTTGTATAACATTTGTTTTGAGGTATATTGGTATAGTAAAATATTATTATATAAATTTTATTATAATATATTTAATAAATTTGTACTATAAAATTAATATTTACTACGAAATAATAATCATAGTGAATGTTATATTATATGTATAACATATTTACTACAGAAAATTGTTCGTAACAAATGATTGATTTTACTACGCCAAGTATTTTCGTAGTAAAATGTTTGTATGACACTACTTATTAACTACGAAAAATTTATCGTAGTAAATGCTAAATTTTTCGTAGTAAAAATTATTTACTACGAACAAAGTGCCGTAGCAAAACATTTGTTACGCCAATATTTACTACGGTCATAAATTCGTAACAAATTCGTAGTAAATAGCTTTTTGTTACGAATTTTGGCCTTCTACTACGGTCTTTTGGGCGTAGTAAAAGACACTTTTTCTTGTAGTGTTTCTTGCCCTTTTCGGGAACTAAATTCAAATAAAAACCTTGCTCGGGATTTATGACTTGGATGTGCATGTTTTTATATACGTATATCGCTCCTGCTCACTCAGTCTTCTAGAGACTGACCCTCTCCCTCCCCAACCTTTTTAGTGTGCAGGTTTGACTTTGGAGTTTCGAGCTAGGCGGAGGTGTTTGGAGTCTTTGAGTTGGTCAAGTTAGGTTAGGAGAGTCTCTGCACTCACTTATCTATTGGAATTATGTATGATTTGATTTTAGTATCATGAACCTGAATATTTATGTAATTGTTATTGAATTGCTTTTGTTGGGCTTGGATTATGATTTGGAAAGAGGCCTGAAGAGCCCAAATTCTGCTCATGGTTTGTATGTTTGAATTTTGGCTTTACATTGCATTATATTTTGGTTGATTGGTTATCATTGCAGGGTCTAGCTCCGCCTGGCCTAGGAAGGTTTTTATGTTTGTCTCCCGTTCGCTATGGTTTGATATGGGTGAGGATTAGTTGTTTCGTTACTCGTGTTGAGCCATAGTGCGGGGGATGTGGTGCCTCACATGCGGGGGCTACATCCTTAAGTGGTATCAGAGCCCGGTTGCAAAACCGGTGTTCTCGTGTCGTTGTGAGTCAGTCTAGGTCGTACGGCTTAGGGACTATATGACAACGTGTGCATTGCATCGATCTTGAACATGAATTTGGCTTTCCTTTTTGAATTTCGTTGGACTATCTGTTGCATTTACATAAGGATCCTTGCATTAATTGTTGAAAATGTGTCACGAGCATGCACTAATCGCATGCATCTACTCTTGAAATAAGCTGTGATTTATAGGTTATGGAGATAATATCAAACCACGGCCAGGTTCTACGACAAAGACGATCGATTGCAAACTTTTCTGAGACATGGAAGATGGGCAGGATACTCCGGGGAGGAATGTGGAGAATGCTAGATGCGTGGCTTCATAGACTGAGTTACAATTAACGGTTAGGATTCAGAAGGGGAGGTTTGACTTTGGCGATGCGATGGCAGAGGGATATTTGGTGAAATAGGAATAGGAGTTAATCAAGGGATGGTTGTGACTCAGAAGAACAACTTATGTGAATCCGCTACTTGAAGTTCATTAATTGGATTCAACGAGATCTTTCAACCTAAGGAATGAAATGAACAAATCTTGAAGATATTTTGATTCTGGATAGGATCGTTGAAGAGATATCAATAATTAGGAGAAACTAAAATAAAATGGGTTCGGTAGGAGTTGTGCACCTGGGGTCGACAAAGAAGGATTTCTGACTAAGCCTAGGGAATTGAAATCAAGCCTGTCGAAGTTAAGACCGGGAAGATATGAAGCAACAAATGGAAACGAGAAAGAGAGGAAATCATGCGCTCAAGTTGAAGCAATTGGAGGTGAATTAAATCCACAAAGGATAAGCGCGGAATTCTTGATCGAGGTGACGATTAGAGGTCAAGGTCGAATTTCGAGAAGAAGTTTGGATACTAACTCTGTGGACGTGGAAGAATTAAGTATTAAGGAATTGCAATCTCGGATAGTGGAAGATACAAGTGATGCAAAAAGACTCATGGAAAACTTGAAGACCGTGGGAAAGCCAAGGGATAATCACCAAATCAAAGTAACCTCAAGATTGGAGGAACGAAGAGAAGCTGCTGAGCTAATAGCTTATCACATTGGTGACAGGTTCTAAAACATTCATGGCACGTGCATCATGTTTTGCATTATTTATTTATTCTTTTGACCTTATATTTATCCGTGCATTTCTAATTGGTTTCGTTGTGCTAAGGTATTGTATAATTACTTGATGTAAACGTGACCCATGCATTGTCATTTTAACCCAACATGCATTTTAGTGTTTATTTGATAGGAAGTCCTTTCGCCTCAACTATCAAGTATCAGTTCAACCGAGCCGCATCTGAGTTATAAGGAAGAGAAATAATAGGATGACGTTAGAAGGAAGGTGAACTTGGGAAATAAGAACTTCTATTAAGGAATAGGTTAACGGAAACAAGAATTCAGAAGGAGAGGTGAGACTAGAGTTCCGGACAAGATTAAGAAAGGAGTTCGGACATCAAGAGAACTGGGGAAAGAGTTGAAAGGCCAAATCCTTGATTTCTATATCAGTTAAACTTCACCTAATGGGATTTACTCATCAAGAATTTCGATAAAAGAAGAATCAATGGAGTTCAACCCGGGACAACAGAAATTTAAGGGGGAGAGCACGACCGAAGAACAAATTGGACGATTGAAAGGGTTCTCGAAGAAATATTTTAGTGGGAATAACGAAATTACAAATTAAGGAAGACCTGGAAGTCCTATTAGTGATGATCGGAGATAACTAAGGTGGCGTGAATGGTTAAGTTGTTAAGAGGAGAACTAAGTTATTAAATTCGGGTTGAAGTCCATCATTAGGAATAAAGGAAATGGTTTGGAGAATATTCTTATGTGTAGAATATGGATCTGGGGATAACAAAATTATAATGGAGTTTCTGTGAACCCTAAGTCAGAATTGACAAGAGAGAGAGTCGAATCCAGTTAGCATATAATGAAATGATGGCGATCCAGAGTAATCCAATAAAGTACAAAGGGGGTTCAATAATGACAATATTATCAAGTCTTCGGTTAGTCCCACGATAATTCGGAAGAAACCAAACCGGAGAAGATGATCATTGGAGGATTTACATCGAACTTCAAGAGTCATCAAGAACACTCTATCTTCAATTCAAGAAATGTGGGGCCAGATACCGAATATAGCCCTAAGGGGTTAAAGAGTATGAATAGATAACATGAACGGAAGATGGGAAAAGGATTCGTGTTCAGGTAGATCCTAATGACAAATACCCCAAGGTAGGGATTTAATCGTCAAGGTTGTCAGGAGTAGCTATTTTGAGAATATGTTAGACTCCGATATGGGTAAAGGTAGTGACTATGGATCGGATTTCGGGACAGACGATTTAAGGATATTCGGGGAGGTCAAGCTCGGTTAATTAAAAAGAATTGGATGGTCGAACGAAGATTGTGGGAAATGGTGAAGACTGGAAATAGTACAAGTCAGAACGGATCCAAGAGTATGATCCTTAAAGGATTTATCAATCGCTTCACCGAGGAACCTTGAAGAGGTTCAAGACAAGCTGACCACTGAGCTATCTTCAGGATAGATCCTACACTGGACAACGACAACTCTCAATTCTAAACTTTGAAACTTCGGTGAACGGTACTTATAACATCCATGATACATGCATCCATGCAAATTTAATTCAAATAATTCCTTTGTAATGTGTTCCGATTTCTTATCGTGTTAAATTACTTGGAGTAATTGTTGATCAACGTGGGCGTTTACGTGATTTTAATTTGGTTTTTGCGTGTGGTGCTTAGGAGTATTGGAGACTCCCTTGCTCTTATTTTTGTTTGAGAGACGGGGTGCTCTCGTGTTTGTAAGAGACGGGGATTCTCTTATTTTCGTTTGAGAGGCCGGGGTACTCTCTTTGCTTGCGAGAGACGGGGTTCTCTCATTGCTGCTCGAGAGACGGGGCTCTCTCCTTGTTGTTTGTGAGAGACGGGGAATCTCTCATTGTTTGATTTTCAAGCGTGTTTTGAATCCGAGGACGGATTCTTTTTAAGGGGGAGAGATTGTAACGCCCCAGTTTTTCAGTTTTTAATAATATGGCGTATTTGTTTATAAATTGCGCAATTTAATTATTTAATTATATGATTAATTGTTTATAAGTGTTTTTATTTGATTTAAACTATAAACTATCACTATTTAATTTAATTCATTTTATTTTACTTAGATACTTAGTGTTTAAAATTCTCAATTAGGGTTTCATGTTACGTTAACTATTTCGGTAATTTCGTTAATTAATTTCAACATGTTATAAGTTGGCTTTAAATCTATTTAATATGGAATTTAAGTTTTAGTAATTAAATTATAACGTTATGAATTCGTTCTTGCGCATGAGTGTTCTATTTGTGCTTCATATCGAAATGGCGTGAAAGTTTAATATGACATAAATATGTGTGTTATGAACATGCCTATATGCTCGGTTTATGTTTTCGGATTCATTTGACGTGTTAACGAATTTAATTTGATTTGTGGAACCAAGTCGGGGGCTAACGAGCAATTAGCGCACCCTTGGTTCCGTGCGTGATATCTTGAGCTCGGGAATTCGGATTCGAATTCCGTCAACTCCGTTGCCTTCCTATCGATGATGCGGAGACAATGGAACAAGCCTCATACCTTTTTGAAATCATTAAGACCTTCGAAATCCAACCGTAACGGACAACTCGTGCAAGAAGAGCTCCTTTTGGTTGACTAGTCTTCATGGTGGGACCCCATAACACCTCTTAACCTAACCATACCTTAACCTTGACTCTTGTACCTTGAGTTAACCCCTTTCTCTTCCCTTTAGATCTGAAAACCGAACCAAACCTCTCCATTTTCAGCTGCAAATGAACGAGAGAGAGAAGAAGAGGAGAAGAGAGAAAACCTTGGCCATTTTTGTGGTTTTGGAGCTCAAACCACCACCTTTCTCTCCCAAATCTTTAACGTATGAATATTTATGTCTTCTATACTCTATTATGCTTGAATTCATCTACTTACATCATGATTTGGATCAGATTTGGTTAGGGTTTGAGTGATGAGTTTGGTATGAACTTTTAGGGATATTTGTTCTAGTGACCTATTTGCTTGTGTGGTTGATTATCTTGCTTATACATGAGTATATGAACTTGTTTCTTGACCTATTCCTTTCCTAACTGATATTATTTGGGGTTAGGAAGATTTCATCTCTTGACCCTTTTATGAAATATTGAGATATGGAGCTCCAAACTTGATGATCAAACTACTTCCCCTGTTTTGTGACTGCTGTGTGAAATTATGTGTTGTTGCTTCATCATATGGTCTCCATTTTGTGTGAAATTGCATGGAGTTGATGTACACTCATTTTTCTATATGTTAGCATTCATGTTTCAAGTAGTTGGATCCATCTTAAGTCCCAAAACCGAAATACATGACCTGTTTTATGCATGCTTCATGACAGACTTGTTGCTGTTGCATTTTGTAACGTGTTGGTCATTCTAATGTCCTTTAAATTGTACCATTTTGCATATATATGAAGTATATTAGTTTTTTAGTATGTTAGCATGCATTCCCCAAAGTTTCAGATCCAAATTCAAGCCCTAAGTACTTGATCAAGGCATGATTGAACAATTGAGCTCTTATGTGCGATTTTGGCGACCCAGTTTTGTTGCTTGGATTCGATGCCCTTAATGTGTGATTTAGCCTTTACACTCTAAACGAAATATGTTACTAACATGCAAAATATGTTGTATATTAAGTTTCAGAGCATTTGGAGTTCATTTGGTATGCTTTTGGATTGAGTTTGTAAGGGATCAGTTTTGCCGGTTTAACTCTGTGAACGTTTTAAGTTCTGTACCGTGACACCCCCGTGTCTCATTTATACATAAGAGTGAGACACAGGCGTGTCACACCTTCTGGGAAGGTCTTTACTGAGCCACGGTCGTGGCTCGGTTTGGCTAGGGTTGGTGACACCCCCGTGTCCCTTCCCTTGCGCAGTCCTCGTTACTTCCTTTTCGGTTTATGATTTATTTCACCTCCTTAATGACTTTATATTCTTTTGTGTTGAACTATGAACTTGTTTTGCTATGTGTTAGGAGTATTGTGGTTCAATTTCATGGTTTTTGGATGAGTGGTAGGCATGCTTTTGCTTAATGCCGTTTATGTGTGTTTATATGTCATTTATGAATCGCGTAACTCATTTTCTATATCATGTGATTCCTTCTTGTTGTCAAACCTTGGAAATATGCTATCTTATGTAATATGAAGTATGTGGTAGCATTATGGGAGAGCTTGATTATGGTCTATGCTCCTATTTGAATTCTTGAATTAATTTGATAGGAGATATGAATGAATGAATGATGGACTTGGTTATATGAGTTAAATGCCTTAATAATGCACATGAACACTTTCATGACATAATATCATCTTTTATGCATTCATATCATGCTTGAGCATTGCCGTGCGTCATATATGGTTCATTGGAGTCTCGAGTCTCACAAACACGTCATGTTGTCTTTTGTACAGTTTATCTCCAGGGTGGAGAGATCTTGATCCTTCGAGCACTTGATAACTCGTTCCTTGTTTCATCACGGTTCAGGTGAGGGTGGTTTTCGTTTTAGCTATGTAACAAACCCTACAACCCTTATGTTAAAAGCTTTGCCCAAAACCTTATGATTATATATATATGGTTTTCAAATAAAGTTATCGAGTAAATTCTTCTGAATTATACGTATGAGCATATATAAGCTTACTAATGGTTTTGTAATGAGGCTATGCTCCAAACCGTGTGTCTTCATGCTAGCTACGGATTAGGATGACACGGAGAGGTACATATATAGCATATGCCGAGTTACACGGTAAGGTATGATTTCTTATAGTATGTATCATATGTATGTATTGATATGTTTTGGCGAGATTTCATATATGTTATGTTCACGGGCCCAGGGACTTAGTATATGTGGCTAACCGAGGAAGCAAGGGCTGACGGGGATCCCATATACTAGTCCCAACCAAACTACGGTGATACCGGCCCTCGCTAGGAGATTTAGCGGGGAATGGGAGCTGAGTGCCTTTGGGGGATTCATGTACCCCCATTGGCCTATGTATGAACCGGTGGCCGGGTCTTGCAAGCCCGTCCACCACCCGGAGGAAGAAGGTTGGTTATGATTTCTGATTATGGTTATGAATATGTTTATGCTATGGTTATGCACCGTGCGGGAATGCCGGGATCCGGATCGCCCAAACGAACATGTTTATGACATGATTTATGGTCTGTGTGTATTATGATATATTGCATGATCGCCTAATCAATATATTAATGATATTTGTCGTACACGGTCGGAGTTTGGTTGGAGATTGTGCACGCTCACTCGCCGAGCCTTATGTTTATGTATGATTTATGAATGTAATGAATTTAATATGAATTAGTCGTAAAAGTCGAGCATTGTCTATCTATTTTCTTGCCCTTTTCGGGAACTAAGTTCAAATAAAAACCTTGCTCGGGATTTATGACTTGCATGTGCAAGTTTTTATATACGTATATCACTCCTGCTCACTCAGTCTTCTAGAGACTGACCCTCTCCCTCCCCAACCTTTTTAGTGTGCAGGTTTGACTTTGGAGTTTCGAGCTAGGCGGAGGTGTTTGGAGTCTTTGAGTTGGTCAAGTTAGGTTAGGAGAGTCTCTGCACTCACATATGTATTGGAATTATGTATGATTTGATTTTAGTATCATGAACCTGAATATTTATGTAATTGTTATTGAATTGCTTTTGTTCGGCTTGGATTATGATTTGGAAAGAGGCCTGAAGAGCCCAAATTCTGCTCATGGTTTGTATGTTTGAATTTTGGCTTTGCATTGCATTATATTTTGGTTGATTGGTTATCATTGCAGGGTCTAGCTCCGCCTGGCCTAGGAAGGTTTTTATGTTTGTCCCCCGTTCGCTATGGTTTGATATGGGTGCGGATTAGCTGTTTCGTTACTCGTGTTGAGCCATAGTGCGGGGGATGTGGTGCCTCACGTGCGGGGTGCTACATCACCTCTCGGTCGTGCTCTCCCCCTTAAAATTTTTGCTCTCACATGTCAAACTCCATGAATCCTTCTTTCATTGAAATTTTTGCTGAGCCACTTTTGTTTCTTTAATTCACTCCTAAGGTTCAATTCAAACCCTTCAATAATTACTTCCTTCTAATCCCCAACTTTTCTCTTTCTCGCTCTTCTTGAAATCTAGACTAATTTGATCCCCTCTTGTATTTCCATTCTTTCAACTAAAGGTAATCCCTTCAAGGATCGAAAAGGAGTTACATTATTTCCTAACCAATGCTCCCTTATTTGGAAATTTTAGTTGAATTCGTTACTTCGCCTCTGAGATTAAGGTTTCTCCAAAACTCTTCAACTTAGTTTCTTCGGTGTAGATCGTGCTAGCTAAGCTACATGCCCGGAACTCCCAAGATATAACCCAACTATTCTTCTCGTCTTGATTCGAGCAAGCCTTAATCAAAGAATCGATTGATGAACAAGGTGGAGCCATTCCCTATCAATTAAACACTAAGCCATGCATGTTGGATTAACATGCCAATGCACATAGTAACAGTTCAAGATGCAACGATGCAACACGTTGGAGCAATTATATTAATTAAACATAAACGTACGTATAGATAAAGAAAGGAACTACGTTAAATCGATGCATGATGTTCATGCCATGAATATACAGAACCTGTCACCGAGGTGGTGAACGTTTAGCTTGATGACGTGTTCCTCATTCCCATAATTGTAACTTTCTTTGAAAACATTGATAATTCCTTAGCTTTCCATGGTTTTCGAATCTCCCCAATCTTCTTCCATCCATTTGTATATCCTATGGCCCGAACGTGCTATTCTTGAACCCAAGGTCTTATTTGTCAATGGAGTTTACCCCTCAACGTACTTCCAAGCCTCAACCTCCAAAGGTCATCCGACTCTTCATCTTGATGTCCTCTCCGGTAAAAGTTCCTTTAGCTTATCCTTTGTTTCCGATCTACGCGCATAATTCACCCATGATAACGCTTTCCATTCTTGCTTGCTTCTTGATGTCTCCATAAGGTTCTGAGAAGACGACACGATTTGTATTCCTCGATGCTCATAAGTATCTTTGCCTTGCGTCCATTTGTTGTCCCACGCTTATATTCGTATCAAGTGAGCTTCCATAGTTGACCTCATAATGAGTTTTATGATTAACGGCTCCCAATCCTTGCATCTGAGTTGAGTCGAACCCTTTTAACACATCTTGTATCCGATCCCTTGAAGCTTCCCAATTTGGTCTTCCAATCACTCAACCATTCCAAACTCGGAGCTTCAACGGTGAACCTTGGAGCATTTAATCTTGTATTAAATGTCTTCAAAATCGGGGTGGTGAAGAGTTCCACACCCCTCTCGTTGTCTTACGCATTCCTCAAGTTAGAACTTGAGTCTTTGCAATTCTTGTATGTTGAGAACCTTCAAGGTTTGTAGGTAGGGCATGATTGATGAACCTTCCCGTGATCCAAGCGTCCTCCCATGATACGAGCCATGATAGGTAGTCCCATTGTGCATGCCGTGGAATTTGAACACTCGGCCTTCAAGTTACTTTGTCAATCGTAGTTGGTGTGAATGGTAGCTTTGTTTGCATGATAGTAGCCTATATAAGAAAGATCAACTCAAATATGGATGCATGGAGATTAGTGTATGCTTATGGCACGTAGTTAAATGGATCAATGCACATAGAATGCAAATTGCAACATTTAAAACAACTAAATGAGAGCGTAGATTGTATACATGTATTAAGCAATTTCCAACAATTTGTATCAAATATTCATGCCAAATCGATGCAATGAACATATTAACAAGTTGTTCCTATGCCGTGCGACCTAACTGACTCAAACACGACTCAAGAACACCGGTTTTGCAACCGGGCTCTGATACCACTTAAAGATGTAGCACCTCGCACGTGAGGCACCACATCCCCCGCACTAAGGCTCAACACGAGTAACGAAATAGTAAATCAGCACCCGTATCAAACCCTAGCGAACGGGAGACAAACATAAAAACCTTCCTAAGCTAGGCGGAACTAGACCCTGCAATGATAACCAAATCACAATATATAATGCATGGCAAAGCCCAAGTACAAACATACAAACCATAAACGGAATTTGGGCTCTTCAGGCCTCTTTTAAAACATAACAAAACCCAGTAAAAGCAATGCAATAACGATTACATAAATATTCAAGTCCAAGATACTACAGAATCGAATCAAACATAAATCCAATACATGAATGAGTGCAAGGACTCTCCTAACCTAACTCGACCCACTTAAAGACTCCAAACACCTCCGCCTAGCTCGAAACTCCAAAGCCAAACCTGCACACTAAAGTGTTGGGGAGGGAGAGGGTCAGTCTCTAGAAGACTGAGTGAGCAGGAGCGATATACATATAGAAACATGCACATGCAAGTCATAAATTCCGAACAAGGTTTTATTTGAAATTAGTTCCCAAAAGGGCAAGAGAATGATTAATCAATGCTCGGATTTTATGACTACTCATATTAATTCATTACATTCATAAATCATACATAAACATAGGGCTCGGCGAGTGAGCGTGCACAATCTCCAACCAAACTCCGACCGTGTACGACAAATATCATTAATAAGTTGATTAGGTGTTCATGCGATATATCATAATACATGTAGACCATAAATCATATCATAAATATATTCGTTTGGGCAATCCGTGTCCCGGCTTTCCCGCACGGTGCATAATCATATCATAACATATACATAAGCATAAGCATAAATCATAATCAACCTTCTTCCTCCGGGTGGTGGACGGGCTTGCAAGACCCGGCCACCGGTTCATACATAGGCCAATGGGGGTACATGAATCCCCCAAAGGCACTCAGCTCCCATTCCCCGCTAAACCTCCTAGCGAGGGCCGGTATCACAGTAGTTTGGTTGGGACTAGTATATGGGATCCCCGTCAGCCCTTGCTTCCTCGGTTAGCCACATATACTAAGTCCCGGGGCCCGAACAAGCATAAATATAAATGTGTCTCGCCAAACATATCAATTCATACATAGGATACATATTATAAGAAATCATACTTTACCGTGTAACTCGGCATATGCTATATACGTACCTCTCCGTGTCATCCGAATCCGTAGCTAGCATGAAGATACACGGTTTGGAGCATAGCCTCATTACAAAACCATTTTTAAGCTTATATACGCTCATACATATAATTCAGAAGAATTTACTCGATAACTTCATTTGAAAACCATATATATATAATCGTAAGGTTTTGGCCAAAGCTTTTCACATAAGGGTTGTAGGGTTTGTTACTTAGCTAAAACAAAACCACCCTCAGCTGAACCGTGACGAAACAAGGAACGAGTACCAAGTGCCTGAACGATCAAAATCTCTCCACCCTGGAGATAAACTGTACAAAAGATAACATGACGTGCTCGTGAGACTCGAGACTCCAAATGAACCATATATGACGCATGGCAATGCTCAAGCATGATATGAAGGCATAAAGATCATATTAAGTCATGAAAATGTTCATGTGCACTATTAAGGCATTTAAATCATATAACCAAGTCATTCAAGAGGTGAAATCAATCAAAAACCGAAAAGGAAGCAACAAGGACTGCTCAAGGGAAGGGACACGGGGGTGTCACCCTCCTTAGCCAAACTGAGCCACGACCGTGGCTCAGTACAGACCTGCCCAGAAGGTGTGACACGCCCGTGTCTCACACTTATGTGTAAATGAGACACGGGGGTGTCACGGTACAGAACTAAACCACACATAAAGTTTTACCGGCAAAACTGAACCCATACCAAATCAATCCAAAAGCATACCAAATCAACTCCAAATGCTATGAAACTTAATATACAACATATTTAGCATGTGAGGAACATTTTTCATTTAGAGTACAAAGGCTAAATTGTTGGAAAACACGAATCAGAAAGCAGCGGAATTTAAAAAAAAAATTTCCCAACAAAAGGACCTTGGACTCGCAATCGTGTAACCAAATTCGTAAAGATAGAAAACTTACTTTTCTTTTGTTCTTTCTTGAAGCGTTTCAAGCCACCCAAGAACGCTCTTCTCGCGGCTTGATCCCCTCTCCTTGGTAAAGCTCGAATCTTCAAACTTCTAACTTGAAGTCTCTAGAGAAAGTCCACCAACTTGATCACAATCTAACTAGTAAGGATGCTAGTTCTCTAGTTAGTGTTTAGGCTTAACCTAGGGTTTAATTTAATCTTGGAGAAAGGAAGGTGTTCAACACATGAACCAAAAGAATTGTCTATTAGCTCCATAAGGAGCTCGAGCTCTCCTATTTATAGAGAGAGGGTGCCGATCCAAATCCTTGTTGGGAAAGGATTTGGTTCCTCTATCTCCTATTACTTGATCATCAAGTATTTTCCAACTTTGACTTTGAATTCTAATTCAAGTCAACTTTTAAGAGAGCTAAAATTATCCAAACTATTTTTGGATAATTTTATACTTTATTTATTATAAAATAAATAACTTATTTTTATCTAATTAATTAATTCATAATTAATTAACTAGATTATTTTCTCCAAAATTAGACTTTCTTTTTAATTCAAAATTAAACCAAAGTCTATTAAATAATTAACTAAATTAATCATTTAATATATATATATATATAAATTCACGTGTGTGACACGTGTCACAAGGACACGTGTCACTCACGTGACCCACACGTGTGGCTTCACACGTGTGGAACCCTCTAGGCTCGATTAACTCGTTTAATCATTTTCAAGCCTCAACTCATGTAACCAAGTTGTTGTGTGTGACCCTCTAGGTTCTCAATTCAATTAGCAGTGACCCTAATTAATTAATTCACTAATTAATTAATCAGTCCACAGATTAAACGACCATAGTCTAGTAATAGGTGTTTAACCCCTAGCTGAATTGGAATGTTCGGATTCGACAGAACCTTTAAGTCATTGATTCATGTGAGATACAATCCTCCTACTTACTATCTCTCAACTAAGATCTAGGGTAAGGGAATAATTAGAACCCTAATAATCCGGTCTTAAAGCTAAGTGCATTTCATATCCATTTGATCTCAATCCAAGAAACCCTTTTCTTGATGTCTTGATCTACTGCCTTGGCCAAGGACTCCATATGGCATATGAATGACTTACACAATAAGAGATCACCTTGCAAATGCAAGTGTAGGTCCTATCTTGATTCTCATTCACTTTCATGAATCACTTGTGCAGCCCCAGCATAAGCCTCGAATCAGTTATCTAAGGCGACACCCTTTAAAGCTTATACCTAAGACTACAGAGTTAACTCATAAAGTGACAAGGAACCTCAAGTCTAAGGATCAATTAATCACATCAATGACTCGTGAGATATTTCCTAATCTGGAAGTTTCCATTTCCTGAAATAGAAACTTCCTTTCCCATTTAGGAATGTTCTCACACGGGGCACCTCAGTGAACTTACTTATTAAAGTAAGCACCCTCATGTATCATGCACGTATCAACTATACACTTTGCACCTCCATGAAACAAGGTGGTCCTTCTTAAGGGCGTGATCCCACAAGCAAGCCTTAGAGGAGTCAGGTTGACACTCCCACTGTCTGTAGGACTCATCGGCTTGGAGTATTTTACTAATCATGACTTATGTGATATAGGGCTCGTTTCATGAACCATTTCACCTAAATGGTAGAGTCCTAAAGTCATCAGGATTAGGGGAGTTCTCATACATGCACAGCTAAAGTAAACGCATACCAAACAAGAGCATATAAAGAAGTGTTGCCTCAATTCGTTATTTCATTCAAAGATTGTCTGTGATTACAATAAGGAAAAGCACAAAGCGGATATACAATCGGCTTTCTAGGGCACTATTCCTAACAATCTCCCACTTGCCCGTCAAAGCCATTCTAAAGCTACTCTAACTCCCATCTTCCGAAGATGACCTTGGAAAGCTTCTCGACTAAGGGGTTTAGTAAGTGGATCTGCCACGTTCTCTGCTGATGTGACCCTCTCAATTAGCACATCTCCTCTTTTGATAATATCACGGATTAGGTGATACTTCCTCATAATGTGCTTGGTCCGTTGGTGAGATCTTGGTTCTCTTGCTTGAGCAACCGCCCCAGTGTTGTCACAAAACACAGTAATGGGGTCTTTCATGCTAGGAACAACATTCAACTCTTGAATGAAGTTTCTAATCCAAACACCTTCCTTAGCTGCATCATTTGCAGCTAAGTATTCGGCCTCAGTGGTCGAATCTGCAGTGGTAGTTTGCTTGGAACTCTTCCAACTCACTGCTCCGCCGTTTAGGCAGAAAATGTATCCTGACATTGACTTAAAATCATCTAAGTCAGATGCAAAGCTTGCATCGCAGTATCCTTCGACATTAAGATCTTTCTGACCTCCGTAAACTAAGAATAAATCTTTAGTACTTTTCAAGTACTTAAGAATATTCTTCACGGCAGCCCAGTGACCATCTCCAGGGTCAGTTTGGAAACGACTTGTCACACTAAGTGCATAAGCCACATCCGGTCGAGTACATAACATTGCATACATTATGCTACCTATTGCTGACGCATAAGGTGTATGAGTCATTCTTTCCTTCTCAAGGTTAGTCTTAGGACACATCTTCTTTGAAAGACATGTTCCTACACTCATAGGAAGGTTCTTAACCTTTGCTGACTCCATATTGAATCTCTTCAATACTTTGTCAATGTACATCGACTGTGATAGTCCTATTAACCTTCTAGATCTATCTCTATAGATTTTAATTCCAAGGATATAGGACGCATCACCAAGATCTTTCATCTCGAATTGATTCGATAACCATAACTTAGTCACTTTCATGTCATCCTTCGAATTCCCAATAAGAAGGATGTCATCAACATAAAGTACTAAGAATTGCACGGAGGTCTCCAATTCCTTTCTATACACACATGATTCATTCGAAATTTGCATGAAGCCAAACGCTTTGACTGATTCATCAAATCGAATGTTCCAATTCCTAGAAGCCTGTTTCAATCCATAGATTGATCTTTGGAGTTTGCAAACCTTTTGCTCACTCCCACTGAATGTGAAACCTATGGGTTGCTCCATATAAATGTCTTTGTCAATGTCACCATTGAGAAAGGCAGTTCTCACATCCATTTGCCATATCTCATAGTCATAATATGCAGCAATGGCAAGCATGATTCGGATGGACTTTTGCATTGCAACTGGTGAAAAGGTTTCATCAAAGTCCACGCCGGGTCTTTGAGTGAATCCTTTTGCAACCAGTCTTGCTTTGTAGACTGCAATGCTTCCATCAACTCCAAGCTTTCTCTTAAAGATCCATTTGCAACCTATGGGTTTGACCCCATCAGGCAAATCTACCAAGGTCCAAACTTGGTTGGAGTTCATGGAGTCCATTTCGGATTTCATGCCTTCTATCCACTGTTCAGAGTCAGAATCTGAAAGTGCCTCCTCATATGCTGAAGGATCATTATCCTTTTGAGAGATTTCATGGAAGAATCCATACCATCTCTCCGGCTGTCTAGGAGTGCGTTCAGAACGCCTTAGAGGAGGGTTTTCGTGTGTATCGAAATTCGTGATTGGTTGTAGTTGATCAGAGTGGGACGTTTCTTCAGTGGGTGGTGTGGGGTCACCTTGTATTTCTTCTAATTCTATGATCTTGCCTTTCTTTTCTTTAAGGAACGGTTCCTCCAGAAAAGTAGCATTTCTGGAAACAAACACCTTTTGTTCAGATTGATCATAGAAATAGTATCCTATGGATTCCTTAGGATAACCTACAAAGTAGCATAAGTTAGAACGAGATTCTAACTTATCTCCCACTGTCCTCTTCATGTAAGCAGGACAACCCCAAATTCTTAAGTAAGAATAACTAGGGATTTTACCATGCCACATTTCATAGGGCGTTTTGGGGACTGACTTAGAGGGAACTAGATTCAGAATCTTTGCCGCACTTTCTAGGGCATAACCCCAGAAAGAAGGTGGTAAGTCAGTGAAACTCATCATGGAACGAACCATATCAAGTAGGGTTCTATTCCTTCTCTCAGAAACTCCATTAAGCTGAGGAGTTCCCGGAGGAGTCCACTGAGAGATAATCCCATTATCTTTGAGATGATTAAGGAATTCTTCACTAAGATACTCGCCTCCTCGATCAGATCGAAGTGCTTTGATCTTGTGACCAGTTTGGTTCTCAACCTCCTTTTGAAATTCCAAGAATTTCTCAAAAGCTTCAGATTTATACTTCATTAAGTATACATAACCATACCGACTAAAGTCATCAGTAAAGGTTATGAAATACTGATGACTGTTTCTAGTGCTTACACTAAGCGGTCCACAAACATCAGTATGGATCAAATGCAAAACCTCAGTGGCACGTTCCACAGTTCCTTTAAAAGGGACTTTGGACATTTTTCCTTTGAGACAGGATTCGCAAGAAGTTAACTCTTTGAGATCATTTTCAGAGAATGATCCTAAAGTGTTTATCTTGCTAATTCTGTTCTTGGAAATATGTCCTAATCTAGCGTGCCATAAGGGAGCTGAAACTTTGTCATCTCTCTTACGCTTTGTTTCTCGTTGTATATTCATAATATTGATATTTTGAGTTAGGTAAAGTCCATTACTTAGAGTACCGATATGAACGGAAGAGTTGTTCCGTTTGATAAAATATTTACCATTCTTAATATAAGTTTCATAACCTTCACAATCTAATATTGGAACTGAAATTATATTACGAATAATGCTTGGTACATAAAGGACTTTATTTAATACTAACTCAAAACTACCTAAATCTAATCAAATTGTGCCTAAAGCTCGAGCTTCAACGTTTGAGCCATCGCCGATCTTCAAGACACATTCTCCTTCTTTGAGTTGTTGGACTTCACTTAGCATCTGTACATCATTACAGATATGAGTCCCACAACCGGTATCAAGTACCCAAGAACTAGAATTAATAGAAAGATTTACTTCAACGAGAAAGATACCTTTCTTTAGAGTAGCCTTGTACTCTGGGCAGTTTCTCCTCCAATGTCTCGCTTTGCCACAATGGAAGCAAACATCCTCTTTCTGATCACGCTTCTTCTTTAGGGCCTTCCCCTTCGAAATGCCACCAGTGGGCCTAAGGGGTTTCTTCTTCTTCTTTTGGGCTTTCTTGCCCTTACCTTTAGAAGGCCCAGAAGAGGAAGATGGAGCATTCACCATCAAAACCTTATTGTCCTTCTTGATCGTGCTTTCAGCAGTCACAAGCTGACTAATCAGCTCAGCTACAGTAGCACCAGCATGATTCATGTTGAAGTTAAGGACAAATGGGTTGAATGATGGTGGGAGCGAAGCTAGCAACAAATCCACTGAAAGCTCATCTTTCAGTGGCTTGTCCATGGAA
The DNA here is from genome assembly GCA_037501455.1 of Lantana camara. Taxonomy (NCBI): domain Eukaryota; kingdom Viridiplantae; phylum Streptophyta; class Magnoliopsida; order Lamiales; family Verbenaceae; genus Lantana; species Lantana camara. Next base: position 43,088,848 of record CM074865.1, read on the forward strand.
GCAAGTTTCTCAGTAAGGGCAAGAAACTTGAGTCCATATTCATGGACACTTGAACCTTCCCTCATTCTCAAGTGGAACAATTCCTTTGAAGTGTTATACCTTGTAACACGTTCATAAGGGCGGTAAAGTTGCTCTACGTGGTCGTAAATCTCCCAAGCAAATTCCATGGCCTTATGTTGTCTTTGTAAGTCCGGAGACATGTTAGCCAACATAAGGCAATGGGCTTGGAGATTATCATCCTTCCACTTCTGAATCGCATCCCGCTCGGCCCGAGTGGGAGCCTCCCCTTCGGGACTGGGCTCCCCTTCGAAGAGAACATAAGTTCTCTTCTCAGAATCTAAAATGATTTTTAGATTCCTCAGCCAATCAGAATAGTTGGGACCAGTCAACTTGTTTGACTCGAGGATCGATACAAGAGGGTTTTTGGTTGCCATTTCAAAACACGTAGAGAATCACAGAATCTACGACCTAAATGGTAAAACAGAGAACTAGTGAGCATGCTGAATTATAACGATATACAAAAGATAAGGTCTTTAATCTAATGTAGCTCCCACTGTTTTTCAAAGATCTAGAATTCCCAAAGATCTAAGAGGAACACGTTTCCCAATGGGTACTAAGATCCTAGGCGTTTTACCTCGAACCCACGACTCGCGGACATTCTAAGTAAGAACCCTAGGTAGGTACAACTTACCAATTCTAACACCTTTAGAACTCTTAGTAATTGTTTTTGCATCACCTATCTTTCAATATGGACCCACGACTCGTGCGACATCCATATTTACTTAGGCGTTAAGCTAGACCCATCAATCATAAGATCATGACCAAAACTTAGTTCGAACGACCCACGACTCGCGGACATCGCCCTTGCTAAAATTGACCACGAAATATTGATTATTTAAAATGATTAATTAGGTAACTAAGAACTAATAAGCTCCACTAGCTATCCCACGACTCGCGGACAATAACTAGCTTTACTTACTAAACTTAAAACCTATTGATGGAATGCTAGGAATTTAATTCAAAATTTGCATCTCGAATTAAACACCTATTTGTTCGAAATTAGCTTAATATTTAATGGGAATTTTCGAATCAACCGGAGAGTTGTCCGGTTCGACCTCACCAACATATATGTTATCCAATTTTATTAGTCTTGATTAATGCAAGTACACTTAAATGCATATCAAACAAGCACATAAACAGATAACATGTCCTAGCATGATACTAACATGTAATGATCATGGGTTCTACCTATCTTATGCGTGATATGCGGGAGCCACTCCACAATCATAAGTTCTAACATACATGCCACATAAACAGTTTAAATCACATAAGGGAAAGCGGTAACAAAATACGAGCCCTATCTCTATTACATTTAACAATTGAGATTCCCCTCCCTAACATTTTGAGGGGTCTTCACTTATGGTCTCCTTGTTACTTGAATGTGGTCAATCTTACTCCATGGGTGCATTGTCTCCAAAATGAAAATAAAACCTCACCACCTATCTCTACTCTCAAATTACAATAAAAAGAAAAAAGACATAAAGTAATAAGGCTCAATCTTCATATTGGCCTTAGACAATTACACGGGGCATACCCCGGCCTCAAAACAGTAATATGGAAAGCCACATAATAAATCACATAACAGTACGCACATAAGTGAGGCTCCAACCTCAATTGAAAAACGCAACTATAGGGCTCCAACCCCAATTTAAACCATCCATGTGCATAAATTAAAACCATACATAGATCTAAACCCATGATCACCTAACATGCTTTTGCGAGAATTCAAATTTAGCCAATAAATTAAAATTCTCGTTTCAAGTCCTAATGACTTAAAACACGACTTAGATGCAATTCTTGTTCAAGAGCCTTTTCTATAAAACCCAAAAAACAATAAACCAATAAAATTCCAATTAATTTCTGAAAATTAATAATTTTATTCGTTCAATATTTTCATAAAATATAGTTTGTAATTTTTCAAGATTCAAATCGCTCAAATTTTCAAAATCCCAATTTAAACAATTATTTCAAAAATAATTCAATTTTTTATAAAATTTTTCAGAAAAATTAAATCGGGATTGGATTGGACTAAACACGAAAATCAAGATCGCGAAACGAAGGCCCCGGGTTCGCCCGCGCGCCCAGCCCAGGCAGGAGCACGCATCGCGCGCGAGCGCGCGCACCGAGTCACGCACGCCAGCAGCAGGGCTGCCGGCACGCGCGCGCAGCGTGCACGCCTTCTCGCGTGCAAGGCGCGCACCTCGCCTAGGCGGCAGGCAGGCGGGCGGCGGAACGGCTCCCGCGCAGTTGCGGGAGGTGCTGGCGAGCGCGCCTAGGCGCTAGCGGGCAGCAGCGGCGGGCAGTCCCGCGCGGTTGCGGGACTGTTTCGTATTTCAGGCTTTCTAAAAGAACTCATGAATACCTAATTCGCATCTAAGCCTAAGAATTTCTACCAAATTCAGAATAATTGAGACGAATCAGAAACACGATTAACGAGGTGGCTCTGATACCACTTGTTGGAAAACACGAATCAGAAAGCAACGGAATTTAAAAAAAAATTTTCCCAACAAAAGGACCTTGGACTCGCAATCGTGTAACCAAATTCGTAAAGATAGAAAACTTACTTTTCTTTTGTTCTTTCTTGAAGCGTTTCAAGCCACCCAAGAACGCTCTTCTCGCGGCTTGATCCCCTCTCCTTGGTAAAGCTCGAATCTTCAAACTTCTAACTTGAAGTCTCTAGAGAAAGTCCACCAACTTGATCACAATCTAACTAGTAAGGATGCTAGTTCTCTAGTTAGTGTTTAGGCTTAACCTAGGGTTTAATTTAATCTTGGAGAAAGGAAGGTGTTCAACACATGAACCAAAAGAATTGTCTATTAGCTCCATAAGGAGCTCGAGCTCTCCTATTTATAGAGAGAGGGTGCCGATCCAAATCCTTGTTGGGAAAGGATTTGGTTCCTCTATCTCCTATTACTTGATCATCAAGTATTTTCCAACTTTGACTTTGAATTCTAATTCATGTCAACTTTTAAGAGAGCTAAAATTATCCAAACTATTTTTGGATAATTTTATACTTTATTTATTATAAAATAAATAACTTATTTTTATCTAATTAATTAATTCATAATTAATTAACTAGATTATTTTCTCCAAAATTAGACTTTCTTTTTAATTCAAAATTAAACCAAAGTCTATTAAATAATTAACTAAATTAATCATTTAATATATATATATATAAATTCACGTGTGTGACACGTGTCACAAGGACACGTGTCACTCACGTGACCCACACGTGTGGCTTCACACGTGTGGAACCCTCTAGGCTCGATTAACTCGTTTAATCATTTTCAAGCCTCAACTCATGTAACCAAGTTGTTGTGTGTGACCCTCTAGGTTCTCAATTCAATTAGCAGTGACCCTAATTAATTAATTCACTAATTAATTAATCAGTCCACAGATTAAATGACCATAGTCTAGCAACAGGTGTTTAACCCCTAGCTGAATTGGAATGTTCGGATTCGACAGAACCTTTAAGTCATTGATTCATGTGAGATACAATCCTCCTACTTACTATCTCTCAACCAAGATCTAGGGTAAGGGAATAATTAGAACCCTAATAATCCGGTCTTAAAGCTAAGTGCATTTCATATCCATTTGATCTCAATCCAAGAAACCCTTTTCTTGATGTCTTGATCTACTGCCTTAGCCAAGGACTCCATATGGCATATGAATGACTTACACAATAAGAGATCACCTTGCAAATGCAAGTGTAGGTCCTATCTTGATTCTCATTCACTTTCATGAATCACTTGTGCAGCCCCAGCATAAGCCTTGAATCAGTTGTCTAAGGCGACACCCTTTAAAGCTTATACCTAAGACTACAGAGTTAACTCATAAAGTGACAAGGAACCTCAAGTCTAAGGATCAATTAATCACATCAATGACTCGTGAGATATTTCCTAATTTGGATGTTTCCATTTCCTGAAATAGAAACTTCCTTTCCCATTTAGGAATGTTCTCACACGGGGCACCTCAGTGAACTTACTTATTAAAGTAAGCACCCTCATGGTACATAAGTCATGGTTTAAAGTATGGTTAGGTTAGAGGAGTGTTAAGGGTCCCACCATGAAGACTAGTCAACAAAAGAAGCTCTTCTTGCACGAGTTGCTCGTTACGGTTGGATTTCGGAGGTCTTAATGATTTCAAAAAGGTATGAGGCTTGTTCCATTGTCTCCGAATCGTCGATACGAAGGCAACGGAGGTGTCAGAATTCGAATCCAAATTCCCGAGCTCAAGATATCACGTAAGGAACCAAGGGTACGCTAATTGCTCGTTAGCCCCCGATTTGGTTCCACAATCAAAATTAAATTCGTTAACACAACAAATGAATCCGAAAGGAAGTACAAATATATGAACGAAGTACAAATATATCAAAATTAAATTCGTTAACACAATTAAATTCGTTAACACAACAAATGAATCAAAATTAAATTCGTTAACACATATTTACGACATACTAAATTTCCATACCATTCCGATATCATTACATATATGAACGAAGTACAAATAGAACACTCATGCGCATGAATGAATTCATAACGTTATAAATTAATTACTAAAACTTAAATTCCATTTTAATTAAATTACAACCAACTAGCAACATGTTGAAATTAATTAACGAAATTACCGAAATAGTTAAGGTAACACGAAACCTTAATTAAGAAATTAAACACTAAATATCAAAGTAAAATAAAATGAATTAATTAAAATAACCATAGTCTATAGTTTAAATCAAATATAAACACTTATAAAAAATTAATCATATAATTAAATAATTAATTTGCGCAACTTATAAACAAATACGCCACATTATTAAAAACTGAAAAACTGGGGCGTTACATTACTGGTTCGACCGGTCGGACCGGTATGACGTCATAATTACGTAATAATTATATTTAATTATATAAATATATATACTAATATAAAATTAATTATATTCATTTATATAATATTATAAATATTAATTAAAAATAATCAAATAAACTAAATAATATAAAAATATAGATATAATTTTAAATCATTTTCAACTACTCATTATTTTTCTATTTATTAGATATTTGATCTATATGTTTGTAGATTTATAATTTCAAATTCTATTATTAGAACATCAACCAAATTAATAATATAGATGAAAGATTGATTTAATAAATATCATAATTTTTATTGTACATAAAAAAAAAAAAAACCACACATGCATTTTTTTTTTCTAATACGTATTATAAAAAATAAAATATTTAACATTATATTATCAAAACTTAAATTGAATTTTTACGCTTTATTATAATATTTTAGATAATAATTAATATTTTCATATAAGTTCATTTTTATTATGATATTATTTCTAGATTTATAGATTTTTTTACCAACAAAATACCAATAGCAATTGGTTTGGACGCTCAATTGGTTTGGACGCTCTCCTTTTGTCTTAAGGGTTGAGAGTTCAAACCCTGGCTGGAGCAATAAAATTGTTTTTGCAATTTTTCAAAAAAAAAAAAAAAAAAAAAAAAAAGGAAATATTTCCGGGCCAAACGGCCCGCTATCCGGTCTGGTCCGGGTTTTATACCGGTTTTGGGCCGATTTTTAATTGGCCACACTGGTCCACAAATGGACTGGTTCAAGGGGGTCACCCGGACCGGATAGGTGACCGGTCCGACCGGCCGGTCCGGTCCGGGTTTTAAAACATAGGCTATACATAAATCCTGAATCTCATTAATTTTTTGAAATGTGATTTTCAACACAAAAAAGTAAGAAAAATAATTATATATGTACCGTAGATAAAGGGGGGAAGAAGATGAAGGGATGGAGCGTGTGAGGTGAAGAGCGCACCAAAGAGGTAGAACAAAAAATAAATAAAATAAGAGACTTTTTATTAAACTCATCGCGTATATAAGAAATATCTATACTTTATATAATGTCAATGAGAACACACTTTAAAAATTCAAATTTTAAAATTAATGAACGTGATAAAAGAGGATTTTTAAAAAATAAGAGATCCCCTTAAAAATGTCTAAATTTTATTTTTTAATTAATTGGAATCAATCAATCATTAAGATATTTATTTTTGGGATGTGTCTTTTATTACATGGAATCAACTAGGTACTTAACATAAATAAAATACTATTACTTGAATTTTCCTAAATTTATGAGATTAATATATTAATTAATATTATTTGGTGAATAATTAAAGTTTTTAAAATATTAAATATTGTGAAGGATTTATTAACCAATGAAATGATTTTTAAAGAATTAAAAAATTCAAAAAAGGAGAAAACAGTATTCGATCAAAATTGACCCAATTAGCGTCAAACACACCCTTCCTATATATTATAGTACTAATGTGTGTCCCGTGCAATACACGGTATTAATGATAATATAACTTATAATATTATATATGAATCTTGCAAGCTAAAATAATTTAAAATAAATAACTAAATCATATATAATGAAAAATATTCTTTATAATACACATCTTTTATAAATAATAAATAAATTATCGCTAAAGTACTTCTTTATTATAATTTTATTTAAGTATTAAGTAGAGATGTTGTAAAAGGAAAATAATTTTAGAAAGAATATATAATTATCATCCCATTCTAAATAATAATTATTATTATTATTATTACTATATATATAATGCATTCTGATTGAATAAGGTAATGAGAGCTTTTAAAATTAATTAAAAATTCAAATTACATAAAGTAATTTTTCAAAAAAATAATAAATAGCATTTAGTTCAAATTGTATATTTTAATATCTAAAAAAATTAATTCATTTAATTTAATTACCACCATTTAGGTTCATTGTGACACCCCGTCTCTCCGATAAGCCAAGTATGACGTCACGAGAGGTTTTTCCAACGTTTTAAGTGTTCTTTTGATCTAATATGTGCGTTGAGTTAATTGTTTAAGTGATTTATATGCTCTAATTGTTTAATATTCACGTTTTAACTTTTGTATTTAATTTTCCTATTTTGAATTTAATTCCCGAGTATGCTAATTTTGTGCATTTATTTGATATACGTGATTTAATTATATAACTGTATAGCTTTAAAATTAGTGGACTTAATTGAAAACTTAGATTTGGACTTATTTGACACTTTTTGAAAGTTTAGGACTTAATTGAAAATAACCTTTTTAATAAAATTTTACTTATTTTTAATTCGTTAAAACTTTGATTTTTAATTTATTTTAATTTATTTATTATTTCTTGAATTTGAATTTTATTATTGGAATGATATGCTTATTTGATGAAATGAGATGCGTTCGTGTTCGATTTGAGATCGAAATTTCGTGCCTTTTTAATATGTTGGAGTTTTATGAGTCGTGAGCTTGAATACGTCCTTGTTATGTGTTTTCGGGTTTATTTGTTGGGTTTTCGGGACTCGTTTTGTTGGGGTAACCTAAAGGAGGCTAACATGTACTTAGCGCACCTTGGGTTTCGGGTAGTGTAACTTGAGCTCGGGAATTCGGATTCGAATTCCGTCACCTCCAATGAACTCGTTTCGACGATTCGAGTGCAATGGATCAGGCCTTGTAATTTTTTGACCTCGTTTGATACCCCAAAATCAGCCCGTAACTTTGCCTCGCGCTCATGTGGCCACCTTTCACCATTTTGCACATAAGTCCCTCAATTCTTGGCCAATTGCCCTCAAACCTAGACCCACACCTCACCAACTCAGTCCTTTATCACTTTTTGCTGCCTTAATCTCGATCCATACAAAAGAAAGGGGAGGAAATCTGGATTTTTGGAGTAGCAGCAGTTTATTCCCGTCACTTTCACCCTAGAGGAGATTTTGAGCTCCAATCTCCATTTTATTCCAACATCTTCAAAGGGTAAGCTTGTATTTGATATGTACATGATTAAGTGGTCTTTTTAATTCAAGAAAATCTGATTTTCATCCATGTTTGATATAGTTTTGGCTCAAGACATGAATAGTTAGGTTTTCCTTCCATTTTTGAAATTCCTTGACTTCTTTGGTGTTTGGCTTGAATTGGAGATGGTATATGGATCCTTTATGCTTCATTTATTGTTGTATATAGCTGACTTGGGTGGTAGTTGTGATATAAGTGAGATACCATTAATGTACTTGAGTTTTTGGTTGAGATATATGTATGAATTAGTGTCATTTCCTTACCTTTGCTGCTGCTGTTCGAATTTCAGCTGGTTTGATGGAATTTTTGTGCTGATTTGCTGCCATGTTTGCTGCCTTTTCATGCCTTGTTGATGTGGTTGAGGTGTGGTATGAGTTGCAGGGCTGAACAGGGACTTCTTCCACCATTTCCCGTCTCTGAACTGTCTCCCCGGCCGGGGAGATTTTCCTCAAGAAAGTACCCGGCCGGGTACGTGTTTGTAACGCCCCAATTTCAGGTACGCTCGACACGTGTGAGTTTCGAGCGTTAGGATTTTATTTTGTTAATTTTCTTTATTCAGTTCAAACGTGCAATATTAATTTTTATAAAATATGTACAACATGATTGTGTGAAAATTATATGATATTCATTGCAATACGAGAATTCTAGTATGCACGCAATTTAATTGTTACATGAGTAAATCGTCCAATTTGACGTAATTACCAAATTGTCCTTAAATGTTTATTTCTTCCAATTGAGGGACCTAATTGCATGAAAACCTTTTGGACTTAATTGATCACTTTCCAAACCTTTTATACTCAATTGCATGACTTATAAAACTTGGGGAGATTGGATTATAATATTGCATATTTCCTTATATATATCGTTATATACACATCTCTTCCTCAATCATCTTCATTCCATTTTGCCAATCATTTCTTTCTCTCTCGGTACTCACTCAAGAAGGAAAGGAAATGGAGAAATCATCATCTTCAAGCTAGAATTTGTTAGGGAAATTCATGATTCAAGCTCAAGCATCCATGATCATCCATCTTTCTTCCTCCAAGTTCATGTAAGTGGAGATATAGGATTTCTTGAATTAACATGTGAAGCTAGGGTTCATGAATTGAATGTGATATGTTGTGTATGAGTTGTTAGAAATATGATTACATAGTTATAGCTTGAAATCCATGCTTAAATCTTGGGGTTTATGGGATTACATGATGAATTTATATATATGCTCAAGTTGGAGATTATGATGATTAAAGCATGGATTGTGTGTTTATATTGGGTGTTATTGCACTATATGCATATATATATGTTCCCCTTCATGAATTATAACATATGGGATTGAAATATGTGAGTTTGAGGTGAATTGGGAGCTTGGCCGTAGCTCCCCTGTTCTTCTCCCCTGTTTTCTGAACTTTCTGTGTAACGGGAACGGCCGTTCCCGCCCCCTTTGCAATTGGGGAACAGCCGTTCCCATTGTTTGAATAGTGTGTCAGGCGGCGAGGACGGGAACGCCCGTTCCCACTTTGTCTCACAGACGGGAACGGCCGTTCCCATCTTCGGGGAGCCCGACAGCGGGAACGGCCATTCCCATTTTGAACTGAAACCCGGAACGGCCGTTCCCAGCTCTCTGGTAGTGCAGAAACTTTCTGCATAAAAATGGAATTTTGGGACGTCGTTCCAATGGCTTATTTGATCCCGAATTGCTATTATATGATTGATTTTATGTCGAAACAACATGTTTTCATGCTACATTATGTATTGCTCGATGTCTCGTATATGATCACGCCGTGCGTCGTTATATGGAATAATATGCTAGAATTGTGGTCTCATGCACGTACATTGTTCCGTTTCTTGTTCATTTATTCTCCAGGGCGGAGATTGTGGATCATGAGCATGTTCACGCATTCACGAGTCGTGTGTCGCCTGTCAGGTGAGGTTCAATTTCTAGTTATATAGAACCGTATAACCTTTACGTGACTGTTTTAACCAAAAGGTATTTATAGTTATATTTTCATGAAATCATTTATTGTTCCAAGTTATATTATTGTTCATTAATCAAGCAAGTAAAGCATGTTAATGTTCACGCATCAAAGTTCATGAATGCAAGCAAGTGTGTTCTCTTGGCCAGGTCCTCCTTAGTGGGGGCGCTGGATTGGTTTTCGTGCCAATGATTGTCCGTCCAATCACAAGATGAACAATACCCTACCGTGTACGTGTGTTCTCTTGGCCAGGTTCTCCTCAGTGAGGGCGCTGGACTGGTCTTGCCAGTGGTTGTCCGTCCAACCACAAGAAGAACAAAGGCCTATCGTGTACCCGTGTTCTCCTGGCTAGGTTCTCCTTAGGGAGGGCGCTGGGCTGGTTTTCGAGCTGGTGGTTGTCCGTCCAACCACAGGAGAAACAACCCATCGTGTTACAAGCAAGCCATGTAGTGATTGCATGATTTCCATTCCATGCGCATGTTATATGACTGCATGATAATTGAGTTGCGTGATCACTTAATGATTAACAAGCAAACAAGTATGTTTATCGATTGCATGAAAAGAACAAGAACTTAATATTGATAGTTGTATTCTCGGGCGAAGTTAAATTATTATTGAACTTGTATATTTACCTTTTATGAACCTTTACCCGAGAGTATGACTTGCGTGTTATCTGCGCTAAAATATATTTAAACCCCTCACTCGGTCTTCACAGACTGACACCTCCACCTTTCAGGTTATTGCAGGTGCGTGCTAGGCGGGAGTTGAGTCGAGTCGAGTTCAGTTCATGTAGTCTTGACATCCGTGGTTCGTGTATTTATTTGTTACGGAATTGTAGTTATTGTTATTGTTAAATTGGAGATGATAATGTATTGATATGATAAGTTAGAATATATTTGTTTGGAAAACGAGAAAAGACATGAAGGATAAATGGAAATAAGTGATAGTGGTTACATTATGCTTCCGCTTTATCTTATTGCACGTCTTAGTTATCCCGCCTAGCTTGTCGAGTATTGCATTGTCACCCGTTCGCTATAGTTTTGATTTATGTATGGACTTTCCATTTCATACGTGGATCGAGACTATAGTGCGGGGGTGTGGCACCTCCACGTGTAAGGGGTGCTACCTCTAAGGTGGTATCAGAGCCCGGTTGCAAAACCGAGGTTCTAGTGTCGTGTCGTGTCGAGTCTAGGTCGTACGGCGTAGGAATTACTTGGTAATCTGAGAGTCTTGCATATTATTTGAAATTACTTGGCTACTTGGACTCTTTGAATTACCTGAAATACTTGATAGCTTGTACTTTGTATTAATTCATGTTATTAAGTGCCAGTTGAGTGATCTAGAATTGCTGGAAATTATGTGATCAACGTGTTTTATTTTAAATATTGATGAATTACTTGTTGCATTTTATATTAAATTCCCGTTATCGATACTAATTATGTGATAACTATGTAACATGAGCACGTCTTATCCGCATGCATTTAGTTTCAATCGAGTTGTGAGTGACAGGTTTCGAGAAATATATAAATCAAGGCCGGAGGATTTTGAAATATTAAGAGACTGATCAACTGCTCGAACCAAGTGCAATTCGGCCAACAATGAATGGACGCTGGAATCGAGCCTAACCATTTTTACGGTGCCAGGTTCTTCAATGCATTCATAAGCACGTGTATCATAATTGTTAATTAAATTGCTCTTATTACGGAATATTGTTATAAATGTTACTGAAATTACCTACTTGATGCACAAAGTATATGCCTAAATTAGTTGAAGCATTTAAATTGTTTTACTTACAAGGATATTTTTAAATTAATATAAATGTTCCCACATGTCGCACTTAAATTGCTAATAGGTATGGGATGTGCATTGACACTCTAATCATCATGCATTATTTAGCGGTTATTGTCAATAGGCTTTTCGGATGTTCTGCACAATCCTTGCCCCTATTTCTACAACTTGAATTTTAAGGAAGAGATTTTAAATCAGTGGGTGCCATGGTAGTAACCGGGTAATTTGATTTGGATTGAGAGTTTAGCAAATTTTGGGGTTGTGAGAAGAATTTGTTCGGGATTCGGTAAGAGCAGGAGGTGTGAAGTAGATAGTGGAAAATTTTGGGAAACTGGAAAATGATGATAAGTTGAAGCAGATAAATGTTCAGTGGGTCTTTCAACCTTCAGGAATTGCGCAGTATTTTGGGAATTCAGTAAGGGTAGGAGAAAGAACTTTCTTGTTTTGGATTAGGATGCTAGCTTGACAGATATCAACTTTAGAAGCAGTAGAGGGTAAATACAGGACATGACATTTTCATGAATAGCAGAAGGGGTATAGGATATTGAAGAATTTTAAATATCAAATTAAAGTGGTGACAGTCAGGGAGCTTCAAGTTGAGTATGTTGATAACGGAAAGAATTAGAAGAGAATCATCAATCAAAATCTTGATTAATAACAAGTGGAACGAGAAAAAGGGGTACGGGAATCAAGTCAGCAGAGAAGCTTGCAAGTGAGAAAAGAACTTAGAAAATCTCCATTGTCTTAAGGGGGAGAGCCGGTCTGGAAGTAAACTTAAACCAGAAGCTAGATAGTACTCGGGAAAATTGGAATTTTGAGAGAATCAATTCTTCCTGGAAACCTCTATCAGAACCGAGTGGAAGAAGTCTCCAATAAGTTAAGCTTTCCTCCCTCTTACACAAAGAAAAGTCCCATCATCGACAGTACCTTTGTTCTATCATTATTTTCAGGAAAGTGGGTACACTATCTGCAATCCTCCGACAACCTCAGGATATCATTTGACTCAGTAAATAGAAAAGGATTCAGTTTGGGCGATATCCGGAACCAATCTCAAGTTTTGATAGGTTAACTCCGACAAGAGTTTTCTTACGAAGTTGTTACTTGTACCCTAGAGATGTTTGGGAATGCTCGTCGTGCTTTCATTCGTGTGGTTGCCGTCGCCTCCATGAATACACCAGTTTACTATGAACCCTTCAGAGAGATGGAAGTTCGAGTGATCCTCTCTTTCAAGATATTTCGTGGAATTGTGGGGTATGTTATCAAATTTCAGGGGCCAAAGGAAGACGTTTCACTAGGACCTGATTCTTTCGGTTTCTATGCAAGCGTGCTTGCTGAATTACTCTCACGGGATGACGACCTTGGTTCCTCTATTGCAAATATCCGCCGTATTGTTAACTAAGGGAGTAAGAGCTCAACTTTCAGATTGCAAACAAGAAGTCAGGAATGTTGCTTCGGGAAAAGGTTTACTTTAATTACCGAGGTCTGAGAAATGGTAACACCTGTTTACTCTGCTCGTTGGACAAGAGCTTGCTTGGAACACAAAGTCAGTCTTTTAAGCTTGAACGGGCAATTACACTCTAACAAGAATATCAGGTTGTTCTTAATTCTGGAATCGGAAAGTAAATGTGAAAATCAATACAAGAATGGTTCAACCGGAAAATCTGTAGTTCAGACGGGTCTGAAGATGTGGTGATTAAAGATGATTTACGGATTATGTTAGAAAATAGCACAATGGTAGAAATGGCTATCAAGAATGGTAATATCGAACCGTAGTGGTGCAAAGCGGGAAAATCTCACCTAAAAAATCAAGTATTCAACCGAATTCATTCAGTCACAAAATTTCAATCCTCGGTGAACGGTACACCTAATCATGCATATCACGTGCATTATTCATTTCTCATTATCATTATCTTGCTATTTTTATACCTGAATCCTTATTTATTATTAATTGTTGATTATTTTATTATCATTATTAGTCTTGCATATGAATCCTTGTTTATTATTAATTGTAATGTGAACAATTATTTGCATAAATGATAATTTTACTTGATCCTTGTGTGATAAGTGTTAATATTTGTCTAAGTACTTGCTTGAATTTTTATTCGTGTGCGTGAGAGACGGGGATTTTCTCAGGGTTGTCAGGAGACGGGGTTCTCTTATTACTTGCTCGAGAGACGGGGCTCTCTCGTTAATTGCTTGAGAGACGGGGCACTCTCAGTATTTTCCACTACTTGTCAAGTTGTTATAGTGGAAGGGTAGATTTTCTTACAAGTGTTTAGGCTCCGGAAAGTTGAGGGTCGTGATTTCCAATCTTGGCGGATCTTGTGGATCAAAGACCTCTTTTGAACTAATCCCTGACGGGGAGTAGCTAACCCGCGTGGGATGAACACGTAAGAGCCAATTAAATTTCAGGAATTCGGGACAATGAATCCGAGGACGGATTCTCTTAAGGGGGAGAGAATTGTAACGCCCCAATTTCAGGTACGCTCGACACGTGTGAGTTTCGAGCGTTAGGATTTTATTTTGTTAATTTTGTTTATTCAGTTCAAACGTGCAATATTAATTTTTATAAAATATGTACAACATGATTGTGTGAAAATTATATGATATTCATTGCAATATGAGAATTCTAGTATGCACGGAATTTAATTGTTACATGAGTAAATCGTCCAATTTGACGTAATTACCAAATTGTCCTTAAATGCTTATTTCTTCCAATTGAGGGACCTAATTGCATGAAAACCTTTTGGACTTAATTGATCACTTTCCAAACCTTTTATACTCAATTGCATGACTTATAAAACTTGGGGGGATTGGATTATAATATTGCATATTTCCTTATATATATCGTTATATACACATCTCTTCCTCAATCATCTTCATTCCATTTTGCCAATCATCTCTTTCTCTCTCGGTACTCACTCAAGAAGGAAAGGAAATGGAGAAATCATCATCTTCAAGCTAGAATTTGTTAGGGAAATTCATGATTCAAGCTTAAGCACCCATGATCATCCATCTTTCTTCCTCCAAGTTCATGTAAGTGGAGATATAGGATTTCTTGAATTAACATGTGAAGCTAGGGTTCATGAATTGAATGTGATATGTTGTGTATGAGTTGTTAGAAATATGATTACATAGTTATAGCTTGAAATCCATGCTTAAATCTTGGGGTTTATGGGATTACATGATGAATTTATATATATGCTCAAGTTGGAGATTATGATGATTAAAGCATGGATTGTGTGTTTATATTGGGTGTTATTGCACTATATGCATATATATATGTTCCCCTTCATGAATTATAACATATGGGATTGAAATATGTGAGTTTGAGGTGAATTGGGAGCTTGGCCGTAGCTCCCCTGTTCTTCTCCCCTGTTTTCTGAACCTTCTGTGTAACGGGAACGGCCGTTCCCGCCCCCTTTGCAATTGGGGAACAGCCGTTCCCATTGTTTGAATAGTGTGTCAGGCGGCGAGGACGGGAACGCCCGTTCCCACTTTGTCTCACAGACGGGAACGGCCGTTCCCATCTTCGGGGAGCCCGACAGCGGGAACGGCCATTCCCATTTTGAACTGAAACCCGGAACGGCCGTTCCCAGCTCTCTGGTAGTGCAGAAACTTTCTGCATAAAAATGGAATTTTGGGACGTCGTTCCAATGGCTTATTTGATCCCGAATTGCTATTATATGATTGATTTTATGTCGAAACAACATGTTTTCATGCTACATTATGTATTGCTCGATGTCTCGTATATGATCACGCCGTGCGTCGTTATATGGAATAATATGCTAGAATTGTGGTCTCATGCACGTACATTGTTCCGTTTCTTGTTCATTTATTCTCCAGGGCGGAGATTGTGGATCATGAGCATGTTCACGCATTCACGAGTCGTGTGTCGCCTGTCAGGTGAGGTTCAATTTCTAGTTATATAGAACCGTATAACCTTTACGTGACTGTTTTAATCAAAAGGTATTTATAGTTATATTTTCATGAAATCATTTATTGTTCCAAGTTATATTATTGTTCATTAATCAAGCAAGTAAAGCATGTTAATGTTCACGCATCAAAGCGTGCCATTTTCATGAATGCAAGCAAGTGTGTTCTCTTGGCCAGGTCCTCCTTAGTGGGGGCGCTGGATTGGTTTTCGTGCCAATGATTGTCCGTCCAATCACAAGATGAACAATACCCTACCGTGTACGTGTGTTCTCTTGGCCAGGTTCTCCTCAGTGAGGGCGCTGGACTGGTCTTGCCACTGGTTGTCCGTCCAACCACAAGAAGAACAAAGGCCTATTGTGTACCCGTGTTCTCCTGGCCAGGTTCTCCTTAGGGAGGGCGCTGGGCTGGTTTTCGAGCTAGTGGTTATCCGTCCAACCACAGGAGAAACAACCCATCGTGTTACAAGCAAGCCATGTAGTGATTGCATGATTTCCATTCCTTGCGCAAGTTATATGACTGCATGATAATTGAATTGCGTGATCACTTAATGATTAACAAGCAAACAAGTATGTTTATCGATTGCATGAAAAGAACAAGAACTTAATATTGATAGTTGTATTCTCGGGCGAAGTTAAATTATTATTGAACTTGTATATTTACCTTTTATGAACCTTTACCCAAGAGTATGACTTGCGTGTTATCTGCGCTAAAATATATTTAAACCCGTCACTCGGTCTTCACAGACTGACACCTCCACCTTTCAGGTTACTGCAGGTGCGTGCTAGGCGGGAGTTGAGTCGAGTCGAGTTCAGTTCATGTAGTCTTGACATCCGTGGTTCGTGTATTTATTTGTTACGGAATTGTAGTTATTGTTATTGTTAAATTGGAGATGATAATGTATTGATATGATAAGTTAGAATATATTTGTTTGGAAAACGAGAAAAGACATGAAGGATAAATGGAAATAAGTGATAGTGGTTACATTATGCTTCCGCTTTATCTTATTGCACGTT
Source organism: Lantana camara (assembly GCA_037501455.1). Taxonomy (NCBI): domain Eukaryota; kingdom Viridiplantae; phylum Streptophyta; class Magnoliopsida; order Lamiales; family Verbenaceae; genus Lantana; species Lantana camara. The sequence goes on from CM074865.1 coordinate 43,105,486, forward strand.
TTAGTTATCCCGCCTAGCTTGTCGAGTATTGCATTGTCACCCGTTCGCTATAGTTTTGATTTATGTATGGACTTTCCATTTCATACGTGGATCGAGACTATAGTGCGGGGGTGTGGCACCTCCACGTGTAAGGGGTGCTACAGTGTTGCAGAGAGTTTCTGCATCAAAGTACCCGGGAGGGTACTTTAAAGAAGAAAATCACCCCTGGGCGGGGAGATGAATCTGCAGCTGCCATGTTTTAATTTTTTTTCCTAGCTTTGCATGATGCCTAACGTGATTTTTGCAGGGTTATTACGTGGTGTATGCATGGTGTTTTGCATGGACTTTAACATGTTAATTAGTGTACCTAATAGCAGCATGTACGTAGATATGATATGTATAAATATATATTATGTATTTAAGTGCTTTATATAATATATATATTATGTTATTTGTTTAATTAAATGAATTTTAAGTACTTTAAGTTGATTTTTAAATTATAAATATGGCCCTATGGTTTTATATGAATTCTTATGTATGAAATTTGATTTTTATGATTTAAATTAATTGTTATATTTTAGGAATTTCATTTATGAATTTATTCGATACGTTTTATACGAACTTTGAACTTAAGTGATTTAGATGATGCATTCTTGCATTTTATTTGTATTCATTTCATTCATATGCATCGTCGTGCGTCTAAGTGGTCCATGATTGAGTCTAAGTCTTAAGTTTATGTTCGTTTTCTCATAGTTGAGTTCCGGAGGAGTCGGTTCCACCATTTAAGCTTCTTCTTGGTCGTCAACGCTCATTCGTGAGCAGTCTTGGTAAAAGGTGAGGTTTAGGTTTGTTTATTTTTAGTTAATACGACCTACGACCCTATATGCTCGTTTTCAAGCCCGCATGCAAATATATACTATATTTATATTAAATATGTGCCTTATGATATGTTATGAATTTTGTTAATTCGATTTAATATGAATTTTTTGGAAATTATACGTATGGGCGTATATGAGCTTAAAATGGTTTTGCAACGAGGCTATGCTCCAAACCGTGTAGCATCAAGCGAACTATGGATCTTCCTCAGCATATTATGAATTTGGAAGACACGGAGAGGTACGTGTATAGCATATGCCGAGTTCCATGGTAAGGTATGTTTCTTTTGGTATCTTTCTTAAGTATAAATCGTATGTTTCTAGGTTTTGCGAGTTAGGTATGAATCCTTATGAATCTTACGAATCCTTATGAATCATATGAATCCCTGGGCCCTGGAGGCGTGGGTAAGGGAGACCCGGTGCGGCTGTTGGGGTCGCCGGTTATCACCCCTGTGCATGTGCTCCCTAAGGTACGTTGCGGGATCGCTATCCCACGTATCGGTATCGAGTTGTACGATGTGGGCCCATAACCCGTGTGCAGACTTCCGGAGAAGGTGGATGGAATACGGGAATATGTGTTTTATGAATATTATGTATTTATGTTTCTTTACGATTCTTATGAATTCTTTTGTTAAAGTTGCCCCGTACTCGCCGGGTATTTAAATTCTTTTGTTATTTGGATTATGAAACGGGATAGGATCTTTCAGTTTCATTAAGAGATTTTTATGTTAAGGTTTGAATCATTATGAATATAAGAATCCTTATGAGCTTCTAATTATGAATCTTATGAGTTTCTAAATATGCATCCCTACGAGTTTTAATATGAATCCTATGTGTTTCTGTATCTATGAATCCTTACGAGTTTTCCAACTTAAGGAGATATGATTATATGTATAAATAGGAGCTCTTTTGGAAAATGGTTTTGGTATGTAAAACCCTACTCCCGGTTCATAGTCTTTTGTTTAATACGTGCTTTGCTTTATACGTATACGTGTGTGAGTGTGCGTTAGCCCCCTCACTCAGTCGGTGGACTGACCCTCTCCTTTCAACTCTTCAGTTTGCAGGTTGGGCGTGCTAGGCGGAGTCTTGAGTCGGTCGGGTTTAAGTCTTCCAGTTCGAGTTGCATTTTCATTTGCATTCAGTCGTGCTTTAGTATATGATTCGATTGTGGAAATTGTAGTAGGTATATGTTATCATTCGGTTAATGAATTATGTATGAATTTTCTATTTTGGTATATTTTGTGGATTTATCTTCCTGGATTTGATTATTTGCTTCCGCATTAATATTATTTTGCGCGCTCTGGTCTTGTCTTAGCTCCGCCTGGCTTAGCTTGTGCGTGTAGGTTCCCGTCCGCTTAGTCTTGGACTCATGTATGGATTTCTATTTCACATGTGGGTTCGGGGCTAGGTGCGGGGGATGTGGTGGCTCGTCGCTCCGGGCGCTACATTCATTCCATGCATATCGTTTTCTTTTCCATTTTTCAAATCATTTAGGCAAGATTTAAGGGATTAATTATATTAACATTCAATTAAAACTCTTGAATTTATTTTATAATTGATGATTAGGATAAATAAAAAATAGTTTATATCCCATAAAAGAATTAATAATGAAATTATATCAAATAAGAAAAGATTTGTTTTGGAACTACCACTAATAATCTTTTTAAATATTAAAAATAATCCAAAATTTTAAGAATTACACATTAGAAAAAAAGAAAAAAGTAAACATAAAAAGTATATTATGAATTTTGTCAAAGATAATTATTTTTCTTAATTACTATTTTTTATAATAAAATAATATATAAAATAAAGATAAGTCAATTTTATTTTTTCTATTTAATTGAAAATTTAAAAAGAAACTCAAAATATCATTCGGTCATGCCAAAAATAATTATTTTTCTTAGTTACTACTTATTTTCATAATAAAATAATATATAAAATAAAAACTAACCAATCATATTTTTTTATTTAATTAAAAAGCTCAAAAAATCCACAAATTTCCACATCATCAAAATGCACAAAAAGTTAAATAGTCAAACGTGGTTTTCAAATATATAATAGTATATATATATATATATATATATATATATATATATATGCGTATAGAATTAAATTTGTGCCACTTGCCTTTTACGACTTCTTAAAGTAGTTATAGTTTAATTTAGGGTACAAAAATATTGTTATCTTAGAGAATTTATATTATAATAAAATAATGAACTAAGTGTAACAATACACTTGAAGTTGTAAATTAGAAAAAAATTCCAATTATAGTAAATATAAATATTTTATCATAAATTTAATTCCTTATGAAAATTTAATTTCGAACTAAATAAACTATTCACCGACTATAGATAAATAAGTAACTCCATCTAATTCACAATAGAAAGAAAATTACTCGACCAATTCTTGTTCACGATCCCATCTGTTAAGAATTATTTGATCATTTGGTAAATTATATATGGCACAAATGTTGCCGAATTCAATAATATGACTAATTTAGTTTGGTTTATGCGCTGTTGGCTATAGAATTTCTCATTCCCGATCTGTAACCAATTGGACATTAATTAATATATGTGTGTGTCTATGTGTGTGGAGGGACGACTTCGTCTCCAATTAAGACACAGTTGCATAATCTTATACTTGATAAATGAAAATATATTTTATCAAGATGAGGCCACTAACATTGCCACACATGCCCCAACCCCAGCCTCATCTTTCGCTCATCAAATTAAAAATGAGGGAAACATGGGCATGCACAAGCCTCAACTCTTTCTTAAATCAAAAAAAAAAACATGGGAAGATGTCTATACTCCCCCTTACCTCTAGAATATTTGTCAGAAGGTGTTTGTTTAGAACTGAATGTACAATTACTAATTTTTTAATGTAATTTAATTATTTATTTAACATTAGAATTAATATATATATGTTACTGAACTTGTAAGACCTGTTTTTTAATAATTTTATAATAACTGCGGTCGGGGATGAAAGTTTTTCCAAATATAAGTGTTGTGACACCCTTCCATTCGATCGTATCAGTATGACGTGTTGAAATTTTGGTATATATATTTATTAAAATTTAATAATTATTGAATGAGAAAATTAAATTTAAAATTAATAATTAATAAGGACATATAACTTATATCCAATATATGTAATGTTTTCAAAATACACGATCTTTAGAATTAATAGTTGTCACTTTATTCGAAAAGGTGTGTTGTAACATTGCGTTTTTTGGTAATAATCGAAAAGGTGCTGTGTTTTGAAACCCGGACCGGACCGGCCGGTTGGACCGGTTCGACCGGTGACCGGCCGCCTCTCCGGCCCGGTTACCCCCTAAAAACCAGTTGGCGGGTGAACCAGTATGGCCCGGTATAAACCGGTCAAAAACCGGTGAAATTAGTGACCCGGACCGGTATACGAACCGTTTGACCCGGAAATCCTTTTTTTTTTTTCCAAAATTTTGAAACAAAATATGAGCCTATGGGGAATTGAACCCTCAAGCCTCCATGTAAAATGAAGATGCATTAACCAATTGAGCTAACTAATTTTATTGTCATGTTATTTGTAAAACTAGATTTTATATATCAGTTCAAAATTTGTAATTATATCTAAAAATTAATTTCTTGGAAAAATATTATAATATGTGATAAGAATTCAATGTAAGTCCGAATAAAACAAAAAAATATATATATTAATGTATGTGTTAATTTTTTTTTTTTGAATAAAATATATGATACTCGCTAAATCAATCTTTTATTTACATTATTAATTTGGTTGACATGGATTATTTTGCTATTTAGTTAGATATTTGATCTATATATTTGTAAATTTATAATTTAAAATTTTATTTTTAGAGATGTTATTTGAAAAATAATCAATAGTTGAAAGTGATTTGAAATTATATATATTTTTATATTATTTCATTATTTTTAATTAATATCTATTATGTTATATAATTAATATTTATATTAATATATATTCATATAATTAAATATAATTATTACGTAATTATGACGTTATACCGGTTCGACCAGTGGTCCGACCGGTCAAATCAGTAAAACCAGTAACCAGTATGAGGTCCCGGTTCGACGTGCGGTCCGGGTTTCAAAACATAGAAAAGGTGTCTTATTAATTATAAACTAGAGATAAAAAGGTAAGCACCCTTTTAAAGAGTTACATTCTCATCATTAAATAGAGTCCGCCATTATGCATTTTATTAATTCAATTTATTCTAGTCTAGAATTCATACACTAGTACTTAAGTTATAAGAGAGTATAAAAACACTTAGAGTTTGTTGTTCTCGTAATTTGTAGTGCTTCTATTACGAAAAGTGGTCATTGTATCTTGGGAGATTGTCGTTAATTGGTAAGCAGCTGAGCGGGGCAAATTCGCCTTAAGAAAAGAGAGTTGAACTCTTGCCACGACCTTCACAATTACCATAGTAAAATCACGCCCTATGTTGCTAAAAAAAAAAAAAAAGCAACATGACGTCACGAGTGAGTTTAATTACGTATTCTTGCCTTTTTATTTTAATTATGTGATATTAATTTGTTTAATTGTTTTAAATTTCTTTTAAATGCTCAATTTGGTATGCAATTATATGTTTGTAAATGCTAATATATGAATTTCTTGATGAGCATGTTGATTTTATGAAATGAATTGACTTATGTGTCGCTTGGATTTAATTGCTAGTTTTTTGAATGTGACACTCTGAACGGAGGGCACCACATCCCCCGCACTATGAACCCAGTTCACGCATGAAATGGAAAGTTCATCCATGAACCAAGCTCAAAGCGAACGAAAACAGAATAAAAGTAATCCTGTGTTAGGCGGGACTAGACCCTGTACTAACAAGTCAACAGAAACAAGGAGTGCGGAAGCAATGCAATCATTCATTTACAGTTAACAAAGTACATGCAATTCAAACAGAAAAGTAAATATGGGTTCCACTAGTCTAATAAACCTGTCCTAACCTATCCGAACAATACAAGGTAATAAAATACAAATGGGTTCAAATAAGGCCCTAGAATCCTGTCCCGAGTTCAATAAAATAATAAAGATACAAGGTAAGCCCGAATACAAGCAGGAAATGGAAGTGCAGTACGATGCAATTTGTACAGGACGTAGACTCGGACAAAGACCTTAACAGACTCCCGCATAACGACCACCGAACCTTCAAGGCAGAAACTAAAACGAACAAGAGGGAGGGGTTAGCCAATTGACTGACTGAAGGGGTTACACACGCGTATATATATATAAACAGGCAATCAAGCAGGCCTAATTACACTATAGGTTATTTGTTATTAAAACAACTGATAGGAATCATGAGCAAATCAATACGTACGGTGGAATTGCGTTTATTCACGCAATCAGGTAAGCAGGGTATATAATGCATGTGTCGATATCCGTACGCCCTCTGTTGATGCCCATTTTACCTTAACCATCCACGAGCTCCGGTTGCTGAACAGGGACTGGGGCATGCCAGAGGTTACGAATATCTATATATTAAAATTTAGGGGACTCTGCCGAAACGGGCATTTATTCCATCCTAGACTCCATTTTCCACTTATGACATGACAGGAACATGGCACGTGTACAATCAGGTAAGCAGGAATCAGGATTTATTATAATTTATTAATAGCGGGAAAACATGTAGGATTTATTATAATTTATTATAATTGATGGTCCGAGTAGCTAGCCCTCGCCATCCAGGGCAGGGTGATATGGTGGGTTCATGATTCCCCCCAGACCGGAATCCCATCTTCTACCAAACCTCCTGGCAGATAACCGGGCTACTCCAACAAGGTGGGACTTGTGCAAGAGGTCACTGTTGGCCTGATACCTCCCCGGAGCACTCAATACACAAGCCCATGGGCCCCAAGAAAAGGTACGGATCCACACCGGCTAGCCCAACGCTAGGAGAGCTGGGGGCAATAGCAACATCTCGTAAAACAGGCTCAGGGTTAACAATACACACTTTATAAAGCATTTCCGGTACATAGCCGGTATACAAGATATGGTTGGTTTTTAATATGAAAACCATTTGTCTTATTTAAAGCATGCAAGGTTACAGGTCGTTTATAAAAGAAAACCCTCACCTCCATTGTAACGGCCCGATTTCTCGACAAGTCAGGTATGAAGTCACGAGTGGGATTAGACCGAGTGTTTTGTGATTTTAATTATGTTTTATTTGCTAAGTGACTGTTTAATTTAATAATTCTGTGAACTAGTTGTTATTATGTGACTTTTATGTGATTTATATGCTAAGTGGACTATTTTCATGAAATAATTGTCATTACGTGATCTAGATGATTTATGTGATCCTTGACTATGTTAATAAAATTTATTTACCACTTGTATATTCGTTAATTAATGTTTTGTTTTGATCATGCACCTATTTGATCTTATATGAAATTCTTGGACTCAATTGAACTTTTAATCGGACCCCAATTGATCACCTACCAAACCTTGGGGCCCTAATTCTTCAAGGACCAAACTGTAAATTCTCCCCTTCTCCTCCCCATATTACAAGATCCACACGCCCACCCCATCTCATTCTCTTCTCTTCATTTTCTCTCATCACATACAAAGCTCCAAACCCTCTCTTTCATCTTCTCTTCAATCGATCTATCATCAAGTAAGGAAACAAGGAGATTCAAGCTCAATTCTACCATCCCAAGCTCAAGAATCAAGCTCCTTTTTCTTCCCCTTCCCTCTTCCAAGGTTTGTGTGGATATATGTGTATATATAAGTGTATATATATATATATATATATATATATATATATATATATATATATATATTTATTTGATTGAGAAATTGAGTGATTGGTGGTTTGATTTGTGTTTTGGTGTGTAATATTTGTATATTTGTTGTTTGTCGTTGTTGTTGTATGATTTCGGGTGTTTTTGGAGTTCCGTCGGCGTTCACAAGCCATTTTTTCCGCCTCTACCCTATTTTCCCGACGCCATTGCTGCTGCTAGACTTGAAGGTCGGACCCGCGACCGTTTCGTGACCATTTTTGGTCGTGGCCGCGACCAACAACTCGAGAGCTTGCTGTTTTTCCTTCGCGGCCGCAACTGCTTTTCAGTACAATTTTGTCACGGCCACGACACCCCCAAACGAACTCCGATTGACCTGAATTGTAAACCCAAGGAAATCTCTTGAAGTTTAGAATATTCTCCAATTGGAATCACCTCAATATCTATACACATTCGTGAGATTTTATCAATTCTTTTTGGTGTCGCCACTTTACCGGAAATCTGCATTCATTCAACTTCGGGCCTACGCCATTTTCACCTCAATTCCAACTCCTACAACTCAAGATATTTCCATTTGTCTACAGCTTGCGCCAACAAGAAAAACTCAATTCCAACTCCTACAACTCAAGATATTTCCATTTTTCTACAGCTTGCGCCATTATAAAAACTGTCAGCTTTCACCAAAACTCGATCAAATCTATTCTCTTGCTTTCCTCCCTCTTCCTCGGACTCCGTATGTGGTTTGAATGAATTATATGAATGATTAATTGATAGTATCTGATATATCTTGATGTGCTTATGACATTTATGTTATCAATTGAATGTGTAAACGTGAAATGAAAGTGTGTACGTTTAACTGCTTTAATGTGATCTTCTATGCAACTATTGTTTCCTTTATGTGCTTAATGGATTCCTTTCACCTTAAAATGATTCTTATATATGGTTAACGTGTATTATGAAGTGTTATGAATATGTTGTATTATGGGATGCCTTTTGCTATGAAGAATTGATTCATATGCATTATCAGCATGCATTGTAATAACTTCTTTCCACTTGTAATTGATTCATATGCGTTATCAACATGCATTGTAATGTATTATGACTTGAATGATTGAATCATTTATGTACCACTCCATGACATTCCAGGATTTATTATCTATCATATCATTTATAACATGTCATACCACTTCATGAGGATTGCCGTGCGTCTATGTGGTTTCATATTAAGTCAATTTTCACGAGTACACATTGTTTCCCTTCTTGTACAGTTTATCTCCAGGGCGGAGATATCATGATCAACTAGGCACCCGGTATAACTCGTATCCTTGCTTCGTCATCTTCCAGGTGAGGGTGTTTTCATTCTAGCTATGTATCAAACCCTACAACCTTATGTGACGAGTTTTGGCCAAAATCTTATGTATATCTATATATCGTTTTCAAAATGGAGTCATCAAGTAAATGCTTTTAAAGGAGTAAATTATTTTCCAATGATTCGATATGTATTATGTTTCTCATGAATTGAAATGTTTTGGTGAGAGCATGTTATGAACGCGTGCCCAGGGACTTAGTATATGTGGTTATCCGGGGAGGCAAGGACCGACCGTGATCCCATGTGCTAGTTCCACTATGAATTACGACTAAACCGACCTCGTTAGGAGTTTTGACGAGGAAAGGCTAACCAGGCTTTTGATGGTTCATGAACCTTACTCCACCATGTATGTGGTGGCCGGGTCTTCCAAGCCCGTTCACCGCCCGGAGGAAGAAGGAGTGTGTGTATGATTATGTTATTATTGTTATGCACAGTGCGGGAAGGCCGGGACACGGATTGCCCAAACGGCTATGTCTTATATTATGTTATATGGCTTGCGTGTATCATAATATATTGCATGATCATGTATTCAATATAATAATGATATTTGCCGTACACGGTCGTAGTTTGGTTGGAGATCATGCACGCTCACTCGCCGAGCCTTAAGGTTAATGTATGAATTATGAACTTAATGAATTTAATATGAATTAGACGTAAAGACCGGACATTGATTAACCATTTTCTTGACTTCATGGGAACTTTTTTTTTTAATAAAACTTTGCTCCGGATTTATTACTAGCATGTGTATGTTTTTATATATATGTATCACTCCTGCTCACTCAGTCTTCTAGAGACTAACCCCTCTTTCCCACTTTTCAGTTCTTGGAGGTTTTGCTAGGCGGAGGTCGGGTTTTACATTTCTTGATCGAGTCACACTTGTACACTCGAGTCATATTTCATATTGTTATGTTTTAATTGTATATCCTTATGTAATTCGGCCGGTGTGCCAATTATGAATAATTGTTGATTTGATTCGGGACAGGTTGCATGTTTAGTTGAACCCGTGGATAGGATGCATGTTGAATTTTAATTATCTTATGATAATGTTATAAACATGGAATTATTTTTATTGAAATTTATGCATGGCATTATTGCTTCCGCACCTTGTTTTGGCATTATGATTTAATTGGTACAGGGTTAGATTCCGCCTAGCTAGGATACCTTTTATTTTGTCTCCCGTTCTCTATGAGTCCGGTTCATGCTTGGATTAACCATTTCAAATGCAGACTAGACTTGTAGTGCGGGCGATGTGGTTTCTATTGTCCCGGGTGCTACATCCTTAAGTGGTATCAGAGCCCTAGGTTGCAAAATCGGGGTTCCTTATGTCGTGTCTTGTCAAGTATAGGTCGAACGACTTAGGAACAACATGTCAACGTGTGCACCGCATTGATCATGAGCTTTATTATTGAAACTTCATGTGGAAAATATATTATTAGATGTATTTAATTTAAATTTTGTTGATTTATGTGTTGCAGTTTGCATAAATACGTGCCTTTGATGCTAATTATGTGTAATGTGCACTTACTAACCGACATGCATTTGTACTTGAGTTGAGTTGTGAGTGTATGATATTGCTACAACATCAAACCACGGATAATTTCTAAGATTACAACAACTTGTCAAGGGCTCTTCTTTCAGGTACGGATGAGTGGAAGGAGGCTCCAGAGATTTAGAGAAATTCGGGTGTTTGAGGGTCCTTACGACAAAGCTATGTGTTGGGAGTTCAAGCTCGAGATAGGTATTAACTCATGCGTAAAGTGGGTGTGGAATGTCTATAATCCACAAGATAAAACCACGTACCTACGCCACAAATGGAGTTGATCAACTAGGACTAAGAGGCTCGTTTAATTCAAGGGGAAAGCGAAGAAAACCCTGAAGACATCAATATTCAAGGCTTTAATGTACGACCAAGTGGGAAAATTACAAGATGTTTAATTAGGATCGAGTTAGTAGTACAAAGGATCGTTCGGTATAAATGATCAAAGGAAAACCTCAAAGGTACTTCATTTCGAGGTTTGGATCGACGAAGGGGCGATGATAACCAAGAGGACTCAAGGTAAAATAGGTTTCTTGAGAAGCGAGTAGCAAAGGCCATCGAGGATGAGTTTTCAAGTGAATCAAGCTAATTAGTTTCAAGTTCGGGGTAGAAGATTAGGGATATACTAGGATTTGTGAATGGAGAGCGAGGCGAATTGGCAAAGCAGAACTTCCAAATAAATCAAGTTTTAGAAGCCGAGTTCGGGAAGAAGCTGGATTTGAAAAGAGTTAAAGAAAATCAATCCAACATGGCGAATGCAAACGTATGGGAGCTAACAATGCTAACGGTTTTATCTTTGGCCGGATTGAAGTTTATCTTCTAGGACCAAACTGAATTGTCATACTGTGAAGTTAAAGTGGGAGATAAGGAACAACAAATGGAAACTATAAAGAAAGGCAAAGAGCTTTTGGAGGAAATTGTGAAATTAGGTTTAAGCAATTGTAGGACGAGTTCATACACCCATTTGAATTCATAAAGTATAAGTCAAGAGAACTTCAAACAGAGTGACAACCATGGAGAAGATTTTGATAACAATTGGAAATCCAATTTCGGGAAAGGATCGAAATATCCAATTCTGTGGCCGTAGAAGACTTTGGAATCAAGAATTGCAATATCGGGCCATGGCAACACACAAGTTAATACAAGATCACTTCAAGGATTTAGAAGACCATGGGTAAACAAGCCATGATCAATAAGTTCGAGGCAAGCCTGTACATAAGGAAATGGAGAACAAACTTTCGAGCTAAAGCTTACCACCACGGTGACAGGTTTAATATATTAATGGCACGTGTATCATATGTCGTATTAAATTATTTAATCTCCTTTATTTGTATGTGTGCGTGCATTTCTACTTGATAATTGCTCCAATATGTTGCATCTTTAATTGTTTGCTACGTGCATTGGTATCTTAATCCAACATGCATTGTTTAGTGTTTACTTGATAGGAAATTTCTCCCACTTCGTTCATCAAGTGTTACTCCGACCGGGTCTTACTTGAATCAAGAAAAGAAAAAAATATTTGGGTTGCAAAGTAGTTATCAAAAGAAAAGAGGGACATTGAGGCTCCGAAAAGTAGAACTGGAAATTAGAATGAAGGAAGTAGGTTGTTATCCCTACCAATCATTTCAAAGTAAATGTGAGTGAAATTACCGGACATGTAGCTTGGTTAGAACCACTGATATCGAGGAAGCTAAGTTGAAGAGGTCGAGAATCTTTGATCCGAGAGGCGGTAGAACTAGTTCAAAAAGTAGAATTGAAATTCTTGAGGGGAAGAGCCGACACGGGAGATGATTTAAATCCACGGTTGTGCTCAAACAGGTCACTTCAAAAAGGAACAACGAAAATGCAAGAATCAGCAAGTAACGAAACTCTACAAAGCAAAGTCAGGGGATGTATTGAGAGATTTTAACACTCGTGGACTTCGAGATCAAGGTGTGATAAGACTTTGGGAATAATATGGAAGAGACACTACCTGAAGAAATGAAGAGATGTATCCAAAGAGTATTTAGGAATCAAAATAACAAGAAAGGGAAAAGGTTGATCGATAATAATTTAGAGTGCAAAAGCAACACCGTTAGTATTCTTACTACAAGATATACTTAAACTCAATTCCCCAAGATCGGAAGGATCGTGTTGATATCATGTAATACCCCGCACCATGGGATGCCACATCCCCGCACCTAGACTTAGTCCACATGCGAGATGGACGCCCACACATGAACTGAGCATAGGCGAACAGGAGACACACACACGCACGAAAGCTAGGCGGGACACAGAGACCACGAAAACAAAATACAAAGTGCACGAAAGCGAAAGCTTAAACATGCCAATCAAAAAATTTCAATCACACAAACAACGGGTTCAACTAGCATAAATCCCTAATCCCAAAAATCAAACATAAACATAAATCATAATTCACAAATCAAACGGGTTCATACTAGTCCTAGAAGCCTGTCCCGCAAATACACATAAGTTAAACAACATATTCATGTACATAAACATGAACTCGAAACAAAACAGACTTCACGACCGACACAAGCCGCCTACCTCGAACTCCAAAGCGAACCTGCAAAGCTGAAAACATGAAGAGGGTGCAGGGTCAGTCCAAACACTGAGTGAGGGGTTACACACGCACACTTGTATATATATTTATAGAGCATAGCACATAGTTGAAGCAATGTTCGTGAACCCGGGGTTAGTTTTTACATGTCAAAAGATTTTACCGTGATAATATACATATAGGGAGCTTATCAAACAAACCGAACAAATATTAGATCATACATTTCTTAAGGCATATGCTTATTTTCATGCAGACTTAGCACACATATCGGAACATAACTTATTACGTTGAAAGCAAATCAAATTTTATCTTAGCTTAAAAGTTTAACCCCGTTTCACGACCTTATTACCGACAAACAGAACTTAACGAAACTCGGCGGGTACGAGTGCAAAACCAACCAACTCCTTCATAACGCACGAAGACTTAAGCACACAAAATCATAATACACATACGTCCACTTACTCCGGTTGATGGGTGGGTTGTACATACCCAAGCCATCCGCGCTTATATGTATGGGTTGTGAGTTTCATGACACTCACGCCCGATGATTCCATTCCCCAACCAACATCCTGGTGGGGTCCGGGTTGATCCTAAGTTGGAGAAGTGTACAGAGGTTGCAATCGGTGACCCCTTGGTCATCCCGGGTCTCCCATTACACACAAATCCGGGGCCCAAACTTACAGTTACACTTACACATATCACGAAAATCAGAAGCTTAACCCACTAGACTCACACAAATACTTATCACATGCATATCACACTTATCATATCGTACGTACATATCACACCGACCTCAAAAGCATAACGAAAATCAAAGTTAAGCGTACATAGGCTTATACATAGCTTCATACTTTCAAACTTAAGGTAAGGCCAACATATACGTATCTCACAAATATCTACATATATATAGAAGCTTATAGTTCACATGCATTCAAAAACCGGCACGTTTCATTAGGGTATAGCTATATCCTAACCTCACCTTACACCGACGAACCTGAAGACACACGATCGATTCACCCGGAATCAACTTGACGAACAAAACACCGCCCCGGGTGCACCTGAACAAAACTGTAGCCAAACACAAGACTTAGACTCACAATGAACCATATAGATGCGCGGCATATGCTTACACACTTAAGGAATGCAAACACTAAGGCAAAGCTCATGTTCTTGTGCACAATTAAGGTAAAGTGAGCAAATGAGATAGCAAAAGGTATCATTCAATCAATCAAGAGCACATGAAACACTTAAACACTTAATAACATGTTTATAAACCACATAAGGCATCATATCATATCCATTCATATTCATATCGGAGCATATAACAAGTTCAAGTCACGTAAAGAAGGCAAGTAGGCACAAAGAGACATCACACGTATCAGTTAAAGCAAACGAATTCAAAGCTCGCATGCATACGTCGAAATTATACCAAAACAAGTGAATACACAACATAACACATCATTCTAACATAAAACATATCAAAATCAAGAAACAACAAGTCATAGCATAGCATATCATGCATATAAGTAAGCACATAACACATTAGGATTAAAATCGGGGAGGGAAACGAGCAAAACGAGCAAGAAAACAGGTTCGGGAACAAGGTATGACCGTACCCAAGACCCACACTCGTGGATTTTTATCAAAGAAAAGATCCACGGCCGTGGATCTGAGCTACAGAAAGTTCCCACGCAGCAGCACCAAATACACGGCGGTGGATGGTATCAAAGCTTAAAATCCACGGCCGTGGGTTTGCTCCAGCCCTGAAAATTCGAGGTTTTGCTCCCTAAAACACACCAAAACTTATCCCAAACCACACAAGCATCAAGGCAACATATACATGAAGGTTAGGAAAGCAAAACTCATGCATTAAAAGCCAGAAAATCGGACCAAACAAGTAACATTCATACAAGGGAAGAAATGAGAGCAAATCATGCAAAACCTTCAAAATTCAACAATGGAAAAGACATGGATTCCCAAGTAACACTCAAAGAAACTTCATATGTATGACAATTGATGTCTTAGGAGTAATTATCATGCCTCAAGCTCAAAGAATTTACAAGGAAACAAGCAAGAATCATGAAATTCATACAAACCCTCACTATTCATCACATATGCCATAAATCATGAAATCCATGGTGAAATCTTGTAAAATGGGACTTAAAGCAACCACATAAACATGGAGAAGTCAAAAATGAAGTTACGTCTTGAATTTGAAGAGATTTGATCAAGATTTGGGCACCAAACTTGGAGAAACTTGAAACCCTTCCTCCTCTTCCTTTCTCTTCTTTTCCCCTTCTTCTCTTCACTTTTGGCTGATTTTTCTTGTCTTGGGGGAGGGGATTTCGAAATGGGGCTGAAGGAGAGAGATAGGAGTGTATCTTGGTCATATAGTCATGGTTTAGGTGTGGTTAGGGTTAAAATGGGGCCCACAAATCAAGACTAGTTAACAAAAGGTAGCTCTTGGCGAAAGGTACTCGTTCCGGTCGAATTTCGGAAGATCAAATGGGCTTAGAAAATTGCAAATTTAGGTTCCTTGGTTTTAACTCTTCTTTACTAGTCCAACGCATCTTCCGGAATTCGAATCCAAATTCCCGATCTCGAATTACGCCTCCCGGAATAGAGGGTGCGCTAAAACAAGTTAGGCCCTCGTGCCCCTAACAAATCCCATTTTTTTTTACAAAACGAGTCAAGAACCAAATAAAACAAACTCTAAAACAAGTATTGTAGCACCCCGGAGTGGAAGGCCCTACACCCCCCTCCCCCCGGCGCACCATAGCCCGACACGTGTAACGAAATGGAACTCCTCACAAGCCCCAAGCTACGGCAAATGGGTGACAAACAAAATCTCACCTAGGCTAGGCGGTCTAGACCCTAATTCAGAGTGTGCGAAATAAACAAATACACATGCGGGAAGCACCAGGATTTCAAATACACAAACATACATGCTTTCAACATAAGGATAAAATAAATCAAGTTAAACATGCTAAGTCCAAATCGTTCAAATTAATTCATACATATCCCAAAGTTCAATAATTAAAGTCATAGCTTATACAAAATTCCAGAATTCATAAATCCAAAAAATGCAAGGTACGCAAAAGACTCTACTAACGACTAGAACACTCGAAAATAAAAGATTGCCGCCTAGCTCGAACCGACAACCTGCACCGGCAACTCAAAAGAACCAAAAGAAAGAGTAAAAAGAGAACAACGAGGAGGGGTCAGTCCTAAAGACTGTTGAGGGGGCTAACACACTCACACATACGTATAAATAAGAGCAGAGCATATTCAAATTAGAAAGTTCATGAACCGGGGCGTGGTTTTTGCAATCTAAATCATTTTAGCCCGTGATAATAAGTATATAAAAGATTTTAGGGTAAAAGCCCAAAATAACCAAATTTTAGCAATTATCCAAGTCCACCCCCGTTTCATGAACAACAAACATAAGCAGAAATCAAAGACTCGACGAGAGCGAGTTCAAACCCACCTAACTCCTTTCAAAGCAGAAACGGAATCAAAATAAAGCAAAGCTCATAAACAATCCACCCTTTCACCTTTTGGGGATGAGTTAATGTTCACTCAACCCCGTTCTCTCGTCAAAATGTGTGAGTCAGGGGATCCTACCCGCTCCCCGGGAACCGCTGGTAATAGAGAAACCGCCTTCCCCTCGAACTCCCGAGGATGGGCAAATTTCCCACATTAAGATGGGGTTGTGTTGATGAGAGAGCTCGGCGACCCCTTGGTCAACTTGAGAATCACATACCACTTCCCCGGGCCCAATTCATAAGTCAAACTTCAAAGTCTTATTAATTTCAAAATTTCAGAATTTTCCGACTTATAATCAGAGTCGTATTTCTCGCTATTTTCAAAATGTTCACACACACCAACCCTTTTCAAATCGAATAAACATAAAACAGGTTGCGTATATATATAAAAGTGTTTTTCCAATATTTTATAGCAAAAGGGGCAAATCCCACAAAATACTAATCAAACACGTATTTACATAATTGTATATATACGTATATCGCAGGCGGGCTTAAAATACACGTAGGGTTGTAGGTCATTTAACTAAAAAGGAAGAAAACCTCACCTTGACGACCAGATCGGACGCAACGAACCAAAACACTTATACAACACCTCCTCGTCAACCACGAAACGTACCTAAAGACAAAACAAAGGACAAGGGCCATACTTAGACTCAATATGATCCAATTAAACGCTCGGCATATGAATATGAATGCAAATGATGTATAAGAAATACAATGGGAGATTATCTAACTCATGCAAATACATAACACGTACTAAATTCCATAAGTTACGTTAAATGCCTTCATGAATTTCATATAACACACATATCATGCCACATATTAAATTAATTATGCATGCAAGTCGTGAAAGGATCAAAGAATTACCATGCAAAGCAATTAAACGTCACATAGGTTCATGCATGCACGTTAGAGCAAGTATGAGGCATATCGTCATTCATCGCGTATAAAATCAACGAGGTCACGTAATCAATTCACAAATATTCACATAACACAAAATACACAAGTTATACATGCATACAATAAAAAAATAAAGCAAGAAAAACACATAAAACACGAAGAAACGGTAAACAGAATAAACAAGAGGGGAGCAGTTCGAAACTGCTCCCAAAATGGGTCGCCCCCAGCACGAATGTGGTCGCGGCAGCGACCACACCTCCCACGCCAGGTCATCACTGTTCCAAGTCAAAACTGGGGCAAAATCTAGTCGCGGGCGCGACCAGATTCCTTCTTCTTCCGGTCGCGGTCGTAACCGTCGGCGACAGCAGTAGCAGGCGCAAAGCAGTAGCAAAAACATGACCAAACCTCACTCAAACTTAAGCTAACGAGCAAGGGGAGGAATAAGCAACAAATATACATCAGATACTTGCCAAAAGTCATGCCAAAATCGGACCAAAATACAAGGAAAAGGGAGAGGGATCAAGCATACACATATTCATACAAAAAACCCAAATTCTTGAATCAAACTCTCATGAATCCTAATCTAGCATACAAATTTGGTCCATACAAATATTATAGGATGTCTAAGGTTCAATTAGCATGGATTAAATTCAAGGAAAGCTCAAGAATTCAAGCAAATTCATCACAAGAAGCTCTAACCCTTACTATTCATGCGAACGGCCAAAACATACTCAAATGATCAAGTAAGCTAGCAAATCTGGAATTAAAAGAAAGGGTAAGAGAAGGAGAATACAAAATCGGACTTACCTTTCAAATTTGAGCCGAAATGGATGAGAAACGAGCTTGGAAATCCAAAAATAGCATGTAGCTTCCTCCTTTCTCTCTCTCTCTCGGTTGCTGCTGCTTCTCTCCCTTTTTCCAGCTGAAAAACGAAATGAAAGGGAAAAGGAAAGAAAGGAAATTAAATAAGGAGCAAGTGGGCCCAAAGATGACTTAATTTGGTCAACAAATGAGGGAGTTATGGTCATTTTAATGCAAGGGGGTCAAAACACACACGAGGCTCGTTACGGGCGAAAAAGGGAAATCAAACAAGGTTAGAAAAATATAATTGGTTCTCTAGCTTCCATTCTTCATTTTGAGTCCGACGGTTCTTCCGGAATTCGAATCCGAATTCCCGAGCTCAAGTTACGCCCTTCGGAACCCAAGGTACGCTAAGCGAATTAGGCTCTCGAATCCCTTAACAAATAAAACGGTTGATGAACCGTATAAAACGAACTCAAAAACAATTAACGAGCACTTAAACAAATTCTTAAAACACTTAATTCATGCATAACACATTTTCACATAATTTCACATAATTAGAAGCAGATACGGGAACATACAGATAAAGAAAGGGATCAAACGGGGAAAAGCGTTTAAACATGTAACAATTAATACAAATAAATATTCAAATAAAAACTTAAGCAATTAATTAAGCATTTAAAGGCATAATTAAGTAATTAAATGCGCACGTAACACTCTCGATAAGGCGTACTCGTACGGCCGGACGAGCGGGATGTTACAAGTATTATAAACATGTTCATAACTCACATAATTCATGCATGGCAAGTTGTTACAAAAATCGGGATTGAAAACGGGGTCGAAACGAGTTAAAACGAAGAAAAAGGGGGCTAAAACATAAACTTTTAAAACATGAAACACATTATGCTCATTCAAAAGGCACATATGTCATATAATTGCATGCTTAATTAATTAAAAGCGCACTTAGCACACTCGTGACGTCCGTACCTAGAAAGTCGAAGAGTTGGGATATTACATATCATGTGTATACCTTGAAGATGATAGGACCGTGAAGGAATATCTTGAATTGGTAAGGAGGATAATGGGCAAAGAGGCCCGATCGAATCATCATATTCCGTGATAGACGATGCTAGAATCAGCTCAAGAGCCGAAAATAAGAGTTAATTTGGAAGAGGAATACTTAGAAGGAAAACACACAACAGGAAAGATGGGTTACCATCTCGTCGGGCATTTTCCATGATTAATCGGGGATGTTATTAGGATTGGAGAACGGAATTTGAGCTACTAAAGATTAGCTCAAGTATTCGGGTTGGGGACTAGAATTCAAGAAATTAAAGGCTATCTTGAGCAACCAAGAAGGTCGAATACGATTCAAGATGGACAACGAGCTAATTGGGTTAAGATTAAGTGCACACTAAAAATTGGAGCTTCGGACCATGGTGTTTAGAAAAGATAAGAGAAAAGGTTGCGGAATAAAGACCGCATGGTCATTTAACTATTGGGCACATCGGGGATTTTAATACCTGACACTATGGGTAGAGGAACCTCCAACAATGAATCAAGTGTTGAATCGGCTCATTACAATGGAAGATTCCCGAACATCGGTGAACGGTACATCAAGCATCCATGACATATGCATACATGCAACTTTAGTTCGAATAATTTTATGATGCTAAGTGCTTGGATTGCTTGTTGTATTAACGACTTTTGTATGATTGATACTCGATGTATTTGACATCTCCTACTTGTTTCTTGTGTGGTTGTTGTGTGATTGTTTATTTAATTGTTGTTTTGAGAGTTTGAGAGTTTCACCCTTTTCATTGTTTGTTTGAGAGACGGGGTGCTCTCACTAGCTGTTTAAGAGACGGGGTGCTCTCACTAGTTGTTCGAGAGATGGGGTGCTCTCGTTGTTGCTTGTGAGAGACGGGGTTCTCTCCTTGTTGTTCGAAAGACGGGGTTCTTTCGTTGCTTGCTACCTGATTAGACTTTCGAGTGCTTAGGTTTTGGGGAGTTAAGGGTCATGACTTAACAGTAATTGAAGACCCCTTGTTGCTTGAAGACCTATTCCGAACTAATTCCTGAGGGGGAATTGCTAACCCGCGTGGGATGAATACGGGAAAGTTTACGCAGAGTTCAGAAATGAAGGCAGTGGACCTGGTGACCAGGTCCTCTTAAGGGAGAGAGGTTGTAACGCCCCGATTTCTCGGCAAATCAGGTATGACGTCACGAGTGGGATTAGACCGAGTGTTATGTGATTTTAATTATGTTTTATTTGCTAAGTGACTGATTAATTTAATTATTCTGTGAACTAGTTGTTATTATGTGACTTTTATGTGATTTATATGCTAAGTGGACCACTTTCGTGAATTAATTGTCATTATGTGTGTTAGGAATAGTGCCCTAGAAAGCCGATTGTATATCCGCTTTGTGCTTTTCCTTATTGTAATCACAGACAATCTTTCAATGAAATAATGAATTGAGGCAACACTTCTTTATACGCTCTTGTTTGGTATGCGTTTACTTTATCTGTGCATGTATGAGAACTCCCCTAATCCGGATGACTTTAGGACTCTACCATTTAGGTGAAATGGTTCATGAAACGAGCCCTATATCACATAAGTCATGATTAGTAAAATACTCCAAGCCGATGAGTCCTACCGAGAGTGGGAGTGTCAACCTGACTCCTCTAAGGCTTGCTTGTGGGATCACGCCCTTAAGAAGGACCACCTTGTTTCATGGAGGTGCAAAGTGTATAGTTGATACGTGCGTGATACATGAGGGTTCTTACTTCAATAAGTAAGTTCACTGAGGTGCCCCGTGTGAGAATATTCCTAAATGGGAAAGGTAGTTTCTATTTCAGGAAATAGAAACTTCCAGATTGGGAAATATCTCACGAGTCATTGATGTGATTAATTGATCCTTAAGACTTGAGGTTCCTTGTCACTTTATGAGTTAACTCTGTAGTCTTAGGTATAAGCTTTAAAGGGTGTCGCCTTAGACAACTGATTCAAGGCTTATGTTGGGGCTGCACAAGTGATTCATGAGAGTGAATGAGAATCAAGAAAGGACCTACACTTGCATTTGCAAGGTGATCTCTTATTGTGTAAGTCATTCATATGCCATGTGGAGTCCTTGGCCAAGGCAGTAGATCAAGACATCAAGAAAAAAGTTTCTTGGATTGAGATCAAATGGATATGAAATGCACTTAGCTTTAAGACCGGATTATTAGGGTTCTAATTATTCACTTACCCTAGATCTTGGTTGAGAGATAGTAAGTACGAGGATTGTATCTCACATTAATCAATGACTTAAAGGTTCTGTCGAATCTGAACATTCCAATTCAGCTAGGGAGTTAAACACCTGTTGCTAGACTATGGTCGTTTAATCTGTGGACTGATTAATTAATTAGTGAATTAATTAATTAGGGTCACTGCTAATTGAATTGAGAACCTAGAGGGTCACACACAACAACTTGGTTACATGAGTTAAGGCTTAAAAATGATTAAACGAGTTAATCGGGCCTAGAGGGTTCCACACGTGTGAAACCACACGTGTGGGTCACGTGACTGGACACGTGTCATTGTGACACGTGTGCTACACGTGATTATTTAATTATATATTAATTTGTTAATTATTTAATAGACTTTGGTTTAATTTTGAATTAAAAAGAAAGTCTTATTTTGGAGAAAAATAATCTAGTTAATTAATTATGAATTAATTAATTAGATAAAATAAGTTATTTATTTTAAATAAATAAAGTATAAAATTATCCAAAAATAGTTTGGATATTTTAGCTCTCTTGAAAGTTGATTTGAATTTGAATTCGAAGTCAAAGTCAAAATTACTTGATGATCAAGTAATAGGAGAGAGGGACCAAAACCCTAGCCCATAAGGACTAGGATTTTCGGCCAACCCTCCTTCCTATATATAGGGGAGCTCGAGCTCCCCTTGAGGCTAATTGATGATCTTCTTTTGGTTCATGTGTTGAACACCATCCTTTCTCCAAGATAAACGAAACCCTAGGTTAAGCCTAAACACTAACTAGAGAACTAGCAGCCTTACTAGTTAGATTGTAGTCAAGTTGGTGGACTATCGATAGAGAGCTTCAAGTTAGAAGTTTGAAGATTCGAGCTTTACTAAGGAGAGGGGATCAAGCCACGAGAAGAGTGTTCTTGGGTGGCTTGAAACGCTTTAAGAAAGTTAATTAAGAAAGTAAGTTTGTAATCCCTACGAATTTGGTTACACGATTGTGAGTCCTAGATCTTTCTGTTGGGAATTTTTTTTAAATTCCGCTGCTTTCTGATTCGTGTTTTCCAACAACGTGATCTAGATAATTTATGTGATCATTGACTATGTTATTTAAATTTATTTACTACTTGTATATTCACTAATTAATGTTTTGTTGCGATCATGCACCTATTTGATCTTATAAGAAATTCTTGGACTCAATTGAACTTTTAATCGGACCCCAATTGATCACCTACCAAACCTTGGAGCCCTAATTGAGGCACTTAAATTCTTGGTGGACCAAAGTGCAAATTCTCCCATTCTCCTCCCCATATTACACGATCCACACCCCCGCCCCATCTCATTCTTTTCTCTTCATTTTCTCTCATCACATACAAAGCTCCAAACCCTCTCTTTCATCTTCTCTTCAATCGATCCATCATCAAGCAAGGAAACAAGGAGATTCAAGCTCAATTCTACCATCCCAAGATCAAGAATCAAGCTCCTTTTTCTTCCCCTTCCCTCTTTCAAGGTTTGTGTGGACATATGTGTATATATAACTGTATATATATATATATATATATATATAAATTTATTTGATTGAGAAATTGTGTGATTGGTCGTTTGACTTGTGTTTTGGTGTGTAATATTTGTATGTTTGTTGTTTCTTCTTGTTGTTGTTGTATGATTTCGGGTGTTTTTGGAGTTTCATCGGCGTTCACGAGCTATTTTTTCCGCCTCTACCCTGTTTTCCCGACGCCATTGCTGCTGTTAGACTTGAAGGTCGCGCCCGCGACCGTTTCGTGACCATTTTTGGTCGTGGCCGCGACCAACATCTCGTGAACTTGCTGTTTTTCCTTCGCGGCCGCGATACCCTCAAACGAACTCTGATTGACCTGAATTGTGAACCCAAGCAGATCTCTTGAAGTCTAGAATATTCTCCAATTGGAATCACCTCAATATCTTTACCCATTCGTGAGATTTTATCAATTCTTTTTGGTGTCGCCACTTTACGGGAAATCTGCATTCATTCAACTTCGAGCCTACGCCATTTTCATCTCGCTTTGAACCATGATTTGTGCCATATATCCTTAGAAAGATATATTTGTCTAATTTCATTTCCAACAAGCAAAACTCAATTCCAACTCATACAACTCAAGAATTCCCATTTTTCTACAGCTTGCGCCATTAGAAAAACTGTCAGCTTTCACCAAAACTCGATCAAATCTATTCTCTTTCTTTTCTCCCTCTTCCTCGGACTCCATATGTGGTTTGAATGAATTATATGAATGGTTAATTGATAGTATCTGATATATCTTGATGTGCTTATGATTTTTATGTTATCAATTCAATGTGTAAACGTGAAATGAAAGTGTCAACGTTTAAGTGCTTTGATGTGATCTTCTTTGCAACTATTGTTTCCTTTATGCGCTTCATGGATTCCTTTTGCCTTAAAATGATTCTTATATATGGTTAACGTGTATTATGAAGTGTTATGAATATGTTGTATTATGGGATGCCTTTTGCTATGAAGAATTGATAAGGACATGAGTTATGCGTACATGATTGCATTTCTTAATTGCATTCTTTATGTGTTTAATAACTTCTTTCCAATTCTAATTGATTCATATTCATTGTCAACATGCATTGTAATGTATTAACTCGTTGAGGATTGTAATACCACTTCATGAGGATTGCCAACATGCATTGTAATACCACTTCATGAGGATTGCCGTGCGTCTATGTGGTTTCATATTGAATCAATTCTCACGAGTACACATTGTTTCCCTTCCTGTACACTTTATCTCCAGGGCAGAGATATCATGATCAACTAGGCACTCGATATAACTCGTATCCTTGTTTCGTCATCTTCCAGGTGAGGGTGTTTTCGTTCTAGCTATGTATCAAACCCTAGAACCTTATGTGATGAGTTTTGGCCAAAATCTTATGTATATCTATATATCGTTTTCAAAATGGAGTCATCGAGTAAATGCTTTTAAAGGAGTAAATTATTTTCCAGTGATTCGATATGTATTATGTTTCTCATGAATTGAAATGTTTTGGCGAGAGCATGTTATGAACATGGGCCCAGGGACTTAGTATATGTGGCTATCCAGGGAGGTAAGGGCCAATGGTGATCCCATGTGCTAGTTCCACTATGAATTACGATGAAACCGACCTCATTAGGAGTTTTGACGAGGAAAGGCTATCCGGGCTTTTCAGGGTTCATGAACCTCACTCCACCATGCATGAGGTGGCCGGGTCTTGCAAGCCCGTTCACCGCCCGGAGGAAGAAGGAGTATGTGTATGATTATGTTATTATTGTTATGCACAGTGCGGGAAGGCCGGGACATGGATTACCCAAACGACTATGTCTTATATTATGTTATATGGCTTGCGTGTATTATAATGTATTGCATGATCGCGTATTCAATATAATAATGATATTTGTCCTACACGGTCGGAGTTTGGTTGGAGATTATACACGTCCACTCACCGAGCCTTAAGGTTTATGTATGAATTATGAACCTAACGAATTTAATATGAATTAGTCGTAAAGACCGGACATTGATTAACCATTTTCTTGCCTTCATGGGAACCTTTTTTTTTTATATAAAACTTTGCTCGGGATTTATGACTAGCATACGCATGTTTTTATATAAATGTATCTCTCCTGCTCACTCAGTCTTCTAGAGACAGACCCCTCTTTCCCACTTTTCAGTTCTTGCAGGTTTTGCTAGGCGGAGGTCGGGTTTTAAATTTCTTGATCGAGTTATACTTGTACACTCGAGTCATATTTTATATTGTTATGTTTTAATTGTATCTCCTTATGAAATTGGCCCGGTGTGCCAATTATGAATAATTGTTGATTTGATTCGGGACAGGTTGCATGTTTAGTTGAACCTGTGGATAGGATACATGTTGAATTTTAATTCTCTTATGATAATGTTATAAACGTGGACTTTTTTTTTTATTGAAATTTATGCATGGCATTATTGCTTCCGCACCTTGTTTTGGAATTATGATTTAATTGGTACAGGGTTAGATTCCGCCTAGCTAGGATACTTTTTCTTTTGTCTCTCGTTCGTTATGAGTCCGGTTTATGCTTGGATTAACCATTTCACTTGTGGACTAGACTTGCAGTGTGGGGGATGTGGTGCCTATCGTCCCGGGCGCTACATCCATGCGTAAGAAGAACTAAGAGAGAACCCATGAGTCTCTAATGTCTCCACCGAGGAGATCACTGTACAAGAAAGAAGACACGGTGTACTTGTGAGACACGACTCAAGAATGAAACCAAGTAGGACGCACGGAAATGTTCATGAAGTGATGTAACGTATCATGACATTATTCAATACGCATTAAAACATTAAGAATGTTATGAATTGATGTGATCGTGTTCATGTGCACAATTAATGTTCCTATCAAATAGGCATATAATTCAAGTGTACGTGTGATATATGGTCGTGCAATAAAATATTAGATATAATTAAATCACTTAATCAAGTATGCAAGTCATATAAATCACATATGGGAGTCAAGGAAGTGAAAGGAACGCAAGAAGAGAGGTTTAGGCAAAGTTTAGCAAAAGCTGATAGTTTTCGGAAATGCGCAAGCTGTAGAAAAATGGGAATATCTCGAGTTCTAGAAGTTGGAATGGAGTTTTGTTTATTGGGTATGAAAATTGATAGATAGGCCTTTCTAATGCTATATGACTCGAATCGTGGTTCAAAGCAACGTGAAAATGGCGTAAGCCCGAAGTTGGATGAATGCATATTTTCGATGAAGTGGCGACACCAAAATGGATTGATTATATCTCAGAAACCAGAAAAGATATTGAGGTGCTTCTAATTAGAAATACTCAAGACTTCAAAAAGTTTTTGTGGTTAAAATTTCAGGTCAATCGGAGTTCGTTTGGGTAGGTAACGAAGAACAAAACAATGCATCTGTCTAGGCAGGGGAGAGCACGGGCGTGTCACGCCTCAAGACAAAATAGTGACAACACCCCTGCTTCCAAGCTCCAAGTGCTATAACAATGGCGAAAAAAGAGGAAAAACGAGGCAACAACACAACCATGACCCCGATTCGTACAAAAATCATACCACGAGACATATATAACATGTAGATCACATATTTGTACATAAGAGCTCCCGAAACGAGCTCGAACACGTCAATCTCCCAACTCGACACTATTCACCTTCTTCCCCAATTAGCCAAATAACACGTATCCAAGGAACGAAGGAGGTATTAAATCGAAGCACTTAATAAAAGGAACACAAATCTTACCTTGGGTCATTGATCAGACGGTTGGATCTGGCAAACCCGAGCTCGAAGGCTTGATGACCAAAAGAGGTTTGTTTCTTCTCTATCTCTCTCTTTCTTATATGTTTCACATGAAATGAGGGAAAGATGAAAGGGGCTTGGCCCTTTTCTTAGCCAAGAAACGGGTAAGGTCGGTCGGGTAGGGTCAAACGATATCCGGTCCATTCGGATCGGATTTTAAAACGGTAGGTGATGAAATGGCTTTAGAAAAATAATAACGTTAATCCATTGAATCCGAGTCGTCATCAAAACGAACTCAATGATAAGGTTGGAATTCAAATACGAATTTTTGAGCTCAAGGTAGCCACGAATGGCCCAAAACATCCTAATTATAATTAAGTCCTTAACTTGAAAATATTAGACAATTGAGTCCAAGAACAATTTAAATAAATACTAAGGCGCACATAATTAAGATAGAGTTACACATTGACACGTTGATATACGACGTTACATAAATCACAAAATTACTTAATTAAACCCTCTCATGACATCGTACCTGGCTTGTCAGAAAAACAGGGTGTCACAACCTCTCCCCTTAAGAAGGACCTGTCCTCAGGTCCATTGCCTCGAGTTCTGGACTCTAAGCAAAACCTCTCCTTATTCATCCCACGCGAGGTTCATGACATCCCGATAGGAATTAGTTCGCAAAGGGGCCTTCAAGCACGAAGGGCTTCAACGCTCACCCCAAGCTGCTCATGAACTTGATCCGACCATGAGTAGTCCGGACATCTTGCACGATAGGAGGGTCTAAATGAGGTTCAGCTCCCACCGTTTGAATCTATCCCAAACATCCCACAACTCGATATCACGAGTGGAGTTGTTAACGAACTCCGACCACTCGCTCTCCAACCCATACGGGTCTTCTATCACCGTATCAACTTCACGGTTTGAAGTTGGTTTCTTGAACGGCCACTAGCTTCTAAACATAGTCTCCGAATACCTATGGAAAAGTCTGTTGCACAGCACGACCCTCGTCTCACCTCACAATGAAGGCACTTGTTCACTCCAAAAGCAACTAAAAAACAAACACATACAATAGTAATTAAAGAGCATGATGCACGTGGTATGTATGTTTGAATGTACCTTTCACCGTGGTTTTGGGAAAACTTCCATTGTAGCGATCCGATTCAACACTTTAGTTCATTGTTGGAGATTCCTCTACCCATATTGTCATGCCTTGAAATCCCTGATGTGTTCAACACTTCAATGATCACTCGATCTTCATCCACGATTTATTCTCTTATCCTTACTAACCCCCACGGTTCAAAATTCCATTCTTGGGTATGCACTCGATCTTAACCCACTCAATTCACTCTTCTCCACAAGTTATACTCAACCCTTCTTCGATGCTCGAGCTAGTCTGTAGTAGCTCAAATTCCATTCTTCCCAGCATCCCCGGCTCATCATGGAAAAACGATTGACGAGCTAGTAACCCGTCTTGTTTAAGTCGTGATCTTTCCTAGACATTCCGCTTCCAATGCCCGATTTAAATGACACTCACTTCCAACACTCGGTTGAATTGACTACCTGTAACATCCCGATTCTCCGACATACGAGGTACGCCATGTGTTGACTTTCTTGTGTGTTTAATTATGTGATTTTGTGTTTTGCATGGCCCTATTTTTCTAACTCTTTAAGAGTTTAGGGGCTTGTTTGTAATTTTCTCTTTTCAGGGGTTTTTCGGTCACTACTCGTTCGATCAATATTTTGACCTCTTTTACCCCTTTAACGCGTTCAGGGCATCGATACGAGTCCGTAGACTCTGAGTTTGCCCAATTCTGACATCGTTTGCCCTTCCTACTGACCGTTCTCGTATGTTGGGACCCGGGATAAAACACCCGGATCCCCGATCGACCAATCAGAGCACAGCTTCAGCTCTCTCTCTTCTCCCGCTCTCTCTCCAACGACACACACATACACTCACGGTGTAAACACACACATAACTCCAAAATCGGCCATTTCTCGATGGATTTCGACGAATGAGTAGTCCATTTCAAAGAGCCCAACGACGCGATCACAACCATACCTAGATCTCGACCAAATCACGAATGGTGAAGGAGTTATCGCCATTTTTCAGGCGCGACTAGAAGGGGGTGGCAGAGCCACCACTTCGCCGGCGGTTTTCACCGTTTCCGTTGACCTTTCTTCGACACGGACCCCGGGAGCTTAAAGAAGACTTCACGGCGGTCCTTTCTACATTGGCGGCATGGCCAACGGCCACCGGACGGCGGCTCACTCACAGCCTGAAGCTTGCGGCGGTGGCGCGTGAACAATAACACGGCGGCGATCCGGCGACTTTTTTCGACGAAGGTTAGTGTTTCCCGAGGTTTTCCAACCCCTTGAGTTCATTTCTGGCATCGATTTAATCTGATTTTGATCGTAGGTGGTGGTTCCGGCGTGGCAGCGGTGGCGCAATTTATGGTGGCGATTTGGGGCTTTTCCTCCCTTCTGAGAAGTTGCTCAACTGGACGAGGCTGAGCTGTTTGTGTAGGTCCAAGTTCAAGAATCGGCCGTTGGCAGCGGATCATGGTGGTGCAGCGGCGGTCGAACGGCGGAGGCAGCTCCAGCGATATTCTCCTGCCATTACCTTGGGCGTTTCGAAGCTCCCGTCATGGGTAAGCCAATGCTTCTTACGGATTCGATTTTCGTTCATCGGTTTGGAAGTAATTGGATTTTGAAGATTTTATGGTTTTGTTTTCTTGGATTTGAAATTGAGGACGATGGGCTTGGAATTTCCAGAAATTGATCGAGGAATTGGAACGAGCACGAGGAATTCTTACACGAGTGAATTTTTTAGATTTTTCTGGCACGTTCTGGTGGCGGCCGAGCGCGGCCGGCCACTGTTCTTGCGGCTCCGGTGGCGGCATTCCGGCGGTCTCTAGACAGCTTGTCCTTCTCGACGCGGTGAGTCCAATGCCTGTTTTCGTTCGTTAATCGGACACTTGGTTTAATTTCTACAAATTTATTTTTGTATTTGAGAATTATATGATATAATTGTTTTAATTGTAATTAAATGGTTTATGCTTGATTTGTTGATCGAAATGTATACCGATGTTTATGAAATAATATATTTAATGAAATATGAAATGTATGGATGTTTTGATTTGATAATTGAATCCCGATATGTTGAATTTCGCTAGTTATTTAACTTTAAGGGATGTATATGTAATGTAACGCCCGAGCGTGAGGCGCCACATCCCCCGCACCGAGACCCGACCCGCATAGGAAATGGAAAATCCCTACACGTGTCAAATCACGGCGAACGAGGACACAACACACACGCTGAGCTAGGCGGGAGCTAACCCTTAAACCAAACAATAACCAACATGAATTAAATCGAGAAACAAATGCAATAGCGGAAGCAATAAACATAATTACTCACATTGAGCATCCAAGCTCCAAAAAAAAGATCAACCTATACAATAAGTAGTAGCAACGCCCTCACGGCTCAAAATAACATAATTCGCTCCATACAAATTCAAAATACAAAATATAAGTACGAATGACTGTAAAGGAAATGCTAGACACAAATGCAAGACCTAGACGACTTGAATTCCCGCCTAGCACCTCCAAACCTGCACGAAACAACTGAAAACAAACCGGGTTCAGTCTAAAAGAGACTGGTGGGTGTAAAAGCGGGGCATAAGTATAAATATCGTGGAATTGAAACATATACATGCAAGCCCTAATCCCATAGAAGTTTGATAAGAAATTTCCCAAGCGGGCAAAGCAAATAAAACATGAATGGGATTACGACTATCATATTCATTCATAATTAACATAGGGTTTAAGGCCCGACGAGTGGGCGTGCATCATCTCCAACCTTCTACTCGTGTAATCAAATTCATAATTTCATAAGTTATCATACATAACATATGTGCACACACATAATGATCATAATCATTCATATACACCTTCTTCCTACGGCCGTGGACGAGTTTGCAAGACTCGACCACCTCATACATAATGGCTAGTGAGGTACATGTTGGAAAACATGAATCAGAAAGCAGCGGAATTTAAAAAAATTTTCCCAACAAAAAGACCTTGGACTGGCAATCGTGTAACCAAATTCGTAGAGATAGAAAACTTACTTTTCTTTTATTCTTTCTTGAAGCGTTTCAAGCCACCCAAGAACGCTCTTCTCGCGGCTTGATCCCCTCTCCTTGGTAAAGCTCGAATCTTCAAACTTCTAACTTGAAGCTCTCTAGAGATAGTCCACCAACTTGATCACAATCTAATTAGTAAGGATGCTAGTTCTCTAGTTAGTGTTTAGGCTTAACCTAGGGTTTTGTTTATCTTGGAGAAAGGACGGTGTTCAACACATGAACCAAAAGAATTGCCAATTAGCTCCTAGAGGAGCTCGAGCTCCCCTATTTATAAGAGGGGGAGTGCCGAAATTCCTAGTCCTTAATGGGCTTGGATTTTGGTCTCTCTCTCTCTCCTATTACTTGATCATCAAGTAATTTTGACTTTGACTTTGAATTATAATTCAAATCAACTTTCAAGAGAGCTAAAAATATCCAAACTATTTTTGGATAATTTTATACTTTATTTATTATAAAATAAATAACTTATTTTTATCTAATTAATTAATTCATAATTAATTAACTAGATTATTTTTCTCCAAAGTAAGACTTTCTTTTTAATTCAAAATTAAACCAAAGTCTATTAAATAATTAACACATTTAATTATTTAACATATATACACAATATATATATATATTTTCTCACGTGTGGGACACGTGTCACAAGGACACGTGTCACTCACGTGAGCCACACGTGTGGTTTCACATGTGTGGAACCCTCTAGGCCCGATTAACTCGTTTAATCATTTTCAAGCCTCAACTCATGTAACCAAGTTGTTGTGTGTCACCCTCTAGGTTCTCAATTCAATTAGCAGTGACCCCAGTTAATTAATTCACTAATGAATTAATCAGTCCACAGATTAAACGACCATAGTCTAGCAACAGGTGTTTAATCTCTAGTTGAATTGGAATGTTCAGATTCGACAGAACCTTTAAGTCATTGATTCATGTGAGATACAATCCTCCTACTTACTATCTCTCAACCAAGATCTAGGGTAAGGGAATAATCAGAACCCTAATAATCCGGTCTTAAAGCTAAATGCATTTCATATCCATTTGATCTCAATCCAAGAAACCCTTTTCTTGATGTCTTGATCTACTGCCTTGGCCAAGGACTCCATATGGCATATGAATGACTTACACAATAAGAGATCACCTTGCAAATGCAAGTGTAGGTCCTTTCTTGATTCTCATTCACTTTCATGAATCACTTGTGCAGGCCCAGCATAAGCCTTGAATCAGTTGTCTAAGGCGACACCCTTTAAAGCTTATACCTAAGACTACAGAGTTAACTCATAAAGTGACAAGGAACCTCAAGTCTTAAGGATCAATTAATCACATCAATGACTCGTGAGATATTTCCTAATCTGGAAGTTTCCATTTCCTGAAATAGAAACTTCCTTTCCCATTGAGGAATGTTCTCACACGGGGCACCTCAGTGAACTTACTTATTAAAGTAAGCACCCTCATGTATCACGCACGTATCAACTATACACTTTGCACCTCCATGAAACAAGGTGGTCCTTCTTAAGGGCGTGA
This sequence comes from Lantana camara, assembly GCA_037501455.1. Classification (NCBI taxonomy): domain Eukaryota; kingdom Viridiplantae; phylum Streptophyta; class Magnoliopsida; order Lamiales; family Verbenaceae; genus Lantana; species Lantana camara. Next base: position 43,137,987 of record CM074865.1, read on the forward strand.
TCCCACAAGCAAGCCTTAGAGGAGTCAGGTTGACACTCCCACTGTCTGTAGGACTCATCAGCTTGGAGTATTTTACTAATCATGACTTATGTGATATAGGGCTCGTCTCATGAACCATTTCACCTCAATGGTAGAGTCCTAAAGTCATCAGGATTAGGGGATTTCTTATACATGCACAGATAAAGTAAACGCATACCAAACAAGTGCATATAAAGAAGTGTTACCTCAATTCGTTATTTCATTCAAAGATTGTCTGTGATTACAATAAGGAAAAGCACAAAGCGGATATACAATCGGCTTTCTAGGGCACTATTCCTAACAGTACATGAATCCTCAAAAGCCCGACTAGCGTTTTCTCGTCAAAACTCCTGACGAGATCCGTTTCGACGTAAAATGGTTGGAACTAGTGCACGGGTTCACCGTCGGCCCTTGCCTCCCCGGCTTACCACGATACACTAAGCTCCGGGGCCCGTGATCATAACATACATGCAATCTCGCCAAAACATAAGGTAGGTTTTCATAAAGAAGGGCTTAACAATCGAAAATCATAAGACTCTTTAAAAGACTCGATACTTATAAATATAACTTTTGGCTTAAAATATTGGGTCAAGATAACTATTAGTAGAGAAACCCACCTCGAACCGACAAAAGAAGACACGAAAACCTCAAGGACCGGCCTCATCTCCAATGGGATTAAAATCTGTGCAAGAAAGGCAAAGTGAGACTCAAAATGACCAATTAAGACGCTCGGCAATGAAATGATCATGATATGATTGCATAAAAGAGTATGTTATGTAATGAACATGTTCATGTTCACTATTAAGGAATTTAAATCATATAATCAAAATATATGTATATATATATACACATGCATACATACACAACATGCATGAAACCACAAAATGCATGAAAACAGAAGGTGACACGCCCGTGTCACCAACACAAAGCAATCCGTGACACCCCCGTGTCACGGTACAACGGAACAAGAAATCAGAAGGTGACACACCCGTGTCACCACTACAAGGCAACCCGTGACACCCCCGTATCTCGGTACAGCGGAACCAAACAATCATGCACCCCCATGTCACCCTAAAGAAGAAAGGGGTGACACGCCCGTGTCACGTACGCAGCAGAGAAAAAACGCAGCAGAAAACAGATCATAACCAAGACACAACATTCACAACACATTCAACCAACAAAAGACAACTAAGATGCAATGAAACCACTTAAAAACAACTCCCAATCATGCTCCCAAAACCTTAAAACGTGAGATGTAGTTTGTGGTGATCAATTCATACCAAAACTTCAATAACTCATTAATGATGGCTCATAAATACCTCAACTAACAACTAATACATCACCATAAATGTAAAGAAGAGATCAAAACAATCATTTTCATGCTTGGAATCATTCAAAAAGCTCAAGAATTGAAAGAGATCAACCAAAATGCTCAAAATCTAACTATATATCCATCTTTGCCAAAACTCATGTAACCATGCTCAAATTTAGGGATGAATGAATGAAAATGACTCATATTGAATGTACAGAACATATGCAAGCATACCTTGTGGATTAATGGAGGTTTGGGAGGAGATTTGAGCTTGAATCTCCAAGGAGGGCTTGAGTGACGGGATTTCTGGAATGCAGAGGATGTTTGGCCAATTTACTCCAAGTGGTAAGGGTTATCTAGGTTTGGGGGGTTAATGGCTGAATAAAGGGTTGAGTTAGGGTTCCATAGAGTCTAACCATGGTTAATTTGGTCAACAAATGAATAAGTTATGGTCATTTTAGTGCAGCAAGGTCAGTTTAGGCGTCCGTTGTGTGTTTCGGTTGAATTTCGGAGATTCAAATGGCTTTGGAAAAATATAAGGCTAAGCTCATCAAACTCTAATTTTCGATACGAGTTCAACGAAGTTGACGAAACTCGAATCCGAGTTTCCTAGCTCAAGTTATCAAATAAGGAACCAATGGTGCGCTAATTACTCGTTAGTCCCCGTTTTGGATTCCGAAACAAAATAAATTCAAAACTCAATCAAACAAACCCGTAACCATAAAACGAGCATATAACCATATTCATAACACATATAAGTCCAACATCTTAAATTCGCTCAAAATTCCGAAATCATTTCACGTAGAAACTGCAAGCAAATAATTCGTTCAAACGCAAATAGTTCAAAGAAAATTCATATAAATTCAAATTCAAATATTTCAAATAATTAAATATAAGATAAAGAAATGAAATAACATAATTAAAATAAATTAAACGCGCACGTAATTATCACATAATTCATACCTGAACGATTTGGGAAAAATCGGGGCGTCACAACCTCTCCCCCTTAAAAAGAATCTGTCCTCGGATTCACTGATTGCTCGGAAACAGCCCAGGATGAAACTTCTTCATCTTATCCTCCGTTTCCCACGTGGCCTCTTCCGTCTTATCACTTCTCCATAATACCTTTACCAGTGGGATTCGCCGGTTTCTTAATTCTTGAAATTTTCGATCCAAAATCTTAACCGGTTTCTGAACGAAGGTGAGATTAGGCTCAATTTCTACCTCTTCCTCGGGTTTGTTCTCGGCTTCATCCGGATAATATTTATGAAGTTGGGAGACATGAAATACGTTGTGGATTCCCGTCAAACCTGGAGGTAGATTCAAGCGATAAGCCGTGTCTCCAATTTTCTCAAGAATCTCATACGGTCCTAGATACCGAGGATTTAATTTACCTCCTTTTCCAATCCTCGTAAACCCCTTTCGTTGTGAAGCTTTCAGAAATACTCTATCACCAACCTCAAACTTAAGATCCTTTGTTCGCCGATCCGCATAACTCTTTTGTCTATCTTGAGCTGCTTTCATTCTTTGCTGAATTATCTGAACTTTATCAATCGCTGCTTGTACGGCCTTAGAAGGCTTCTCTTTCTTTTCCCCTCGTTTCACTCCCTCTTGTTTTGTCCAATTCCATTCCTCAAGGTCGAAGAATAAGGGAGAACTACACTTTCGTCCATAAAGGGCTTCATAAGGCACTATTCCTATCGAATCTTGAAAACTTTTATTATAGGCAAACTCAATTAAAGGCATCTGCTCGTTCCATGAACTCGAAAAGTCCAATGCACATGCTCTCAACATATCCTCCAAATACTTGATTAATCTCTCCGACTGGCCATCTGTCTGAGGATGGAAAGCTGTGCTGAATTGAAGCCTTGTTCCCAGATTCCTTTGCAATTCTTGCCAAAACCTAGAAGTAAACCTCAGATCTCGATCTGATAAAATACTGACCGGTACACCATGAAGTCGAATAATCTCATCAACATACTTGTTTGCCAACTTAGGTACCTTATCCGACATCCGAACAGCCAGAAAATATGCCGATTTCGTTAATCTATCCACAATCACCCAAATCCCATCAAGACTACCCTTTACTCTAGGAAGACCCGAAACGAAATCCATCGCCACCTGTTGCCACTTCCCTTCTGGGATAGGTAGCGGTTGAAGTAGCCCCGATGGCTTCTGATACTCGGCTTTCACGGTTTGACAAGTCAAACAATGTTTCACAAAATTAATTACATCCCTTTTAAGTCCATTCCACTAATAAAATTGTTTCAAATCCTTATACATTTTATTACCTCTGGGATGTATCGAATACCCTGAACGGTGAGCTTCTTCCAAAATAATCCTCTTCAATTCATCCGGAACCACAATCCTGTTCTTAAACCTTAAGAGTCCCGTATCATCAAATCCAAACGGGCACTCGGGATCCACCCTAGCTTTCTCAGCTAGTTTCTTAACCTCAGGATCCTCTCCTTTAGTCTCAAATAACCTCTGCTGCAGATCTAGTTGTACTGAAATATTCCGAATACTGGCCCTTAGCTTGAAAGACTCAGATTCTTCTCCAACTTCCACTTTCACATTAGACACACTCGCCTTCCTGCTAAGTGCATCCGCGACCACATTAGCTTTTCCAGGATGGTATCGGATCGTACACTCATAATCCGCTAAAGTCTCCATCCAACGCCTCTGTCTCTTGTTCAACTCCTTCTGAGAAAACAAATATTGAAGACTCTTGTGATCCGAAAAGATCTTGAAAGGAATTCCATATAAGTAGTGTCTCCACTTTCCCAAAGCAAAGATCACTACTGCTAGCTCGAGATCGTGAGTGGGATAATTCTGTTCATGATCCTTTAACTTCCTCGAGGCATAGGCTATCACCCTACCATTCTGCATCAAAACACATCCCAACCCTTCTTTCGAGGCGTCCGTATAAACCATGTATCCTTCAGTGCCTTCAGGAAGTGCTAATACTGGTGCAGCGGTTAACTTCTCCTTCAAGAGTTGAAAACTTGCCTCACATGCCTCGTCCCACTCAAACTTAACTTCCTTCTTTGTCAAACGAGTCAAAGGAGCTGCAATCTTAGAGAAATCCTTGACAAATCTTCGATAGTATCCAGCCAAACCCAAGAAACTCCTGACCTCGGAAGCATTCTTCGGACTCTGCCACTGAATAACCGTCTCTATCTTTGAAGGATCAACTTCCAAGCCCTTACTCGAGACAATATGACCTAGAAAAGCAACCCGGTCGATCCAGAACTCACACTTACTAAACTTCGCATAAAACCGGTGCTCTCTCAATGTCTCCAATACCAATTTGAGATGCCTTGCATGATCCTTCGGATTCCTGGAATAGACCAGAATATCATCGATGAAGATTACCACAAATTTATCCAAATAAGGCCGAAAAGTCCGATGCATCATATCCATGAATGCTGCGGGAGCATTAGTTAAACCGAAAGGCATCACAGTGAATTCATAGTGTCCATACTGGGTATTGAATCCTGTCTTAGGTATGTCCTCTTCCCGGATTTTCAACTGATAGTAGCCTTGCCTGAGATCCAATTTCGAATAAACCCCTGAACCTTGCAACATGTCAAATAAATCCTCGATGTGGGGCAACGGATATTTATTCTTGATAGTCCTTCGATTAAGCTCCCGGTAATCTATACACATTCTTAACAATCCATCTTTCTTTTTAACAAAGAGAACCGGAGCACCCCACGGAGAAGAACTCGGCCGAAATATCCAATCTTAAGTAATTCCTCTAGCTGAATTTTCAATTCCTTCAACTCCGCCGGAGCCATTCTGTATGGAGTTTTAGAGTACGGTTCTGATCCCGGATATAAATCTATGACAAACTCAATCTCACGATCCGGTGGCAATGAACCCAAATTCTCCGGAAACACATTGGGAAAATCCTTAACCACTGCGGTCTCCTCAAACTTAATTTGATCCTTTGGCTTATTGAGAAGATAAGCAACGAATCCCATAGCCCCTTCTCTCATTAGCTTACGAGCTTCCATAAAAGATAAGAGTGGCACATCCTTCAATCCCGCTTCGCTAATCAACTCTTCCCCCAACTTAATCTTGTTCTTAAAACAATCAACCTCGGCCCGATGCCGGTATAACCAATCCATCCCAAAGATTACCCCATAACTCTTCATAGACATTACAATGAAATTGGCTGGATAATCTTTCCCTTCTATCAAAACCGAACAACCCCGAACCACTTGATCCGTCTGCAAATTTCCTCCAAGAGGAGAACTCACAAAATAACAATAATTGGCACATAAAACAGGTAGGCACAGAGAAGCACATAGATCATGAGATAAGAAAGAATGGGTAGCACCCGGATCAAATAATGCATGGATGCTCGTGTTATGAATGCAAATGGTACCTTCCACCACGGCATTGGGATCAAGTTCTACATTTTGTTCCTCACCCTCGAGGGCATAAGCACGAGCTCGAATCATAGGCTTTGGATCCCCGTTCTAAAATCCAGGGTTCTTGTCAGGACACGTATTCTCCATGTGATCCGCTTTTCCACAGATGATACATAAGCTCAATCTTTTCCAACAATTGTAGAAGTTGTGGGTTGGACCTCCGCAATACGTACATGGCGGCTTAGACAATCGATCCTCACTCAAAGTCTATTGAGTTTTAGGAGCCACCACTCGAGGTGGAGCATTCTGAGAAACTTGCCTTCCAAACTTAGGTTTCTTGAAAAGACCTTGTGTAGGTGGAGCGGCTTGTACCATAGGCCTCTTACCATACCCCGATTCTCGTCCCATAGGAGCCTTAAAAATTGGATCTTTCTTTTTGAATTCCTCTTCTTGTTCCAAAGCTCTCTGTACCGTATCAGCAAAGGATAAGTAATTATGTCCAGTTTGGCCGTGCCTCAAATCCTGTCTAAGTCTGGCAATAAACTTCTTCGCCTTCCTCTTTTCATCTCTCGTGATATGAGGTGCATACTTTCCAAGTCGGTTAAAAATGGCAATGTACTGAGCCATTGAACGGCTACCCTGCTTCAAGTTCATGAATTCTTGCTCCTTTCTCTCTCTCACCACCTCGGGCACAAAACACTCTCGAAACCCTCTTTTGAAGACTTCCCACGTAATCTCCTCTTCATCAACCTCTAACTTATCCCTCGACCTCTCCCACCAATCATAAGCTTCGCCATCCAACTGAAATACGGCGAACTGAACCTTCTCTTGGGTGGTAAATTGTTGAACTCCAAATATCCTCTCTATTCTCGTCAGCCATCCCTCTGATATTTCATCATCAACTGAGCCAGAAAACCGTGGAGGGTTGTAACTTAGAAATATCCCATGAGGATCTCTATGATTGTTGTTATTCAACGGAGCCGGTTGTTCAACGGGTTATGGTGGGGGAGCTTGAGCCCGTCGATGTTCCATATAATTAAAAACTGCTTCCATAAAATTTCCCATGTCCATCGGAGGCAGTTGCTGTTGTCCTTGTGGTGTAGGGGAACGATCACGGTGTCTACGTTGCCCCGGTGATCTCTCACGATGTCTACGTGGAGGCATCCTGTTCAGAAAACACTGAAGTGCATGCTATCTTTAGTTAATGCATGAAAATGTAATTAGTTCAGTCAAGAACGAAGTATAGAGCACATAAGCACGTGTAGAATGCATAAGAGATGCATATGCAATCACATTGTCAATTAGTCCTAAAGCCGAACGACTTAGACTGACTCACACGACACTAGAGCCCGGGTTTTGCAACCTAGGGCTCTGATACCAGTTAAAGGATGTAACGCCCAAGCGTAAGGCGCCACATCCCCCGCACCGAGATCCGACCCGTATAGGAAATGGAAAATCCCTACACGTGTCAAATCACGGCGAACGAGGACACAACAAACACGCTAAGCTAGGCGGGAGCTAACCCTTAAACCAAACAATAACCAACATGAATTCAATCGAGAAACAAATGCAATAGCGGAAACGATAAACATAATTATTCACATTGAGCATCCAAGCTGCAAAAAAAAGATCAACCTATACAATAAGTAGTAGCAACGCCCTCACGGCTCAAAATAACATAATTCGCTCCATACAAATCCAAAATACAAAATATAAGTACGAATGAGTGTAAAGGAAATGCTAGACACAAATGCAAGACCTAGACGACTCGAATTCCCGCCTAGCACCTCCAAACCTGCACGAAACAACTGAAAACAAACCGGGGCATAAGTATAAATATCGCGGAATTGAAACATATACATGCAATGTAGCACCCGAGCGTTAGGTACCACATCCCCCGCACCGGGACCCGACCCGTATATGAAATGGAAGTCCATACACGTGCCAAATCCACGGCGAACGGGGACTCAACACACACGCTATGCTAGGCGGGACTAACCCTTAAACCATACAGTGCAAGAATCATAAAATCAGAGTTAAATAAAATTCGCGGAAGCAAGAATAACATAGCATATATATACAGTGAGCCACCAAGCTCCAAAAATAGATATACAAGAGCATTCAAATATTCAATGGCACTCACGGCCTACAAAAATCATAACGCTCCAAGCATAACTATAATCATATTCAAAATATCACAAGAGTATGAATATGAGACAAAAAGGAAGTGCTAAACATAAATGCAAGACCTAGACGACTTGTATTCCCGCCCAGCACTCCTATTCCTGCACAAAACAACTGAAAACAACCGGGTTCAGTCTAAAAGAGACTGGTGGGTATAAAAACAGGGCATAAGTACATAATATCGCATAATTTAAACACATACATGCAAGCCCTAATCCCGTGTGAAGTTTAGTAAGATTTTACCAAGTGGTTAAACAAAAGAAGACATCAACGGGATTACGACGTTCATATTCATTCATAAATGTTCATAAGGGTTTATGGCCCGGCGAGTGGGCGTGCACAATCTCCAACCTACTCCTCGTGTAATCATAATTAATTATTCAATAATTCATTATCATACATAATCTTTTGTGCTCATAAATACATGATCATAATCATTCATATACTCCTTCTTCCTCCGGGTGGTGGACGGGCTTGCAAGACCCGGCCACCGATTCATACATAGGCCAATGGGGGTACATGAATCCCCCAAGGGCACTCAGCTCCCATTCCTCGCTAAAACTCCTAGCGAGGGCCGGTATCACCGTAGTTTGGTTGGGACTAGTATATGGGATCCCCGTCAGCCCTTGCTTCCTCGGTTAGCCACATATACTAAGTCCCGGGGCCAGTGCAATCATAAATCATAAATATCTCGCCAAACATATGGTAGGGTTCATAAATAAAAGAAAAGGGGTCATACGTTTGAAATTATTTACCCGAAATGACTCGATATAAATATATATACGATTTTGGCTTAAAATTTTGCACATAAGGAATATATAAGGTTGTTTTAACTAATAGAAGAAAAACCCACCTTTATCAAAGCGAAAGAAAGGTACAAGCGCCTCAAGGCTCGCCCTCGTCTCCGACCAAACCCGAATCTGTGCAAAAGAAAAGGTATGAGACTCAATGACCACATATGACGCTCGGCAATGACGTGAATATGACATGAATGCATAAATGATCATATTATATCATAAAATGTTCATATGCCCTATTAATAAGTTTAAAACATATAATCATTCATTCGTTCATTTATTTCATTCAATTTCATAAGTTCATAAATTCATATAAATTCCATAAATTCATAAATTCATAATATTCGTAAATTCATAATTCATAATTCATATCAATTAATCTAAAATTCATTCAATAAGCGTAACACATATAATATTCATAAATTCATATCAATTTCATAAATTCATAGTGTTCATAATTCATAATGCGTATCAATAATCTAACATTCATTTAATAAACATAACATATATAATATTCATATTCACATTTAGGGATAAAATAAATAAAACGTTCAATCAAAAGTCAGTAGAATAAATACGCGAAATAGAATTCAATTAATTTCAATAATTAAATTAAATCAAATAATAATTAAGATATATAATAAACATATATAATATATAATATAATAACATATATATACAATATATATATATATATATATATATCACGTACACACACACAAACATGCATGCATATATATACTATAGATTATACACAACCCATGCATGCATTATATATTTATTATACACATGCATGCAACACCACACACCCCCACATGCAATGCATGCTAACACACATAACAGCAGCAACGGAAACGGCAGCAGCAACAGCAGCAGTCCCATGAAAACGCAGCAAAAGAATTCAAGCAGAATGGGGTGACACCCCCGTGTCACCACCAAGCCTGGACCGAGACACCCCCGTGTCTCGGTACAGAAAATCCAGGCCTTGCAGCACCCCCGTGCCACGCCGGAAAGGCGCGAGCTGACACCCCCGTGTCTCACAGCAGCCCCTCCCCTGTTTTTCGACAGCAAAATTGGCGCAGAAAAGCAGCAACTCCATGCAAGAAAAGCAGGCAACCAAAGCAACAAAACAAAGTGTAATATGCAGCAACAACTTCAACAAGAATACATGCTAAAAGCCACTGAAATGGACAGCAACCACATGAAGGAAATTCAGCCGTTTTGACAGCAAAAGCAGTCCAGAAAAACAGAGCAAAATTTCGAAGAAAAACAGAGCATGAACGATTCATTCCTTCTCCATCTAATCAACTCAGTTAAGGCCAACAAATAAGCAGCAAATTAACATATATTCAACAAGTAAATGAGTTCCAAAAGTGATCAATCAAGACAACAACCATACGTGACCTTCATGTGGGATTTTCTGAAAATTGTCATAAATGATATATCATAAATACCTCAACAACCACGAAATCAATGACCATAAATGATATGAGGATGTCAAAACAATAAATCTCAAGCTTGGAATCAAACAAAATCATGGAGAAACGAAGAAGATCAAGAATTTCCCAAAATCACCCCATTTTCGGAATTTGCCCAGAAAATCAAGAAACCATGCTCAAAATCATGAATGAAAAGATGAAAATGCTCAGAATTAATCATATTATACAACCCTTAACTTACCTTGATGATTGGTTGAAGTTTGGAGGAGATTTGAGCTCCAAAATCTCCAAGGTTTGAAGGGTTACGGGACTGGAGAGAAAAACAGTAGCTTTGGCTGAGTTTTGGGGCTTGTGTGATGATAATCTCGATTAAGGCTGGTTATGTCATGATAGAGGGTTGAGTTAGGGTTTCAAAGAATCAAACCATGGTTAATTTGGTTATGGTTTGACCAAGATATGGCTGATTTAGTACAACAAGGTCAAGTTGGTCTCCGTTTCGTTTTTCGGTTGGATTTCGGAGTTACAAATGACTTAAGAAAATTATAAGGCTAAGTTTACTAAACTCGAATTTTCGTTACGAGTTCAGCGGAGTTGACGAAACTCGAATCCGAGTTCCCGAGCTCAAGATATTAAATTCGGAACCGAGGGTACGCTAAGTGCTCGTTAGCTCCCGTTTTGGTTCCTCAATTAAAATTTAATTCGTTAACATAACAAATGAATTCAAAAACATAAATTGAGCATAAAATCATGTTCATAACACATATATGTACAACATATTACAAAATCGTAGCAATTTGATATCATATCATATAAGAACGAAGCACAAAATAAACGAACAAACAATTCATGCATAAATATGGAACCCCATGCAATTCATGCATAATTTCCATGCAAAAATATAATTTCATGCATAATTATATTAAACCCATGCAAAAATCGAAATTCATGCATAAATATATTTATCTACGTATAATTACATACATATATAAATAATTAATTAAACCATGATTAATTAACATAACATATAATTAGTATAATCATTAAATTAATAATAAAATAATTAAACATATATACATATATATATATAACACGAAATATATATATATATAATTAATAATATTAGAATAAAATATTATAATATAATATAATAAAATAATAACAATTATAATAAAATTAAATATAAACACGTAAAAGCAATTAATTCGCGCAAATTAGTAAACACATACGTCGTACCTTTACGTCCGAGAAATCGGGGCGTTACATGCAAGCCCTAATCCCATAGAAGTTCGATAAGAAATTTCCCAAGCGGTCAAAGCAAATAAAACATCAATAGGATTACGACTGTCATATTCATTCATAATTAACATAGGGTTTAAGACCCGGCGAGTGGGCGTGCATCATCTCAAACCTTCTCCTCATGTAATCATATTCATAATTTCATAAGTTATCATACATAGCATAGGTGCACACACATATTGATCATAATCATTCATATACACCTTCTTCCTCCTGCGGTGGACGAGTTTGCAAGACTCGACCACCTCATACATAATGGCTAGTGAGGTACATAAATCCTCAAAAGCTCGACTAGTATTTTCTCGTCAAAACTCCTGACGAGATCCATTTCGACGTAAAATGGTTGGAACTAGTGCACGGGTTCACCGTCGGCCCTTGCCTCCCCAGCTTACCACGATACATTAAGGTCCGGGGCCCGTGATCATAACATACATGCAATCTCGCCCGTGTCACGTACACAACAGAGAAAAAACGCAGCAGAAAATAGAGCATAACCAAGACACAACATTCACAACACATTCAACCAACAAACGACAACTAAGATGCAATGAAACCACTTAAAAACAACTCCCAATCATGCTCTCAAAACCTTGAAACGTGAGATGTAGTGTGTGGTGATCAATTCATACCAAAACTTCAATAACTCATTAATGATGGCTCATAAATACCTCAATTAACAACTAATACATCACCATAAATGTAAAGAAGAGATCAAAATAATCATTTTCATGCTTCGACTCATTCAAAAAGCTCAAGAATTGAAAGAGATCAACCAAAATGCTCAAAACCTAACTATATATCCATCGTTGCCAAAACTCATGAAACCATGCTCAAATTTAGGGATGAATAATTGAAAATGACTCATATTGAATGTATATAACATATCCAATCTTACCTTGTGGATTAATGGAGGTTTGGGAGGAGATTTGAGCTTGAATCTCCAAGGAGGGCTTGAGTGACGGGATTTCTGGAATGCAGAGGCTGTTTGGGCAATTTACTCCAAGTGGGAAGGGTTATCTAGGTTTGGGGGGTTAATGGATGAATAAAGGGTTGAGTTAGGCTTCCATAGAGTCTAACCATGGTTAATTTGGTCAATAAATGAATAAGTTATGGTCATTTTAGTGCAGCAAGGTCAGTTTAGGCGTCCGTTGTGTGTTTCGGTTGAATTTCGGAGGTTCAAATGTCTTTGTAAAAATATAAGGCTAAGCTCATCAAACTCGAATTTTCGATACGAGTTCAACGAAGTTGACGAAACTCGAATCCGAGTTTCCTAGCTCAAGTTATCAAATAAGGAACCAATGGTGCGCTAATTACTCGTTAGCCCCCGTTTTGGATTCCAAAACTAAATAAATTCAAAACTCAATCAAACAAACCCGTAACCATAAAACGAGCATATAACCATATTCATAACACATATAAGTCCAATATCTTAAATTCGCACGAAATTCCGAAATCATTTCATGTAGAAACGGCAAGCAAATAATTCGTTCAAGCGCAAATAGTTCAAAGAAAATTCATATAAATTCAAATTCAAATATTTAAAATAATTAAATATAAGATAAAGAAATGAAATAACGTAATTAAAATAAATTAAACGCGCACGTAATTATCACATAATTCATACCTGAACGATTTGGGAAAAATCGGGGCGTCACATGTAATTTTCCTAAAATATGAAAAATTTGTGTAACTTGAATTAATCAAATCTTGGCATGCAATAAAAATGACTTATTATATCTTGAACAATTTAATTTGAAACTTTCTTAATTAAAGTCTAACTATTTAAGTTGAATTTGAATCTATTATGCGATACATGAATTGTATGAACTTTGTACCGTGGAATGACATAATTCGAATTTGATATGAGACTTCATAGGTTTAAAGGAAATTCGTAACATGCTATTATGTGAATTTTGTATGAAATGTGATATATGACTTGAATGGAACTTATAGGATTTAATTAGGAACTTTTGCACCTAAGAATAGTTTAATTGTATGAATATGAATTTGATATGCGCTATATGAATTAATATGAAATAATTTGAATTGCTTTGTCTTTCTATTTCTCTTGGTTGCATTAATTGTGCACATGAACGTGTCCTAATTTGTAATATGATTTCACTGAACTATATATATTGATTTGTTTTATATGTAAATAATATGAATTTGAACCCTACTTATGTGATTGCATTTCTTAAGTGCTTGAGCATTGTCGTGCGTCTCTGTGTAGTTGTTTGCGTTTGAGTCTGAGCTTTGTGTTGTGTTTTGTGTGCCCAGTTGGTACAGGTGCACCCGGGGTGGTGACAAGTGATTCGTGCAGGTTCCGGATGGACCTTTTGATTTGGTTTTGGCTTTGTTTGGTGCCAGGTGAGGTTAGGTTATAGTTAAACCCTAAAGATATGTGACCGATAGGTATGCATGTGATTATAAGCCTACGAATGTGTGTATGTTTGATACGTATGTATGTGATAATTATGTATGAATGTGTGTGAGTGTGTATGCATGTGAGTATACATATGTGTATGTGTATGTGTGATGTGTGGGTGTACGTGTGTGTGTATGTGTACGCGATGTGTACGCAGGTGGTGATACGTATGAGCGTATATGTGTCACCGGTTTGTAAGTGCTAAGTTGTTATACGTATGAGCGTGTACGTATGACTGGGATGTAAGTTGTTAGGAATAGTGCCCTAGAAAGCCGATTGTATATCCGCTTTGTGCTTTTCCTTATTGTAATCACAGACAATCTTTGAATGAAATAACGAATTGAGGCAACACTTCTTTATATGCTCTTGTTTGGTATGCGTTTACTTTAGTTGTGCATGTATGAGAACTCCCCTAATCCTGATGACTTTAGGACTCTACTATTTAGGTGAAATGGTTCATGAAACGAGCCCAATATCACATAAGTCATGATTAGTAAAATACTCCAAGTCGATGAGTCCTACAGATAGTGGGAGTGTCAACCTGACTCCTCTAAGGCTTGCTTGTGGGATCACGCCCTTAAGAAGGACCACATTGTTTCATGGAGGTACAAAGTGTATAGTTGATACGTGCGTGATACATGAGGGTGCTTACTTCCATAAGTAAGTTCACTGAGGTGCCCCGTGTGAGAACATTCCTAAATGGGAAAGGAAGTTTCTATTTCAGGAAATGGAAACTTCCAGATTAGGAAATATCTCACGAGTCATTGATGTGATTAATTGATCCTTAGACTTGAGGTTCCATGTCACTTTATGAGTTAACTTTGTAGTCTTAGGTACAAGCTTTAAAGGGTGTCGCCTTAGACAACTGATTCAAGGCTTATGCTGGAGCTGCACAAGTGACTCTTGAAAGTGAATGAGAATCAAGAAAGGACCTACACTTGCATTTGCAAGGTGATCTCGTATTATGTGAGTCATTCATATGCCATATGGACTCCTTGGCCAAGCCAGTAGATCAAGACATCAAGAAAAGGGTTTCTTGGATTGAGATCAAATGGATATGAAATGTACTTAGCTTTAAGACCAGATTATTAGGGTTCTGATTATTCCCTTACCCTAGATCCTGGTTAAGAGATAGTAAGTAGGAGGATTGTATCTCACATGAATCAATAACTTAAAGGTTCTATCGAATCAAGACATTCCAATTCAGCTAGTGTAACAGCCCAAAACAGGGCCTGGATGAAAACAGTAAGTTAAGGACATTGGTAAAGCGTTTATAGACCGTGATCCAACTTTTTTAAATCATCATGCATTGCATTCTTACATGAACTTTGTGCTTGTATATGATCTGACATGTTTTAAGGGGGAATCCTTGACCTTTGATACAGTTTACTATTCATAACCCGAGTCTACCTTGTTCATATTGCCACTCGAACCCTAGAGGTTCATCACACATGTTTCCCAATCGTTTGAACGTGATTCCCGAGCTCAGAGAGTCTTTCTTGAACCATAAAGGTATTTTTTAAACTTACCGACCAAAGTTACAATTCATTTGAAAATGAGCTTTTGATTCTGATACCTTTCCTACCCAAGTTTACAGTCGAATTGACCCTTGTGTCGAGACGAGTCTTTTGAAATTATTCTTGGTTTGGAAATCTATTCTGGAACTTTGTTTTATTGAAAACGTTTACGAAAACCCTAGTTCACTGTTCCTTCTACGAACGGTTTTCATTCGGAAAATGTTTTCTCCCTGGATTTGCATTACTTGAGTTATTTCAAGATTTTTGAGATGTTTTACAACTCTTGATTCAAACCCTAACTTGAAATTTTGAAGCGTACGTTCGTACGTGAGAATTCACTATTCATTCTACGTTTTCAACTTTTTAACGGTAAAACGTTTTATAGTCGATATTGGATTCAAAACGCTTCTCGATTTATTTTATGATTTTTCAAAATGTTCCGGACTTGAAAATCATTCTAGAAAGTCGTTTTTCACTCGTGCTGAGTTTCGAGCTCAAAACTTTTATTCACTAAAACTAATGTATCTTTCAAACGGTAAATCCGATTTCGACGTATAGATATGCGTTTCGAAGCTAATTTTCTTGCCGTTGGAATGGTTAAACTTCCAGCCACTTATCCTCGAGTCTTGGGCAACGAAATTACAGAAATACCCCCCAGTAGCCCCATTTTTAGCTTCAAGAGTATGAAGCTTCCAAGAGAAGCTATACACTTTTGCTCTCATACCCTTCCTTACATTTTATTTCCAAGGTGAGGGGCTTTCCAACACCTATAAATACCCCCCTCATGCCATTTGAATCCTTGCTCATATGTTGTGTTAACAACACCCTTTCTTCTCTCCCTCTCCCCCTCTTTGCCGTGAGGCACCCCCTTGTGAGCATAGGTTAGTTGTTTTGTTTTTATGCTTTAGTTTATGTTATGTTTTAGTTTAGTTTATGTTTTTATGTTATGGTATGTTTATATTATGTTTAGGTTGGGTGTTAGGGTCTTCCCTAAGCCATATATGATTTTATTTTATGCGTTTATTATATAGTTTTCATGATATGTTTGAATAGTTGTTTATATGTTTCAATTGTTTAGTATATGCTTGAATATGTTATGAATTGCTCTAGTATATGCTATGATAATGTGATATGATATTGTTATATGATGAGAATTGATGCATGATTATGGAATTCGAATTATGTTCATGCATGCTAGCTAATGGAATAGTGATTTACAATTAATTATATCACAACTTGTTACAAGTTGGTATTGAATTAAATTGTTACATGTTACATGCCTAAAGGTTCATGATATGATATGATATATGTTGAGACATGTTGTCACATTGTTATATGATTCTTGAATTATGATATGTTATGGATTAATGGAATAGAGCCTTGATCATATGTTATGTAGCACCCCAAGCGGTGGGGCACCACACCCCCACACTATGACCCGACACGTGGTACGAAATGGAAAATCCGCACACGCACCAAGTCACAGCGAACGGGTGACGAACGAAAAAAAAAACCAACCTAAGCTAGGCGGTACCTAAAACCCAGTAAGTAAAATAAGCAAAAACCCGAATGCGGAAGCGATGCAAAAATACGAACTAACAAAACTTTAATCAACAAACATAAATAAACGGGTTCAACTAATTCCACGAACCTGTCCTAACCTGTCCCGAATTCAAACATACAACAAAGACGGGTTCAACTAATCTCAGCCCTGTCCTAACCTGTCCCAAAATTCATATAATCAAAGCATAAGTATCATCTTGTACAGAACATACTGTATACATAATTTTCATAAATAAATCAGAACAAAATACTTAGCAAAATCAAACGGACTGACACAGACTCGACAGACCCGACTCAAAGCCGCCTAGCTCGAACTCCAACAACTGGTACCTGCAAACTAAAAACATAGGTGGGGCGAGGGTCAGTCCACTGACTGAGTGAGGGGGCTGAACTCACACACACTATACATAATAAGGAGCAGAGCACGTATCAAAAGAAAGATTATGAACCGGGAATAGGGTTTTGCATACCAAAACCATTTTCAAATCAAACTTATACATATCTTATCTTATCATAACTTAACAAACTGAGCATATTCATATTTTATTAAAAGAGAAAGCTCCTATCCCGTTTCATAATCAACATAACAGACTAAGGCTCGGCAAGTACGAGCAACAAATCTCATCCTGGGCTCCGCATACGAATAATACATAAGCAAAACGAAATACAAAACAAATCATATCAATAAACCAACCCTAACACCAAGTGGATATTGTCCCGCCACTGGAATTTAAGCCCGCAAGCGCCCAGGCACGGGTTTTGTCTCTCCCGCTGGTATTTAAACCCGAAGGTGCCCAGCCAGGAAAAGACCTCCACATCCAATACGAATACACACGGGGTAGCGAGCCCACACTGTGCCTTCCCCGGCTATCCACCGAAGGCTCAAAGCACCACGCCTCCTCAACCTCCTAGAGTCGCGCGTCAGTACTTCAAATGAGAACGTGCACAGGGGTCATAACCGGCGACCCCATGGTCGTCCCGGGTCCCCCTTAACCACGTCTCGGGGCCCAACATATCAAAACAGAGCATATCCGAACAGATCACATCATAACTCGCTACATAAAAAACTTATCATATCCTATCAAAATCATACTTACGTACCTTATCAGAGCATACCATACCTTGCAACTTAGCATATGCTATAAGCGTACCTCTCCGTGTCATCCTAATCCATAGCTAGGTTGAAGACACACAGTTTGGAGCATAGCCTCGTTGCAAAACATTTCAAGCTCACATATGCTCGTACGTATAGTTCAAAAGCCTTTAATCATATAACAAATTCATAAACATATCATATAAACACATATCTATTATATAAATATAATAGAATAATCGCATGCAGGCTTGAAAACGAGCATAGAGGGTTATAGGTCGCTGTAACTAAAACAAAATCCTAAAACCTCACCTTACACCAAACGGAGCCAAATACAAAGCAGAAGGTCCACCCCGGAACCTGCACGACCTCAAGTCACCACCCCGGGTGCACCTGTACCAACTGAACACACAAACACAGCACGAAACTCAGACTCAAGTAGACAACCACATAGGGACGCACGGCAAGTGCTCAAACACTTAATAAAAGCAATCACATCAGCAAAGTTCAAATTCATATAAATTATATGCGAAACAAAACATTAAGGCATGTTCAAGTGTATAATTAATGCAAATAACAAAATTAAAAGCAAAGCATTTCATATCATTTCATTTAATACCTAACAAATTCAATTAACAAAGTTCAGACAATTCATATCGCATTTCACACAAATTCACGTAGCACACAAATCAAATAAATCATAATAGCATGTTTCATATTTCATATAAGTCAAATTCTAATCAAACTAAGTTCATTAAATTAATACATTACATATTCAATTCATACATTACATTTTAGATTTCATTACTAAGGTCTATTAATTCAAATTAAACAAATTCCAACTTCTCTCAAAAATTACACAAACACCCCCTCTAGACTAACCAAGTAGCAAAATCAACAAGTCGGGGGTTCAATTTACAAATCAAATTATCCAAATATTTCAAATTATAATTCATACAAGTTTTCATACACATTGGAGCACAATTAAATCAGTAATTCAAGCTTACAGTAATTAATTGACAATTACAAACAATTAACAAAAGTAAATACAACCACTTCAAAAATTCATATAAAATCAACCGGACATCCGATTGACGAACGGGAAGTGGCGTTGGACTCACCACAACGAAACGGATCTACTGTCCGAAAGTCGCCGGAATGCCGCCACCGTAGCCGGCCGAACAGCCACCGGAACACCGCCTCCGGTGGTCGGAAAAATCCCCGGAAGGACAGAAACGTGCGCCTCGGCCTACTCAACAAAAGCCCTCAAACAATTTCAGAAAATAGCAAACGCGCCGGACTTCGTTGACGAAAAACCGAACCAAAATCCTAATACGAAAATTGATATTAAATACAAACTGCTAAACGAAATAAAATCCGAGCTTACCGTTGGAAAGCTTGTAACGAGCCCTTCAAAAGCCCCTAGCCAATTTGCCGGAAAAATCATCGGAAAACCGGACCACCGGTCCAGCCCCGGTTCGCCACCGGTTCGCCGCCGCCGTTCGGTTCTCGAGTCGGGGCCAACGCCATCCACTAGTTTCCGCTGTTCTAAGCAACTTTTGTAAAGGCTCCACCACCAAAACCGGCCGGAAAAGGGCCCTACGCCGCCGCCGAAGGACTACCGCCGCGCCACCGCCGATTCCGCCATCTCCGCCGCGATTCGCTCAAAAAGGAGGCCGGAAATGGAACGGGAAGGGTAAAAAACGTAGGGTAGGGTGGTGGTTGGCCGGCGAAAGTCGCCGGATCGCCGGCGACGAAGTGGTGGCGCCACCCGCCACCTTCAGGCCGCCGCTGTGCCCCCGTCGGTCTTCGGTTGGCCACGATCTTGGTACGGTTGTGACGGGCTCGCCGAGATGATAAATTTCCACTAATGGTTCGTCGAATTCCGTTGAGAAACGAGGGAGAACGGGCATGTGTGTGAAATCACACCTTCACTGCATGTGAATAGTGTCGGTCGCGGGAGGAAGACGATGCAGGAAGGCTGATCTGATTTGGCACGCAAAACGGGAAAATCCGAGTATATATCTCAGGTCCTCGTACGCAAAAACGATCGGAAGGGCGGGCTAACGAAGTCAGAATGGGGCAAACTTAGAGTCTACAGACTCGTTTCGATGCCCCGAACGCAAAGCAGGGGTCAAAATGGTCGAACTCTCGACCAAACGAGAAATGACTGAATAACCCCTAAAAATAGAAAATCACAAAGGAGCCCCTAAGCTCTAAAAGAGTTCAAAATAGGGCCACGAAAAATATAAAATCACATAATTAAACACATTAAAAAGTTGGAACGTGGCGTACCTTATAAATTGGACGAGCGGGATGTCACAAACTCCCCTCCTTCAAAAGGACCTGTCCTCATGTAACGCCCCGACTTTTCGGACGTAAAGATACGACGTATGTGTTTACCAATTTGCGCGAATTAATTGTTTTTATGTGTTTTATATTTAATTTTATTATAAATTGTTATTATATTATTTTATTATATTTTATTTTAATTTATTATTAATTCTATATATATATATATATATATATATATATCGTAATATAATATATATATATATATATATTTCTTTATTATGTTATTAATTTAATGATTATGCTAATTATATGTTATGTTAATTAATCATGTTTTAATTAATTAATTACGTGACTTAATATGATTTATTTAATATTAGAATTTGTTTAATTATTTCATTTTTGCATGGGAATTTTAATTCGTGCATGAATTGCATGGACTTTGAATTATAAATTTTGCATGGAATTTTATAAATTATGCATGAATTGCATGGATTGATCATATCACTAATTTTGTGCATCGTTCTTATATGAAATGATATCGAATTGCCACGATTTTGTAGTATGTCGTAAATATATATGTTATGAACATGATTTTATGCTCAGTTTATATTTTCGAATTCATTTGATGCTCTAAAGAATTTAATTTGTTTCGAGGAACCAAATCGGGGGCTAACGAGCACTTAGCGTACCCTTGGTTCCGAATTTAATATCTTGAGCTCGGGAACTCGGATTCGAGTTCCGTCAACTCCGCTGAACTCGTAACGAAAATTCGAGTTTAGTAAACTTAGCCTTACAATTTTCCTAAGTCGTTTGAACCTCCGAAATCTAACCGAAAAACGAATCGGCCACCAATTTGACCTTGTTGTACAAAATCAGCCATATCTTGTCCAAACCATAACCAAATTAACCATGGTTTGATTCTTTAGATCCCTAACTCAACCACCTATCATGACATATCAAGCCCTAACCAAGATAACCCTCACACAATCCCCAAAACTCAGCCAAAGCTACTGCTCTTCATTCCAGTCCCGTAACCCTTCATTCCTTGGGGATTTTGGAGCTCAAATCTCATCCAAACTTCATCCAATCATCAAGGTAATTTTAGGATTGTATTATATGTTTTTCTGATCATTTTCATCCTTTCATTCATGAATTTGAGCATGGATTCGAGAAATTCTGGGGTTTTTCCGAAAATGGGGTGATTTTGGGCAAATGTTGATCTCTTTCGTTCCTCAATGGTTTTGATTAATTCCAAGCTTGAGATTGATTGTTTTGACATCCTCATATCATTTATGGTCATTGATTTCGTGGTTGTTGAGATATTTATGAGAGATCATTTATGAAATTTTGAGAAAATCCCACATGTTTGTCACATACGGTTGCTTTCTTGTTTGAGCTTGTTTGGGACTGAATTATGTGTTGGATTTATGATGTTTTTCTGCACATTTGAGGGACTTATGGACCTGAACTAAGTCGGATTAATTGAGTGCAAGCATGCCCTGTTTTCTTCGAGCCTTGCTCTGTTTTCTGGCGTGATTATCAACTGTCAAAGCTCCTGCGTTTCCTTCATGTTTTGCTGTCAATTTTCTTAGCTTTGAGGGTTCATTCTCATTGGGTTCTTGCAGCAATTTGTGCCTTGAAATGTTGCAATTGTTGCTTGCTTTTCTTGCTAGATTCTTGCCTTTTCTTTTCTGCGTTTTTGCTGTAATACAGGGGATGTGCTACTGCGAGACACGGGTGTGTCGTGGTTGCTCGTTCCAGCGAGGAACGGGGGTGCAGATTGGCCTGGGCTTGCGGTACCGAGACACAGGGGTGTCTCGGTGTAGGCTTGGGAGGTGACACGGGGGTGTCACCCCGTTTTTCTTGATTTATTTTGCTGCGTTCCAGGGTCTGTTGTTGCTGCTGTAAAATTATATGCATGGTTGTGTTTGTGCAGAGTGTGTGTTAGTGTGGATGCATGGGAGTGGGGTTGTGTATGCATGTCTTTGTGTTTGTATTTGCATGTATATGTATATAATATATAGTATATATAATATGCATGTAATATATATATATATATATATATGCATGCATGGGTGTGTTTTAGTGTATACGTGCAAGCATGTGTGAGTTTATATATATATTTATATATTATATATTATATATGTTTATTATATATTATATATATTTATTATATATATTTTAAATATTATTTAATTTAATTCAAATATTGAAATTAATTGATTTCCATTTCGCGTATTTAATTACCGACTTTTGATTGAACGTTTTATTTGTTTTATTCCTAAATGTGAATTTGAATAATATGTGTTATGCTTATTAAATGGATTTTAGATTAATTGATATGCATTATGAATTATGAATGTGATGAATTTATGAAATTTATATGAATTTATGAAATTATGAATTTATGAACTTATGAAATTGAATGAAATATATGAACGAATGATGTGATTATATATGTTTTAAATCTCTTAATAATGCACATGAACATTTTATTGATATAATATGATCATTTATGCATTCATGTCATATTCACTTCATTGCCGAGCGTCATATGTGGTCATTGAGTCTCATACCTTTTCTTTTGCACAGATTCGGGTTTGGTCGGAGATGAGGGCGAGCCTTGAGACGCTTGTGCCTTTCTTTTGCTTTGGCAAAGGTGGGTTTTTCTTCTATTAGTTAAAACAACTATATATATTCCTTATGTGCAAAGTTTTAAGCCAAAATCATATATTTATATATATATCGAGTCATTTCGGGTAAATTATTTCAAACGTATGACCCCCTTTTTATTTACGAACCCTACCATATGTTTAGCGAGATATTTATGATTTATGATTGCACGGGCCCCGGGACTTAGTATATGTGGCTAACCGAGGAAGCAAGGGCTGACGGGGATCCCATATACTAGTCCCAACCAAACTACGGCGATACCGGCCCTCGCTAGGAGTTTTAGCGAGGAATGGGAGCTGAGTGCCCTTGGGGGATTCATGTACCCCCATTGGCCTATGTATGAACCGGTGGCCGGGTCTTGCAAACCCGTCCACCACCCGGAGGAAGAAGGAGTATATGAATGATTATGATCATGTATTTATGAGCACAAAAGATTTATGTATGATAATGAATGATTGAATAATTGATTATGATTACACGAGGAGTAGGTTGGAGATTGTGCACGCCCACTCGCCGGGCCATAAACCCTTATGAACAATTATGAATGAATATGAACGTCGTTATCCCGTTGATGTTTTCTTTTGTTTTAACCCCTTGGTAAATTCTTAACAAACTTCACACGGGATTAGGGCTTGCATGTATGTGTTTAATTTATGCGATATTATATATCTTATGCCCCGTTTTTGTACCCACCAGTCTCTTTTAGACTGAACCCGGTTGTTTTTAGTTGTTTTGTGCAGGTATAGGAGTGATAGGCGGGAATACAAGTCGTCTAGGTCTTGCATTTATGTTTAGCACTTCTTTTCTGTCTCATATGTTCATACTCTCATTACTTTTGTATATGATCATAGTTTATGCTTGGAGCGTTATGATTTTTGTAGGCCATGAGCGCCGTTGATTATTTGAGTGCTTTTGTATATCTATTTTGGAGCTTGGTGGCTCATTGTATATATGATATGTTATTCTTGCTTCCGCGTATCATTTTAACTCTGATTTTATGATTCTTGAGTTGATTGGTTTAAAGGTTAGTCCCGCCTAGCATAGCGTGTGTGTTGTGTCCCCGTTCGCCGTGGATTTGGCACGTGTATGGACTTCCATTTCATATACGGGTCGGGTCCCGGTGCGGGGGATGTCGTACCTCACGCTCGGGTGCTAAATCCTTATGTGGTATCAGAGCTTAGGGTTGCAAAACCCGGGCTCTAGTGTCGTGTTGAGTCAGTTAGGTCGTTCGGCTTTAGGAACAACTTGTCAATGTGTTGCATATGCATTGTTTACGTGCTTGTGTGCTTTAAATTTTGAATTTTGATCGAATTAATTGCACTTGCATGCATGGACTAAAAATAACATGCATTTCAGTATTTCTTGAACAGGATGCCTCCGCGTAGACACCGTGAGAGATCTCCCGGACACCGTCGTCATCGTGATCGATCTCCTACGCCTCCACCCCAACCACAAGCACCACCGATGGATATGGGGAATTTTATGGAAGCAGTTTTCAATTATGTTGAGCATAGGAGGGCTCAAGCTCCCCCACCACAACAAGCAGAACAACAAGCTCCTCCACCAAACCATAACAATAGAGATCCTCATGGGGTGTTTCTGAGTTACAACCCCACTCGGTTTTCTGGTTCTATTGACGATGCGGTCTCGGAGGGTTGGTTGATTAGATTGGAGAGGATATTTGGGGTCCGACAGTTTAGTACGCAAGAGAAGGCTCAATTTGCTATATTCCAACTCGATGGGGATGCGTATGAATGGTGGGAACGAACAAGGGAGAAGCTCGAGGTGGATGAAGAGGAAGTGACTTGGGAGGTTTTCAAGAGAGAATTCCGGGAATGCTTTGTACCTGAAGTGGTAAGAGAGAGGAAGGAGCAAGAATTCATGGAATTAAAGCAAGGGGCTCGTACGGTGACTCAATATCTCGCCGTATTCAATAGGCTTGGGAAACATGCTCCTCAGTCACCCGGGATGAGAAGAGGAAAGCAAGGAAATTCATAGCGGGATTGAGACAGGACTTGAGACACGGGCAAGCGGGGCACAATTTCGAGTCGTTTGCCGACACCGTGCAAAGGGCTTTGGTTCAAGAGGAGGAATTCAAGAAGAAGGATCCGATGTTTAGAGCTCCAATGGGAAGAGGTTCCGGATCGAATTCAGGAAAGAGGCCGATGATTCAAGCTAGTCCACCTCCTAAGGGTCCGTTTAAGAAGCCTCGGTTTGGAGGACAAGGTTCTCAGGCCGTACCGACTCGACCAAAGGCTCTACTTATGGCACCGGCACCTACAAATTCACGCCTGGATGTGCCTCAATGTACTCATTGCGGGGGACCGACCCATACCTACAATAATTGTCGAAGAAGGTTGAATTTGTGCCTCATATGTGGGAAAAGTGACCATATGGCGAGACATGTCCCTACAAGAACCCCGGATTTCAGAAAGGAGTTCAAAGGCCAATGATTCAGGCTCGTGCTTACGCCCTCGAGGGTGAGGAGCAAGATGTAGAGATTGATCCCACAGCCGTGGTAGAAGGTACCCTATGCATACATAACATGAACATTCATGCACTCTTTGATCCGGGTGCCACGCATTCCTTTATTTCTTGTGATATAGTTGCTACTCTGTGCTTGCCTGTTATTTGTCTTTCTTCTTATTATTTGGGGAGTTCGCCACTTGGAGGATACCGCGGTCGCTAAGGATTTCTCCGATGTGTTTCCGGAGAATTTGAGTTCTTTACCACCCGACCGTGAGATCGAGTTCGTTATTGACTTACATCCAGGATCTACACGGTATTCTAAGACTCCGTATCGGATGGCACCGGCCGAGTTGAAAGAGTTAAAGATTCAATTAGAGGAATTGCTCAAAGTTGGATATATTCGGCCAAGTTCGTCACCTTGGGGTGCTCCGGTTCTCTTTGTTAAGAAAAAGGATGGAACCTTAAGAATGTGCATAGATTACCGGGAGCTTAATCGGATGACCGTAAAGAATAAGTATCCTTTGCCCCATATTGTGGATTTATTCGACATGTTACAAGGTTCGGGGATTTACTCAAAATTGGACTTGAGACAAGGATACTATCAATTGAAGATCCGGGAAGAGGACATTCCGAAGATGGGATTTAACACCCGGTATGGACACTACGAGTTCGTAGTGATGCCTTTTGGATTGACTAATGCTCCGGCTGCTTTTATGGATATGATGCATCGAATTTTCCGGCCCTATTTGGATAAGTTTGTGGTGATATTCATAGATGACATCTTGGTTTATTCGAGAACTCCGGAGGATCATGCAAGGTACCTCAGGATTGTGTTGGAAACCTTAAGGGAACATCGGTTGTATGCTAAGTTTAGCAAATGCGAGTTTTGGATTGATCGGGTAGCATTTTTGGGTCATATTATTTCAAGGAAAGGTTTAGAGGTAGACCCTTCTAAGATTGAGACGGTTATTCAATGGCAAAGCCCGAAAAATGCTTCAGAAGTAAGGAGTTTCTTGGGTTTGGCAGGCTACTATCGGAGATTCGTTCAGGATTTCTCAAAGATTGCGGCTCCTTTAACCCGATTGACTAAGAAAGCGGTTAAGTTTGAGTGGGACGAGGCATGTGAAGCTAGCTTTCAACTTTTAAAGGAGAAGTTGACCACCGCTCCTGTATTAGCACTTCCCGAAGGTACAGAAGGATATACAGTTTATACGGACGCCTCAAAGGAAGGTTTGGGATGTGTGTTGATGCAGAATGGAAGAGTAATCGCCTATGCCTCAAGGAAAATGAAAGAGCATGAACAGAACTACCCCACTCACGATTTGGAATTAGCGGCAGTGATCTTTGCTTTGGGTAAGTGGAGACACTATCTTTATGGAATTTCGTTCGAGGTCTTTTCCGATCACAAGGGTCTCCAATACTTATTCTCGCAAAAGGAATTGAATATGAGACAACGGCGTTGGATGGAACTTTTGGCGGATTATGAGTGTACAATCCGATACCATCCCAGCAAAGCCAATTCGGTCGCGGATGCGCTTAGTCGGAAAGCTAGCGTGTCCAATGTGAAAGTGGAAATTGGAGATGGGAATGAGTTGTTCAGACTGAGGGCTAGTATTCGGAATATCACGGTTCAACCAGATCTTAAACAGAGATTATTTGATGCTCAGAGGATTGATCCCGAGGTTCAGAAATTAGCTGAGAAAGCTCGAGCTGATTCAGAGTGTCCGTTTTGGTTTGATGATATGGGACTTTTAAGATTCAAGAATAGAGTTGTTGTCCCGGAAGAGTTAAAAGGGATTATTCTTGAGGAAGCCCATCGGTCAGGGTATTCGATACATCCCAGAGAGAACAAAATGTATAAGGATCTTAAGAAATTCTATTGGTGGAATGGATTGAAACGGGATGTTATCAACTTCGTGAAACATTGTATGACTTGTCAAGTGGTAAAGGCAGAACATCAAAAGGGATTATTCTTGAGGAAGCCCATCGGTCGGGGCTACTTCAACCATTGCCTATCCCGGAGTGGAAATGGGAACAAATAGCTATGGATTTTGTTTCAGGATTACCAAAAGTGAGAGGAGGTTTCGATGGAATTTGGGTTATTGTGGACAGGTTGACAAAATCAGCTCATTTTCTTGCTATCAGAATGTCCGACAAAGTGGGTAAGTTGGCTAAGAGATACAATGATGAGATTGTCAGGCTTCATGGTGTACCCATTAGTATTGTCTCGGATCGGGATCCCAGATTCACTTCAAGGTTATGGCAAGAATTACAGAAGTGTTTGGGAACAAGGCTTCAATTCAGCACAACTTTCCATCCTCAGACCGACGGACAATCAGAAAGGTTGATTAAGTATCTGGAGGATCTGTTGAGAGCTTGTGCATTTGACTTTCAAAGCTCGTGGAATGAGTAGTTGCCATTAATCGAGTTTGCTTACAACAATAGCTACCAAGCCTCGATTGAAATGGCCCCTTATGAAGCTCTTTATGGATGTAAATGTCGATCACCGTTGTTCTTTGACTTGGAGGAATGGAATTGGACCAAGCAAGAAGGGATTAAAAGAGGGGAAAAGAAGGAAAAACCCTCTAAAGCTGTACAAGAGGCCATTGATAAGGTCCAGATAATTAGACAACGGATGAAGGCCGCTCAGGATCGACAAAAGAGTTATGCAGATCTTCAGAGAAAGAATTTGGAGTTTGAGATTGGAGATAGGGTTTTCTTAAAGGCTTCCCCACGAAAAGGGTTCTCAAGGGTTGGACGAGGAGGAAAATTAAACCCTCGATATATGGGACCGTATGAGATTTTGGAGAAGATTGGGGATACGGCCTATCGATTGAACTTGCCTCCGAGTTTGACTGGAATTCATAACGTGTTTCATGTTTCGCAGCTCCGAAAGTATTATCGAGACGAGTCCGAGGTTCTACCGGTTGAAGAAGTGGAATTAGAACCGGATCTCACCTTCGTTCAGAAGCCGATTAGGATATTGGATCGAAAGTTTCAGGAACTCCGAAATCGGCGTATTCCACTAGTCAAGGTTCTTTGGAGAAGTGATAAAACCGAAGAGGCTACGTGGGAGACGGAGGATAAGATGAAAAGGTTTCACCCCGAATTGTTTCCGAGCGAGTAATGAATCCGAGGACGGATTCTTTTAAGGGGGAGAGATTGTAACGCCCCGACTTTTCGGACGTAAAGGTATAACATATGTGTTTACCAATTTGCGCGAATTAATTGTTTTTATGTGTTTTATATTTAATTTTATTATAAATTGTTATTATATTATTTTATTATATTTTATTTTAATTTATTATTAATTCTATATATATATATATATATATATATATATATATCTATATTTCTTTATTATGTTATTAATTTAATGATTATGCTAATTATATGTTATGTTAATTAATCATGTTTTAATTAATTAATTACGTGACTTAATATGATTTATTTAATATTAGAATTTGTTTAATTATTTCATTTTTGCATGGGAATTTTAATTCGTGCATGAATTGCATGGACTTTGAATTATAAATTTTGCATGGAATTTTATAAATTATGCATGAATTGCATGGATTGATCATATCACTAATTTTGTGCATCGTTCTTATATGAAATGATATCGAATTGCCACGATTTGGTAGTATGTCGTAAATATATGTGTTATGAACATGATTTTATGCTCGGTTTATATTTTCGAATTCATTTGATGTGCTAACGAATTTAATTTGTTTCGAGGAACCAAATCGGGGGCTAACGAGCACTTAGCGTACCCTTGGTTCCGAATTTAATATCTTGAGCTCGGGAACTCGGATTCGAGTTCTGTCAACTCCGCTGAACTCGTAACGAAAATTCGAGTTTAGTAAACTTAGCCTTACAATTTTCCTAAGTCGTTTGAACCTCCGAAATCCAACCGAAAAACGAATCGGCGACCAATTTGACCTTGTAGTACAAAATCAGCCATATCTTGTCCAAACTATAACCAAATTAACCATGGTTTGATTCTTTAGATCCCTAACTCAACCACCTATCATGACATATCAAGCCCTAACCAAGATAACTCTCACACAATCCCCAAAACTCAGCCAAAGCTACTGCTCTTCATTCCAGTCCCGTAACCCTTCATTCCTTGGGGATTTTGGAGCTCAAATCTCATCCAAACTTCATCCAATCATCAAGGTAAGTTTAGGATTGTATTATATGTTTATTTCTGATCATTTTCATCCTTTCATTCATGAATTTGAGCATGGATTCGAGAAATTTTGGGGTTTTTCCGAAAATGGGGTGATTTTGGGCAAATGTTGATCTCCTTCGTTTCTGACTGGTTTTGATTGATTCCAAGCTTGAGATTGATTGTTTTGACATCCTCATATCATTTATGGTCATTGATTTCGTGGTTGTTGAGATATTTATGAGATATCATTTATGAAATTTTGAGAAAATCCCACATGTTTGTCACATACGGTTGCTTTCTTGTTTGAGCTTGTTTGGGACTGAATTATGTGTTGGATTTATGATGTTTTGCTGCACATTTGAGGGACTTATGGACCTGAACTAAGTCGGATTAATTGAATGCAAGCATGCCCTGTTTTCTTCGAGCCTTGCTCTGTTTTCTGGCGTGATTATCAGCTGTCAACGCTGCTGCGTTTCCTTCATGTTTTGCTGTCAATTTTCTTAGCTTTGAGGGTTCATTCTCGTTGGGTTCTTGCAGCAATTTGTGCCTTGTAATGTTGCAATTGTTGCTTGCTTTTCTTGCTAGATTCTTGCCTTTTCTTTTCTGCGTTTTTGCTGTAATACAGGGGATTTGCTGCTGCGAGACACGGGTGTGTCGTGGTTGCTCGTTCCAGCGAGGAACGGGGGTGCAGATTGGCCTGGGCTTGCTGTACCGAGACACGGGGGTGTCTCGGTCTAGGCTTGGGAGGTGACACGGGGGTGTCACCCCGTTTTTCTTGATTTATTTTGCTGCGTTCCAGGGTCTGTTGCTGCTGCTGTAAAATTATATGCATGGTTGTGTTTGTGCAGAGTGTGTGTCAGTGTGCATGCATGGGAGTGGGGTTGTGTGTGCATGTCTTTGTGTTTGTATTTGCATGTATATGTATATAATATATAGTATATATAATATGCATGTAATATATATATATATATGCATTCATGGTTGTGTTTTAGTGTGTACGTGTATATATATATTATGTAATTGTGTTTGTGTATATACGTGCATGCATGTGTGAGTTTATATATATATTTATATATTATATATTATATATGTTTATTATATATTATATATATTTTAAATATTATTTAATTTAATTCAAATATTGAAATTAATTGATTTCCATTTAGCGTATTTAATTACCGACTTTTGATTGAACGTTTTATTTGTTTTATTCCTAAATGTGAATTTCAATAATATGTATTATGCTTATTAAATGGATTTTAGATTAATTGATATGCATTATGAATTATGAATGTTATGAATTTATGAAATTTATATGAATTTATGAAATTATGAATTTATGAACTTATGAAATTGAATGAAATATATGAACGAATGATGTGATTATATGTTTTAAATCTCTTAATAGTGCACATGAACATTTTATTGATATAATATGATCATTTATGCATTCATGTCATATTCACTTCATTGTCGAGCGTCATATGTGGTCATTGAGTCTCATACCTTTTCTTTTGCACAAATTCGGGTTTGGTCGGAGATGAGGGCGAGCCTTGAGACGCTTGTGCCTTTCTTTTGCTTTGGTAAAGGTGGGTTTTTCTTCTATTAGTTAAAACAACTATATATATTCCTTATGTGCAAAGTTTTAAGCCAAAATCGTATATTTATATATATATCGAGTCATTTCGGGTAAATAATTTCAAACGTATGACCCCCTTTCTATTTATGAACCCTACCATATGTTTGGCGAGATATTTATGATTTATGATTGCACGCGCCCCGGGACTTAGTATATGTGGCTAACCGAGGAAGCAAGGGCTGACGGGGATCCCATATACTTGTCCCAACCAAACTACGGCGATACCGGCCCTCGCTAGAAGTTTTAGCGAGGAATGGGAGCTGAGTGCCCTTGGGGGATTCATGTACCCCCATTGGCCTATGTATGAACCGGTGGCCGGGTCTTGCAAGCCCGTCCACCACCCGGAGGAAGAAGGAGTATATGAATGATTATGATCATGTATTTATGAGCACAAAAGATTTATGTATGATAATGAATGATTGAATAATTGATTATGATTACACTAGGAGTAGGTTGGAGATTATGCACGCCCACTCGCCGGGCCATAAACCCTTATGAACAATTATGAATGAATATGAACGTCGTAATCCCGTTGATGTTTTCTTTTGTTTTAACCACTTGGTAAATTCTTATCAAACTTCACACGGGATTAGGGCTTGCATGTATGTGTTTAATTTATGCGATATTATATATCTTATGCCCCGTTTTTGTACCCACCAGTCTCTTTTAGACTGAACCCGGTTGTTTTTAGTTGTTTTGTGCAGGTATAGGAGTGATAGGCGGGAATACAAGTCGTCTAGGTCTTGCATTTGTGTTTAGCACTTCTTTTCAGTCTCATATGTTCATACTCTCATAACTTTTGTATATGATCATAGTTTATGCTTGGAGTATTATGATTTTTGTAGGCCATGAGCGCCGTTGATTATTTGAGTGCTTTTGTATATCTATTTTGAAGCTTGGTGGCTCATTGTATATATGTATGTTATTCTTGCTTCCGCGTGTCATTTTAACTCTGATTTTATGATTCTTGAGTTGATTGGTTTAAGGGTTAGTCCCGCCTAGCATAGCGTGTGTGTTGTGTCCCCATTCGCCGTGGATTTGGCACGTGTATGGACTTCCATTTCATATACGGGTCGGGTCCCGGTGCGGGGGATGTGGTACCTCACGCTCGGGTGCTACACCTCAGGTCCTATTACTGAGTCGTAAAGCTTCGAACTGGAATACCTCAATCCATCTCCTGAAATCGTGTAGAGTCATAGCCCTGGCTGTAAAGTTTACTCCCACTGATTGCATTAACTCCCTGTAGAGTTCCGTAGCCACAGAGGTTTATCCAACCACTTGACCGTTGGTCGCTTCAACTCGTTCGATCCTTACTAGGCCACTGCACCCAAAGTTCAATACCGACGCTTCCTCGTCGACTGCAAACCAGCACCAGGCCACACTCAACTCAGCCGCGACAAACAAGAGAGAATCCCATCTCTCAGCACGCAAGAGAGAGAGCCCCATCTCCCCGTACATCAAAAGAGAGAACCCCGTCCCTCAGGCACAGAATTGAGAGAACCCCGTCTCCCAACCACGTAATCGAGAGAGCCCCGTCTCTCAACCTAAGTCTGGCAGACTTCCACATCTTCCAAACATTCTAGTTTGAGAAAATCTAGCATTTCTCAAACCCTAGATTCGAGAGAATCCAACATCTCCCAAACATCTAACTCCAAGAGAATCCAGCATCTCTTGCTCACATAATTTAGAAAGAATCCAACATCTTTCTATCACACAAATAGGGAGAATCCCACATCTCCCTGACACGTAAATAGAGAGAGATCTCAACAACTCTCTAGCACACAAGTTCACTTACACAGCATTTATACATACACACATTAAAGTAGCACCAGATGCAAAACATGGAATGCATGTATAGTGTAACTTTACACGACTGATATCGGTGTCCCTAGAGTATAGACTCATCATCAATGCTCAACTCAAGGGGGATATCGCGATGGAATCTCTGTAAAATGAGATTGCAATATACTTGTATGTGCATGAAGGGTTAGTGACCAATTAGGAAATTTTAAACACTAAAGGCATGTAATCCATTCAGTTTACAAGAATTAACAACAAAAACAACAATTTTTAAGTTATGAAAAATTAAAGCAGTTAGTCACGTTATTACAATCGAGCAACATCAAACATTACACATTGTCACATTAGTCAAGCAAAATAAAATATAATTACTTATGAAATGTATGTGTGCAAATGTCATGAATGCTCAGTGTACCATTCACCGTAGCAGTAGAGTCGAGGTTGAAAATTTCTTTAACTTGAAAGGATAATCAAATTCTTAACTGGCCGTAGTTCTAACTTCCCGTTCAAATTTTGCATTCTTTAGTATTTTCTTCGAATCGCGGGTCGCCAAGGGGTCTTGAACCAACTCACTTGCCTCTCGCAGAAAAGTGATCCATGGAGTCTCTTGAAGTCCCAATAAAATCCTCAATACTCGGGAATTGTTATATCTTCCAACGATGGAATCTCTCAGAACAATCAGGGAGAGATAAGCGGAGAATCTTCAAACAATCATGCTTCCCACCGTCGTTTGTAAATGATGTCCCTCGTCCTTAGTATTTGATAAAGTCGACCCTCAATGACATCGTCACCAAAATTCGGTAGTTCATATAGTTTATCCTTTTCCTTTTGTACTGGTATAGTTGCCCTCGTTGATGTCTTTACAACAGTCTGACCCCCCTCCCCCCCCCCCCCCCCGCCCACTTGAGAAACCTTGAATGGTACAAGTGCTTCGATTTCTTCGTTGTCACCTCACGCTATCCGGAGTTAGAAATTCTGGTGTTCCTATAAAACATGTTACCCCCGAGCACCTCCAAGTAGTAAGTACATATCCTGAAGGCACCTTAATAGCTAGAAAATCTCTTGTCTCTCTCATATCCAATATCCTGACTGTGTTTGCTCGGTCATACATCTTCTGGTCTATCCCTGTTCGAATTCCAATGTTGCTTCGACCAAGGCAGCACTTTGTGGATCACGTAGGGGAACACCTAAATTAGAACCACGAAGCTAATGCATGTGGGATTAGAGATGTAAATGGCATGCACTCATATCCAGCAAAGAAGACAATCAAGCACGTAAAGCAATTGTTTGAAATAATTAAAATGCCCTGCAATTCACAAATTGGATAATTATCTATGCATGAGGGTTAGTACGTGGGTATGTCAAATAATGAAAGCAATTATGAGCACATAATTAATGCAGATGCAACGAGTAATTTACTAAAATTTAAAGCATAAATGTAAATTTTGCAAAAATCATAATCATAGTTTGCACACAATCACATAAGCTCAGACAAATTTATGTAGAAAAGTCAAAATTTAACATCAGACGAATGCAATGCACAAGTATTCCTATGCGGTACGACCTAAACTGACACGACACGACTCCAGAGCACCGGTTCTGAACCTGGTAGCTCTGATACCACTTAAGATGTAGCACCCCAAGCGGTGGGGCACCACACCCCCCGCACTATTACCCGACACATGGTACGAAATGAAAAATCCGCACACGCACCAAGTCACAGCGAAAGGGTGACGAACAAAAAAAAAAACCAACCTAAGCTAGGCGGTACCTAAAACCCAGTAAATAAAATAAGCAAAAACCCGAATGCGGAAGCGATGCGAAAATACGAACTAACAAAACTTTAATCAACAAACATAAATAAATGGGTTCAACTAATTCCACGAACCTGTCCTAACCTGTCCCGAATTCAAACATACAACAAAGACGGGTTCAACTAATCTCAGCTCTGTCCTAACCTGTGCCGAAATTCATATAATCAAAGCATAAGTATCATCTTGTACAGAACATACTATATACATAATTTTCATAAATAAATCAGAACAAAATACTTAGCAAAATCAAGCGGACTGACACAGACTCGACAGACCCGACTCAAAGCCGCCTAGCTCGAACTCCAACAACTGGTACCTGTAAATTAAAAACATAGGTGGGGCGAGGGTCAGTCCACTGACTGAGTGAGGGGGTTGAACTCACACACACTATACATAATAAGGAGCAGAGCACGTATCAAAAGAAAGATTATGAACCGGGAATAGGGTTTTGCATACCAAAACCATTTTCAAATCAAACTTATACATATCTTATCTTATCATAACTTAACAAACTGAGCATATTCATATTTTATTAAAAGAGAAAGCTCCTATCCCGTTTCATAATCAACATAACAGACTAAGGCTCGGCGAGTACGAGCAACAAATCCCATCCTGGGCTCCGCATACGAATAATACATAAGCAAAACGAAATACAAAACAAGTCATATCTATAAACCAACCCTAACACCAAGTGGATATTGTCCCGCCACTGGAATTTAAGCCCGCAAGCGCCCAGGCACGGGTTTTCTCTCTCCCGCTGGTATTTAAACCCGAAGGTGCCCAGCCAGGAAAAGACCTCCACATCCAATACGAATACACACGGGGTAGCGAGCCCACACTGTGCCTTCCCCGGTTATCCACCGAAGGCTCAAAGCACCACGCCTCCTAAACCTCCTAGAGTCGCGCGTCAGTACTTCAAATGAGAACGTGCACAGGGGTCATAACCAGCGCCCCATGGTCGTCCCGGGTCCCTCTTACCCACGTTTCGGGGCCCAACATATCAAAACAGAGCATAGCCGAATAGATCACATCATAACTCGCTACATAACAAACTTATCATATCGTATCAAAATCATACTTACGTACCTTATCAGAGCATACCATACCTTGCAACATAGCATATTCTATAAACGTACCTCTCCGTGTCATCCTAATCCATAGCTAGCTTGAAGACACACGGTTTGGAGCATAGCCTCGTTGCAAAACATTTCAAGCTCACATATGCTCGTACGTATAGTTCAAAAGCCTTTAATCGTATAAAAAATTCATAAACATATCATATAAACACATATCTATTATATAAATATAATAGAATAATCGCATGCAGGCTTGAAAACGAGCACAGAGGGTTATAGGTCGCTGCAACTAAAACAAAATCCTAAAACCTCACCTTACACCAAACGGAGCCAAATACAAAGCAGAAGGTCCACCCCGGAACCTGCACGACCTCAAGTCACCACCCGGGTGCACCTGTACCAACTGAGCACACAAACACAGCACGAAACTCAGACTCAAGCAGACAACTACATAGGGACGCACGGCATATGCTAAAACACTTAATAAATGCAATCACATCAGCAAAGTTCAAATTCATATAAATTATATGCGAAACAAAACATTAAGGCATGTTCATGTGTATAATTAATGAAAATAACAAAATTAAAAGCAAAACACATCATATCATTTCATTTAATACCTAACAAATTCAATTAACAAAGTTCAGACAATTCATATCGCATTTCATACAAATTCACGTAGCATACAAATCAAATAAATCATAATAGCATGTTTCATATTTCATATAAATCAAATTCTAATCAAACTAAGTTCATTAAATTCATACGTAACATATTCAATTCATACATTACATTTTAGATTTCATTACTAAGGTCTATTAATTCAAATTAAACAAATTCCTACTTCTCTCAAAAATTACACAAACACCCCCTCTAGACTAACCAAGTAGCAAAATCAACAAGTCGGGGGTTCAATTTACAAATCAAATTATCCAAATATTTCAAATTATAATTCATACAAGTTTTCATACACATTGGAGCACAATTA
This sequence comes from Lantana camara, assembly GCA_037501455.1. Lineage (NCBI taxonomy): Eukaryota > Viridiplantae > Streptophyta > Magnoliopsida > Lamiales > Verbenaceae > Lantana > Lantana camara. Next base: position 43,174,938 of record CM074865.1, read on the forward strand.
AATCAGTAATTCAAGCTTACAATAATTAATTGACAATTACAAACAATTAACAAAAGTAAATACAACGACTTCAAAAATTCATATAAAATCAACCGGACATCCGATTGACGAACGGGAAGTGGCGTTGGACTCACCACAAGGAAACGGATCTACTGTTCGAAAGTCGCCGGAATGCCACCTCCGTAGCCGGCCGAACAGCCACCGGCCGCCACCGGAACACCGCCTCCGGCGGTCGGAAAAATCCCCGGAAGGACAGAAACGTGCGCCTCGGCCTACTCAACAAAAGCCCTCAAACAATTTCAGAAAATAGCAAACGCGCCGGACTTCGTTGACGAAAAACCGAACCAAAATCCTAATACGAAAACTGAAATTAAATACAAACCGCTAAACAAAAATAAAATCCGAGCATACCGTTGGAAAGCTTGTAACGAGCCCTTCAAAAGCCCCTAGCCAATTTTCCGAACAAATCATCGAAAAACCGGACCACCGGTCCAGCCCCGGTTCGCCACCAGTTCGCCGCCGCCGGCCGGTTCTCGAGTCGGGGCCAATGCCATCCACTAGTTTCCGTCGTTCTAAGCAACTTTTGTAAAGGCTCCACCACCAAAACCGGCCGGAAAAGGGCCCTACGCCGCCGCCGAAGGACTACCGCCGCGCCACCGCTGATTCCGCCATCTCCGCCGCGATTTGCTCAAAAAGGAGGCCGGAAATGGAACGGGAAGGGTAAAAAACGTAGGGTAGGGTGGTGGTTGGCCGGCAAAAGTCGCCGGATCGCCGGCGACGAAGTGGTGGCGCCACCCGCCACCTTCAGGCCACCGCTGCGCCCCCGTCGGTCTTCGGTTGGCCACGATCTTGGTACGGTTGTGACGGGCTCGTCGAGCTGATAAATTTCCACTAATGGTTCGTCGAATTCCGTCGAGAAACGAGGGAGAACGGGTATATGTGTGAAATCACACCTTCACTGCATGTAAATAGTGTCAGTCGCGGGAGGAAGACGATGCAGGAAGGCTGATCTGATTTGGCATGCAAAACGAGAAAATCCGAGTATATATCTCGGGTCCTCGTACGCAAAAACGATCGGAAGAGAGGGCTAACGAAGTCAGAATGGGGCAAACTTAGAGTCTACGAACTCGTTTCGATGCCCCGAACGCAAAGCAGGGGTCAAAAAGGTCGAACTCTCGACTGAACGAGAAATGACCGAATAACCCCTAAAAATAGAATATCACAAAGGGGCCCCTAAACTTTAAAAGAGTTCAAAATAGGGCCACGAAAAATATAAAATCACATAATTAAACACATTAAAAAGTTGGAATGCATGTGGCGTACCTTATAAATTGGACGAGCGGGATGTCACATGTTATACACTTTAATAGTGTCACATGTTATAACCTAACATAGAATAGTGTTTCATAACTTGATCTTATGCCTTAATTGGATCTCTTAACTATAGGTTATACCTTTAACCTAGATCACACTTGGTTGTATAACATGAACTTGAAACTATAGGTTATAATCAAGATCATAATTGAATCAGGGTGTGTGTGTATGTGTGCATGCCATGTGTGTGTGTGTACGTGCATGGTGTGTGTGTGACGTGTGTGAGTGTGTGTGAGTATAGTAAGGGTTTGACCCGACCCTTTGACCCGACAAGTGAATAGTAACTGTGAATACTAATCCTGAATAGTAATTTTGAATAGTGCTTTTGAATAGTAAAAATGAAATAAAACTTGTGCTTTCTTAATAGACATTTGCACCTAGGGTTTCCATATGCAGGGTCTAAAATGTGTTTTCTTTCGTGGACTTGTTTCATAACTTACGGTTTGCGATAAGATTCATAATTTGACTAAAGCTTACTCGGTTATAGTAAGATCATAGTCTCACGTTAAGAGTAACACACTTTAACGTATTCCTTTGTGTGTTACCTTTCTTGAATGCCTTAAATGGTATTACTCTCTTGTGTTACATGGTCTTTATATGGTCCTTGTTCATTGTTTCATACATTTCATATGCATCTTGGTTAGTAGTGGGTCTTAGTTCTTAAGCTCACTCTAGTACACCACCTACAGGAGTTAAAGTTGAGCACTGGGATCCCCAGGGCACCGCATAATCTATCTACCTGCCTTTTGTTACTATTAGGTGAGGTGAAGTTATAAATGTTTTCCAACTGGAACCACGATTATACTATCGTATCATATGTTTTGAAATTCAAAGCTAAACCTCGTTTTGAACTATCCCTTTTATCGGGACATTCTCTTGAAAGGATCATTCATACTGTAATAGTATACCTTGATCTAAAGCACATGTTTTCCAAAGTTCTGCATTCTTGTTCAAAGACGGTTACATGTCCTGCATATGTTTTCAAAGTACAGTTTATAGACAGCATCACATGTTTTACAGACAGCATCACATGTTACAGTTTCACATGTTATAGTTAGCACAGTAGAGTGGTACTCTGGTCACTGCTAATCTTAAATGCAAGCATACAGTTTACAGTTTGGGCCCGGCGGTTATGTGTGGAGGTGATGCTCGGGAGGTGAGCGCCAACGACATCACCAATACCGGCCGCCACACTTAGACAATTGACACCGACTTTTAACAGGAGGTTTGTTAAGTCAGGACAATCTGTCTGGGAACGGACAACAAATCTGTTCCCATTACATGTTTACAAGTAGGCCTAGGGCTAGCTACCCGAAGTGACAACTGGTGGAGGATGGTGCATGTTTGTATGTGTTGGTGAGAGTTGTTGTTGACCTTGGTCCGATAGTCTACTGTATGCGGAGTTGTTGTTGACCTTGGTCCGATGCTCTACTATGTGTGGGGTTATTGTTGATCTTGGTCCGATACTCTACTATACGTGGAATTATTGTTGATCCTGGTCCGATGCTCTACCAAATCATTTTTTTCTGGAGTAAGGATGGAGAAGCCTAGTTTGCGGGCAAAATTCTGTTTCATAAAGGATGGTTCATATCTGGAAAAGTTCACTTTACCCTTATCCCGTTTTATGAAAGAACTATGAACCAACAACAGCATATGTGTGCGAGGGTGATATCATTCATGAAAATCTTTTAAAATGTGCATTCTTTTACAGCATCACATTCAAAGAGTTTTATCAACCGAACTTGTTTCAAGTTCTTCTTTAAAGCTTTGCATTAACAGTTTTGAATTACACTTCAAGTTCTTTATCACTCAGTACTTTCTTTTAAGTATTCCCTCACTTAATCCTTTTGACTAATACCTCTTCCGTTTTCTTGACTCGTGGTTTTAGGTCTTGCAGCCGCAGTCTAGAGGTATCTTGAAGCTATAGATTGTCATTTTTGTTTCAGTCAGGACTTAGTATTACTTCCTTTTGTGTCCTGCATATGTTTTATGGCTACATCACTTCATGTTTCTGAATACTTAGTATCTTTCTTATACTCTTTCTGCTACTCTGTTACCGATATTTTGAACTCTGCTGTATCGGTATTTATATGTGATTATGTTACATGTTCTGATATGTCGAGTCTCTCTTACACGATCAATATGTTCTTGCTTGTTACATGCCGTCACGCACATGTTTGGAAAATTTTTAAAATACTCTGATTTTCCGCTGCACAGCCACATCGTTATGTTGGAAAACACGAATCAGAAAGCAGCGGAATTAAAAAAAATTTTCCCAACAAAAGGATCTTGAACTCGCAATCGTGTAACCAAATTCGTAAAGATAGAAAACTTACTTTTCTTTTGTTCTTTCTTGAAGCGTTTCAAGCCACCCAAGAACGCTCTTCTCGCGGCTTGATCCCCTCTCCTTGGTAAAGCTCGAATCTTCAAACTTCTAACTTGAAGTCTCTAGAGAAAGTCCACCAACTTGATCACAATCTAACTAGTAAGGATGATAGTTCTCTAGTTAGTGTTTAGGCTTAACCTAGGGTCTAATTTAATCTTGGAGAAAGGAAGGTGTTCAACACATGAACCAAAAGAATTGCCAATTAGCTCTAAAGGGGAGCATGAACTCCCCTATAAATAGGGAAGGGGAGGGACGGCCGAAACCCAATCCTTGCTGGGCAAGGATTTGGTCCCTCTCTCTCCTATTACTTGATCATCAAGTAATTTCCAACTTTGACTTTGAATTCTAATTCAAATCAACTTTCAAGAGAGCTAAAAATATCCAAACTATTTTTGGATAATTTTATACTTTATTTATTATAAAATAAATAACTTATTTTTATCTAATTAATTAATTCGTAATTAATTAACTAGATTATTTTCTCCAAAATAAGACTTTCTTTTTTAATTCAAAATTAAACCAAAGCCTATTAAATAATTAACACATTTAATTATTTAATACATATATATATATATAATATATATATTCACACGTGTGTGACACGTGTCACTCACGTGAGCCACACGTGTGATTTCACACGTGTGGAACCCTCTTGGTCCGATTAACTCGTTTAATCATTTTCAAGCCTCAACTCATGTAACCAAGTTGTTGTGTGTGACCCTCTAGGTTCTCAATTCAATTAGCAGTGACCCTAATTAATTAATTCACTAATTAATTAATCAGTCCACAGATTAAACGACCATAGTCTAGCAACAGGTGTTTAACCCCTAGCTGAATTGGAATGTTCGGCTTCGACAGAACCTTTAAGTCATTGATTCATGTGAGATACAATCCTCCTACTTACTATCTCTCAACCAAGATCTAGGGCAAGGGAATAATCAGAACCCTAATAATCTGGTCTTAAAGCTAAGTGCATTTCATATCCATTTGATCTCAATCCAAGAAACCCTTTTCTTGATGTCTTGATCTACTGCCTTGGCCAAGGACTCCATATGGCATATGAACGACTTACACAATAAGAGATCACCTTGCAAATGCAAGTGTAGGTCCTATCTTGATTCTCATTCACATTCATGAGTCACTTGTGCAGCCCCAGCATAAGCCTTGAATCAGTTGTCTAAGGCGACACCCTTTAAAGCTTATACCTAAGACTACAGAGTTAACTCATAAAGTGACAAGGAACCTCAAGTCTAAGGATCAATTAATCACATCAATGACTCGTGAGATATTTCCTAATCTGGAAGTTTCCATTTCCTGAAATAGAAACTTCCTTTCCCATTTAGGAGTGTTCTCACACGGGGCACCTCAGTGAACTTACTTATTAAAGTAAGCACCCTCATGTATCACGCACGTATCAACTATACACTTTCCACCTCCATGAAACAAGGTGGTCCTTCTTAAGGGCGTGATCCCACAAGCAAGCCTTAGAGGAGTCAGGTTGACACTCCCACTGTCTGTAGGACTCATCGGCGTGGAGTATTTTAGTAATCATGACTTATGTGATATAGGGCTCGTTTCATGAACCATTTCACCTAAATGGTAGAGTCCAAAAGTCATCAGGATTAGGGGAGTTCTCATACATGCACAGCTAAAGTAAACGCATACCAAACAAGAGCATATAAAGAAGTGTTGCCTTAATTCGTTATTTCATTCAAAGATTGTCTGTGATTACAATAAGGAAAAGCACAAAGCGGATATACAATCGGCTTTCTAGGGCACTATTGCTAACAATCTCCCACTTGCCCGTCAAAGCCATTCTAAAGCTATTCTAAGTCCCATCTTCTGAAGATGACCTTTGAAAGCTTCTCGACTAAGGGGTTTAGTAAGTGGATCTACCACGTTCTCTGCTGATGTGACCCTCTCTATTTGCACATCTCTTCTTTTGATAATATCACGGATTAGGTGATACTTCCTCATAATGTGCTTGGTCCGTTGGTGTGATCTTGGTTCTCTTGCTTGAGCAACCGCCCCAGTGTTGTCACAAAACACAGTAATGGGGTCTTTCATGCTAGGAACAACATTCAACTCTTGAATGAAGTTTCTAATCCAAACACCTTCCTTAGCTGCATCATTTGCAGCTAAGTATTCGGCCTCAGTGGTCGAATCCGCAGTGGTAGTTTGCTTGGAACTCTTCCAACTCACTGCTCCGCCGTTCAGGCAGAAAATATATCCTGACATTGACTTAAAATCATCTAAGTCAGATGCAAAGCTTGCATCGCAGTATCCTTCGACAGTAAGATCTTTCTGACCTCCGTAAACTAAGAATAAATCTTTAGTACTTTTCAAGTACTTAAGAATATTCTTCACGGCAGCCCAGTGACCATCTCCAGGGTCAAATTGGAAACGACTTGTCACACTAAGTACATAAGCCACATCCGGTCGAGTACATAACATTGCATACATTATGCTACCTATTGCTGACGCATAACGTGTATGAGTCATTCTCTCCTTCTCAAGGTTAGTCTTAGGACACATCTTCTTTGAAAGACATGTTCCTACACTCATGGGAAGGTTCTTAACCTTTGCTGACTCCATAGTGAATCTCTTCAATACTTTCTCAATGTACATCGACTGTGATAGTCCTATCAACCTTCTAGATCTATCTCTATAGATTTTAATTCCAAGGATATAGGACGCATCACCAAGATCTTTCCTCTCGAATTGGTTCGATAACCATAACTTAGTCACTTTCATGTCATCCTTCGAATTCCCAATAAGAAGGATGTCATCAACATAAAGTACTAAGAATTGCATTGAGGTGTCCAATTCCTTTCTATAGACACATAATTCATTCGAAATTTGCATGAAGCCAAACGCTTTGACTGATTCATCAAATCGAATGTTCCAATTCCTAGAAGCCTGTTTCAATCCATAGATTGATCTTTGGAGTTTGCAAACCTTTTGCTCACTCCCACTGAATGTGAAACCTATGGGTTGCTCCATATAAATGTCTTTGTCAATGTCACCATTGAGAAAGGCAGTTTTCACATCCATTTGCCATATCTCACAGTCATAATATGCAGCAATGGCAAGCATGATCCGAATAGACTTTTGCATTTGCAACTGGCGAAAAAGTTTCATCAAAGTCCACGTCGGGTCTTTGAGTGAATCTTTTTGCAACCAGTCTTGCTTTGTAAGCTGCAATGCTTCCATCAACTCCAAGCTTTCTCTTAAAGATCCATTTGCAACCTATGGGTTTGACCCCATCAGGCAAATCTACCAAGGTCCAAACTTGGTTGGAGTTCATGGAATCCATTTCGGATTTCATGGCTTCTATCCACTGTTCAGAGCCAGAATCTGAAAGTGCCTCCTCATATGTTGAAGGATTATTATCCTTTTGAGAGATTTCATGGAAGAATCCATACCATCTCTCCGGCTGTCTAGGAGTACGTTCAGAACGCCTTAGAGGAGGATTTACATGTGTATCAAAATTCGTGATTGGTTGTGGTTGATCAGAGTGGGACGTTTCTTCAGTGGGTGGTGTGGGGTCACTTTGTACTTCTTCTAATTTTATGATCTTGCCTTTCTTTTCTTTAAGGAACGGTTCCTCAAGAAAAGTGGCATTTCTGGAAACAAACACCTTTTGCTCAGATTGATCATAGAAGTAGTATCCTATGGATTCCTTAGGATAACCTACAAAGTAGCATAAGTTAGAACGAGATTCTAACTTATCTCCCACTGTCCTCTTCACGTAAGCAGGACAACCCCAAATTCTTAAGTAAGAATAACTAGGGATTTTACCATGCCACATTTCATGGGGCGTTTTAGGGACCGACTTAGAGGGAACTAGATTCAAAATCTTTGCTGCACTTTCTATGGCATAACCCCAGAAAGAAGGTGGTAAGTCAGTGAAACTCATCATGGAACGAACCACATCAAGTAGGGTTCGATTCCTTCTCTCAGAAACTCCATTAAGCTGAGGAGTTCCCGGAAGAGCCCACTGAGAGATAATCCCATTATCTTTGAGATGATTAAGGAATTCTTCACTAAGATACTCGCCTCCTCGATCAGATCGAAGTGCCTTGATCTTGTGACCAGTTTGGTTCTCAACCTCCTTTTGAAATTCTAAGAATTTCTCAAAAGCTTCAGATTTATACTTCATTAAGTATACATAACCATATCGACTAAAGTCTTCGGTAAAGGTTATGAAATACTGATGATTGCTTCTAGTGCTTACACTAAGCGATCCACAAACATTAGTATGGATCAAATCCAAAACCTTAGTGGCACGTTCCACAGTTCCTTTAAAAAGGACTTTGGACATTTTTCCTTTTAGACAGGATTCGCAAGAAGTTAACTCTTTGAGATCATTTTCAGAGAATGATCCTAAAGTGTTTATCTTGCTAATTCTGTTCTTGGAAATGTGTCCTAATCTAGCGTGCCATAAGGGAGCTGAAACTTTGTCATCTCTCTTACGCTTTGTTTCTCGTTGTATATTCATAATATTGATGTTTTGAGTTAGGTAAAGTCCATTACTTAGAGTACCGATATGAACGGAAGAGTTGTTCCGTTTGATAAAGTATTTACCATTCTTAATGTAAGTTTCATAACCTTCACAATCTAATATTGGAACTGAAATTATATTACGAATAATGCTCGGTACATAAAGGACTTTATTTAATACTAACTCAAAACTACCTAAATCTAATCTAATTGTGCCTAAAGCTCGAGCTTCAACGTTTGAGCCATCGCCGATCTTCAAGACACATTCTCCTTCTTTGAGTTGTTGGACTTCACTTAGCATCTGTACATCATTACAGATATGAGTTCCACAACCGGTATCAAGTACCCAAGAACTAGAATTAATAGAAAGATTTACTTCAACGAGAAATATACCTTTCTTTAGAGTAGCTTTGTACTCTGGGCAGTTTCTCCTCCAATGTCCCGCTTTGCCACAATGGAAGCAAACATCCTCTTTCTGATCACGCTTCTTCTTTTGGGCCTTCCCCTTCGAAATGCCACCAGTGGGCCTAAGGGGTTTCTTCTTCTTCTTTTGGGCTTTCTTGCCCTTACCTTTAGACGGCCCAGAAGAGGAAGATGGAGCATTCACCATCAAAACCTTATTGTCCTTCTTGATCGTGCTTTCAGCAGTCACAAGCTGACTAATCAGCTCAGCTACAGTAGCACCAGCATGATTCATGTTGAAGTTAAGGACAAATGGGTTGAATGATGGTGGGAGCGAAGCTAGCAACAAATCCACTGAAAGCTCATCTTTCAGTGGCATGTCCATGGAAGCAAGTTTCTCAGTAAGGGAAAGAAACTTGAGTCCATATTCATGGACACTTGAACCTTCCCTCATTCTTAAGTGGAACAATTCCTTTGAAGTGTTATACCTTGTAACACGTTCATGAGGGCGGTAAAGTTGCTCTAAGTGGTCGTAAATCTCCCAAGCAAATTCCATGGCCTCATGTTGCCTTTGCAAGTCCAGAGACATGTTAGCCAACATAAGGCAACGGGCTTGGAGATTATCATCCTTCCACTTCTGAATCGTGTCCCGCTCGGCCCGAGTGGGAGCCTCCCCTTCGGGATTGGGCTCCCCTTCGAAGAGAACATAAGTTCTCTTCTCAGAATCTAAAATGATTTTTAGATTCCTCAGCCAATCAGAATAGTTGGGACCAGTCAACTTGTTTGACTCGAGGATCGATACAAGAGGGTTTTTGGTTGCCATTTCAAAACACGTAGAGAATCATAGAATCTACGACCTAAATGATAAAACAGAGAACTAGCGAGCATGCTGAATTATAACGATATACAAAAGATAAGGTCTTTAATCTAATGTAGCTCCCACTGTTTTTCAAAGATCTAGAATTCCCAAAGATCTAAGAGGAACACGTTTCCCAATGGGTACTAAGATCCTAGGCATTTTACCTCGAACCCACGACTCGCGGACATTCTAAGTAAGAACCCTAGGTAGGTACAACTTACCAATTCTAACACCTTTAGAACTCTTAGTAATTGGTTTTTGCATCACCTATCTTTCAATATGGACCCACGACTCGTACGACATCCATATTTACTTAGGCGTTAAGCTAAACCCATCAATCATAAGATCATGACCAAAACTTAGTTCGAACGACCCACGACTCGCGGACATCGCCCTTGCTAAAATTGACCACGAAATATTGATCATTTAAAATGATTAATTAGGTAACTAAGAACTAATAAGCTCCACTAGCTATCCCACGACTCGCGGACAATAACTAGATTTACTTACTAAACTTAAAACCTATTGATGGAATGCTAGGAATTTAATTCAAAATTTGCATCTCGAATTAAACACCTATTTGTTCGAAATTAGCTTAATATTTAATGGGAATTTTCGAATCAACCGGAGAGTTGTCCGGTTCGACCTCACCAACATATATGTTATCCAATTTTATTAGTCTTGATTAATGCAAGTACACTTAAATGCATATCAAACAAGCACATAAACAGATAACATGTCCTAGCATGATACTAACATGTAATGATCATGGGTTCTACCTATCTTATGCGTGATATGTGGGAGCCACTCCACAATCACAAGTTCTAACATACATGCCACATAAACAGTTTAAATCACATAAGGGAAAGCGGTAACAAAATACGAGCCCTATCTCTATTACATTTAACAATTGAGATTCCCCTCCCTAACATTTTGAGGGGTCTTCACTTATGGCCTCCTTGTTACTTGAATGTGGTCCATCTTACTCCATGGGTGCATTGTCTCCAAAATGAAAATAAAACCTCACCACCTATCTCTACTCTCAAATTACAATAAAAAGAAAAAGACATAAAGTAATAAGGCTCAATCTTCATATTGGCCTTAGACAATTACACGGGGCATACCCCGGCCTCAAAAAAGTAATATGGAAAGCCACATAATAAATCACATAACAGTACGCACATATGTGAGGCTCAAACCTCAATTGAAAAAACGCAACTATAGGGCTCCGACCCCAATTTAAACCATCCATGTGCATAAATTAAAACAATACATAAGTCTAAACCCATGATCACCTAACATTCTCTTGCGAGAATTTAAATTTAGCCAATAAATTAAAATTCTCGTTTCAAGTCCTAATGACTTAAAACACGACTTGATGCGAGTCTTATTTATAAAAGTTTTCAATAAATCCAAAATTACCAAAGCATATAAAATTCCAATTAATTTTTGAAAATTAATAATTTTATCAAAGGTGTATTTTCCTAAAATATAAACCGTTTCAATTTCTCAAAATTCCCAATTTCAAGTTTTTATTCAAAAATTAAAATAAATATTCAAAAATTAAAAAACAAAATTGGGACTGGATTGCACGAAATACGAAAGTTCGGATCAGGAAAACGGGGCCCATACGCGAAACGGGGCGCACGCGTCGCAGGCGCGCGCATGCCGCGCGCCTGGCGCGTGCGCTCCCTGTCGGGCGACGGTGGGCGATGGGCGGCCAGTCTCGGCCGCCCTGGGCGGGCGCGCCCAGAAGGCTCCCGCACAGGCGTGCGGGAGGTGCTGGGCGGTTGCCCTACGCACGCCTAGGACAGGCGGGCGGTGGCGCGCGAAGCCCGCGCGCGCGACGCCTTCGCGCGCGCGGTTTCGCGTGTTCGTCATGATCCGGTTTTTCGTTTCGTGTTTTCGTTCAAAAGCAAAACCAATCCAAGAAATCCAATAACAGTTTATACAGTTTCAAATCTAAAATTGTTTTCAAAAATTAAATTTTGCAAAACCAATTTTCAGAAACCTTCAAGAAAAAATTACAGTTTCGTAATTCAGGCTTTCTAAAACAATTACAAATACTCAATCGCATCAAGCCTAAGAATTTCTACTAAATTCAGAATAATTGAGACGAATCAGAAACACGATTAACGAGGTGGCTCTGATACCACTTGTTGGAAAACACGAATCAGAAAGCAGCGGAATTTAAAAAAATTTTCCCAACAAAAGGATCTTGAACTCGCAATCGTGTAACCAAATTCGTAAAGATAGAAAACTTACTTTTCTTTTGTTCTTTCTTGAAGCGTTTCAAGCCACCCAAGAACGCTCTTCTCGCGGCTTGATCCCCTCTCCTTGGTAAAGCTTGAATCTTCAAACTTCTAACTTGAAGTCTCTGGAGAAAGTCCACCAACTTGATCACAATCTAACTAGTAAGGATGCTAGTTCTCTAGTTAGTGTTTAGGCTTAACCTAGGGTTTAATTTGCCAATTAGCTCTAAAGGGGAGCATGAACTCCCCTATATATAGGGAAGGGGAGGGACGGCCGAAACCCAATCAGTGTTGGGCAAGGATTTGGTCCCTCTCTCTCCTATTACTTGATCATCAAGTAATTTCCAACTTTGACTTTGAATTCTAATTCAAATCAACTTTCAAGAGAGCTAAAAATATCCAAACTATTTTTGGATAATTTTATACTTTATTTATTATAAAATAAATAACTTATTTTTATCTAATTAATTAATTCGTAATTAATTAACTAGATTCTTTTCTCCAAAATAAAACTTTCTTTTTTAATTCAAAATTAAACCAAAGCCTATTAAATAATTAACACATTTAATTATTTAATACATATATATATATAATATATATATTCACACGTGTGTGACACGTGTCACAGTGACACGTGTCACTCACGTGAGCCACACGTGTGATTTCACACGTGTGGAACCCTCTTGGTCCGATTAACTCGTTTAATCATTTTCAAGCCTCAACTCATGTAACCAAGTTGTTGTGTGTGACCCTCTAGGTTCTCAATTCAATTAGCAGTGACCCTAATTAATTAATTCACTAATTAATTAATCAGTCCACAGATTAAACGACCATAGTCTAGCAACAGGTGTTTAACCCCTAGCTGAATTGGAATGTTCGGATTCGACAGAACCTTTAAGTCATTGATTCATGTGAGCTACAATCCTCCTACTTACTATCTCTCAACCAAGATCTAGGGCAAGGGAATAATCAGAACCCTAATAATCTGGTCTTAAAGCTAAGTGCATTTCATATCCATTTAATCTCAATCCAAGAAACCCTTTTCTTGATGTCTTGATCTACTGCCTTGGCCAAGGACTCCATATGGCATATGAACGACTTACACAATAAGAGATCACCTTGCAAATGCAAGTGTAGGTCCTATCTTGATTCTCATTCACTTTCATGAGTCACTTGTGCAGCCCCAGCATAAGCCTTGAATCAGTTGTCTAAGGCGACACCCTTTAAAGCTTATACCTAAGACTACAGAGTTAACTCATAAAGTGACAAGGAACCTCAAGTCTAAGGATCAATTAATCACATCAATGACTCGTGAGATGTTTCCTAATCTGGAAGTTTCCATTTCCTGAAATAGAAACTTCCTTTCCCATTTAGGAGTGTTCTCACACGGGGCACCTCAGTGAACTTACTTATTAAAGTAAGCACCCTCATGTATCACGCACGTATCAACTATACACTTTCCACCTCCATGAAACAAGGTGGTCCTTCTTAAGGGCGTGATCCCACAAGCAAGCCTTAGAGGAGTCAGGTTGACACTCCCACTGTCTGTAGGACTCATCGGCTTGGTGTATTTTAGTAATCATGACTTATGTGATATAGGGCTCGTTTCATGAACCATTTCACCTAAATGGTAGAGTCCTAAAGTCATCAGGATTAGGGGAGTTCTCATAGATGCACAGCTAAAGTAAACGCATACCAAACAAGAGCATATAAAGAAGTGTTGCCTTAATTCGTTATTTCATTCAAAGATTGTCTATGATTACAATAAGGAAAAGCACAAAGCGGATATACAATCGGCTTTCTAGGGCACTATTCCTAACACGTTATACATGTATAGTTCTGAGATAGACAGCCGTTCGCTGGAGTATTTCTTGAGTGATGGCTCACACCATTAGATGAGAGGTGCTTCAGTGCGGGGGTTGAGACGCCACTCTCCTCTTGTTCTGGTACGGGTGGGGGCGTTACAGCCTGAGGTGGTATCAGAGCATCGGGTTAAGTAAGAAGAGACTTAACCTAGATTGCTCTCATGTTGCATCATGGATTGTTCACGCATTGCATCCAGGATCATTCTCATATTGCATCGAGACAGGATATTTGGGGATTGCATGGTTCTGTTATCTGGATTTCATATCTGTGGTATCTTCTGTATAGCTATGGCAGTTCAGCCACACTAGGATCCTAATCAGCAGATGGATGAGGCTTTCTTTGAGCAGTTTGAGGCCCCGCGTACTGTGGCAGTTTCTCGCCGTGGAGGCACTCGTTTCTACACCTGGCGCAGGTCTAGGAATAATGGCAAGCCTGGGTATTCCTATCCTAACAGAGTTGTGCACTATCTGGAGTCTGAGAGAGATGGTTACTTCCAGGAGTATCAGAGGACCCGTGAGGTCAGGTTGGAGTCTATGCGCCATCAGGATCAGTCACTACAATACCAGATTGATAGAGACATTGCTCGGGAGCATGCTGCAAAGATGACTCATGTCGCTGACCAGAGAGCTGCTCGTATCGCTGAGCTGGAGGCAGATCTTATGCAGATGACTATCGATCGCGACACTTCTATGGAGCGTCACCAGCACTATCGTGCACGCATGAGAGCTTGCCTGTATGATACCTATCACTTATCTGATGAGCACGCAGTTGAGGAGGTCGAGGGTCAGGATGTCAGTCAGGCCTCTCAGGAGCCCGAGCCTATGCAGGAGCAGTCTGATGGAGGCGATGGAGGATCTGATGATGATGATGATGGCGGAGATGAGCCAGCAGGACACGGACAGGGTGAGGTCATTGTTGTTTCTGATGACACCACCAGGGGTTCTTTGGACCACAGTTATCAGGGTTGATCGCTGATGGGAGGTTTTCTGTATATAGTACTGACGCATATATATCTATCTATGGATGGCGGACATATAGCCGGGACAGTTCAGGACTGACTTTTGGATGAGGGGAGGTATAGCTATGGTAGATAATCCCCGACTTTTGGCACCACGGATGACGGTTCAGATGACTTGGTACCTACTAGGTTATTTTCAGAAGGGTTGGACGGATTGGTAAGGCCTGTATGGGAGTCAACTCGATAGTATCGGGTCCTCCCCATTTTGAATTAATACTGTTAACATGTGGCCTGTAGTAAATCTTACCAAACCTTACACAGTTATAACACTTTCGGCTTTATGTTGAATATCTGTTTACTGCTTTCCATAACTGTCATTGCATGAGTCTTAGAATTGCTTCAAGATACCATTAGGACCGTTGATAGGATCATGCCATTTCATTTATTGATAGCATGCTATTATTCTTGATATGTTGAATACGCTTCTGGATATGTTGATCATACTTCTGATCATGTTACAATTCTTGTTGATATGACAGTGCACGTTCTGTTCCCGTTTTACATGTTGATCACGTTTTGGGATATGTTGTACATGTTTCTGATATGTTGATATGTTACCCGAGCTTCTGTTCCCGTTTACATGTTGTCTGACAGTTGTTTCTGATTATATGATATGTTTGGAGATCTTGAATCTTCGCTGATATATTGTTATGGGAATGTGTTGTTCTCATACTTATATGTGACTACGTGGGAATGTGAATACGTGGTTATGGATTCTGTTGATCATTATATGTCATACATCGAATATATATCTGAATGCTTGTGAATTCAGTAACAACATGCCACCGAGAAGAGCACCCCAGAATCGTGTACCACTACTGCTACCCCAGAGAGATGTCACGCCACCCCCTGAATGGGAGGGAACTCCAGAGTTAAGGGATGTGCTACGACAATTTATGAGGGCTTGTGCACCAAGAGATAATCCTCACAATGAAAGGTCACTGGAAAAATTTCTGAGGATGAATCCGCCTAAGTTTTATGGAGAACCGAACGACATAAAGGCTGAGAATTGGATTACTAGTCTTGAAAAGATTTTCGAGGCTATGGAGATCTGCCCAAAGGATCGTGAACGAGTTCGGTATGCTACTTTTCTTATGGAAGGAGCTGCATACAATTGGTGGAAGCACGTTCAGCATATGTGGATTGAGAATAACGTTGAAGGAAGTTGGGGTGAGTTTATCAGAGAGTTTCAACAGAAGTATACGCCTCAAGTAACTCGTGATGCACGAGAGGCTGAGTTTATGAGTCAGGTTCAACGAACTATGAATGTGATAGAGTATGAAGCTTGGTTTGTGAGGCTGATCAAGTATGCGCCTCATATTCTAAATGATGAGTGTCGCAAGACAAAGAGATTTATTGATGGACTGAAGCCCGAACTTCGGTTGGCACTTGCTTCTTTGGACATTGAGACCTACAACCGGGCTGTTGATAGAGCGCTAAGGGTTGAAGCTGCACACAAGGAGATCAAGATAACTACTACACGCCAAGGACCTTCTAACCCTAAGCCTTATCAAGGGAATAAGCGACCTTCCGGATCTTTTCCCCAAGGAACTGGAAAGAGGCCAATGGTAGCACCACAGCAGAAGGCTCCACTGAAACAGTAAGCACAGAAGCAGAAAGCGCCACAGCAGTACCAGAGGGTGCCACAGCAACAAAGAGCACCTCAGCCAGGTCCAGAGGAAATTATTTATCGATATTATCGCCGAACGGGACACACTGAGGGGAACTGTCGCAAGAAAGCTGGACAGTGTTTCGCGTGTGGTTCCCCTGAACACCAGATGGATAGTTGCCTGCACAAGATCAGGAGATTTGGGGTCCAGGATAAAGGAAAAAGGGGTGGTGGGTACGACGAACAAACCGGTGGTCAAAGGCAGAGCTTGTGCTTTGGATGGTAAGGAGGAGGTTGATCCTTCGTCTGTTGTGGAAGGTATTGTGCACATTCTTAACACGCCAGTTAAGGTCTTGTATGACCCTGGTGCCACGTATTCATTTGTTGCATCTAAATTATGTACGCATTTACAGTTTCCACTTGAATACTTGCCATATAAATTTGAAGTGAGTTCTCCTTTGGGAACTTGCCTTGTTATGGATCAAGTATATAAATGTTGCCTTCTATTTATTGGTACCCGTTGTTAGCCGACGGATCTTATTGAGTTGCCGATGACAAGTTACGACGTTATACTTGGTATGGATTGGTTGTCTAAGTACCGAGCTAAGTTGGATTGTGACAAGAAAGAGATCATCTTGGAAGGAGATGAAAGTGGGACATCAGAGGGGAAAGTTGAGAAGTTATCAGTGATTTCTTCGATGGAAGCTAAGAAGTTGATTCAGAAAGGAGCTAGCGGATTTGTTGCTTCTCTTCTGAATAGACCGAAAGATTAACTTAAGATCGAAGAAGTGGAAGTAGTGAATGAATTCCTAGATTTGTTTCCTGAGCATTTGGATTCGTTAGCTCCTGACCGAGAGTTGGAGTTTACAATCGAGACGATATCAGGAGCTGAGCCGTACTCCAAAACACCTTACAGAATGACTCCAGCTGAATTGGAATAGTTGAGAAAGCAACTGGACGAACTGATAGAGTTTGGATATGTTCGACCAAGCACATCGCCGTGGGGAGCGCCTGTGCTTTTCGTTAAGAAGAAGGATGGATCATTGCGTTTATGTATTGACTATCGAGAGTTGAACAGGATGACAATCAAGAATAAGTATCCTCTCCCTCATATCGAAGAGCTGTTCGATATACTTCAAGGATCGTAGGTCTACTCCAAGTTAGATCTTAGACAAGGGTATTATTAATTGAAGATCAGGGAAGCAGATATTCCGAAGACTGCTTTCAACAGCCGATACGGACATTATGAGTTTATAGTAATGTCGTTTGGTTTGACGAACACACCAGCTGCATTCATGGATATGATGCACCATATATTCAAGCCGTTTCTCGACAAGTTTGTAGTGATCTTCATCGACGATATCTTGGTGTTTTCAAAGACACCGGAGGAACATGCTGAGCATCTTCGAATCGTGTTACGCACTTTGCTGGATCACAAGCTATATGCAAAGTTCAGCAAATGTGAGTTCTGGCTTGAGAGAGTTACGTTTCTCGGACACATCAGATCAGGATCTGGAATCGAAGTAGATCCCTCGAAGATCGAAACGATTATGGATTGGAAGTCACCGAAGAATCCTTCAGAAGTGAGGAGTTTTCTGGGATTAGCTGGGTACTATCGAAGGTTTGTCAAAGATTTCTCGAAGATAGCTACACCTCTCACTAAGTTGACAAAGAAAGAAGGGAAATTCGAATGGACTGAGAAGTGTGAGCAAAGTTTTCAAAGACTGAAAGACATGCTAACAACTGCACCCGTGTTAGCATTACCAGAAGGAAAAGAAGGTTACACTGTTTACACCGATGCTTCGAAAGAAGGACTAGGAGGAGTTTTGATGCAGAATGGAAAAGTGATTGCGTATGCATCAAGGAAACTCAAAACGCATGAAGTTAACTACCGGACACATGATTTGGAGTTAGCCGCGATAATTTTTACTCTTGGAAAGTGGAGACATTACCTGTATGGAGTTACGTTTGAGATCTTTACTGATCATAAGAGCCTGCGATATCTATTCACTCAGAAGGAGTTGAATATGCGACAGAGGAGATGGATGGAATTTCTGGAAGACTACGATTGTATTATTCGATACCATCCAGGAGAGACGAATGTGGTAGCCGATGCTCTAAGCAGGAAAGTTCGTCTGGCACAGACTTCTGTCAATCCTGAGATTGATCGAAGAGAAAGGTTGGAGGTGATAACTAAAGCTCGAGTTGCGAACGTTATGATGATATCACCGTTGAAAGAGCAACTGTTGGAAGCACAGAAGAACGATGAGTGGATCAAGAAATGTCTCGAATCTAAGGAGAAGGATGATGAGACTAAGTTCAGGGTTGATGAACATGGAATATTGAGGTATAAAGGTCGAATATGCATGCCAACTGTTTTGAGGAAAGAGATTCTTGAGGAAGCGCATAAGACTAAGTACACGATACATGCCGGAGGTACTAAGATGTATCAAGATGTTAAGACGCATTTCTGGTGGAACGGAATAAAGAGAGACATAGCCAACTATGTCAAGAAGTGCTTAACTTGTCAGAAAGTTAAAGCGGAGCACCAGAAGCAGCGTGGGAAGTTGCAACCATTACCGATTCCGACTTGGAAGTGGGAGCAAATCACGATGGATTTTGTCATCGGATTACCCAAAGTCAGAGGAGGACAAGATAGTATTTGGGTGATCATTGACCGATTGACAAAGTCAGCACACTTTTTGCCAGTAAAGACAACGGATAAGGTCAGCACGTTGGCAAAGCTGTATCAGCAAGAGATTGTCAGACTACACGGAGTTCCAAACAGCATAGTGTCGGACAGAGATCCGAAATTCACGTCGCAATTGTGGAAAGAGATTCAGACTCTGATGGGAACAACGTTGAACTTCAGTACTGCAGCGCATCCTCAGACGGATGGACAATCAAAAAGGATGATTAAGTACTTGGAAGATATGCTAAGAACTTGCGCTTTGGACTTCCAGGAAAGTTGGAAAGAGTGTTTACCTCTTGTGGAGTTTGCATACAACAATAGTTATCAAGCTTCTATTAAAGCTGCTCCATATGAAGCCTTGTATGGAAGGAAATGTAGATCCCTGTTATACTGGGATTTGGATGAAGCAAGATGTACTGAGGAAGGACAGATCAGAGTGAATTCAGCTAAATGGATAAGAGAAGCGACAGAAAAGATTCAGATCATTCGCCAGAGAATGAAAGCTGCCCAGGATCGACAGAAGAGTTATGCTGATCGACGAAGAAGGGATTTGGAATTCGCAGTGGGCGAAAAGGTATTTCTGAAGGCATCGCCAAGGAAAGGGTTTTTCCAAATTGGGAAAAGTGGAAAGTTAAACCCGAGATATGTTGGACCATATGAGATACTGGAGAGAGTCGGACCAACTACTTATAGATTGGATTTGCCTGTAGGTCTAACAGGAATCCACAATGTATTTCATGTATCTCAGCTTCGCAAGTGTTTCTCAGATGAAACAGAGGTTGTGCCGGTTGAGGAGAGACCGTTGGAACCGGATTTGACTTATGTTTTGAAGCCCACTAAGATTCTAGACAGGAAGTTTCAAGAGCTGAGGAATAGGAAAATTCCTTTGGTTAAAGTCCTTTGGAAGGGACATCGGACAGAAGAGGCAACCTGGGAGACAGAAGAGAAAATGCAGAAGCATCACCCCGAGTTATTTGCGGTTACAGCGGAAGAATCTGAGGACAGATTCTCTTTAAGGAGGGGTGATTGTAATAGCCCAAAACAGGGCCTGGATGAAAACAGTAAGTTAAGGGCATTGGTAAAGCGTTTATAGACCGTGATCCAACTTTTTGAATCATCATGCATTGCATTCTTACAAGAACTTTGTGCTCGTATATGATCTGACATGTTTTAAGGGGGAATTCTTGACCTTTGATACAGTTTACTATTCATAACCCGAGCCTACCTTGTTCATATTGCCACTCGAACCCTAGAGGTTCATCACACATGTTTCCCAATCGTTTGAACTTGATTCCCGAGCTCAGAGAGTCTTTCTTGAACTATAAGGGTATTTTTTGAACTTACCGACCAAAGTTACTATTCATTTGAAAATGAGCTTTTGATTCTGATACCTTTCCTACCCAAGTTTACAGTCGAATCAACCCTTGTGTCGAGACGAGTCTTTTGAAATTATTCTTGGCTTGGAAATCTATTCTGGAACTTTGTTTTATTGAAAACGTTTACGAAAACCCTAGTTCACTCTTCCTTCTACGAACGGTTTTCATTCGGAAAATGTTTTCTCTCTGGATTTGCATTAATTGAGCTATTTCAAGATTTTTGAGATGTTTTACAACTCTTGATTCAAACCCTAGCTTGAAATTTTGAAGCGTACGTTCGTACGTGAGAATTCACTATTCATTCTACGTTTTCAACTTTTTAACGGTAAAACGTTTTATAGTCGATATTGGATTCAAAACGCTTCTCGATTTATTTTATGATTTTTCAAAATGTTCCGGACTTGAAAATCATTCTAGAAAGTCGTTTTTCACTCGTGTTGAGTTTCGAGCTCAAAACTTTTATTCACTAAAACTAATGTATCTTTCAAACTGTAAATCCGATTTCGACGTATAAATATGCGTTTCGAAGCTAATTTTCTTGCCGTTGGAATGGTTAAACTTCAGCCACTTATCCTCGAGTCTTGGGCAACAAAATTACAGAAATACCCCCCAGCAGCCCCATTTTTAGCTTCAAGAGTATGAAGCTTCCAAGAGAAGCTTTACACTTTTGCTCTCATACCCTTCTTTACATTTTATTTCCAAGGTGAGGGGCTTTCCAACACCTATAAATACCCCCCTCATGCCATTTGAATCCTTGCTCATATGTTGTGTTAACAACACCCTTTCTTCTCTCCCTCTCCCCCTCTTTGCCGTGAGGCACCCCATTTGTGAGCATAGGTTAGTTGTTTTGTTTTTATGCTTTAGTTTATGTTATGTTTTAGTTTAGTTTATGTTTTTATGTTATGGTATGTTTATATTATGTTTAGGTTGGGTCTTAGGGTCTTCCCTAAGCCATATAGGATTTTATTTTATGCATTTATTGTATAGTTTTCATGATATGTTAGAATAGTTGTTTATATGTTTCAATTGTTTAGTATATGCTTGAATATGTTATGAATTGCTCTAGTATATGCTATGATCATGTGATATGATTGTTATATCATGAGAATTGATGCATGATTATGGAATTTGAATTATGTTCATGCATGCTAGCTAATGGAATAGTGATTTACAATTAATTATGTCACAACTTGTTACATGTTGGTATTGAATTAAATTGTTACATGTTACATGCCTAAAGGTTCATGATATGATATGATATATGTTAAGACATGTTGTCACATTGTTATATGATTCTTGAATTATGAATTGAGCTTATGATATGTCATGGATTAATGGAATAGAGCCTTGATCATATGTTATACACTTTAATAGTGTCACATGTTATAACCTAAGATAGAATAGTGTTTCATAACTTGATCTTATGCCTTAATTGGATCTCTTAACCATAGGTTATACCTTTAACCTAGATCACACTTGATTGTATAACATGAACTTGGAACTATAGGTTATAATCAAGATCATAATTGAATTAGGGTGTGTGTGTGTGTGTGTGTTTGCATGCCGTGTGTGTGTGTGTACGTACATGGTGTGTGTGTGTGACGTGTGTGAGTGTGTGTGTGTATAGTAAGGGTTTGACCCGACCCTTTGACCCGACATGTGAATAGTAACCTATAAATAGTAACTGTGAATACTAATCCTGAATAGTAATTTTGAATAGAGCTTTTGAATAGTAAAAATGAAATAAAACTTGTGCTTTCTTAATAGACATTTGGACCTAGGGTTTCCATATGCAGGGTCTAAAATGTGTTTTCAACATGTGTTTTCTTTCGTGGACTTGTTTCATAACTTACGGTTTGCGATAGGATTCATAATTTGACTAAAGCTTACTCGGTTATTGTAAGATCATAGTCTCATGTTAAGAGTAACTCACTTTAACGTATTCCTTTGTGTGTTACCTTTCTTGAATACCTTAAATGGTATTACTCTCTTGTGTCCCATGTTCTTTATATGTTCCTTGTTCATTGTTTCATGGATTTCATATGCATCTTGGTTAGTAGTGGGTCTTAGTTCTTAAGCTCACTCTAGTACACCACCTACAGGAGTTAAAGTTGAGCATTGGGATCCCCAGGGCACCGCATAATCTGTCTACCTGCCTTTTGTTACTATTAGGTGAGGTGAAGTTATAAATGTTTTCCAACTGGAACCACGATTATACTATCGTATCATATGTTTTGAAATTCAAAGCTAAACCTCGTTTTGAACTATCCCTTTTATCGGGATATTCTCTTGAAAGGATCATTCATACTTTAATAGTATACCTTGATCTAAAGCACATGTTTTCCAAAGTTCTGCATTCTTGTTCAAAGACAGTTACATGTTCTGCATATGTTTTCAAAGTACAGTTTACAGACAGCATCACATGTTTTACAAACAGCATCACATGTTACAGTTACATTTTCACATGTTATAGTTAGCACACTAGAGTGGTACTCTGGTCACTGCTAATCTTAAATGCAAGCATAAAGTTTACAGTTTGGGCCCGGCAGTTATGTGTGGAGGTGATGCTCGAGAGGTGAGCGCCAACGACATCACCAATACCGGCCGCCACACTTAGACAATTGACACCAACTTTTAACAGGAGGTTTGTTAAGTCAGGACAATCTGTCTGGGAACGGACAGCAAATCTGTTCCCATGACATATTTACAGGTCGCGTAGGGCTAGCTACCCGAAGTGACAACCGGTGGAGGATGGTGCATGTTTGTATGTGTTGGTGAGAGTTGTTGTTGACCTTGGTCCGATAGTCTACTGTGTACGGAGTTGTTGTTGACCTTGGTCCGATGCTCTACTATGTGTGGGGTTATTGTTGATCTTGGTCCGATACTCTACTATACGTGGAATTATTGCTGATCCTGGTTCGATGCTCTACCAAATCATGTTTTTCTGGATAAAGGATGGAGAATCCTAGCTTGCGGGCAAAATTCTGTTTCATAAAGGATGGTTCATATCTGGAAAAGTTCACTTTACCCTTATCCCGTTTTATGAAAGAACTATGAACCATCAACAGCATATGTGTGCGCGTGTGATAGCATTCATGAAAATATTTTAAAACGTGCATTCTTTTACAGCATCACATTCAAAGAGTTTTATCAACCGAACTTGTTTCAAGTTCTTCTTTGAAGCTTTGCATTAACAGGTTTGAATTACACTTCAAGTTCTTTATCACTCAGTACTTTCTTTTAAGTATTCCCTCACTTAGTCCTTTTGACTAATACCCCTCCCGTTTTCTTGCCTCGTGGTTTCAGGTCTTGCAGCCGCAGTCTAGAGGTATCTTGAAGCTCTAGATTGTCATTTTTGTTTCAGCCAGGACTTAGTATTACTTCCTTTTGTGTCCTGCATATCTTTTATGGCTGCATCACTTCATGTTTCTGAATACTTGAGTATCTTTGTTATACTCTTTCTGGTACTCTGTTTCCGATATTTTGAACTCTGCTGTATCGGTATTTATATGTGATTATTTTACATGTTCTGATATGCCGAGTCTCTCTTACATGATCAACATGTTCTTGCTTGTTACATGCCATCACGCACATGTTTGGAAAAGTTTTAAAATACTCTAATTTTCCACTGCATAGCCACATCGTTATACATGTATAGTTCTGAGATAGACAGCCTTTCACTGGAGTATTTCTTGAGTGATGGCTCTCACCATTACTTGAGAGGTGCTTCAGTGCGGGGGTTGAGGCGCCGCTCTCCTCTTGTTCTGGTACGGGTGGGGGCGTTACAGCTAGGGGTTAAATACCTGTTGCTAGACTATAGTCGTTTAATCTGTGGACTGATTAATTAATTAGTGAATTAATTAATTAGGGTCACTGCTAATTGAATTGAGAACCTAGAGGGTCACACACAACAACTTGGTTACATGAGTTAAGGCTTTAAAATGATTAAACGAGTTGATCATATCAAGAGGGTTCCACACGTGTGAATCACACGTGTGGGTCACGTGAGTGGCACGTGCCCTTGGGACACGTGTCTCACACGTGTATATATATATTTATATATATATATACTATATATATATTAAATAATTAATGTGTTAATTATTTAATAAACTTTGGTTTAATTTTTGAATTAAAAAGAAAGTCTTATTTTGGAGAAAAATAATCTATTTAATTAATTACGAATTAATTAATTAGATAAATAAGTTATTTATTTATTAATAAATAAATTAAGTATAATATTATCCAAAAGGGTTTGGATATTTTAGCTCTCTTAAAAGTTGATTTGAATTAGAATTCAAAGTCAAAGTTGGGAATTACTTGATGATCAAGTAATAAGAGAGAGAGGGACCAAATCCTTAGTCCATAAGGACTAGGTTTTCGGCCGCCCCTCCCTTGGCTATATATAGGGGAGCTCGAGCTCCCCTAGGTTAAGCCTAAACACTAACTAGAGAACTAGCATCCTTACTAGTTAGATTGTAGTCAAGTTGGTGGACTATCTCCAGAGAGCTCCAAGTTAGAAGTTTTTAAAAATTCGAGCTTTACCAAGGAGAGTGGATCAAACCGCGAGAAGAGCGTTCTTAGGTGGCTTGAAATGCTTTAAGAAAGATTATTGAAAAGTAAGTTTCTAATCTCTACGAATTCGGATTCACGATTGCGAGTTTCGATCCTTTTGTTAGAAAATTTTTAAATTTCCACTGTTTTCTGATTCCTGTTTTCCAACAAGTGGTGTCAGAGCCACCTCGTTAATCGTGTTTCTGATTCGTCTCGATTATTCTGAATTTGGTAGAAATTCTTAGGCTTAGATGTGAATTAGGTATTCATGATTTCTTTTAGAAAGCCTGAATTACGAAACTGTAATTTTTCTTGAATTTCTGAAACTGTTTTCTTAAATTGTGTTTGTAACATCCTGCTCCTCCGGCCATTCCAGGTACGCCTTCATGAGAGAGCTACGTGCGCTTTTAATTATTTAGTTATGTGCATTGTATGTTTATTATATTCCTTATGTGATTTATTTGAATTACGTAACTTTTATTTAAACCGTAAGTGACTTATTTGCTCATATTTGCCTCTTTGCTTCGTTCTTAATCCGTTTGTGTTCGTTTTCGTTTCTGATTTTTGTGACTATGTGCCTTGTATGAATTACATGTTATATGAACTTGCTTACATCCTAATTATTTGTTTTTAGGTTTGTTTGATACGGTTTCGGAACCGTTTTATGTGTTAGGGTCATAAGGGCCTAACGAGCTTTAGCGCAGCTTTTGTTCCGGAAGGCATAACTTGAGCTCGGGAATTCGGATTTGAATTCTGGAAGATGCATTGGACTTGTAACGAAGAAAGAAAGCCAAGGAATCAAGATTCATATTTTTCTAAGCCCATTTGATTCCCCGTTTTTCGACCAGAACGAGCACCTTACGCCAATAGCCACCTTTGTTGACTAGTCATGCCTTGTCGGCCAATCCTAACCCTAACCAAAGCTAAACTATGACTAAACCACACGAGTTAAACTCTCTCTCCCCCCCTTATCAGCTGAGCTCGAAATCCCCTCCCCCCCCCCATAAGAGATATTTGCCAATTTTGTGAAGAAAGAAGTGAAGAAGGAAGAAGAGAAGGGTTCCTATTCAATTGCTCCAAGAATTCAACTCAAGCTTCATCAATTTCTTCTCTAATCAAGAGGTAAACTTGTTCTTGTGATCTCCTTTCCTTTGTGGTCATTTTAATTCCAACTTTACTTGATTTCATCCATATTTTGCTCCTTCTATGGCTTAAATGATGAATAGTATGGGTTTGAGGTATTTTCATGATTCTTGCTTGATTCCTTGCAATTTCTTTGAGCTTGATGCATGGTATTTTATTCTTAGACATCATTTAAGAGGTTAATTAACTTAGTATGCATGTTGGTTGAGGATTCATGGAATTACCATTGTGGAATTTGAAGAAATTTGAATATTTGATGCATCTCTTCTTTTCCTTCACTTTAGCTCGGTTCTTAGCATGATCTAGGGCATGAATCTTTGAATAATTGTTGCATAACTCTTGTACATTGTGTTGGAATGAGTTTAGATTGAGTTCTTAGTGTTTTAGGGGCCAAAATCTCAAAATTTTTTAGGCTGGAGCAAACCCACGGCCGTGGATTTTTGCACTAAAACATATCCAGGGCCGTGGATTTGATGGCGGATTTGGGAAACTTTCTGGACTGGGATCCGTGGCCGTGGATCCCCTCTTTATTAAAAATCCACGGCCCTGGATCTTGGTGCAGAAACTTTTTGGCCCCGAACTTATTTTCTTGCTTGTTTTTTCGATTCCCTCCCCGTTCTTGACCCCAATGTGCTATGTACTTGTTTATATGTATAATGTGCTATGCTATAACTTGCCATTTCTTGATTTTAACATGTTTCATGATTGTATAGTGTGTTGTGAGTGTCGTGTGTGTTGCATTTCGTTTATGGATTCGTTTATCGTGAAATGTGCCTTATGTGATCTAAGTGTTCCCTTACGTGCGAGTGTGACTTCCTACTTTGCTTACTTACCTTATATGCAACTTAATTGCTCTTATTTGATATTTGAACACTCCTAACTTGGTATTTGACATGTTATATGAGTTTTATGAAGTTCGTGTGCATGTTTAAGGTGCAATATGTGAGTTATGTTTCAATATGATTCAATGTGACGTAATGTGACTTAAGTGTTAGCTTCATTGCATTTCTTATGCATCATTTGCATCCATATGCATATGCCGAGCGTCTAATTGGTTCATATTGAGTCTAAGTTTGTCTCTTGTCTTTGTTTTGTTCTTAGGTTTGTCTCGAGGTTGAAGAGGTGGTTCTTTTGTTCGGTTTGGTCCACAAGGTGGGGTTTTCTTTCTTTTTTAGCTATTATGACCTACAACCTTATGTGTATTTTAAGACCGCATGTGACTTATATATATATACATATAGATAAGTTTTCAATTAGTATTTTGTGGGTTTTATCCTGTTTTGTTATAAGATTTTGAAAAGGCTTTTATATGTATATAAGCGCTATTTTGATCTTCTTTTTGAGTAAGCTTTGGTAAGTGTGTGTGCGTGGCAAGTTAAGCTTCGTATCTATGTGATTTTCGTGTAAGTTTGGGCCCCGGAGAAATGGTATGTGATCTCGGGTCGGCCATGGGGTCGTCGGACTCTCTCATCAACACGGCTCCACAAAGTGAGGTTTTGCTCATCCCCGGAAGGCCGAGGGGAAAGCGGGTCTCATATGTCGGCGGTATAACCCGTCAGGGTCGGCTAGGATCGCCCGATGCCACCATTATGTTATAAGGTAAGTGCGGGGTTGAGAGTGGCTGCCCTCTTCCCCAAACGGTGAAAGGTTGGATTGATTTATGATTTGTGTCTATCTTCGCTTTGCTTTGCTATGGAGTAAGGGGTTTGGACTCGTACTCGCCGAGTCATTTTGTTTAATCCTTCGTTTTCGTTATGGCTTGTGAATCGGGTTTGGATTTCTAATTTCTAAAACATGTTGATTTTGGTCGTAGGCCCTAAATCTTTCTCCCTATATGTAGTATCACGGGTTTAAATGATTTGGAATGCAAAAACCAACCCCGGTTCATGAACGCTCTTTGATTTGATTATGTTGTGCTCTACTTATATGTACGTGTGCATGTGTTAGCCCCCTCACCAGCCTTTAGGACTGACCCCTCTTCGTTGTTTGTTTTTCCCCCTTTCTCTTTGAGTTTGCAGGTACCTGGTTGGGGAGTTCATGCTAGGCGGCGGTCTTTTGTTTTGGGAGTTGTTCGAGTCGTCGAGTCTTTTGCAAAGCTTTTGCACATGCATATTTACTTTCCCGCTTTGGTACTATGTATATTTGGTACTACGTATGAATACGTAAATATGGTATTATGTATAAGTTATGTTTTGTAATTTGAACTAGGTATGTTTTATTTCGCCGGGGATGGACATGGCATGTAATATTTGTTATACCTTGCTTTTAGATTGGATGCATGTATTATGTTTTGCGATCCTGTTGCTTCAACATTCTGCTTTTGATTCTCTTGCGCACTCTGTTCAGGGTCTAGACCGCCTAGCCTAGGGGTGAGTTTTGTTTGTCTCCCGTTCGCCATGGTTTGATGCGTGGGCGGAGTTCCCATTTCGTTTCACGTGTTGGGCTATGGTGCGGGGGATGTGGCACCCTTCGCTCCGGGATGTTACATCTTTGTGTGATATCAGAGCTCTTGGTTACAAAACCGGAGCTCTGGCGTCATGTCAAGTCTGTCTAGGTCGTTCGGCTTAGGATGATGTGATTGTTTGCATTCACTCTCATTTATTATGTGAGTTACTTGAATTATTTGTATTATTTGTATTATTTGTATTAATCGATCATATGAACATGTACTAAACCCGGCACGCACCGATATTTTGGAATCATTTTCTTATTTCAGGATGGCATCTTGACATCCATATTTGGCATCAAAAGGGAAACAAGAGAAACAAGAGTTTTCGGTCTACAAGTAGTTTGATGATTTCAATCCGCCGAAGTGGTTTGGAGGTGATAGTATTGAACCCGAAGAGTGGCTCTCCATGATGATATGGATTTGGGAGAATTATCCAGGGACTTCACAAGAGAAAGTTAAGTGCATTCCACGTCTACTCCAAGGTGAAGCTTCAAAATGGCTCAAGGAGGTGAGATCAAGATTAAAGGAGTCCGGACAAGAACTCTCATGGGAGACCTTCATCCGAGAATTTTGCTACAAGTATATTCCTCCAGAGGAACTGGTTACAAAACTTCAAGAGTTCCTTAACCCTGAACAAGAAAAGATGAGAATGGATGATCTTATGACGGAGCTAGAAGGTTCGAGAGCTAATCAAGATTGCCCTAAAGTTCGGAGTTATATACAAGAGCGAAGAGACGAGATCCAACGAGTTTTCCAAATTTCACCGGTGCATGAATGGTCCGACGAACTTAGAAGAGCGATTCAACACGAGATGGATAAGGAAAAGATGGAATCTCACACTTCTTATGTGAGGCAAGATCAAGGAGCGAGCTCAAACTCAAACAAGAGGCCTATGTTTCGAGAGGAATCCCAAGGACTTCAAGATGTCACCGATACTAAGAAGAAGAAACTTCAACTCATGAAGATGGACTCGATGCCTCCTCCAATGGAACCAATTCAATGTTCCTATTGCCAAGGTCCGAACCATACGGAAGAAGTTTGTCGGAAGAAGCTCAAAAGGTGCTACAAGTGTGGGGAAACGGGATATATAGTGAGTGGTTGTCCGAAGAGCAAGAATTCAAGATCAATGAAGAGCCGTGATTCCAAGACTCCAAGAGAGAAACCCCACAACCGCGCGGGACAGCCTCCCGTACGTTCCCGTAACCGCGCGGGAGCACCCGCCCAGCATCGCCCACACGCGAGCAGCAACGAGCTGCACGCGTTGCGCACAGATCGCGCGCTGCGCTGCGCGGCGAACAGCTGCTCATTCTGGGCCGTTCTAGGCCCGGATTTCACGTTTTCATGTTTTCGTGTTTTCGGTCCTTGAAATCCTGATTTAATTTTTCTGTAAAATTTTATTTTTATTAAATTTGAATTATTTTTGAAATAATTGTGATAAGGCATAAAATCACGCTCGAATCAAAGCCGTCCACGTGTCGCCATCAGCCGACTTAAAGATTGGACGCTCACACTGATGGGCTCACGGGACAACCCAACCCACTCACTTGCTGGCTAATACAGGCCCTTGAGCCTCGGTCAACTGTTCAAATAGAGGACTCGGACTGTCAGACCTGATGCTCAAACCCCGGTCCTCAGGGCCACCCTTCCCGGGGAGGCATCCATACGAGGGCACCCGCTTTCGGACGCTCGGCTAGTTGGCGCTCAAGGATCATCGACCGGGGGAGACGCATTCCCGCGCCCCACGAGCATCACCAACGCTCGCGTAGGATCTCCTCCTTTGTAGGGCGTCCTTACTCCTGTAAGACTGACCTTGAGCGTTCCTAACACCTGGCCCTCACCAACAACCTCTGACACAGGGGCAGTGCGCACCTTGTACCTGACACGCCGCCTGTTTTTCAGAGACGTCATTCTCATGCCCTCACAGGCCACCACGTGTTAGGGCAACACAGGTTTGGGACCACACGATCCAATTACCCAATCTACCCTCACCCCTAACATTTAAATAGGAGAGAACCCTTGCATTCTCCCCCAAGTCATCTTCCACAATACATACTGCACTCACTATACTGGGCATTTTTCCTCCATTTTTCCTCATCTTCTCAAGCTTCGTATTCCTTTCACCACTGCATTTTTGCACTCTTTGGTGTTATCCTAGCTGGAAGAACCCACGCTCAAAAGGAAACCCAGTTCCTGAGGCTCCTACGCCTGTGATGGTCTTTCCCTTTCCACACAAATATTGAAAGTGTTGTTGCATTTTAGGAAGTTTAGATTCCTGCACCATCATTTTTGGCACCGTCTGTGGGAAATTCATCACCATCATCTTCAACTTCATCTGATTCTTCTTTTAGCTAGTTGAGTTGTAACACCTTTTGCTCTAAATATGGTGACTGCAACAAGGTTTAGGAGGCTAGAAAACGGGGGTGTTTTTCCTCCTGTCAATGAGGAAAATGCAGGGAACAATGCCCCCGCCGGAGGTACGCCTCCACCTACTGCCGGAAATGGGGCCTGAAACACAGAGACTGCCACTGCAACTCTCCCCCCCCGGTGGAAACGAGGCAGGGGGATCTGGCTCAATTCTTCCTCTCCCAGCCTTCATCCACAACGTTCCTGCCTCCCATCCCAGCGTGTACTCCACGGCCATGCCACCGCCGGGATATGCTTATATGCAACCCGGGATGATGCCCATGGTCCAGCACTATCAGGTGGGGACACTAAATCTCCCCATGTCGCTTCCGAGAGAGATACAGGGGGTGGAAATGCCCCAAGTCACCACTCAACAACTTCAGGCGCTTTACGTGCAATGCGAGGGGCAGGCGGTACAGAACGCCTGGGAACACTTCACTGCTGCCTATTTTCCATCAATAGCATGCGCTCGTGCGGCTCCACCCGTAGGAGGACTCCCAGTCCATCCCTTGTTAGCCGCCCAAAACGTGTTGAGGGCTCAGCCGCCTCCGCCGCCACCTGCTCAGGAAAATGAGGCCCCACCGAGGGTCTAGCAAGGACAGTAACCCGCTGGAGATGAAAGGGCCCCTCAGAACGAGAAGGCTGAAAATGACGAAGAGGTCCAATCGAGGGCCACAGGGAGGGCAAACCGCAGAAGTGTCGGCGACCCTCAACTGGTTGCAGTGCAGAATAAGCTCAAGGGGCTCCGAAATGTGGTGGAGCAGCTCTCTCGAGCACGGACTCAAGCCCCCCACGGCGGGGGTGAGAGGTCCAATGCAGCACCCGCACGGTGGGTCACCACATCCCCCGCACCAAAGTCCGATCCACATACGAAATGGGAAGTCCGTACGTTAACCAAACAGTGGCGAACGGGAGACCGACAGACTCACACCTAAGCTAGGCAGAACTTAGACACTGAAAGCAAAACTCAAACCACAACAAGAATGCGGAAGCGAAACAAGCCATGCCTCAAACAAACATATGTAAAAAATTGACGGGTTTAACTAGCATAATACCTAATCCCGAATATCAAACAATAATCATAAATCCAACGTGTTCAACTAATTCAACCAAACCTGTCCTAACCTGTCCCGAAATAAACAAATCAATTCATATATAAATTCTAAATATCATATTCAAACATATCTTATACATAAACCAAATGAAAGAAATGTGAATGCAAGACCACCTACTAGACAAAGACACGGAACAGACTCCAAAAG
The DNA here is from genome assembly GCA_037501455.1 of Lantana camara. Lineage (NCBI taxonomy): Eukaryota > Viridiplantae > Streptophyta > Magnoliopsida > Lamiales > Verbenaceae > Lantana > Lantana camara. The sequence continues at coordinate 43,207,086 of CM074865.1, forward strand.
ACAGACACACTCCGCCTAGCACGAACTCCAAGAAGAACCTGTAAACTAAAAGTAAAAGGGGAGGGGTTAGTCTTAACTCGACTGAGTGAGGGGTTAATGCACTCACACTATATATATAAGAGCAAAGCACGTATCAAACTCATATTGTTCATGAACGCGGGGATAGTTTTTGCACACTAAATCGTTTCCCGTGATATATACATATAGGGCTTACTTTAGCAAAATCAAACAAACCAAAATAACTTACCGAACAAACTTAGCAAAGCTTATTAAATCTTAGCATATTCAAAACTTAGCTTATCTTATAAAAACTCCCTTTTAGTTTAACTTAGAATCTATCCCCGTTTCATAAACCTTAACAGAACATACATATCATTCATATAGAACTCGGCGGGTACGAGCTCCGACTCCCCCAATCTCCTCATAACATATCATATCAGAATCAAAATAGAAAACTTACTTACATATCATATCATATCATCCTCAACTCCGGGTGATGGAATGGTGTATACGCCCAAACCATCCAAACAAACGAGGGGAGCACCTTGCGAGTACTCAAACCCTCAGGATTCGTTCCCTCACCAAACCTCCTGGTGAGTTCAGGGGTGATCCTCTGCAGACAGATGGAGACTATACACAGGCTTAACCTCGACGGCCCTATGCCGTCCCGAGGGCTCCTTACCCATAGCTCCGGGGCCCAACATACACATATCATATCATAACCCGCTACAACAGAGACAGACAGACATAACTTATACATATATACATATACCTACCACTTTCCGTTTCAATCAAACTCGGTCCCTGCCAAACTTGGCTCATGAGAAGTATACGGTCAGAAGCATAGCTTCGCGTGGCAAAACATAACAAATCATTCCAAATCAAGCATACATAGGCTCGTACATTGCTTAACATACTTGCAAACGTGAGACATATTCAACAAATACATATTTCGCACTTATTTATATACATATAAGGCTTATTAAATCACATGCAATCAAAACCGAGCACATTGCAATAAGGTGTAACTATATCATAACCTCACCTGACACCGAAGAGGCCAAAGACACGACAAATGATCCACCCCTGAATCAACACGGCCAACAAAACACCACCCCGAGTGCACCTAAACAAACTGAATACAAGACAGGACTTAGACACGAGTATGAACCATATAGACGCACGGCGTATGCTTCGGATTGACATGAAGTCATGGATCATATATACATGCATAAATCATTCATATAGACGCACGGCGTATGCTTTTGATTGACATGAAGTCATGGATCATATATACATGCATAAATCATTCATTTAAAATCATATAATTGCACACCAAATACATATTACGCAATTAAAGAAGCATACCAAAATTTGGGATGAAAATGACACCACTATCATGCATAAAATATTCATTCCTTAATATTAAATTACAATTCATGCACCTAACATAGCATATTATGCGAATTCATATCGAAACATGCAATACAGTTAAGATATAAATCAATAAGTGGCAAAAGAAATCAATTAAAATCATAAAAACCCACAAACACACTCTGGACAACGGGAAGGGCCGTTCCCAGACACAAGGCAAAACGGGAAGGGCCCTTCCCACGAGCGCTGCCCGGAAGGGCCGTTCCGGCCCGAAGAACAAAACGGGAACGGCCGTTCCCATACGCAGATGGGAAGGGCCGTTCCGGCCCCAAGGCCAAAAAGGGAACGGCCGTTCCGGCCTGTCCTGCTAAAAAAAACAGAGCAGAAGCAGCAATGGCGTCGGGAAACACCACCAACACACACCCACAACCACAACAACAACAAAATCATGCAAAATTAACACAATAAATCATATATAACATATAGAACACATAATTACACTTAAGAGCTCACGAAACGAGCTTAATCAAGCTAAACCCCCGACCCACTACTATTCATCATCTTCCTTAACAAGGCACGTAGACACATATCCGAGGCACGAAAGAGACGATAAATTAAAGCATGTAATGAGAAGGTCACAAATCTTACCTTGGGTCGTTGATCGGACGGTTGGATCTCCCAAACCCGAGATCAAGGCTTGATGGCCAAAATGGGGAAAATATCTTCTCTTCCTCTCTTCCTTGCTGTTGCTGAACGATCAATGAGGGAGAGAGAGGAAAGGCTGGCCCCTTTTGGGGCTGGTCAAACGGGTCGGTTAAAATGGGTAGGGTCAAACGGTATCCGGTCCAAACGGATCGGATTTAAAACAATGAGGCTATCAAATGGTTTTAGAATTAAAAGGTTAATTCATTGAATCCGAATCATCGAAACGAACTCAACGATAGGGTCGGAATTCGAATTCGAATTCCCGAGATCAAATAGCCACGAAGGCTCAAACGTCCTAATTATAATTAGGTCCCTAAGTTACAAATATTGGACAATTGAGCCCAAGTACAGTTTAATTAAATTCTAAAGCACACGTTATTCAAATAAATCTCACGTTGACACGTAAGCATGCTCAATCACATAATTCACAAAATACCGAATTAAACTCTCTTGTGACGTCGTACCTGGAATGCCGAAGAGGCGGGGCATCACAATCTCCCCCCCTTAAGAGAACCTGGCCCCCAGGTTCTACCGCTCGTAACAAAACTACGAGCAACTCTCCCGTATTCACCCAAGTTCGGGGCTCGCGACACTCCGACAAGGGTTAGCCCGGGAAAGGTCTTCCAAGCACGGAGGGGGTTCGATCGTTCACTTCAAGCTCCACACGAACTCGATCCCGATTAGGAGTAGTTCAGACTTCTCGCACGATAGGAGGCTCACAAGTGATTCAACTCCCACCATTTGAATTCGTCCAAACCAACCCAGAATTCGGGACCACGAGTGGAGTTGTTAAAGAACTCACACCACTCGCTCTCCAACCCAAAAGCGACTACAACCCGTGGTTCGAAGTTGACATTCGAACGTTGCTCACCTCAACTGCAAGCTTTAGGAAACTCGTTGAGAAGACCATTGCAAAGCACGACCCTCAACTTACCGCAAAACAACAACACTCGCTCACTCAAGTCACCCCAAAGGGTAACCAACAACTCACAACAACAACACATACACCCAAAGCAAGGCAAAACAAAAGATGGATGATGCACGTGGTATGTATGTTTAATGTGCCGTTCACCAAAGCGTTGGAATCTTATCTTTATGATGATTTGATCAACTCCAAGTTTCTTTATTCGCGGTTAGGTTCTGAAATTCCTAACGTGTCTCGAGCTTCAAATATCAACCCGATCTTTATTCCATGGTTGTTATTTTTCCCTTGATAATTCTTTCAACTCAAACCCTCATTCTTATTCTCTTGATCTTGTTCTCGTTCCTCAGTATTTGAATTCTTTGGATTTTGATTAGTCCTTATGATTCTTGTATAATTTATAAGCTCGTTAAATCTTCTTCACTTCATGATTCTAATTCTTCCATTCGAGAGTTTCTTTGTAGTAGTCCCAAGAATATACTCTTGTTTCTTTCCCGGATCAAAATATCCTATTCATAATTTTCCATCTCTTTCCTGTGAGGTCTATTAGATGCTGGATTAAAGTTTCCTACCAAAATTCTTCTCTTCAGGCGTGGTTAAGTAGAAACCAATTGATCACCGTGCTCCCGAGATTTTAATTACTCATATTTGTTCTCAAATCCTGAGATAAACTCTTGCTCTAAAATTATAGTTTCCTTCCCATAAAAATCTTTTGAATGTGGCATCAATTTTCTTTACGGTTAGCACCCTTCTCCTTTTGAAAATTTTGAAATCCCTTAGAAGTTCAATCTACATCTTCTAATCATCTTTTTCGATTCTTCTTCTCCAAAGTATGGTTAAATGGAAAACGGTCACCATATCCCGAAACTGCAGTTGATTAAATTCGTTCCCAACTCCAAAATCAATTCTTGTTCTAACCCTTGTTATTCTTGTTTAAATTCCACCGGTAGAGAATCTTGATGTCTTTTTCTAATTATTTTCAACAATTAACTTCCTTCATTATTCTTAAATCCGAACTCCAAAACAAATCATGCCCTGTGCTTGGTGAAATAAGCTACCTCGAATCTTTAATTTCTCTTCAAAATATACCCCAATTCCTAAATTCTTCGGCTTGGTACCGGGACCTCTCAAACCATTCTTCTTCGTCATATTCTCCAAAAGAAATCCTTAATTTTTGTTCCAAACCCAAACCATCTCTTCCAATTCCCGTTGAACACAACTTGGTAACTTGAATGAAGAATTATCCTAAAATAAAACACTAAATATGCATGTTGAGTCAAAGTGCGAATGAGATGTATCACTTAACCATCACTTAGACACATAATAGCAACAATTATCAATAATTAATAATATGTAGCCATTAATGATAATTAACGATAATCAACATCTACGGCACAAGAACAAAGAATTGCAATATTTAAAATGGAGGATGAATGCTCGTGCCATGAATGCAATTACCTCAAAACCCAGGTTCATGTTGGATTCCAAATTTGAAGTCGTTGATTCCTGCCTCACTGCTTGTTAGCTCTCGGTCTGTCACACTCGGAAATCTTGTGCTCCTTTGACCCACAAATGTAGCACCTCTTCAATCGATCCCAACCTGCTTCGTAGGTATGAGTGGTTCCTCCATAATAAGCACATAATTGGGGCCTTTTCCCCAACCTTGAAATATTTCCGGTCTTGTGTTTCTTTCCCCGAATTCTCTTAGCCCAAGTTCCATGTTGCTGAGATTCTCCTTCTACTTGAAGGTTTGAGCATAAACCCGACTCAACATTAGACCCCGATACCTCTTCTCCCTTGCCCCTTGTCTTGATCCAAGTTTCGACCCTTAAAACTTTCTTCGTGGCTTTATCCCACGTAGTCGTATCCTTTGCAATTAGGGCTTCCTTGAATTCATCCCGAAGACCTTCCATGAAGTATTTGGGCTTCATTTGTTCATTACCCATAATGTGAGGCACATACATGCCCAATTTCTCAAATTTCTCCATATACTCCATAACGGTCCCATCTTCTTGCTTCAAGGTGAGAAATTCTTCAAGTCTCCGCTCTTGTAGATAGCTGGTGCAAACCTTCTTCGAAATTCTCGGACAAACACTGCCCAAGTCAATACTTCGTTCGTAGTCTCTAGTTGTTGAGCAACCCTTTTCCACTATCTTGCTTATCCTTGTAGGAGAAATGTGGCAAGGGGAGCCATATCTTGAGAGTTACGTGGCCATATTTCGAAGATACCCTCTATCTCTGAAAGCCACTCCTCAGCCTTTACATCATTTCCTTCTCAAAATTGGGGAGGCTTGAATGCTATGAATTCCTGGTACATCATTGCCATCGGATTCATTGCTAATACTTTGATGTGAGATATTCCTAGATTGTACAGATTTGGATGAAAGGTTATCCGTATTGTTGTCGATGCGGTGGAATCCTGAAAATCTCAACAACTACAACAGAGATATATGCATGTTGATTAGTAAGTGCTCATGTCACGTAGTAAATCAAGTAAAGCATCAAAGAAATGCAATGCATCACGTAATATAAAATCAATAAAGCATTGAGATTTCAAACACATAGCTTATCAAATCATGATGCAAATGCACACATAATCAAATTATCCTATGCCGTTCGACTTAGACAGACACGACCTGACACTGAACCCCGGTTTTTCAACCTGGGGCTCTGATACCACTTAAGGATGTAGCACCCGCACGGTGGGTCACCACATCCCCCGCACCAAAGTTCGATCCACATACGAAATGGGAAGTCCATACATGAACCAAACAGTGGCGAACGGGAGACTGACAGACTCACACCTAAGCTAGGCGGACCTTAGACACTAAAAGCAAAACTCAAACCACAACAAGAATGCGGAAGCGAAACAAGCCATGCCTCAAACAAACATATGTAAACAGTTGACGGGTTCAACTACCATAATACCTAATCCTGAATATCAAACAATAATCATAAATCCAACGGGTTCAACTAATTCAACCAAACCTATCCTAACCTGTCCCGAAATAAACAAATCAATTCATATATAAATTCTAAATATCATATTCAAACATATCTTATACATAAACCAAATGAAAGAAATGTGAATGCAAGACCACCTACTAGACAAAGACACGGAACAGACTCCAAAAGACAGACACACTCCCCCTAGCACGAACTCCAAGCAGAACCTGCAAACTAAAAGTAAAAGGGGAGGGGTCAGTCTTAACTCGACTGAGTGAGGGGTTAACGCACTCACACTATATATATAAGAGCCAAGCACGTATCAAACTCATAGTGTTCATGAACGCGGGGATAGTTTTTGCACACTAAATCGTTTCCCGTGATATATACATATAGGGCTTACTTTAGCAAAATCAAACAAACCAAAATAACTTACCGAACAAACTTAGCAAAGCTTATTAAATCTTAGCATATTCAAAACTTAGCTTATCTTGTAAAAACTCCCTTTTAGTTTAACTTAGAATCTATCCCCGTTTCATAAACCTTAACAGAACATACATATCATATCATATCGAACATGGCGGGTACGAGCTGCGACTCCCCCAATCTCCTCATAACATATCATATCATAATCAAAACAGAAAACTTACATACATATCATATCATATCATCCTCAACTCCGGGTGATGGAAGGGTGTATACGCCCAAACCAGCCAAACAAACGAGGGGAGCACCTTGCGAGTACTCAAACCCTCAGGATTCCTTCCCTCACCAAACCTCCTGGTGAGTTCAGGGGTGATCCTCTGCAGACAGATGGAGACTATGCACAGGCTTAACCTCGACGGCCCTATGCCGTCCCGAGGGCTCCTTACCCATAGCTCCGGGGCCCAACATACACATATCATAACATAACCCGCTACAACAGAGACAGACAGGCATAACTTATACATATATACATATACCTACCACTTTCCGTTTCAATCAAACTCGGTCCCTGCCAAACTTGGCTCATGAGAAGTATACGGTCAGAAGAATAGCTTCGCGTGGCAAAACATAACAAATCATTCCAAATCAAGCATACATAGGCTCGTACATTGCTTAACATACTTGCAAACGTGAGACATATTCAACAAATACATATTTCACACTTATTTATATACATATAAGGCTTATTAAATCACATGCAATCAAAACCGAGCACATTGCAATAAGGTGTAACTATATCATAACCTCACCTGACACCGAAGAGGCCAAAGACACGACAAATGATCCACCCCTGAATCAACACGACCAACAAAACACCACCCCGAGTGCACCTAAACAAACTGAATACAAGACAGGACTTAGACACGAGTATGAACCATATAGACGCACGGCGTATGCTTCTGATTGACATGAAGTCATGGATCATATATACATGCATAAATCATTCATTTAAAATCATATAATTGCACACCAAATACATATTACGCAATTAAAGAAGCATACCAAGATTTGGGATGAAAATGACACCACTATCATGCATAAAATATTCATTCCTTAATATTAAATTACAATTCATGCACCTAACATAGCATATTATGCGAATTCATATCGAAACATGCAATACAGTTAAGATATAAATCAATAAGTGGCAAAAGAAATCAATTAAAAGCATAAAAACCCAAAAACACACTCTGGACAACGAGAAGGGCCGTGCCCAGACACAAGGCAAAACGGGAAGGGCCCTTCCCACGAGCGCTGCCCGGAAGGGCCGTTCCGGCCCGAAGAACAAAACGGGAACGGCCGTTCCCATACGCAGATGGGAAGGGCCGTTCCGGCCCCAAGGCCAAAAAGGGAACGGTCGTTCCGGCCTGTCCTGCTAAAAAAAAACAGAGCAGAAGCAGCAATGGCGTCGGGAAACACCACCAACACACACCCACAACCACAACAACAACAAAATCATGCAAAATTAACACAATAAATCATATATAACATATAGAACACATAATTACACTTAAGAGCTCACGAAACGAGCTTAATCAAGCTAAACCCCCGACCCACTACTATTCATCATCTTCCTTAACAAGGCACGTAGACACATATCCGAGGCACGAAAGAGACGATAAATTAAAGCACGTAACGAGAAGGTCACAAATCTTACCTTGGGTCGTTGATCGGACGGTTGGATCTCCCAAACCCGAGCTCAAGGCTTGATGGCCAAAATGGGGAAAATATCTTCTCTTCCTCTCTTCCTTCGTGTTGCTGAACGATCAATGAGGGAGAGAGAGGAAAGGCTGGCCCCTTTTGGGGCTGGTCAAACGGGTCGGTTAAAACGGGTAGGGTCAAACGGTATCCGATCCAAACGGATCGGATTTAAAATGATGAGGCTATCAAATGGTTTTAGAATTAAAAGGTTAATTCATTGAATCCGAATCATCGAAACGAACTCAACGATAGGGTCGAAATTCGAATTCGAATTCCCAAGCTCAAATAACCACGAAGGCTCAAACGTCCTAATTATAATTAGGTCCCTAAATTACAAATATTGGACAATTGAGCCCAAGTACAGTTTAATTAAATTCTAAAGCACACGTAATTTAAATAAATCTCACGTTGACACGTAAGCATGCTCAATCACATAATTCACAAAATACTGAATTAAACTCTCTCGTGACGCCGTACCTGGAATGCCGAAGAGGCGGGGCATCACATCCAGGGCCAGAGACACTCGCCGCCCACGCAGCCAAATCTCCCACCGCCGGAAGGAAGCGACACTCGCCGCCCACGCAGCCAAATCTCCCACCTCCGGAAGGAATCAGACTACGAAGAATACGATCCTGAAGACAGGGATTACAGGACCTTGACGGGCGCTTCCCCCCCATTGACGAGGTTCTGATGACCCGTGCGGGGAGGGGCAAAATCCCCACGTCCGTCAATAGGTATGATGGACAACTGATCCGGCCGAGCATCTGGATCACTTTGTGCACCTGATGCACCTATACGAGCATCCAAGCAATTATTGGGCCAATGTATTTGTCACCTCCCTCGTTGGGATGGCTCAGGATTGGTATAAGAAGCTTCCTCCACGTTCGATCCGAGGGTACGCCGATCTGACAGATGCCTTCATAAGCCACTTCAACTCCCTGAAGGCGCCGACCTCGATGGCCACAACTCTCTACAGCTTAGTCCAGGGGCCTAATGAGACGCTCAGGTCCTTCATGGGAAGGTTCAACAGAGAAATCCTGCTGGTGGAAAAGCCCTCGATGGATTTGTTGAGGTATGTACTTTTTGGAGCGATCAACATGAAACACTATGTCAGCAAAGAATTCGTGGAGGAGGTGGCCAAGAAAAAGCCACGCTCATTGCTGGAGATCAGGGATATCGCTGACTCTTTCTTCACCCTCGAGGATATGTATATCGAGAGGATCAGAAAATGGCGAACGCCCCTCGCCCCAGCAAAGCCCCCGAGGACAGAGGAGATTCTAACAGGGGTCGCCGCCGCAGCCCTATCCCCGCTCATCGTAACCCTTCGCCTCCGCGTAAGTTCGAGCGGATTCCCCTCAACCGCCCAATTGCGGAAGTGTATTCCATGGCGGATAAGAAACTCTTCAAGAGACCACCGAAGTTGAGGGAGACTGAGGCTCAAAAGCGCTCAGGAAAGTACTGCGCTTTCCATAAGCAGAAGGGGCATAATACCAACGAGTGCCGCCAACTCGAGAGCGAGATCCAGAGGCTTATCGCTGGGAGGCACCTCAAGGAGTTTGTGAAGGTGTTAGAGAGGTATGATGAGCATTGCACTGAGCGAGCGCCTGCTAGAGGAAGAAGCCGCTCGCGCTCATGGAGTCCCCGTCACCATCACACCGAAACAAGCGACCGCGACAAGGGGAAAGCTGCAGATATGGAGAATCAGCCCTTTGCGGTCATTCACATGATCGCCGGAGGACCCTTGGGGGGCGATTCTAATGCTTCCCGGCACCGCCACATTCTGAGTTATGACCAGAGATCATCCCTGCCCAAGCCTGTGCTCTCCGTTGACAGCTCTTTAGGCTCAAAAGAGAATGACACTGTAGGGTTCACAGAGAAAGCCTGGGAACACATTGTAACACCCCATGGGATTGGTGAAACCTATGACTGTCCCATGGTGGTTAGTTTAGACGTTCATAACCACGTTGTAAAGAGGGTATTGATTGATAGTGGAAGCTCTGTGAACGTTCTCCCTTATTCAACGTTTCAAAAAATGAATATAACAAATATTCCGCTTGAACCCCTAAGAACAGCCCTCATTGGCTTTGGGGGTTCCGAGATTATCCCTCGCGGACAGATTCGCTTGGCCACCTCTTTTGGTCGCGCCCCACAGCGAAAAACTTTGAGCGTCCTTTACACAGTCGTCGAAGTGGACCTCCCCTACAACATCATCATTAGACGCCCGGCCCTCGTGGACTTCAAAGCAGTAATCTCCACTTATCACCAGAAAGTCAAATTCCCCACTCCCGAGGGCACATGCGAGGTTCTGTGCAATGTCAAAGAGGCTTGGGAATGCTACGTCCTCTCCCTTCGAAGCCACAAGCCCAAACAAACCATTCAGGCAGGATCCACCAAAAAATCAATTGATTTCCACAAATTGGACGAGGATGGCCCCAGACGAAAAAGGGCCAAACTTTACAAAGAGAAGAACAAAAAGAAGACCCCCAGTGGGCCCAGTGCACGGAGGATGGACCACCCGGGGCGGTCGAAGGATCTTCCTCTGAGAACTAGGGTGACGGACCCTCGGGTGTGGAAAGCGGCAGGCTTACTGGAGAAAAATGAGCGCTCGAGGCTCCACGGCTTGAAGGTCGCATTGAGCCCGTCGAAAAGTTCTTGACCACCAAGTTGGAACCAGAGAATCTAGATAAAACCACCCAGATTGGCTCAAATCTCGACGGTCCCTCACAGATTATGATGATTGATTTTCTCCGAGAGAACCTCGATGTATTCACTTGGAAGGCCTCTGATCTCACTGGAATAGATCCGAGTGTCATAGTTCACAGGCTCAATGTGGACCCGGCCTTCAAGCCAGTCAAACAAAAGAAGAGGGACGTCCACGGTTTCAGGAGGCAAGTCATTGGAGAAAAAGTTGGTAAACTCCTTGACTCTCAGTACATTGAGGAAATTTTATACCTGGAATGGCTCTATAACGTGGTGCTCGCTCCCAAGAGCACCAACAAATGGCGCATGTGCAATGACTTCACAGATCTCAACAAGGCGTGCCCCAAAGACCCATACCCCCTGCCGAGGATTGATCAACTGGTAGATTCAATAGCGGGGTGCGAGCTCATGAGTATGATGGACGCCTTTCAGGGATATTATCAGATCTTCATGGCACCCGAGGATCGCCCCAAAACCTCGTTCGTGGTACATGTAGGCGTCTACTGTTTCAAAGTCATGCCGTTCGGACTCAAAAATGCGGGAGCAACTTATCAACGCCTCGTCAACAGGATGTTCAAGCGCGAAATAGGAAAATCCATGGAAGTGTATGTAGACGACATGATAGTCAAGAGTAAGCGCCAGCATTCCCATCTGGAGGATCTCAAACAAACTTTCAATATCCTACGTCATTATGGAATGAAACTGAACCCCTCCAAATGTACATTTGGCGTTCGGGGTGGTAAATTCTTGGGGTACATGGTCAGTCAACGGGGCATAGAGGCAAATTCGAAAAAGATTAAGGCAATTCTTGATATTCCCTCCCCTCGGAATGTGAGGGAAGTCCAAGTGCTGGTGGGAAAGATCATTTCCTCGAACAGGTTCATCTCTCGCTCGGCAGACAGAAACTTACCTTTCTTCAAAATTTTGCGCAATGCTCGCAACTTCAACTGGAGCGAGGAATGTGAGAAAGCTTTGCAGGACATGAAGCAATACCTCACGAGCGCACCGCTGTTGACCAAGCCAAGCCCTGGAGAAAACTTGTACGTCTACCTTTCAGTCTCCACAGAGGCTACGAGCACTGTCCTAGTAGCAGTCCGTGAGCGTAAACATATGCCAGTATACTATCTAAGCAAAACCTTGCAGGGGCCGGAGAAGAGATATATGGAGATAAAGAAGTTTGCTTTTGCGCTCATTAATGCCTCCCGAAGGCTAAGGCCTTATTTTTAGGCTCATTCTATCACAGTGCTCACAGATCAACCCCTCAAACAGGTGCTTGCAAAGCCGGACGTCTCAGGGAGGTTAATTAAATGGTCGATTGAACTCAGTCAATTTGATATCACTTTCGAGCCTCGCACCGCGATACAGGCTCAGGTAGTAGCAGACCTGTTGGTGGAACGCTTCAATTTAGATATTGGGCCCTCGGTGGAAGAAAGGCTATAACTTTTACACACAGATGGCTCCTTGACCTCACAAGGGGGGGAGGGGGGGAGCCGGGGTGACCCTCAGAGACCCTCACGGTGTGGAAGTTGATTACGCTATCAAACTGGTGTTCCAGGTTACCAACAACGAGGCGGAATATGAGGCTCTAATCCAAGGGCTCAGGATAGCCCTCCAGAATGGTGCCGTTCGGGTCACTACTTATGTTGACTCCCAGCTGGTCGCAAGTTAAATTGATGGCACTTATGAGGCTCAAGAAACCACTATGGTGCGGTACTTGGCGAGTTCTAAGGAAGTGATCGCCAAATTCAAAAAATTCCATCTGTTGTAGATCCCAAGGACGGAAAACGAGCATGCAGACGCTCTTTCCAAGTTCGTGTCGGCTTTGGAGGATTCTTGCGAGCGCTCAGTCACATTCCTCAGAACGGAGAAACCGCTGATTCGCGAAACGGAACCCCCGTGCGAGGTGAACACAATTGATCCCTCCGAACCTTGTTGGCTCGATGACATCATTAAGTTTATGAGGGATGGGACCTGCCCAAGCGATAAAATAGAAGCTCGGAAGGTTAAGAGTAAGGCCCCTCGCTTTTCTCTTGACAGCAACGGGCGGCTATTCAAACGATCTTTCCAAGGCCCGCCATTGAGGTGCTTGAGGCCCTCGCAAGCCAAGGAAATGTTGGAGCATGTACACAACAGAAGCTGCAGGAATCATTCCGGCGGTCGAATTCTTGCTAAGAAAGTCTTGAGGAGTGGGTTCTACTGGCCCTCGCTACTATAGGATGCCATCAGTTACTCAAAGAAATGCCCTAACTGCCAGTTTCATTCTAACACCCCTCAACTGTGGGCGGCTCAAACGATCCCTATTGATGTCTCTTGGCCCTTCGACCAGTGGGGTATTGATATTGTGGGACCCCTCCCAATGGCGGTCGGGCAAAAGAAATTCATAATACTCGTCGTGGATTATTTCACTAAGTGGGCCGAAGCTGAAGCGGTTGCAAAGATAACGTTCAATGTTGTGAGGAATTTCATCTGGAGGAACATCATCTGCAGGTATGGCATCCCGAGGGTGCTCATCTAGGATAACGGTTCCCAATTTATTGCTGCTGACACACGGGATTGGTGCTGTAAACTTGGGATTGAGCAACGCTTCACTTCCGTGGGCCATCCTCAAGCCAACGGTCAAGCTGAAGTGACCAACCGAACCATACTCCAGCATCTGAAAAGGATACTCGAAAGTAAGAAAGGGGAGTGGGCAGAAGAACTTCAAGGCACCCTCTGGGCATACCGTACTACCCCACGAGTAGCAACAGGGGAACCCCCTTACTCCCTCGTATATGGCTCCGAGGCTATGATACTTGCGGAGATCGCTCAAGAATCCACACGCGTTGCCTATTTCGAGCCTGCAATCAACGAGGCCAATCGGACGTTCGAATTGGATCTGCTAGATGAAAGGAGGAACACAGCTTGGGCTCGCATCCACAGTACAAGGCGACTGTAGCCCACCAGTATAACAAACGTGTCAGAGAGAGAACTTTCCAGCTAGGGGACTTGGTCCTCAAAAAAGTTGAAGTTTCCAAACATGTAGGAAAGTTGGATCCTAAATTGGAAGGCCCCTTCAAAGTCATTCAAGTACGAGCGAACAACACCTACTTGCTAGAGACTTTGCAAGGCGAGCATCTCCCTAGACCATGGAATGCATGTAACCTTAGACGGTTCTACGTGTAAATGTCAACCTTTATAATTGCCCGCTCGCGGCACTTTGTACTTTCTTTTGACAGAAAACATGTTGTTATTATCTTTAAAATTGCAAGAATAACAGTATACCTTTGATTAATGGTTTATTTCATTTATTTGCTTTTCCTTTGATTAACGGTTTGGGGTAGCAAAAGCTCACTCCGTGTTGAGCGTCTTCCACGTCGAACGACTTAGTTAATACCCCATCAATCTCACATCAACACGCGTTGACGCCCGTAAGCGTGTAAACCCTAAGAATGAGCGTGTCAAAGGGTAGGATGCTAAACACTTAGTTTACACCAACTGGACATTCACCACGCCAGTTCGCGCTCGTAAACCCCCAATGACCCTCACCTTATTGGGTTACCTTCTTGGGTAAGAGTACGCTCGTAAATGGCAGACCCTGGGCTAATCCTTTCATGGATACCTAAGGATAAAGCTAACATTACAGCTATGCTCGCTTTAATTTCATACTTAGCAAATCAAACATGTGACTTCTAAGCCCGCTCAAACTACTGGAGCACTCAAATTGGAATTATGTGTGTTACACACTCAAGGCCAATACTTAGTTAAATCCTCAAGGGGTTTCTGAGTTCAAATTCGAGCCTCGCAATGAATAAGGCCAGAGTGCCCTCTTAGGGAACACCCTCGTGCCCATACATTCATATCTCAAATGGATATACCTTTCCGAATCATAAATTTTGGATACGTGACAAGCTGCGTAAGGATACCCTCAAAGGAAACACCCTCGTGTGCATACACTCCTATCGCAGCTATGCAAGTATCAATGAAAACATGCACGCAAACATCAAGAATAAAATGACAACAGTGCTCAACAATCAGAAAAAGAAGGAAATCAAGCCTTATTGGCAGAAGCATTCTAGCATAAAGAGGAAAAAGTTTGGATACACTGTGACAAAGTTGGGAAATCAAATGCAGAAGCAGAACGTTCATCATGTGAATGGAAACACGAAAGATAGAGTTACAGAGGATGTTTTCAGGGGGCATTCTGGGGGCCGCTTCCCGTCTCAGCAGTTGGCGCGTGAGAATTTTCAGGCTCAGGAGGTGCGGTTGACAAAGGCAATGGAGCGAGAACCTCTTAAGGGGAGGGTTGAGCATCGCCACGAACCTCCGCTTCCGGAGCGTCCTCACCACCATGGTCTTCGAGCATAACCAATTCTGGCTTAGGGGGATTCGCCTCTATGAATTCATTCTGGAGCGTCATAACCAAGTCATTGTACTCCGGCTCCGTCAAGTCTTCGTTCGGGTCCCGGTTCTGGTTAGGGATCTCCAAGTTCTCATCAAGATCTATGCGAAGACAAGGATCGTTCCGTGCGCTGGGTGGCACCACTCCCAATTTGGCCAATTGGCCCACAGACCTCCAAAAGAACCGCTCAATATTGGGGAAGCAATAGAGGTTAGCGGTGAAGGCGAAAGCCTTGGAGTGAACAAATTTCTGGAGGGCCTCCTGGGCCACCCTCGTTTCCAAGTCCGCAGTCTGGCCCCGGAGATCAGCCAACTCTTTCCTCAGCATCTCAAATTCTCGGTTCTGCTCGGTTAGATGCTTTCCCAGTTCCTCATTCTCGGCGTTCAGCTTGCTGTGATCCCCCTTCAACTCTTTGTGACGCTCGTCCAGTTTGAGCCATGCGTCCTCCCGGTTCTTAAGATCTGCATTCACTTGGTCATTCTCCAGCTTTAACGCATTATACTGAGCGGAGAGGTTGTTGTAGTCCTCTTGCAGTTGGACGGAGTCAGAGACGCGGAATAGCCTCTTATACTTGTCTTTGTGAACAGAGTAGATCTCCGCCCGTCTTTCCAGATTATTGAGTCGGGGAATCACCTCCTAACGACATCAAATGCATTAGTTTTCTCAGTTGCAAGAAAGTATGGAAGAGGGTTCAGAAAGAGCAGTTACCCACCGTCAAAAGGGTGTGGCATGCATCTCCAGCCACCCGAGCGACCCCATGCTTGTTCAATTTATCATGGTCGTCGGAAAACTGGAGCTTGTTGACAATCCCCGCGGACATGTTGTGGGCCGTAGGGTTTTTCTTCAAAAGCACGGGGCCCTCCGCCAACGAGCGCCGGTAACGTTCATCCCCGGTGCGCTCAAACTTCTAGAAATCCTCCTCCTCTGAAGACGAAGTGCCGCCCTCCTCGCCCCTCGGGCCCACAACGACCTCATTCCCTTTGCCAGAAATGGAGAGTGAATCTGGCATCCTCTTCCTCTTTTGCGAGCGTTGAGCCCGCATTCCCTCCACAATCTGGGCCAAGGCCCTCGAGCGAGGAGCGCGGGAACCGTCCGACCCTTGCGCGCTAGGACCCTCGGGGGCGACCGGACGGACGGGATCTTGAGCCTCGTCCAGTGTGAGGTCCTCTATATGAGCCTCAGGGACATTCCCTCTCCCCCCAATGCCTCTCCCGGATCCCCGCCGAGAGCCCCTGCCTCCTCGTGGGGCATCCGAGGGCTGAAGAGTTTGAGTTTGCTGTTGCGGACGCTGATAGCCCGCCCGACGAGCGCGCATCATCGTGGTAATGCTATCGATATTTGAACCAGCCATGAGTATATCAACGCCTGTCATCGCAAAGAGGTAAAAGAGCATCAGATTTCATGTCTAGAACCCTTGAAAAAGAAAAGAGAGGAGCAATAGCAGTAATGAGGAAGAAATGTTCCATGGAGTTAGCATTTCTATCTTAGATATTCGCAGAGTTAGTTCATAGGGTCTAACCGTCCATGTTCATTATTCCGGCTGGTGGGCGAGCTACCATCTCAGGTGGACTCACGAGACGGTAGCAAAACAATATTCCCTCGTGCGTCATCAAAAGTTTGGCCTTAATTAACCATTTCTCATTCTTCATCATAAGCACCAAACTTTTTGCCCATTGCTCGAACAATTTATCCCCGTGCCTCTACTTCACACGGGGCCCCTCGCTGTGTGTCACCCACTCTCATGGAACCCTGAAGAACCCCCCGGGCGCCCTCACAAAGAAAATTTTCTCTTTCCAATTTTCCCCTTACGATGTTGAAGGAGAATCTATCATCTTTAGGCCGAACTTGGCTTGCAAGTAATAGAAGCCATCCCTCGGTAATGAGCGTGGGGACCGGGATGCCTGTATCAGACTGTTGAAGTTGTCTACGGAGGGTTCATGGCCAGTAGCCTTCATCAGAATTACGAAAGTATTTAAGAGGGCGATCCCGTTGGGTAAGATTTGAGAGGGGCAGAGATTGCAGAAATTGAGAATGTCAGCGATCGGGGGGGGGGGGGATTGGAAACCTCAGGCCCCCACCAAGTATCGCAACACTATACACTGTCATCATCCCTTGAGGCGGGTTGTTAGCACGTTCGCGCCCTGTAGGAAGGCTTGTCGGGTACACAGCATTATCCCAATACACCCTGGACTTCAAATCCGCTAACTCCGCGAGCGTCATGGTGCTCTCAATCTCGTCTGGAGATCTGTCTATTTTGTGGGGATTGTTTACCCTCAATTGCGTCAGGGGTTCCTTCCCTTTTCGACGACGTTTGCGGGGAGGCTCGTCTCCTGCACCACGCCCGGAGGGCCCCTCCTCTCCTTGGGGCCCCGCTATCGCCACCGTCACTTGGTGATCTTGTGGCCTAACAACGCTATTTAGCACTGGGAAAACCCTTTCCCCTTGCTGCAGCATCCGGAGGGATAGGTCCATCTCCTCGAATAGTGGGTCCACCCCGACGGGGTTGCGCTCGTTCATCCCCTGAATAGCAGCCCCCAAATCTTTATCTGCTGTATCACCGTGTATCTCTTGTACAAGAATGGCGACGGGAATCTCATCGTGAGGAGAAGAACTCCCCACAGACATGGCGTCTATCTCCCTCACCATTTCATCCACAATATTCCCCACCATCGCAGAACCTTCTGGTGAAAATGGAGTTTTCCCCGGCAGGAGAAGCCTGAGAGAGGAGGGGGAAGTTTTGGGTGAATTAACTTTTTAGAGATGGCTCTTCTCCGAAGGTAACATTCGGTCAACAACCTAAACCTAAAGTTAGTGCAAGGAAAACGGAGGTTACAAGGATTTACCTAAAGTTGGAAGGAAAAGCTTGCTGGAATTCGCAGAAATTTGCAAAGTTTTCTCGCTGTTTTTTTTCTTGAAGAAGAAGAAGTGTGAAAGGTTTCAAAGACATTCTCTTTTCCTATTTATGGAGGCAGCGATTGGCATTAACTAGGGTTAAGGTTTCAAAACGCAATCATTTCCCGCCTTGGGATACTCCCACTTTTGGTAACCGCCTCACGTCTCCCGGAGTACACGCGCCCACCTTTTCACTCAGCATTTAATGCGGACAGGGCTTCATTTAATGTAATATCAGAACGCGTCCGTTACGGAAGCCAAGAGGCCACTTCTCTTGCAGAAGTTTGACCCTCGGAAATTCAAAAATTCGAGGCTTGCTCCTCTTAAATTCTACAGTACGCTCAAGTGACACTACAGAATTTGGGGGGCAAAATGATAAGGCATAAAATCACGCTCGAATCAGAGCCGTCCACGTGTCGCCATCAGCCGACTTAAAGATTGGACGCTCACACTGATGGGCTCGCGGGATAACTCAGCCCACTCACTTGCTGGCTAATATAGGCCCCTGAGTCTTGGTCAACTGTTCAAATAGAGGGCTCGGACTGTCAGACCTGAATCTCAAACCCCGGTCCTCAGGGCCACCCTTCCCGGGGAGGCATCGATACGAGGGCACCCGCTTTCGGATGCTCGGGTAGTTGGCGCTCAAGGATCACCGACCGGGGGAGATGCATTCGCACACCCCTCGAGCGTTACCAACGCTCGCGTAGGATCTCCTCCCTTGTAGGGCGTCCTTACTCCTGTAAGACTGACCTTGAGCCTTCCCAACACCTGGCCCTCGCCAACAACCTCTGACACAGGGGCACTGTGCACCTTGTACCTGACACGCCGCCTGCTTTTCAGAGACGTCATTCTCATACCCTCACAGGCCACCACGTGTTAGGGCAACACATGTTTGGGACCACACGGTCCAATTACCCAATCTACCCTCACCCCTAACATATAAATAGGAGAGAACCCTTGCATTCTCCCCCAAGTCATCTTCCACAATACATACTGCACTCACTGTACTAGGTATTTTTCCTCCATTTTTCCTCATCTTCTCAAGCTTCGTGTTCCTTTCACCACAGTTGCATCACCACTGCATTTTTGCACTCTTTGGTGTTATCCTAGCTGGAAGAACCCACGCTCAAAAGGAAACCTAGTTCCTGACGCTCCTACGCCTGTGATGGTCTTTCCCTTTCCACACAAATATTGAAAGTGTTGTTGCATTTTAGGAAGTTTAGATTCCTACACCATCAAATTGTTTAAATGGGGATTTTGAAAAATTAAGCGATTTAAAATTTTGGGAAAATTGCAAACTTTATTTTATGAAAATATTGAAAGAATAAAATTTTTAATTTTCAGAAATGAATTGGAATTTTATTAGTTTATAGTTTTTTGGGTTTTATAGAAAAGGCTTTTGAACAAGAATTGCATCTAAGTCGTGTTTTAAGCTATTAGAGCTTAAAGCGAGAATTTTAATTTATTGGTTAAATTTAAATTCTTGCAATTTATGCATGTTAGGTGATTATGGGTTTAGACTTATGTATGGTTTTAATTTATGCACATGAACAGTTGAAATTGGGGTTGGAGCCCTATAGTTGCGTTTTTCAATTGAGGTTGGAGCCTCACTTATGTGCGTACTGCTATGTGATTTATTATGTGGCTTTCCATATTACTGTTTTTGAGGCCGGGGTATGCCCCGTGTATTTGTCTAAGGCCAATATAAAGATTGAGCCTTATTACTTTTCAGTACTTTTTAGTTTTTTTTTTTTTTTTTTTTAGAGTATAATAGGTGGTGAAGTTTTATTTTCATTTTGGCGACAATGCACCCATGGAGTAAGATGGACCACATGCAAGTAACAAGGAGGCTATAAGTGAAGACCCCTCAAAATGTTAGGGAGGGGAATCTCAATTGAAGATGTAATAGAGATAGGGCTCGTATTTTGTTACTGCTTTCCCTTATGTGATTTAAACTGTTTATGTGGCATGTATGTTAGAACTTGTGATTGTGGAGTGGCTCCCACATATCACGCATAAGATAGGTAGAACCCATGATCATCACATGTTAGTATCATGCTAGGACATGCTATCTGCTAAGTGCTTGTGTGAAATGCATTTAAGTTGTACTTGCATTAATCAAGACTAATTAAAATTGGATAACATATATGTTGGTGAGGTCGAACCGGACAACTCTCTGGTTGATTCGAAAATTCCCGTTAAATATTAAGCTAATTTCGAACAATAGGTGTTTAATTCGAGATGCAAATTTTGAATTAAATTCCTAGCATTCCATCAATAGGTTTTAAGTTTAGTAAGTGAAGCTATTTAATGTCTGGGGGTGGTGGGATAGCTAGTGGAGCTTATTAGTTCTTAGTTACCTAATCGATTATTTTAAATGATCAATATTTTGTGGTCAATTTTGGCAAGGGCGATGTCCACGAGTCGTGGGTCGTTCGAACTAAGTTTTGATCATGATCTTATGATTGATGGGTCTAGCTTAACGCCTAAGTAAATATGGATGTCGCACGAGTCGTGGGTCCATATTGAAAGATAGGAGATTCAAAAACAATTACTAAGAGTTCTAAAGGTGTTAGAATTGGTAAGTTGTACCTACCTAGGGTTTTACTTAGAATGTCCGCGAGTCGTAGGTTCGAGGTGAAATGCTTTGGCTCTTAGTACCCATTGAGAAACGTGTTCCTCTTAGATCTTTGGGAATTATAGATCTTTGAAAAACAGTGGGAGCTACATTAGATTAAAGACCTTATCTTTTGTATATCGTTATTATTCAGCATGCTCACTAGTTCTCTGTTTTACCATTTAGGTCGTAGATTCTGTGATTCTCTACGTGTTTTGAAATGGCAACCAAAAACCCTCTTGTATCGATCCTCGAGTCAAACAATTTGACTGGTCCCAACTGTTTTGATTGGCTGAGGAATCTAAAAATCATTTCAGATTATGAGAAGAGAACTTATGTTCTCTTCGAAGGGGAGCCTAGTCCCGAAGGGGATGCTACCAATCGGGCCGAGCGGGACGCGATCCAGAAATGGAAGGATGATAATAATCTCCAAGCCCGTTGCCTTATGTTGGGTAACATGTCTCCGGACTTGCAAAGGCAACATGAGGCCATGGAATTTGCTTGGGAGATTTACGACCACTTAGAGCAACATTACCGCCCTCATGAACGTGTTATAAGGTACAACATTTTAAAGGAATTATTCCATTTGAGAATGAGGGAAGGTTCAAGTGTCCATGAATATGGACTAAAGTTTCTCGCCCTTACTGAGAAACTTGCTTCCATGGACATGCCACTGAAAGATGAGCTTCAGTGGACTTGTTGCTAGCCTCGCTCCAACCATCATTCAACCCATTTGTCCTTAACTTCAATATGAATCATGCTGGTGCTACTGTAGCTGAGCTGATTAGTCAGCTTGTGACTGCTGAAAGCACGATCAGGAAGGACAATAAGGTTCTGATGGTGAATGCTCCATCTTCCTCTTCTGGGCCTTCTAAAGGTAAGGGTAAGAAAGCCCAAAAGAAGAAGAAGAAACCCCTTAGGCCCACTGGTGGCATATCGAAGGGGAAGACCCCAAAGAAGAAGAATGATCAAAAAGAGGATGTTTGCTTCCATTGTGGCAAAGCGGGACATTGGAGGAGAAACTGCCCAGAGTACAAGGCTACTCTAAAGAAAGGTATGTTTCTCGTTGAAGTAAATCTTTCTATTAATTCTAGTTCTTGGGTACTTGATAGCGGTTGTGGAACTCATATCTGTAATGATGTACAGATGCTAAATGAAGTCCAACAACTCAGAGAAGGAGAATGTGTCTGGAAGATCGGCGATGACTCAAATGCTCAAGCCCGAGCTTTAGGCACAATTAGATTAGAGTTAGGTAGTTTTGAGTTAGTTTTAAATAAAGTCCTTTATGTACCAAACATTATTCATAATATAATTTCAGTTCCAATTTTAGATTGTGAAGGTTATGAAACTTATATTAAGAATGGTAAATATTTTATCAAACGGAACAACTCTTCCGTTCACATCGGTACTCTAAGTAATGGACTTTATCTAACTCAAAATATCAATATTATGAATATACAACGAGAAACTAAACGTAAGAGTGATGACAAAGTTTCAGCTCCCTTATGGTACGCTAGATTAGGACATATTTCCAAGAACAGAATTAGCAAGATAAACACTTTAGGATCTTTCTCTGAAAATGATCTCAGAGAGTTAACTTTTTGCGAATCCTGTCTCAAAGGAAAGATGTCCAAAGTTCCTTTTAAAGGAACTGTGGAACGTGCCACTAAGGTCTTGGATTTGATCCATTCTGATGTTTGTGGGCCGCTTAGTGTAAGCACAAGAAACAATCATCAGTATTTCATAACCTTTACTGATGACTTTTGTCGGTATGGTTATGTATACTTAATAAAGTATAAATCTGAAGCTATTGACAAATTCCTAGAATTTCAAAAGGAGGTTGAGAACCAAACTGGTCACAAGATCAAAGCACTTCAATCTGATCGAGGAGGCGAGTATCTTAGTGAAGAATTCCTTAATCATCACAAAGATAATGCGATTATCTCTCAGTGGACACCTCCGGGAACTCCTCAACTCAATGGAGTTTCAGAGAGAAGGAATCGAACTCTACTTGATATGGTTCGTTCCATGATGAGTTTCACTGACTTACCACATTCTTTAAAGGGTTATTCCCTAGAAAGTGCAACAAACATTTTGAATCTAGTTCCCTCTAAGTCAGTCCCTAAAACGCCCTATGAAATGTGGCATGGTAAAATCCCTAATTATTCTTACTTAAGAATTTGGGGTTTTCCTGCTTACGTGAAGAGGATAGTGGGAGATAAGTTAGAATCTCGTTCTAACTTATGCCACTTTGTAGGTTATCCTAAGGAATCCATATGATACTACTTCTATGATCAATCTGAGCAAAAGGTGTTTGTTTCCAGAAATGCTACTTTTGTTGAGGAACCGTTCCTTAACGAAAAGAAAGGCAAGATCATAGAATTAGAGGAAGTACAAAGTGACCCCACGCTACCCACTGAAGAAACGTCCCCTTCTGATCAACTACAACCAATCACAAATTTCGATACACACGTAAATCCTCCTCTAAGGCGTTCTGAACGTACTCCTAGACAACCGGAGAGATGGTATGGATTCTTCCATGAGATCTCTCAAAAGGCTAATGATCCTTTAACATATGAGGATGCACTTTTAGATTCTGACTCTGAACAGTAGATAGAAGCCATGAAATCCGAAATGGATTCCATGAACTCCAACCAAGTTTGGACCTTGGTAGATTTGCCTGATGGGGTCAAACCCATAGGTTGCAAATGGATCTTTAAGAGAAAGTTTGTAGTTGATGGAAGCATTGCAGCATACAACGCAAGACTGGTTGCAAAAGGATTCACTCAAAGACCCGGCGTGGACTTTGATGAAACCTTTTCACCAGTTGCAATGCAAAAGTCTATTCGGATCATGCTTGCCATTGCTGTATATTATGACTATGAGATATGGCAAATGGATGTGAAAACTGCCTTTCTTAAGGGTGACATTGATAAAGACATTTATATGGAGCAACCCATAGGTTTCACATTCAATGGGACTGAGCAAAAGATTTGCAAACTCTAAAGATCAATCTATGGATTGAAACAGACTTCAAGGAATTGGAACATTCGATTTGATGAATCAGTCAAAGTGTTTGGCTTCAGTCAAATTTCGAATGAATCATGTGTGTATAGAAAGGAATTGGAGACCTCAGTGCAATTCTTAGTACTTTATGTTGGTGACATCCTTCTTATTGGGAATTCGAAGGATGACATGAAAGTGACTAAGTTATGGTTATCGAACCAATTCGAGATGAAAGATCTTGGTAATGCGTCCTATATCCATGGAATTAAAATCTATCGGGATAGATCTAGAAGGTTAATAGGACTATCACAGTCGATGTACATCGACAAAGTATTGAAGAGATTCAATATGGAGTTTGCGAAGGTTAAGAACCTTCCTGTGAGTGTAGGAACATGTCTTTCTAAGAAGATGTGTCCTAAGACTAACCTTGAGAAGGAAAGAATGACTCATACACCTTATGCATCAGCAATAGATAGCATAATGTATGCAATGTTATGTACTCGACCGGATGTCGCTTATGCACTTAGTGTAACAAGTCGTTTCCAATCTGACCCTTGAGATGGTCACTAGGCTGCCGTGAACAATATTCTTAAGTACTTGAAAAGTACTAAAGATTTATTCTTAGTTTATGGAGGTCAGAAAGATCTTACAATCGAAGGATAATGCGATGCAAGCTTTACGTCTGACTTAGATGATTTTAAGTCAATGTCAGGAAACATTTTCTGCCTAAACGGCGGAGCAGTGAGTTGGAAGAGTTCCAAGCAAATGACCACTGCAGATTTAACCACTAAGGCCGAATACTTAGCTGCAAATGATGCAGCTAAGGAAGGTGTTTGGATTAGAAACTTCATTCAAGAGTTGAATGTTGTTCCTAGCATGAAAGACCCCATTACTATGCTTTGTGACAACACTGGGGCGGTTGCTCAAGCAAGAGGACCAAGATCTCACCAACGGACCAAGCACATTATGAGGAAGTATCACCTAATCCGTGATATTATCAAAAGAGGAGATGTGGAAATTGAGAGGGTCACATCACCAGAGAACGTGGCAGATCCACTTACTAAACCCCTTAGTCGAGAAGCTTTCCAAGTTCATCTTCAGAAGATGGGACTTAGAGTAGCTTAAGAATGGCTTTGACGGACAAGTGGGAGATTGTTAGGAATAGTACCCTAGAAAGCCGATTGTATGTCCACTTTGTACTTTTCCTTATTGTGATCACAGAAAATCTTTGAATAAAATAACGAATTGAGGCAACACTTCTTTATATGCTCTTGTTTGGTATACATTTACTTTAGCTGTGCATGTATGAGAATTCCCCTAATCCTGATGACTTTAGGACTCTACCATTTAGGTGAAATGGTTCATGAAACAAGCCCTATATCACATAAGTCATGATTAGTAAAATACTCCAAGTCGATGAGTCCTACAGACAGTGGGAGTGTCAACCTGACTCCTCTAAGGCTTGCTTGTAGGATCACGCCCTTAAGAAGGACCACCTTATTTCATGGAGGTGCAAAGTGTATAGTTGATACGTGCGTGATACATGAGGGTGCTTACTTCTATAAGTAAGTTCACTGAGGTGCCCCGTGTGAGACGATTCCTAAAATGGGAAAGGAAGTTTCTATTTCAGGAAATGGAAACTTCCAGATTAGCAAATATCTCACGAGTCATTGATGTGATTCATTGATCCTTAGACTTGAGGTTCCATGTCACTTTATCAGTTAACTCTATAGTCTTAGGTATAAGCTTTAAAGGGTGTCGCCTTAGACAACTGATTTTAGGCTTATGCTGGGGCTGCACAAGTAACTCATGAAAGTGAATGAGAACCAAGAAAAGACCTACACTTGCATTTTCAGGGTGATCTCATATTGTGTGAGTCATTCATATGCCATATGGAGTCCTTGGCCAAGGCAGTAGATCAAGACTTCAAGAAAAGGGTTTCTTGGATTGAGATCAAATGGATATGAAATGCACTTAGCTTTAAGACCAGATTATTAGGGTTCTGATTATTCCCTTACCCTAGATCTTGGTTGAGAGATAGTAAGTAGGAGGATTGTATCTCACATGAATCAATAACTTAACGGTTC
Organism: Lantana camara; assembly: GCA_037501455.1. Taxonomy (NCBI): domain Eukaryota; kingdom Viridiplantae; phylum Streptophyta; class Magnoliopsida; order Lamiales; family Verbenaceae; genus Lantana; species Lantana camara. The sequence continues at coordinate 43,232,900 of CM074865.1, forward strand.
TATCGAATCGAGACATTCCAATTCAGTTAGGGGTTAAACTCCTGTTGCCAGACTATGGTCGTTTAATTTGTGGACTGATTAGTTGATTAGTGAATTAATTAATTAGGGTGACTGTTAATTGAATTGAGAACCTAGAGGGTCACACACAACAACTTGGTTAAATGAGCTAAGGATTTAAAATGATTAAACGAGTTGATCATACCAAGAGGGTTCCACACGTGTGAATCACACGTGTGGGTCACGTGAGTGGCACGTCTCACACGTGTATATATGTATATAGTATATATATATTAAATAATTAATGTGTTAATTATTTAAAAGACTTTGGTTTAATTTTTGAATTAAAAAGAAAGTCTTATTTTGGAGAAAAATAATCTATTTAATTAATTATGAATTAATTAATTAGATAAATAAGTTATTTATTTATTAATAAATAAAGTATAATATTATCCAAAAGGTTTTGGATATTTTAGCTCTCTTAAAAGTTGATTTGAATTAGAATTCAAAGTCAAAGTTGGGAATTATTTGATGATCAAGTAATAAGAGAGAGAGGGACCAAATCCTTAGTCCATAAGGTCTAGGTTTTCGGCCTCCCCTCCCTTGGCTATATATAGGGGAGCTCGAGTTCCCCTTAAGGTTGATTGACAATTCTTTTGGTTCATGTGTTGAACACCATCCTTTCTCCTAGATAAAATAAACCCTAGGTTAAGCCTAAACGCTAACTAGAGAACTAGCATCCTTACTAGTTAGATTGTAGTCAAGTTGGTGGACTATCTCGAGAGAGCTTCAAGTTAGATGTTTTTAAAGATTCGAGGTTTACCAAGGAGAGAGGATCAAGCCGCGAGAAGAGCGTTCTTGGGTGGCTTGAAATGCTTCAAGAAAGATTATTGAAAAGTAAGTTTCTAATCTCTACGAATTCAGATTCACGATTGCGAGTTTCGATCCTTTTGTTGGAAAATTTTTAAATTTCCGCTGTTTTCTGATTCCTGTTTTCCAACATAAGTGATATGTTATGCTGAGTGTGTGTTCTGATCCGGGATGGCTTATTTTAGGTCGACGGATATGTACATGTTTTCTACTTTGGGACATCTTATTTTAGGTCGACGGACGTGTGTATGTGGGGGTATGTTATGTTTGATTTCCACTGCATTGTGTGTGTATGTTTAAGATGTTAGTTTGTTATATAATAGTTCGTGAAACGGGAGTGGATGTTTAATAAATAAAATATGGCTATTTTGGACTTCGGCCTAACCCCTTTTATTCCCTATAATTAGTATCACGTGTCAAAATGTTTTAGAATGTAAAAACCACGACCCGATTCATGAATTCCCTTATTTGATATGTGTTGTGCTCCATATACGAATTTACGCGTGCGTGTCTAGCCCCTCACTCAGTCTTTGGACTGACATCTCCCTCTTTATGTTTTAGTTGCAGGTTCAGGTCGTTGGAGTTTGGGCTAGGCGGCTGTCTGTCGTGTCTGTCGAGTCTATGTCAGTCTATCTGAGTTTGTTAAGCTTTTGTTCTCAAGTAGGTATGTAATCATGTGTATGATATGTTCTATGCAGGTTATGATTATTATTTGATTGTATGGAATTCGGGACATGTGTTTGAATTAGATTGAACCCATTTTTATTGTATGTTATTCGGGACAGGTTAGGACAGCTGCTTGGATTAGATTGAACCCGTTTTTGTTGTATGTTATTCGAGACAGGTTAGGACAGATTTTTTTGATTAGTTGAACCCGTGTACTTCATGTTGATTTACTTTCTGGAATGCTTAAGTTATGCTTGTTGTTTAAAGTTTTTGAAAGTTCGTATTTTGCATCGCTTCCGCATTCAGGCTTTGCATATTTTCAATTGTACAGGGTTTAGGTACCACCTAGCTTAGGTTGGGTTTTTGTTTGTCACCCGTTCGCTTTGACTTGACATGTGTGCGGACTTTCCATTTTGTTCAAATGTCGGGTTTTAGTGCGGGGGATGTGGTGCCTCGCATGCGGGGTGCTACACTACCACTTTGCCCATCACGGAATATGATGATCTGATCAGCTTTTATTAACCAGCACCCTCCTTAATTACCAATTCTGCACATTCCTCATCAATCTCATCATCTTCAAGTTATGGGACATGGTAAGCCAAACACAATCCTTTCACACTTAGGAGATTGAGTTCGTATAGGTCTCATAGCTAAACTAACGGGGTAAATATGATATCCACGGTTATCGTTGATCATCCTTTACCTTGTCTTATCGTTTTAACTCCTAAGCATTCCTTGAATCCATATCTTCACCTCTTTCCTGTATTATGATAGAAATTAACCGACCTCAGTCCTGAAATCTCGAATGGACTGGATAAATTCAAACCCACACATTACATTGGACCGACCCGATTCAACCCCCTAAAGGGGTTGAATTCTTTACCCTTTTCCTAAACAACAAAATGTTTCAACAAGCTAAGAGGAAGAAGAGAAAATTTTCAACCCCTATTGTCTTTCAACCCTTCAAAGCTTAAGAACTCACTCTTCTCCCGATCAATCAATAATCCGAGGTAAGCTACGAACTACTCTTGTTACGAGCTTCATTTTAATCCCAACATTGTGCCTTGGAAGTGTGTGCTTGAATGTGTTTTGGGAAGATGATAAAGTCGTTTGAGAACCTTCGTGCTTTAAAATTCGATCCGCATAAACTGGATTAAATCTTAACCCGACCCATTTTTGGATCGACCCGTTTCTCAGCCTTTATTGCTAAGAAATTCTTTCCTTTTTCATTCAAATTCCAAACTGTAGCGCCCGGAGCAGTGGGCCATCACATCCCCCGCACTTAGATCCAACTACACGTATGAAATGGAAGTCCAGACATATACTCAAGTCCGAGCGAATGGGGACCTACACACACACTAAGCTAGGCGGAGCTAAACCCAAACAAGAGTGCGCAAAACAAACAATTAAGCTGAAGCATGAAATAATTCAAACAACAAATCCATGTTAGATACAAAAGTTCCATTAAAGCTACATACAATTCATAATCTCCAAAAGTGTCGAGAGTACATAACATACTAATTCATACATATCAAGTCCAAAATAAAATGTATGAAATGCAAGTCGACCTAGACTAACTAGTGAGATACAAGACCGACTCACTTCTCAGCCTAGCTCGAGCTCAAAACCTCCAACTAAAAGAATAAGGCGACAGTCAGTCCAATGACTAAGTGAGGGGGCTAACGCATACCCACACACCATACTATATAGAGCATAACATAAATTAAAAAAAAGTTGTGAACTGGGAATAGGTTTTGCATACCAAAATATTTTAAGAAATATATACATAATATCAAGAAATATTATCCCCGTTTCATAATTCAAACATAACTTAACATACGCTCGCCTAGTACGAGCATCTCCAACCTTCACATCACATATAATTTATAAAACCAAAATCATAAATCATATCCATCCCCACACCAAGGTAGTTCGGGTAGCTCACCCTCACAAACCATAAGTATACGTAACCACAGGGGTAATGTGTTGGAAAACAACAGAGTTTGCACAGCGGAACTTTAAAATTTTTTTCCCCAAAAGTAGATCTAAAAGACTTACAATATTCGTATCGTATCGTAGGGTGTATCAAGAAACTCACGTTAATAGAAGCTTCCTTGTGATGTTGATACCACCTATCAAACACCCTTCAAGCGGAAGTCCCTCGAACTACCTTCGATTAGATCCCAAAGTAGGCAATCCTCCAAAGTGTATCCACACCAGTCCTAGAACACAATCAAGTTGGTGAGAATGCTAGTTCTATGGCTTTTGTTTGGCTAGGATATTTTACTTTGAAAACTTTTCTTTTATTTTTCTCAAACACTTAACGCTTCAAGAACGTTGGTCTAAAGTGTAAAAGAAGCACCACCCTTGTATATATAGCAAGGGGGGTTCGAACCATTAGGGTTTCCAAGACCCAATGGGATTAGCTTTCTTGGTCACTAATTAACTATTTAATTATTAATTTAATTGGAATAATAGGTTCTTAACTTATTCTCCAAGTCTAGTAAGATACACTTTCTCTCTCCTACAATAGGAAATTAGACTTTTCAACCTTTCTAAAGTCAAAAGTCAATATTCAATAAATAATTTAATTCCTAATTAATTATTTATTGGGTTAAGTAATTTGAAGATTATTTAATTCATAATTAATTAAAAGATAAAAATTAATTAATTATAATTTAATTAATTAATTCTAGAAAAGAATTTGCATACAAAATAAATCGTATGTTCAAGGCCATATCACCGACACACTGCGTGACACGTGTCGGCCACGTATGCATGATACGTGGAAGTCACGTACGGTGCGTGACACGTGGTGGGTCCACGTCATCATGGGCCTCTTTCGATCAACATTTTGATCCTTCATTAATCATATTAACATCCTTCCATAACCCTCGTATTCTGCCATTTGTGTGTGACCCTTTACGTTCATTATTCGATTAGCAGTGACAGTAATTAATTAATTCCCATAATTAAATAATCACTTCACATATCACACTACCGTAATCTAGTAATGGGTGTGTAACCCCTAGCTAAATAACGAAATGAATCGAAGAACCTTTCAGTTAATGACAATCAATGAAATACGATCCTCCTACAACTCCATCTCTCAATCTAGAACTAAGGCATGAGAATAAGATTCAGAGCCTTGTTATTCTTTATCTTTAAAGTTAAGTTCGTTTCATATCTATTTAGATCTCAATCCAAGAAAACCCCATTTTCTTGATGTCTTGATCTTTTATCCATCTTGGCCAAGGGTTTAATCCTTAATGGACAACGAACAACTTAATCAGTAAGAGATCATTCTTGGTCTTAACAACTGTAGGTCCTTTATCGATTCTACGAATTCTAAATATGCCACTTGTGTAATCCCAACATAGGTCGTGGTTCAGGTATCCATATGGCGACACCCTTTTAAGCCTGTATCAAAGATTACCAAGTTAGCTCATATGAGACATTACAGAATCTCAAGTCAAAGGATTATTAATCACATCATTGACCTGTGAGATGTTTCCTAATCTTAAAGTTTCTAGGAGACTTCCTCCCCCATTTAGGAATGTTCTCACATGGGACATCTTAGTGATGAAGTTCTTGTAATAATCACCCTTATATATTATGAACACATCATCGTACGCACTTATCATTACATGAAACTGAATGATCCTTCCGAAGGACATAATCACATAAGCAAGTCTCAACGGAGTCAAGGTCGACACTCCCACTGTCTGTCAGACTCATCGACTTGGAGAAGTTTCTAATCCTCGCCTATGGAGTTAAGAACTTGTTTCATGTGTTGTTCCCATAAGGGTAAAGTTCTTAACGGCCTCATCGGATTAGGGGAGTTCAAAACATGCAAAACACAGTCAAACCCAAATAGACATAAATAAGCACATAATGAAGTGATTGCCTATTAACAAAATCATCTCGTTTATTATTCAAATATTGTTTGTGATTTTACAAGGAAATAGTAAAGCATAAATACTGCTTTAAGGACACTATTCCTAACATAATGATGCCACACGTGTCCTCCTCGGCTTTCACAGAGAAGGCATCGAGATCCACGCCTCCCCTAACTCCTTAAGTCACACGTTATATCTCGGGTAGAGACCATGCCCGGAGTTAATCCGACGACCTGATACCTTATCGATTTTCCAACCCATAGTCCGGGGACCCAACTTACCTAACGGAATATGTACCTATCTTTCAAGGCTTGACTCGCAACATAACATAACATAATATACATACTTTCAGAAGATAAGGTCACATATGTCTATACATACAACTTTCATAGTCCAAATCATATTCATAAGGTCATAAAATATCATATGTAACACATATTTAGCTATATAGTAGTATAGTCACATACGGGTTTAAAATAATCACACTATGGTTGTAGGACGTTTAACTAAAATGAAAATCCTAAACCTCACATTTCACGAAGCAAAAGAAGACCAAAAGGCAGCCAAACAAGACCTACGCCTCGGGTACAACGTCCTCCCAAAGCGGCTCTTTGACAAACAAACACAAACCCCGAGACTTAGACTCAATATGAACCGATGGGGATGCAAGGCGATACATAAGGTGCGTATGTAATAATATGATGTTCCAAGTAGTTTATATATCACATAAACATACATAAAACATCAGGTCATAATTAATAAATTAAATTAACATTATATATCATACAACACATAGCTATGCACGAAAAATGGGAACGGCCTCGCCCAACGGGAACGGCCGTTGTGGAGGCCGTTTCGAGACTCGGCCAGCGGGAACGACCGTTCTGACCTCGTAGTTCAAAATGGGAACGACAGTTGGTGCACTCACAAAACAAAATTAAAAAGCTACTGGAAAGATTTGCCATTTTTGGCCTTTCGAAAGGGTCGTTCTCGTTCTCGGTTAAAACTGAGAACGGTCGTTCTCAAGACGAGCCCAGAACGGGAAGTTCCAACCAAATCAGGCCATTTCGGACATGTTGACCCCGATAAATGGCCGTTCGGCCTCCCTTTAGAAACAGAGAACGGCCGTTCCGGTTTGAAATTCTTGCCAGAAACTCCAGAACATAATAAAAATGGGGAGGCAAATCTGTACAGAAACAACAACGAAGAAACAACCAAAACTAGCTAAAACTCAGTCACAAATGCAATATATTCATGCCAAAACTTAAGCAACGTAATTACTACATCAAGAGTCTTCAAATATGCAAGAAAACACCAAAAAATCCAACTCCATTTTCAAGCTCCAAGACCTCCATTAATGGAATTTAATGTATTCTTCAACCACCAACATAAATAACTTCATAAAAGCATTCAACTAACTCATATAAACACTAACCAATTCGTTTTCTTTCATATAAACCAAGTTTCATGCCAAAATTCATAAAATATCTTGAACCCTAAATATTCATCACCATTTTCATACACAAGCTTGATCAATATTAAAATAAGAAACTCATAGATCAAATGAAAGCTTAGAACATGGAGAAACCAATTCTTAACTTACCTTGAAGAGGTGATGAAGATTGTAGTGTCTTGAGCTCAAAACGGCATGAATGGCTAAGGGCAGTTCAAGCTTGCTTCCTCTTCCTTCCTAACTAAATATCACGTGTATAATGAGGAAGAAAATAGGGCAAAAATAGCTCTTAAGGCCGATAAGAAATAAACTGGTTTGGTTCGAATAGTATTGAATTTAAAACGTTAGGAGGTTCAAACGGTTTCAAAAATAATACGAGGCTTGTTCTATTGGACTCGAATCGTCGAAACGAATCCAATGGTGAATTCGGAATTTGAATTCGAATTCCAGAGCTTAAGTTAGCCAAAAATGGCCAAAATCACCTTATTGGTAAATAGGTCCCTAAACTAATTAAATCCACAAATCATACAAATCATATAATTAGCATGCTTAGCAATTAAATTCATATCATATAAATTCCAAATGCATAATTCAAAATAAATCATCAATTGAGTAATTAATGTAAATAATCAAATTAAATTTCACATAATTTAATTAAATCACAAAAATGCATAAATTAAACTCACGCGTGGCACAAACCTATACGTACGAATGGACGGGGTATCACACAAACGCACAGCAGCAACTTCAGCAAGAAAGAAGCCAAGAACCCCCTTAAGCCATTTTTTCTCTTCAAGCTCAAAGAACTCATTCAATTCTAGTCATTTTATGATCCGAGATAAGTTATGAATTCCCCATGTGATAAGTTTTATTTTAATATATGATTCATGGCTTGAGATTAAGTGTATGTATATGTTAGAAGAAATGAATGGATAGTAAGGGTTTTGACAAAATGTTAGATTGTGGGTTGTTGGTTGAATTTAAATGAGTATTATGAGTTCATATGAAGTTTATATGAGTTATTTGATGAATTTGATGCATGATTTCAGTGGGAAGTTAGGTATTATGAATGTGCCATTATTGAGTTTTGAAGATGTGAAAAGGGTTAGACAAATGGCTTGTTTATGCATGAATTTGTGGATGAACTGTGTTGTAAGTGAGATATTTTATGTTCATATTAAAGTGTTGATTGTTAGTTGGGACGAATGGGGTGCTTGGGGTATGTTTTTGCCCCTTTTTCCAGCTATTTTTCAGTCGGGACGTGTTGGAGAAGATGACCTAACACGGCCGCATGGTATTTGAATTAATCCCCCACAAGACCGTGTTTAAACCTTCGGTTTAAAATTTATTCGGCCAACATGACCATGTTTGTTTTAGTTGTTTTTCCAACACGATCTTGTTAGGACGGCTGGGAACTTTTTATACTTCGCCCTGAATATTGTTTAAATGGTTTTCTTCCGTTTCTTTCGTCTTTTCCTACCCCAATCATGACCCTACTATATTTTATGAATGCTAAGTGTTATGATATGATCTAGATGGTCTTCTTAATGCATGAATGTAATATGAAATGAAGTTATTGAACGAGAATAACTTGTAACGCATGCACTGGATCTTTGCATTCATGGGCATTGTTATGTGTCTAATTAGTTCATAATTGAGTCTAAGTCTTGGGTTTTATGTATGTTGTCTCAGAGGCACTTCTTGTAACACGGAAAACGGAGGATGCCACATCCCCCGCACTAAGACCCAGACCCGACCACCAAATGGAAAGTCCATGCCCGAATCTAAATCAAAGCGAATGGGAGACCAACTCACACACTAGGCTAGGCGGATCTAACTCGACAAACTCAGAGCACGGAAGCAATTCAAACAATCATCATCAGATAGCGGAAGCAATTAAATCAACGTACAAAACGTGTGACGGGTTCAACTAGCATAGATACCTAGTCCTGAATCTCAAATCATCACAACGTAATAAACCAAAATAAGTATCAGCAGAATAGCTAATTACATCCAAAAGCTAGCATACTAACCCCAACCGGGTATAAGTCTAAGTAGAGCATAAAACATAATCTCCAAAAGGGAAATATGAATACATAACATAAATAGAGTACGTGACAAATGCATCTTAACACCAACTAAACCGACAAGTGTGACTCAGAAGACTCACTTCCGCCTAGCTTAAGCTAAAAAGAAACCTGCAAACTAAAAGATAAAATGAGGGGGTCAGTCAACTGACTGAGTGAGGGGGCTAACGCACACCAACTATATATATATGGAGCACAGCACAGATAAAATGGTGGAATCATGAACCAGGGATAGGTGTTGCACAATAAATCATTTCAAAGAACCCGAAATAGATATAGATATAAGTTTAGAAACCATTTTCAGAAAGACTCTATCCCGATTCATAATTCCCAGACAGAATAGAACGGATGCTCGGCGAGTACGAGCTTCCAACCTTTACTCCTCAGAACAGATCAAAACATAAAATACAAAATCAAATCCAACCTCTACACCAATGATGGAGGAGATGTACCGTCCCTAAACCATCCAGAACAGACAAACCCTCAAGGGGTAGCTAACCCACAGTAGTCCTCCCCGACTGTACACCTAAGGCTCAAGATATCACGATTCCCCTATCACCCTGAGTCACGCGATGATATCTCAAATGGAGACTATGCACAGGCCGAGCCCTGACGGCCCTATACCGTCCCAGGGATTCCTTACCCATAGCTCCTCGGATCCATAACAGAACGGAACAGAACAGATACCATATTTCATGGCTAACTCGCTCCAGAACAGATCATAACATAACATAACTTTTCAAAACAGCTTACACATGCTTTCATATCTAATTTTTTTTTCAAAGACAGAGCTGATTCACAAGCTCATAAACATATCATATCCAACACATACATATTTATAATATGGTATACTTGTATGCAACGGTAGAAATCAGCATATAAAGGCCATAGGCCACATAACTATACAAAATCCTAAACCTCACCTCGTCGAAGTAGAGTCTGAGAGTGTGAAGGACAAGCACTCCTAAACATCGGGCACACCACCGCCACCATACTCTGAAACAGAACATACAGAACCCCTGACATAGACTCTATATGAACCAAACAAGACGCACGGCGTTGCTCAACATGATCGGGGTTATGCATAAGTGCTCATGTTGTGCTTTGATAGGGTATCGTAGTCATTCAAGGCATATCAATGCTCAACAAGATCATAATTACAAGCAACCATCATGCAATTCCATATCCAAAGATGCAAGGTCAATTTAGGAAGTCAATGTATTCAAAAAATGCATATTAAGTCATCCAATGTCACAGGGTTCAATTATAATATTACAATTAAGCATCAAGTTCATGTCGTGTTATAAAGTGCGTAAGTAAGAGCAACTTGATCATATAAACATACAAAGTTGTTGTACATAGATGGCATGCTTGATACAAATAAATAGTACATCAAATTCATTTAAGGTCGTACTTTACAACTTCACAACATGTTTGGTACACAAGCTCAAGTCACATTCATAGTTTCATAAATATTACACTTACATCCCCAAATTCATTTATAAAAGTTTATAATTATAACACATACATCTCCTTACTCGATTGCTAAGCATAATTGTTCATTTAAAGTGTTTATACAATTATTCAACTACGAATTAGTTACTTACAAGCATGATAATTATCAATTTATCGTAATTTATAATATACCATTTTCGAGTAGTAAGAGTAAATCAAGATATTACAATTCTAACTCCTATCATGCATCAAATCTCAAGTTGTTCAAGCATCCCTCATGTATCTCGATTTTATATTTGAAACATAATTTACAACAAACATAACATTGAGAACGTCTCAAATTCATATAGAGAAATCACAACATGCTCGTTCCTCTAAACTATCATTCAAGTTCATTTAGTCACATAAGAGATTAGTTTCTAGATATTACACTAACACCCCTTCATATCTAAACACATAGCATAAGTTCATCACATCGGGATTCAAATTGTAAATCAAAATATTCATGCATATCAGAATTCATTCAATACATATTTTTGAATATGATTGGAATACATCTGGATCAACAAACCAAAAATAAACAATTTATTTGCACTTAAAATAATTAATTCAAATAATTACAATTACGAACAATAATTCGTAATAAATAAATCGAGTGTCTGATTAATGAACGGGAAGCGGCGGTAGACTCACCGCATCAAGGCCGACAAGTTGTCCGAAAGTTGCCGTAACGCCGCCACCGGAGCCACAGGAAGGTTGTCGGGCCGCCACCGAAAGTCGCCGGAAAAATCCCAAAAAAGTACCCGAGGAGGTAGTCTTCGTGCTCGTTCCAAATCCTTGATCAATTTCTAGAAATTCCAAGCCAATCGTTCTTGATCTTGAATCCAAGAATTTGAAAACCCCAAAAACTTTAAAATCAAATTACTTCCAATCCGGTGAACGAAAATGAAATCCGTAAAAAGCATCGACTTACCCATGACGAGCTCTTCGAAACCCCCAAGTCGAATGCCGGAAAAAGTGGCCGAAAAACACCGATTGTGACTGCTACAGTTGTGTGCCGCCGCCGCGTCTTCATTAGGCCCGTGCGCCGCCACCTCCACTCCGATGCTCGCGCCATCAGCCCAGAATTGATTCTCAGTGAGAAGACCTTCAGATCGGTACCTCGTCCGCCCAAAATCACCGCCGAAATCGCCGGACACGGGTGGCTAAGTTTCATCCAGATTCACAACCGTCGGCGTGAGTTTCAGGCGGCCCGTGTGGAGCCACCGCCAACCAGATGATTGCACCACCACCGCCAAATTGTAGATCTCATCGAGATGTTCGATTTACATACCAATTTTGCTAGATTCCGATGTCGGAGGAAGCCGAACGAGGCTGTCGAAGTTGCTGTCGCATAAATAGAGAGAATCCAACATCTTTCTATCACATAAATAGAGAGAATCCTACATCTCTTCAACACGTAAAAAGAGGGAACCTAAGGTCTCTCTTGCACATAAATCCACTAATCAGTTATTCATACATACACACATCATAGTAACACTTGACGAAAAGTGTGCGATGCATGTTTGGTGTACCTTATACAACTGATATCTGTGTCCCTTGAGTATAGATTCAACGTTCATACCTCAACTCAAGGGGGATATCGCGATGGAATCCCTGTAAACAAGGTTACAGTATGTATGTATGGTATATGAGAATTCAGTGAGCAATCAAGAGAGTTTTAAATCACATAGGCATTAATAGTTCACATAAGTACATAACTCATTCATTTCAGCAACGGTTCATAACTAGTAGAAATTTGAAGTTACAAATACTAGATCAGGTGTCCAGGTTATCATAATTAACATAACAATAGTCATCACCCACATCAAGCAAAACAAGGTAAGAGTATTTAAGTGATGCATGTATGCAAATGCCATGAATGCTTGGCGTACCGTTAACCGAAGTGTAAAATCTTGACACAAATTGAGATGAAGCAGTAGAAGTTGATTAAGCCGACAATAATGCAACACTCGTCATTTGAACTTCTTTGTCTTGAGTCTTTTCGTAAAGTGGTAACTCAGCTAAGCTTGTTTATCACCCAACCCCTTACTAGACCGTAATCCTTGCTCAACTGGAATCATCCTTAGTTTCTCCCAAGAATTCTGATTTATGTGTTAAATCTTAGTCTGCTCATCTTCAAGGAGTTGTCCATGAATCGTGTCTCAATCAAATATTTACCTCAGACCGTTGGATAATCGTGGTGCTAAGCACTTCCCAAAGCAATCCATGGTATATGATTTTGAAACTTGGATATAGTCTTTCGGCATCTAAGTGCTCTATTCCCACCTCAACAGTGTCTTCCATCTCAGCTTGAAGAAACACCCAAAGAGCTAACAACCAATCTTGTCTTGTCGTTTGTTAACTCTAAATGGCACCAAAACCTTCAACACTCACCGATGGTTTGTAGCTCGTTACTTAAGTAACATGGTTACCTATCCACATCCCTTGAACTTGATCGAATCTTATTTGATAGGATTCTTCTACATTAACTCGTTTCCATCAACAAGGTGACTACTTCCAAATAAATGAATCATCAAGGCGAAAGCTTATGAAACTCCTTCAAAACAGTTTTACTTGATCAGATTCTCCTCCATTGACTCATTTTCTTTAACAAGGTGAATACTTTCAGAAGAACGAATCCTCAAGGTGAAAATTCTTCAAACTTCATCTTTCAATTGACTTTAAGATAGTAAGTCAATATAGCAATCTCATTACTTCAACTCTATACCTTTTCATGAACATTGATCTTTGTAAAGAATCCTTTCATCTTCGAATTATGGTGTGTTTTTGTTGTAGTGCCAATAGGTCATGTTGACGGAGGGAAATCTCAGTGTTGACTCATAGTGCACCCTGAAATTCAAACACTAAATTCGATGCATGCGAGTTAAAGATGCAAATGAAATGTAACACGTATATCATGTAAATGCAACAATTAGTTGCAATTTATAAAGCACATAAAATAAGATGTTGCATAATCAAAGTCATAATGTGCACACAATCATATAATCACGAAACAATTCATGCCGAAGGGTCAAAATATCAAGTCAAACAAATGCACTGCATATTTAGTCTTATGCCGTACGACCTAGACAGACTCAACAAAACTCAAGAGCTCGGTTTTGCAACCTAGAGCTTTGATACCACTTAAGGATGTAACACCCCAAACGGAGGATGCCACATCCCCCGCACTAAGACCCAGGCCCGGTCACGAAACGGAAACTCCATGCCCGAATCCAAATCGAAGCGAACGGGAGACCAACTAACACACTAGGCTAGGCGGATCTAACTCGACAAACTCAGAGCGTGGAAGCAATTGAAACAATCATCATCAGATAGCGGAAGCAATTAAATCAACGTACAAAGCGTGTGACGGGTTCAACTAGCATAGATACCTAGTCCCGAATCTCAAATCATCACAACGTAATAAACCAACATAAGTATCAATAGAATAGCTAATTACATCCAAATGCTAGCACACTAACCCGACACGGGTTTAAGTCTAAGTAGAGCATAAAACATAATCTCCAAAAGCGAAATACAAATACATAACATAAATAGAGTACGTGACAAATGCATCTTAACACCAACTAAACCGACAAGTGTGACTCAGAAGACTCACTTCCGCCTAGCTCAAGCTAAAAGGAAACCTGTAAACTAAAGATAAAATGAGGGGGTCAGTCAACTGACTGAGTAAGGGGGTTAACGCACACCCACTATATATATGTGGAGCACAGCACAGATAAAAGGGTGGAATCATGAACCAGGGATAGGTGTTGCATAATAAATTGTTTCAAAGAACCCGAAATAGATATAGATATAAGTTTAGAAACCATTTTCAGAAAGACTCTATCTCGATTCATAATTCTCAGACAAAACAGAAGATATGCTCGGCGAGTACGAGCTTCCAACCTTTACTCCTCAGAACAGATCAAAACATAAAATACAAAATCAAATCCAACCGCTACACCAATGATGGAGGAGATGTACCGTCCCCAAACCATCCAGAAGAGACAAACCCTCAAGGGGTAGCTAACCCACAGGAGTCCTCCCCGGCTGTACACCTAAGGCTCAAAATATCACGTCTTCCCTATCACCCTGAGTCGTGCGATGATATCTCAAATGGAGACTATACACAGGCCGAGCCCTGACGGCCCTATACCGTCCCAAGGATTCCTTACCCATATCTCCTCGGATCCATAACAGAACAGAACATAACAGATACTATATATCATGGCTAACTCGCTACAGAACAGATCATAACATAACATAACTTTTCAAAACAGCTTACATATGCTTTCATATCTAATTTTTTTTCCAAGATAGAGCTGATTCACAAGGTCATGAACATATCATATCTAACAAATACATATTTATAATATGGTATACTCGCATACAAGGGTAGAAATCAACATATAAAGGCTATAGGTCGCATAACTATATAAAAACCTAAACCTCACCTCATGGAAGTAGAGTCTGAGAGTGTGAAGGACAAACACTCCTAGACCTCGAGCACACCACCACCACCAAACTCTGAAACGAAACATGCAGAAGCCCGGACATAGACTCTATATGAACTAAACAAGACGCACGGCGTTGTTCAACATGGTCGTGGTTATGCATAAGTGTTCATGTTGTGCTTTGATAGGGTGTCGTGGTCATTCAAGGCATATCAATGCTCAACAAGGTCATAATTACAAGCAACCATCATGCAATTCCATATCCAAAGATGCAAGGTCAATTTAGAAAGTCAATGTATTCAAAAAATGCATATTAAGTCATCCAATGTCACAGGGTTCAATTATAATATTACAATTAAGCATCAAGTTCATGTCGTGTTATAAAGTGCATAAGTAAGAGCAACTTGATCATATAAACATACAAAGTTGTTGTACATAGATGGAATGCTTGATACAAATAAAGAGTGCATCAAATTCACTTAAGATCGTACTTTACAACTTCACAACATGTTTGGTACACAGGCTCAAGTCACATTCATAGTTTCATAAATATTACACTTACATCCCCTAAGTCATTTATAAATGTTTAGAATTATTACACATACATCTCATTAGTCGATTGCTAAGCATAATTGTTCATTTAAAGTGTTTATACAATTACTAAATTAGGAATTAATTACTTACAAGCATGATAATTACCAATTTATCGTAATTCATAACATACCATTTTCGAGTAGTAAGAGTAAATCAAGATATTACAATTGTAACTCTTATCATGCATCAAGTCTCAAGTTGTTCAAGCATCCTTCATGTATCTCGATTTTATATTTGAAACATAATTTACAACAAACATAACATTGAGAACATCTCAAATTCATATAGAGAAATCATAACATGCTCGTTCCTCTAAAGTATCATTCAAGTTCATTTAGTCACAGAAGAGATTAGTTTCTAGATATACACTAACACCCCTTCATATCTAAACACATATCATAAATTCATCACATCGGGATTCAAATTGTAAATCAAAATATTCATGCATATCACAATTCATTCAATACATATTTTTGAATATGATTGGAATACATCTCGATCAACAAACCAACAATAAACAATTTATTTGCACTTAAAACAATTAATTCAAATAATTAAAATTACGAACAATAATTTATAATAAATAAATCGAGTGTCCGATTAATGAACAGGAAGCGACGTTGGACTCACCGCATCGAGGCCGACAAGCTGTCCGAAAGTCACCGGAGCGGCCGGAAGGTCGTCGGGCTGCCGCCGAAAGTCGCCGGAAAAATCCCAAACAAATTACCCGAGAAGGTAGTCTTCGTGCTCGTTCCAAATCGTTGATCAATTTCTGAAAATTCCAAGCCAATCGTCCCAGATCTTGAATCGAAGAATACGAAAACCCCAAAAACTTCAAAATCAAATTACTTCCAATCCGGTGAACAAAAATGAAATCCGTAAAAAGCATCGACTGATCCTTGATGAGCTCTTTGAAACCCCCAAGTGAAATGTCGGAAAAAATGGCTGAAAAACACCGAACGTGACTGCTACAGTTGTGTGTTACTGCCACCGTGCCTTCGTGCGGCCCGTGTGCCGCCACCTGCACTCCCAAAATTGATTCTCAGTGAGAAGACCTTCAGATCGGTACCTCGTCCGCCCAAAACCGCCACCAGAATCGCAGGAAACGGGCGGCTAAGTTTCGCCCAGATTCACAACCGTCGGTGTGAGTTTCAGGGGGCTCATGTAGAGCCACCGCCAACTAGATGACTGTGCCACCACCACCAAATTGTAGATCTCATCGAGATGTTCGATTTACATACGAATTTGCTAGATTCCGATGTCGGAGGAAGCCGGACGAGGCTGTCGAAGTTGCTGTCGCAATCCAGTCGCGAGTTTTCGAATTTTGAGCAGTTACGTCTGAAAATCGCAGATATCTTCTCCACCATTCGTTGTTTGGCCGAGATCTTTGTACCATCGTGATCCTCTCGTCGAGCTCTTCGAAATGGACTACTCATTCGTCGAATTCCGTTGAGAAACGGCCAACTTACGACTAGTCTGTGTTTTAGGTGTAGTGTATGTGCGGGAATGAGAGAGAGATAACCAAGAGATAGAAGAGAAAATTGGGAGAAATGTGTCTTGTGCACAAGCTATATACAACCGGGTATCCTTATCACGTAGCAAAGTGAAATAGCGAGTACAAATAATCATAAATAAAAATTTGTCAAGTTACGAATAAACATTCAAGCTCCGAATTAATTTTATAAATTAAAGTGAAAGAGAGATTTACCAATTGGAGTTTAATTCAATTTAAGTTTAGAAACCTATCGTACAATTTAACGACACTTTGTAAACACGTGATTGACAATTAATCTCAAGGAATTCAAGTAAATCGAAATCAAACAAGTTAAGTAACATGATGGATTTAAAATCAACTTGACAATTAGTCTTAGAATAATCCGAATGATGACATATTAAATCGGATTTACATTCAATCACGTAACTCAAGAACTCTTAAATTAAACACACACAAGTGTAGAGACTTACTTGTTAATGTCGTCAGGACGCCCTTCGAGAACACGGGGCGTCACACTTCTGGGAGGTATTCAGCCCGAGGTTTAGTCTTGGTTGGGTGGTCTACACGCACTTTCTACTTTTTTCCGCACAAGGTGAGGTTTAGGTTTTTGTTCTTTTAGTTAAATAATCTATAACACCATTACATGATTATTTTAAACCCGTATGTGACTATATATTATATATATAGCTAAATACGTGTTATGTAATGTACTTTAATGATCTTATGCTAATTCTTTGAGGCTTTAAAAGATATATGTACGAGCATATATGATCTTGTGCTTTGAAATGAAAATTAATGTTAATGTAATATTTGTGCGGGTTAGCCATGAAAGATTAGCGTAATGTAATGTAATATAATATTGGGTCTGGATATTATGGGTTAGGAAAATTGGTATGATAGCGAGCCTTCCGATAATCCTCGAACCTAGTTTCCGTTTGAGTTGTCAGGCATGACTCCGGGAGATTGAGACATAGTGGGATAGCCACCCCTCATCGAATGTTAATGTAATCGATGATTAGGATCGTGCAACATTTCCATCATTGGAGTGATGGTGAATTATGTTGGGAATAGTGTCCTAGAAAGCCGATTCAATGAAATTCATTTTGGTATTTTCCTTCTATGACAAACAATCTTTGAATAATATACGATTGATTATTATAGGTGTGACACCCAGGTTTTCGGCCGTACAGGTACGCTCTTACGAGAGAGCTAAATGCGCATTTAAATTATTTATTTATGTAATTGTTTATTTATTTTAATGATTAATTGTTTTTTTTAAATAATTTGAAATATTTGTTAATTATATTTTTTAATATTTAAACGTTTTTAAGCTTTTGAACTTGTTTTAATTCGTTTGAGTTTCAATTTGTTTCGAAATTTCATGAAAATTTGATATGCATGGATTATACGTGTTATGAATTTGTTTATGTGCTCGTTTTAATTTTCCGGACTTGTTTGATATGGTAACGCGCCATATTTTATTTGTTGGGGACTCGAGGGCCTAATTAGTTTTAGCGCACCTTGTGTTCCGGAGGCCATAACTTGAGATCGCGAATTCGGATTCGAATTTCGGAAGTAACTCTGGACTCATAAAGAAGAATGGGAGCTATGGAACCTAGCCTTGTATTTTCTAAGCCCGTTTAAGCCTCCGAAATTTGTCCGAACCGAACAGCTCGTGCAGATTCGCCACCTTGGAGTATTTTGGCCATATCTCTCTTATTTCTTAACCAAATGAGTTCATTCTTGAGCCTAATTAACCCTAGTTAAGCCCTATATCTCTATCCCTAACCTTCATTTCGAAAATATCAGCCAAGAGAAGGAAAAGAGCTGCTGAACCGAGAGAGGAAGAGAAAGGGATTTCTATACTATTCACTTTTGCAATTTCAAGCTCAATACTTCTCTGATTCGCCTCAAATTCGAAAGGTCAGTCCATGATTTGATTCTCCATCTTCTCCTCTTTCTTTTAAGTCCAGATTTCTGAGTTTCACGATTATTTGAGCATGTTTGAGGCTGCTACATGAATAGTTAGGTCTATATGAAATTTTGTTGAATTCTTGAGCATCCTTATTTCGTTTCTGATTTGTAGCTGGATATATGATCAATATCGTGTATTTGTTTCATTTGTATGCATGATTTTCATGTTTCTTGAGTGTATAAGGATCTTCCATTGCTGCACTTCATGAAAAGCTTGAAGGTTTGATATTTTTTGACAGATTTGCTTCCCCTTTTTGCTGCTGATGTGTGCATGATTTTACTACCTTAGTTATGTGTTCTTCTTGTTATTTTGCTGCTCTTTGATACCTTGATGAATCCTCTACTGCTGTTGCATGAAAAGGGAAGGAGAACAGGGGAAACGAGGCTGCTGTTGCTGCTTTTCCCGTCTGCACCATTCTCCTCGGCTGGAGAGAATTTGTTCTTGTGGAGTACCCGGCTGGGTAGTCTCCTTGCAGTAGCTTCCTGCATCTTTTCTTCCTTTCTTTGCATACGTTTTGGTTTTTATTAAATGCATGTGTGCTTGTTTAGGTGTGTGTTGCATGTAATTTGCATATAATGTGTATATATATATGTGTAACGTATATCTAGTGCATGCATGTGTGCTTGTTTAGGTGTGTGTTGCATGTAATTTGCATAAAATGTGTATATATATATGTGTAACGTATATCTAGTGCATGCATGTGTGCTTTTGTGTGTTACGTGATTGTGTGTATACATACATATATATATATGCATTATGTGTACTAAGTACTTGAGTGTGTATATATGTACGTAATATATATATACAGAATATATGTGTGTTGTTGTTTGAAGTTCATGCATGTATTTGTCAATATTGCTACGTAAATGTCTATGTATAATATGAAATCAATGTTAAATAAGGGAGTTCATGCAACTGGTTAGCTACATTAGTTATTTTTCCCGTGCATATATATTGTTTGGTTCTTTTTTTGTACGTGACTGTATATATATATATATATATATATATATATATATATATATATATTATATATTTAATTATTTGAATTAGTTTTTATATAATTTGATCTTGCATATATGAGCTTTAAGCCTTATGAGTGTATATGGCATGCTATTGTATGATATGTTATGAGCTTGTTTCATAAGTTATGAATTTATTTGACGTGATATGAGTTTGATCCTTGAATTATTTGTGTGATATTTCGTTAATTGCTCCATTATGCCTAAGTATGAACTTATATGAAGTGCATTGCATCATTTGCATCCATATGCATTTGCCTAAGTATTGTGTTTAGATTGTTCGAAAGGAGTTGCTCGTGGGGGGCTTTTAGCCGTTCGTTCGGTTTCTTCGTCAAGGTGAGGTTTTAGGTTTGTTACAATTAATGTTGTTAGGAATAGTGCCCTAGAAAGCCGATTGTATATCCGTTTTGTGCTTTTCCTTATTGTAATCACAGACAATCTTTGAATGAAATAACGAATTGAGGCAACACTTCTTTATATGCTCTTGTTTGGTATGCGTTTACTTTAGTTGTGCATGTATGAGAACTCCCCTAATCCTGATGACTTTAGGACTCTACCATTTAGGAGAAATGGTTCATGAAATGAGCCATATATCACATAAGTCATGATTAGTAAAATACTCCAAGCCGATGAGTCCTACCGACAGTGGGAGTGTCAACCTGACTCCTCTAAGGCTTGCTTGTGGGATCATGCCCTTAAGAAGGACCACCTTGTTTCATGGAGGTGCAAAGTGTATAGTAGATACGTGCGTGATACATAAGGGTGCTTACTTCATTAAGTAAGTTCACTGAGGTGCCCCGTGTGAGAACATTCCTAAATGGGAAAGGAAGTTTCTATTTCAGGAAATGGAAACTTCCAGATTAGGAAATATCTCACGAGTCATTGATGTGATTAATTGATCCTTAGACTTGAGGTTCCATGTCACTTTATGAGTTAACATTGTAGTCATAGGTATAAGCTTTAAAGGGTGTCGCCTTAGACAACTGATTCAAGGCTTATGTTGGGGCTGCACAAGTGATTCATGAAAGTGAATGAGAATTAAGAAAGGACCTACACTTGCATTTGCAAGGTGATCTCTTTTTGTGTAAGTCATTCATATGCCATATGGAGTCCTTGGCCAAGGCAGTCGATCAAGACATCAAGAAAAGGGTTTATTGGATTGAGATCAAATGGATATGCAATGCACTTTGCTTTAAGACCGGATTATTAGGGTTCTGATTATTCCCTTACCCTAGATCGTGGTTGAGAGATAGTAAGTAGGAGGATTGTATCTCACATGAATCAATGACTTAAAGGTTCTGTCGAATCCGAACATTCCAATTCAGCTAGGGGTTAAACACCTGTTGCTAGACTATGGTCGTTTAATCAGTGAACTGATTAATTAATTAGTGAATTAATTAATTAGGGTCACTGCTAATTGAATTGAGAACCTAGAGGGTCACACACAACAACTTGGTTACATGAGTTGAGGCTTTAAAATGATTAAACGAGTTAATCGGACCAAGAGAGTTCCACATGTGTGAACCACACGTGTGGCTCACGTGAGTGACACGTGTCTCACACGTGTGTAAATATATGTGTATATTTCTTTATGTGTTAAATAATTAATGTGATTAATTATTTAATAGACTTTGGTTTAATTTTGAATTAAAAAGAAAGTCTTATTTTGGAGAAAAATAATCGAGTTAATTAATTACGAATTAATTAATTAGATAAAATAACTTATTTATTTTAAATAAATATAGTGTAAAATTATCCAAAAATAGTTTGGATATTTTAGCTCTCTTGAAAGTTGATTTGAATTTGAATTCAAAGTCAAAGTAAAAATTACTTGATGATCAAGTAATAGGAGAGAGGGACCAAGGACTAGGAATTTCGGCCACTCCCCTCCTATATATAGGGGAACTCGAGCTCCCCTTAGAGATAAATTGACAATTCTTTTGGTTCATGTGTTGAACACCATCCTTTCTCCAAGATAAATCAAACCCTAGGTTAAGCCTAAACACTAACTAGAGAACTAGCATCCTTACTAGTTGGATTGTAGTCAAGTTGGTGGACTATCTCTAGAGAACTTCAAGTTAGAAGTTTTGAAGATTCGAGCTTTACCAAGGAGAGGGGATCCAGCCGCGAGAAGAGCGTTCTTGGGAGGCTTGAAACGCTTCAAGAAAGTTAATTAAGAAAGTAAGTTTCTAATCTCTACGAATTTGGATACACGATTGCGAGTCCAAGATCTTTTTGTTGGAAAATTTTTAAATTTCCGCTGCTTTTCTGATTTCGTTTTCCAACAAGTGGTATCAGAGCCACCTCGTTAATCGTGTTTCTGATTCGTCTCAATTATTCTGAATTTGGTAGAAATTCTTAGGCTTAGATGCGAATTAGGTATTCATGAGTTCTTTTAGAAAGCCTGAATTACGAAACTGTAATTTTTCTTGAATTTCTGAAACTGTTTTCTGAAATTATGTTTTTGAAGACCGTTTGAATTCAAATACATTTGAATCGTGTTTTAAATTTTGGATTGTTGTTGGTTTTTGAACTAAAAGTACGAAACATGAAATTGCGTTACGAAAACACGAGTCTGGACGTGCTAAGGCGTAGCATGCCCAGGCCCGCGCGCCCGCCCGCCCAACAGCCCCGTAACCGCGCGGGACTGCCCACCGCTGCCTCCCGGCACGCGCCTAGGCGCGCCCGCACATCCCTCCCGCAACCGCGCGGGAGCCTGCCGGCCACGCCCGCCCGTCCCCGCAAGTTGCATGTTAGGTGATCATGGGTTTAGACTTATGTATGGTTTTAATTTATGCACATGGATGGTTTAAATTGGGGTTGGAGCCCTATAATTGCGTTTTTCAATTGAGGTTGGAGCCTTACTTAAGTGCGTACTGTTATGTGAATTATTATGTGGCTTTCCATATTACTGTTTTTGAGGTCGGGGTTTGCCTCGTGTATTTGTCTAAGGCCAATATGAAGATTGAGCTTCATTACTTTATGTCTTTTTCTTTTTATTGTAATTTGAGAGTAGAGATAGGTGGTGAGGTTTTATTTTCATTTTGGAGACAATGCACCCATGAAGTAAGATGGACCACATTCAAGTAACAAGGTGGCCATCAGTGAAGACCCCTCAAAATGTTAGGGAGGGGAATCTCAATTGTAAAAATGTAATAGAGATAGGGCTCGTATTTTGCTACCGCTTTCCCTTATGTGATTTAAACTGTTTATGTGGCATGTATGTTAGAACTTGTGATTGTGGAGTGGCTCCCACATATCACGCATAAGATAGGTAGAACCCATGATCATTACATGTTAGTATCATGCTAGGATATGTTATCTGTTTATGTGCTTGTTTGAAATGCATTTAAGTTGTACTTACATTAATCAAGACTAATAAAATTGGATAACATATATGTTCGTGAGGTCGAACCGGACAACTCTCCGGTTGATTCGAAAATTCCCATTAAATGTTAAGTTAATTTCGAATTAAATTCCAAGCATTCCATCAATAGGTTTTAAGTTTAGTAAGTGAAGCTAGTTATTGTCCGCGAGTAGTGGGATAGCTAGTGGAGCTTATTAGTTTTTAGTTACCTAATTGATCATTTTAAATGATCAATATTTCGTGATCAATTTTGGCAAGAGTGATGTCCGCGAGTCGTGGGTCGTTCGAACTAAGTTTTGATCATGATCTTATGATTGATGGGTCTAGCTTAACGCCTAAGTAAATATGTATGTCGCACGAGTCGTGGGTCCATATTGAAAGATTGGTGATGCAAAAACAATTACTAAGAGTTCTAAAGGTATTAGAATTTGTAAGTTGTACCTACCTAGGATTTTACTTAGAATGTCTGCGAGTCGTGGGTTCGAGGTAAAATACTTAGGATCTTAGTACCCATTGGGAAACGCGTTCCTCTTAGATCTTTGGGAATTATAGATCTTTGAAAAACAGTGGGAGCTACATTAGATTAAAGACCTTGTCTTTTGTATATCGTTATAATTCAGCATGGTCACTAGTTCTCTGATTTACCATTTAGGTCGTAGATTCTATGATTCTCTACATGTTTTGAAATGGCAACCAAAAACCCTCTTGTATCGATCCTCGAGTCAAACAAGTTGACTGGTCCCAACTATTCTGATTCGCTGAGGAATCTAAAATTCATTTTAGATTCTGAGAAGAGAACTTATGTTCTCTTCGAAGGGGAGCCTAGTCCCGAAGGGGAGGCTACCACTCGGGCCGAGCGAGAAGCGATCCAGAAGTGGAAGGATGATAATCTCCAAGCCCGTTGCCTTATGTTAGGTAACATGTCTCCGGACTTGTAAAGGCAACATGAGGCCATGGAATTCGCTTGGGAGATTTACGACCACTTAGAGCAACTTTATCGCCCTTATGAACGTGTTACAAGGTATAACACTTCAAAGGAATTGTTCCACTTGAGAATGAGGGAAGGCTCTAGTGTCCATGAGTATGGACTCAAGTTTCTCGCCCTTACTGAGAAACTTGCTTCCATGGACATGCCACTGAAAGATGAGCTTTCAGTGGACTTGTTGCTAGCCTCGCTCCCACCATCATTCAACCCTTTTGTCCTTAACTTCAACATGAATCATGCTGGTGCTACTGTAGCTGAGCTGAATAGTCATCTTGTGACTGCTGAAAGCACGATCAAGAAGGACAATAAGGTTCTGATGGTGAATGCTCCATCTTCCTCTTCTGGGCCTTCTAAAGGTAAGGGCAAGAAAGCCCAAAAGAAGAAGAAGAAACCACTTAGGCCCACTGGTGGCGTTTCGAAGGGGAAGGCCCAAAAGAAGAAGCGTGATCAGAAAGAGGATGTTTGCTTCCATTGTGGCAAAGCGGGACATTGGAGGAGAAACTGCCCAGAGTACAAGGCTACTCTAAAGAAAGGTAAGTTTCTCATTGAAATAAATCTTTCTATTAATTCTAGTTCTTGGGTACTTGATACCGGTTGTGGAACTCATATCTGTAATGATGTACAGATGCTAAGTGAGGTTCAACAACTTAAAAAAGGAGAATGTATCTTGAAGATCGGCGATGGCTCAAACGTTGAAGCTTGAGCTTTAGGCACAATTAGATTAGATTTAGGTAGTTTTGAGTTAGTTTTAAATAAAGTCCTTTATGTACCGAGAATTATTCGTAATATAATTTCAGTTCCAATTTTAGATTGTTAAGGTTATGAAACTTATATTAAGAATGGTAAATACTTTATCAAACGGAACAACTCTTCCGTTCACATCGGTACTCTAAGTAATGGACTTTATCTAACTCAGAATATCAATATTATGAATATACAACTAGAAACTAAACGTAAGAGAGATGACAAAGTTTCAGCTCCCTTATGGCACGCTAAATTAGGACACATTTCAAAGAACAGAATTAGCAAGATAAACACTTTAGGATCATTCTCTGAAAATGATCTCAAAGAGTTGACTTCTTGCGAATCCTGTCTCAAAGAAAAACTGTACAAAGTCCCTTTTAAAGGAACTGTGGAACGTGCCACTAAGGTTTTGGATTTGATCCATACTGATGTTTGTGGACCGCTTAGTGTAAGCACAAGAAACAATCAGTTCCAAATCTGATCAAAAATCAGAAATAAATGGATGAAAATATGTATAAAAGAGTAGAGAATACATAAATATTCATACCTTGAAGATTTGGTAAAGAAGGAAAGTGATTTGAGCTCAAAATCACAAAAATGCCCAAGGGTTTTTCTTCCTTTCTTCTCTTCCTCTATCTCGATCAGTTGCAGCAGCAAGGGAAGATATTTGGCTCCGTTTTTGCTGCTAAAAGGGGGAAGAAAGGGCTTAACTCAAGGTACAAAAGTCATGGTTAAGGTATGGTTAAGTTAGAGGAGGGTTATGGGTCCCACCATGAAGACTAGTCAACAAAAGGGTTAATCTTGCACAAGCTGCTCGTTACGGTTGGATTTCGGAGGTCTTAATGATTTCAAAAAGGTATGAGGCTTGTTCCATTGGCTCCGAATCGTCGATATGAAGGCAACGGAGGTGGCGTAATTCGAATCCGAATTCCCGAGCTCAAGATATCAACTACGGAACCAAGGGTGCGCTAATTGCTCGTTAGCCCCCGACTTGGATTCCAAAATTAAAATAAATCCGAAACACATGCAAATGAATCCGAAAATACGAAACGAACATATAATCACATACAAGACACGTATAAATCCAACATATTAAATTTGCACGAAATTTTGATATCAATTTAAATAGAAACGAAGCACGTAAAGGCCACTCATACACAATGTAACATTAAAAATTCATAATATTAACAAATAATATAAAGTTAAATGCGTATAATTAATTTATAAATAGAAATGCATGCATCAATTATGAAACAATGTATTGCATGAGTTCATGCACATATATAATACAATACGTACCACAATTAACATATATATATATTATGTAAATATATTTGATATTAATATCATTAAAATATAGTAATTAACATTTAATATATTTAAAATAAAATTAAATATGTAAATCACATATAAATAATTATTTCGCACAATTTAGTAAACACATACGTCGTGCTATACTACCTAAAAACTGGGGCGTTACAAGGATAGTGGGAGATAAGTTAGAATCTCGTTTAACTTATGGTACTTTGTAGGTTATCCTAAGCAATCCATAGGATACTACTTCTATGATCAATCTGAGAAAAAGGTGTTTGTTTCCAGAAATGCCACTTTTCTGGAGGAACCGTTCCTTAAAGAAAAGAAAGGCAAGATCATAGAATTAGAAGAAGTACAAAGTGATCCCACACCACCCACTGAAGAAACGTCCCCTTTTAGCCAACCGCAACAAAGCACGAATTTCGTTACACACGTAAATCCTCCTCTGAGGCGTTCTGAACGCACTCCTAGATAGCCGGAGAGATGGTATAGATTCTTCCATGAAATCTCTCAAAAGGATAATGATCCTTTAACATATGAGGAGGCTCATTAAGATTCTGACTCTGAACAGTGGATAGAAGCCATGAAATCCAAAATGGATTCCATGAACTCCAACCAAGTTCGGACCTTGGTAGATTTGCCTGATGGGGTCAAACCCATAGGTTTCAAATGGATCTTTATGAGAAAGCTTGGAGTTGATGGAAGCATTGCAGCCTACAAAGCAAGACTGGTTGCAAAAGGATTCACTCAAAGACCCGGCGTGGACTTTGATGAAACCTTTTCACCAGTTGAAATACAGAAGTCTATTCAGATCACGCTTGCCATTGCTGCATATTATGACTATGAGATATGGCAAATGGATGTGAAAACTGCCTTTCTCAATGGTGACATTGATAAAGACATTTATATGGAACAACCCATAGGTTTCACATTCAGTGGGAGTGAGCAAAAGGTTTGCAAACTCCAAAGATCAATCTATGGATTGAAACAGGCTTCTAGGAATTAGAACATTCGATTTGATGAATCAGTCAAAGCGTTTGGCTTCATTCAAATTTTGAATGAATCATGTGTGTATAGAAAGGAATTGGAGACCTCAATGCAATTCTTAGTACTTTATGTTGATGACATTCTTCTTATTGGGAATTCGAAGGATGACATGAAACTGACTAAGTTATAGTTATCGAACCAATTCGAGATGAAAGATCTTGGTGATGCGTCCTATATCCTTGGAATTAAAATCTATTGAGATAGATCTAGAAGGTTAATAGGACTATCACAGTCGATGTACATTGACAAAATATTGAAGAGATTCAATATGGAGTCAGCAAAGATGAAGAACCTTCCTATGAGTGTAGGAACAGTAGGAACATGTCTTTCTAAGAAGATGTGTCCTAAGACTAACCTTGAGAAGGAAAGAATGACTCATACACCTTATGCATCAGCAATAGGTAGCATAATGTATGCAATGTTATGCACTCTACCGGATGTGGCTTATGCACTTAGTGTAATAAGTCGTTTCCAATCTGACCCTGGAGATGGTCACTGGGCTGCCGTGAAGAATATTCTTAAGTACTTTAAAAGTACTAATGACTTATTCTTAGTTTACGGAGGTTAGAAAGATCTTACTGTCAAAGGATACTGAGATGCAAGCTTTGCATCTGACTTAGATGATTTTAAGTCAATGTCAGGATACATTTTCTGCCTAAACGGCGGAGCAGTGCGTTGGAAGAGTTCCAAGCAAACTACCACTGTAGATTCGACCACTGAGGCCGAATACTTAGCTGTAAATGATGCAGCTAAGGAAGGTTTTTGGATTAGAAACTTCATTCAAGAGTTGAATGTTGTTCCTAGCATGAAAGACCCCATTATTGTGCTTTGTGACAACACTGGGGCGATTGCTCAAGCAAGAGAACCAAGATCTCACCAACGAACCAAACACATTATGAGGAAGTATCACCTAATCCGTGATATTATCAAAAGAGGAGATGTGCAAATTGAGAGGGTCACATCAGCAAAGAACGTGGCAGATCCACTTACTAAACCCCTTAGTCGAGAAGCTTTCCAAGGTCATCTTCAGAAGATGGGACTTAGAATAGCTTTAGAATGGCTTTAACGGGCAAGTGGGAGATTATTAGGAATAGTGCCCTAGAAAGCCGATTGTATATCTGCTTTGTGCTTTTCCTTATTGTAATCACAGACAATCTTTGAATGAAATAACGAATTGAGGCAACACTTCTTTATATGCTCTTGTTTGGCATGCGTTTTGCTTTAGTTGTGCATGTATGAGAACTCCCCTAATCCTGATGACTTTAGGACTCTACCATTTAGGAGAAATGGCTCGTGAAACGAGCCCTATATCACATAAGTCATGATTAGTAAAATACTCCAAGCCGATGAGTCCTACCGACAGTGGGAGTGTCAACCTGACTGCTCTAAGGCTTGCTTGTGGGATCACGCCCTTAAGAAGGACCACCTTCTTTCATGGAGGTGCAAAGTGTATAGTAGATACCTGTGTGATACATAAGGGTGCTTACTTCAATAAGTAAGTTCACTGAGGTGCCCCGTGTGAGAACATTCCTAAATGGTAAAGGAAGTTTCTATTTCAGGAAATGGAAACTTCCAGATTAGGAAATATCTCACGAGTCGTTGATGTGATTAATTGATCCTATGACTTGAGGTTCCATGTCACTTTATGAGTTAACTCTGTAGTCTTAGGTATAAGCTTTAAAGGGTGTCGCCTTAGACAACTGATTCAAGGCTTATGCTGGGGCTGCACAAGTGATTCATGAAAGTGAATGAGAATCAAGAATGGACCTACACTTGCATTTGCAAGGTGATCTCTTATTGTGTAAGTCATTCATATGCCATATGGAGTCCTTGGCCAAGGCAGTAGATCAACACATCAAGAAAAGGGTTTCTTGGATTGAGATCAAATGGATATGAAATGCACTTTGCTTTAAGACCGGATTATTAGGGTTCTGATTATTCCCTTACCTTAGATCTTGGTTGAGAGATAGTAAGTAGGAGGATTGTATCTCACATGAATCAATGACTTAAAGGTTCTGTCGAATCCGAACATTCCAATTCAGCTAGGGGTTAAACACCTGTTGCTAGACTATGGTCGTTTAATCTGTGAACTGATTAATTAATTAGTGAATTAATTAATTAGGGTCACTGCTAATTGAATTGAGAACCCAGAGGGTCACACACAACAACTTGGTTACATGAGTTAAGGCTTTAAAATGATTAAACGAGTTAATCGGGCCAATAGGGTTCCACACGTGTGAATCACATATGTGGCTTACGTGAGTGACACGTGTCCTTGTGACACGTGTGTAAATATATGTGTATATTTATTTATGTGTTAAATAATTAATGTGATTAATTATTTAATAGACTTTGGTTTAATTTTGAATTAAAAAGAAAGTCTTATTTTGGAGAAAAATAATCTAGTTAATTAATTACGAATTAATTAATTAGATAAAATAAGTTAGTTATTTTAAATAAATAAGGTATCTGTTCCTCGAGCAGAGGTTCCCGGTCGGGAACCTATGTCAGGGGGATTGGCTGGGCAATGTCCCCGGCCGAGATCCTTTTCAGTATAAAAATTGTCCCGTCCGGGATAGTGATGCAGGGGATGCTGTTGTTGGGCATCCCGGCCGGGATCCCCTTTCCCTTAAAAACAGTCCCGGTCGGGACTGTACACAGGCAAGTCACCTTGGGTGATTCTCTTACTTGGAACTATATGGCTCGCTTAATTGGTCATTGGGACATTAATTACATACATTAAGGTGTTTGTGACTTGCCCTAATTGTCAATTCATATCATCGTATTATATGGTTACGTCGTTCGTCTTAATTGGTTCATAAGGGTCGTGTCACACGTACACTTATCTTTTCTTGCACAGACCAGCTTCCTGGTGACGAGGTGCAGGCTCCGTAGTCCGTATACTTGTTCTTTTTTGTCTCTGTAGGTGAGCTTTAATTCTAGATACATAGAACCCTTAAAACCTCTATGTGGATTTTGTGCCAAAATGTATATATATCTATAATTTTCAAAAAACCTCAAATGATTGAAAATGAACTATCCTTCTTGCATTGAACCGACCCTGATTTGGGTGAGTATATTGTACTGCACTGCGGGCCCGAGGATTAGTGTTTTGAGCCAAGCGGGAAAGTAAGGGTTGACGGGTAACTCTTGCACTATCCTCACCATTTTGGGATGACCCCTGAATCCACCAAGAGATTGGTGGAGGAAGGAGTTCCGGGTATGGGATTCATATACCCAATGCTCAATGAGATTGGATGGTTTAGGTCTTGCAAACCCAACCATCACCCGGAGGGAAAAGGGTTATTGAAATTGCTATTGATTGATTGCACCATAATTACTTGCGTGAACACTTAACTAATTGATAACCTAACTATTGTACACTGTCGGAGTAAAGGTTGGAGACTTGCCCTCACTCGCCGGACCACTGATTGATTGAAATTCAATTAATTGTTAAACTTGATAGTTGTATTCTCGGGCGATGTTTACTTTAATATTGAACTTATATTATTTTCCTTCTTAAAAACTTACCCAAGATTATAACTTGCATGGTAATTACACTTATATTTATTATACCCCTCACTCAGTCTTCCATAGAGTGACGCCTCCACCTTTCTGGTTTTGCAGGTGCGTGCTAGGC
Source organism: Lantana camara (assembly GCA_037501455.1). Taxonomy (NCBI): domain Eukaryota; kingdom Viridiplantae; phylum Streptophyta; class Magnoliopsida; order Lamiales; family Verbenaceae; genus Lantana; species Lantana camara. Next base: position 43,264,006 of record CM074865.1, read on the forward strand.
GGGAATTAGAGTCGTGTCCTGTCTTTAATTTGAGTCTAGCACATTTCACTTTTATTTATGGCACATTTTCGACATTGATCGCATAATTATGACTTGTAGGTGCTAGTTTTAGATCATTGTACATATTGTATTAGTTGGCAAGTAGGGAAGATTGTATACTTTTGTTATAAATAGCCTTTGCTTGATGATAATGACTATGCTTCAACTTTAAATTGTTATGAAATGATTTATTTGATTTGGGGTTAGTCCTGCCAAGCTAGTATTGTTTTTTTTTCTTCTGTCTCTCGTTCGTTATACGTTTGGTTTATGCACGAATTCTCCATTTCATGTGTGGACTGAGCTATAGTGCGGGGGATGTGGCTACCTTGCCTTCTGGGTGCTCATCATTGACTTAGAGAAGTTTCTAATCCTCGCCTATGGAGTTAAGAACTTGTTTCATGTGTCATTCCCATAATGACAAAGTTCTTAACGGCCTCATTGGATTAAGGGAGTTCTAGACATGCACACGTAATGGAAACACTCAAAATATGTAATGGCACATAAGAAGTTTTCGCCTATGATTACAATCATTCGTATATTATTCAAAGATTGTATGTGATATAGGGAAAGTCCCAAAGCACATCAGCTTTCAAGGGCACTATGCCCAACAATCTCCCACTTGCCCGTAAAAGCCTTTCAGGTCCATTCTAGGTCCCATCTTCCCAAGATGTACCTTTAGAGCCTTATTGACTTTGGGCGTTTCCAAAGTGGATCTGCTATATTCTCTGCTGATGTGAATGTTTTAAATTTTCACATTATTAAGGAAACGCGGTTTTCTTATTCACGCGATTCATAATCAAGCGTCTGGCCCCTTGGAGAGGTTTCGGTTCACTTACTCGGGCAACCTTCCATTTCATCATACCATATGATAATATTGTTGTTTCATGATAGGAACTTCATCTACATATTATTTGGAGTTTCTTACCCAAACACTTAACTTAGTGGTATTCAATACGACTAAGTATTCAACCTTATAGTCAAATCTACAGTGCCTCTCGATTGGAACTCTTTCCAAAGCACTGTTTTGCCTTCCAGGCAGAATGTGTATCCTCTCATAGATCAATAATTATCTATGTTTTAATGCAACGATTACATCAAATAATCATTTAATGATAAGATCTTACTGGAATCTTGAAATATATTCAAATTCGTACTTCAGTAAGTACGCACATTCATAATGATTACACTAGTGATTTTGTCTAGTGCTTACATTAACCAATCTAAAATCAAAAGTATGGATCGAAATCCATCATAAGTACGGATCAAAATCCATACAAGATATGGGACGTCTTGTCGTTTGATATAAACGAGTTTTAGGGAACGTTTCCCTTAAAATAGGATTCTTAGGAAGTTAAGTCTTTGAGTTCATTTTCATAAAATGATCCTAAGAGGATCAACTTTCTAATCCTATTTATAACGTTCTAAAGTTATTCAAAACATTGTCATCTTACTTACTTGTGTTATCTCATTGTATGTTCAAAACATCAATGCTTTGAGCTTTACATAACAGTTTGTGCAAAATTAACTCAAGACTAGTGAATTATGATCCTATCGGAATTACTTCAACGAGAGACACATGGAGTATCCTTGTATTCTTTGCAGTTCCTTTCCAAGGCCCTAGTTTGCCATTATGGAAGCTAAAGTCTGATCTCTCTTTTAGGTTTTCCCTTCTCTCACCCCTCCATCGGGTTTTAAGGGTTTCTTCTTCTTTGGCCTTGATGCCTTTACCTCAATAGGTTTAAAAGAAGAACTAATCATCATTACGTTTTAGTCCTTTTTAAGGATGCTCTCTTAAGTTATCAACTAATTTGATGAACTATGCTACAATAGCATCATCTAAGGTTGAGCAAAAAGGGGTTAAGAATGATGATAGATCAATTCAAGCAATTAGTGGACTAAGAACTCGTTTCTTAGTTTGCGTACGTGGCTGCAAGGTCCTCCTTAGTGGAGGACTTTCAGTCCATGTTACACGTGCATTCCTTCATACAAATTTGGAATAATTCCTTCGATGTGTTATGCCTTGTAACACGCTCGCAAGAGAGTATAATTGCTCTTAAGTCGTCCTATAATGTCTTATACTTTGTAGCACATTTATGACAGAGTACAATTGCTCCTAAGTGTTTGGAGAATTTCCTTTCACTTTTCAATTGCTCTTCTTAAGCCTAGGTCGAATTTTGACAATAGATGAAAAGTCCCCCTTTTAGAGAACAATTTTCTCCTTTGGAATCTTAAAATGGGTTTTAAGATTCGAATCCAATCATAGTGGTTAGGACTTTAGTCAACTAGCTTGACTCAAGGATGGATACTAGTGGATCGTATTTCAACTTGTAGACAATCATAGAACTACAACCCAAATGCTAAGTAGAGAAAATGTAGCACCCCGCACGGTGGGTCACCACATCCCCCGCACCTAAGCCCGATCCACATACGAGATGGGAAACCCGTACATGAACCAAGCAAAGGTGAACAGGAGACAGACAGACACACCTCTAAGCTAGGCAGAACGTAAACCCTAACAATTAAAACAAAACACAAAACAAAGTGCATATGCGGAAGCGAAACATTCAACCAAATATTAAAGCACAAGCAGCAGGTGACGGGTTCAACTAGCATAGATACCTAATCCCGAATATTAACATATATCATATATACAAATGGGTTCAATCTAAGCCCTAGAATCCTGTCCTGAAATTCAAATACATAAAATAACAATGCTTACATAAACATATAATCATACTTATACAAATTTGAAACGTATGAAATACAGAAGACTTAGATATAACAAAGGACTCGACAAACTCCAATACTCGACTCACTCCGCTTAGGACGTACTCCATGCTACACCTGCACACTAAAAACAAAAGGGGAGAGCGGTCAGTCATACGGACTGAGTGAGGGGCTACCCACACACACTATATACGTATAGAGCAGAGCACGTATAACAATTAATGTTCGTGAACTCAGGGATAGTTTTTACACACTAAAACATTTGCCCGTGATACATACATATAAGGATTCTTATCAAACGGAACGAAACATAACTTAGCATATCAAATCTTATAAAAACATATCATATCTTAGCTTATACTTTTCAAAAGATTCGTATTTTATCTTGTATATGAGTCTATCCCCGTTTCACGAACTTTAACAAAGCATAAAAACATGACTCGGCGGGTACGAGTACCAAATCCCATCCTGGGCTCCTTCCACTAATCATACATAACAAATCCAATCATAACATAGCATACATATCAAACATACCTTCTTCTCCAGTGATGGAAGGGTTGCGCGACCCTAGCTATCCATACAGACGAGGGGAGCACGAACACTCAAACCCTCAGGGTCCCGTCCCCCTACCACACCTCCTGGCGGGTTCAGGGTTAGTCCTATCAAACTTGGAGAATGTGCACAGGGGTGATAACCGACGACCCCATGGCCGTCCCGGGTCTCCCTTACCCACAACTCCGGGGCCCATCAAACCAATACATATCATAACAGATCATAACATAACCCGCTACAGAACTTAACGTAACAAACTTACATAACAACCTTACCTTGCAACAACTATGCTTTACATACCTCTCCGTGTCATATCCTTAACATATCCATAGCTCGTAGCTCTCGGCGCGTAAGAGGCACACGGTTTGAAGCCTAGTTTGACGTTGTAACCATAAGAAATCATAACAAACCAAAACAAGCGTACATAGGCTTGTACATAGCGTGTCATACTTGTAAAGGCTTATCACATTCATAAACTTACATATTTCGCACATATTTACTAATACATAAGGTTATAATTCACATGCATAGATAAAAGCACGTTTCATAGGGTTTAACTATAGCACCCGGAACAAGAGGCGCCACATCCCCCGCACTATGAGCCCGATCCACACATGAAATGGAAAATCCATACATGAACCAAGCTCACAGCGAACGGGGACTCACTCACTCGCTATGCTAGGCGGGAGCTAAACTTAAAACCAAAAGAACAAGACTGAAATACATGAAATTTCAAAAACAAATCATACCATTCATAATAAACATAAGAAGCAATGACGGGTTCAACTAGCATAAATACCTAATCCCGAAATTCAAACATAACTGTAACCATAATTCATAATCATAACCATAACCGTGATTCATACATACATTCTTTCATCCCTTAATCAAATACAAAGATGCGTGCAAGTGACTCAAACTAAGACATAGAACTTGACCGACTCGGAACCCCGCCTAGCACACCAAAACCTGAAAAACTGAAAACAAAGCCGGGTTCAGTCTATAGGAGACTGGTGGGTATAAAACAGGGCATAATATAATATAAGACAGTATTTAAACATTCACATGCAAGTTATAATCCCCAAATGAGGTTTTCGAAGCATTTCCCAAGTGGGTGAGATAAAGAAATCATCAAAAGGGATTATAACCATCAAATTCCATTAATTAGGTCATTTGTGGCCCGGCGAGTGGGCGTGCATTATCTCCAACCAACACCTTGTGTAATCCATTAGTCATTCATACATTCGTTCATTCATTCATTCATACATATCATTCTTTTGTGCACAATCATAACATTTACACCTTTTTCCTCCGGGTGATGGCCGGGTGATCGGCCCGAACCATCCATGCATGGACCAAAAGGGTTTCATGACTCCCCAGATGGCACTCAGCGTCCATTCCCCGCTAACTCCTAACGGGGTCCGGTTACGCCGTTCTATAAATGGAACTGGTAGAAAGGGATCACCGTCGGCCCATGCCTCCCCGGATAGCCTCTAACACCAAGTCCCTGGGCCCCATTGTGCATTCATTCATTCATACATTTCTCGCCAAAACATTCGGTAGGTATTCATAAAAGAAAGGGGTATACGTTCGAAATCATAGACTCGATAAATGACTATATATATATATAATAATTTTGGCCGAAATCTTTACATGTTGGGATTATATAGGGTCATTAACTAGTAGAATAGAAACCCACCTGTTACACCTTACCGACAATACCAAAAGAAGGAAGACTCATGCTGCTTTATGAACCCGGCAAGTCTCCACCCTGGAGAAACTGAGCAAAAGACAATGTAGTGTACTTTGTGAGATTCAAGACTCCAAATGAACCATATAAGACGCACGGCAATGCATTAACGTGGTATGAGATGCGTAAGAAGTAATACAATGTCATGGAGACATATAATCAAGCACTCAAGCCATGTACATTCAATACATGAAGGTTTCAGGTTCAATCATATCGTATCTTTCATAATTCAAATCAAAATGATCCAACAATTCCATACAATAATCATAAGATAAATATCAACATGTTTACAATGCACATGAATCATTTAGAGGTGAAAGGAATCCATTGAACACATAAGGGATGCGTTAGTTATAAGAAGAATCGCATTGTCACGTAATTCATTCAAGTACATTCGTTCATAACTTTCATAATCCATACCAAATTAATCCAAGAAATTCAATTAACGAGCATAACACGTAATATAACATGTATACACATCATAAAAGTCATAAAAGAGGAGATATATAAGCGATTAGGGTTCACATTGGAAGCAATCATCCATGCATGCACATATTAAAAGCAATGAAGATATTTGAATCATAACTCATAAAATATTCCACGAAAAATAATAAAAATTCATAACACACAAGATAATACATGTTAGCATAGCATAGAAGTCATAAAAGAGGTGGAGGAAGATCAAACAAACGAAGAAAAATGGAATCGGAGTAACAAAAACAGGCTGGACAAAATCCACCCCCATGGATTTTTCCAAAGGGAAAAATCCACCCCCATGGATTTGGTCCAGAAAACTGCCATAAATCCACCCCCGTGGATTTTTCCAAAGGGAAAAATCCACCCTCGCGGATTTAGGTCAGTGGCGAAAAACACACAACAAACAGGGCAAAACTCATGCTAAACCATATAAACATCAAATTAACACACATAGGTAAGTTATGATAGCAAGTATTCATGCATTTCAATCCATTAAAACATCCAAAGATGCAACAATTCAAGCAAGGAATGAAATTGGAACAAACTCATGCTATCTCTTCAAATTCCATAAATGGTAAGGCCATGAATTCTAACCTAGAAACCAAAGCAAGTTCATACATATCACAAATAACATCTTAGGAGCAATATAAATGCATCATAACAAAAGAATCCACAAGGAGACATGCTAGAATTCATCAATTTCCCCCAAACCCTCACTATTCATCATACATGCCATGTCTAACCTAAAGCTTGGAGAAATCATGCAAACCTTAACTTAAAATGACTACAAGAAGATGTACATCACAAATATGGGCTTACCTTTCAATTTGGAGTAGAAATGGTGGGGGTAGGAGCTCAATACCCCAAGGTTTGAATAGTGTCATCTTCTTCCTTCTTCTTTCTCCATATTTCTTCTTTCTCTCTCCTTTTGGCTGAGTTTGGGGATAAATGGGAGGGGTTGGTTCGGTGGGGGGCCAGATATGGGGGAGAGAGAGAGTGTGCAAGTGGTTATAGGTCAAGGGTTAGGGTCTAGGTTCGTTAGGTTAGGTCCGTGAACGTGAAATAGCTATTATTTGTCATTTTTGGCGCAAGGGGCTTGTTTCGGTTAAAATTTGGCAACCTAAATGATCTTAGAAAAATGTGAGGCTTCTCCCATTGTCTCCGATTCATCGATCCGGATCCAATGGAGGTGACGGAACTCGATTCCGAGTTCCCGAGCTCAAGATATGCCGCCCGAAACACAAGGTGCGCTAAATGCTCTTTAGCCCCCTTTTCGGTTCCGATCACACGAACGAATCCAAAACACACACATACGAGAATAAAATCATGCGACGAGCATATAAACATAATCATAAGTCACATAGTTCACTAATTCCAAGTTTTCACGAAAAACAGAAATCAAACCATGTAACACCCCCAGAGCGAAGGGCGCCACATCCCCCGCACTAAGGTTCAACACGAGTAACGAAATGGAAGTTCGCACCCGTATCAAACCATAGCGAACGGGAGACACACAAAACTCACACCCTCGCTAGGCGGCCTAGACCCTCAGAAACTGCGAGAATTAAAAACAGAGTAGCGGAAGCAAATCATATACCAAACATGATTCCCAAGATCAGCACATATACATATCAAAATGGGGGAGGGTCAAGTATTCCAAATTCACAAGTTAGCTCACATACAAATGTACAATGCCATCGCGGCCAAAAATAACATGAGTGTAATCATAAATACAACAGTTAAGAGTAAAAGTAGTCCACTACTAATGCAATGAAGACTCAAGCTAAACCACAAGTAAACTCCAAAAGACACTTGCCGCCTAGCCTGACTCGGAAGAACCTGCAACTCACAAGAAAGGAAAAAGGGGAAAAACAACAACGAGGGTTAGTCCTAGTGACTAGTGAGGGGGCTAACTCACACACCCGATATATGTATATATAGAGCAAAGCATTTAATCAAAACTGAAGGACCCTTGAACCGAGAGTGGTTTTTGCAAGCCAAATTAATTCCCGTGATATATATATATATATACCTAAAGTAAAAGAAGGCAAAAGGAGAAATTGCCAAATTTTAAGTACTTAGAAATCCACTCTCGTTTCACAGATCATACAAAGCTAAACCAACTCGGCGAGTACGAGTCTCACACTAAACTGCCAACTTCCATAAACAAAGATCAGAGCAAAGCAAAACAAATCAGAATCCATCCCCAACACCGGTTGATAGAAGGGTTGATCGGCCCTAACTATCCACACAAAGAAACGAGACAAGGTTTAATTACTACCTTGAAACCTTCGGCGGTTGCCTCCGCCGGCTCAAGAGAAACACCCTTCCTCAACCTCCTAAGGTTGGGCGAGACTCTCAAATGGAGGTGTTGATGGAAGAGCTCGGCGACCCCTCGGCCGTCCCGAGATTACCATACCACACTCCGGGGCCCAAACATATCACGAAAGTCACACAAACATATCTCAAAGCTTATCTTTCAAAGCCACAACACGCTTACACACACACACTTGCTCCAAACTAAACCTCTGTAAACGAAAGCAAAATAGCTTATATACTTATACAAACGTTTTCAAACTTTTATAACAAATGGGATAAATCCCGCAACATAAGTATCATACACTTATTTATCATATATTATACGTATCCACATGCGAGGCTTCAAATCAAGTAGGGTTATAGGTCGAATAACTAAAAGAACAAAACCTCACCTTGTCGACGAACGAAGTGGAGTCAAAAAGAGGAAACCGGACACCTACGGAGCAAGCTCGTCTCCTACAGGAAGATCCACTGAACAAGACAAACAACAAGGAACACTCTTAGACTCAATATGAACCATATTGACGCTCGGTACATGCGTATGTATGCTTATGATGCCAATGATATGAAATGTATTCACATTAAGGCCAAATACAAGCCAATAGTTCATATAAAAGCATATATCAAAAACGAGGAGATAAAACAAAGTACAAACTCATAACATAAAGTTTAACACGTCATAATACAAGTCACTCATGCATACACATCACAAACGGGGCAAGAAAGACCAACAAGAAATAACGGAACGGAAAGCAAAACCAAACAAAGACGAACGAAAAACTGAAGCTCCAAGGGGACACGCCCGTGCCCCCCTGGAAGGGCAAGCCGAGACACCCCCGTGTCTCGGTACAGAAAACGAGCAACTGAAACTCGGAGGTGACACGCCCGTGTCACCAAGAAAAGTCAAACCGTGACACCCCCGTGTCACGGTACAGAAAATCGAAAACGAAAGGTGACACGCCCGTGTCACCAACAAAGGGCAAACAGTGACACCCCCATGTCACGGTACAGAAAAGCGAAAACGGGCGAACAGCAACTCAGCAACTCCAACTCAAAACCAAACATCCCAAACTCCAACTACCAAGCAAGGAAATGCAATAAATGCTAGGAAACAAGTCTTAGGAGCATAAAAACAACAACAAAACTCAAGAAAACAAGAAAGGAGCAAGAATCAATCAAATCTTCCAACAACTACTATTCACATGCTTGCTCAATCTCAACAACCCACCAAAGAATTGAACTCAAGAACACATAAAAGAGAGAAGAGGGAGAGTAGAAGACAACCATGGACTTACATTCAAATTTGGAGAAGCCTAGATGAAGTTTTTGAGCTCAAAAATGAAAGATATGACCAAAAGGTTTCTTCTTCTTCCTTGCTTTGCTTGGTTGATCGGTATTGAGGGAGAGAGAGAGAGACTGGATCGGTTTAGGGGGGTTTAGGGGCTGAGGTTGGTTAGTTAACTCAAGCTACAACCCAAGGTTAAGGCTTAGTTGGGTTTAAGTGGGGTCCACAAAGTCTTAAGAGGTCAAAAGGTAGCTTCCAAGCTTAAGGGGCTCGTTACGGTTGAAATTCGAAGATCTTAACGAGCTTAGAAAAATGTGAGGTTTATCCCATTAAACCCGAATCGTCGAAACGAGTTCAATGGAGGTGACGGAATTCGAATCCGAATTCCCGAGCTCAAAATACGCGTCCCTGAACCCAAGGTGCGCTAAGTGCTCTTTAGCCTCCTTTAGGTCCCGTCTCCAAAACGAACTCAAAAAGGCAACCAAAACAAATACCAAAACATATAACGAGCACATAAACGAGTCCATAAAGCATATACTTAACACATATCACGAATTCACGGAAATCAAAATTAAATACGAACCCGAAACGAATAAAATATCAAACAAGAAAAGTTAAACGTTCAAGGGTAACCAAATTCATATCAAAGCAAATAAGTTCAAATAACTTCAATTAATCCACGCTAGAAATTAAATAGCGCACATTATAGATTACCTGAAAGGTCTGATCAGTCGGGATGTTACAAACCAAATAGCAACGGCATCAAACATAAACACACATGCTCAAACGTCTCAAGAATTCACGATCAATTAATAAAATCAATAATGAAGCATATATCGTTAATTAAATTGCGCACATTGGCAAACGAATACGTCAAGCTTAAATCACAGAACTGGGGCGTTACAAACTCACCCCCTTAAAAAGAATCCGTCCTCGGATTCACTAAAACTAAAGCAAACAAAGAGAGAGCCCCGTCCCTCGAAAGCAACAAAGAGAGAACCCCGTCTCTCAAACAACAAGAAGAGAGAACCCCTTCTCTAACAACAAGGAGAGAGAACCCCGTCTCTCAAACAACAAGGAGACAAGGGAGTCTCCAATACTCCCGAGCGACACAGCCCAAACATAAGCGATAACAACAACAAAGAGCAAATAACAACGAGGAGGTAACAATTTCAATTACAACAATTAACATCAAATAAGACACGTAGGGCCAAGTAATATATATATATCTATATATGGCAAGCACATTATTCATCAATTATACAAGGCAATTATCATGAAAAGAGACCAAGGCACACAACAACAAAATTATTGAATTAAATTTCATGTATGTATATGCCATGAATGTTTATGATATCGTTCACCGTAGCAATGAGGTTGAAGGTTGATAATTCATAAAGTAGTTGGAGGATCCGATTTGACTCCCGATCAATTCTTGAAGTTTCCTTTTTCTCTTGAGAAGTTGAGTTCGTAAAGGTATTCATCCCTTCCGCTATTACTTCCATGACTTCATCTAATTGAATCTTGAAATGATAGCAAGTGCTAAACCTTTCCATGAAGCCTTCGTGAAGGGATGATCGACCACTAGGTAAAGTTGGTGTGTCGTACATTAACCACATACCTTCAATATTTAGTGGCGTCCTTTGCTAATCTCCGAATTTATTTCATCTTCGACCTTTATACGTGCACTTCACTTCTGTTTCTTTAATTCACTCCTAAGGTTCAATTCAAACCCTTCAATAATTACTTCCTTCTGATTCCCCAACTTTTCACTTTCTTGCTCTTCTTGAAATCTGGACTAATTTAATCCCCTCTTGTATCAAAATTCTTGATAAGCCGCTTCTGGTAGAGAGGTTATCGCCATAACCCAAATTCGTTGCCCCACCAATTTCTCACCTAATTCTCTTAATTCTTGGAATACTATTCTCTAGTCTTGTTCTTCCTATAATCCCCGAGGTTAACCCAAAACTTTCTCGCTCCTTAAGATTCCAACTCCATTTGTCCTTTATCTCTCATATGAAGTTTTCGTTACTTGTTGTCTCTTGTATTTCCATTCTTTCAACTAAAGGTAATCCCTTCAAGGATCGAAAAGGATTTACATTATTTCCTAATCAATGCTCCCTTATTTGGAAATTTTAGTTGAATTCGGTACTTCGCCTCTGAGATTAAGGTTTCCCCAAAACTCTTCAACTTAGTTTCTTCAGTGTAGATTGTGCTAGCTAAGCTATATGCCCGGAACTCTTGCTTTCACTCAATCCGACATGATTGATAGGGTTAAGCATCCGTTTTTGCTCTACTCCGGTTCTAATTTCCAAGCCTCCAAATTCCTTTTTTTTTTCCCTTTTTTTTTTTTTTTTTTTTTTTTAAACTCCCAAGATATAACCCAACTATTCTTCTCGTCTTGATTCGAGTAAGCCTTGATCAAAGAATCGCTTGATGAACAAGGTGGAGCCATTCCCTATCAATTAAACACTAAGCCATGCATGTTGGATTAACATGCCAATGCACATACTAAACAATTAAAGATGCAACGATGCAACACGTTGGAGCAATTATATTAATTAAACATAAACGTACATATAGATAAAGAAAGTAATTAATTTAAATCGATGAATGATGCTCGTGCCATGAATATGCAGAACCTGTCACCGAGGTGGTAAGCTTTTAGCTTGATGACGTGTTCCTCATTCCCATAATTGTAGCTTTCTTTGGAGACATTGATAATTCCTTAGCTTTCCATGGTTTTCGAATCTCCATAATCTTCTTGCATCCATTTGTATATCCCACGGCCCGAACGTGCTATTCTTGAACCCAAGGTCTTCTTTGTCCATGGAGTTTACACCTCAACGTAGTTCCAAGCATCGACCTCCAAAGGTCGTCCGAATCTTCATCTTGATGTTCTCTCCGGTTGAAGTTCCCTTAGCTTATCCTTTGTTTCCGATCTACGCGCATAATTCGTCCGTGATAACGCTTTCCATTCTTGCTTTCTTCTTGATGTCTCCTTGTTCCAAGGTTCCAAGATGACGACGCGATTTGAATTCCTCGATGCTCTTAAGTCTCTTTGCCTTGCGTCCATTTGTTATCCCACGCTTGTATTCGTATCAAGTGAGCTTCCATATTTGACCTCATAGTGAGCTTTATGATTAACGGCTCCTAATCCTTGCGTCTGAGTTGAGTCGAACCTTTTTAACACATCTTGCATCTGATCCCTTGAAGCTTCCCAATTTGGTCTTCCAATCGCCCAACCATTCCAAACTCGGAGCTTCAACGGTGAACCTTGGAGCATTTAATCTTGTATTAAATGTCTTAAAAATCGGGGTGGTGAAAAGTTCCACACCCCTCTCGTTGTCTCACGCATCCCTCAAGTTAGAACTTGAGTCTTTACAATTCTTGTATGTTGAGAACCTTCAAGGTTTGTAGGTAGGGCATGATTGATGAACCTTCCGGTGATCCAAGCTTCCTCCCATGATACGAGCCATGATAGGTAGTTCCATTGTGCAAGCCGCGGAATTTGAACACTCGGCCTTCAAGTTACTTTGTCAATTGTAGTTGGTGTGAATTGTAGCTTTGTTTGCATGATAGTAGCCTATATAAGAAAAATCAACTCAAATATGGATACATGAAGATTAGTGTATGCTTATGGCACGTAGTTAAGTTAATCAATGCACATAGAATGCAAAATGCAACATTTAAAGCAACTAAATAAGAGAATAGATTGTATACATGTATTAAGCAATTTCCAACAATTAGTATCAAATATTTATGCCAAATCGTTGCAATGCACTCATTAACAAGTTGTTCCTATGCCGTGCGACCTAACTGACTCAATCACGACACTAGAACACCGGTTTTGCAATGGGGCTCTGATACCACTTAAGGATGTAGCACCCGGAACAAGAGGCGCCACATCCCCCGCACTATGAGCCCGATCCACACATGAAATGAAAAATCCATACATGAACCAAGCTCACAGCGAACGGGGACTCACTCACTCACTATGCTAGGTGGGAGCTAAACTTAAAACCAAAAGAACAAGACTGAAATACATGAAATTTCAAAAACAACTCATACCATTCATAATAAACATAAGAAGCAATGACGGGTTCAACTAGCATAAATACCTAATCCCGAAATTCAAACATAACTGTAACCATAATTCATAATCATAACCATAACCGTGATTCATACATACATTCTTTCATCCCTTAATCAAATACAAAGATGCGTTCAAGTGACTCAAACTAAGACATAGAACTTGACCGACTCGGAACCCCGCCTAGCACACCAAAACCTGCAAAACTGAAAACAAAGCCGGGTTCAGTCTATAGGAGACTGGTGGGTATAAAACAGGGAATAATATAATATAAGACAGTATTTAAACATTCACATGCAAGTTATAATCCCCAAATGAGGTTTTCAAAGCATTTCCCAAGTGGGTGAGATAAAGAAATCATCAAAAGGGATTATAACCATCAAATTCCATTAATTAGGTCATTTGTGGCCCGGCGAGTGGGCGTGCATTATCTCCAACCAACACCTTGTGTAATCCATTAGTCATTCATACATTCGTTCATTCATTCATTCATACATATCATTCTTTTGTGCACAATCATAACATTTACACCTTTTTCCTCCGGGTGATGGCCGGGTGATCGGCCCGAACCATCCATGCATGGACCAAAAGGGTTTCATGACTCCCCAGATGGCACTCAGCGTCCATTCCCCGCTAACTCCTAACGGGGTCCGGTTACGCCGTTCTATAAATGGAACTGGTAGAAAGGGATCACCGTCGGCCCATGCCTCCCCGGATAGCCTCTAGCACCAAGTCCCTGGGCCCCATTGTGCATTCATTCATTCATACATTTCTCGCCAAAACATTCGGTAGGTATTCATAAAAGAAAGGGGTATACGTTCGAAATCATAGACTCGATAAATGACTATATATATATATAATAATTTTGGCCGAAATCTTTACATGTTGGGATTATATAGGGTCATTAACTAGTAGAAGAGAAACCCACCTGTTACACCTTACCGACAATACCAAAAGAAGGAAGACTCATGGTGCTTTATGAACCCGAGAAGTCTCCACCCTGGAGAAACTGAACAAAAGACAATGTAGTGTACTTTGTGAGATTCAAGACTCCAAATGAACCATATAAGACGCACGGTAATGCATTAACGTGGTATGAGATGCATAAGAAGTAATACAATGTCATGGAGACATATAATCAAGCACTCAACCCATGTACATTCAATACATGAAGGTTTCACGTTCAATCATATCGTATCTTTCATAATTCAAATCAAAATGATCCAACAATTCCATACAATAATCATAAGATAAATATCAACATGTTTACAATGCACATGAATCATTTAGAGGTGAAAGGAATCCATTGAACACATAAGGGATGCGTTAGTTATAAGAAGAATCGCATTGTCACGTAATTCATTCAAGTACATTCGTTCATAACTTTCATAATCCATACCAAATTAATCCAAGAAATTCAATTAACGAGCATAACACGTAATATAACATGTATACACATCATACAAGTCATAAAAGAGGAGATATATAAGCGATTAGGGTTCACATTAGAAGCAATCATCCATGCATGCACATATTAAAAGCAATGAAGATATTTGAATCATAACTCATAAAATATTCCATGAAAAATAATAAAAATTCATAACACACAAGATAATACATGTTAGCATAGCATAGAAGTCATAAAAGAGGTGGAGGAAGATCAAACAAACGAAGAAAAATGGAATCGGAGTAACAAAAACAGGCTGGACAAAATCCACCCCCATGGATTTGGTCCAGAAAACTGCCATAAATCCACCCCCGTGGATTTTTCCAAAGGGAAAAATCCACCCTCGCGGATTTAGGTCAGTGGCAAAAAACACACAACAAACAGGGCAAAACTCATGCTAAACCATATAAACATCAAATTAACACACATAGGTAAGTTATGATAGCAAGTATTCATGCATTTCAATCCATTAAAACATCCAAAGATGCAACAATTCAAGCAAGGAATGAAATTGGAACAAACTCATGCTATCTCTTCAAATTCCATAAATGGTAAGGCCATGAATTCTAACCTAGAAACCAAAGCAAGTTCATACATATCACAAATAACATCTTAGGAGCAATATAAATGCATCATAACAAAAGAATCCACAAGGAGACATGCTAGAATTCATCAATTTCCCCCAAACCCTCACTATTCATCATACATGCCATGTCTAACCCAAAGCTTGGAGAAATCATGCAAACCTTAACTTAAAATGACTACAAGAAGATGTACATCACAAATATGGGCTTACCTTTCAATTTGGAGTAGAGATGGTGGGGGTAGGAGCTCAATACCCCAAGGTTTGAATAGTGTCATCTTCTTCCTTCTTCTTTCTCCATATTTCTTCTTTCTCTCTCCTTTTGGCTGAGTTTGGGGATAAATGGGAGGGGTTGGTTCGGTGGGGGGCCAGATATGGGGGAGAGAGAGAGTGTGCAAGTGGTTATAGGTCAAGGGTTAGGGTCTAGGTTCGTTAGGTTAGGTCCGTGAACGTGAAATAGCTATTATTTGTCATTTTTTGCGCAAGGGGCTTGTTTCGGTTAAAATTTGGCAACCTAAATGATCTTAGAAAAATGTGAGGCTTCTCCCATTGTCTCCGATTCATTGATCCGGATCCAATGGAGGTGACGGAACTCGATTCCGAGTTCCCGAGCTCAAGATATGCCGCCCGAAACACAAGGTGCGCTAAATGCTCTTTAGCCCCCTTTTCGGTTCCGATCACACGAACGAATCCAAAACACACACATACGAGAATAAAATCATGCGAGGAGCATATAAACATAATCATAAGTCACATAGTTCACTCATTCCAAGTTTTCACGAAAAACAGAAATCAAACCAAATAGCAACGGCATCAAACATAAACACACATGCTCAAACGTCTCAAGAATTCACGATCAATTAATAAAATCAATAATGAAGCATATATCGTTAATTAAATTGCGCACATTGGCAAACGAATACGTCAAGCTTAAATCACAGAACTGGGGCATTACATTAACTATAACGTAGCCTCATCTTGTACCACGGAACATGGAACGAGATGATTGATCCACCCCGGAATCAACACGGCTAACAAAACACCACCCCGGGTGCACCTGGACAAACTGAAGGCAAAATATAAAGCTTAGTGTTATGTGTAGAAATTGCAAGTTTTGAGTGTAATTTGATTATATTTTGGGTACTGTTTGATGCGTTTATGTGTTTATTTTGCTCCATTTAGGTGATTTTAGAGTTGGATTTACCAAACGGCGAAGCGAAGCAATTTCACGTATTTTTGGAGAAGAATGTGGTAACTCCCGTTACCATTTAGGAGTTCAATTACTGTAACCCCCGTTACAAGACACAGGAGTGGAGCTTTTGGCGAGAGAAAAGGGGTAACGCCCATTACCCCTGTGCAGAAAGAAATTGGTAACGCCCGTTACCACTAATAAAAACGTTACTGCGATTTCACCAGTATCGGGCGTTAACAATAATGGCACATGGAGAGGTAACGCCCATTACCTAGGGCGGCGAGAATTAATTGGGCTGCTATATTAGTACGTTTTGGAGTCTTTTTCGGAGAGCTTTTCTTCGAGGTCGTGACCTAGGGTTTGGAGAGAAGACAAGGAGTTTCAGAAGTTTTTCAGAGAATTCGAGAAGACAAAAGGATTGAATTCTTATAACGATCTTTGGTTTTATTGCTGCTTTAATTTACAAACTAATTCCTTTGAATTTATTTTTGATTTGTTTTCGTATGTTAGATTCGTTTTTAGATATTACTGAATGTTTACGCTTTTGTTTTTAGGACTTTTTTTAGAATTGATGAATATGATTTATTTTAATGCAATTTCCTTTAGTTTTATGAGTTTTATTTTAATTATGAGTAGCTAATTCTCTAAGGCTAGGGGGATAGATGATGATTACCTGATAGATGTTCGATATGATGCTTGAATGACTTGTGTTAATTCTTAGTTTGAAAACAGGTTTGAATTGACTTGCGATGGCCTGATCACCGTTAGCATGTGTCATAATTGCCAATAGATTGAAAGAGTGATGGTAATTTAGATGGTTTTCATAAGTTGTAGGATACAAAGAGATTTGGTCCTAGCTTATACAACAGTAATCTTATTCCATGCCGAGCCGCTAGAATATTGAATTGTAATAGTCTTGTTCCTATGGTTTAATTAACTATTAGTGATTGCGAGAGAAACATTGAACACTAATTAAGCACTTGGTTAAGCCTTGAGCGAGGGTAATGCAAATATAAGTGACTATGTTGAAGAATTACACTTATCAGACGAGTATCGTATCAGCTCTTGATTGTATGATTCATTACTTCCCCCGCCTGTTTAGTTTACTGAAGTTAATTCATGTGTTTAAGCTATTACTTGTGTTTAATTCTAGTTAATTGTTATTTCTATTTTAGTAGATTAATAGATAATAACACCAATTGCTTTTCGCTCGACCTTTAGATTAGAGAAGGAAATAGAGTAGTGATTGATTTCTCTTCCCTGTAGGTTCGATTCTATTCTGCTACGTGTATGTTAGTGTACACTTACACGATTGGTTTTTAACTGTAGTAAAATCCTACAACAAATTTTTGGCGCCGTTGTCGGGGAAGGCATTTTAAGTCAATATTACTCAATTATTTTGATCTAGTGCTTTAGACTATTATTTTACTTTTTGTTCATTATCTTTGTCACTGTGGAATTGAACTAAGGATTTCTTTTTCCTTTGGGCAGGTTTACGGTGCATGCAAAGATCTCAAGATCCAGAATTAGTACCATACGATCCGGAAATCGAGAGAACACTGAGTGCTATTATGAGGAGGCGTAAGAAGGAGAAGAAACCGATTACTTTACCAATGGTTGAACCAGACCCACCACCACCATCGGCCATTTGACATTATAACGTGCCGCAGGCTGGAGCAATTCAGACTGCAGCCCATCCCCCGATTGCAACAAACAACTTTGAGATCAAACCAGCCATCATAAACTTACTGCAAAATAATCCGTTTTTAGGATTACCACTGGATGATCCAACATCACATCTTGAGTACTTTCTTGAAGTGTGTGATACCTTCAAAATTCACAATTTCACTACTGATGCTATCCGAGTTAGGCTTTTTCCCTTTTTACTTAGGGAACGAGCTAAAGCATGGTTGAGTACTATCCTAAATGAATCCTTTCAGACTTGGGCAGCATTATCTCAGGCTTTCCTAGCCAAGTTCTTTCCACTTTGCAAAACCACGAAATACAGGAATGATATTCATGGTTTCAGGTAGTTGGATGGAGAGTCTTTCTATGAAGCTTGGGAGAGATTTAAGGATTTACAGAAGAAGTGTCCACATCATGGGATTCCCGGTTGGTTATTGATTCAGACTTTTTATAATTGGATGTCCCCTACTTTTAGAGGAGCGATGGATGCCGCAGCGGGCGGAGCGTTCTTAGCAAAATCTG
The DNA here is from genome assembly GCA_037501455.1 of Lantana camara. Classification (NCBI taxonomy): domain Eukaryota; kingdom Viridiplantae; phylum Streptophyta; class Magnoliopsida; order Lamiales; family Verbenaceae; genus Lantana; species Lantana camara. The sequence goes on from CM074865.1 coordinate 43,282,678, forward strand.
AAGCAGTTGCTAGTAAGTTGCTAGATAACATATCACAAAATGATATTTTTATGCATGAGAGGAGCCATTCGCAACCAGCGAAAGTGCAAGCAGGAGTCATACAGTTAGATGGTGATAACTCGTTAATTTGTCATCTTTATTATTGAACTATGCCCCTAATTGTGCTTGAATAGATATTATCTTGAAAGAATTAATGTTTTGTTGTTTATATTGTAGAGTCGGGGATTAAAGGCGAAATTGAAGCAAATTACGTCGTTTTGAGAAGAAGTCGGTGCATTCGAACAAGCAGCTGGAATAATTGGAAATTAAGCATAACTTGAATCCATCTTTGAGTCAATGATCAATATAACAATTCGAATCGAATATCCCTGGCTAGGTAATTTTCCCTCTGATTGATTTAATCCTATACGTGATCTTACTTGCTTAGTTTTAGTTAGCTTTTTAATTCTTGTTATTTATTTTAAATTGCATACTTAGTTAGAATAATTCAAAAACCCCCCCTTTTAATTGTTGCTTTTCGTGAATTACTTGGAATTGTTAGAAATAAGTCAACCAGTCTCTACGGATTGACCCTGTTTATGCTATACTCTGTTATTTAGTTGTGAATAGGTTTATATTTATTTTTGACGGATTCGACACCTGTCAAATTTTGGCGCCGTTGCCGGGGACTGTGTTTTTAATCGATTTTATTTCTTTTCATGAACAGGAGCATTCACGGAAAGTAGGATCATCCAATAATGTTTGCGAATGCACAACAGTTCAACAATTATGCAAACATTCCACAACAGGTTAACGAGGTCAACTCTTCACCTTTTGATGAAATTAAGAATATGATAAGTGCTTTGGCTTCTAACCTTGGTGTAGGTGTACCCCAAGTAGCGAAGGTCTGTCAATTGTGTACGAGCACGTTGCATCCCACCGACGCGTGTCCATCCCTTCAAGAATCCCCTTTCGAAAATGTGGACCCATTCGGATATCAACCTCCGATGTACAATCCATACTCCAACATGTACAATCCCGGATGGTATGATCACCCAAGTACGAGTTATGCACCAAATCCACCAAACTTCCAAAACTTCGTACCTACACCTCCACAACCCCAACAACCAATCCCTCATCCGTACCCACCTTTCAACCCACAAGCTGATCAGATTGAAAAATTGGAGACCTCAGTTAAGAACTTGGAGACCCAATTGTGTCAAATTGCAGCCTCATTGAGCAGATTAGAGAATCAACGGAAACTTCAATCACAAACGGAGGATCAAAGGCGAAACATGAGTGCAATCACAATCCTAAGTGATGAAGAACTACCTCCCCCAGTGGAGAAGACCAAAACTCGCCAGAACAGAGCAGAAACAGAACAGACAGTCGACTTGACTGTTAAGCGTGACCACGTCTTAGGGTCCAGTCACTACAGAAAGTCAGAAATTGTAGTCCAGCCTAAGCCATGGTGGAGCCACCTCCGTTTCCAGAGCGCCTGATCCAAGCAAGAAAAGAGAAGGAGGAGCAAAGTATATTTGAGACCTTTCGGAAGGTTGAAGCCAATATTCCTTTGTTGGATGCAATCCAACGACTCCCACGACATGCGAAATATCTTGAGGAACTCTGCACCAACAAAAGGAAGCTAAAAGGTAATGAAATCCTGAGTGTTGGAGAGAATGTCTCCGCCGTTTTACAAAAGAAATTACCTCCTGAGTACGGAGACCAAGGTATGTTTTCAATTCCATGTAAAATTGGAAAGACTGAGATTAAGAAAGCAATGTGTGATTTGAGTGCGCCCATTAATATTATGCCTCTATCTATTTATTCATCACTGAATCTTGGTCCTTTGAAAGATACAGGTATCATAATTCAGATGGTTGATCAATCTATTGTGTATCCAGATGGAGTATTAGAGGACGTACTTGTGCAAGTTGATGGATTAGTCTTTCCTGCTGATTTTTATGTGATTTATTTGGAGGATGAAAATTCTCTAAATGTTTCTGATATTTTTCTTGCTCGACCCTTTTTTAGCACTGCTAGGTCTAAAATAGATGTTCATGATGGCTTATTGACTCTAGAATTTGATGGTGATATTGCAAAATTTAATGTTTATGAGTCAAAAAAATATCCTAATGAATTATCTAGTGCTTTTAGCAGTGATATGATTGAAAACCCAAGTATAGAAACTCCTGAGCCTAATAATGTGGAAAGGCTAAGTTTTGAATCCCTTCAAAATTTAGTAGTTGAAAATTTTGAGAGTAAGCCGAAACAGGTTGGTTTGCATGATGATATCTATGATATGGTTATTCCATTAGAGCATGTTAGACCTTTGAATAAAAAGGCTCCGAATTTGAAACTACTTGATGACTTGGCTAATTTAAATTCTTTCATTTTGCAAGCACCTATTGAGGAACTCAAGAATTTTTTGGATAATCTGAGATATACCTTCAAGGGAGGAGGAAAATTTGCAGATTCAAAGCCTACAAGAGCTGAATTTCTGGATGAGCAGTTTTTCGAGCCACGTGACCATAAGACGTGGCCACGCTCTATGGTTACGCACTGTATGCTGATATTATTGATTATTTGACTACTACCTTCCTCAGATCTCATATCTTTTTCGAGTTCAGGAATCTTCGTGATCATGGTAAGCGTTTTTATAAATGGTTGACTGAGTCGATGAGAAAGTATCAAACCACGTTGCGAATCTCTTCGAGTTACCATCCCCAGACTAGAGGCCGTAATGGACTAGAAGATTCATCTCCACATAGTCGAGGGGATTTGTATGGAGGGTGTACCTCCATTTGAGTAGCACTTTAACAAGTCTTGTCGAGCCTAAGACATTAAACAAGGGCGCTATTGGGAGGCAACCCAAGTTTTGGCGGTTTAGGCACCTTTTTCTTCCCTTAGTTTCTTTTTCTTTTTCTTTTTCTTTTTTTTTTCGGTTCTCGTGGTGTTCGTGTTGATTTTCTGCCCTTTTCTGTCTTGCAGAAACGTGTAACTGAGCCCAGATAATGCTGATATGTTGCTGATAACTGCTGTCAATTTTCTGCTAACATGACCCTTGAGCGTGATCACAGCTAACACCCACGCCACTTCCAGAATTTCAAATGACATGGGGAATTTACATGACCAGAATCGTGACCCTATTTCCCCAGCCTGAGCTTCAGGGAAGTCCTCTCTACTCTAGATCTTGATTTTTCTTATGCCTTGAGGGCAATGCATGATTTAAGTGTGGGGGGGTCCACTAGTGCTAGAACTGAATTTTTTTTTGAAATTTTTGTTTTTTGGCTGAACTTGTGATTTTACTTCGAACTTGAGGATGATGATAATGGTGGAAGTATTTCGCCCGTTTTGAATACCTTCTATTAGGTTTGATTGTTGAATTTTGCTAGAACGAGTTAGGCTTGTTAAATGCATGAAACTTGTGTGAAATTTGATGAATTAGTATAATCTTATGCCCTCATTTTTCGCGCACTGTTGAACGAATTAATGTGCTTTGCTTAGATAGAGAAGTTCATGATTTTCAATAGGTCTAAAAGTTGATTAGAATGCATCTTAGCTCCCTTCGAGACGAAATTTTTAGTTAACGATTGATTTGGGAAGTGACTTAGGCAGTCGTTGTCGGTGGTAAGCTTTTTCTTGATCTTTTCACAAATAAAATTATCCTGTTTGACCCCGCTGAGCCTGAATGTTGTGCAAAATTCCTTCTTAGCCATGTTACAAGCCAAATGCACAATATTATTATCCCTACCCCACTTTGAATCACACCTTGCTTGCTCATTTTGGGTTTGAATTTTTAAATGTCTTCGGCTCCTTTGTATTCTCCCTTGTGCTTGAATTTTGAGAAAGTGATAAGCAATGTTGAAAATATAAAGGAAAAAGAGATGCTTTGAAAGAAAAAGGGAAAAAGAAGTCAAAACAAAGAGAAAAAAATGAGCAGAAAAAAAAAAGTGAAAAAAAAATGCAAAAAAAAAAAGAAAATAAGAAAGTGAAAGAGTGTTTGATATGGAAAGGAGGGAAATTAGTTGTAAGACAAAATTAGGGAGTCCGGTAGATGAAAAGGGAATTACCACTGGTTTTATTGAAAAGTGTGTAAGCTTGGTGTGTTAGCCACTAAATTCCAAATTTTCCTAAACCTTACCCCAAGCCTTACATTACAAGCTCGAAAGACCTATCGATCTCGAATCATGAATTAACTACATTAGTGGAGATTGGTGCGAATGATACATTCGAAGTCGATAATTGGTACTTAGGCGAAAATCATAGACTAATCAATCTAGTCTTTGTACATTCTTCTATTTAATTCACACTACATTACATGAGGGTATGCTATTTATACTAATTTGTTGGATTTTGTACAATTGAGTAGTGTGTTGATGAGCTAGACTTATTTAGGCGAGAATTCGATGATTGCCTTTGTGATTGTGTTTGATGGGTGGTATTGTTTCCATTTGATTTTCATGATTACTCGAGGACGAGTAATAGGCAAGTGTGGGGGGATTTGATAACTCGTTAATTTGTCATCTTTATGATTGAACTATGCCCCTAATTGTGATTGAATAGATATTATCTTGAAAGAATTAATGTTTTGTTGTTTATATTGTAGAGTCGGGGATTAAAGGCGAAATTGAAGCAAATTACGTCGTTTTGAGAAGAAGTCGGTGCATTCGAACAAGCAGCTGGAATAATTGGAAATTAAGCATAACTTGAATCCATCTTTGAGTCAATGATCAATATAACAATTCAAATCGAATATCCCTGGCTAGGTAATTTTCCCTCTGATTGATTTAATCCTATACGTGATCTTACCTGCTTAGTTTTAGTTAGCTTTTTAATTCTTGTTATTTATTTTAAATTGCATACTTAGTTAGAATAATTCAAAAACCCCCCTTTTAATTGTTGCTTTTTGTGAATTACTTGGAATTGTTAGAAATAAGTCAACCAGTCTCTGTGGATCGACCCTGTTTATGCTATACTCTGTTGTTTAGTTGTGAATAGGTTTATATTTATTTTTGACGGATTTGACACCTGTCAGATGGCTTAACCGCCATCAATGCCAAGTTTGAAGCCCTTCACAAGAAATTGGATCAACTTTCTGTCAACGCAGTTGGTACAATCCCAACCGGTTCAGGTAACCTATGAAATTTGTAGTGGTCCACATGAGTTTAATATGTGTCCTCATACCAATGCAGGAGAACAGGTGCACGAGCAGGCGAATTATGTAAACAACTTTAAACCAGCAAATGATCCCTACTCAAACACCTACAATCCAGGATGGAAGAACCACCCTCACTTGTCTTAGTCTAATAATCGGAATGTTCAACAACCACCTCAACCTAGGCCGCAGTTTCAACCTAGGCAGCAATTTCAACCTCGACCACCAGCCCCATTTAATGTTGCGCCCCCTCAACAGGTGCAAAAGTAGGGATGGGAGGTCGTACTTGAGAAGTTCATAACTGTGTCTACGGGTTGACATCAGAAGTTGGAAGCTCAATTAGATCAAGTGGTAAATCAGACCAGAACTTTGGAGACTCAGATTGGTCAGATTGCCCAATCTTTGAATATGAGAGGCCCAGGAATGCTCCCAAGCCAAACTGAAAACAATCCTAAGGAGCATTGTCAGGCCATATTTGTAGGAGACAATAGAGAGAATGAAGGTCTGAAGATACTTGCAGGTTCGGATGTTGAGAAATTTATACTTGAGAAAGTTGAAGAGAAAGATGATTTTGAGAAGGGGAACAGAGAGAAAGAAGTCATTTCAAGCAAAGAGAAGTCTGAGGACTTCACTAGTGTTATACTTACTGAGGAATGCAGTGCTATTATTCAGCATAAGCTTCCCCCGAAGCTTAAATATCCTGGGAGTTTTTCAATTCCTCTTACTATTGGTTCTTTGCAATTCCATAATGTTTTATGTGATTTAGGAGCTAGTGTAAGTTTAATTTCGTTATCTACTTGTAGGAAATTAGGAGTGAAGGAGCTTACACCGACTAATATGACACTCCAACTAGCAGACAGATCGGTGAAATATCCGCTAGGGATTCTTGAAGATGTTTTGGTAAAAGTTGGAAGATTTCACATTTCTACTGATTTTGTAGTTCTTGATATCGAGAGCGATGAGAGGATGTTATTGATCCTTGGAAGACCGTTTCTGGCCACGGCTGGAGCAGATATAGATGTTCAGAATGGACGGCTCATGTTCAAAATAGGAGATGAAAGAATGGAGTTTAGGAATTTTGGTTCCATGACACCACCGGCGATTCCGGATAAGTGTTGCATGATTAGAGTTATAAGTGAGACCTCAGACGGAATGATACTATTCACCGAGAAAAGGGATGCAGCTGATTGGGAAGAAGAATCGAAGTCTCAAAAATCGAGAATAAAGGATGTTTTGGAATTAGATACTTGGAGATCAAGCTCCGATTTTGTGAGTAACAAGAACGAGGTCATTCCTTGTGACTCATTGCTTAGGGATTGTTAATCCCAACCCGGTTTTCAAAGTCGAGCTAACGACTATAACTTCGAACTAAATTTTCTTTCCTTTCCTTTAGTTTTGGTCCCGTTGTTTTTGTTTCTTCCGTCCTCGTTTTTCTTGCGTTAATTAAGTTGTCTCTCTCGTTTGCAGGTCAATTGATGTTTTGCTACGAAGCCAAGGTCTAGATAGTGCGCGGATCGTGATTTGAGCGTCATTGTAAATATTGAGGTCCACTTACTTTGTTCGTATGCGTGTGCATGACATTGATCCTTTTATGAGGCGAATGAGTTGTTGATATGAATGGATATATGTGTGTTTATGTGTTTCGAGAATGGTGCACTATGGTTTGATTGAATCTTATGAGTTAATTTCGGTTAATTAACGTGATTAAGCACCATCTTGGTTGTGTTTGTGTTTTAATGATATTTTCGGCGGAACATTTAGTAACGGGCATTATACCATTGTAGTTACCTTTTGGTAACGTCCGTTAACACGGTCAGGCATCCCGGGCAGTATAGTTAATGGGCATTACACCCTCGTAGTTGTTTTTCTGTAACGCCCATTAATGGCGTCAGGCGTCTGGGCCAATAGAGGTAACGGTCGTTACCCATTTCAAGAGGAAAACCGGTAACGCCCGTTACCGGTCCGATTGTGCGAAAATCTGGGTTTAGGAAACACGTTTTTAGGGTTAAATTAATTCTTTTCCTACCTAATTTCGGATTTTTCTCCCCCAAACCTATAAATACACTTGCACCCACTCATTCTACCTTAGAGAGATTCAATAGTTCCCCTTTCTTAGGGTGAATTGTTAGAGTTAAGTTTTCCAATCTAAGATTGAAACCTAAGATTGATTTTGCATGTTAGGAATCACTTTGAGATTGAATTGATGAATTTTGAGAGATTATGCATGCTAGAATTAGGATTAATGCCTTAAATTGAATTGGGTTGAATCTTCGAAGAATCCTAACTTCTAATTAGTCTTGAGTCCGAATTATGAAGTTGAAGGTAGAGAACTTTGAGTTTAAATTGTAGATTATAGGCTAGTGTGAATTTGAGTTGGGTAGATTGAAGAGCTTAAGTTAGAACTCATACCCTAGGCCTAAGCACACAAGATGTTTGATAAATTGTCCAAGTGAATTATGATTGATTTTTTGTGCTTTATCTTGGTATATTTGTTTGATTTAGGTACTATGGGTCGCATTAAGCGCTCAAGAGTTCCAGAACCCTTCACTACTTCATCCCGATTGGACCATCAACCGTTTGGATCGGTCAACATAACGGTGAATACCTTGGGTAACCCTTTTCAAAGGAATTTGACAAGGAACATTGTGTCTACTAAATTCTTTAAAAACATGTGGATGGAGAAGTTTAAGACTTGGGCAGAAGTGAAAAGATTGTTTGACAACATAGGTTAGTTACCATTCCTTTCTAGGAAGGATATGACGTACGGAGAGATGACGGCCGCTTTCTTCACCACGATGAACTTCGATCCGGTGGACAACACCTTGACTTTTACTCTAGATGATATGGAAAATCGAGCATGGAATGTGAACCGGATAAGAGAGATTCTTTGTTTCCCAGCCAATACCACTACTTCTTTGCCTAAATGCAGTGATGCTCAGAGAGAGGTGGTATGGAGATCCTTTCCTTTGCGAGAGGGTGTTCCTAGTTATTCCCCTCGATGTACACATGATAGTTGTCTTGATTTATTGACTTGGGTGATAGTCCATAGGATTTTAGCCACGTGATTTTGTGCTAGATATGGAAGAGATAGCCACATTACTGAGACTGAGTTGGGTAGAATGTACATGATGAAGGAAGGCATCAAGTTTGATGGAACGGTTGAGTTTTTATGGAAGCTACAGGAGAGCGCTGGGAGCGTTACTGGTATGATTGCTCACGGTGCGTTTGTGACGATGTTTGCTCGGGAGATGAATTGGAGACCTCGGGGAGCTTTGCCTGTTGATTTTGGATATGATATTGGTCCACAGTACTTGAAGACTGTAGGCTTCGCTATTACTTGGGAGAATGGAGAGCTGAAGGATTATAATTTGCCATGGTGGCCAATTCGGGAAGAGATCGGCTCTGGCAGATGTATAGCTGGGGTAAGGCCCGGTTTGATGAGCTTTCAGAGGCAGAAGGAGCTTTTACCTCGGATACCTGATAGGCCGGATGACGAATTTGGGATTCTTCGCAGTGTCGTGCTTGTTGTTGCTGAAGCTAGTGATGAAGCTTCTGTTACTGTGAGAGGCGTGCGTGCAGAGTTAGCAAGATTAAGGGCTGATTTGACCACCGTGATCGCGAGAGTTGAGGATTTAGCGCATTATGTGGATGAGCGATTCGATACGTGGGAGGCCAGATTAGAGGCTAAATTCGAACGATTCTGTGCTCGTGTTGATCAGTATTTTGGAGGACCCCAATCACCCCGATTCTGTTATTTTTTTTTTCTCCCCTGATTTCTAGACATTCTTTCTACGTTTATTCGTTGTTATGTTTGGATATTTTGGCTACACTTAGATTTTTGCATATGTTGAATTCCTGAATTTTGTTTATGCAATTGCGCTCTTCTTTACGTGAATTTATGACTTGTGTGTTGATTGTTGGATGCATGTTGATTGTCAATTACCTGTGCACTTGATCCGTGTTTTCTAGTCACTTGCTCAGGTTTTGGAAGCCTTGCTAGCACGTTGTCGGTTCTTCATTTGATCAGGGAGTTTTCTTGAACTTTAATTCTTTCAGTTGCATGTGGACATTGTAAAATTTATGTGTGGGGGAGGAAGTGCATGCTTGTTATGAGTTTTTATTGAATATTTGCATGATTAGATGTAGGTAAATTTATGATTTGCTAAGAATCAAGTAATTTTGAAAAATTTTGAAAATTTTCCCTCATTTTGAACTTTTTCTTTGAAGTTTGATTGTTGAGCGTTTACTAGAATGAGTTAGGCTTTTTGAATTGAGGAAAATTGCATGAGATTTGATGATTTAGTGTGTCAGTATGCCCTTATATTCTGAGCACTTTCGAATGTTATAGTGTACTTTGCTTAGAAAGATGAGTAGATGATTTCCGAATGAGTCTAAGATTTGATTAGGATGCATTATAGTCCTATTGAGGCAAAATTTTGAATTAATGAAATATTAAGGAAGTGAAGTAGGCATTCGTTGTCGGAGGATTTTAAGCTTTTCTGCTTAGCCGTTTTTCACTAAATAACGTAATCTTATTGACCCCGCTGAGCCTAATTGTTGTGCAAAGATTTTGTAGCCACATTATAAGCCAATGCACAACAATGAGATACCTACCTTCATAATTTTTACACCAAGGCTTGCTCGTTTGATTTTTATGGTAATTGTCTATCTTTTGACCCCTTTTGATTGTTCTTGTGATTGAATTTGAGAGATTATTGTAAAGAGAAAGAAAAAAGAATGAGAAAAGTGTGACAAAGATAAGAGAAAAAAGAGAAGAAAGAGCAAAAGAAAAGAAAAAAAATTTATGCGAAGTGTGAAATTGAGAGTGTAGAATAGAATTGAGAATTTGGGGGGATTTTTGTGTTCAATGGCGAAATTGAAGTGCCTTGAATTTAAAAAAAATTGAATGATGTAAGCTTGGTAAGTAGTCGCTCGGTCCAAATTTCCATAATACCCTAAGCCTACATTACAAGCTCGAAAGACCTACCGATCCTAAGTCTTGAGTTAATTCCATTAGTGGAGATAGGTGCGAAGAGTGTATTCCGAAGTTGTGATTAGAACTTAGGAGGGAATTGTGAATTTGTCATTCTAATCTTTGTACATTGTTTCGTTTGATTCACACACTACACAACGGTGTACTTTTCATACTAAGTTTTGAGGATCTTATGTGTATGATTACTTGATTAGATAAGCTAGACTTGTTTAGGCGAAGGTTGATGATTGCTTTGAGGAGCAGGTTTGATGAGGATGTGTTTTCTTAATTTCCATATTACTCGAGGACGAGCAATATCCAAGTGTGGGGGATTTTATTATGTGTAGAAATTGCATGGTTTTGAGTGTAAGTTGATTATATTTTTGGTACCGTTTGATGCGTTTATGTGTTTATTTTGCTCCATTTAGGTGATTTTAGAGTTGGAGTTACGAAACGGAGAACCGAAGCAATTTCACGCATTTTTTTAGGAGAATGTGGTAACTCCCATTACCACTTAAGAGTTCAATTGTTGTAACCCCCGTTACAAGACACAGGAGTGGAGCTTTTGGTGAGAGAAGAGGGGTAACACCCGTTACCCCTGTGCAGAAGGAAATTGGTAACGACCGTTACCACTAATAAAAACGTTACTGCGATTTCACTAGTAACAGGCGTTAACAATAATGGTACATGGAGAGGTACCTAGGGCGGCAAGAATTAATTGGGTTGCTATATTAGTGCGTTTTGGAGTCTTTTTCGGAGAGCTTTTCTTCGAGGTTGTGACCTAGGGTTTGGAGAGAAGACAAGGAGTTTCAGAAGTTTTTTAGAGAATTCGAGAAGACGAAAGGATTGAATTCTTAGAACGATCTTTAGTTTTATTGTTGCTTTAATTTACAAACTAATTCCTTTGAGTTTAGTTTTGATTAGTTTTCGTATGTTAGATTCGTTTTTAGATATTACTGAATGTTTACGCTTTTGTTTTTGAGACTTTGTTTAGAATTGATGGATATGATTTATTTTAATGCAATTTCCTTTTGTTTTATGAGTTTTATTTTAATTATGAGTAGCTAATTCTCTAAGGCTAGGGGGAGTGATGATGATTGCATGATAGATGTTCGATATTATGCTTGAATGACTTGTGTTAATTCTTAATTTGAAAACAGGTTTGAATTGACTTGCGATGGCTTGATCACCCTTAGCATGTGTCATAATTGCCTATAGATCAAAAGAGTGATGGTAATTTAGATGGTTTTCATAACTTGTAAGTTGTAGGATACAAAGAGATTTGGTCCTAGCTTATACAACAGTAATCTTATTCCATGCCGAGCCGCTAGAATATTGAATTGCACTAGTCTTGTTCCTATGGTTTAATTAACTATTGGTGATTTTGAGAGCAACATTGAATACTAATTAAGCACTTGGTTAAGCCTTGAGAGAGGGTAATGCAAATTTAAGTGACTAGGTTGTAGAATTACACTTATCAGACTAGTATCATATCAGCTCTAGATTGTATGATTCATTGCTTTCTCCTGCCTGTTTAGTTTACTGAAGTTAATTCTTGTGTTTAAGCTATTACTTGCGTTGAATTCTATTTAATTGTTATTTCTGTTTTAGTAGATTAACAGATAACAACACCAATTGCTTTTCGGTCGGTCTTGGGATTAGAGAAGGATATAGAGTAGTGATTGATTTCCCTTCCCTGTGGGTTCGATCCTATTCTGCTACGCATATGTTAGTGTACATTTGCACGATTGGTTTTTAACTGTAGTAAAATCCTACAACACTTAGTGTAACGCCCCCACCCGTACCAGAACAAAAGGAGAGCGGCGTCTCAACCCCCGCACTGAAGCACCTCTCAAGTAATGGTGTGAGCCATCACTCAAGAAATACTCCAGCGAACGGCTGTCTATCAGAACTATACATGTACAACGATGTGGCTATGCAGCGGAAAATCAGAGTATTTTAAAACTTTTCAAAACATGTGCGTGATGGCATGTAACAAGCAAGAACATATTGATCGTGTAAGAGAGACTCGGCATATCAGAACATATAACAGATTCACATATAAGTACCGATATAGCAGAGTTCAAAATATCGGTAACAGAGTAGCAGAAAGAGTATAACAAAGATACTCAAGTATTCAGAAACATATACAGAAGTATAAAGTGATGCAGCCATAAAACATATGCAGGACACAAAAGGAAGTAATACTAAGTCCTGACAGAAACAAAATGACAATCTAGAGCTTCAAGATACCTTTAGACTGCGGCTGCAAGACCTGAAACCACGAGGCAAGAAAACGGGAGAGGTATTAGTCAAAAGGACTAAGTGAGGGAATACTTTAAAGAAAGTACTGAATTAAAGAACTTGGAAGTAAAGTTCGAAACTGTTAAATGCAATGCTTTAAAGAAGAACTCGAAACAAGTTCGGTTGATAAAACTCTTTGAATGCGATGCTGTAAAAGAATGCACGTTAAAAACATTTTCATGAATGCTATCACACGCGCACACATATGCTGTTGATGGTTCATAATTCTTTCATAAAACGGGATAAGGGTAAAGTGAACTTTTCCAGATATGAACCATCCTTTATGAAACAGAATTTTGCCCCGCAAGCTAGGCTCCTCCATCCTTACTCCAGAAAACATGATTTGGTTGAGCATCAGACCAGGATCAACAATAATTCCACGTATAGTAGAGTATCGGACCAAGATCAACAATAACCCCACATAAAGTAGAGCATTGGACCAAGGTCAACAACAACTCCGCACACAGTAGACTATTAGACCAAGGTCAACAACAACTCTTACCAACACATACAAACATGCACCATCCTCCACCGGTTGTCACTTCGGGTAGCTAGCCCTAGGCGACCTGTAAACATGTAATGGGAACAGATTTGCTGTCCGTTCCCAGACAGATTGTCCTGACTTAACAAACCTCCTGTTAAAAGTCGGTGTCAATTGTCTAAGTGTGGCGGCCGGTATTGGTGATGTCGTTGGCGCTCACCTCCCGAGCATCACCTCCACACATAACCGCCGGGCCCAAACTGTAAACTGTATGCTTGCATTTAAGATTAGCAGTGACCAGAGTATCACTCCAGTATGCTAACTATAACATGTGAAACTGTAACTGTAACATATGATGTTGTCTGTAAAACATATGATTCTGTCTGAAAACATGTGAAACTGTCTGAAAACATGTGATTCTGTCTGTAAACTGTACTTTGAAAACATATGCAAAACATGTAACTGTCTTTGAACAAGAATGCAGAACTTTGGAAAACATGTGCTGTAGATCAAGGTATACTATTAAAGTATGAATGATCCTTTCAAGAGAATGTCCCGATAACAGGGATACTTCAAAACAAGGTTTAGCTTTGAATTTCAAAACATATGATACGATAGTATAATCGAGGTTCCAGTTGGAAAACATTTATAACTTCACCTCACCTAACAGTAACAAAGGTAGGTAGCCAGATTAAGCGGTGCCCTGGGGATCCCAGTGCTCAACTTTAACTCCTGTAGGTGGTGTACTAGAGTGAGCTTAAGAACTAAGACCCACTACTAACCAAGATGCATATGAAATGCATGAAACAATGAACAAGGAACATGTAAAGAACATGTAACACAAGAGAGTAATACCATTTAAGGTATTCAAGAAAGGTAACACACAAAGGAATACGTCAAAGTGAGTTACTCTTATCGTTAGACTATGATCTTACTATAACCGAGTAAGCTTTAGTCAAATTATGAATCCTATCGCAAACCTTAAGTTATGAAACAAGTCCACGAAAGAAAACACATTTTGAAAACACATTTTAGACCCTGGATATGGAAACCCTAGGTGTAACAGCCCGACTCAGGGCCAAGTTGAGAAAGGTAAGTAAAGGGTAATTCAGGAAGCGTTTATAACCTCGATCCTTATTAATCCTTTTCATACATTGCATTTTATGTGACCTATATGCTTTTATATGATATAATTTTCGTAGATTTAATTCTTTTCTCTATTTAATTTATACTTTGAAACTCTTTGCATAAAATCCTAGAATTCTAGTATTCATTCCTTTCCAGCACCTAAAACCCCTTCATATACTTCAAAACCCATTCCTACAGTTTTAGGTTGGAAATTACAAAAATACCCCTACAGCTCAAAAATATTCCTACATTTCCCGAAACACTTCCACTACCCAATATTTTAACCAAAAGAATCCTCACATTATTTCGAGGATTGTGATACTCTCCGTGAACCACAATTTCCATCCTAACTCCCGTAGTATCAAAAACCGGCAAAAACCCTAGCTTATGATTCGATCATCAATAAATCCTTATTCATCTACCTTTTGATATTCAAAATTATAACCAAAACGACCCTCAAATTATTTTATGAATTTTCATGCATTTACCAAAAACTCGATTTCACCCATAGCATATTTATAAATATTTTCCTATTTAAAAATCATCATTTCATTTTAAAACAATTAGCTTTTAATCAATAGTCGAAATTATACTTAAAACGATCCTTGAATTTTCCTCTACATTATAGTGATTTTTCCAAACTCTAAACTTTATCATAGCTTCGTTTATATAATTTTTCTTATGATTTTCATCATCTTTAGTATTCATAATTTATAAATGAAAACTCCAAATATTTCATATTTATAATCAAAACGAAGCTCACTTTTCACTCATTCTAATTCACTACATCAAAATTTTATCTCTCGACTCTTGAATAAATTTTATATTATTTTTACATTTATTTTTAATCAAAATGACATCATCCATGACCTCATGGTCTTCTAGAAGGATTAAACAAATGGGCATAATTTTTCCACATTTCCTAGTTAATTACCTAGCATTTGTTCATGAAATAATTTAACCACATCTCCAACTTAATTACCAAGCATTTGTTCAAATCTTAGGCAACCACATCTCCCATAAACTTTCATTTATTGCTTAGAAACCCCTCATGACTACCTATAAATACCCCCCTTGAGCCTCATTTATACCTCACAATTCAACACACAAAATTCACTCTCTCCCTCTCCATTCTCACGCCACAACCCTCTCTCTCTCTACAAGGTATGTTTTCTTCTATTATTTCATGTTTTATATAATGTTCTTAGTATAGAAATATTAGTAGCATGTCTAGGATTAATTAAATTATGCTTTAGGAATTTATTTTATGAAATATGTGCATAATTGTTAGTTTAAATAATAATGTGTGTACATTATGAAATTTTATTCAATTAAATGCATGAATTATGATATGATATAATGTTCTTATGTATTTAAATGCTTATGATCTTATTTGAATAAATTCATGCCTATAGTAAATTATTTAGAATTATTTTTCATAGAAAGTTCATATATTTTGCTATATTAAGCTTTAATCTTATGTTATGAATATGAATGTGATAGAACATGTTACACACCCTCTTTGAATATTCAAATGAGTTCAAGAACATGTTCATAATGTTCTTGGATGTGTGTGTGTGCATGTGTGTGCCGTGAGTTATGTGTGTGTGTGTGTGAAATTAATTTTGTGTTATAAAGTGTTTAATTCATATGAAATTGAATAGTAAATGTTTTTAATAGTAATTTTGACTTTTTGGTCAACTAAAATACCCTTTATTTCGAAATTATTTCAAAAATAATTATAAAATAAGTTTTGGAAATTTTTAAAGAAATAATTTCCCAAAATTTTCCAAAAATCAATAAACTATGTAATATTTTTCCAAAGATAATCTACATTGTCAAATTAAACCTTGAATTTCATTTCAAACCTTACAATTAAAATTATAATATAGTTAATAAATATTTGATTAGTTAAAGATCCCATAAACCCTGAATTTATTAATTAAACGGGTGAATTTAGGGTTTACCGGGAAATCTTTAACGCAACACATAATGTGTACCTTCTATAATTATTTACTACATTGTTGTGTGCAATTGGATTAGTTAGAAACTAAGAACCTAGTTCTGAGTCAGTAGTAGCTATTACTTTCAGGCGAACATAGGATCGAAGAGTGGAATCCTCACAGTTCCACTTAAGTCTCGATACCGGTGAGGGTTTTAAATCTTTTCAACTGAAATCATGATAAAATACTTTACTTTATTTTCTTGAATTTCCTTTCAAGTTATTCTTCCCTTTATGGGAAGGTAATTCTTGTTAATTATTGAAAACATACATTTACCCGAAAAGTACTTAGTACTTTCTTACGGGTAAATATTCTCGTCTTGCAAGTAAAAATTATTGTTTTTCATATGGGCCCGGTGGTATTGGTAGAAGTAGTAGTCCGGGAGGCACGGGCCGAGGTCTACTATTATACCAGCCGCCAACTAGATCTTGGTGGTGGTCTAACTGGAGGTTAGTTATTCCACACCAAGTGACGGGAAAAGGTACGCCCCTCCCACAATCTTGTTCATCGTCACTAGGGCTTGCAACCCTACGTGACACCGGAGGAAGAAGGATGGTACTCTCGTATTTGTTTTATTAAGTACCGACACCTTGATCAGTGTCGTTACTATTTTTCTCGGATTTTACGGTGTTAAGGTTGGAGACGCCTAACTTGCGGGCATAAAATCATTTTCAAAACGGTTCATAAAGTTTCTAAAGTATAGCCTATATTCCCCCTACTCCTATTTCAAACAAATATGAACCGGATATTATTGTCATATACCTATTTGTTATTATATAGTATATACATTTCAAACCAAGATTTTCTTGGTCAAAACATTTTCAAAATCTTACTTAAAATCCTAAATCTCAAACCCCCCACTTAGTCATTTTGACTAACCCTCCTACTCTTTTAATTCATGGTTTCAGGAATCATTCCAGCGACGCCTTAGAGGTATCTTGAAGCTTTAAGGTGTCACTTTCCAGTCGTTTAGATTAATCACAAGTGCATGTACAGCTTTCAATAAGCACTCTTTCGTGAATATAAACCTATCGTTGTAATCACTTATCCAACTTAATATCATGTGTCTCGTTATATATTGTTCCCCTTTTTATTGTTTAAGCTTATCTCCGTTGCATTTAAATTTTATACTCTGGTATTGTATAGTCTTCTCCGTTCGCCGAAGTATTTCTCGAGTGCTAGGTCTCACATCCACTCGGGAAGTACAACGGTGCGGGGTTGTAGTGTTAAGGGGCGCTACAGCTAAGGTGGTATCAGAGCCTCAGGTTTAGACAGAGAGAACTTAATCTAAACACTAGATAGAGAATGTATTTCACTATAATTTCTTTGCCCTAATAATTTGTAAAGTGTTTTTCTAGAGTAAAATGGCTGGCTTCGGTGAGCTTCTACATTCTGATAGCATTGAGTGGCTGGATCAGTATGAGCCTCCTAGGACCTTAGTAGTTACTCGTAGTGGAGGTCCTAGATACTATCCTTGGCAGAGGATTAGGCAGCATAGTCAGGATTCACATCAGGAGGCCTTTCCCGGGTATGCCTACCCGAACAGAGCAGTTCACTTATTAGAGGCCGAGAGAGATGCCTACTTTTATGAGTATCAGAGGACCGGTGAGTATCGACTGGAGGCTGAGAGGAACCGAGAGATGGCTAGACAGACAGCAGTGGATCGTGACCATGCTCGGGACCAGCTAGCCGCATCTCAGATTGCTATCTCCCAGTTAGCATCACGAGTAGCCGTGCTCGAGGAGGACGTGCTTAGTTTGACTCTGGATCGTGAGGCTTCTATAGTGATTCATGACCAGTACCGAGCCCAGATGAGGAGCCGTTTGGAGGACGCACTTCACCTGAACGATACTCAGGTTATGGAGCAGGTTCTGGAGATGCAGCCCGGACCCGCAGTAGCCCATTCTGGAGACAGTGAGGCTTCAGATGCTATAGCCCATTCTGATGAGGACGAGGAGGAGCCCCAGCAGGACGATGAGCTTGGCGAGGATGTTGATGGACTACACGTTGTTCCGGAGGAGGAGGATAGTGTTGAGCCCAGCGAGGAGTGGAGTCCTATTAGGGTTCCAGATTCAGATGATACAGTCGACCTCGAGGCAGGTAGTGCTACAGAGGATTGAGTTCTGGCCATGAGATACGAGGTACAGTATATAGGATAGTTATTCGGGGGTATGTAGCAGCCAGTGGAGACACTCCCCATTTTTGCAGCAGTACATAGTAGCAGCAGCGGACAGTAGCAGCTTTGACCTACTAGGAGTGACAGTACTTGTAGGGTGTAACTCGAGGTAGATCGGGTCCACCCCCTTTTCTTTTTGCTTTTACTTTTGTAGCTCTTGAAGCATACTAACCTTGATGCATATATATATGACGCATTTTGATCATTTTACACTGTTATTTCATGTTACTTTACATTTCTGCATCATGAGTCTTAGAGTCGCTTCAAGATACCAGCAGGACCGTGAGTACTAATGTTATTTCTTTCTGCACTTTATGCTTGATGATTGATGTTATTTGGTGGTTATTGTTCTGAAATGATCTTTGAGACATTCTTACCCCACATGCATTATATTTCCTATGTAATTGTGATTTCAGCATTCATCATGCCTCTACGAAAGACACTACGAAACAATTCTCCTTCGCCACAAGATCCACCAGGACACCCCGAACTCGTAGAAGCCTTAAGGCAGTTCGTTCGAACTTGTACACCTGGAAATAACCCTACCAACGAGCGATCCTTAGAAAGGTTTCTCCGAATGAATCCCCCAAAATTCTTTGGAGAACCTAACGACCTGAAGGCTGAAAACTGGATAGCTAGTTTGGAAAAGATTTATGAAGCTATGGATATATTTCCCGAGGAACGGGAACGAGTGCAGTACGCAGCCTTTCTCTTAGAAGGACCCGCTTTGAGCTGGTGGAAGCACGTCAAGTTAACCTGGATAGAAGACCACACTGATTACAGTTGGGCGGAGTTTGTGAAGGAATTTCAGAATAAGTATATTCCTCAAGTGATAAGGGACACTCGAGAAGCTGAATTCATGACTTTAACCCAAGGTTATATGTCAGTAGCAGAATACGAGGCAAGGTTTGTGAGGCTAATCCAGTATGCTCCACATATTTTAAATGATGAACGAAGGAAGACCAAGCGATTCATTGATGGATTGAAGCCAGACCTTCGATGGGCTTTAGCTTCATTAGATATTGAAACTTATAACAAAGCAGTCGATAAAGCCCTAAAGACCGAAGCAGCTCACAAGAATATTCGTCTGGCAGCTAATCGCCCTGGTCCCCCTCAAAATAAGCCCTCTCAAGGAATGAAACGACCCGCTGGACCATCCAGCCAGAAATTTGGGAAGAAACCCACACCAGCCCAGCAAAAGCCTAAGTCAGTTCCGTCTAATTCACAAGAGGAGATCACTTGTGAATATTGTCACAAACCGGGACATACTGAACAAGACTGTCGAAAGAAAGCTGGCACATGTTTGTGGTGTGGAGACCCTAATCACCAGTTTAATACATGCCCAAAGAAACCGGGACTTAAGGAAAAGGAGAAGACTGTGGGAAAATCTGGAAAGCCACTTGTCAAAGGAAAAGCTTACGCGTTGGAAGGAAACGAGGATCCAGACCCTTCGGATATTGTGGAAGGTACGGTACACATCTTAAACACGCCAGTTAAGGTCTTATATGACCCTGGTGCCACGCATTCATTCATTGCATCCAATTTATGTGCGCGTTTAAATTTTCCACTTGAATGCTCATCATATAATTTCGAGATAAGTTCCCCTTTGGGAGCTTGTTTAATAACGGATCGAGTATATAAACGCTGCCCTATACAAATTGGTGATCGTTACTACCCAATGGATCTTATTGAACTTCCGATAACGAGATATGGAATTATTCTGGGAATGGATTGGCTCTACAAATACCATGCTAAGTTGGATTGTTTCAAGAAAGAAATCATCTTAGGACAAGATGAAAGTAGGATTCTTGAAGACAAGAGATCAGTGGCAATCATTTCTATGACAGAAGCTAAGAAGTTGGTTCAGAAGGGAGCTACAGGGTTCATTGCCTATCTCCTAAATAGGCCAAAGGACCAACTTAAAGTTGAGGAGGTAGAAGTGGTAAATGAGTTTCTCGACGTTTTCCCAGAACATCTAAACTCGCTACCACCAGATCGCGAGTTAGAATTTGTAATCGATACGATTCCTGGGGCAGAGCCTTTCTCTAAAACCCCTTATCGGATGGCCCCAGCCGAACTTCAAGAGTTGAGAAAACAACTTGATGATTTGATTGAATCAGGATACATCCGTCCCAGTACATCACCTTGGGGAGCACCAGTGTTGTTTGTAAAGAAGAAAGATGGGACATTACGGATGTGCATCGATTACCGAGAACTTAATCGAATGACAATAAAGAACAAATACCCTCTACCCCATATAGAGGAGTTATTTGATGTCCTTCAAGGATCTCGAGTCTATTCCAAGTTAGACTTAAGGCAAGGGTATTATCAATTAAAGATTAGGGAGGAAGATATCCCTAAAACAGCTTTCAATACCCGCTACGGACACTTTGAATTCATAGTAATGCCTTTCGGATTGACCAATGCACCTGCTGCATTCATGGACATGATGCACCGGATATTCCGACCATGTTTGGATAAATTTGTGGTCATTTTCATCGATGACATACTGGTATTTTCCAAAACACCTGAGGAACATGCTGAACATCTTCGCATAGTGTTAAGTACTTTGCGAGATCATAAGCTATATGCTAAGTTCAGTAAATGTGAGTTCTGGATAGAAAAAGTTGCATTCCTCGGACATATAATCTCGGGATCAGGTGTTGAGGTAGATCCTTCAAAGATTGAAGCAATTACAAATTGGAAAGTACCAAGGAATCCCTCAGAGGTGAGAAGTTTCCTAGGACTTGCAGGCTATTACCGCAGGTTTGTAAAGGACTTCTCTAAGATAGCCGCACCTCTTACAAAGTTAACAAAGAAGGAAAGAAAGTTTGAATGGACTGAACAATGCGAACAAAGTTTTCAAGAATTAAAGCAACGATTGACATCTGCACCAGTACTAACCTTACCTGAAGGGAAGGAAGGTTATACAGTTTATACCGATGCCTCTAAAGAAGAGCTAGGTTGCGTATTAATGCAGCACGGAAAAGTGATAGCCTATGCCTCAAGAAAGCTCAAACCTCATGAGGAAAACTACCCTACTCATGACTTGGAATTAGCAGCAATTGTGTTTGCTCTTGTCAAGTGGAGACATTATCTTTACGGGGTTACCTTTGAAGTTTTCACTGATCACAAGAGCCTACGGTATCTTTTTACTCAAAAGGAGTTGAACATGAGGCAAAGGAGATGGATGGAATTTCTGGAAGATTACGACTGTGTAATCCAGTACCATCCAGGAAAAGCTAACGTAGTGGCTGATGCTTTAAGTCGGAAATCAAGCTTAGCATCACTCTCAAGAAAGCCTTCAAGTAACCCACGAAAATCGGTGAAAGTAATCTCACGAGCTCGATTAGCAAATTTAGTGGTATTGTCACCACTAAAGGAAAAGATAAAAGAAGCTCAGGCTCAAGATGAATGGATTCAGAAATGTCTCAAATCCAAGGAAAAGGATCTTGAAGAAAAATTCAAAACCGATGATCAAGGGATTTTGAGATACAAGGATCGGGTCTGCGTGCCTAATGTCATTCGAAAGGAAATATTGGACGAGGCACACAAAACTCGTTACTCGATACATCCCGGAGGAACTAAGATGTATCAAGACCTCAAGAAACATTTCTGGTGGAACGGCATGAAAAGAGACATAGCCAATTACATCAAGAAATGTCTAACTTGTCAACAAGTTAAAGCAGAACATCAGAGACCTGGAGGATTGTTGCAACCATTATCTATCCCTACTTGGAAATGGGATCAGGTAACAATGGATTTTGTTTATGGATTACCCAAGGTTAAAGGAGGATTTGATGGTATTTGGGTTATCATCGATAGATTAACAAAATCCGCACATTTCTTACCTGTCAAAGCAACTGATAAAGTTAACTCGCTAGCCAAGCTCTATCAAAAGGAAATTATTCGGTTGCATGGAGTACCTCTTGGAATAGTTTCAGACAGGGATCCAAAGTTCACTTCACAACTTTGGCAAAACATTCAAGAAATGATGGGTACCAAGTTAAACTTCAGCACCGCAGCACATCCTCAGACCGACGGGCAATCTGAAAGAACCATCCGATACCTGGAAGATATGTTAAGGACTTGTGCCTTAGATTTCCAAGATAATTGGAAAGATTGCCTACCCCTTGTGGAGTTTGCATACAACAACAGCTATCAAGCTTCTATCCAAGCTGCACCTTACGAGGCTTTATATGGAAGAAAATGTAGATCTCCATTATACTGGGATATGGATGAAACCAAGGAAATTAAAAGGAAACCCCGAGGGAATATTGCTAAGAGATGGGTAGAAGAAGCAACAGAGAAAGTTGAAATCATCAAGCAGAAAATGAAAGCTGCCCAAGATCGGCAGAAAAGTTATGCTGATAATCGAAGAAGGGACATAGAATTCGCAGTAGGTGAAAAGGTATTCTTGAAAGCATCTCCAAGAAAAGGGTTTACACGAATTGGGAAAGGAGGAAAGCTAAACCCTCGATATATTGGACCTTTTGAGATACTGGAACGTATCGGTCCAACAGCCTATCGCCTAGACCTACCAGCAAGTCTTACTGGGATACATGACGTATTCCATGTGTCCCAACTTCGAAAATACTTTGCTGATGATTCACATATCCTACCTGTGGAAGAAGTACCACTAGAACCCGACCTTACTTATGAAGTAAAACCAGTCAAAATCTTGGATAGGAAATTCCAAGAGTTGAGGAACAAAAGGATTCCCCTCGTTAGAATCTTATGGAAAAGAAATGGTACAGAAGAACAGACTTGGGAAACAGAGGAAAAGATGTTGAAACATTATCCAGGACTGTTCAAGGACAATAATAGAATCTGAGGACAGATTCTTTTAAAGGGGGGAAGATTGTAACAGCCCGACTCAGGGCCAAGTTGAGAAAGGTAAGTAAAGGGTAATTCAGGAAGCGTTTATAACCTCGATCCTTATTAATCCTTTTCATACATTGCATTTTATGTGACCTATATGCTTTTATATGATATAATTTTCGTAGATTTAATTCTTTTCTCTATTTAATTTATACTTTGAAACTCTTTGCATAAAATCCTAGAATTCTAGTATTCATTCCTTTCCAGCACCTAAAACCCCTTCATATACTTCAAAACCCATTCCTACAGTTTTAGGTTGGAAATTACAAAAATACCCCTACAGCTCAAAAATATTCCTACATTTCCCGAAACACTTCCACTACCCAATATTTTAACCAAAAGAATCCTCACATTATTTCGAGGATTGTGATACTCTCCGTGAACCACAATTTCCATCCTAACTCCCGTAGTATCAAAAACCGGCAAAAACCCTAGCTTATGATTCGATCATCAATAAATCCTTATTCATCTACCTTTTGATATTCAAAATTATAACCAAAACGACCCTCAAATTATTTTATGAATTTTCATGCATTTACCAAAAACTCGATTTCACCCATAGCATATTTATAAATATTTTCCTATTTAAAAATCATCATTTCATTTTAAAACAATTAGCTTTTAATCAATAGTCGAAATTATACTTAAAACGATCCTTGAATTTTCCTCTACATTATAGTGATTTTTCCAAACTCTAAACTTTATCATAGCTTCGTTTATATAATTTTTCTTATGATTTTCATCATCTTTAGTATTCATAATTTATAAATGAAAACTCCAAATATTTCATATTTATAATCAAAACGAAGCTCACTTTTCACTCATTCTAATTCACTACATCAAAATTTTATCTCTCGACTCTTGAATAAATTTTATATTATTTTTACATTTATTTTTAATCAAAATGACATCATCCATGACCTCATGGTCTTCTAGAAGGATTAAACAAATGGGCATAATTTTTCCACATTTCCTAGTTAATTACCTAGCATTTGTTCATGAAATAATTTAACCACATCTCCAACTTAATTACCAAGCATTTGTTCAAATCTTAGGCAACCACATCTCCCATAAACTTTCATTTATTGCTTAGAAACCCCTCATGACTACCTATAAATACCCCCCTTGAGCCTCATTTATACCTCACAATTCAACACACAAAATTCACTCTCTCCCTCTCCATTCTCACGCCACAACCCTCTCTCTCTCTACAAGGTATGTTTTCTTCTATTATTTCATGTTTTATATAATGTTCTTAGTATAGAAATATTAGTAGCATGTCTAGGATTAATTAAATTATGCTTTAGGAATTTATTTTATGAAATATGTGCATAATTGTTAGTTTAAATAATAATGTGTGTACATTATGAAATTTTATTCAATTAAATGCATGAATTATGATATGATATAATGTTCTTATGTATTTAAATGCTTATGATCTTATTTGAATAAATTCATGCCTATAGTAAATTATTTAGAATTATTTTTCATAGAAAGTTCATATATTTTGCTATATTAAGCTTTAATCTTATGTTATGAATATGAATGTGATAGAACATGTTACACACCCTCTTTGAATATTCAAATGAGTTCAAGAACATGTTCATAATGTTCTTGGATGTGTGTGTGTGCATGTGTGTGCCGTGAGTTATGTGTGTGTGTGTGTGAAATTAATTTTGTGTTATAAAGTGTTTAATTCATATGAAATTGAATAGTAAATGTTTTTAATAGTAATTTTGACTTTTTGGTCAACTAAAATACCCTTTATTTCGAAATTATTTCAAAAATAATTATAAAATAAGTTTTGGAAATTTTTAAAGAAATAATTTCCCAAAATTTTCCAAAAATCAATAAACTATGTAATATTTTTCCAAAGATAATCTACATTGTCAAATTAAACCTTGAATTTCATTTCAAACCTTACAATTAAAATTATAATATAGTTAATAAATATTTGATTAGTTAAAGATCCCATAAACCCTGAATTTATTAATTAAACGGGTGAATTTAGGGTTTACCGGGAAATCTTTAACGCAACACATAATGTGTACCTTCTATAATTATTTACTACATTGTTGTGTGCAATTGGATTAGTTAGAAACTAAGAACCTAGTTCTGAGTCAGTAGTAGCTATTACTTTCAGGCGAACATAGGATCGAAGAGTGGAATCCTCACAGTTCCACTTAAGTCTCGATACCGGTGAGGGTTTTAAATCTTTTCAACTGAAATCATGATAAAATACTTTACTTTATTTTCTTGAATTTCCTTTCAAGTTATTCTTCCCTTTATGGGAAGGTAATTCTTGTTAATTATTGAAAACATACATTTACCCGAAAAGTACTTAGTACTTTCTTACGGGTAAATATTCTCGTCTTGCAAGTAAAAATTATTGTTTTTCATATGGGCCCGGTGGTATTGGTAGAAGTAGTAGTCCGGGAGGCACGGGCCGAGGTCTACTATTATACCAGCCGCCAACTAGATCTTGGTGGTGGTCTAACTGGAGGTTAGTTATTCCACACCAAGTGACGGGAAAAGGTACGCCCCTCCCACAATCTTGTTCATCGTCACTAGGGCTTGCAACCCTACGTGACACCGGAGGAAGAAGGATGGTACTCTCGTATTTGTTTTATTAAGTACCGACACCTTGATCAGTGTCGTTACTATTTTTCTCGGATTTTACGGTGTTAAGGTTGGAGACGCCTAACTTGCGGGCATAAAATCATTTTCAAAACGGTTCATAAAGTTTCTAAAGTATAGCCTATATTCCCCCTACTCCTATTTCAAACAAATATGAACCGGATATTATTGTCATATACCTATTTGTTATTATATAGTATATACATTTCAAACCAAGATTTTCTTGGTCAAAACATTTTCAAAATCTTACTTAAAATCCTAAATCTCAAACCCCCCACTTAGTCATTTTGACTAACCCTCCTACTCTTTTAATTCATGGTTTCAGGAATCATTCCAGCGACGCCTTAGAGGTATCTTGAAGCTTTAAGGTGTCACTTTCCAGTCGTTTAGATTAATCACAAGTGCATGTACAGCTTTCAATAAGCACTCTTTCGTGAATATAAACCTATCGTTGTAATCACTTATCCAACTTAATATCATGTGTCTCGTTATATATTGTTCCCCTTTTTATTGTTTAAGCTTATCTCCGTTGCATTTAAATTTTATACTCTGGTATTGTATAGTCTTGTCCGTTCGCCGAAGTATTTCTCGAGTGCTAGGTCTCACATCCACTCGGGAAGTACAACGGTGCGGGGTTGTAGTGTTAAGGGGCGCTACACTAGGTGCAAATGTCTATTAAGAAAGCACAAGTTTTAATTCATTTTTACTATTCAAAAGTACTATTCAAAAGTACTATTCCAGATTACTATTCACGATTACTATTCACAGGTTACTATTCACATGTCGGGTCAAAGGGTCGGGCCAAACCCTTACTAAACACACACCCACACACACGGTACACACACACATCATGCACGAACACACACACACACACGGCATGCACACACACACACACCCTAATTAAATTATGATCTTGATTATAACCTATAGTTTCAAGTTCATGTTAATATAATCAAGTGTGATCTAGGTTAAAGGTATAACCTATAGTTAAGAGATCCAATTAAGGCATAAGATCAGGTTATGAAACACTATTCTATCTTAGGTTATAACATGTGACACTATTAAAGTGTATAACATGATCAAGGCACTAATCCATTAATCCAAATCATATCATAAGCTCAATTCATAATTCAAGAGTCATATAACAATGTGACAACATGTCACAACATATCTCATATCATATCATATCATATATCATAAACCTTTAGGCATGTAACATGTAACAATTTAATTCCATATCAACATGTAACAAGTTGTGACATAATAAATTGTAAATCACTATTCCATTAGCTAACATGCATGAACATAATTCAAATTCCATAATCATGCATCAATTCTCATAATATAACAATCATATCACATGATCATAGCATATACTAGAGCAATTCATAACATATTCAAGCATATACTAAACAATTAAAACATATAAACATCTATACATACATATCATAAAAACTATATAATAAATGCATAAAATAAAATCCTATATGGCTTAGGGAAGACCCTAAGACCCAACCTAAACATAATATAAACATACCATAACATAAAAACATAAACTAAACTAACATAACATAAAAACAAAACAAACTAACCTAGCTCTAGTGGGGGGTGCCGACGGCAATGAGGGGGAGAGGAAGAGAAGAAAGGGTGTTGTTAACACAACTTTGAGCAAGGAATGAAATGCCACGGGAGGGGTATTTATAGGTGTGAAGAAGCCCCTCACCTTGCAAATAGAAATGGCTTAAGGGTAGGAAAGCAAAACAAGAGTTCATCCACTTGTGTCTTCTAGAAGCTTTAGGGATGTTGAAGCTAAAAATGGGGCTGCTGGGGGTATTTCTGTAATTTCGTCCCCCAAGACTCAAGGATAAGTGGCTGGAAGTTTAACCATTCCGACGGCAAGAAAATTAGCTTCGAAACGCATATTCATTCGTCGAAATTGGATTTACCGTTAGAAAGATACATTAGTTTTAGTGAATAAAAGTTTTGAGCTCGAAACTCGACATGAGTGAAAAACGACTTTCTAGAATGATTTTCAAGTCCGGATTGCTTCCAAAATTCAAGAAATAAATCGAGAAGCGTTTTGAGTCCAAAATCGACTATAAAACGTTTTACCGTTAAAAAGTTGAAAACGTAGGATGAATAGTGAATCCTCATGTACGAACGTACGCTTCAAATTTTCAAGCTAGGACTTGAATCAAGAGTTGTAAAACATTTCAAAAATCTTGAAATAGCTCAAGTAGTGCAAATCCGAAGAGAAAACATTTTCCGAATGAAATCCGTTCGTAAAAGGAATAGTAAACTAGGGTTTTCAAAAACGTTTTCAATAAAACAAAGTTCCGGAATGGATTTCCAAGCCAAGAATGATTTCAAAAGACTCGTCTCGACTCAAGGATCGATTCAACTGTAACTTGGGTGGAAAAAGGTGTCAGAATCAAAAGCTCATTTTCTGATGAATAGTAACTTTGGTCGGTAAGTTCCAAAAATACCCTTATGGCTCAAGAAAGACTTTCTGAGTTCGGGAAACAAGTTCAAACGATTGGGAAACATGTGTGATGAACCTCTAGGGTTCGAGTAGCAATATGAACAAGGTAGGCTCGGGTTATGAATAGTAAACTGTATCAAAGGTCAAGAATTCCCCCTTAAAGCATGTCAGATCATATACGAGCACAAAGTTCATGTAAGAATGCAATGCATGATGATTCAAAAAGTTGGATCACGGTCTATAAAAGCTTTACCACTGCCTTAACTTACTGTTTTCATCCAAGCCCTGTTTTGGGCTGTTACACTTAGACCCAAAGATGAACCACGTAGACGTACGGTGTATGCATAAGCACTTAAGACAGGCAAACACATAGGCAAGGTTCATATTCAAACTCATTTCACACAACAGAACGCATTTCACAAAGCGGAGATACATAACAAGGTACATATGTGCTTCGTGCAAACAATTCACATTACTTAAGCAACATAAAGTACATTTAAGAACAAGTACATACACATAAACATGATATAAAAAGTTAGGAATAAGTTCGGAGGTGGGAAGATATGATAAAAACGGAATACAAACACAAAAAGGGGTTCCGAGTGAAATTGGGCCAAAGCTGATAGTTTTACCTAAACTGACAAGTTGTACGAAAATGGGAATATCTTGAGTTTCAGGAATGGAAATTGAGTTTTGTTTCTTGGAAATGAAACTAAACACATAGATCTTTCAAATGATATATGGCACGAATCGTGGTTCAATGGGATCCAAAAATGACGGAGGTTTGAAGTTGAACAAGTGCAGAATTTCGACGAAGTGGCGACACCAAAATAAAACGGTTATATCTCACAATATAGAACGAATTTTAAGGTGATTCCAAAGAGTGTTCTAGACTCAAAGAGGTTGATCGTGTACGAAAATCAGGTCAAACAGAGTTCGTATGAGGGGCTACCCGGCCGGGAAAAAACAAGACAAAAATTTACCTTGCCGGGGAAAACAGTGCAGAAACCTACGGCACTAGAGTCCCCGCCCGGGGACTTTTCAGTACAAAAACTCCCCACCTGGGGAGTCATTCTGGGCCTGAAAAAGGAGCGGAAGTAGGGGCTATATGTGGGGAAAACCAAAAATGATCAAAACCACCTCAAAACTCAACCAAATGCAATGAAAATCAAGGCACAAGTTCATGTAAACATGCTCTAACACATATCTCAAACTTAAGGCATGAAACAACCTATAAATCAAGTTACCATTTTCATCTTCTTCAAGCTCCATTAATGAAGTTGTATGCAATACTCAACCAACCACCAAAATTCCATCAAATAAGCATCAAATGAGCTCAAGGAAACATCATATCTCAATCTTAGATCATGTAGTTCAGAATGAAAGCATGGATCAAATTTTTTATATATAACCACTATTCATCTTCTTCCTCAAAGGCATGAAGACAAGAAACAAGATTCAATCGGAAGAAATTGACGAACTTGAAGAGAGGAATTGAAATCTTACCTTGGATCGTTGATCAGGCGAGAATCGAAGTCAAAATCTTGAGCTCAAAGGTGTAGGGCTTGGCTTTCTTCTCTTCCCTTCTCCCTTAGCTGAAATAACGTTACAAAAATGGGGAAAAAGAAGAAGAATTCAGCCCCTTAAAGGGCTAGAAACTGGTCGGTCTTGAGAGGAAATAGGTCGGGCCAAAGATCCTGTTCAAACGGATCGGATTTTAAAACGGTAGGGCAATCAAACGGCTTTAGAAAAATATGAAGTTAGTTTCATCAAATCCGAATCATCGAAACGAACTCAATGACAAGGTTGGAATTGGAATTTGAATTCCCGAGCTCAGTTTGCCGAAAAATAGCTCAACACCTTAATTACAATTAGGTCCCTAATTGCAAATATTGGACGATTGAGTCCAAGTACATATAATAAATTCTAAAGCGCACATAATTAAATAAAATTGAAAATTGACACATAGGGCATGCGAATAACACATAAGTCACGAAAGTACAAAATTAAACTCTCTCGTGATGGCTTACCTGGATTGTCTAGAAGACGGGGTGTCACAATCTCTCCCCCCCCCCCCCCTCCCCCCCCTAAGAGAACCTGGTCCCCAAGTTCGCCTACTCGAGTTTCAAGCTCGAACAACTTTCTGTATTCACCCAAGTTTGAGGTTCATGACTTCCCAACGAGGGTTAGCTCGAGAAAGGTCTTCAATCACAAGGGGTTTGAATCTCCAAATCGATCCAGTCATTTGAATTGCTCGATCGACTCGCACTGTGACACCCCGAAAAGAGGGCACCACATCCCCCGCACCGAGAGCCCAGTCCACCCATGAAATGGGAGTCCATACATGGACCAAGCTCACGGCGAACGGAGACAGAATAAAAAAAAAAACAACCTGTTAGGCGGGACTAGACCCTGTACCAATCAATTCAACGAAACAAAGAATACGGAAGCACTGTAATCATGCAATCACTAACCAGTATAAAATTTCAATTCATACAAGAATGTAAATACGGGTTCAACTAATCAGGTAAACCTGTCCTAACCTGTCCCGAATTCAGTACAATGCAATAATATATAAACGGGTTCAACTAGCGCCCTAGAAACCTGTCCCGAATTCAATAAAGAAGTAACAACACAGAGTGGCTTACATAGCTCAGTTACAAGCAGGAAATAAAGGTAAGGTACGATGCAGTACAAACAGGACCAAGACTCGAACAAAGACTTCAAAAGACTCCCGCCTAACGACCACAGAGCCTGCAAGACAGACACTAAAAACAACGAGAGGGAGGGGTCAGCCAACTGACTGAGTGAAGGGGGTACACACGCATATACATATATAATCAGGAAATCAGGCAGGCATAATTCCACTATACGTTTTAGGATTAAATAAACAGGAGACAGGAATCAAGATTAAATCAATACGTACGGGTGGAATTATGTCAGGGCATGCAAGTCACGTAAACGAGATATAATATGCATGTGTCGATATCCGTACGCCTCTGTTGATGCCCACTTTACCTATACGATCCACGAGCTCCGGCGCTGAACAGGGACTGAGACATACCAGAGGTTACGGATATCTATGCTTAACATTTTAGGGGACCCGGCGAGAACGGGTAATTAATCCATCCTGGACTCCTCTCTTCACTTATTCAATGATAGGTACAAGCAGGTAATCAGGAAACAAGAGTTATAATTAATTATCAGGCGGGAAAAACAAGTAGAAATTAATCTCCTTTCTCCGGGTGCAATGTGGCCGATAGCTAACCTCCACATCCGCGCATCAGGGTGATCTTCGGGTTCATGACTCCCTCAGATCGGAGCCCCATCTCCCACCAAACCTCCTGGTGGGTATCAGGGTAGTCCAACAGGATGGGACCTGTACAAGAGTTCACCGCCGGCCCGATGCCTCCCCGGTTCCCTCAATACACAAGCCCCTGGGCCCCAGGAACCGGTACAAGATCCACACCGGCTAGCCCAGCGCTAGGAAAGCCGGGGGCAAACAGGAATATCTCACAAAACAGGCTAGGATTAACACTATGCAGTTTATAAATCAATTCCGGTACATAGCCGGTATAAAAGATATGGTTAACTTTAATATGAAAATCATTTGGCATACTTTTAATTCATGCAAGGTTATAGGTCGTTTATAAAGAAAACCCTCACCTCCAAGTGCAAGAAAGACCAAGAGAAGGACCACAAAACCGGAAAGTCTCCACCGAGGAGATCACTGTGCAAGAAGGACAATGACAACACTCATGAGACAAGACTCAAAAATGGAACCAAGTAGGATGCACGGAGATGTTCATGAAGTGGTGCATCATGTCATGGCATGATCCAATATGCATTAATTCATAAATATGTCATGAAATGGTGTGATCGTGTTCATGAGCACAAGTAATATCATTTAGACACATCAATGATTTAATCATTCAATTAGGCATTTATACAATGCATGTAAGTCAAATAAGAGGTCGAGGAGGTGAAAGGAAAGCGATAAGATGGGTTTTGGCAAAGTTTGGCAAAAGCTAACAATTTTCGAAAATGCGCAAGTGGAAGGAAAACTGGAATATCTTGAGTTATAGAAGTAGGAATTGAATTTTGTTTATTGGAGATGAAACTAGACACATAGACCTTTAAAATGGTATGTGGCTCGACTTGTGGTTCAAACCGAGGTGAAAATGGCAAAGGCTCGAAGTTGGGCGAAAGCAGATTGTCGGTAACGTCGCGACACCAACAAGAATTCATTATATCTCACAAATTACAAAGGATAATGAGGTGATTCGAATTGTAATTTGTTCTAGACTTCATAAGGTTTCCAACGGCTCAAAAATCAGGTCAATCGGAGTTTGGATGAGGGAGTACCCGCCCGGGGAAAATACAAGTCAAAATCTACCCGGCCGGGGAGAAGCAAGTGCAGAAACCTTCTGTACTAAACTACCCGCCCGGGTAGTTTTGTGGGCAAAAATCTACCCGCCCGGGTAGATGTTCTGGGCAGAAGAAACGCATCAAAAATAGGGCTAAACACGGGAGAAACCAAAATTCCCAAAAACCACCTCAAACCTCAACCAAAATACTCCAAATTCAAGGCATAAGTTCATGTATGCATGCTTAATCACATATCTCAAGTTCAAGTCATGAAATCAAGTATATAACAAGTTTCCATTAAAGCACATTCAAGCTCCAACAATGGACTTTCATGCAAATACACAAGTAGCCACAAGAATTGTTATAATTATGCAACAAGAAAGCTCAAAGAAATAATATATATCAATCTTGGATTGTTTAATTCAAGTATGAGAGCAAGGAAGCAAATTCCACATATCTTGTACTATTCATCTTCTTCTCCAAGAGCAAGGAATGAAGCAAAGAAAACAAGATTGAATCGGAAGAAAATGAAACACACGAGGAGTTGAGTTCAAATCTTACCTCGGATTGTTGATTAGACGAGGAATGGAGACGAGGCTTGAGCTCAAGGTTGAAGATGGAGGAAACCCTTCTTTTCTCTTCTTTTTCTCTTGTGGAACGATGGAGCAAGAATGAGGGAGAAGAGAGTTGGTTTGGTTTATTAAGGCCAAGAAAACCGGTTCGGTTCGGTTCGGTTCAAGACGGGTTCAGTTCACTCGGTTAGAAATTAAATTGGTAGAGAGGTCAAACGGCTTCAGAAAAAGGTAAGGCTAGTCCCGTTGGACCCAAATCGTCGAAATGAATCCAATTGTGAAGTTAGAATTCAAATTCGAATTCTCGAGCTCAAGGTAGCCACGAGGGCTCAAACACCCTAACTAAAATTAGGTTCTTAACGAGCAATTATTGGACAATTGAGTCCAAGTTCATTTAAAAATTCTAATGCGCACATAATAAATTTACACGTTGACACGTTGGCATGTGACGTCACATAAATCACATAATTACTGAATTAAACTCTCTCGCGACGTCGTACCTGGCTTGCCAGAAGACTGGGGTGTCACAACCTCTCCCCCTTAAGAAGGACCTGTCCTCAGGTCCACTGCCTCGAGTACTGGACTCTAAGCAAAACCTCTCCGTGTTCATCCCACGCGGGGTTCGCGGCCTCCCCACAGGAATTAGTTCAGAGAAGGGTCTTCAAGCAAGAAGGGTCTTCACCTCAAGCTGCTCACGAACTTGATCCGATTATGAGTAGTCAAAACATCTCGCACGATAGGAGGGTCATAAAAGATTCAACTCCCACCGTTTGAGTCCATCCAAACCATCCCACAACTCGGCATCACGAGTGGATTAGTTAACGAACCTCCACCACTCGTTCTCCAATCCCGAAACGGGTCTTCTATCAACTCATCAACTTCACGGATTGAAGTTGGTTTCTTGAACGGCTATTAGCTTCTAAATAGGGTCTCCAAAGACCCGTTGTAAAGTCCGTTGCACGGCATGACCCTCGTCTTACCGTGTTACTAAGGCACTCGCTCACTCCAAAAGCAACTAACAAACGATTACACACAACAGGAATTAAGGAATGCATGATGCACGTGATATGTATGATTAATGTACCATTCACCATTGTTTGGAGGTTTTCATTGTAGTGAATCCGAAAGCTACTTTATTTCTTTGTTGATGGTTCCTTTGCTCATAGAGTCTTGTTTTCATAATCCCCAATGTATTTGATTCTTCGATGATCACTTGGTCTTCGCCCACAATTTATTCTTTTACCCTTGCTAGCCCCCCCACGATTCGAAGTTCCGCATTTAATTCTCTTACCTTTATTAAATACCATGGTCCAAAGTTCTAATCTTGGAAGTCTCATGATCTTAATCCATTCAATTCATTCTTTACCACAGTCTCATTCGCCCTTCCTTGGATGCTCGAGCTTGCCCCAAATAGTTCGGATGCCCATCTCGAACCCTATTAGCATTCCCGGCTCGTTATGGAAAATAATTGACGAGCCAATAACCCATCTTGTTCATGTTACGATCTTTCCTACTTATTCTGCTTCCAAAGCCCACGGTTGAATTTGCTCTCCCTATGTCGATTGCCAAGTATAGCGATTGACTCAACTTCATTTATTCACTACCTTCCTTACCGCTTCTTGCAAACTCTTTACACGAATCCATTATAAATTAACTTGAGTCGGCAATCAAGATTATCCTCGATCTATCCTTTCACATCGATTTTGTGAATTCTTCACGGTCCCATCATCTTTAAATTATAAGACACGATAATCCAGATACAATATGTCCAATCATGGCAAACTTAAGTTTGCATATCTCCCATAGTAAGATGTAACGGCGCGACATTAGGACTCGGTCTTGTTACTCCATTTCCCGAGCATTCCCCGAATACCTGTCTTCGTCCCTTGAAGCCCATGTCTCTTTTCCAACCTTGACATTAATTTTCACTACCACGTTTCCATAGCTTGTTTATTGTACTCCATAACTTGCTTGATCTTCCCAATTCAGTCTTGGGATCTTATCGAGTGCTCTATCATTAATTGTTAACCCTTTCATTTCATTTCATTATTCCCTCTAAGAATAATCCACTCGAGCACAAATAAGGATTTCTAAATCATCTCCCAGTCATGCTCTCCCCCTTAAGAACTCCTATCCAAATTCCTTAGACTTGCACTAATGCTTCACAAACCAAGGTCATATTCACTTTGGAATGATCCGTAGAGAGAACAATCTATTTCCTTTGTTCAAATCCAATTCTACTTTCCCGAGCCTTGGTATTTCCTCTTTCCTTCCTCAAACTCTGCAATCCAAAATTCTTCTTACCTTGATTCAACAATGACTCGGTTGAAGTAACACATAACGAATGAGTTTGGAGGAAGAATTCCTATGAAGTAAACACTGTACAATGCATGATGGGTTAAGATGCCAATGCACGTACCATTTAATTATGTAACACATTAGGGCAATCAGGGCAAATAGAGATGCACAACGCATAAAATTAAAGAAGAGTAAAAATAATTCAAAATGACGTATGATGCACGTGCCATGAATGTTTTAAACCTGTCACTGTTATGGTAAGTTTTGAACTCAGCAGCTTGTCCTTATTTCTCTAGTCACGGGGCTTGCTTGGACTTGTTGATCATTTCTTGTTTTCCCACGGTCTTCAAGATTTCTATGGATCTCCTTGCATCAACTTGTATAACTCCATGGTCCGAGATCACGATCTCTTGAACCCAAATTCTTCTATGTCCATGGTTTTAGTGTCTTGACTTTTTCCTAATAATTGTTCTTCCACTCGATGTCCCAAATCTTTCTCCTAGTGTCACGTCGAATGAAGTCCCCTTGATTTCCATTATGAATCTGAATCGATAGTAGAACTTCTCGTTTACTTGCTTACACTTGAGCACGTAATCTCCTTCTAAGGATTCTTTGCCTTTCTTTATTGTTTCCATTTGTTGTTCTATATTTCCCACTTCGACCTCACAACACAACAATTCAGCTTGGATGTGGAAGATGAACTCAAATCTTGTCCTAAGCATTGTCACCTTCCATGAACTTGTATTTACCATATTACTTGGCTTTCTCTAACCCCTTCCCGACTCATTTCCATCTTAGTCGAAAGCCAAAGCATCTCAGGCCAAACTCTTTCTTACTCGAAACCCGAAGTGCCACAAATCACCTCTTCTCCTCCCACAAGTCCAACCTTAACTTCCTCCTTGACGATCCCTATTGTTCACCATTCACGATCCTTGTTATATCTGGAATCTTCTATCCCGGACTAGAATTCAAATAACTTGATTCACTTGGAAGCTCCTCCTCAACGTCCCTTGTTGCTTATCTCTCATCAACCGATTTTACCTTGAGTTCTCTTGATTATCACCGCTTATTCACTAATTCGAACCTCGAACTAAAGTACCTTACAGATTTCTTTATTTCTCTCTTGAACGAATGATCCTAGGGGATTCGGTTGACTAACTTCTATAATATGAGGGTAGGTGCCGATTCTTATAAAACGTAACTTCACCCCAGATTCACCATCTCCAATAGATTATGCAAGCTTTTCCCTTATACCTCGGTCTCCAGTTCCGGATTCTACCTCTGAGTCGTAGCTTGATCGGAGAAGGTCTTGAATCTAAGATTCCTGTATATACTCCCCGGTACATTCCTTATACTTTCTATGCCTGAGAATTGAGCTTATGATAAACCATTGTTGTTGTAGAGATTGGCCGTGGTTTGATATTATCTTCATACCTATAAATTATAACTCATTCGAAGGATATATGCATGCGATTAGTGCATGCTTATGTCACATTTTCAACACGAAAGGCATAAATCCAATGCAATAAGCAGAAATTAATTCAACAAGGTTCAAAAAGGAATGAAATTCCGTGCTCAAGGTCAATGCAATGTACATATTATCAAGTAGTTCCTAAGCCGTACGACCTAGACTCGACACGACACGACACGACACTAGAACTCCGATTTTACAACCTGGAGCTCTAATACCACCTTACGATGTGACACCCCGAACGGAGGGCACCACATCCCCCGCACCGAGAGCCCGGTCCACCCATGAAATGGGAGTCCATACATGGACGAAGCTCACAGCGAACGGAGGCAGAATAAAAAAAACAACCTGTTAGGCGGGACTAGACCCTGTACCAATCAATTCAACGAAACAAAGAATACGGAAGCACTGTAATCATGTAATCACTAACCAGTATAAAATTTCAATTCATACAAGAATGTAAATACGGGTTGAACTAATCAGGTAAACCTGTCCTAACCTGTCCCGAATTCAATACAATGCAATAATATATAAACGGGTTCAACTAGCGCCCTGGAAACCTGTCCCGAATTCAATAAAGAAGTAACAACACAGAGTGGCTTACATAGCTCAGTTACAAGCAGGAAATAAAGGTACAGTACGATGCAGTTCAAACAGGACCAAGACTCGAACAAAGACTTCAAAAGACTCCCGCCTAACGACCACAGAGCCTGCAAGACAGGCACTAAAAACAACTAGAGGGAGGGGTCAGCCAACTGACTGAGTGAAGGGGGTACACACGCATATACATATATAATCAGGAAATCAGGCAGGCATAATTCCACTATACGTTTTAGGATTAAATAAACAGGAGACAGGAATCAAGATTAAATCAATACGTACGGGTGGAATTATGTCAGGGCATGCAAGTCACGTAAACGAGATATAATATGCATGTGTCGATATTCGTACGCCTC
Organism: Lantana camara; assembly: GCA_037501455.1. Lineage (NCBI taxonomy): Eukaryota > Viridiplantae > Streptophyta > Magnoliopsida > Lamiales > Verbenaceae > Lantana > Lantana camara. Next base: position 43,320,544 of record CM074865.1, read on the forward strand.
TGTTGATGCCCACTTTACCTATACGATCCACGAGCTCCGGCGCTGAACAGGGACTGAGACATACCAGAGGTTACGGATATCTATGCTTAACATTTTAGGGGACCCGGCGAGAACAGGTAATTAATCCATCCTGGACTCCTCTTTTCACTTATTAAATGACAGGTACAAGCAGGTAATCAGGAAACAAGAGTTATAATTAATTATCAGGCGGGAAAAACAAGTACAAATTAATCTCCTTTCTCCGGGTGCAATGTGGCCGATAGCTAACCTCCACATCCGCGCATCAGGGTGATCTTCGGGTTCATGACTCCCTCAGATCGGAGCCCCATCTCCCACCAAACCTCCTGGTGGGTATCAGGGTAGTCCAACAGGATGGGACCTGTGCAAGAGTTCACCGTCGGCCCGATGCCTCCCCGGTTCCCTCAATACACAAGCCCCTGGGCCCCAAGAACAGGTACATGATCCACACCGGCTAGCCCAGCGTTAGGAAAACCGGGGGCAAACAGGAATATCTCGCAAAACAGGCTAGGATTAACACTATGCAGTTTATAAATCAATTCCGGTACATAGCCGGTATAAAAGATATGGTTAACTTTAATATGAAAATCATTTGGCATACTTTTAATTCATGCAAGGTTATAGGTCGTTTATAAAGAACACCCTCACCTCCAAGTGCAAGAAAGACCAAGAGAAGGACCACAAAACCGGAAAGTCTCCACCGAGTAGATCACTGTGCAAGAAGGACAATGACAACATTCGTAAGACAAGACTCAAAAATGGAACCAAGTAGGACGCACGGAGATGTTCATGAAGTGGTGCATCATGTCATGGCATGATTCAATATGCATTAATACATAAATATGTCATGAAATGGTGTGATCGTGTTCATGAGCACAAGTAATATCATTTAGACACATCAATGATTTAATCATTCAATTAGGCATGTATACAATGCATGTAAGTCAAATAAGAGGTCGAGGAGGTGAAAGAAAAGCGCTAAGACGGGTTTTGGCAAAGTTTGGCAAAAGCTAACAATTTTCGAAAATGCGCAAGTGGAAGGAAAACTGGAATATCTTGAGTTATAGAAGTAGGAATTGAGTTTTGTTTGTTGGAGATGAAACTAGACAAATAGACCTTTAAAATGGTATGTGCTCGACTTGTGGTTCAAAGCGAGGTGAAAATGGCGAAGGCTCGAAGTTGGGCGAAAGCAGATTATCGGTAACATCGCGACACCAACAAGAATTGATTATATCTCACAAATTAGAAAGGATAATGAGGTGATTCCAATTGTAGTTGTTCTAGACTTCAAAAGGTTTCCAACGGCTCAAAAATCAGGTCAATCGGAGTTCGGATGAGGGAGTACCCGGCCGGGGAAAATACAAGTCAAAATCTACCCGGCCGGGGAGAAGCAAGTGCAGAAACCTTCTGTACTAAACTACCCGCCCGGGTAGTTTTGTGGGCAAAAATCTACCCGCCCGGGTAGATGTTCTGGGCAGAAGAAACGCATCAAAAACAGGGCTAAACACGGGAGAAACCAAAATTCCCAAAAACCACCTCAAACCTCAACCAAAATACTCCAAATTCAAGGCATAATTTCATGTATGCATGCTTAATCACATATCTCAAGTTCAAGTCATGAAATCAAGTATATAACAAGTTTCCATTAAAGCACATTCAAGCTCCAACAATGGACTTTCATGCAAATACACAACTAGCCACAAGAATTGTAGCACCCCGCACGTGAGGCACCACATCCCCCGCACTATGGCTCAACACGAGTAACGAAACAGTAAATCCGCACCCGTATCAAACCATAGCGAACGGGAGACAAACATAAAAACCTTCCTAAGCCAGGCGGAGCTAGACAACGGTTACCAATCCACAAAATATAATGCAGAAAAGCCAAAGTTCAATCATACCAATCATAAACGGAATTTGGGCTCTTCAGGCCTCTTTTAAATCATAGCAAAACCCAGTAAAGTCAGTTCAATAACAATTACATGAATATTCAAGCTTAATATATAACCGAACGAGTCATACATAATTTCAATACATGAATGAGTGAAGAGACTCTACTAATCTAACTCGACTCACTCAAAAACTTCAAACACCTCCGCCTAGCCCGAAACTCCAAAGATCAAACCTGCACACTAAAAGATTGGGGAGGGAGAGGGTCAGTCTCTAGAAGACTGAGTGAGCAGGAGCGATACATATATATAAAACATGCACATGCAAGTCATAAATCCCGAGCAAGGTTTTATTTGAAATTAGTTCCCAAAAAGGGCAAGAAAATAGATAACCAATGCTCGACTTTTACGACTAATTCATTTTAAATTCATTATATTCATAAATCATACATAAATATAAGGCTCGGCGAGTGAGCGTGCACAATCTCCAACCAAACTCCGACCGTGTACGACAAATATCAGTAATATATTGATTAAGCGATCAGGCAATATATCATAATACACATAGACCATAAATCATATCATAAATATGCGTTTGGGCAATCCGTATCCCGGCCTTCCCGCACGGTGCATAATTCTATCAAAACATATATATAAGAAGAGGCATAAATCCTAACCAACCTTCTTCCTCCGGGTGGTGGACGGGCTTGCAAGACCCGGCCACCGGTTATACATGGGCCAATGGGGTTACATGAATTCCCCAAAGACACTCAGCTCCCATTCCCCGCTAAATCTCCTAGCGAGGGCCGGTATCACCGTATATAAGTTGGGACTAGTATATGGGATCCCCGTCAGCCCTTGCTTCCTCGGTTAGCCACATATACTAAGTCCCGGGGCCCGTTCAGTAATAAGTAATAAATGTGTCTCGCCAAAACATAACAATCATAAGTACATAGCATAATTCATAAATACATATCATAATTCATAAATACATAACATAATTCATAAATACCTTACCGTGTAATTCGGCATATGCTATATACGTACCTCTCCGTGTCATCCTAATCCGTAGCTAGCATGAAGACACACGGTTTGGAGCATAGCCTCATTACAAAACCATTTTTAAGCTCATGTACGCTCATACGTATAACTCAAAAGGATTTACTCGATAACTTCATTTGAAAACCATATATATATAATCATAAGGTTTTGGCCAAAGCTTTTCACATATGGGTTGTAGGGTTTGTTACCTAACTAAAACGAAAACCACCCTCACCTAAACCGTGAAGAAACAAGGATCGAGCACCAAGTGCCTGACGATCAAAAGCTCTCCACCCTGGAGACAAACTGTACAAAAGACCACAAGACGTGTTCGTGAGACTCAAGACTCTAAATGAACCATATATGACGCACGGCAATGCTCACACATGATATGAAGACATAAAGATCATATTAAGTCATGAAAATCATATAACCAATTCATTCACTTATTCAATCATTTTCATTCAATTCATCGATTCATATTTCCAATAAATTTCAATTCAAGAATCCAAAGAGGAACATAGAACATGTTCACGCTCTCCCAACACGCTACTACATACTTCACATTACATAACATAGCATATTCCCAAGGTTTGACAACAAGGAGAAGTCATACGATATAGAAATTAAGTGATGCGATTCATAAACGACATATAAATACACACAAACGGCATTACGTAAAAGCATGCCTATAACACATCCAAATATCATGAAATTGCACCATAATACTCCTAACACATAGCCAAACAAGTTCATAGTTGAACACAAAAGGAGATAAAGTCATTAAGAAGGTGAAACAAATCAAAACCCGAAGAGAAAACAACAAAGACTGCACATGGGAAGTGACACGGGGGTGTCACCTCCCTTGGCCAAACTGAGCCACGGGCGTGGCTCAGTACAGAACTGAGCAGAGGGTGTGACACGCCCGTGTCACTCTTTTATGAGTAAATGTGACACGGGGGTGTCACGGTACAGAACCAAAACCCTTAACAAGATTTTTCCGGCAAAACTGATCCCTTACAAACTCAATCCAAAAGCATACCAAATGAACTCCAAATGCTCTGAAACTTAATATGCAACATATTTGGCATGTTATGAACATTTTTCATTTAGAGTGCAAAGGCTAAATCACACGTTAAGATCATTGAAACCGTGAAACAAAACTGGGTCGCTACAATCGGACATAAGAGCCCTAATGATTCTATCATGCCTTGATCAAGTACTTAGGGCTTGAATTTGGATCTGAAACTTTGGGGAATGCATGCTAACATACTAAAAAACTAATATACATCATATATATGCAAAATGGCACACTTTAGAGCACATTAGAATGACCAACAACCACACATAAGCAACAGCAACAAATCTGTCATGGTGCATGCATAGAAACAGGCCATGTATTTCAGTTTTGAGGCTTCAAATGGATCCAAATACTTAAAGCATGAATGTTAACATATAGAACAATAAGTGTACATCAACTCCATGCATTTTCACACGAAATGAAGGCCATATGATCATGCAACAACACCAAATCTCACACAGCAGTTCGAAAACAGGGGAAATAGTTTGATCATCAAGTTTGGAGTTCCATATCTCATAATTTCATAAAAGGAGCAAGAGATGAAATCTTCCTAATATCATATACTATCAGTTAGGAAAGAAATGGGTCAAGAAACAAGTTCATATGATCATGTATAAGCAAGAAAATCAGCTACACAAGCAAACAAGATCATAAGAGCAAATTTCCCCAAAAACCCTAATCATGCTCTTAGCCCAAACCCTAACCAAATCTGATCCAAATCATGATGTAAGGAGATGAAATCAAGTATAATAGAGTAGAGAAGACATAAATATTCATACCTTAAAGATTTGGTGAAGAAAAATGGTGATTTGAGCTCAAAATCACAAAGGATGGCCAAGGGTTTCTTCCTTTCTCCTCTTCTTTTCTTTCCCGTTTCAGTTGCAGCTGGAGAGTGAGGATTTGGTTCGGTTTTTCAGAGCTAAAGAGGAGAGAAAGGGCTTAACTCAAGGTAGGTAAGTCATGGTTAAGGTAGGGTTAGGTTAAGGGGTGTTATGGGGTCCCACCATGAAGACTAGTCAACATAAGGGCTCTTCTTGCACGAGTTGCTCGTTACGGTTGGATTTCGGAGGTCTTAATGATTTCAAAAAGGTATGAGGCTTGTTCCATTGTCTCCGAATCGTCGATACGAAGGCAACGGAGTTGACGGAATTCGAATCCAAATTCCCGAGCTCAAGATATCACTCACGGAACCAAGGGTGCGCTAATTGCTCGTTAGCCCCCGACTTGGTTCCAAAAATCAAAATAAATTCGTAAACACGTCAAATGAATCTGAAAACATAAACCGAGCACAGAAACATGTTCATAACACACATATTTACGACATACTAAATTTTCATACCAATCCGATATCATTACATATATGAACGAAGCACAAATAGAACACTCATGCGCATGAACGAATTCATATCGTTATAAATAAATTACTAAACTTAAATTCCATATTAAATAAATTAAACAAACTAATAACATGTTATAATTAATTAAAGAAATTACCGAAGCAGTTAAGGTACGTGAAACCTCAATTAAGAAATTAAACACCAATTATCAAAGTAAAATAAAATGAATTAAATTAAAATAGAAATAATTTAAATCAAATATAAACATTTTATAAACAATTAATCATATAATTAAATATTTAAATTGCGCAATTTATAAACAAATACGTCACATTATTATTACTGAAAAACTGGGGCATTACAAGAATTGTTATAATTATGCAACAAGAAAGCTCAAAGAAACAATATATATCAATCTTGGATTGTTTAATTCAAGTATGAGAGCAAGGAAGCAAATTCCACATATCTTGTACTATTCATCTTCTTCTCCAAGAGCAAGGAATGAAGCAAAGAAAACAAGATTTAATCGGAAGAAAATGAAACACACCAGGAGTGGAGTTCAAATCTTACCTCGGATTGTTGATTGGACAAGGAATGGAGACGAGGCTTGAGCTCAGGTTGAAGATGGAGGAAACCCTTCTTTTCTCTTCCTTTTCTCTTGTGGAACGATGGAGCAAGAATGAGGGAGAAGAGAGTTGGTTTGGTTTATTAAGGCCAAGAAAATCGGTTCGGTTCGGTTCGGTTCAAGACGGGTTCAGTTCACTCGGTTAGAAATTAAATTGGTAGAGAGGTCAAACGGCTTCAGAAAAAGGTAAGGCTAGTCCCGTTGGACCCAAATCGTCGAAATGAATCCAATTGTGAAGTTAGAATTCAAATTCGAATTCTCGAGCTCAAGGTAGCCACGAGGGCTCAAACACCCTAACTAAAATTAGGTTCTTAACGAACAATTATTGGACAATTGAGTCCAAGTACATTTAATAAATTCTAATGCGCACATAATAAAATTACATGTTGACACGTTAGCATGTGACGTCACATAAATCACATAATTACTGAATTAAACTCTCTCGCGACGTCGTACCTGGCTTGCCGGAAGACTGGGGTGTCACACGCACGATAAAGAGGGTCTACTGTAGATTCAACTCTCACCGTTTGAGTTCGTTTGAGTCAACTCTCGAGCTCGTTATTCTTGCGAAGGGCGTAGCTACAGACTCACGCCACTTACATAACCATGCTCAGACCGAATCTCTTCCTTGTCCACGATCCAAGGTCCGAAGTATCTAACATCCGGACCCCCTTCATACATCACCGACTCTTCAAAGAATCTTGAGGGATTGTTGCAAAGCACAACCCTCATCTTACCGAAACAACACTCTCGAACACTCAAAACACTAAACAAAACTAAAGATGCATGATGCTCGTGACATATATGTTTTAGTGTGCCGTTCATCGAAGTGGGAAATCTGATTTTATGATGATGTGATCAAAGTCGAGGTCTCTTAGCACGCAATCAAGCCTTGAAATTCCCAATGCACCTTGTGCGACAAACATCATCCAGGTCTTCATCCCATAGTTGTTGCCTATCTTCAAAAATCCCTTGAATTCCACCATTAAATTCTTAAGTGTTCTCTTAGTCTTGAACATGTTCCCGTAGAACTTGAATTTTTCGGACTTTGGTTACTCATTATGATTCTTCATACGATTTATGAGTCCGGTACCTCATCTTCACTCTCATAATCCAAATTCCTTCTCTCGTCTCGTAGGAATTTCGAGAATTTGCCTCGCTCCATAATTATAATTATTCTGCGCGAATGTTCCTTCGGGTTTGGAACTATTTCTCCACGGTTAGCACCCTTCTTCTTGGAAATTCTAAAGTCCCGGACATCCAAACAAGGCCTCCTAGCAATCTTCTTCAATTCTCTTTTCCAAAGGCACAATTAAATGGGAAGGCAATCACCATGCTCCCGGAATCTTGATTGATCAAATTTTGTCTCCAGGTCCCGAGTTAAACCCTCGTTCTAATCTTTGTTGAGTTTGTTTAGATTACGTCGTTAGAGGGACTCCTCAATACTTCTTCCCCCAATGTTTGTCACAGATTAGCTCCAGTACCTCTGTTACTCCTCGCACCCGGATTCTCAATAAATCACGCCTTATGCCCGGTTAGAATAATCCTCCTTCAAACTTGACCTTCCTTCAAGGTGTACTCCATTCTTCGAACCTCCAACCTCATTTTGGCTTCCCAAACCAATCTTTTCAATACCTTCTTTGTATCATCCTACAATCTTCAACTCGATCCCAAAAGGGGGTCTTAAATTCAACCCTTACTCTAACCATTTCTTCCAACTTTATTGCATTCAAAACTTGAAGGTCGAAAGAAGCGACATCCTATCAAGCAAACATTGAATATGCATGTTCGGTTATAATGTCGATCCTATGCATCACGTAATTTCCACTCAAGGGCACAAGAAAGTTAGAAGTAGCAATTATAGCAGCATAGGTAAATAATTACAGAAATTGAAAGATGTCGTGAATGCACGTGCCATGAATGCAAAATCCTATCCCAACACATGTTTTAGGCGTGGTTAGTTCCCCCACAATAAGAGCATGGTTGAGGCCCTTTTCTTAGTTTTGAAGGATTCCCGGCCTTGTGCTTCTTTCCACGAATCTTCTTTTTAACTTGAGTACCGAGATGTTGGGATTTTTCCACTACTTGTAGATTTGAGCAAAATCCTAACTCATCTCTCGATCCCGAATCCTCTTCTTCCTTGCCTCTTGTTAATCTTCGATTTTTAACCCTTAAAGCTTTCTTCGTAGCTTTATCCCGTGTGCTCTATCCTCCGCGATTAAGGCCTCCTTGAACTCATCCCGAAGTCCTTCCATGAAGTACCAAGTCTTCATCTCATCATTATCCATAACATGAGGCACATAAGTGCCTAACCTCTCGAACTCTTCAAGGTACTCCATGACCATTTTGTCTCCTTGTTTTAAAATAAGGAACTTCTCAAATCTTTGGTCTCGTAATGTGGCCGGTGTGTACCTCCTTTTAAACTCCTGAACAAAGGTATCCCAGGTCAATCCCTCGCTTATTTCTTCAATTTGTGGGGCAACTCTCTTCCACCATTGTCTTGCTTGTCCTTGCAAGAGTAATATAGCGAGATGAGTGATGTCTTGCGAGTTGCACTACCATACTTCGAATATACTTTCAATCTCGGAGAGCCACTCTTTCGTCCGGATATCATTGCCTTCTCTAAATTGAGGAGGATTAAATGCTCTGAAGTTTCGATACAATGCGACCATCGGATTCATAGGTTGCACTCCAACGTGGGGTTGCTCTTGATCATATGAATATTAGTCTGATGGTTGACCAAAATCTTGTCGACGTGGTGGCATCCTGAAAATCTCAACAATTACAATATAGGTATATGCATGTCGGCTAGTACGTAAGAGTGCCACATAAATAAGTCAAGTAAGAGCAACTAGAAAATGGAATGCATCACGAATAGTAAAAATAACAAAGTGATAAAAATTCAAGCGTATATCATAGCAAATCATGATACAAATGCACACACAAAGCCACGTTGTCCTATGTCGTTCGACTTAGACCGACACAACACGACTCTGAGCCCCGGGTTTGCAACCCAGAGCTCTGATAACACTTTAAGATATAGCACCCGGCAGGGTGCGTCACCACATCCCTCGCACCTAAGCCCGATCCACATACGAGATGGGAAACCCGTACATGAACCAAGCAGAGGCGAACAGGAGACAGACAGACACACACCTAAGCTAGGCGGAACGTAGACCCTGACAATTAAAACAAAACACAAAACAAAGTGCATATACAGAAGCGAAACATTTAACCAAATATTAAAGCACAAGCAGCAGGTGACAGGTTCAACTAGCATAGATACCTAATCCCGAATATTAACATAAATCATATATACAAACAGGTTCAATCTGGGCCCTAGAATCATGTCCCGAAATTCAAATACATAAAATAACAATGCTTACATAAACATATAATCATACTTATACAAATCTGAAACGTATGAAATGCAGAAGACTTAGATATAATAAAGGACTCGACAGACTCTAATACTCGACTCACTCCGCCTAGCACGTACTCCACGCTACACCTGCACACTAAAAACAAAAGGGGAGAGGGGTCAATCACACGGACTGAGTGAGGTGCTACCCACACACACTATATACGTATAGAGCAGAGTATGTATAACAATTAATGTTCGTGAACTCAGAGTATGTATAAGGATTCTTATCAAACGGAACAAAACATAACTTAACATATCAAATCTTATAAAAACATATCATATCTTAGCTTATACTTTTCAAAAGATTCGTATTTTATCTTATATATGAGTCTATCCCCGTTTCACGAACTTTAACAAAGCATAAAAACATGACTAGGCGGGTACGAGTACCTAATCCCATCCTGGGCTCCTTTGACTAATCATACATAACAAATCAAATCATAACATAGCATACATATCAAACATACCTCCTTCTCCGGTGATGGAAGGGTTGTACGACCCTAGCTATCCATACAGACGAGGGGAACGCGAACACTCAAACCCTCAGGGTCCCGTCCCCCCTACCAAACCTCCTGGCGGGTTCAGGGTTAGTCCTATCAAACTTGGAGAATGTGCACAAGGGTGATAACCGGCGACCCCATGGTCGTCCCGGGTCTCCCTTACCCACAACTCCGGGGCCCATCAAACCAATACATATCATAACCGATCATAACATAACCCGCTATAGAACTTAACATAACAAACTTACATAACAATCTTACCTTGCAACAACTATGCTTTACATACCTCTCTGTGTCATATCCATAACATATCCATAGCTCGTAGCTCTCGGCTCGTAAGAGGCACACGGTTTGAAGAATAGTTTGACGTTGCAACCATAATAAATCATAACAAACCAAAACAAGCATACATAGGCTTGTACATAGCGTGTCATACTTGCAAAGGCTTATCACATTCATAAACTTGCATATTTCGTACATATTCACTAATACTTAAGGTTATAATTCGCATGCATAGATAACGAGCATGTTTCATAGGGTTTAACTATAACCTAGCCTCACCTTGTACGAACAAAACATGGAACAAGATGATTGATCCACCCCGGAATCAACACGGCTAATGAAACACCACCCCGGGTGCACCTGGACAAACTGAAGGCAAAATATAAAGCTTAGACCCAAAGATGAACCACGTAGACGCACGGCGTATGTATAAACACTTAAGAGAGGAAAACACATAGGCAAGGTTCATATTCAAACTCATTTCACACAAAGGAACGCATTTCACAAAGCGGAGATACATAACAAGGTGCATATGTGCTTCGTGCAAACAATTCACATTACTTAAGCAACATAAAGTGCATTTAAGAACAAGTAAATACAAATAAACATGATATAACAAGTTAGGAACAAGTTCGGAGGTGGGAAGATATGAGAAAATCGGAATACAAACACAAAAAGGGGTTCCGAGTGAAACTGGGCCAAAGCTGACAGTTTTACCCAAATAGACAAGCTGTACGAAAATGGAATATATTAAGTTTTAGTAATGGGAATTGAGTTTTGTTTCTTGGAAATGAAACTAGACACATAGATCTTTCAAATGATATATGGCACGAATCGTTATTCAAAGGGATCAAAAAATGGCGGAGATTTGAAGTTGAACAAGTGCAGAATTTCAACGAAGTGGAGACACCAAAATAAAACGGTTATATCTCACAATCTAGAACGAATTTTAAGGTGATTCCAAAGAGTGTTCTAGACTTAAAGAGATTGATCGTGTACGAAAATTAGGTCAAACGGAGTTCGTATGAGGGGCTACCCGGCCGGGGAAAAACAAGGCAAAAATTTACCCGACCGGGAAAAACAGTGCAGAAACCTACTGCACTAGAGTCCCCGCCCGGGGACTTTTCAGTACAAAAACTCCCACTTGCTACAAGATTCGATTCCCACAAGCTCCAGTGTGGGAGCTTTATTCTTGAGTCCAATTTGGGCATTGAGGGTGGGCTCCTTGTAGACCTAGTGAGGAGCACACCTCCCCCTTAACGGACCACTGAGTACCTGATTTACCTCCTCCCACTTGCTTCGTCGGGCCGGGGTGGGGGGGGCCCTTAGGGTTGGGGATTCAACCTTTACTGCGACAAGTACAAAAACTCCCCAGCCAGGGAGTCATTCTAGGCTTCAAAAAGGAGCAAAAATAGGGGTTATACGTGGGGGAAACCAAAAATGATCAAAACCACCTCAAAACTCAACCAAATGCAATGAGAATCAAGGCACAAGTTCATGTAAACATGCTCTAACACATATCTCAAACATAAGGCATGAAACAACCAATAAATTAAGTTGCCATTTTCATCTTCTTCAAGTTCCATTAATGAAGTTGTATACAATACTCAACCAACAACCAAAATTCCATCAAATAAGCATCAAATGAGCTCAAGGAAACGTCATATCTCAATCTAAGATCAAGTAGTTCAAGAATGAAAGCACGGATCAATTTTTTTATATTTAACCACTATTCATCTTCTTCCTCAAAGGCATGAAGACAAGCAAGAGAAACAAGATTCAATCGGGAGAAAATGACGCACTCGAAAAGAGGAATTCAAATCTTACCTTGGATTGCTGATCGGCGCGAGAATCGAAGTCGAAATCTTGAGCTCAAAGGTGTAGGGATTGGCTTTCTTCTCTTCCCTTCTCCCTTGGCTGAAATAACGTTACAAAAGTGGGGTAAAAGAAGAAGAATTCAGCCCCTTAAAGGGCTAGAAAGCGGTCGGTCTTGAGAGGAAACGGGTCGGGTCAAAGATCCTGTCCAAACGGATTAAAACAGTAGGGCAATCAAACGGCCTTAGAAAAATATGAAGTTAGTTTCATCGAAACGAACTCAATGACAAGGTTGCAATTTGAATTCAACCGAGCTCAGTTAGCCGAAAAACGGCTCAACACCCTAATTACAGTTAGGTCCTAAATTGCAAATATTGGACGATTGAGTCCAAGTACATATAATAAATTCTAAAGCGTATATAATTAAATAAAATTACAAATTGACACGTAGGGCATGCGAATAACACATAAGTCACGAAAGTAAAAAATTAAACTATCTCGTGACGGCTTACCTGGATTATCGAGAAGACGGGGTGTCACAGTTTGCTCGTGTACTATCTCCTTAAAATTGGCTAAACTTTATCAGAACAGTTCGTTTCTCCCTATCAGTGGCGTGGGCTTTGTCCTCAAACCTTTTGAAGTGCTTGGGTTTACCTTTCTTCTCTCTTAGGAACAATTCCTTAAGAAAGGTATATTCTTTAAAACAAACAACATTTGTTTAAGAGAATAGTAGAGCAATATTCTATACTGTCTGCATAAACTTGAACTAGTTTCAAGCTTATCTCTCAATGTCTTCTTCAATTAAGAAGACTCAAGAGAGATATGTTCTTTAAAGCAAACAAGATTTGATTAAAAGAATTGCAAAAGCAATACTATATATTGTTCATATAAACTTGAACTTGTTTCAAGTTTATCTTCCACTGTCTTCTTCACTTAAGAAGACTCCCACTATCCTCTTCATATAAGAAGACAATCCCAAATTCTAAGATAAAAAATATTAGGGAATTTTGAATGCCACAATTCATAGTGCATTTAGGGGACTGACTTGGAATGTGTAAGATTTAAAATCTTAACTGGAAGCACAAGTTCAGAATGAAGGCAAGTCAGTAAAATTCACAAGGAACAAACCATATCCTATAGGGTTAAGTTCCTTCATTCAAAAATACTAATCTATTTATGAGTGAGCTTACTGAGGGATAATCTTATTATCTCTAAGATGACTAAGGAATTAGTTAATAAGATATTTGTAATCTTGATCCGATCGAGCTGCTAATGTCTTATGACTAATAAGATTCCTAACCTCCCCTTTTGAAATTCTAGTAATTTCACAAAAGTTTCAAATCCGTACTTCAGTAAGTACGTACATTCATAATGATTACACTAGTGATTTTGTCTAGTGCTTACATTAAGCAATCTAAAAACATAAGTATGGATCGAAATCCAACATAAGTACGGATCAAAATCCATACAAGATATGGGATGTCTTGTAGTTTCATATCAACGAGTTTTAGGGAACGTTTCCCTTAAAATAGGATTCTTTGGAAGTTAAGTCTTTGAGTTCATTTTGATAAAATGATCCTAAGATGATTAACTTGCTAATCCTATTTATAACGTTCCAAAGTTATTCGAAACTTTGTCATCTTACTTACTTGTGTTATCTCGTTGTATGTTCAAAACATCAATGCTTTGAGCTTTACACAACAGTTTGTGCAGAATTAACTCAAGACTAGTGAATTATGATCATATCGGAATTACTTCAACGAGAGACACATGGAGTATCCTTGTATTCTTTGCAGTTCCTTTCCGAGGCCCTAGTTTGCCACTATGGAAGCTAAAGTCTGGTCTTTCTTTTAGGTTTTCCCTTCTCTCACCCCTCCATCCGGTTTTAAGGGTTTCTTCTTCTTTGGCCTTGATGCCTTTACCTCAATAGGTTTACAAGAAGAACAAATCATCATTACCTTTTGGTCCTTCTTAAGGATGCACTCTTAAGTTATCAACTAATTTGATGAACTATGCTACAATAGCATCATCTAAGGTTGACCAAAAAGGGGTTAAGAATGATGATAGAAGCAATTCAAGCAATCAGTGGACTAAGAACTCGTTTCTTAGTTTGCGTACGTGGCTGCAAGGTCCTCTTTAGTGAGGACTTTCGGTCCATGTTACACGTGCATTCCTTCATACAAATTTGGAATAATTATTTCGATGTGTTATGCCTTGTAACAAGAGTATAATTACTCTTAAGTGTTCCTATAATGTGTTATACTTTGTAGCACATTTATGAGGAAATACAATTGCTCCTAAGTGTTTGGAGAATTTCCTTTCACTTTTCAATTGCTTCTCTTAAGCCTAGGTCGAATTTTTATAATAGATGAAAAGTTCGCCTTTTAGAGAACAATTTTCTCCTTTGGAATCTTAAAACGAGTTTTAAGATTCGAATCCAATCAAAGTGGTTAGGACTTTAGTCAACTTGCTTGATTCAAGGATGGATACTAAAGGATTGCATTTCAACTTGTAGACAATCATAGAACTACAACCTAAATGCTAAGCAAAGAAAATGTGAGCCTATTGAATAATAACGTAACACATAAAAGAAACTTGTTTTCTCAATAGGTACTAGGATCCCAAGCATTCTTAGTTTTGGACCCACGACTCCTGAGACATCCAAAGGTCTAAGAATCTTTAGGTAGGTACTAAATTGCCAATTCCATTTCCATGGAATTCGTTGTAATATTTTTGCATCACTAATCTTTCAATCATGGACCCACGACTCGTGAAACATCCATACCTACTTCAGTGTTGAGCGGCACCCATCAATCATAAGATCTCAATCAAACTTAGTCCGGAACAACCCACGACTCGTGAGACATCGCCCATTCTAAAATGATCAAGAAATATCGATCACCTAAGATGATCAATCAAGAAGCTAAGATTTAATAGGCTGCACTAATTACCCCACGACTCTTGAGACAGCAATTAGCTTACCTACTAACTCTTAAATCCTATTGATGGAATGTTAGGAATTTTATTACCGTAATAGAATACCTATTTTTTCGAAAGTTGCTCAATATTTTAATTAGGGATTTTCGAATTAACCAGAGAGTTATCCGGATTTGACCTCACCAACATGTACAGTTATCCATTTTTAATTGTCTTAATTAATGCAGTTTCACATAAAATGCATCACAGAAGCAATTAGCAGATAACATGTCCTAGCATGACACTAATATGAGATGATCATGGGTATCCTATCTTATGTGTAATTATGGGAGCCACTCCATAATTGCTAGTTCTAACATACATACCACATAAACAGATAATTCACACAAGGGTGCAGAATTTATTGGAAAACCCTATTCTATTACATCAATAGAAACAACCCTCCCAAACATTTTGAGGGGTCTTCAATTATAGCGCCTTTCTCCTTGATTTGTGGATCCATCTTGTTCCTTGGGTGCTTGTCTCCAAAATAAAAAGAAAACCTCACTTCCTAAGTTCGACTCTCTTTACATAAATTATTATGGCTCAATCTTCATATTGACCATAGACAGATATACGGGGCATACCCAGGCCCAAAAACAATAATAATGAAAACCACATAATAAATCAAGCAAAGCGCGCACATAAGTAGGGCTCCAACCCCAATTGAAACAACGCAACTATGGGGCTCCGACCCCAATTGAAATTATCCATGTGCATAAATTAAAACATTGATAAGATTAACCCATGATCACCTACACTAGCAAAATCAGCTTGAAATTTAAATTTACAAATTAAATTTAAAATTCCCTTGACTTCAAGTTACAACTAACTTAAGTAATTTGAATGTTAGTTCATTATTCAATAATTTATTCAAAATCGAACCCGGATCAATTTGACAAAACCACAATTAATTCAAAATTAAATTTTTTTGTCAAAATATCATTCAAAGTGATATTTAATATTTTCTCAAAAACTAAGAACTTGACTTCAATTCATAAAATCCTAAATTTTATAATTATTTCAAAATAAATAATTTTAAAATTAAAATCAAATTTTAAAATAAAATCAGATATTACAAAACGGGATGTTACGAAACCGAAAACATCAAACGAAAACGGAACCGGAACAGCCCGCACAGGATGCGTGCGTCGCCTGCAAGCGCAAGAACAAGGCGCGCGCGAGCAGGAGAACCTGCGCTCACACCCGCTCAATTGTTCTAGGTGGGACTAGTACCGCCCGCACGGCTGCACACCGGGACCTTGTGCGGCTTGCGCAGGCATACTGGGACATGGCGGAACATCGCGAGCATCAGCCGCGAAGGTGTCCGGGCATGGTGCGCGCGGATGCACGCGCGATCCGGCATTCCCCGCCGGCTATTCCTCGCCCAGGCTGCATACATAGCGCGCCGCCCCATGTGCGTTATGCACTTAGCCGAGTGCAGTCGTACACGGCTATGAGCCCGTTCCTCAATTCTCATTTCGTAATTTCTAAAATTCCAAAAATTCAATTTCGAATTAAAACAGTTCAGAGAAATCCAGATTTAACCAATTTTGAATCAGATTAATACGAAAACTAATTTTCAGCAATTTTCAAGAAAAACAGTTTAGATCCGACAGATTCGTATTTCGAACAAAAACCAAGAATACATAACTATCATCCAAATTCAAGAATTTTCTATCAAAATTCAGTTCAATAACAGTTTCGAAACGAAAGTTGCAAGGTGGCTCTGATACCACTTGTCAGAAAACAGTAGAGTTAACGCAGCGGAAGTATAAAAATTTTTCCAAAAGGGATCGTGATCTTGCAATGTTCGTTTCAAAACTAAGTGGGATATCAAAAAACTTATAATAATTGAAGCTTTCTTGAAACGTTTTGAGCCGCCCTCAAACGTTCTTTATGCGGTATAAATCCCCGTTTCTTGAACGATTCTTTCTTCGAGATTCCAAAGTAGAAATCCTTTAGAGTATTAATCCACACCAACCTAGATTCAAATCATGTTAGTGAGTATGCTAGTACTATAACATGCGTATTAAAGAAATAGAAACAAGAGAAAGAGAGCAAGAGAATTATCCCCAAACTTCCATGAAGTTTGGACGTGATCTCCTAATCACGTGTAAGGCCAAAGTTTTGAACCCCTTTGTCCTTTTATAGGCTAGGCTTTGAAACCCTATTTGCTTGTAGGAGATGGTCTCCTACTTTGACTTTTCTTCTAATCTTTCTTTTTCTCCAAGTAAATAATGTCTTATCTAAAATAAGATATTTATTTTCTAGAGAAAGAGCTTCTAACTAATTTAGGAATATTTAATTATTCTAGTAATAATTAAATATCTTATCCCAATAATATTTATTCTAATCATATTAGAATTAATACTTTAGAATAATAAAATAGAAGATATTTATTTATTTCTTTATTCTAATCAAATTAGAATAAGTAAATAATTAAATACTTAGAATTAATTCCATCAAGGACATTAGAATTAATTCATTAATTAACTCTAACGGACTAAAATTAGTTCTCCAATTAATTTTATTTGGCTATATAATTAATTCTCCAAATAATTATATTTAGGGATTTATAATTAATTCTCCAATTAATTATATTTCGGCTTTATAATTAATTCTCCAATTAATTATATTTGGACTTAATAATTAATTCTCCAATTAATTAACACATGATCCAATTCTCCAATTGGAGCCACGCGTCCAAACGTTCTCTCAACTCCCACACGTGTACTTTACACTGTGGTCTCGTTTCTATCAATTATTTGATCTTTCTAACAATTCCCTTTGAACCCGGTATTTGTGTGTGACCCTCTAGGTTTAATTTCAGTTAGCAGTGAGCCTAATTAATTAATTCTCTTTATTAATTAATTACCTCACAGATCACATGACCATAGTCTAGAAACAGGTGTGTGACCCCTACCCTAAATGTGAATGTATATTCAAAAGAACGTTTCAGTTAATGACATCATGTGGGATACGATCCTCCTACCATCCTATCTCTTGATTAAGATCTAGGGCATAGCAATATGGAGAGCCCCACTAATCTTAATCTTAAAACAAAGTTCCCTTCATATTCCATTTCATCTCAATCCAAGAAAACCCCATTTTCTTAATGTCTTGATCTAACCACCTTGCGCAAGGATTTTAGGATGGAATCATGAATGACTTGTGTAATAAGAGATCATCTTGCCTACAGCAAGTGTAGGTCCTTTATTGATTCCAACAATTCTCATATGCCACTTGTAATCCCAACATAGGCCATGGTTCAGGTGTTTATATGGAAACACCCTTTTGAGCCTATATCAAAGATTACAGAGTTAGCTCATATGAGACAATGTGGAATCTCAAGTCTGAGGATTAATTCCTCACATCATTGACATGTGAGATATTTCCTAATCTGGAAGTTCTAGTAACGTCCTTTCCCATTTAGGAATCTTCTCACGTGGGGCACTCTCAGTGAACTTGTTCTTACAACAAGAACCCTTATGTATTGTGTACGCATCAACTTATGCACTTTACACCCTATGAAACAGGATGATCCTTCTTAAGGACACAACTACACAAGCAAGTCTCAACAGAGGCAAAGTCGATAATCCCACTGTCTGTCGGCCTCATTGACTTGGAGAAGTTTCTAATCCTCGCCTGTGGAGTTAAGAAATTATTTCATGTGTTATTCCCATAATGACAAAGTTCTTAACGACCTCATCGGATTAGGGGAGTTCTAGACATGCACACGTAATGGAAACACTCAAAATACGTAATGGTATATAAGAAGTGTTCGCTTGTGATTACAATCATTCGTATATTATTCAAAGATTGTCTGTGATATAGGCACTACTAGAAAAACGCCCTATAGCAACGGATTTTGGCCCTATTAGCAACGGATTTCGGCTTAGCAACGGATTTAGCAACGAAAATTTTCCATTGCTATAACCCTCGTGGCTAATCTGTAGCAGCGGATTTAGCAACGAATTATTAGCAACGGATATTAGCAACGGAATTAGCAACGAACTTATAGCAACGGATTTAGCAACGAATTACTACCCACGAAAATTAGCAACGGTTTTAGCAACGATTTTTTTAGCAACAGATTTAGCAACGGATTTTCCGTTGCAAACCAACCAATAATTAATTAATTTTCTGCCTTTTTGCAACGGAATTTCCGTTGCAAAATCCGTCGCAAAAACTAATAATTCAAATTAATAAATTAAAAATTCATTTGCGGGCCCCGGATCACCCCACCTAACCGAGCCGAGTCCCAACCGAGCCCGCACGAGCCAAGCCCTAAGCGAGCGCGTGAGAGACGAGCCCCAACCGAGCCCACGCGAGCCAACACATTAATTCCACATATTCGCGTTGAGTAGGAATTGAACCCTGGACCTCATGTGAAGAAGGTTGAACCCCAAACCAGCTAGGCTAACTCAATTGTTGTTATTGCTATGTAATTTTTTATATTTAACCACTATCAAATATTCATATACTAATTTAAATAATTAAATATTTGTTATCATATATTTTAAATAAAAATAGTTTTAAATATATAATTCCATTAAAAATTTAAATATTTATTAATTAACTACATATCTCAAGTTTTAGTTATGAGATAAAAATATAATGTATATCAACTTAAGTATAACTTTTTATGACAATCCAAAAAAAAAAGGACGAAAGTTTTACATAACTAAATAATTAGATTTAATTGGTTGTTGAATAAAGAACTTTAATATTATATAAAGTATTCACTTATACATTTGTATTATTTAGCAATCGTAGTTAAATAACTTAATGAAGAATTATTTTGTTAATATGAAACATTTATATTTGAATTTGTAGAATTATATCTAAATATTGAAAAATTATTGTGTTAAATTCTATATAAACCCCAAGCATGTATATATATATATATATATATATATATATATATATATATATATATATATATATTGTATATCAACTTAAGTATTAGTTTTTATGACATATAAAAAAAAAATGAAAGTTTACATAATTAAATAATTAGATTTAGTTGGTAGTTGAATAAAGAACTAATTTTATGTCAATATGAAGTATTCACTTATACATCAGTAGAATAATATCTGCATTTTGAGAAACTATTGTATTATTTAGCAATCGTAGTTGAATAACTTAATGAAGAATTATTTTATTAATATGAAACATTTATATTTGAATTTGTAGAATTATATCTAAATATTGAAGAATTATTGTGTTAAATTCTATATAAACCCCAAGCATGTATATATATGTATATATATATAATAGTAATGTATATCAACTTAAGTATAAGTTTTTATGACATATAAAAAAAAAAGATGAAAGTTTACTTAATTAAATAATTAGATTTAGTTGGTAGTTGAATAAAGAACTAATTTTATGTCAATATGAAGTATTCACTTATACATCTGTAGAACAATATCTGCATTTTGAGGAACTATTCTATTATTTAGCAATCGTAGTTGAATAACTTAATATAAAGAATTATTTTCTTAATATGAAACAATTATATTTGAATTTATAGAATTATATCTATACATTGAGGAATTATTGTGTTTCGCAACCGTTAGATGTTAAATTAAGAAGTTTTCTTTTAATATAATGAATTTATATTAAAATTTATAGAATTAAATCTAAATATTAAGAAATGATTGTATTATGCAACCGTTACATGTTAAATGAAAAACTTTTCTTTTAATATTGAAGTATTTATATGTGAATTTCGAGCGTTATATGTGAATTTTAAGGAATTATTGTGTTATGCACATCTTTTAATGATTTATAATGTATATTATAAACGCATATTATATATATGTACATATATTATATATAAACATATAATATTAATTATTATTTAATATTTAAGATATAAGATATATATGTCTACATATTATATATATAGATATATAATATTTAATACATATATATATATATTATAAATATTTTATATTTATACATAATATATGTATGTATATAATATTATACGTATTGTAGATTATATAATTATAATAATAATAATAATATATAATATATAATATGTATTTTATACATGTATATATTATATAATAAATATATAAATACATATATAAAAAAGAAAGAGCCGGGAATTGAACCCAGGACCTCATGAAAAGAAAATGAGCATCCAACCAACTTGGATACAATCCATTGATGTTTTGTTTGAACGAAATTTTATTTGACTTTTAAATATACTTAACGGTTCCGTCCAAAATTTAACGGTTGGGACCAAAAATGTAACAAAATGAAACTAACGGGACTATTTTTGTCTAATTCTAAAAGAATGGGACCAAAATTGAAAACGACGCGATCCTATGGGACCAAAAATTTAATTTGCTCTATTTTTTATTATTCATTTATTTTTATTCCATATAGCAACGAAAAATCCGTTACTAAATTATAAATATTTTATTAATTTTTTTAATCATATGTTTATAGCAACGGATTTTCCGTTGCTAATCTTTTTTATATTTATTTTTTTTTTCTTCCTTATAGCAACGAAAAATCCGTTTTCCGTTGCTAATATTTTAAATATTTGTTTATTTTTATTTCTTTTTTTTCTTCCATATAGCAACAAAAAATCCGTTGCTAATTTTTTTTTCTTTCGTATAGCAACGGATTTTTCGTTGCAAATATTTATAAATATTATATTATTTTTTATTAGGTTTTTATTTTAATAGCAACGGAATTTTCGTCGCTATATATACCAATTTATTTATTTTTTGTATTATTTAATTTTAGCAACGAAAAATCCGTTGCTATTTTTTTTCATATATAGCAACGGATTTAGCAACGAAAATTCCGTTGCTAAAGCATTTTGCCACGAATTTTTTTTTCGTTGCTATATCCGTTGCTAAATAGCAACGAATAATTTCCGTTGCTACATGACAGATTTCTAGTAGTGAGGGAAAGTCCCAAAGCACAACAGCTTTCTAGGGTACTATTCCCAACACGATCCTCCTACCATTCCATCTCTCAATTAAGACTAGGGCATGGGAATAATGAGAGCCCCACTAATCTTAATCTTAAAGCTAAGTTTGTTCATATCCATTTGATCTCAATCCAAGAAACCCTTTTCTTGATGTCTTGATCCACTACCTCAGTCGAGGGTTTAGGATGGCATATGAAGAACTTATGCAATAAGAGATCTTCTTACATTTAAGCAAGTGTAGGTCCTTTCTTGATTCTCATATGCTTCCATGTGCCACTTCTATAGCCCCGGCGTAAGCCTTGAATCAGCTTTCTCGGGCGACATTCTTTAAAGTTTATACCAAAGACTACAGAGTTAGCGCACAAAGCATCGATGGAATCTCAGGTCAAAGGATTAATTTACTCATGCCATTCGCTTGTGAGATATTTCCTAATGTGGAAGTTACCTCTTCCCGAAGTGGAAACTTCCTTTCCATTTAGGAATCTTCTCACGCAGGACACCTCAATGTACCCCTTCTAATAACAAACACCCTCATGTATTGCGTACGCATCAACTATGCACTTTACACCCCATGAAACAGGATGATCTTTCTTAAGAACATAATCCCACGAGCATGTCTCAATCGAAGCCTAATCACTACTCCCATTGTTTGTTGGACTCATCGACTTGAAGTGATTTCTAATCCGGAATTGAGTTAGGGCTTGTTTCATATGTCATTCACCTAATGACAAAGTCCCTAACTGTAACATCCCGCTCGTCCGATTTATAAGGTACATCACGTTTCAACCTTTTACGTGTTTAATTATGTGATTTTGTGTTTTGTGTGGCCCTATTTTTAACTCTTTTAGAGTTTAGGGACCTTTTTGTAATTTTCTCTTTTTAGGGGTTTTTCGGTCACTGCTCGTTCGATTGAGATTTTGACCTTTTTGACCCCTTAAACGCGTTCGGGGCATCGAGACGAGTCCGTAGACTCTAAGTTTGCCCAATTCTGACGTCAGTAACCCCTTCTTTCGACCGGTTTCGTGTACGAGGACCCGAGATATAATACCCAGATCCTCGTTTTGCGTGCCATAATTCCAGCTTCAGCTTCTCTCTCTCTCCCCCGCGATTCACGACACATACACACACTCAAGGTGTATTTTCACATACAACTCTAACTCGCTCATTTCTCCACGGAATTCGATAATCCAATAGTCCATTTCGGAGAGCTCGACGACGCGGTCACAACCGTACCAAGATCTCGACCAACCGGCAGCCGACGGCGGAGATATTGGCGATTTTCAGTCGCGCAGGTGGAGGGTGGCGCAACCGCCACTTCGCCGCCCATTCGCGGCGGTTTTCGGCCATTTTCCGGTGACACGCGCCCCACAACCAGGAAGAAGGGTCTCCGGCGCATCGGATGACATTGGCGGCACGGCCATCGAGGCCGCGACAGCACCGTACGCGCCGCCTGAAGCTCGCGGCGACGGCGCCCATCACTGTAGCGGCGGCGTTTTCGCCGCTCCGGCGACCTTTTTAGACGAAGGTTTGTGTTTCCTACCCTTTTCCGACCCCCTGAGTCCATTTCTGGCATTGATTTCATCTAATTTTGGCCGTAGGTGGTGGTTCCGGCGACGTGGGCGGCAGCAGAAACTTCGGCGGCCAACGGGGGCCTTTTCCGGCGATCTTTTGGCCTGGGGCCCTTCACGAAAGTTGTTCGGAACGACGAGAACAATCGGCCATTGATCACGCGACTCCTGATTTGGCCGTTTGGTGGTGGATCGCGGCGGCACAGCGGCGGTTCAACGGCGGCGCCACCTCCGGGGATTTTTCTGGCGAGAAAGCTTAGGGCTTTCGTAAAGCTCGTCACGGGTAAGACAATGCTTCTTT
The DNA here is from genome assembly GCA_037501455.1 of Lantana camara. Taxonomy (NCBI): domain Eukaryota; kingdom Viridiplantae; phylum Streptophyta; class Magnoliopsida; order Lamiales; family Verbenaceae; genus Lantana; species Lantana camara. Next base: position 43,344,362 of record CM074865.1, read on the forward strand.
CGGATTCGATTTTGGTTCACCGGTTTGGAAGTAATTTGAGTTTGAAGATTTTAGTATTTTCGTATTCTTGGATTTGAAATTGGAGACAATTGGCTTGGAATTTGCAGAAATTGGTTGAGGAATTGGAACGAGCACGAGGAGTACTTGCACGAATGATTTTTCGGGATTTTTCCGGCACGCTCCGACGGCGGCCGAGCTGCAGCCCGCCACTGTTCCGGTGGCTCCGGTGGCGGTGATCCGCCGGGCTTCGGACAGAATGTCCGTCTCGTTATGGTGAGTCCATTGCCGCTTTCCGTTCGTTAATCGGACACTCGGTTTATTTTCTGTGAATTTATTTGTATAATTGTGTATATTTAATTATTTGTTCTAATTGTAATTTAAACGCGATATACTTGATTTGCCAATCGAATTGTACTTCAATGTATATTAAATGATTGTATGAAATATAATTTGATATATTTGAACGTCTTGATTTGCAATTTGATTCTGGTTTGTTGAATTTGTTAATTGTTTAATTTAAGAGGGGGTGTTTGTGTAATTTCTGGAAAAATATGAATTGTTTAATTTGACTTGGTAAACCTTAGTAATTAAATCTAATATGTAATACATGAATTGAATATGTAAAATATGAATTGTATGAATTGAGTAGGGTTAGAATTTGATTTGTAACCTCGTGAAATTTGTATGAATTAGGAAGCATCCTATTATGATTTATTTGATTTATTAATATGTGTCAATTGGTATGAAAGGTGCTACGTGAATTTGCATGAAATGAATTAAGTAAACTCTGTTAATTAAATTTGTTATACAATCCATGAATTGTTTGTGTGATAAATGAATAATATGATTTGATTAAATTATGTAATGTTTCTTCTGCAAATTATTGCTATGCATTTGATCCCTGCTTGTGTGATTGCATTTGTCGTGCATCTCTATGGGGTTGTTTAAGTCTGAGTCTGAATCGTGTGTTTTGTTTTGTGTGTCCAGTTGGTACAGGTGCACCCGGGGTGGTGACTTGTGGTCGTGCAGGTTCCGGGGTGGACCTTCTGCTCTGTGGTCTGCAGTGTTTGCTACCAGGTGAGGTTAGGATATAGTTATACCCTAATGAAATGTGCCGGTTTTCGAATGCATGCGACTTATAAGACTTTATGTATATGTAGATATGTGTAAGATACGTATTTTGTTGGCTTTGCTATAAGTTTTGAAAGTATGAAGTTATTTATAAGCCTATGTAAGCTTAGCTTCGATTTTGTTATGATTTTGAGGTCAGTCTGCGTGATATGTACGTACAATAGCTAAGTACGATATGCATGAAATATATCTGTCTGTCTGTCTGTCTGTTGCGGGTTAAGCTTCCGATTTTCGTGATCAGTGTAAGTTTGGGCCCTGGAGTTATATGTAGTGGGAGGCCCGGGACGACTAGCGGGGTCGCCGGTTGCAACCCCTGTGCACTTCTCCATTTCGATAGGATCAACCCGAAACCCACTCGGAGGGAGGTGGGGGACGGAGTCCTTGGGAAGTGAGTGTCGCGAAACTCACTACCCTGACGTATCAGTGGGGATGGTTTGGGTATGTACAGCCCACCCATCAACCGGAGTAAGTGGAGGTACTTGTATTTTTGATTTCGTCTGCTTAAGTCTGTGTGTGATAAGAAGGAGTTAGTTGGATGTGTGCTCGTCCCACCGAGCTTTTCGTTTGTCTGTCATAAGTTCATGAAACGGGGGTAGATTCTTAAATTAAGATAAAATTTGACGTACTTTTAAGTTAATAAAATATGCTCTGATATGTGTGCCAAGTCTGCATGAATTTGAGTTTATACTTTAAGAAACGTTTGAGTTAAGATTTGTTTGTTTGGTTTTAAGTCACCCTATATATATTTACTATCACGGGAAACTGTTTTGGCATGCAAAAACTGACCCCGGGTTAGCGAACGTTACTTCTTCTTCGTGCTGTGCTCTATATATATGTAGGTGTGTGTGGGTAGCCCCTCGCTCAGTCTTTGGACTGACCCCTCCCTGTTTATGTTTTTAGTGTGCAGGTTTCGGTTTGGGTTCGCGTTGGAGTTCGTGCTAGGCGGCGGTGTGTCGTGTCTTTTGAGTCTGTGTCTGCACGTTTCAGTTTGTTAAGTATTTTGTTCTGATTTATAATTCGTAAATTCTGTATAAGATATATTCTGTGCAGGTTTGGATTTATGAATTGAATGTTTGGAATTTTGGGACAGGTTAGGACAGGTGCTTGGATTAGTTGAACCCGTCTTGATTGTATGATTATTCGGGACAGGTTTCTAGGGCCAGTTGAATCCGTTTTATTGTGTAATTGTTCGGGACAGGATAGGACAGGTTTGCTGGATTAGTTGAACCGTGTAGTTGATTTTATACTTATAATGCGTGGTATGTTTAAAGTATGAAAAGTTTTTGGAAAGTTGGCTTTTCGCATTGCTTCCGCTGTCATGTTTTGCATCTTTTCATTCGTACAGGGTTAGGTACCGCCTAGCTAGTGGGTGCATTCTTCGTTTGTCACCCGTTTGCTATGACTTGTTGCGTGTGCGGACTCTCCATTTCGTACACGTGTTGGGTCATAGTGCGGGGGTGTGATGCCCCACCGCTTGGGGTGTTACACTAACAGCCTTATGGATTAGGGGAGTTCTAATACATGCGCACATAATGGAAACACACAAAACAAGTATTGCACATAAAGAAGTGTTTGTCTATGATAATAATCAATCGTATATTATTCAAAGATTGTCTGTGATATAAGAAAAGTCCTAAAGTAGATACGTCGAATCGGCTTTCTAGGGCACATTCCTAACACTACACATACAAATATCTTGGGTGATTGGGAGTCCAAATCTGTGGTCCAGTACAAAGTCGGATTTAGACACCATCACTTTCCCTGATTACTTGATTTATTACATTAGTCTATCGATTGGAGAATATACTAAACAATTCCTTGATTTTCACCTTCTTTGTGGGATCGATAGAGAGGGGATTTATCTTTTGTGTTTTGGACTGATGTTCTTGAAGCATCTTAGTTTTCTGGAAAAATAAAAAAAAGAAACTCAATTTATCATAGTAAAAACACAAGACACAGAACTAGCATTCTCCAGGCGTGATCGTGATCTAGGATTGGTGCAAATATCTCTGGAGGGCTTTTATCTTGGAGTATCGAAGAAAGAATTGTTCAAGGGATTCTTATCGCTTGAAGAATGTATGAAAGACTGTTCAGACAATTCAAGAAAGTTTCAATTAATGTAAGAATATGAAACTTGTTAGACTTAGGAGAACTCATAGTTTTGGGAAAGAATTAATCTCTTATTTCTGTGTATAACTGACTCTAGGTACAGGCACATAAATACAATATAGGGCTAAACTAAGAAAGGAAATAAGATCAATCATAGCTAATTACACGATCTCCTAATATACACTTTCCTAATGTCTACACTCCCCCTCAAGTTATAAAGTCGGATCACCGATTTGTAACTTGCCTAAAACTTCACCAAATATCCTTCCATTTACTGCCTTGGTCAATATGTCCGCGAGCTGATCTTCTGACCTCACATACGGCAGCTCAATGACTCCCCCTTCAATTTTCTCTTTGATGAAATGTCTGTCTACCTCAACGTGTTTCGTGCGATCATGCTGCACGGGATTCTCAGATATGCTGATCGCCGCCCGATTGTCGCACATGAGTCTACACTTTCTTGTAGGAGGGATGCCCATCTCTGTGAGCAACTTTCTAAGCCAAAGGATTTCTGCTACGCCGCGTGCAACCCCTCGGAACTCCGCTTCTGCGCTCGAAAGAGCTACCACTTTTTGTTTCTTACTTTTCCATGTCACGACATTACCCCCGACCAATGTAAAGTAGCCAGAGGTCGACCTTCGATCATTAGGATTCCCTGCCCAGTCTGCATCTGTATAGGCCTCAATCTCCAAGTGCCCATTCTTCTGAAAGACGACCCCTCTCCCTGGGCATCCTTTTAAATATCTACACACTCTGAGAGCCGCTTCCATATGTGCTTTCTGTGGCCTGTGCATGAACTGGCTTAGCACCCCTACTGCGTAAGCGATATCTGGCCTGGTGTGGGATAGATATATCAATTTCCCTACCAGATGTTGGTATTGTGACCTTTCTACCTCTTCTGCTTCTTCTTCAATTCTCAAACCATGATTAACAACCATCGGGGTATCTGCTGGTTTACATTCCAATAACCCCATCTCAGCTAGTACATCCAGAACATACTTCCTTTGTGAAATGTAAATCCCCCTTTTAGAGCGTAATACTTATATCCCGAGAAAGTACTTCAGTGGCCCTAAATCCTTCATCTCGAATTCTTGAAATAAATTCCCTCTGAGCTGTGTAATTTCCTCCTGGTCATCCCCTGTGACAACCATATCGTCGACATAAATAATCAAACACGTTACCAGCTCTCCTCGCCTCTTAATGAATAACGTATGATCTGAATTGCTCTGGTGATAGCCATACTTTTTCATAGCTGTTGAGAACCTCCCAAACCATGCTCGAGGTGACTGCTTTAACCCATACAATGACTTCTTCAACTTACACACTTCCCTACTGCTGAACTTCCCGGTAAACCCAGGGGGTGGATCCATATATATTTCCTCCTGAAGATCCCCGTGCAGAAAAGCATTCTTAACGTCGAACTGATGTAGATGCCAATCTCTGTTCGCTGCTATAGAAAACAACACCCTGATGGTGTCTATCTTTGCTACGGGTGAGAAAGTTTCCGAGTAATCAATCCCGTACGTCTGAGTATACCCTTTCGCCACTAGCCTCGCCTTGTACCTTTCAATACTACCATCTGCCCGATGTTTCACTGTAAACACCCAACGGCAACCAACTGTTCGCTTTCCCTCAGGTATGGTACACTTTTCCCATGTTCCACTTTGTTCTAACGCCTCCATTTCTACCTCCATTGCCTTGACCCACTTCTCATCCTTAAGTGCCTCTTCCACTCTGTTGGGAATTCTGACGGACTGAATGGCACTTGTATGAGCAAGAACTTGTGGGCTCACGTTCTTCCTGACCATATTGGCTACCGGGTACCTCGGGTTCCGACCAACATGGTCTGGCTCATATCTTTTTGGAGGAATGCCTCTCGTGGAACGTAGAGGCAACGCATATCTCTCTGTACCCCTGTCACCACCATTTTCGTTCTCCCCCTGTTCCTCACTACTCCCTGCACTGTTATCATCATAGGGAATAACAGGAATTGAACTACGAACTGTTTTACTTACCTCAGGAGTATTCGCCGGATGGATGATGGAGTTGTCAGGGCTCGTGGATTGTACCATGGGAGGTGGTGACTCGGTGGTCCCGCCTACTGGCTCTGTTAGAACTGTGTCAGGCCAACGAAGTGGTGGTACCCCACTTAGTGGATCCTGCTGCTGGTGCTGCTGACTCTCCCCCTGACCACTGAGTGGGGTGGTAAAATAGTACTCTGTCTCTACAAAATCACAGTCCATGGTGGTGTAAAGCTGACGGGAAGTAGGATTGAAGCACCTATACCCTTTCTGATGAACCCCATACCCCACAAAAACACATTTGACCGAACACGGATCTAGTTTGCTACGAGTACTCTTAGGAAGATGAACAAAGACAGAGCACCCAAAAACCCGAGGAGATAAGGTTAGAACGGAGGGTATCCTAACTTGTTTGGCAAGACACTGTAAAGGAGTTTCAAAGTTTAGGGGTTTGGAAGGGAGGCGGTTAACTAAGTAGACGGAGGATGCTACTGCTTCTGGCCAGAGGTATTGAGGACAATGGGACTCAATGAGAAGTGCTCTGGACATTTCTAAGAGTTGGCGGTTACGTCGTTCAGCTATCCCATTTTGTTGAGGGGTATGAGGGCAAGATGTCTGATGAATTATCCCATGATTACCAAAGAACTGCTTAAGAGTAGAGTTTACATATTCCCCCCCATTATCAGACCGGAGGACTTGAATGTGGGTTTTAAACTGAGTGCGTACCATATGATAAAAATCAGTGAATTTAGATGAAACTTCAGCTTTATTTTTTAGAAAATAAACCCAGGTCATTCGAGAACAGTCATCAATGAACAAAACAAAATACTTAAAGCCATGAGTTGATGCAGTGTTCGGGGCAGGGCCCCATACATCAGAATGAACAAGCGAAAAAACAGTACTAGATCTAGAACTTGACACTGGATACGACTGTCGATGACTCTTAGCTAACGCACAAGTCTCACAATTAAACTGACAATCTTTCGGAAAAAACTTAGGAAACAATAACTGAAGGTACCCTGATGAGGCATGTCCTAACCGACGGTGCCACAACCACTGTTGACGGTTCACTGTTCCGTGAGCAAGCGCTGCAGTTCCGTGTTGAGTCACCTCGTCGACATAGTACAATCCGCGTTCCTCAGTACCACACCCAATCACCTTCCCCGAACGAATATCCTGCAGTAAGCAAAATGAGGGAAACATTAGCAACATGCAGTTTAACTGTTTTGTAACTTGACTGATAGAAAGTAGCTTGCAGGATAAGCTTGGAACATAGAGACAATTTTTTAATTTTAAATTTGGGGACACTGTCACAATCCCGGCCCCCTGAACATCCAAGATACCACCACTGGCATTCACAATCCCATCTTTTGGAGAGTTCGTGCAATTTTCTAAATCGGAGGGGTCATACGTCATCGTATCTGTAGCCCCGCAATCAAAAATCCATCGGGATTTAGGAATATTAGAGGACATCCGGGCTTGGAGTGCGGTACCTGTCTCAATTACATTGGAGTCCCGTATACAATTTTGGGAATTTAAAAAACTGTTGCTACTAGAAATACATGGAGGGACTGAAATTAAAGAATTCGAAACTACAGGGGTGAAATTAGAAGAGGGAGGAATCTGAAAAGTATAAGTTGATGAGGGGCAGGATGGTAATTCCCATCCATGCCCCATACCTAAAAACGCAGCCCCCTTGTCTCCCCCATTTTCATCCGCCGCTACTGCTGGGATTTCTGCTCCTCCATTTCTGTTCTCGGTCACCCCATCTCCTCCGCCGGCGGCGACTGACGCCGTGCCGTAGGCCGGTGCTGTGTTGTCCCGGCGGCGACTTCTCCACCCATCGGGCCATCCAATTATCTCATAACACCCCTCGATTGAGTGCCCTATGCGCCTGCACTTCGCGCACTGAGGCGGTCCGCTATGGGCGGCTGAGCTGCTCCCACCGCCACCTGCTGTGGTATTTCCGCCGCTATTCGCGCTCCATCGTGGTGCCGCCGGCCCAAGCCTTGGCGGCCCTGTTCCTCGCGCATCCGGTTTCTTCCCGCGACCCACACCTGTTCGTCCGGGGCCCTGTTTTCCAGCAAGTAGGCCGGCTCCGATTCCTGTGTCCGATGCCGATGATGAGCTCCGACCACCCAAAATATCTCTCCGGTTTCCTTCTCGTCGTATGGTGGCATAGGCCTTCTCAACCGTGGGCAACGGATCTTCTTTCAGTAGATCCCGTCGTTCCGATTCATATCTATCGTCAATCCCGGCGAGAAACTGGATAATTGGGTGTCGGATCTGAGGCGATTGAAGGCTGTAATATCACGATCACAGGCCATCGGGTTTGGTTGCCGAATTTCGATCTCGCGCCAGATGCGTTGGAGATTGCTGTAATACGTCTCGATGCTATCGGAACCCTGTTTCATGTTGTTTGCCCTGACTGTAAGATCAAAAATCTGTAGGCCATCGCTGCTTTGAGAGTATGTGGAATTTAGGCCATCCCACAGTGTTTTGGCCGATGGATATTCCGCGAATAGGGTCACTAATTCTGGTTCCATATTGTGTAATAGCCATGTACAGACTATGAGGTCCGTCTGTTCCCATTTAGCGTACTCTGGGGAACCCGTGGCTGGGGGTGGTGGATTCCCGGTGAGATGGCTCAACTTTCCCCTCCCTCCGATTTCCATCTTCATTAGTCGTGACCAGAGGGAGTAATTAAACTGATTCAGTTTTATGTTGATTGAAACGGATTGGGGCACTTGGTGATGGTTTTGACTGATTTGGGGTTGTGATTGTAGGTTGCTGAGTATGCTGGCTAGTTGTGTGGCAAGGGATTCGCCGGACTGTTGCGGTCCCATGCTGGTGCTGTTGTTGCTATCGTTGGCCATGGCCGGGAAAGGTGCGGTAGATGATGAGCAAGGATCGGATCCAATTATTGGATCGTCACCCGCTCTGATACCATGTTAGACTTAGGAAAACTCATAGTTTTGGGAAAGAATTAATCTCTTATTTCTGTGTATAACTGACTCTAGGTACAGGCACATAAATACAATATAGGGCTAAACTAAGAAAGGAAATAAGATCAATCATAGCTAATTACACGATCTCCTAATATACACTTTCCTAATGTCTACAAAACTTTCTTGTTTTCGTTTAGGAATAAAAATTACAAGCAAACTCTTCCTTATTAAAAATTTTTAGATTTTCGTTACGTTTCGAACTCGTTTTCCAACATGTGGTGTTCTTGGTGGCCAGAGCATTGGTGGCGATTGATGGCTGAGGTGAGGTGGTGATGGACGGAGTTGCAGCTATCCACCGCTTTCTTTTCTTGTCCAAGAGTGAGGGAGAGAAGAGCAAGAGAGAGAGAGAGATGGTGAGGAGTGGCGGCTGGTAGGGCTCCGTTGGTGGTTGGCCAGAATAAGGTGGTCGGAGATTATTGTGGTGCTGAAGCGCTTCCTTTTTGTTGCTTCTGTTCATCTTGATTTCCTTTGTTCTTGTGTGTGAAAGTGAGGGAGAGTGACAGGTATGGAGGGTGTGTGTGTGTGTGTATTGTACCTGTGAGTGAAGAGAGGGAGAGAAGATATTTATCTTGGACTTGGTTGATCGATTTCCGAATAAATTATATTTGTTATGAGTTAGGGTAAACGACGGGTTTCTGGAGTAAAGGTCGGAATTGGTTAAAGAGGCAATCAACGGAGTCGTAAAAATGTGAGACATAAAATGGTGGGACTCGGGAATGCATATGAGTGCCATGTGAAAGTTTTGCTATAGGGTCTCTAACTTTCTAAAAATCACAAATTAATAACCCTCAAGATTTTAAATAAAGAACAATTATTTTCTATACACCAATTTCAATTCGGTACAAATATTTTCACATATTGATAATTAAGGATAATTAATAAAGTTAAAGCACATAAATCACTTAATAACAATTAATTCACGTACTTAAATAAATTAAATATACAATTTACTTGTAAAATATAATTAAATCACATAACACTCGATTTAAACTCATTTGTAACAGTATATCTTACTTACCGGAAAATCGAGCGTCACACAAAATGAATGCTAGTTAAGAAAAAAAGTAAAATACTAAAGGTAAGAATAATCAATCATGTGACAATATCAATATAAAATCAATAAAACTTAACCTGCCGTATCTACCTAGTATCATTCAATACCCTAGTGATACGTAGTACAAAAATGCATAAATCGCCAATATAATTAGAAATGCGTACCTCAAGTGCAAGTAAAGCTTTGCATATAATCTTTCCGGTCTTCTCTTAAACTCTGTAATTTTTTTTTTGGTGCTAAAAGGAGACAAGCTAAAAACAGCCAAAAACAAAACAGCAGCTCAATTCTTAAACTCTATAATGGATAATAATAACCTCACTTGGATATAAAAACATAACCAAGACAGATATGGATTAATCTTACAAAAAAGAGTATTGTACACCTTTCAACTTATGACGAGAAGTGTTCATTAAGTTTTATTGATGTAATTAATTATGAAATAATGACATATTGGCTTCCCATTTTTCATTGAATTGTTTGGTAATTAGAATGTATGAAGAGTTATATTCAACAAAAAAAGGGAGTTTAAAAAGAAATATTTGAAAGTTATGCGATCCTTATAGAAAGACCCAGAAAAATAAGAAAAAGGGTAAATATTTATAATTGATGAAACATCTTGGAGAAGTCACATGAGACTCTTCTACTTCCAACTTCAAAATTAGCCAAAGCCTAAAGGCTACCAAAACATAAAACAAAAAATAAGAAAAAATAAAAAAGGAAATATCAGTAAATAAAACTTTTAACTCCTTTACTAAAGTGGCATTAGTACTATATACGATTGAATTTTGTTTGATAAAGTAGTACTCTTTACCTTACCTTACCTTATCTTACCTTACGCGTGCACTTTCTTCCTTTGACTCAAAAATCATGTATAAATGATAATTAAGTGAAAAAGTAAAAAGAAAGATAACTAATTAAGTGTATTTACACCGTTACGTCCTTTTACCTTTAAATGTATGATTCCTTTGAAACAAAAGAGCATCACTTACGAAATTGAGTTTTTTGTCATTATTAACAAATTTGATTAACGTAAGCAAAAGTAGCCAACTAGTCTGCCACTATAACATGTTGATTGAGGGGAATATCTTAGCAGCCATGAGGCACCTCATATTGACCAATGAATTATTGCGAGGATAGTGGTCCTCTGATGCCTTCTAAATGCGTGAATTTACCAATATAGTACAAAACAAGTGATCACAACTAGGGATGTAAACGAGCCGAGCCGAGCCGAGCTTGGCCCTTTTTTCTTGGCTCGAGCTCGGCTCGACCAAGCTTTTGAGCGGCTCGGCTCGGCTCGCGAGCCATGAAAAACATATTTTTTTATTTAAAAAATAATTATTTTTAATATTTATATATAAAAATAAGTATATATATATATATAATATTATATATGATATAAGTATTTTTATATATAAAAATTAATATTTATTTATTTTTAATTAAAAATAGTGGCTCACGAGCCGGCTCGCGAGCCACGAGCCAAAAACAAAGGAGCTTGGGTTCGAGCTCGGCTCGGCTCGGCTCGAGAAAGCTCGCGAGCCGGCTCGCTTGTTTACATCCCTAATCACAACTTCGTATTTTAAACCTTTCATCTGATCTTCTGATCAATATTCAACAACTAAAGGCGAGACAAAGAAAATAAGGCTCAAATCCAAAATTTTCATATTAAAGGCATTTGACAGGGAGCCGAAACTTACCCAGAGCACTCTCGAAAACTCTTGTGCAAGTTTGATATTTCTAGGATAATTTTAGATGATTATCGCTGGTTTAGTGCTATCTCAATGAAATTTAAATTTTTTATTGATTTATTCATAAGTACTTATACTTACCGCTAAATTATTTACTTATATACTGATAATCTGTACTTTCGTTTTTAAAGAATTATTGGTTTTAATACCTATCAATCTATTAACAGATACATATACAGATAATTATCACTAAATTATCTCCTCATCTTTTGGTATTTTGTAAATTTGTTGCCAGGACAAATTAAAACTTAGTATTAGGGATTAAGATCATTTTTTGCGGAATGCATATAAACATACATTTTTTATAGATTAGATTTCTAATTATTTGATTAATGTTTATAAATTTAAGTCTTTTTTTATTTTTGTATATAAATTTAACTTGAAAGGATTCCTATAGCATATGCCGACCACCAATTAATCTTTGCCTCCTCTTCTTGGATGCTGCCACATGTATAACAAGTGGTTTAGACTGACTTTTCCAACTGTATGATTTAAAAACACGCGAGATTCGTTTTAGGACGAGTCATCTTAATGGCATCACATCATATTTTGAATTTTTTTTGTTTAAATAGTATATTACAATCATTCGTTGTTTATAAATATACATATTTCAAGCGTATAATATTTGGTTTTATATTCAAAATTTAAAATCACTAAGAACTCAAGAATTATGATGCTAACATAACAATATGCGTTAATACGACTTTATATCATTACTAATTCATTAAAAATATTTTTATACCAATAAGTGTTGGTGTTTTAGTTGACAAAATACTCATAAATATATTTTGACAAAAGGTTTGTCATTTTAGGATGAGAGTTTTTCTCCAACTGATTAATTGCCCCTAATTATTTATTTATTAATTTTTTTATGGCAATTATTTATTTATTAATTGGTGAGAAGGTAAATATAATTTTATCCCTTTTATAAATTAAAATTTTATTTTTGTGAATCGAATAAAATTTGCACTTTATTATTTTACATTTTTTCTTAAGTTTCTTTTTTGTTTAAGTGAATATTAAATGATTTAGGATAATAATAAAAATTGCCACGTCTGTAGGTGTGGTAGTTGCATGATACTGAGATTGATTCGTTATGGTCATTTGATATATAAACACCAACCCCAGAAAACAAACTATTCAAATTTCTGTATATAGTCTACTGACAAACTGTCTCCAACTTTGATAATCTAATTTTCTTGTTAATATGTTCATAGTCAATGGCGTGTTATAAAACGTCTCTTCATTTCTCAAGCAAGGGATATTACAGATTTTATTTAAGGCAATTATTGATGTAACATCAAAATGTTGAGAATGTGATGAAAAATGGACAATAATTAGTGTGTAAAAATATGTCAATTTCTGGAAAGCACGAAATTAACACAAATAATACAACAAAAATCGGAGTCTATTCGAGCAGAAAAAAAACTCAGCCATCATTCGGGATTGGGGCACTTCCCAAAAACTCCCCATGAGTTTGGAAAGTTTCTTTTTACTCCCCATTTTCAAATATATCATTTGGGATTTTAGGTACGTGATTTTGGTATTTAGATACGCGATTCTGGGATTTAGATACTCCCCATTTTCAAATACATCTTGGGGATTTAGGTACGCGATTCTTGAGTTTTTATGTATCATTTTTTAAAATGGGGAGCTAAGAGGAATTGGACTTATCATTTGGGGAGTTTTTGGGAATTCCCCGTTCGGGATTCGATCCTAATTTTGAGATAAAATAACTTTGAATCCCTTGACCAGATATCTCACATCTATGAGGAATTGAGGTGCTCATAAATTAATTAGCCAGAAATTAATTAGTCTAATCGACTATAAATGTAAAGAAAAAAATAGTGTGAAAGGTAGCTGTAATCTTCAAGATTAGTTTACAAAATAATTTCAGAATAGCTTGAGACTTTTGTATCTAAATTGATTTAAAATGCAAAATAGAACATGACATATATATAGTAATTCATATATCAACTTGACGCTTTTCTTTAATCGAGAGACATTTTAACTTGTCGTAAAGCAACCTAGTTGCTAATCAAATTTGATTTTGGAGTTTCCTTTTTATTAGCCATCAGATTTGAGCTCTCATCTTAGAACATGATATATTTATGGTGTGTTTTGTTAATCAAATTAATATAAGTAGATGTTTAGCAACACCTTACAAGGACTGAATAGTAATTTTAGAATTTTCATTTATCAAAAATAAAGAGATCTCTTTTGTGAAACGGCCTTACTATTAATTAGTTATATATAAATTACACATTTATTTTACTTAATCAAACATCTTCAGCCAAGTAAATAATAAGAGCACAAAAATCTCCGTAATAAAAGCTGAATGTAATTTAGTGGTGCGTCTTAGATGATCGAAAAGAGAAACCTAAAAAGAAAAGAAAGTGTACCCATGAAGGTGATTGTGTTATTTTTGGAAATAAATTTGTAGGTTTATTTGGAAAAAAAGTGGATGAATTATTTTTTTTAAACACACACCCTCAAAGTGGTTAGAGAAATTCGAATTCAGAATCATTGCCTAAAGAAAGAACCCTTTAACCACTTAGGTTAACCTTTTTTAATTTAATAGAATATGTCTAATTTCAGGTCCGAATGTTATGTTCTTCCTTAATATTAGTAAATATTGGAGCAATGTAACAGAGAAATGGGGGTGGGAAAACAGAGAGAATAGAGGTGAGAAAAACAGACTTAATTCATTACTTGAATGGAAAGAAAACAACACTCAGTCTCTTATACGTGCTCCACAAAACAACAAAACAAGAAATATAACAATTACAATAATAAGGAATAATCTCTGCAACGGATCCTCATCATAATCATCAAATGGTCCCCTGCTAATTCTGTTAGAACTTGGTCAATCACAGCCATTGGATTGCGCTTGATCAACGGCCACATGAGACTCAGCTAAAGGATATATTTCAACCCTTGGATCAGTATCTTGTATTCCAACGTCTGAGATCAATCCTTGATTAGCTGCAACGATGTCGTTTTCAACTCTCTTAAACCTGATCCTACGGTCCTGATAAAACGAGATCCAACGGCCATCATTAATTCCTTCCTCTGCCGCGTGTTCGTAATCCAGGCTTTTCGTTTCGTGTTTTCGTTCAAAACCAAAACCAATCCAAGAAATCCAAAAACAGTTTATACAGTTTCAAATCCAAAACAGTTTTCAAAAACAAATTTTTACGAAATAGTTTTCAGAAACTTTCAGGAAAAATACAGTTTCGTAATTCAGGCTTTCAAAAACAGTTACAAATACTCGATCGCATCAAGCCTAAGAATTTCTACCAAATTCAGTTAAGTGGAGATGAATCAGAAACACGATTAACGAGGTGGCTCTGATACCACTTGTTGGAAAACAGGAATCAGAAAGCAGCGAAAATTTAAAAATTTTCCAACAAAAGGATCGAAACTTGCAATCATGAATCCAAATTCGTAAGGCAAAGAAACTTACTTTTCAATAATCTTTCTTGAAGCGTTTCAAGCCACCCAAGAACGCTCTTCTCGCGGCTTGATCCCCTCTCCTTGGTAAAGCTCGAATCTTTAAAAACTTCTAACTTGAAACGCTCTAGAGATAGTCCACCAACTTCACTACAATCTAACTAGTAAGGATGCTAGTTCTCTAGTTAGTGTTTAGGCTTAACCTAGGGTTTATGTGATCTTGGAGAAAGGATGGTGTTCAACACATGAACCAAGAGGAATTCATCACCCATAAGGGGAGCTCGAGCTCCCCTATATATAGCAAAGGGAGGGGCGGCCGAACCTAGTCCTATTGGACTAAGGATTTGGTCCCTCTCTCTTATTACTTGATCATCAAGTAATTCCAAACCTTGATTTTGAATTCTAATTCAGATCAACTTTTAAGAGAGCTAAAATATCCAAAACCCTTTTGGATAATATTATACTTTATTTATTAATTAATAAATAACTTATTTATCTAATTAATTAATTCATAATTAATTAAATAGATTAATTCCTCCAAAATAAGACTTTCATTTTAATTCAAAAATTAAACCAAAGTTTATTAAATAATTAACACATTAATTATTTAACACAGACAATATATACATACACATGTGAGACACGTGTCCCAAGGACACGTGCCACCAGGTGACCCGCACGTGTGATTCACACGTGTGGAACCCTCTTGGCTCGATTAACTCGTTTAATCATTTCAAAGCCTCAACTCATGTAACGAAGTTGTTGTGTGTGACCCTCTAGGTTCTCAATTCAATTAGCAGTGACCCTAATTAATTAATTCACTAATTAATTAATCAGTCCACAGATTAAACGACCATAGTCTAGCAACAGGTGTTTAACCCCTAGCTGAATTGGAATGTCTCGATTCGACAGAACCTTTAAGTCATTGATTCATGTGAGATACAATCCTCCTACTTACTATCTCTCAACGAAGATCTAGGGTAAGGGAATAATCAGAACCCTAATAATCTGGTCTTAAAGCTAAGTGCATATCATATCCATTTGATCTCAATCCAAGAAACCCTTTTCTTGATGTCTAGATCTACTGCCTTGGCCAAGGACTCCATATGGCATATGAATGACTTACACAATAAGAGATCACCTTGCAAATGCAAGTGTAGGTCTTTTCTTGATTCTCATTCACTTTCATGAGTCACTTGTGCAGCCCCAGCATAAGCCTTGAATTAGTTGTCTAAGGCGACACCCTTTAAAGCTTATACCTATGACTACAGAGTTAACTCATAAAGTGACATGGAACCTTAAGTCTTAGGATCAATTAATCACATCAATGACTCGTGAGATATTTCCTAATCTGGAAGTTTCCATTTCCTAAAATAGAAACTTCCTTTCCCATTTAGGAATCTTCTCACACGGGGCACCTCAGTAAACTTACTTATAGAAGTAAGCACCCTCATGTATCACGCACGTATCAACTATACTCTTTGCACCTCCATGAAACAAGGTGGTCCTTCTTAAGGGCGTGATCCCACAAGCAAGCCTTAGAGGAGTCAGTTTGACACTCCCACTGTCTGTAGGACTCATCGGCTTGGAGTATTTTACTAATCATGACTTATGTGATATAGGGCTCGTTTCATGAACCATTTCACCTAAATGATAGAGTCCTAAAGTCATCAGGATTAGGGGAGTTCTCATACATGCACAACTAAAGTAAACGCATACCAAACAAGAGCATATAAAGAAGTGTTGCCTCAATTCGTTATTTTATTCAAAGATTGTCTGTGATTACAATAAGAAAAAGTACAAAGCGGATATGCAACCGGCTTTCTAGGGCATTATTCCTAACAATCCACACTCAAGCTTTCCACATAAGGCCCCAAAATTTTTTTATCTGGTTTGCAACCATACAGAGCCTCAAAGGGTGTAACTCTCAAACTGGTATGAAAATTGGTGTTATACCAGTATTCTGCCAAAGCTAAACATTTCCTCCACAACTAAGGCTTAAGGTGACACATGCACCTTAAATAAGTTTCCAAACACCGGTTTACCCTCTCAGTCTGTCCATCTGATTGTGGATGGTAGGCTATAGACATATTAAGATTAATTCCCAACACTTTACAAAGCTCCCTCCAGAATTGGCTTGTAAAGACCCTATCCCTGTTTCACACAATTGAGTGTGGTAGACCATGTAGCTTGTATATATTATCTATGACATCCTTAGTACTTGTTCAGCAGTGAAAGGGTGTGACAATGCTGTAAAATGAGAATATTTGTTGAATCTGTCCACAATGACTAAAATAACACTCTTCCCTTCAGATGGAGGTAATCCTTCAATAAAATCCATTGATATATGTGTCCAAGCTTGATCCGGGATTGGTAGAGGTTGCAGCAGCCCTGGATATTTCATATTCTCATGCTTAGATTTCTGACATATATCACATTCTTTAACCCACTCTTCCACCTCTTGTTTGAGCTTAGGCTATATGAACATTGATTTTACTCTCTGAACTGTACCCCCAGTGCCTGAATGTCCCCCAAGATAGGTATCATGAAGTGTTTTTATAATCCTTTGCTTAAGCTGCAAATCATTTCCCACACAGATCCTGTTCTTCTTCCTTAATAATCCTCCATTCCAACTATACTCTGGAAAACTGCTATTATCAACAGCTTTGGCTTGTAAAATCTGAGCATATATTGAGTCATTAACATAAGACTAACTCACCTCAGTCACCCAAGCAGGAACAATTGATGTTATCAAATTGTAGTGTTCCTATGAATGATTTACCCTTGACAAGGCATCAGCTACTTTGTTTTCAACCCCTTTCTTGTATTGCACCTCATAGTCAAATCCTAACAACTTGGAAATCCATCTTTGCTGCAAAACGTCCCCATCCTCTGTTCCAACATGTGCTTTAAACTTTGTTGGTCTGATTTAATAACAAAATGATTCCCTTGCAAATAATGTCTCCATTTGTTTACAGCAAGTAGTACAACAAGGAATTCCTTCTCATACACTGACAGACCCTTGTTCTTTTCCCCCAATGCTTTACTTAAATAAGCTATTGGTCTCCCCTGTTGCATCAATACTGCCCCAATACCATCCTTGGTTGCATCTGCTTCAAGAATAAATGTCTTATTGAAATCAGGAAGAACCAAAACAGGTGTTGTTGTGACAGCTTGTTTCAATCTTTCGAAAGCTTCATTAGCACAATCATTCCACTTAAAACTGTCTTTCCTTAACAAATCTGTTAAGGGCTTACTGATAAGGCCATAATTTTGAATAAATTTTTTGTAATAACCTGTAAGGCCCAAGAAACCCCTCAATTCTTTCACAGATGTAGGGACAAGCCATTGTACCATACTCTTGATTTTCTCCGGGTCAGTGGCAACACCCTTCTCTGAAATGATATGCCCCAAATACTCCACACTTTCCTTACCAAAGCTACATTTACTCCTCTTAGCATATAACTTATGTTGTCTCAGAATTTCCAACACAGTTTGTAAATGTTTAATATGCTCATCCCAGCTTTTGATATATACCAATATATCATCAAAGAAGACCAGTATATATTTCCTTAAGTATGGAAAGAATGCCTGATTCATTAAGGATTGGAAGGTTGCTGGAGCATTGCATAGCCCAAATGGCATAACCAGAAACTCATAGTGGCCATTATGAGTAACAAAACTGGTCTTTGGAATATCACTATCTCTCATCCGGATTTGGAAATACCCAGATCTTAGGTCAATCTTTGAGAAGTATTTAGCTCCATGTAGCTCATCTAACAACTCATCTATAATGGGAATTGGGAAATTGTGCTTGACTGTGAGGGTGTTCAAATATCTGTAATCAACACACATTCTCCATGTCCCATCTTTCTTTTTTACCAGCAAAACAGGAGAGGCAAATGGGCTCTGACTCGTTTGGATGATCCCTTCCTTCAGCATACCCTTCACCAAGCTCTCTATTTCATTCTTTTGAGTGCGTGAATATCTGTAGGGTAGTTGTTTCTTAGGGATAACATCTGTTTTCAGCTCAATTTGATGCTCAATGTCTCTCCTTGTTGGTAGAGTCTTGGGTTCTTCAAACACTTCACTAAACTGATCTAATAATTCTTTTAATCTTTCACCCTGTACTTCTTTCTCAACTGATGCAATGGTCAAGGAAAAGATATGTTCACACATACCAGCACTTCCAGACTCCACTAATTCATTCAATTCCTCAACTGTCAGATATTTCAACTCAGCATTTCCTGTTATAGATTGCAATTTAACTCTCTCCTCTCCCTTTGATATAGTAACACTTTTATCCTTGTAATCTAAATGGACTGGAGTATGATCATTGAGCCAATCACCCCCAAGCAACATCCCATAACCACCCAAATCCAAAATTCTGACAGGGAACATAAACTCATACCCCTGCATTTTCCATTTAAGCTCAGGAAATATGGTATCACTCACCAATTTCCTCCCATCAACCATCCTTACTCTAACTAGTTTAGCTGACTCTCTTTTGCTTTTCAGTTTCATAGCCAGTTTCTCATCCACAAAACAAGAAGTAGCCCCACAGTCAATCATCATTCTAACCTCCATATCCTCAATCATTCCTTCCATTTTGAACATGTGGGAATTCTTCTTTTCAAATATGGCATTAGCAACCACTGTGACAACTTCATTATTAGAGTTTTCCTCCTCATTCCCGGATAATTCAGGATCCCCTTCATCATCTTCTTCAGGTATTATAATGAACACTTGTTTTTGTGTACATTTGTGTCCTGATGTATAAACCTCATCACAGTTGTAACATAAATTCTTCTCTCTTCTTGCCCTCATTTCAGCAGCACTAAGTAACCTCCTTTGTGTTGGTAAATTCTTGTTGAAATTAGTACCTATGTTGCTGAAATTCCCACTCCTTGGTGATGCATGATAACTGTTAGATTTCACATGTGGCCTAATAGAGTTGTTGTGCTTCCCATTACCATTAGCCCTGACTAAAATTGCTTCAACAGCTGCTTCCTGTCTCTTAGCAAACATAATAGCATCCCCCAAGTTCTGAGGCTTAGAAGAAAATATTGACGCCTGAATTTCCTCCTTCAAGCCACACACAAATGCAGCAGTAAAATACTCCTCTGTCAAATTCTTACAGAACAAAAGCATTTGGGATTTCAGATCCTCAAACTTGATCAAATATTGCTCCACTGTTCCCGTTTGCCTAAGCTTATGGGACTCTCCCACTACCAGTTGCCTATCCCCCACATCAAAGCGTTTCAACACTTCTTCAATCAATTGTTCCCAACTCAATAAAGGAGATGTTTCCATAAGACTCTGCAGCCATGTTTCAGCAATACCCGAAAAATAGATTGAAGCTATCGTTATCTTCTCATTCTCTCACACAGTAGGTAGAAGCTGAAAGTATTTTTGTGCTTTCCTAACCCACGCCCTAGGGTTAGACCCATCAAAACAAGGGAACTCTATATACTTATGAGATGAAGAAATACATCCACAACTCCCCTGCGATCTTGTGTCGTCATGTGAAGAGTTGTTGGCCACTTAACCTCCTCCAGACCCAGTTGCAGGTGACAATCCCTCATCTAAAACAAACTTCTTTTTGTGGTACTGGTGCATTTGATCCGCCATGGAGCTCATCTGCATCGCCAGCTTCTCTAATATGCCGGAAAGATCATTAAACTTCCCCTCCATACGTTGCTCAGCTGCCAAACGCATTGGCCTTTTTTCTATTATAGTACCCTCCTGTTTTTTGATCATTTCTTGCAGATCCTTAGACCTTAATCCCTCCGCCATGATTAGGTCCGTAAGAATCGAGTGGCTCTGATACCACTTGTTATGTTCTTCCTTAATATTAGTAAATATTACAGCAATGTAACAGAGAAATGGGGGTGGGAAAACAGAGAGAATAGAGGTGAGAAAAACAGACTTAATTCATTACTTGAATGGAAAGAAAACAACACTCAGTCTCTTATACGTGCTCCACAAAACAACAAAACAAGAAACATAACAATCACAATAATAAGGAATAATCTCTGCAACGGATCCTCATCATAATCAGCAAATGGTCCCCTGATAATTCTGTTAGAACCTGGTCAATCACAGCCCTTGGATTGTGCTTGATCAACGGCCACATGAGACTCAGCTGAAGGATATATTTCTACCCTTGGATCAGCATCTTGTATTCCAACGTCTGAGATCAATCCTTGATTAGTTGCAATGACGCCGTTTTCAACTCTCTTAAACCTGATTCTACGGTCCTGATAAAACGAGATCCAACGGCCATCATTAATTCCTTCCTCTGCCGCCAAATTAACTTCTGTTATTACACCGAATCGAGAATCTCTAGTGTGTGAGACTAGCATGATAACCAACTATACCACCTAGACTTGGTGAAAAAGGGAAAAAAAAACCGGATGAAGTTATTGGATTTGTGATCAATTGTGAGAAAAACTAGTTTAAACTTGATTTCCTTAGGTAAACTAGTTTATTTTATTGATGAAATTGTCAAACTGCCAAACATAAGTTTAAGTTTAACTATAAGAAAATCAATCAAGCTTAAATAATATAAATTTATTTCCAATTAATTCGTTCACGCATCTATCTACTTGGGAACTTTTGTTTTGGGCGAGAGTTTTCACTTTTTTTTTTTTTTTTTTTTTTTTTAACACACACCCCAAGTGACCTGAAGGATTTGAACTCGGGTCTTTGCCTTCGAGAAACAACCCTCAAACAACTTGGCCAACCCCTATTGGCGGGCAAGAGTTTTCACTTTGATTACAGTATATATATAATTCTTGATTAAAAAGAAAATTAAAGAAAGAATTGAAATGCAAATACTCCTCAAATTATTGGGGAATTTGCAGATTGACTTCTAATTTGTGAAATTATGTGATTCCTCCTTCCCATTTTCAACTTGTCTGCATGGGTCGTCCAAAAACATATATGAGGAAATCAAAAATATATTTCATCTAAATAAGTTCTGCATCGATTCTTGACAATTCCTTCCTCAATTTTCTATTTTCTTACAACCATAATATACATTATGCAATATAAGATCCCTAAGGCATTTCTCATTATTTTGGAGGGTTAATTACACCTAGTCCCCATATTAGATGGGGTAATTACAATCCGCCACCGTTTTTAGATTAAATTACATACACCACCCTTCAGGAAATAAAAAATTACATTTAACCCCCATTTTCATCTAAAAGTTGATGACGTCAGCAAAAATTTTAATGAAAACCTGAAAATACCCTCCATTGACTTTAGTCAAAATTTTTATTCTCATGTTACCATTGGGGGTTAACTGTAATAATTATACTAATATGGGGGTTAAGCGTAATATTTTCTAAAAAGAATTCCAACTGTCATTTTTGGGCAAATTATAACATTTATAACTACTATATTCCTCTCTTAACTAGAATTTATTAATATGAATTAAATATTTATTTTATTATCAATGTTAAGGTAAAATATACGGATTAATTAGTTATGGTTAAAAATTAATTAGAAACATAATTAATTTTGGTGACTAATTTATTATTGATTTTTTTTATTTACTTAGCTTAATAAAAAAAGATATTTATTTAAAATTAAAAGTTAAATTATTTTATATATATATATATATAAATTATTTACTAATAATTATTAAATAATAATTAATTATAAATTGAAATTATGAACTTTTGATTTATAATATATGTTTTAAATTTTCATGTAAATATAAAAAGTTTCCTCGTACATATATATAATTAGTAAAACGTTTAATATTGAACCTTTTTAGTTAGATTTGATTCGATTGAGTTAATTTATAATTTTTTAATTTAGAGAGAACAATTTGAATCTTTGGTTGCATGATACAAATTATAGTTTTTATATATAAAAAGTAGTTCAAATGTCATTACCGGTAATTATTTATTATAAAGTACTAAATTCCATAAAAATACTATTTTAAGTAAATTAAGATAATGTATTAGTAGAAGATAAAACTTATTTAATTTAAAGAAAACATGTGCAAGTTTTACAAATCAAACTAAATATATAAAATCAAATAAAATATGAACAAAGTGTATAATTAATTGTAGTTGAAAGAGGAATATAGCAATTATAATAATTATATTTTATCCAAAAATGAAGATTAAAATTTTTTTATTAAAAATATTACACTTAACCCCCTATTAGTATAATTAGTTACAGTAAACCACCAAGGACAACATGGGTATAAAAAATTTGACCAAAGTCAACGGAGGGTATCTTTGATTTTTCATTAAAAATTTTGCTGACGTCATCAACTTTTAAACGAAAATGGGGGTTAAATGTAATTTTTTATTTCCTGAAGGGTGGTGTATGTAATTTAATCTAAAAACGGTGGTGGATTGTAATTACCCCATCTAATATGGGGGTTAGGTGTAATTAACC
The DNA here is from genome assembly GCA_037501455.1 of Lantana camara. Lineage (NCBI taxonomy): Eukaryota > Viridiplantae > Streptophyta > Magnoliopsida > Lamiales > Verbenaceae > Lantana > Lantana camara. Next base: position 43,367,307 of record CM074865.1, read on the forward strand.
CTTATTTTGGAGTTGATTTTTGTCACGAAGAGGAAAGTACAAGTGCAACCACGAATAATTACGTCATATAACCTCTTCAAAGTTTTAATAGTGTCCTCGTACAATTAACGCTTCATGGAGAACCATGGAGCATGTAAGTGCATATCAAAACATAAAAGAGGAAATTGTGATTATTAATTATGAGAAGTTCTCTAGCAATTGAAAAGGGTTAAAATGCACCCATATTCACATTTTTACTCATCAGCAGCAAGATTAATGCCATTCTGCTGTTCACGAGGAGCTATATGTTTTCAATCAACTCCGACTTTGCATTAACAAATATTATTAACCAAAAAAAGAGAAAGAAATTGTATTAGTTGTCAGCTTACTGTCCGATCGAGTTTTTTGCTTGGATACCCCCTGTGTTATGCCTAATTAGCACTCTGAATCCTATGATTTGAAAATTCTCAAAGAAAACCCTGTGATTATATAAATTAGCACTGAAAACCCTGTGATTGTATTAAAGTTAACACTCAAAACCCTACAAGCACGATTGTAGGGTTTGAAATTCTAATTGAGTGCTAATTTATTACAATCACAGGGTTCGCTTTGAGAATTTTCAAATCACAGGGTTATGAATGCTAATTAGGTATATCACAGGGTTTTTGGTGCAATAAACTCCTGTCCGATCTGATAATTTGTGAAATTTTAATTGTTTTGCATTCCCAGCTCCACCTATCCATGCATGAACATATAAATTCACGGCCAAAAATAAGCTATATATATTTTGGTTAAAAGTTCTAACGGCTCTTTGAGGAGCCAAAGACTATTGACTTTTTCATAATAATATAAGATATATTCTTTTTTTAGTTAGAACTTAGGGGAGAGAGATTTTTTTTTTTTTTTTTTTTTTTGGGTTAGGAGAGAGATTTCTTCCCAATCAGAATGATATTTGGGAAGATAATTTATTTATTTAATTTAAATAAATATGGAAATTATTTCAGCATAATAATAGGAAGCAGTAGGTTGTAATTATTATTAATTATCAAGGAAAATATAATTCGAACAAAATAAAAATTGTAGTTTATCTTTCTCCTTTTTACCTTTATTTGCTATTTGTGGTGTTGACCAATATCCCAACAAAGCTGCAAAACTTGGTTGATTGCTTCCACATGCGGATTCTCCTAATTGAGAAATCACAATATCACATGCCCCTTTGAAAATAAATGTTATAATTGCCAACAATATAATAAAAATGAAAAGTAAATAAAAAGTCTCGATTTTGTGGAAATATGGAGTGACATCCCAAAATTGTACTTCTACAATTAGCCAATTAATGTGCTAAATTAAGATATTTACAATTAGTGGACGAATAATTTCTCCAAATCAAATGAGCACATACAGGAACAAGCAAAAATATGAACTACTTCTTTGATCATTTTAGGAGAACTGTGTTAAAAAAAAAAAAAAAAATTATGAACAACTTATTTTTCGAGTTTATCAAATGGAGCATGATAGTGGTTTGGTAGATTCAAACCTCTTTTATCTTCATGGGTTAAGATAATGATATTAATCTCTTATAAGTGTTCGACTGAACCCCAAAACATTTCTTACCTTGGACCACCATACCCCAACCGAAAATTTTGCAAAAAGAAAAATAAATAATGAGTTGGGACTTAACTGAAATTTAATTTCCCCTTAATTGCCGAGAGTGAAGCCATCTTGCCCGCATCCACTCGATAACATAAGTTATATAAAATAATTTCTGCAATTTTCTAATATCAATTAGTCGATAAAAAATGTCCAAATAAATAATTGTATTTAACAAATTAAATACAATGTCTGCTATATAAAAAAGCTCAAAAGATTCCTTCGATGCAAATAAATTAGTCATAATATTTACAGAAGACTTCAAAGACTTCTTTTTTTTTTTTTTTTTTTTTTTTTTTTTAACATGACTTCAAAAACTATTATGTGATATACTAATATATAATTTGAAATGTTGATACTTATCGAACAACTAAATTATGAATAATTATATAATGTACACACCTTGTTTATATTGTGGAAAATAGAGAGTGAAAAGAAAATAAGTTAGCAGATCGATTGTGGGAGTTTTATAACTGAGGAGAGCACCCATTCTTTCCCAGTGGTAAACATTGTAGGTTTACCACCTGTTAAAATCTTCTAATTTAAATTTAATTGGATCAAACTCAATAAATATGTGTAATACTGATTGGATTCTATCGAATACAATCAATATGTATGTTATATAATTTGATAAAACTAAAGTAAAATTTTGTATATTGGTTAAAAAAATCAGCTAAAATATATTAAAATTAATTATCAGATCAAACAACCAACTAAATTAACAAGAGCTACGAACATATAGAGTCTTCTTTTTCCATTTCTCTAAAAAAGGGAAAAAATAGAATATTATAAAGGCAGAGTTCCTTGATGGAAAGCTACAGAACATGAATAATGTAGCTATTTATGAGAAGGTTCACGGTGATTGCTTAAACAAATATAGAAATGCGTAAAGAGTGGTAATAATTAAATTTGAAAAAATAACATTATACTTAAATTCGTAGCAGGTGGAGGGGTTAGCAACAGGAATACAAATTAATCATAGTGGTTTCATTGTGGGCTTAAATTATAAGTTGGGATAAGTCTAGTTTTCCAGCTGTTATAAGCAGATTAAATAAATTATTTATAACAATTAAAACAATCCAGTTGAATAATGAAATAGTTCGTAATTGACAGCTCTATTCTAACAACTGTTCTCATTCAAAATGGCCCTTATATATACTATATACTTACTCATATAACACACTCTAAATCATCTCTTCTTCTGATAAAGCTACTTTTGTCTACATTCTTTTCTTCTCTTCTAGCCTGCTCGGTCACATTGGCTTGAGTGGGCGGCGGTTTCCGGCAACAAAATGAGGATTCACGGCCAAGGCCCGGCCAAAAGGAGCCACATGTTGCCGCAACTAGTTGTGGCATTGGCCATTTTGGCAACTGCAACTGTTGTTTCGGCTGATGTTGAGGGGTACATATACTCATCTCCACCACCTCCGTATGTTTATAAATCACCACCACCACCGTCACCATCACCACCACCACCATATGTTTACAAGTCCCCACCACCACCATCACCATCCCCACCACCACCATATGTGTATAAGTCTCCACCACCGCCTTACCCGTCTCCCCCTCCTCCATATGTGTATAAGTCTCCACCACCACCTTCTCCGCCTCCCCCCACACCATATGTATACAAGTCTCCACCACCGCCATCACCGTCTCCACCACCACCATATGTGTACAAGTCACCGCCGCCACCTTCCCCATCTCCACCACCACCATATTACTATAAATCACCACCACCGCCTTCACCCTCACCACCTCCTCCTTACTACTACAAATCTCCTCCGCCTCCATCACCATCACCGCCACCACCATACTACTATAAATCCCCACCCCCGCCGTCACCATCCCCACCACCACCATACTACTACAAATCACCTCCACCACCTTCACCATCACCACCACCACCATACTACTACAAATCTCCTCCACCACCCTCACCATCACCACCACCTCCATATTACTATAAATCCCCACCCCCACCTTCACCGTCACCACCACCACCATACTACTACAAATCTCCTCCACCACCCTCCCCCTCACCACCGCCGCCATACTACTACAAATCTCCACCACCACCATCCCCCTCACCTCCGCCACCGTACTACTACAAATCTCCTCCACCACCATCCCCCTCACCGCCACCACCATATTACTACAAGTCCCCACCACCACCAGCAAAATCGCCACCTCCTCCATACTATTACAGTTCTCCTCCACCACCAAAGAAGTCCCCACCGCCTCCTTACTACTATTCTTCTCCACCTCCACCAGTTAAATCACCACCTGCACCATACTACTACACTTCTCCTCCACCACCTACCCCTTATCATCCACCACACCATCCGTTCATCGTCAAGGTCACCGGAAAGGTATATTGCATTAAGTGCTACGACTGGAAATACCCTGAGAAGTCCCATAACAAGAAACATCTCAAAGGTATGAAATAACTCTCCTCTTTCGTATTTCCTTTTCAGTTCGTACAAATTTAAGGTGAGCATATAGCAAGTGCCGATTTTTAGCATACAACTAATAAATAACTGAAAAATCTATTTGTAGCAAAAAACAGATTAGTTTTCTGTAGAAATTGTAATCAATATATTCACATATACACACTCATATATCTACTAGAAAATGATTTCTTGAAACTTTATCCCTAAATATATCTGCGTATATCTTCATATATACAAATAATTAAAATACACTTTAAACGTTCAGTGGATTATAGATTGATATTAGATTGTGGGGACCTTTTTCTTTTCTTTTTTTGCTTTTTCCTTTTATGTTCCTAAAGTGTTGATTCATCGGCCTATTGCAAATTTTTAATGTTGAGAATGTTATTTGTACTGTTGGTCTTTAATCACAGAACCGATAAATATGTATTAAATAACTTTTGTTTGTTTTTTATTTTCTGCAAAAGATTGGATTAAAAAAAATAAAGGAAGGCGCCATCGACTTTGAAATCTTATAACGTTGCTTGAAAAAAAGTTAACAGATCCGTTTGTCAATATTGCCTATTTTTTATCATTATTAATAATAATAATAATAAGCAACTATTAAATTAGTGATTTATGAAATTATTAGCCAATTATTTATGTTGTCGTCACCTGACAAACTAGGAGGTTTGGTCAAGTGGGTCCTATGCTATTATTGTTGTTGTAGGAGATCAAACTCGGATTCTCCACTTATTATATTTTAACGTGTAAAAATGTTCTTATGCTGACAAACAATTGATATAATATGATATAATATGAATACTTCTATGAAAACCATATGACCTGTTGAAAATTGAATAATTAATAATTCTCTGATATGAAAGATTCTTACAACTTGGCTGTCGAGCACTATATTTAATATTTCCACATACACATGGATTAGGTGCTGTTGTGGAGGTAACATGCAAGGTTGGTGATAAAAAGATTGTGGCATATGGGAAGACCAAGATCAATGGCAAATTTAGCATTCCAGTTGAAGGATTTGAGTATGGCAAATATGGAGCAAAGGCATGCATAGCTAAACTTCACGCACCACCCAAGGACTCTAAATGTAGCATCCCAACAGATCTTCATTGGGGAAAGAAGGGAGCCAAGCTTAAAGTGAAGTCAAAGACTAAATATGAAGTTGTGCTTTATGCTAAGCCATTTGCATATGCCCCCGAGACTCCTTATGAGGAGTGTACCAAGCCTAAGCCAACTCCCACCCCAGCCCCATACTACTACAAGTCACCGCCACCGCCATCTCCAATTTACGTGTACAAGTCACCGCCGCCGCCACCTTATGTGTACAAATCTCCACCTCCTCCAACACCAACATACATCTATAAATCACCACCACCGCCATCTCCAATTTACGTGTACAAGTCACCACCGCCTCCACCTTACGTGTATAAATCTCCACCCCCTCCTCCTCCAACACCAACATACATCTATAAATCACCACCACCGCCACCTCCAACTTATGTGTACAAGTCACCACCGCCTCCACCTTATGTATACAAATCTCCACCTCCGCCTCCTCCAACACCAACGTACGTCTATAAATCACCACCACCGCCACCACCACCTTATGTGTACAAGTCACCGCCGCCTCCACCTTATGTGTACAAATCTCCTCCACCACCTCCTCCACCACCAACATACGTCTATAAGTCACCACCACCACAGACACCAACATATATTTATAAGTCACCACCACCCCCTCCTTATGTATACAAATCTCCGCCACCTCCACCACCAACATATATCTACAAATCACCATCGCCACCACCTTATGTATATAAATCTCCACCACCTCCATCACCGACATACATATACAAGTCACCACCACCACCACCACCGGTCTACATTTACAAGTCTCCTCCACCCCCTCCCTACGTTTACAAGTCCCCTCCACCACCATCACCATCTCCTCCACCACCATATTACTATAAATCGCCACCACCACCCTCTATCTCACCTCCACCACCTTACTACTACAAATCTCCGCCTCCACCATCACCATCACCTCCACCACCATACTATTACAAGTCACCACCACCACCATCGCCATCTCCTCCTCCTCCATACTATTATAAATCTCCACCACCTCCAGAACCTTCACCTCCACCGCCGTACTACTACAAGAGTCCCCCACCGCCATCACCGTCACCTCCACCACCCTACTACTATGAATCCCCTCCACCACCATCACCATCACCTCCACCACCATACTATTATAAGTCTCCACCACCACCGTTGCCATCTCCTCCTCCATACTATTACAAATCTCCACCACCTCCATCACCATCACCGCCACCGCCATACTACTATAAGAGTCCTCCACTGCCATCTCCCTCACCACCACTACCTTACTACTACAAGTCTCCCCCGCCACCATCACCATCACCTTCACCACCTTATTACTATAAGTCTCCACCACCACCATCGCCATCACCTCCTCCACCATACTTCTACAAGTCACCACCACCACCATCACCGTCTCCCCCACCATCGTACTATTACAAGTCTCCTCCACCACCATCACCATCTCCTCCTCCACAATACTACTACAAATCCCCCCCACCACCATTGAAATATCCTCCACCTCCATACCATTACAACTCTCCACCCCCACCATCACCATCCCCACCACCACCTTACCATTATACTTCTCCACCACCGCCATCACCATCTCCTCCTCCACCCTACCATTACACCTCCCCGCCACCACCTTCACCTTCACCCTCACCCCACCCTCCTTATGTTTACAAGTCTCCACCACCCCCTTCACCATCACCTCCACCTCCCTACTACTACACATCCCCTCCTCCACCCGTGAAGTCACCTCCTCCACCCGTATACATCTATGCTTCTCCACCTCCTCCAACCCATTATTAATCTACCGGAAGTTAGCACTGCTTCTCGGGGGTCCATGTAAGATATTTCAAAGTAATTTTTTTACATTTTAAGAAACCAATATTTTTTTGGTCCATTAATTGATTTCTATATTTCCTTTTGCAGTGTCCAGTCTAAAGTACAAAATAACAGAAGGCTTCCCGAGGAGAGGACTCAAGTGTCAAGTTCCTAGAACCACTAGTTTATTTAATAAGGTCCTGCAAGTATTAGAGAGCTTCACACATTTCATGTTGGACCAGTTTACATCCACTTCTCTGGCTGTTATAGTGCACTACGTCTTTGTTCTATCTTCGAGTGCAAGTGGCTCAAAGATCGACTATCTGTTTCTACAAAGAAGAGTTGCTTAGGAAATTGAACAAGTTGCATCTTGGGGCCTCGATTCATAAGGTTGTTTTTCTCATATTTTGTTCTTGTATAGTGGATGGCCTTGTTTGATTGAATTTACATTCATTTGTTTCTTGTTCTTCTCGTTCTCTGTTCTCAAATGCTACTAATAAAGTATTTTGTGTTTCTTTCTCAGTCAAATCCATTAATTTAAGCTGCTTTTCCCTCGGTGTATCTGTTTGCTTTCATTCTTTGTCGACATACATACAATGATTAGTTCTTGCTCTTGCTGTTAACTTGTAACTTATCGAGTAATTAAACTATTAACTTCATGAGAAAAATTTTAGTGCAACAGGGAGTGTTGATTCATTTTTAAAAAAGGAATTAAATATTAAAGAACTGATTCTTGAATGGTTTCAGTAATTGTAGCTAGCAAGGTGAATTCATAATTACAAAAATCTCCGTGATGGTTTAATTCCCAAGAATTAATTTCGTTTCGGTAAATAAATAAAATTAATGCGTGGACCTTCTTGCAAGAAAATTTCACACATATAACGTTCGATTTTATAGGACTATCCAAATGATGATTTGATCGAAGATTCTTTTGGAGGAAGACCGCCCTTCATTGAGTTTTCTCTTAGGAAACAAAAAAATATCTTGTCCATGTGTCATTGCCAAAATGTATAAATGACTGGTTCAAGATTAAGAATTATAAAATGTTGAAGTATAGCAACTACAACATCAATTTGAAAACCGCACTGGCTAAATCCGCGTGACGCAAGGTTATGGAACTTCTCATTTCTACGAACTTTAGTGAAAAGAATTCGTCTCTACCAAACGAAAATTTTAAGTTTTCGCTGTATGGATTTCACAGTAAAAATTTATACTTTTTGGAACGAAAACATTTACTGTTAAAAGTTAAAACTGTAATTTTTGTAACCGCCGGATAAATCCACCAGACACTTAATGGCGGCGGTGGTTGATTTGGGGAGGCGAAAGTGGCCGTGATGGTGGCTGACGACGGCAACACTAGTCATGTCGGTGGCCATGAACGGGGATGGTGAATTTTATATTTTTATATATATAAATGGTTAAAATAGTCATTTTGCATAGAAAAATAAAAGAAAAATTCAATATTACATGCAATTAATGAGGGTATAACGCCAACATTGCTCACAGCATTTATTATGCAGAGTTTGAACAACATAGAATTTTTCATGCAAAGTTGAATAACATAGTCAGAAGAATTTTTATACGTTTGAGTTTTATTTGTAATGTCAATATGGCCAAACACATAGTATCATTTTAAATCTTCTTATTATTATTTTTTTCGTGTTTTGATGCACGAAGAGCATTAATATGGTGAAAGGACCTAATGAGTTCCTTAATAAGATATAATAGTAACAAAATAAAGGTTCTTGATTCACTTTTAAAGCATAATTACAATCATATAATCAAAGGAATACAACAAAACAAACTACATTAACAAGCTAGGATGTACAGACACTTTTAAAAATATTATTTTGTCGTGTTGTGCTATATTAGATACTCGTATCTGACACTGCTGTCGTGGAAAATACAAAAATAAATTCGTGTCTCTGTATCCGTATCCGTGCATCATAGTTAGCAAGTCGCCTGAGAATTCCTTTTATTTTGAGAAACCAATGGGACCATAATCAATAACTCATTTCCTATTGGAAATAATTTAGTTTACTCCCTCATTTAAAAAAATCTATACTAACTCCCCAATTCAAATTTATAATTTGATTTCACTCCCACCTTACCTAAATTGATTTCAATACATTTACTTATTTCTTTTTCCTTTTCATACTTCAGTTTTAAATTTGAGTATTTTTTATTTTTATTTTTATTATTATTTTTTTAACACACGCACACCCAAACGAGATTCGAAACTAAGACCTTGCCTTGGAGAATGAACCCATTAACAACTTGGACCAACCCCCGTTGGCTTAAACTTGAGTACTTTAACTTTTAAGAATAATACTATATTTTTATATTTGAATACTTTAATATTTATGAATAGTACTTCGATTATAAATTTCGGTACTTTAACTTTTATACATAGTACTCTAACTTAGAACATAAGTACTTTAACTTTTATGGACAATATTCTTTTCCTTTTCCATTCTCATACTTCAATTTTAGACCTAAGTACTTTAACTTTTACAAATAATACTAGATACTCTATTTTATAATTTGAATACTCTGTTTTATAATTTGGATATTTTAATATACTCTGTTTTATAATTTGGATACTCTATTTTATAATTTCAATACTCTGTTTTATAGTTTGTATATTTTATAATTTCTAAATAATACCTCAAAATATAAATGAACAATTAATTTTTACTCTAACATCCACCTACACACACAAAAAAAAAAAAATTAATTTTTACATATGAAGCATGAAAATTATATTTTGAATTATTAATATACAAAATAAAAGTATAAAATCTTGTATATGAGGTATTATTTTAACAAAATGGTTTGTGCGGGAGGGAAGAGTGCTATGTTATGTCATTTCATGTTTCTTCAAGCCTATTTTGGTAATTTCGTAAAAAAGGAGGAGTGAAATCAAATTACAAATTTAAACTGGTGAATTAACATTAATAACTTTTACATTGAGGAGTGATGTCAGATTATAGGTACAAATCTTTTCTTACTAATTATAGTTGCATTTTTGAAAACTCGGATACAAATTTTTTAATTAAATTAATATATTACTGAACTGTTAAATTACATTATTCCATAGAAATTCACTATCGATGAAATCTTTCAACAATTAAAAATAAATAATTAAATCGATAAATCAGCATCGTTATGTCTAGCTACTTCAAGTTTTTTAAATGAAATTGTCCTGGCTGTTGCTTCCACGCCTCATACATAATATTAATCTCCTGTGGTTGCTCCACCATATGATTATTCAACTACTCTTCCTGTCCATGTGACAAGGAACATTCTGTATTTTTCTGGATTGTTGCTAACAACTCAAGAAATTATACGATTAAGAAAAGTTAAAATTTTTAAAGGATTTTCGTATCTAATCTAATTGACTAATTCCAATAATGATAGAATATATAATATTTATGGCTTAGGGTACTTTTGATATTCATACTGATGGGTCCCGAAACAAGAAATAACAATAAAAAATCAAATGAAAAATGCACGTAGATTTTTTTTTAATTATGATTGTCCAAAAGATAAAGGTGAGTAAAACATCATTGTCGTCCATCCTTAAGAGCCCACATGACAACTAATTTGTTCGAACTTTATATCATGGAAATTTTTGAGCAGCCGCCTCTCATAATTGATTGGGAACTTTGTGCTATGTGTCGTATTATTTGTATAATATATGTTTGTCTTTTATTATTTGTATATGTAGTTATTGTCAGTTCTGAAAATTAAATTGCCACTTATTATGTTGGGAGAGCGAAGTATTTGGCAATAAAAAGAGATATTTTATTTGTTTATATTTTGTGAAAATATTTTCCCTGCTAAGGTTCGCTCGAAGAAAGAAATTAATTATACATTGGTTATGGAAAGAAGAAACTATATAGTTTAGCCAAAATTGCAAAACTTGCACACTGTGAATTAATTGCGGTTATTTTTGGATATTTGGGATTTAAGATGACAAAATTATCCATAATATGATTCTTTTGCTGCGATATCCGTACAAAAAATTTGGAAGGTCAGTTATTTTTGTCATTTTGAATTCTTTAGTGTTCAAAATATCTGCAAGTGATATACTGTAGCACCTCCCCAGCACTACAACTCCCGCACCGCAATACTCCCCAAGTGCAGGTTAGACCCAACATTCAGGAAATACTACGACGAACGGTCAGGATAATATATGAGTAAAGAGTATGACACAGTGCAGCGGAAGATAAAGAGATCGATATAAGACTTTGCCAGTATGTGGGGAGCATAACGTATAAAGAATAAGGATTATCGCTATTGATCAAAATAGTTTACAAAAGAGTACAACAGGATGAAGTATGAGATGGCTTAATTATACTGACAATAGGCTCAAGACAGTGTATCTTTAGGGTCAGTTCCATGCTACTATTCATAACACCGTAATGCTTCAAGATACCTCTAGTTGTCGTTCCCTGATTCCTGAAATCATGCATTTAAAACAGGCGAGGAGGGTTAGTCAAACTGACTAAGTGAAGGGGGTATAATATTTCGTAGATATATGTATACATATATATATTTATATGATCAAGAAGACCTTGATCTAAAATAGTAGCAATAGGATATAGCAAATATGAAACGGTTCAGTATATGTGTAAAACAAGGATAGGGGAAATTTGGAATATTTGTAGAAATATGAACCGTCTGTAATAGTAACTTTAATGCCCGCAAGCTAGGCTTCTCCATCCATAACTCTATAAATAATTTGGTAAAACAGTACCGGGTTGATCAAGGCATCGATACTTTAATAAAACCAATATGATAATACCTCCTTAACTCCGGTGTCGCGCCCAGGGAGCTACCCCGCGGTGACGTAACAATAATTGGGAGCTCATACCACTCCCTTGTATATCTTTTGGCGTAGAGTAACTAACCTCCAGTTAAACCACTACCAAGAGTTGGTGGCAGTCCGCAGCACCAACAACACCCTCGGCCCGATACCTTCCTGGTAATTGCTCGCTACGGATATAGCCAGGGCCCATAATAACAGGAATAATAAGATATTTTGCTTGTGTAACATCCCGACTGATCGGACTGTTCAGGTAACCTATTATGTGCGCTATTCAATTATTTCCTTGTGTGATATTTCATTGCTAACGTGAATTATTGAAGTTATTTGAACTTATTTGCTTTAATATGAATTTGGTTATCCTTGAACGTTTAATTTTCCTTGCTTTGTATTTGTTCGTTTTGGGTTCGTATTTAATTCTGATTTCTGTGAATTTGTGATATGTGTTAATTATATGCTTTATGAACTCGATTATGTGCTCGTTACATGTTTTGGTATTTGTTTTGCTTGCCTTTTTGGGTTCGTTTTGGAGTCGGGACCTAAAGGAGGCTAAAGAGCATTTAGCGCACCTTGGTTTCCGGGACGCGTATTTTGAGCTCAAGAATTCGGATTCGAATTCTGTCACCTCCATTGAACTCGTTTTGATGACTCGGGTTTGATGGGACAAGCCTCACATTTTTCTAAGTTCATTAAGACCTTCGAATTTCACCCGTAACGAGCCCCTTTCGCTTGGAAGCTACCTTTTGACCTAATAAACCTTGTGGACCCCATTTGAACCTTAACTAAGCCTTAAACTTGGGTTATACTTGAGTTAACTCCCACTTTGAGCCCTAAACCCCCCCCCATAACCGATCCATTCTCTCCCTCTCTCCTCTATATCGATCAGCAACCAAGGAAGCAAGAAGGAAGAGAAACCCTTTGGCCATACCTTTGATTTTGAGCTCAACCTTTCACCCAAGCTTCTCCAAATTTAAAGGTAAGTTCATGGTTGTCTCCTTCACACTCTCTTATCTCTTTTATGTGATTTTTAGCTCTTCTCCATGGTTGATTCATGAGTTTTGCCCAAGCATGTGAATAGTTGTTGTTGGGAGAAATTGTTGATTCTTGCTCCTTCCTTGTTTCCTTGAGATTTGGTGATGATATATGACATGATTCTTGCCATTTATTGCTTCTTCTCTCTTGGTAGTTGGAATATGATCAATTGGCCATAAATGAAGCTTGAGTTTTGATGATACTTGATGCATTTCCTCCCCTCATTCTTGTCTTGATTACTTGCATTTTTGGAGCTGAAGTTGTGGCTACTTGTTGGGCATGATATGTTGATGAATTGGTGTCATTTTGATGCATGTTGTATGTATTTTGAAAGGCATAAGAGTTCCCATGAAGCCCCCAGCCGAAATGCCCTATTTTTGGCCTCCATTTTCGGCCCTTTTTCGCCAAAATATTTCCAGTCCGAGAACCTGACACGGCCGTGTCAGGTTACAAAGGAAAACGGACACGGCCGTGTTGAGCCCTCGACATTGTTTTTGTAACGCCCCGGTTTTTCAATTTTATTAATATGTCATATTTGTTTCTAAATTGCTCAATTAAATTATTTAATTATGTGATTAATTGTTTTTACGTGGTTCATATTTAATTTTATTATAAATTGTTATTATTTTATTTTATTATATTATATTTTAATTCAATATTATTTTAAAAACTAATTCGTAATTTTTTTTAAGTATTAATATAAATATAGATATATATTTCTTTAATTATTGTTAATTAATGATTAATGTTAATTATGCTGTTAATTAATCATGCTTTAATTAATTAATTACGTGACTTTAATTTGTGTTTTTAAATTAATGTGATTTCTTTATTTAAAAGTTATTGCATGAGAATTATAATTTATGCTTGAATTTTAATGTATTTATGCATGAATTGCATGAATGTGCATGTTGTTCATTTCGTGCGTCGTTTTTATATGAAATGATATCGAATTGCCACGAATTTGTAGTATGTCGTAAATATATGTGTTATGAACATGCTTATATGTTCGGTTTATGTTTTCGAATTCATGTGTTATGTTAATGAATTTAATTTGAATCGAGGAACCAAATCGGGGGCTAACGAGCACGTAGCGTACCCTTGGTTCCGAATTTAATATCTTGAGCTCGGGAACTTGGATTCGAGTTCCGTCAACTCCGCTGAACTCGTAACGAAAATTCGAGTTTAGTAAACTTAGCCTTATATTTTTCCTAAGTCATTTGAACCTCCGAAATTCAACCGAAAAATGAGGCGGCGACCAAAATGACCTTGTTGCACTAAAATGACCATATCTTGCTCAAACCTTGACCAAATTAACTATGGTTGGATGCTATGGAACCCTAACTCAACCCTCTATTCATCCATTAACCCCCCAAACCAAGATAACCCTCCCCACCTACTGAAAATATCTCAAACACTTTCTGCTCCCCAGTCTCTCCCGTAACTCAAGCTTTGCCATGAGATTCAAGCTCAAATCTCCTTCCAAACCTCCATTAATCCACAAGGGGCTGCTGCTGCAGAGAGACACGGGTGTGTCTCTCTTGGCCTTTCCAGCGGGAACGGGGGTCCGAACTGGCCAGGACTTGCTGTACCGAGACACGGGGGTGTCTCGGTCTGGGCTTGGGAGGTGACACGGGGGTGTCACCCCGTTTCTTCCGAAACTTTGCCTGCGTTTTCTTCTTTCCTGCGCTGTGTGTGTGTATGCTACTGTTGCTGTTTCTAGCTTATGCAGAGTTGTAGGATGTGCTATTTTGCCTGCATGGCTGTGTATATATATATGTAAGGTGTGTGTTTGTTGTTTCTTGCATGCATGTGTATAACATATAGTATATAATTGTGTGTGTGTGCATGCATGTGCTACGTGCATGTGTGTGTTTATATATTATAGTATAATGCATGCATGCATGTGTATTGTATATAATTGTATTAAATGTATTATATGTATATGTATGTATTGTATTATATTGTATCTATTTTAATATTCTATATATATATATATATATATATATATATATATATATACATATGTTATTATATAATTATTATATATTTGTTATATTATATATGTTTATTAAATATATTTTAAATATTATTTGATTTAATTCAATTGTTGAATCTAATTGATTTCTATTTCGCGTATTTAAATTACCGACTATTGATTGAATGTTTTATTTATTTTATTTCTATATGTGAATATGAATGTTATGTATTATGATTATTAAGTGAATTCTTGGATTAGTTGATATGCATTATGAATGTTATGAATTTATGAATTTATGAAATTGAATGAAATATATGAACGAATGATTTGATTATATGTTTTAAATTCTTTAATAGTGCACATGAACATTTTCATGACTTAATACGATCTTTTATGCATTCATATCATGATCATTACATTGCCGAGCGTCCTATTTGGTTTATTTGGAGTCTCGAGTCTCACGAACACGTCATGTTGTCTTTTGTACAGTTTATCTCCAGGGTGGAGAGATCTTGATCGTTCAGGCACTTGGTACTCGTTCCTTGTTTCGTCACGGTTCAGGTGAGGGTGGTTTTATTTTAGCTATGTAACAAACCCTACAACCCTTATGTGAAAAGCTTTGGCCAAAACCTTATGATTATATATATGGTTTTCAAATGAAGTTATCGAGTAAATTCTTCTGAATTATACGTATGAGCGTATATAAGCTTAAAAATGGTTTTGTAATGAGGCTATGCTCCAAACCGTGTATCTTCATGCTAGCTACGGATTACGATGACACGGAGAGGTACGTATATAGCATATGCCGAGTTACACGGTAGGTATGATTTCTTATAGTATGTATCCTATGTATGCATTGATATGTTTTGGGCGAGACATGATTATGATTGCACGGGCCCCGGAACTTAGTATATGTGGCTAACCGAGGAAGCAAGGGCTGACGGGGATCCCATATACTAGTTCCAACTTACGGCGAAACGGACTTCGTCAAGGGAGGTTCTTGACGGGGAAACGCTAACCGGGCTTTGAGGCCTCATGAACCTCATTGCCACATTGATATGTTAGGTGGTCGGGTCTTGCAAGCCCGTCCACCACCCGGAGGAAGAAGGTTGGTTATGAATATGTTTATGATTTGGTTTGTGATCTGCGTGTATTATGATATATTGCATGATCGCCTAATAAACATATTAATGATATTGTCGTACACGGTCGGAGTTTGGTTGGAGATTGTGCACGCTCACTCGCCGAGCCTTATGTATAAGTATGATTTATGAATGTAATGAATTTAATATGAATTAGTCGTAAAGTTCGAGCATTGTTTATCTATTTTCTTGCCCTTCGTGGGAACTAATTTCAAATAAAACCTTTGCTCGGGATTTATGACTTGCATGTGCATGTTCTATATATATATGTATCGCTCCTGCTCACTCAGTCTTCTAGAGACTGACCCTCTCCCTCCCCAACACTTTAGTGTGCAGGTTTGGCTTTGGAGTTTCGAGCTAGGCGGAGTTTTGTTGAGTTTGAGTCGGTCAAGTTAAGTTAGAAGTATCTCTGCATTCACCTTATGTATTTAATTTGTGTATGATTCAACATTGTAAGATCATGGGAATTGATTCTTGTATAATTGCTATGGAATTGCTTTTGTGAGGCTTTGATTATGAATTTAAAAGAGGCCTGAAGAGCCCAAGTCTGCTTATGGTTTGTATGTTTGAAAATTTAGTTGTCCGGTGCATTATATTTCGTGGATTGGTTGTTATTGCAGGGTCTAAGTTCCGCCTAGCTTAGGAGGGTTTTATGTTTATCTCCCGTTCGCTATGGTTTGATACGGGTGCGGATTTACCATTTCGTTACTCGTGTTGAGCCATAGTGCAGGGGATGTGGTGCCTCACGTGCGGGGTGCTACATCCTTAAGTGGTATCAGAGCCCGGTTGCAAAACCGGTGTTCTCGAGTCGTGTTGGAGTCAGTCTAAGTCGATCGGCATAGGGATTACGTGATATTGTGTGCTTTTCATCGATCTTGAATATGGAATCTGGTTTCTCTTAAGAATTTTGTTGAATTACTTGTTGCATCTTATACGGATTCTTGTCTTTCGTATCGAATATGTGCCATGAGCATGCACTAATTGCATGCATCTATTCTTGAAATGAGTTATGATTTCCAGGATATAAAGATGATAGCAAACCACGGCCAAGTTTTATGATCACAACAACCTATTGCAAATTCCTTCGGAGGCTTAGAAGATAGGAAGGATGCCCGAGGAGGAATGTGGAGAATGCTAGCTGTGTGGCTTTGGAGACTGAGTTGTAATTAACGGTTAAAATTCAGAAGGGGAGGTTTGACCTTGGCGATGCTATGGCAGAGGAACTTTTGGTGGAATAGGAACAGGAGTTAATCAAGGGATGGTTGTGACCCAGAAGATCAACTTATGTGAATCCACTACTGGAAGTGCATTAATTGGATTCAACGGGATCTTTCAACCTAAGGAATGAAGTGAACAAAACTTTGAACATATCTTGGTCCCGGATTTGGAGCATTGAAGAGGTATTAAAAATTAAGAGGAGTAGAGTTAACAGGGGTCCGATAGGGGTTATACACCAAGGGTCTACAAAGAAGGACTTCGAACTAAGCCTAGTGATTAGAAGTCGGGTTCTAGAAGGCAAGCATTTGGGTAAACACAAATAGAGGGAAGGTGGCGATATTGAGAACAGGATTTGAGTTCATTTTCCAAATCCAAGCTGAATTGCCATGTTGTGAAGTGAATTGGAAGATATGGAGCAACAAATGGAAACGGTAAAGAAAGGCAAACACTCCTTGAAAGGAAATCATGTGCGCAAATATAAGCAATTGGAGGTGAGTTGAATTCACAAAGGATAAGTGCGGAATTCTTGATTGAGAGGACGATTAGAAGTAAGGGCCGAATTTCGAGGAGAGGTGTGGATGCTAACCCCGTGGACGTGGAAGAATTAGGAATCAAGAAATTTCAATCTCGGATAGTGGAAGGTACTAGTGATTTACAAAGATTCATGGAAAACTTGAAGACCGTGGGAACGACAAGGAATACTCACCAAGTCAAAGTAACCTCGGGATTGGAGGAACGAAGAAAAGCTACTGAGCTAATAGCTTACCACATTGGTGACAGGTTCCAAAACATTCATGGCACGTGCATCATATTTTGCATTATTTATTTATTCTTTTGACCTTATGTTATCCGTGCATTTCTAATTGGTTTCGTTGCGCTAATGTGTTATATAATTGCTTGATGTAAACGTGACACATGCATCGTCATTTTAACCCGACATGCATTTAGTGTTTAATTGATAGGAAGTTCTTTCGCCTCAACTCTCAAAGATGGAAAGCTCGAAAGGGCTAAGAAACCTAAGGAGATTCAGGATACCATTGAAAGGGTGAAAGTGATTAGACAGAGGTTGAAAGTGGCCCAAGACCGGGAGAAGAGCTATGCAGATAAGAGAAGACGACCCTTAGAGTTTGAGAAAGGTGATAAGGTCTTTTTAAAGGCATCTCCTAGAAAAGGGTATGCTCGGATTGGTAAAGGCGGGAAGCTTAACCCTCGCTACTTAGGCCCCTTTGAGATCCTTGATCGAGTTGGGGAAGTAGCCTACAGACTTGATTTACCGCTGAGCTTAACCGGGATTCATAATGTGTTTCATGTTTCGCAGCTTAGGAAACATTATCCCGATGAGTCTTCTATTCTTCCAGTCGAGAAAGTTCAGTTGGAACCGGACTTGACCATTAAGAGATATCCGGTTAAGGTGTTGGACCGGAAGATGCAAGAGTTGAGGAATAGGCAAATCGCTCTTGTGAAAGTTTTGTGGCGTGATCAAGAATCCGAGGAAGCCACTTGGGAGACTGAGAGTAAGATGAAGCAGTTGTATCCGGAGCTTTTCAAGACCTCGCCACGGACCTGAGGACAGGTCCTTTTGAAGGAGGGAGGTTTGTAACATCCCGAGTGATCGGACTGTTCAGGTAACCTATTATGTTCGCTATTCAATTATTTCCTTGTGTGATATTTCATTGCTAACGTGAATTATTGAAGTTATTTGAACTTATTTGCTTTAATATGAATTTGGTTATCCTTGAACGTTTAATTTTCCTTGCTTTGTATTTGTTCATTTTGGGTTCATATTTAACTCTGATTTCTGTGAATTTGTGATATGTGTTAATTATATGCTTTATGAACTCGATTATGTGCTCGTTACATGTTTTGGTATTTGTTTTGCTTGCCTTTTTGGGTTCGTATTGGAGTCGGGACCTAAAGGAGGCTAAAGAGCATTTAGCGCACCTTGGGTTCCGGGACGCGTATTTTGAGCTCGGGAATTCGGATTCGAATTCCGTCACCTCCATTGAACTCGTTTCGACAATTCGAGTTTGATGGGATAAGCCTCACATTTTTCTAATTTCATTAAGACCTTCGAATTTCACCCGTAACGAGCCCCTTTCGCTTGGAAGCTACCTTTTGACCTAATAAACCTTGTGGACCCCATTTGAACCTTAACTAAGCCTTAAACTTGGGTTATACTTGAGTTAACTCCCACTTTCAGCCCTAAACCCCCCCCATAACCGATCCATTCTCTCCCTCTCTCCTCTATATCGATCAGCAACCAAGGAAGCAAGAAGGAAGAGAAACCCTTTGGCCATACCTTTGATTTTGAGCTCAAACCTTCACCCAAGCTTCTCCAAATTTAAAGGTAAGTTCATGGTTGTCTCCTTCACACTCTCTTATCTCTTTTATGTGATTTTTAGCTCTTCTCCATGGTTGATTCATGAGTTTTGCCCAAGCATGTGAATAGTTGTTGCTGGGAGAAATTGTTGATTCTTGCTCCTTCCTTGTTTCCTTGAGATTTGGTGATGATATATGACATGATTCTTGCCATTTATTGCTTCTTCTCTCTTGGTAGTTGGAATATGATCAATTGGCCATAAATGAAGCTTGAGTTTTGATGATACTTGATGCATTTCTACCCCTCATTCTTGTCTTGATTACTTGCATTTTTGGAGCTGAAGTTGTGGCTACTTGTTGGGCATGATATGTTGATGAATTGGTGTCATTTTGATGCATGTTGTATGTATTTTGAAAGGCATAAGAGTTCCCTTGAAGCCCCCAACCAAAATGCCCTATTTTTGGCCTCCATTTTCGGCCCTTTTTCGCCAAAATATTTCCAGTCCGAGAACCTGACACGGCCGTGTCAGGTTACAAAGGAAAACGGACACGGCCGTGTTGAGCCCTCGACATTGTTTTTTTCGAATTTTTCCGCCTGACACGGCCGTGCCCGTTTCCCTTTGTTTTCTGACACGTCCGTGTCAAGCCCTCGGAAATGTTTTTTTTCGAATTTTTATGCCTGACACGGCCGTGTCCATTCCCCTTTGTTTTCTGACACGGTCGTGTCAAGAAGAATGGCGTTCGGGGATTTTTCTTTCGCCTTTTCGTTGCTTCTTGTTTGTCTTTCTTGCCCCGTTTTTGATATGCATGCATGACTAACTTGTCATATGATGTGCTAAGCCTTATGTTATGAATTTGTGCTTTGATTTACCTCCTCGTTTATGATATATGCTCTTATATGAATTATTTGCTCGTAAATGGCCTTAATGTGAATTCATTTCATATCATTGGCATCATAAGCATACATATTCATGTACCGAGCGTCAACGTGATTCATATTGAGTCTAAGAGTGTCCCTTGTTGTTTGTCTTGTTCAGAGGATCTTCCTATTGGGGACGAGCTTGCTCCGTAGGTGTCCAGTTTCCCCTTTTTGTCTCCACTGCGTCCGTTGATAAGGTGAGGTTTTGTTCTTTTAGCTATTTGACCTACGACTCTAATTGGTTTCAAACCTCGCATGAGAATACGTATAATATATGGTAAATAAGTGCATGATACATATGTTGCGGGATTTTTCCCATTTGTTATAAGAGTTGGAAAAACGTTTTGTATAAGTATATAAGCTATTTTGCTTTTGTTTGGAAAAGTTTAGTTTTGTACAAGTGTGTGTGTGTACGCGAGCTGTGGCTTTGAAAGATAAGCTTTGAGATATGTTTTTGTGACTTTCGTGATCTGTTTGGGCCCCGGAGTGTGGTATGGTAATCTCGGGACGACCGAGGGGTCGCCGAGCTCTTCCATCAACACCTCCATTTGAGAGTTCCACCCAACCTTGGGAGTTTGAGGAAGGGTGTTTCTCTTGAGCCGGCGGAGGCAACCGCCGAAGGTTTCAAGGTCATGATTAAACCTTATCTCGTCTGTGTATGTGGATAGTTAGGGCCGATCAACCCTTCTATCAACCGGTGTTGGGGATGGATTCTGATTTGTTTTGTTTTGCTTTGTTCTTCGTATATGGAAGTTGGGTTGTGTGTGACTCGTACTCGCCGAGTTGGTTTAGCTTTGTATGATCTATGGAACGAGAGTGGATTCTTAATTTACCTAAAACTTGGAGTTTGGCTTTTGGCCTTTTTCCTTTGCTTTAACCTATTTATATCTATATCACGGAAATTAATTTGGCTTGCAAAAGCCACTCTCGGTTCAAGGATTTTCCGTTTTGATTAAATGCGTTGCTCTATATATATATATCGGGTGCGTGCGTTAGCTCCTCACTAGTCGCTAGGACTAACCCTCGTTATTGTTTTCCCCTTTTCCTTTCTTTTGAGTTGCAGGTTCTTCCGAGTCAAGCTAGGCGGCAAGTGTCTTTTGGAGTTTACTTGTGGTTTAGCTTGAGTCTTCATGCATCCGTAGGGGTTTACTTTCTCTTTTGCTTATGTACTTGGGGATTATGTATTCTGACTACACTTGTGTTATTTTGGCCGTGATGGCATTGTATATATTGTATATGATCTAGCATGATAGTTGGAATCCTCGACCCTACCCTCATTTTGATGATGTATATATATATATGTGATGATCTTGGGATATATGTTTAGCTTGTGAATCGCTTTAATTGCTTTCGCTACTCTGATTTTATTTTGAACAGTTCTTGAGGGTCTAGGCCGCCTAGCGAGGGTGTGAGTTTTGTGTGTCTCCCGTTCGCTACAGTTTGATACGGGTGCGAACTTCCATTTCGTTACTCGTGTTGGACCCTAGTGCGGGGGATGTGGCACCCTTCGCTCCGGGGGTGTTACAGCTTGCTTGGTTGGGAATCAGTTCTTAGTGATAATAGGATTGAAATATATAATGTCTGGGTAAGATCCTGATTCCGACGTAAAAGTATTTTCCTCGTAATGAGGGATATTGTATAATAATATGTGTAACATCCCGATCGTTCGGATTTCCAGGTACGTCGTAACGAGAGGGTTATATGCACATTTAAATTATTTAAATATGCAATTGAGTGCTATTTTAATGTTTATATGATTATTTGAATTTATATGAAATTAATTGTTTATATTATGAACTTTGAATTTTAAACGTTTATGTTTGCATTTCCGATTTTTGTGAAATTTTGATATGCGTGATATATGTGAGTTATGAATATTTTTACATGCTCCTTTTAAGTTTTCGGGTTCGTTTGTCGAGGTTTTAAACCTTATGTTTTTGACGAGGGACATGAGGGCCTAACTAGTTTTAGCGCGCCTCGTGTTCCGGAGGCCATAACTTGAGCTCGGCAATTCGGATTCAAATTCCGGAAGATGCGTTGGACTTGTAACAAAGAAAAGAAACTTTTGAACCAGGTTTGGTAATTTTATAAGCCCATTTGGACCTCTGTTTTTTGACCGGAACGAGCAGCTTGCACCAAAGGAGCCATCTTTGACTAGTCTTACATTTGTGGGCCCAAACTAACCATACCTAAGCCTTAACCTTGGTTTATATGACTTTGATTCACCCCTCTCTCCCCCTTATCAGCAACAATTCGAACCACACACACCCAAGAGAGAGGAAAAGCTGCTGAAAATGGAGAAGAAGAAGAGAAAGAGAAACCCTCTTCCATGGCTTGTGATTTTGAAGCTTGATCTCTTCCATACTTCATGAACTCTTGAAGGTAAGTAGATTTTAGAATTCTCCATGATTATATGATGATTTTGATCCATGAATTTCATGTTTTACTTGAGATTTAATTTGAGTTTGGGAGATGGCATGAATAGGAAGGGTTAGCTCATATTTTGAATCCATGGCTTAGCTTGAATTTGTGGCTGATTTGAGGCTTCTTTGGTGATTATATGAACTTCTTTGTTTCCAGTCTTGATCTATACTTCATGCTAGATGTGTTAGGGTTGTTTTATCTTTGATAACTTGGTTGAAACTTTGAGCTTTTGGGCATGAAAACTGAAAATATAAACTGCTCTTCCACATGTGAACTGCTGTCACGTTTTGAGATCAAATGATTGAATTCTTGCATCCAATTTCGTGTATTAATGCATGGTTATGTCTCACACATGTTTCTCTATGAATATGATCGATTTTTCCCAGATTTCATGCTTCATTTTGGTTGCAAACTTGATTTCTTCGACCTTAAAAACTGCTGCAAATCTGCTCCTTTCTTACCGAACTACTGTCAGAATTTTATGCTTCGTTTGATGACCTCTTGAGCTTCATTTTGTGTGAAATTACATGGACATGAAGTACTTTAGTTGCTCTACATGTTAGCTAAGTGTTTCCAAGCTTTTATCCCCTGTTTCAGCCCCAAACTTGAAGAGAATGGCCTGCTTGCATTTATGTCCTTCCTTGCTTTGTTTTCTTGCATGATTGAGATAAGTTTTGTTGCTGCTCGTTAGGGAATGAATCCTTGAATCCTTGTTGCATAAAACATGTATTATGTGTTGTCTTGATGTTGGTAGGCATTACTTTGAGTTTTGAAGGAGTTTGGAACTAAAAATTTCGAAAATTTGGCCCCTGACCCAAATCCACGGGGGTAGATTTTCTCTTTGAAAAATATCCACCGGGGTGGATTTGAGGCAGTGCCCTCCTGGAACTTTCTGACCTAAATCCATGGGGCTAGATTCTCCTTTTGAAAAAAATCCACCGGGGTGGATTTAGGGCAGTGGTTCCCTTTTGCTCCGAACTTTGTTTTCTTGTTTCTTTTCGCTTGTTTCTTGTTTCTCCTATTAGGAATAGTGCCCTAGAAAGCCGATTGTATATCCGCTTTGTACTTTTCCTTATTGTAATCACAGACAATCTTTGAATGAAATAACGAATTGAGGCAGCACTTCTTTATATGCTCTTGTTTGGTATGCGTTTACTTTAGCTGTGCATGTATGAGAACTCCCCTAATCCTGATGACTTTAGGACTCTACCATTTAGGTGGAATGGTTCATGAAACGAGCCCTATATCACATAAGTCATGATTAGTAAAATACTCCAAGCCGATGAGTCCTACAGACAGTGGGAGTGTCAACCTGACTCCTCTAAGGCTTGCTTGTGTGATCACGCCCTTAAGAAGGACCACCTTGTTTCATGGAGGTGCAAAATGTATAGTTGATACGTGCGTGATACATGAGGGTGCTTACTTTAATAAGTAAGTTCACTGAGGTGCCCCGTGTGAGAACATTCCTAAATGGGAAAGGAAGTTTCTATTTCAGGAAATGGAAACTTCCAGATTAGGAAATATCTCACTAGTCATTGATGTGATTAATTGATCCTTAGACTTGAGGTTCCTTGTCACTTTATGAGTTAACTCTGTAGTCTTAGGTATAAGATTTAAAGGGTGTCGCCTTAGACAACTGATTCAAGGCTTATGCTGGGGCTGCACAAGTGATTCATGAAAGTGAATGAGAATCAAGAAAGGACCTACACTTGCATTTGCAAGGTGATCTCTTATTGTGTAAGTCATTCATATGCCATATGGAGTCCTTGGCCAAGGCAGTAGATCAAGACATCAAGAAAAGGGTTTCTTGGATTGAGATCAAATGGATATGAAATGCACTTAGCTTTAAGACCAGATTATTAGGGTTCTGATTATTCCCTTACCCTAGATCTTCGTTGAGAGATAGTAAGTAGGAGGATTGTATCTCACATGAATCAATGACTTAAAGGTTCTGTCGAATCGAGACATTCCAATTCAGCTAGGGGTTAAACACCTGTTGCTAGACTATGGTCGTTTAATCTGTGGACCGATTAATTAATTAGTGAATTAATTAATTAGGGTCACTGCTAATTGAATTGAGAACCTAGAGGGTCACACACAACAACTTGGTTACATGAGTTGAGGGTTTAAAATGATTAAACGAGTTAATCGGGCCAAGAGGGTTCCACACGTGTGAAATCACACTTGTGGCTCACGTGAGTGACACGTGTCACTGTGACACGTGTCACACACGTGTGAGTATATATATATTGTATATATATGTATTGAATAATTTAATGTGTTGATTATTTAATAGACTTTGGTTTAATTTTGAATTAAAAAGAAAGTCTTATTTTGGAGAAAATAATCTAGTTAATTAATTATGAATTAATTAATTAGATAAAATAAGTTATTTATTTTAAATAAATAAAGTATAAAATAATCCAAAAATAGTTTGGATAATTTTAGCTCTCCTAAAGTTGATTTGAATTTGAATTCAAAGTCAAAGTTGGAAATTACTTGAAGATCAAGTAATAGGAGAGAGGAACCAAAACCCTTGCCTATGAGGACAAGGATTTCGGCCGCCCCTCCCTTTTCCTATATATAGGGGAGCTCATGCTCCCCTTTAGAGCTAATTGGCAATTCTTTTGGTTCATGTGTTGAACACCTTCCTTTCTCCAAGATTAAATAAAACCCTAGGTTAAGCCTAAACACTAACTAGAGAACTAGCATCCTTACTAGTTAGATTGTGATCAAGTTGGTGGACTTTCTCAAGAGACTTCAAGTTAGAAGTTTGAAGATTCGAGCTTTACCAAGGAGAGGGGATCAAGCCGCGAGAAGAGCGTTCTTGGGTGGCTTGAAACGCTTCAAGAAAGAATAAAAGAAAAGTAAGTTTTCCATCTTTACGAATTTGGATACACGATTGCGAGTTCAAGATCCTTTTTGTTGGGAAAATTTTTAAATTCCGCTGCTTTCTGTTTCGTGTTTTCCAACAAGTGGTATCAGAGCCACCTCGTTAATCGTGTTTCTGATTCATCTCAATTATTCTGAATTTGGTAGAAATTCTTAGGCTTAGATGCGAATTAGGTATTCATGAGTTCTTTTAGAAAGCCTGAAATACGAAACTGTAAATTTTCCTGAATTTCTGAAACTGTTTTCTTAAATTGTGATTTTGAAAAACGTTTTGATTGAAATATGTTTAAATCGTATTTTTTAATTTTGGATTGAACCGGGTTTTGGAGAAACCCAAAAATACAAAACGGGACACGAAAAGAACGGGCCTGGGCATGCTAGCCCGTCGCACGCCCAAGCCCCATCACCGCCGCCCAGCCCTCCCGCATCCGCGCGGGAGGCCTCCCGCCCGCCTAGGCGCCTTGCTCGCCTGTCCCGCAACCGTGCGGGACAGCCGCCTGCTCCTCCCGCAACCGCGCGGGAGCGCCCGCCCAGGGATGGGAGGGACTGCCTGCCCGCGCCGCACGTCTGGGCGCAAGGGCGCGCCTGGCGCGCGCACGCTGGCGGCAACCGCTGCCGGCTGTGCTCAGCGCTGGCGCGCGCCTAGCGCGCGTTCCTTCGCGGCGGGTGGGCGATCCCGCGTCGTCCCGGGCCCGTGCTTTCGTGTTTTCGTGTTTCGTGTTTTTTCGGTCAGTAAAATCCCGATTTAATTTTATTTTAATTTTATCTTTTAAAATCATTTTTGCTAAAATAAAATTATTTTAAAATTTTGATTGAATTGGGATTTTTGAGAAATTAAAGCGATTTGGATTTTGGGAAAATTATGAATTTTATTTTCTGAAAATAATGAAAGAATAAAATTATTAATTTTGGAAATTAATTGGAATTTTATTGGTTTATAGTTTTTCGGGTTTTATTGAAAAGGCTCTTGAACAAGAATTGCATCTAAGTCGTGTTTTAAGTCATTAGGACTTGAAACGAGAATTTTAATTTATTGGCTAAATTTAAATTCTCGCAAAAGCATGTTAGGTGATCATGGGTTTTGATCTATGTATGGTTTTAATTTATGCACATGGATGGTTTAAATTGGGGTTGGAGCCCTATAGTTGCGTTTTTCAATTGAGGTTGGAGCCTCACTTATGTGCGTACTGTTATGTGATTTATTATGTGGCTTTCCATATTACTGTTTTTGAGGCCGGGGTATGCCCCGTGTAATTGTCTAAGGCCAATATGAAGATTGAGCCTTATTACTTTATGTCTTTTTCTTTTTATTGTAATTTGAGATTAGAGATAGGTGGTGAGGTTTTATTTTCATTTTGGAGACAATGCACCCATGGAGTAAGATGGACCACATTCAAGTAACAAGGAGGCCATAAGTGAAGACCCCTCAAAATGTTAGGGAGGCGAATCTCAATTGTTAAATGTAATAGAGATAGGGCTCGTATTTTGTTACCGCTTTCCCTTATGTGATTTGAACTGTTTATGTGGCATGTATGTTAGAACTTGTGATTGTGGAGTGGCTCCCACATATCACGCATAAGATAGGTAGAACCCATGATCATTACATGTTAGTATCATGCTAGGACATGTTATCTGTTTATGTGCTTGTTTGGAATGCATTTAAGTGTACTTGCATTAATCAAGACTAATAAAATTGGATAACATATATGTTGGTGAGGTCGAACCGGACAACTCTCCGGTTGATTCGAAAATTCCCATTAAATATTAAGCTAATTTCGAACAAATAGGTGTTTAATTCGAGATGCAAATTTTGAATTAAATTCCTAGCATTCCATCAATAGGTTTTAAGTTTAGTAAGTGAAGCTAGTTATTGTCCGCGAGTCGTGGGATAGCTAGTGGAGCTTATTAGTTCTTAGTTACCTAATTGATCATTTTAAATGATCAATATTTCATGATCGATTTTAGCAAGGGCGATGTCCGCGAGTCGTGGGTCGTTCGAACTAAGTTTCGGTTAGATCTTATGATTGATGGGTCTAGCTTAACGCCTAAGTAAATATGGATGTCGCACGAGTCGTGGGTCCATATTGAAAGATAGGTGATGCAAAAACAATTACTAAGAGTTCTAAAGGTGTTAGAATTGGTAAGTTGTACCTACCTAGGGTTCTTACTTAGAATGTCCACGAGTCGTGGGTTCGAGGTAAAATGCCTAGGATCTTAGTACCCATTGGGAAACGTGTTCCTCTTAGATCTTTGGGAATTCTAGATCTTTGAAAAACAGTGGGAGCTACATTAGATTAAAGACCTTATCTTTTGTATATCGTTATAATTCAGCATGCTCACTAGTTCTCTGTTTTACCATTTAGGTCGTAGATTCTGTGATTCTCTACGTGTTTTGAAATGGCTACCAAAAACCCTCTTGTATCGATCCTCGAGTCAAACAAGTTGACTGGTCCCAACTATTCTGATTGGCTGAGGAATCTAAAAATCATTTTAGATTCTGAGAAGAGAACTTATGTTCTCTTCGAAGGGGAGCCCAGTCCCGAAGGGGAGGCTCCCACTCGGGCCGAGCGGGATGCGATTCAGAAGTGGAAGGATGATAATCTCCAAGCCCGTTGCCTTATGTTGGCTAACATGTCTCCGGACTTGCAAAGACAACATGAGGCCATGGAATTTGCTTGGGAGATTTACGACCACTTAGAGCAACTTTACCGCCCTCATGAACGTGTTACAAGGTATAACACATCAAAGGAATTGTTCCACTTGAGAATGAGGGAAGGTTCAAGTGTCCATGAATATGGACTCAAGTTTCTTGCCCTTACTGAGAAACTTGCTTCCATGGACATGCCACTGAAAGATGAGCTTTCAGTGGATTTGTTGCTAGCTTCGCTCCCACCATCATTCAACCCATTTGTCCTTAACTTCAACATGAATCATGCTGGTGCTACTGTAGCTGAGCTGATTAGTCAGCTTGTGACTGCTGAAAGCACGATCAAGAAGGACAATAAGGTTTTGATGGTGAATGCTCCATCTTCCTCTTCTGGGCCTTCAAAAGGTAAGGGCAAGAAAGCCCAAAAGAAGAAGAAGAAACCCCTTAGGCCCACTGGTGGCATTTCGAAGGGAAAGGCCCAAAAGAAGAAGCGTGATCAGAAAGAGGATGTTTGCTTCCATTGTGGCAAAGCGGGACATTGGAGGAGAAACTGCCCAGAGTACAAGGCTACTCTAAAGAAAGGTATCTTTCTCGTTGAAATAAATCTTTCTATTAATTCTAGTTCTTGGGTACTTGATACCGGTTGTGGAACTCATATCTGTAATGATGTACAAATGCTAAGTGAAGTCCAACAACTCAAAGAAGGAGAATGTGTCTTGAAGATCGGCGATGGCTCAAATGTTGAAGCTCGAGCTTTAGGCACAATTAGATTAGATTTAGGTAGTTTTGAGTTAGTCTTAAATAAAGTCCTTTATGTACCGAGCATTATTCGTAATATAATTTCAGTTCCAATATTAGATTGTGAAGGTTATGAAACTTATATTAAGAATGGTAAATACTTTATCAAACGGAACAACTCTTCCGTTCATATCGGTACTCTAAGTAATGGACTTTACCTAACTCAAAATATCAATATTATGAATATACAACGAGAAACAAAGCGTAAGAGAGATGACAAAGTTTCAGCTCCCTTATGGCACGCTAGATTAGGACACATTTCCAAGAACAGAATTAGCAAGATAAACACTTTAGGATCATTCTCTGAAAATGATCTCAAAGAGTTAACTTCTTGCGAATCCCGTCTCAAAGGAAAAATGTCCAAAGTTCCTTTTAAAGGAACTGTGGAACGTGCCACTAAGGTTTTGGATTTGATCCATACTGATGTTTGTGGACCGCTTAGTGTAAGAACTAGAAACAATCATCAGTATTTCATAACCTTTACCGATGACTTTAGTCGATATGGTTATGTATACTTAATGAAGTATAAATCTGAAGCTTTTGAGAAATTCTTAGAATTTCAAAAGGAGGTTGAGAACCAAACTGGTCACAAGATCAAAGCACTTCGATCTGATCGAGGAGGCGAGTATCTTAGTGAAGAATTCCTTAATCATCTCAAAGATAATGGGATTATCTCTCAGTGGACTCCTCCGGGAACTCCTCAGCTTAATGGAGTTTCTGAGAGAAGGAATCGAACCCTACTTGATATGGTTCGCTCCATGATGAGTTTCACTGACTTACCACCTTCTTTCTGGGGTTATGCCCTAGAAAGTGCAGCAAAGATTTTAAATCTAGTTCCCTCTAAGTCAGTCCCTAAAACGCCCCATGAAATGTGGCATGGTTAAATCCCTAGCTATTCTTACTTAAGAATTTGGGGTTGTCCTGCTTACGTGAAGAGGACAGTGGGAGATAAGTTAGAATCTCGTTCTAACTTATGCTACTTTGTAGGTTATCCTAAGGAATCCATAGGATACTACTTCTATGATCAATCTGAGCAAAAGGTGTTTGTTTCCAAAAATGCCACTTTTCTTGAGGAACCGTTCCTTAAAGAAAAGAAAGGCAAGATCATAGAATTAGAAGAAGTACAAAGTAACCCCACGCCACCCACTGAAGAAACGTCCCCTACTGATCAACTACAACCAATCACGAATTTCGATACACATGTAAATCCTCCTCTAAGGCGTTCTGAACGCACTCCTAGACAGCCGGAGAGATGGTATGGATTCTTCCATGAAATCTCTCAAAAGGATAATGATCCTTCAACATATGAGGAGGCACTTTCAGATTTTGACTCTGAATAGTGGATAGAAGCCATGAAATCCGAAATGGATTCCATGAACTCCAACCAAGTTTGGACCTTGGTAGATTTGCCTGATGGGGTCAAACCCATAGGTTGCAAATGGATCTTTAAGAGAAAGCTTGGAGTTGATGGAAGCATTGCAGACTACAAAGCAAGACTGGTTGCAAAAGGATTCACTCAAGGACCCGGCGTGGACTTTGATGAAACCTTTTCACCAGTTGCAATGCAAAAGTCCATTCGAATCATGCTTGCCATTGCTGCATATTATGACTATGAGATATGGCAAATGGATGTGAAAACTGCCTTTCTCAATGGTGACATTGACAAAGACATTTATATGGAGCAACCCATAGGTTTCACATTCAGTGGGAGTGAGCAAAAGGTTTGCAAACTCCAAAGATCAATCTATGGATTGAAACAGGCTTCTAGGAATTGGAACATTCGATTTGATGAATCGGTCAAAGCGTTTGGCTTCATCCAAATTTCGAATGAATCATGTGTGTATAGAAAGGAATTGGAGACCTCAGTGCAATTCTTAGTACTTTATGTTGATGACATCCTTCTTATTGGGAATTCGAAGGATGACATGAAAGTGACTAAGTTATGGTTATCGAACCAATTCGAGATGAAAGATCTTGGTGATGCGTCCTATATCCTTGGAATTAAAATCTATAGAGATAGATCTAGAAGGTTAATATGACTATCACAGTCGATGTACATTGACAAAGTATTGAAGAGATTCAATATGGAGTCAGCAAAGGTTAAGAACCTTCCTGTGAGTGTAGGAACATGTCTTTCAAAGAAGATGTGTCCTAACACTAACCTTGAGAAGGAGAGAATGACTCATACACCTTATGCGTCAGCAATAGGTAGCATAATGTATGCAATGTTATGTACTCGACCTGATGTGGCTTATGCACTTAGTGTGACAAGTCGTTTCCAATCTGACCCTGGAGATGGTCACTGGGCTGCCGTGAAGAATATTCTTAAGTACTTGAAAAGTACTAAAGATTTATTCTTAGTTTACGGAGGTCAGAAAGATCTTACTGTCGAAGGATACTGCGATGCAAGCTTTGCATCAGACTTAGATGATTTTAAGTCAATGTCAGGATACATTTTCTGCCTAAACGGCGGAGCAGTGAGTTGGAAGAGTTCCAAGCAAACAACCACTGCAGATTCGACCACTGAGGCCGAATACTTAGCTGCAAATGATGCAGCTAAGGAACGTGTTTAGATTAGAAACTTCATTCAAGAGTTGAATGTTGTCCTAGCATGAAAGACCCCATTATTATGTTTTGTGACAACACTGGGGCGGTTGCTCAAGCAAGAGAACCAAGATCTCACCAACGGACCAAGCACATTATGAGGAAGTATCACCTAATCCGTGATATTATCAAAAGAGGAGATGTGCAAATCGAGAGGGTCACATCAGCAGAGAACGTGGCAGATCCACTTACTAAACCCCTTAGTCGAGAAGCTTTCCAAGGTCATCTTCAGAAGATGGGACTTAGAGTAGCTTTTGAATGGCTTTGACGGGCAAGTGGGTGATTGTTAGGAATAGTGCCCTAGAAACCCAATTGTATATCCGCTTTGTACTTTTCCTTATTGTAATCACAGACAATCTTTGAATGAAATAACGAATTGAGGCAACACTTCTTTATATGCTCTTGTTTGGTATGCGTTTACTTTAGCTGTGTATGTATGAGAACTCCCCTAATCCTGATGACTTTAGGACTCTACCATTTAGGTGAAATGGTTCATGAAACGAGCCCTATATCACATAAGTCATGATTAGTAAAATACTCCAAGCCGATGAGTCCTACAGACAGTGGGAGTGTCAACCTGACTCCTCTAAGGCTTGCTTGTGTGATCACGCCCTTAAGAAGGACCACCTTGTTTCATGGAGGTGCAAAGTGTATAGTTGATACGTGCGTGATACATGAGGGTTCTTACTTTAATAAGTAAGTTCACTGAGGTGCCCCGTGTGAGAACATTCCTAAATGGGAAAGGAAGTTTCTATTTCAGGAAATGGAAACTTCCAGATTAGGAAATATCTCACAAGTCATTGATGTGATTAATTGATCCTTAGACTTGAGGTTCCTTGTCACTTTATGAGTTAACTCTGTAGTCTTAGGTATAAGCTTTAAAGGGTGTCGCCTTAGACAACTGATTCAAGGCTTATGCTGGGGCTGCACAAGTGATTCATGAAAGTGAATGAGAATCAAGAAAGGACCTACACTTGCATTTGCAAGGTGATCTCTTATTGTGTAAGTCATTCATATGCCATATGGAGTCCTTGGCTAAGGCAGTAGATCAAGACATCAAGAAAAGGGTTTCTTGGATTGAGATCAAATGGATATGAAATGCACTTAGCTTTAAGACCGGATTATTAGGGTTCTGATTATTCCCTTACCCTAGATCTTGGTTGAGAGATAGTAAGTAGGAGGATTGTATCTCACATGAATCAATGACTTAAAGGTTCTGTCGAATCCGAACATTCCAATTCAGCTGGGGGTTAAACACCTGTTGCTAGACTATGGTCGTTTAATCTGTGGACTGATTAATTAATTAGTGAATTAATTAATTAGGGTCACTGCTAATTGAATTGAGAACCTAGAGGATCACACACAACAACTTGGTTACATGAGTTGAGGCTTTAAAATGATTAAACGAGTTAATCGGGCCAAGAGGGTTCCACACGTGTGAAATCACACATGTGGCTCACGTGAGTGACACGTGTCACTGTGATACGTGTCACACACGTGTGAATATATATATATTGTATATATATGTATTGAATAATTAAATGTATTGATTATTTAATAGACTTTGGTTTAATTTTGAATTAAAAAGAAAGTCTTATTTTGGAGAAAATAATCTAGTTAATTAATTATGAATTAATTAATTAGATAAAATAAGTTATTTATTTTAAATAAATAAAGTATAAAATAATCCAAAAATAGTTTAGATAATTTTAGCTCTCCTAAAGTTGATTTAAATTTGAATTCAAAGTCAAAGTTGGAAATTACTTGAAGATCAAGTAATAGGAGAGAGGAACCAAAACCCTTGCCTATGAGGACAAGGATTTCGGCCGCCCCTCCCCTTTCCTATATATAGGGGAGCTCATGCTCCCCTTTAGAGCTAATTGGCAATTCTTTTGGTTCATGTGTTGAGCACCTTCCTTTCTCCAAGATTAAATAAAACCCTAGGTTAAGCCTAAACACTAACTAGAGAACTAGCATCCTTACTAGTTAGATTGTGATCAAGTTGGTGGACTTTCTCTAGAGACTTCAAGTTAGAAGTTTGAAGATTCGAGCTTTACCAAGGAGAGGGGATCAAGCCGCGAGAAGAGCGTTCTTGGGTGGCTTGAAACGCTTCAAGAAAGAATAAAAGAAAAGTAAGTTTTCCTTCTTTACGAATTTGGATACACGATTGCGAGTTCAAGATCCTTTTTGTTGGGAAAAATTTTAAATTCCGCTGCTTTCTGTTTCGTGTTTTCCAACATCTCCCACCCCTAATTTGATCCCCATGCTTTACTAACATGTTAAATTATGTGTTATAATTATTGTATTAGCTTTATGGATTCATTTTACGTGTTATGTGCCCCTATATGACTTAATGTGCTCTCTTACGTGTATACGTAACTTCATACTTTGATTGTTTGCCTCTTGTATAACTTCCTTGCTCTTATATAAAATATATGCAATTCTAATATGTCGTATGAATCCTTATGTGTATTGTATAGATTATATGGACTTGATTAACGTGAAATATGTGAAATATGATCTTATGTGTCTTACGTGATATCTCTTGGTAACTCTTTGCCTTACTTACGTTCCTTTTTTGCTTTGATGAGTGGTATATGATCTCTTTTACTTTCTTTCCGGATTTGTATGCTTTGCTAACGTGTCGTGAACTTTAGATGGGATTTCGGTGCTTATATACGAGTTGTGAACTAATGTGACCTAAGTGCTACCTAGTTTCTCTTCATGTGTCGTTTGTATGCCTTGCATTATCATTTCTTGCTCCTTATATGATATGAAAGCTTTGATAACATGTTGTATGATATGATATGCGTGTTATATGAAAATTATGAATCTGTTTAATGTGATTTATGAGACTTATGATTTGATATGAACGTATATGCATTATATGTTAATTTGTTAAGCTTCATACACATCACTTGCATTCATACATATTCGCCGAGTGTCAATATGGTTCATTTTCAGTCTAAGCTTGTCTCTTGTTCTTTGTTTTGCTCTTAGGTTCGTCCCGTTGTTGAGGAGGAGGTTCTTTAGTCGACAAGGTGAGGTTTTCTTCCTTTTAGATAATATGACCTACAACCCTATGTGTTTTGAAGCCCGTATGCGAATTATGCATACTATATGATAAATATGAGTATGATATGTATTTTGAGGGTTCGTCCCATTTTGTATAAGACTTTGAAAAGGTTTTATATGTATATAGCTCTAATTTGATATTCTTTTGGAAAGCTTTGAATATGTGTGAGTGTGTAGCGAGCTTTGAGCTTTGAAAGATAAGCTTATGAAAATTATGAAAATTATGATTTTTGAATTATGATTGGGCCCCGGAGAGTGGTATGGCATCTCGGGTCGACCGTGGGGTCGCCGAGCTCCCCAATCAATACTTTCCATTTGAGAGTCTCACCCTACCTTAGGAGGTTGAGGGAGGGTGTTTCTCTTGAGCCGGCGGGAGCCACCGTCGAAGGTTTCAAGGACGTGATTAAGCCTTGTCTCGTGTGAATTATGACCTATAGCTAGGGCTTGCTACCCTTCTATCACCCGAAGTGGGTTGGATTACGAATTATGTTTTGATTATGATTTATGTCTTTGAATATGAATGGAGTTTGAAGAGAGAACTCGTACTCGCCGAGTTAGTGTGATTATGTTTAAATCTATGAAACGGGAATGAACTCTTCAATACTTAAAATTGGTTGTTTTGGCCTTTGGCCTTTAACCCCCTTTTCCTATATGTGGATTATCACGGGAAATGATTTAGCTTGCAAAAACCATCCCTAGTTCATGGATTCTTTTCAAATTGCTAAGTGCTTTGCTCTATATGTGTATAGGGGTGTGTGGGTTAGC
Source organism: Lantana camara (assembly GCA_037501455.1). Lineage (NCBI taxonomy): Eukaryota > Viridiplantae > Streptophyta > Magnoliopsida > Lamiales > Verbenaceae > Lantana > Lantana camara. Next base: position 43,402,973 of record CM074865.1, read on the forward strand.
CCCTCACCAGTCTTTAGGACTGACCCTCGTTTTTGTTCCTCTTTTTTTCCCCGTTTTGTTTAATTTGCAGATGCTTTTGGGTTGTTCGAGCTAGGCGGTTGTCTTTGAGTCATCGGTTAAGGATAGCTCGAGTCACATGCATCGTATTTCATTTATTTTACGCATTTTGTTAATTCTGGAATATGTTTAAATTCTGTACTTAGACTCTGACCTGGGATGAGGTTTGTACACTTGTTCCATAATTAAATTGGTATAATTTGAATATGATAGCTACAATATGATAATTTCTAGCATGCTATGATCTATATTTAATCGCTTCCGTCTTTTATGTTTGATGCGCGCTCTGATTTGATGGTCTAGACCGCCTAGCTGGGTTGGAATTTTGTTTGTCACCCGTTCGCCATGGCTTGGTGCGTAAACGGAGTTCCCATTCCGTTACACGTGTCGGGCTATGGTGCAGGGGATGTGGTGCCCTTTCGCTCCGGGGTGCTACATCTTAAAGTGGTATCAGAGCTCCGAGTTGCAAAACCGGAGCTCTCGTATCGTGTTGAGTTTGTCTAGGTCATTCGACTTAGGATTACATTTTTGTTTGCATTCACTACATCACTTATGTGAATTATTTGATATTATTTGTATTAATCGTTCACATGAACATGCACAAAACCCCGCATGCATAGATATCTTTTTGGAATTGTATTTTATTTCAGGATATATCTCTAACATCAACAAGTGTTACTGGAAAAAGGACAAGAGAGACAGGTATTTTAGGTCTACAAAAGGTTTAGAGACATTTGATCTTCCTAGTGATTTGGAGATAAGGATGTCAAGGCCGAGTTTCAAGTGATTTAAGAAAATGAAGTTAAGATATAGGGAGTTCAGGAAATGTTCACATAAGATGGTTTTATTCGAGGATATCACTCTAAGTATTTCCTTTCAACTGCGACGATAAGAAAATTTCAAAAATGCATGCATGGTCCGAGGATGCGATTCACAGGGACTACGAAGGAATGAATAAACAATAGTTCGAGTCCCGCACTTCTTATGTGCGATAAGAACCCGATTTGAAATTTTAGTCCGAGAAAGAGGTTCAAATTACAAGAGAAATTTCAAGAACATCAAGACATCTCCAATACCAATTAAAAGGAGATTCCAATGCCGAAGAGGGAAGATTTTACGGATTCTTAGTTCATGGGCAAGAATTGGAGAAGGTTGATATTATATTGGAATTAGAGAGATCGGGAACCGACGAAGATTTACCATAAAGTCCGAAACTACTACAAGGGATTTGAGATGGAATTCAAGAAGCTTTTCAAATTCAATGATGTATACTTGGTTCAAGAAAATAAGGAAATGCGGTTTGAATGGAGATATGTAAGCAACGGTTCGAATCTCATACATTTTATGTGGGATGGGAACCCGGTTCGAGTTCTAGTTCAAGCAAGAGATACATATTTCAAAAGAAGCCTTCAGAATTTTAGAATTTCACCCCTCCGTTATGGTTTGGAGGTGATGATGTGAAGGCCGAACAATAGATCACTGAAATTTCGGGGATATGGAGTACTCTATCGGGGACATCACATAATAGGGTGATTTGCACCTCCAGGTTAATTCAAAGCCAAGCTTTAAGTTGGCTTGAGGAAGTGAGATTGGAAGTAGCAAGGTTCGGAGAAGAGCTCACGTGGGAGAACTTTGTCCGGGAATTCAACAAGAGATACATCCCTTTTAGTGCAAGAGTGAGAAGACTTCGAGAATACATAGATGTCCAACAAGATTTGAAGATGGCGGATAAATATATGGAAGAACTTGAGAAATCAGGCCCTTATGCTACACAGGTTGCCAACAACTACCGCTTCAAGGCCCGAAATTTTATGTAAGGACTTAAGAGTGAGATCCAACAATCCCTCTCTAGTTCAACCGTGATCCAATGGTCAGAAGCAATGAGAAAGGTAGTTGAATGTGAGATGGAAAAGCAACGTCCGAAGTCCCACACTTTTCAATTGGAACAAGGATCCAGTTCAAGCTTGAGTTTGGGCAAGAGGCTCAAGACACCAGAAAGACCCCAAGGATCTCAAGGTGGTAAGCAATCCAAGAACGTGAAATCTTCAAGGCCTTAAGAGGTTAACTCATCCAAGAAGAAAAAGAATAAGCCCCGATTATCAACGTCAATTCCGGAGCCCGTTCTAACTACTCCAATCCGGTGCACTTATTGTGAAGGTCCGAATCATGCAGAGGAGAAATGTTGTCGGAAGAGGTTGGGTACTTGCTACGGATGTGGTGAACCGGGGCATATGGTGAATAATTGTCCAACGAAACCGAGTCCAAGACCTATGAAGAACTGTGGCTCCGAGATCCCGACTCAAGTACAAATGCAAACCGAATTGGAACCTACCGCTTCGGTGAAAGGTACACGAAGCATTCATGGCATCTCATCTCATGCATATTTAATTCTGGGGAAACCCACGTGCTTGTTGCCTTTTTTTTTTTTCTTTAAGTACTCCGTGGCTTTTACTTGCTATGTGTTTCCTTTCTTTCTTTGTTCTTATTTATTGTGTGTTTCTTTCCCTTCTTGGTTCTTGTTTGTATTGTGTTCCCATTCCTTCTTAGTTTGAGCTTGTCATGTACTTTATTTTTTTCTTCCCTCTTGTGTTAACTTTCTTGTGGTGAGAGTTTGGTGACTTTAAGTGCTCGAGAGTGTTCGGTGAGTTGCGAGGGTCGAGCTGCTTCCGTTAGGTTTGTTTGAAGGTGTTTGCTCGCGCTAAGTTGGTGGTCGCTTTTCGGAGGTCCGTTCGGGACTCAACGGTGTCAGTGGGTACTAGATTGAAGGCTAGACCGTTGACATTTCTCATAGAAGAACCGAGGATTGCCTCAAAGTAAGAAGTACGATTTCGAGTGGGAAGAGGCGTTGAGAGAGTTACCCATGGTATTGACTTTTGCCAAACCAGGGTACGAAAGGCTACTTTGTTTCCAACCGAGGCAAAAAGGAAGGCCTTTGTTGTGTTTTGCTTGCAGAAGAGCTGTAGCCTACGCCTTGAGAAGTGTAAGGTCACGAGTTAATTCCACTCATGGTTTGAAGTTGTTCGAGGTTTTAGGAGACCAGTTCTATTGGTATAAGAAAGACATTATGGACTTAGTGTAGTAATGTCTATCTGCAAACGGGTTAGAAATCTCCAACTACTCCCGAATTTTATTTGGGAAGTGGGGGCAAACGACTAGGACTTTGTGTCTGGTTTGCCATTTAATGAGATAGGGTCTCGAGAAGTATGGGATCAGAGTGGTGCAGCGGAATTGTGGAGTTGGGTTTGTCTTCGGAGCCGTTCAAAGATTCTCCTTGAGGACTTGTCCTTTTGAAGGAGGGGAGTTTGTGACATCCCGATCGTTTAGATTTTGTAACATCCCGCTCGTCCGGCCTTTCTAGGTACCCCTTCACGGGTGAGCTATGTGTGCTTTTAATTAATTAATTATGTGTCTATTATATTCTTTTATGTGATATATTTGAATTACTTGAACGTATTTGACCTTATGTGACTTATTTGTACGTATTTGTTCTCTTTGTTTCGTTCTTGCTTCGTTTGTATTCGTTTTCGTTTTCGATTTTTGTGACTACGTGCTATGCGTGACTTATATGTGTTATGTATGTGTCTTTGTGTTCGTCACTTGTTTTTGAGTTCGTTTGATACGGTTTTGAAAACCGTTTTATGTTTTAGGGACATAAGGGCCTAACGAGCTTTAGCGCACCTTGTGTTCCGGAAGGCGTAACTTGAGCTCGGGAATTCAGATTCGAATTCCGGAAGATGCGTTGGACTCGTAACGAAGAAATCAAGACAAAGAATCAGGATTCATATTTTTCTAAGCCCATTTGATTCCCTGTTTTTTGACTGGAACGAGCCCTTGTGCTTAAGATTACCCTTTTGTTGACTAATCTTCACTTGTGGGACCCCATTTAACCCCAATTAAGGTTCTAACCTTGACTAATATGTATCTAACCATCCCTCACTCTCTCCTACTCCCCCATTTCGTCCCACACCCAAGAAAAAGAAGGGAAAGTGCAGCAACTTCAGCTCCAAGAAGAGAAGGAAGAAACCCTTGGCCATTCTTGATGATTTTGAGCTCAAATCACATCCGAATCTTCTCAAATTCGAAAGGTAAGTTTATGATTGTAATCTACACTCTCTCTTCTCTATTATATGTGGATTTGAGTTGAATTCATTGGTTGATTCTTGAGTTCTAGCAAGCATGTGAATAGTAGTGTTGGTAGATTTGGTTTGATTCTTGCTCCTTTCATGTTTCCTTGAGATTTGTTGTTGCTAGTATGCTCCTAGGACTTGTTTCTTAGCAATTGTTGCATTTCCTTGCTTGGTAATTAGAGCTTGAGTGTTGGGTTTTTGTTTTGGGGTTGCTGAGTTACTGTAGTGCCGTCTGCGTTTTTCTGTACCGTGACACGGGGGTGTCACGGTTTGCCCTTTGTTGGTGACACGGGCGTGTCACCTTTTGTTTTCGTTTTCGCTTTTCTGTACCGAGACACGGGGGTGTCTCGGTTTGCCTTGTTTTGGTGACACGGGCGTGTCACCTCCAGGTTTCTGTTGTTTAGTTCTGTACTGAGACACGGGGGTGTCTCAGCTTGCCTTTCCCGGGGGACACGGGCGTGTCTCCTAGGAACTCTAGTTTCGTTCGTTTTGTTTCCTCTCCGTTGTTTCTTGTTGTTTATTCTTGCTTCGTTTATGATATATGTCCGATTATGCTTTGAATGCTCATAAATGGCCTTAATGTGAATACATTTCATATCATTTGCATCATAAGCATACATATTCATGTACCGAGCGTCAATGTGGTTCATATTGAGTCTAAGTTTGTCTTTTGTCTTTGCCTTGCCTTTAGGTCCGTTCTTTGGTTGACGAGGTGGTCTTCTAGACGTTCGTTTGCTTCTTTTGCTCCCGTTGCTTCTCGGAGGTGAGGTTTCTTTCCTTTTTAGATATTATGACCTACAACCCTAATTGTAATTTAAGCCCGCATGCGAACTATATATATGTATAAATAAGTGTTTGATATGTATTTTGCGGGAATTGGCCCACTTGTTATGAAATCCATTGAAAAGGCTTTTATATGTATATAAGCTATGTTTTGTTTATTCGTTTTCGAAAAGGGTTGGTGTGTGTACGTGTTAAGTTTTGACAAGAGAAAGCTTTTGTGATAAGTATCCGTTTTGTGAGATATGTGTGTGAGTTCTGTGATCTGTTTGGGCCCCGGAGATTGTGGGTAAGGGAGACCCGGGACGACCATCGGGGTCGCCGGTTACGACCCCTGTGCACTTCTCCACCAACGGGAGGCTTAGTTCTCCTATGCCGACGGAGCGCATTTTAGCATGGCCGTCGAAGGAATCGGGCGGGATCCCCCGGTTCATCCGTTCTGTTCTGTGGTGGGAATCGAGAGGGGCACCTCTCTTCCCCAATGGTGTAAAGGTGGGATTGTTTTATGAGTTTTGCTTTAATCTGAGTAAGTGTGCGTGAGAACTCGTTCTCGCCGTGTTTCCGTTTATGTTTTGTATCCGATATGGTTTGCTTTATGCTTATGTATCCGATACGGTTTATGAAACGGGGTGGACTCCTAACTTGTAAAACTTGTTAGATTTTGACCTTTGGGGTCCTAACTCTTTCTTCATATATATAGTATCACGTGTTAACACCTTTTGGAATGTAAAAACCACTACGGATTCATGAACATTTTCCGATTTGTATATGCTTGGCTCTTATGTATACGTATGTGTGCGTGTGTTAGCCCCCTCACCAGTCTCTAGGACTGACCCTCGTTGCTTCTTCTCTTTTTCCCCTTTGATTTGAGCTTTGCAGGTGCACGGTTGGGAGTCTGGCTAGGCGGCAGTTGTCTTTCGAGTCTTGGAAGTTGTTCGAGTCTTTGTAGAGTCCTTGCATTACATATTTTCTTTCCCGCTTTGGTACTATGTATATTTGGTACTATGTATAAATAAGTATAAGTTATGTTTTGTAATCTGAAGCTTTGATTATTTCTTTAGCCCGGGGTGGGCATAGCTTGTTGAAATATGTATATCTCTTTCTGAGCTTTTATATCTGTAATTGGTTTGTTTTGTGATCCTGTGGCTTCCGCACTTCTGATTTAATTTATTGCGCACTCTGTTCAGGGTCTAGACCGCCTAGCCTAGAGTTGATTTTGTTTGTCACCCGTTCGCCATGGTTCGATGCGGGGATGGAGTTTCCCTTTCGATACCCGTGTTGAACTATGGTGCGGGGGATGTGGCGCCCTCCGCTCCGGGGTGTTACATCTGTAAGTGGTATCAGAGCTCTGGGTTGCAAAACCGGAGCTCTAGCGTCATGTCGGGTTTGTCTAGGTCGTTCGGCTCAGGATTATATGATTGTTTGCATTCATTCTCATCTTTTATGTGAATTATTTGAATTATTTGGTTTAATTAAGTTAATAGTTCACATGAACATGTACTAAACCCTGCATGCATCGATATTTTGGAATCATTTCTCTTATCTCAGGATGAGTTTTTCATACCTACATATTTCATCAAAAGGAAAACAAGAGAAACAAGTTTCTTCGGTCTCAAAGAAGTTTGAGGGCCTTAATTCACCGAAGTGGTTTGGAGGCGATAGTGTTAATGCAGAGGAGTGGCTATCCGTGGTATTGTGGATTTGGGGAAATTGTTCGGGAACCTCACAAGAGAAAGTAAGACACACTTCCCGCTTACTACAAGGTGAAGCTTCAAAATGGTTCAAGGAAATAAGATCACATCTAAAGAAGTCCGGAGAAGAGCTCCATTGGGAAAGGTTTATCCGAGAATTTTGCTATAGGTATATCCCTCCCAATGAATTAATTAGAAGACTCCAAGAATTCCTAAATCTTGAGCAAGCAGTGAAGATGATGGATGATCTTATGATGGAACTAGAAAGCTCGAGAGCTAACCAAGATTGCCCTAAGGTCCGGGAATATATATACAAAGGCGTAGAGACGAGATTCAACAAGCTTTCCAAAGCTCCTCGGTACATAAATGGTCCGAGGAAGTTAGAAGAGTGGTTCAAGATGAAATGAATAAGCAAGAGGTGAAGTTTCACATTTCTAAGGAGGGATATAATCCAGGATCAAGCTTAAACCCAAATAAGAGGCCTATGTTCCGAGAGGAAACCCAAGAACTTCAAGAGGTCGACTACATCAAGAAAAAGAAACTTCAACCACCAAAGATGGATCCGATACCTCTTCCATTGGAGATGATTCAATGTTCTTATTGTCAAGGCCCTAATCACACCGAAGAAGTTTGCCGAAAGAAACTTGGGAGATGTTACAAGTGTGGGGAACCGCGATATAAGGTGAACAGTTGCCCGAAGACTAGGAATCCAAGGATTACAAAGAGCCATGATTCCAAGACTCCAAGCCCAATCCAAGTGAATATGACGGAAGAGGAAGAACAGGTTGTCAAGATCGACACTACCGCCATGGTGAAAGGTACACCAAGCATTCATGGCACTACATACATGCATTTTATTTAATTGGTATTACTTTCCTTTTCTTGTTGTTTCAGTGCTTGCGTGTTTTGTTATTACTTGCTTGCTTGTTTATGTTTTCTCTTTTCTTTTCTCTTTTGTGTTGCCTCTCTCTTTGGAGAGAGTTTGGGGAGGAGAGTGTCGTGTGTTTGGTGAGCTGCGAGGGCCGAGCTCGTTCGGTGGTTGGTTCTTTTCCGGTGGTTTTTCTTGAAGGCGCCTAGTTTTGTCAGGGTAATGGTGTTACCATAGGCGTGGGTGGTTGCTTTTAGGATGTCCATTCGGGGCTCAACGGTATCTCCGGGTGTTAGATGGAAGGCTAGCCCATTGATACCCTTTGTAGTAGTGGTTGGTAATTCCGGGACGGTGCGATAAGCTTCGTGGCTTTCCTTTGAGTTAACTCAGAGGCCGAGCCAAGCTTAAGGAGACAAAGGTCGAAGTAAGCCACCTTTGGTGTTTCTTTGAAGATGGAACTCGTTTCCACCTAATTAGGACATCGAGGTTGTCGTGATCTTTATCCCGGAATTATTTTGTGTTTGGAGTTTCTCTTTCGATGGATTCTAGCGAGGTTGTTGGAGTCAAGTCGTAGTTGACGAGCTCTTAGAAGGTAATTTCATCCTTGTGAATACTTCTTTGTGGAGTATCTTAGTCCCCTCTAAGAAGAAGGCGGGATTTAGGATAAGAATATTACCGTGAGCTGCACAGGTTAACGGTGGAAGATAAATACCCTTCATGCTTGCTTCGAGGAATCGTTAGTCCTTCTTCAGTGTTCTGTGGTCTTAGCTGAGTGTGGTTTCAACAAGGGTATGGTCGATTACGCATTTTGGTAGAAGAACCGAGAATTGCCTCAGAGATTAAGTCTCAAGTGTCGCCCCATGACATGAAGGACAAGGAAGAGGCAGGGTTCGAGTGGATAAGGCTTTTGAAGGGAGTTACCTTGATTACACGAGAATACTCAAACTTCTCCGTTACGATCGAGGTACTAAGGAAGACTTCGGTTGTGCGACGCTACGGAGGATTTGAGCCTATGTCTCAAGAAGTGCTTAGTCACGAGACTAATTCCACTCATGGTACGAGACTTGAAGAACCGGTAAGAGTGTTGGCACAAGAAGAGGCATTGTAGACTTAGTGTAGCAATGTCTAAAGTGCTTTCGGTAGAAGACCGAACACCAAGAACCGGTAGTTTTCCCCAACTACTTTTGAATGTTAATCAGAAGTGGGAGCAACCAAAGTTTGCTAAAGTAAGGGGATTCACTCGGATTTGGTGAGTACCACCGAGTGATCGGGACATGAGAAGTTTTCCTCATTTCTAATTAAGGAAGCAATGTCCCGAGGAGTTACAACTTTTGGATCAGAGTCGCGCAGCGGAAACGTGGAGTTGGGATCGCTCTAGTACCCTCTAAGGTCTCGCTTAGGACCTGAGGACAGGTCCTTTTGAAGGAGGGGAGTTTGTAACATCCCGCTCGTCCGGCCTTTCTAGGTACGCCTTCACGGGTGAGCTATGTGTGCTTTTAATTAATTAATTATGTGTCTATTATATACTTTTATGTGATATATTTGAATTATTTGAACGTATTTGACCTTATGTGACTTATTTGTACGTATTTGTTCTCTTTGTTTCGTTCTTGCTTCGTTTGTATTCGTTTTCGTTTTCGATTTTTGTGACTACGTGCTATGCGTGACTTATATGTGTTATGTATGTGTCTTTGTGTTCGTCACTTGTTTTTGAGTTCGTTTGATACGGTTTTGAAAACCGTTTTATGTTTTAGGGACATAAGGGCCTAACGAGCTTTAGCGCACCTTGTGTTCCGGAAGGCGTAACTTGAGCTCGGGAATTCGGATTCGAATTCCAGAAGATGCGTTGGACTCGTAACGAAGAAATCAAGACAAAGAATCAGGATTCATATTTTTCTAAGCCCATTTGATTCCCCGTTTTTCGACTGGAACGAGCCCTTGTGCTTAAGAGTACCCTTTTGTTGACTAATCTTCACTTGTGGGACCCCATTTAACCCCAATTAAGGTTCTAACCTTGACTAATATGTATCTAACCATCCCTCACTCTCTCCTACTCCCCCATTTCGTCCCACACCCAAGAAAAAGAAGGCAAAGTGCAGCAACTTCAGCTCCAAGAAGAGAAGGAAGAAACCCTTGGCCACTCTTGATGATTTTGAGCTCAAATCACATCCGAATCTTCTCAAATTCGAAAGGTAAGTTTATGATTGTAATCTACACTCTCTCTTCTCTATTATATGTGGATTTGAGTTGAATTCATTGGTTGATTCTTGAGTTCTAGCAAGCATGTGAATAGTAGTGTTGGTAGATTTGGTTTGATTCTTGCTCCTTTCATGTTTCCTTGAGATTTGTTGTTGCTAGTATGCTCCTAGGACTTGTTTCTTTGCAATTGTTGCATTTCCTTGCTTGGTAATTAGAGCTTGAGTGTTGGGTTTTTGTTTTGGGGTTGCTGAGTTACTGTAGTGCCGTCTGCGTTTTTCTGTACCGTGACACGGGGGTGTCACGGTTTGCCCTTTGTTGGTGACACGGGCGTGTCACCTTTTGTTTTCGTTTTTGCTTTTCTGTACCGAGACACGGGGGTGTCTCGGTTTGCCTTGTTTTGGTGACACGGGCGTGTCACCTCCAGGTTTCTGTTGTTTAGTTCTGTACTGAGACACGGGGGTGTCTCAGCTTGCCTTTCCCGGGGGACACGGGCGTGTCTCCTAGGAACTCTAGTTTCGTTCGTTTTGTTTCCTCTCCGTTGTTTCTTGTTGTTTATTCTTGCTTCGTTTATGATATATGTCCGATTATGCTTTGAATGCTCATAAATGGCCTTAATGTGAATACATTTCATATCATTTGCATCATAAGCATACATATTCATGTACCGAGCGTCAATGTGGTTCATATTGAGTCTAAGTTTGTCTTTTGTCTTTGCCTTGCCTTTAGGTCCGTTCTTTGGTTGACGAGGTGGTCTTCTAGACGTTCGTTTGCTTCTTTTGCTCCCGTTGCTTCTCGGAGGTGAGGTTTCTTTCCTTTTTAGATATTATGACCTACAACCCTAATTGTAATTTAAGCCCGCATGCGAACTATATATATGTATAAATAAGTGTTTGATATGTATTTTGCGGGAATTGGCCCACTTGTTATGAAATCCATTGAAAAGGCTTTTATATGTATATAAGCTATGTTTTGTTTATTCGTTTTCGAAAAGGGTTGGTGTGTGTACGTGTTAAGTTTTGACAAGAGAAAGCTTTTGTGATAAGTATCCGTTTTGTGAGATATGTGTGTGAGTTCTGTGATCTGTTTGGGCCCCGGAGATTGTGGGTAAGGGAGACCCGGGACGACCATCGGGGTCGCCGGTTACGACCCTTGGCACTTCTCCACCAACGGGAGGCTTAGTTCTCCTATGCCGACGGAGCGCATTTTGGCATGGCCGTCGAAGGAATCAGGCGGGATCCCACTGTTCATCCGTTCTGTTCTGTGGTGGGAATCGAGAGGGGCACCTCTCTTCCCCAATGGTGTAAAGGTGGGATTGTTTTATGAGTTTTGCTTTAATCTGAGTAAGTGTGCGTGAGAACTCGTTCTCGCCGTGTTTCCGTTTATGTTTTGTATCCGATATGGTTTGCTTTATGCTTATGTATCCGATACGGTTTATGAAACGGGGTGGACTCCTAACTTGTAAAACTTGTTAGATTTTGACCTTTAGGGTTCTAACTCTTTCTTCATATATATAGTATCACGTGTTAACACCTTTTGGAATGTAAAAACCACTCCGGATTCATGAACATTTTCCGATTTGTATATGCTTGGCTCTTATGTATACGTATGTGTGCGTGTGTTAGCCCCCTCACCAGTCTCTAGGACTGACCCTCGTTGCTTCTTCTCTTTTTCCCCTTTGATTTGAGCTTTGCAGGTGCACGGTTGGGAGTCTGGCTAGGCGGCAGTTGTCTTTCGAGTCTTGGAAGTTGTTCGAGTCTTTGTAGAGTCCTTGCATTACATATTTTCTTTCCCGCTTTGGTACTATGTATATTTGGTACTATGTATAAATAAGTATAAGTTATGTTTTGTAATCTGAAGCTTTGATTATTTCTTTAGCCCGGGGTGGGCATAGCTTGTTGAAATATGTATATCTCTTTCTGAGCTTTTATATCTGTAATTGGTTTGTTTTGTGATCCTGTGGCTTCCGCACTTCTGATTTAATTTATTGCGCACTCTGTTCAGGGTCTAGACCGCCTAGCCTAGAGTTGATTTTGTTTGTCACCCGCTCGCCATGGTTCGATGCGGGGATGGAGTTTCCCTTTCGATACCCGTGTTGAACTATGGTGCGGGGGATGTGGCGCCCTCCGCTCCGGGGTGTTACAGATTTCCAGGTACGCCGTAACGAGAGGGTTATATGCGCATTTAAATTATTTAAATATGTAATTGAGTGTTATTTTAATGTTTATATGATTATTTGGATTTATATGAAATTAATTTTTTATATTATGAACTTTGAATTTTAAACGTTTAAGTTTGCATGCTTGTAATTTGCTCGTTATGTGCCGTAATTAAATTCCGATTTTTGTGAAATTTTGATATGCATGATATATGTGAGTTATGAATATGTTTACATGCTCCTTTTAAGTTTTTGGGTTCGTTTGTCGAGGTTTTAAACCTTAAGTTTTTGACGAGGGACATGAGGGCCTAACTAGTTTTAGCGCGCATCGTGTTCCGGAGGCCATAACTTGAGCTCGGGAATTCGGATTCAAATTCAGGAAGATGCGTTGGACTCGTAACGAAGAAAAGAAACTTTTAAACCAGGTTTTGTAATTTTCTAAGCCCATTTGGACCTCTGGTTTTCGACCGGAATGAGCAGCTTGCACCAAAGGAGCCATCTTTGACTAGTCTTACATTTGTGGGCCCAAAATAACCATACCTAAGCCTTAACCTTGGTTTATATGACTTTGATTCACCCCTATCTCTCCCTTATCAGCAACAATTCGAACCACACACACCCAAGAGAGAGGAAAAGCTGCTGAAAATGGAGAAGAAGAAGAGAAAGAGAAACCCTCTTCCATGGCTTGTGATTTTGAAGCTTGATCTCTTCCATACTTCATGAACTCTTGAAGGTAAGTAGATTTTAGAATTCTCCATGATTATATGATGATTTTGATCCATGAATTTCATGTTTTACTTGAGATTTAATTTGAGTTTGGGAGATGGCATGAATAGGAAGGGTTAGCTCATATTTTGAATCCATGGCTTAGCTTGAATTTGTGGCTGATTTGAGGCTTCTTTGGTGATTATATGAACTTCTTTGCTTCCATTCTTGATCTATACTTCATGCTAGATGTGTTAGGGTTTTTTTCTATTTGATAACTTGGTTGAAACTTTGAGCTTTTGGGCATGAAAACTGAAAATATAAACTGCTCTTCCACATATGAACTGCTGTCACGTTTTGAGATCAAATGATTGAATTCTTGCATCCAATTTCGTGTATTAATGCATGGTTACGTCTCACACATGTTTCTCTATGAATATGATCGATTTTTCCCTGATTTCATGCTTCATTTTGGTTGCAAACTTGATTTCTTCGACCTTAAAAACTGCTGCAAATCTGCTCCTTTCTTACCGAACTGCTGTCAGAATTTTGTGCTTCGTTTGATGACCTCTTGAGCTTCGTTTTGTGTGAAATTACATGGACATGAAGTACCTTAGTTGCTCTACATGTTAGCTAAGTGTTTCCAAGCTTTTATCCCCTGTTTTAGCCCCAAACTTGAAGAGAATGGCCTGCTTGCATTTATGTCCTTCCTTGCTTTGTTTTCTTGCATGATTGAGATCAGTTTTGTTGCTGCTCGTTAGGGAATGAATCCTTGAATCCTTGTTGCATAAAACATGTATTATGTGTTGTCTTGATGTTGGTAGGGATTACTTTGAGTTTTGAAGGAGTTTGGAGCTAAAAATTTCGAAAATTTGGCCCCTGACCCAAATCCACGGGGGTGGATTTTCTCTTTGAAAAATATCCACCGGGGTGGATTTGAGGCAGCGCCCTCTTGGAACTTTCTGACCTAAATCCATGGGGGTGGATTCTCCTTTTGAAAAAAATCCGCCGGGGTGGATTTAGGGCAGTGGTTCCCTTTTGCTCCGAACTTTGTTTTCTTGTTTCTTTTCGCTTGTTTCTTGTTTCTCCCACCCCTAATTTGATCCCCATGCTTTACTAACATGTTAAATTATGTGTTATAATTATTGTATTAGATTTATGGATTCATTTTACGTGTTATGTGCCCCTATATGACTTAATATGCTCTCTTACGTGTATACGTGACTTCATACTTTGATTGTTTGCCTCTTGTATAACTTCCTTGCTCTTATATAAAATATATGCAATTCTAATATGTCGTATGACTCCTTATGTGTATTGTATAGATTATATGGACTTGTTTAACGTGAAATATGTGAAATATGATCTTATGTGTCTTACGTGATATCTCTTGGTAACTCTTTGCCTTACTTACGTTCCTTTTTTGCTTTGATGAGTGGTATATGATCTCTTTTACTTTCTTTCTGGATTTGTATGCTTTGTTAACATGTTGTGAACTTTAGATGGGATTTCGGTGCTTATATACGAGTTGTGAACTAATGTGACCTAAGTGCTACCTAGTTTCTCTTCATGTTTCGTTTGTATGCCTTGCATTATCATTTCTTACTCCTTATATGATATGAAAGCTTTGATAACATGTTTTATGATATGATATGCGTGTTATATGAAAATTATGAATCTGTTTAATGTGATTTATGAGACTTATGATTTGATATGAACGTGTATGCATTATATGTTAATTTGTTAAGCTTCATACACATCACTTGCATTTATACATATTCGCCGAGCGTCAATATGGTTCATTTTGAGTCTAAGCTTGTCTCTTGTTCTTTGTTTTGCTCTTAGGTTCGTCCCGTTGTTGAGGAGGAGGTTCTTTAGTCGACAAGGTGAGGTTTTCTTCCTTTTAGATAATATGACCTACAACCCTATGTGTTTTGAAGCCCGCATGCGAATTATGTATATTATATGATAAATATGAGTATGATATGTATTTTGAGGGTTCGTCCCATTTTGTATAAGACTTTGAAAAGGTTTTATATGTATATAGCTCTATTTTGATATTCTTTTGGAAAGCTTTGAATATGTGTGAGTGTGTAGCGAGCTTTAAGCTTTGAAAGATAAGCTTATGAAAATTATGAAAATTATGATTTTTGAATTATGATTGGGCCCCGGAGAGTGGTATGGCATCTCGGGTCGACCGTGGGGTCGCCGAGCTCCCCCATCAACACTTTCCATTTGAGAGTCTCACCTTACCTTAGGAGGTTGAGGGAGGGTTTTTCTCTTGAGCCGGCGGGAGCCACCGCCGAAGGTTTCAAGGAGATGATTAAGCCTTGTCTCGTGTGAATTATGACCGATAGCTAGAGCTTGCTACCCTTCTATCACCCAGAGTAGGTTGGATTACGAATTATGTTTTGATTATGATTTATATCTTTGAATATGAATGGAGTTGGGAAGGAGAACTAGTACTCGCCGAGTTAGTGTGATTATGTATAAATCTATGAAACGGGAATGGACTCTTAAATACTTAAAATTGGTTGTTTTGGCCTTTGGCCTTTAACCCCCTTTTCCTATATATTTATTATCACGGGAAATGATTTAGCTTGCAAAAACCATCCCCAGTTCATGGATTCTTTTCAAATTTCTAAGTGCTTTGCTCTATATGTATATAGGGGTGTGTGTGTTAGCCCCTCACCAGTCTTTAGGACTGACCCTCGTTTTTGTTCCTTTTTTTTTCCCCGTTTTGTTGAATTTGCAGGTGGTTTTGGGTTGTTCGAGCTAGGCGGTTGTCTTTGAGTCGTTGGTTAAGGATAACTTGAGTCACATGCATCGTATTTCATTTATTTTACGCATTTTGTTAATTCTGGAATATGTTTAAATTCTGTACTTAGACTCTGACCTGGGATAAGGTTTATACACTTGTTCTGTAATTAAATTTGTATAAGTTGAATATGCTAGCTACAATATGATAATTTCTAGCATGCTATGATTTATATTTAATCGCTTCCGTATTTTATGTTTGATGCGCGCTCTGATTTGAGGGTCTAGACCTCCTAGCTAGGTTGGAATTTTGTTTCTCACCCGTTCGCCATGGCTTGGGGCGTGGGCGGAGTTCCCATTCCGTTACGCGTGTTGGGCTATGGTGCGGGGGATGTGGTGCCCTTTCGCTCCGGGGTGCTACAATATGTATAGGGAGTAAATCAAATAATAGGTAGGTTTCAAAATAGTTTTTATATAGATACGTAAGTATAGGAATGATTCCAGTTGAAAATGTTTTAATCCTCACCTATACCGGTAGTCGGACAAAGTCAGGTGGATTCCATTGCTCGATCCTAATTTCGCCTGAAAGGATTAACTACTACAGGCGTAGGACTAGGTTCTTTATCATTATTCTAATTAAATAGGCATATATGGTACATAATGTAACACATTAGATCTTATTGTTCTAATCAAGTAAGCACATAAACTATAACACGTTAGAGAATTCCCGGTAAACCCTGATTTTAACCGTTTAAGGGAATTTAATTAATTAATTACGTTCTATGAAGTCTTTAATCAATCAAATATTTATTAATCAAATTATGATCCTATTTAGAATATTAGGTATGAAATCTAGGGTTTAATTTGACAAGGTAGGTTAAATTTTGAAATTATTTCATAACTTACCGATTTTTGGAAAATTCGGGTAAAATCCTTCTCTAAAAATTCTAAAATCTATTTTATAATTATTTTTAATTAATTTTCGAAATTATTTGAATATATGTTGACCAAAAAGTCAAAATTACTATTGAAAACATTTACTATTCAAATTCTTATGAAATTAAACACTTTATAACATAAAATCAATCAAATATATACACAAAAGCACACGTGCACCTTAATTTGATTCAAGAACATTATGAACATGTTCCTATACTTATGAATGTGTTCATATTAGTTCATGATCATATTTAATTAATTCTAAGTTCATAACGTATAATTAAACTTGAAATGTAGCACTTTATGTAACTTTAATCAGAAAATAATTCTAAATAAATTATTCTAGGCATTAATTTAATCAAATAAGATCAGAATTATTTCAAAATATATTCATATTATTTCAGATCCCAAGTCATGCATTTAATTAAATAAAATTCATAATGTAAGCACATTGTACATAATATTAGCAATTTAGGCATATATTTCATAAAATAAAATTCCTAAAGTATAATTTAATTAAATCTAAGCATGCTACTATTGTTATCATACTAAGAACATGATATAAAGCATGAAATAATAAAATAACAAGACTCATACCTTAGAGAGAAGGTGGTGGCCGAACCTAAGGGTATTTGAGAGTGATTTTGGTGTAGTCTTCTAAATGAGCTTGGAGGGGTATTTATAGGTATGGTTTAAGGGCTTATGTTGCAATTTCCTATAGTTTAGGATAGTGACTAAGGGTGTTGAGTAGGCTAAGTGTATTAATTAGGGTACTTAGGTGGTATGCTAGGTGTATATGTGATGTAGGAGCTTATGTATACATATATTACCTAATAAATTCATCATAATAAAATAAATCAAAAATAGGGTGAAAATAATAATGAAAACGTAGGAAAATATTCAGATTTTATTTTGAAAAGTTAAAAGTCGCAAAAGAAAGAGGATCGAAAGGGCTTTCCGATGATTATAAACACTTAACGTTTAAACGTTTCAAGTTAAAGTAGTAAAGGTTCGGAATTTTGAAAAATATGATAAAATACATAAAATGAAGCTAGGTTGAGATTTAATTTCCGAGAAAGTGTTCATCATTCATAAAATAATTTAAGGATTATTTCGAGTATAATATTGGATACCTAACGCCGTTCGGTTTAAAAGTTAGTTTTTACAGCGGGAATAGTAATTTAGGATAAATAGGAAAAATTTATAAAATGAACGAGGATTTAAAATAGGGTTTGGGAGATGTCTTAAAATTCATAAAATAATTCAAGGATCGTTATGGTTATAATATTGTGTAGGAAAAACGTTAGAATTCAAAAATCATCACTTTAGGGCAAAACTAGGGTTTTTGGCCGGTTTTGACTACTACGAGAGTTATAATAAGAATTAAGGTTTGGGAATGATATCATAATTCGTAAAATTTTATAAGGATTCATTTGAACCCAATATTGGATAGGTAAAAGTGTCCTGGAAAATTTCTACGTTTGTGAAGTGAAGAGTAACAACTAGGGACCTAATGGTAATTTTTGACAAATAAGGTTCAAAGTGTGTTTTGAAGTAACAAAAGCTAAGATATGAGTCCAGAAAATCTGAAATAAGGTCTTCTAAGGTTTCATAAGGAATATGTGAAGGTTTCGAGCCGATGAATGAATAGTGATATGAGTCTTGTAATGAAAGAACATTTAATAATCGAGGCATAAAAGCACATTGTTCACATAAAATGAAATGCATACTGAAGTGGTCCTTTCTTCTAATCTCTGATTTACCTATTTCTTCTAGGCCCTGAAATCTGGGATGTTACATATACATACTGCTCTTTTTTGGGGATAGAGGGGGTTTGGGAAGATTTTTGCTCTAGGGCACAATTTGGGGTAAAAAGAAAGCGGGATACTTCTTTTTTCTTTTCATCTTTGAAGCGGGTTACATACCACACTTTTTTGGGAGTGATATAGGAGATATTTCTTATTTTAATTAATTGAGAATAATAAAGAGTCCAAGGAAAATATTATATCAATTATGGAAAAAGTGAGAGTTGAGAGAAAAAAGGGGGAGGAATTCAACGGAAGAACGTGCACAAAGATTAGAAATTAAAATCACGTGCCTAGAAAAGTGGGACTCCACAACTGTTAGTGAAGAAAATAAAAAGCAGAAAAGGGAGAGAAGATGGGACACATTACATTGATTCTTTACAAAATTATTTCAGCAACTTAAACTCCCTGAACCCCATCTCTTGAGAAAGTACTTATGCAGTCATATTTGTTTCTTTATTATTTCAGCAACTTAAACTCTCTAAACCCTATCTCTCTGAACCCTAGCGCGCGACGCCGTGGGGTTGCCGGGCTATCGTGACGGTTGTGCGGGCGTGGCCCCTTGGCGGTCCCTTCGCGTTTTGCTAGATCCGTCCCGATTCAATTTTCTAAAAAATAAAATCTGTTTTGTTAAAATTAAATTTATTTTTTCAAATAATTATTAGAATTGAGATTTTATGAAATTAAAACGGATTTGAATTTTGAGAAAAATTACAATTATTATTATTGAAATAATGAAGAGATAAAATTATTAATTTTTGGAAGTTAATTGGAATTTTATTTATTTAGTTTTTCTTGGATTATTTGAAAGAATTCATGAACAAGAAATTACATCTAAGTCGTGCTGAATTTTAATTTATTGGTAAATTTAAATTCTTGCAATTTGGAATATTAGGTGATCATGGGTTTAGTCTTGTGGATGTTTTAATTTATGCACATTGTAATGCCTTGACTTTTCGGACGTACAAGTACGCCATCACGAGAGTGCTAAGTACGTATTTTTATTTATTTTTATGTAATTATATGTTTAATATATTGATTATGTGATTATTTGAATTTATATGAATTTTAATTCGTTTATGCTTATTATCCTTGTAACTTGACCCATATATGCCCGTATGTGAATCTGATTTTTGTGCCAACTTGCCGTGCATGAATTATGTGATTTATGAATGTACGTATATGCTCGTTTCTCATTTTTAAGTTCATTTGTTACGGTCCTTAAGCCGTTTTGTTTGTTAAGGGACTCGAGGGCCCAACACGTTTTAGCGTACCTTGGGTTCCGGAAGCCGTATCTTGAGCTCGGGAATTCATATTCAAATTCCGGAAGATGCGTTGGACTCATAATGAAAATTGGAAGCTAAGGAACCTATCCTTGTATTTTTCTAAGCCGTTTGAACCTACAAAATTTGCATGAACCGAGCCTCACGCGTGTAGCTGCCACCCCTGACCATTTTAATCGTCATTGACTCAATACTTAACCAAATGACTTGTGACTTGAGCCATTTTAACCCCAGTTAAGCCCTCTATCTTCTCCCCTAACCCACTCACAAGGACACAAGCAAGAGAGGCTGGAAAATAAGCTGCAAATCGAGATAAGAAGAAGGGGGAAAATCAGTACTATTCACTTTGCCATTTGGAGCTCTATACACCTCCATCTCTTCACCAACTTGAAAGGTAAGTCCATGAACTTATTATCCAGCTTCTTGGGATTCTTTAGACCTATGATTTGCTCATTTTCATCCATGTTTGGCCATGCTTTGATCATACACATGAATAGTTAGGTTAGAATGTATTTTGGTAGAGATCATGCCATTCCTTGCCTTATATTTCGAATTGAAGCATATTTGATGATCCTTTCAACTTCATTTTAGCATTTATAATATGAAATTTTGTGGTAGTTTGTGACACCCCGAATGATCGCCGTATAGGTATGACGTATGTGCGTATTTAAAATTATTATTTATGAATTTTATATTTATTTTAATTGTTTATTTTTATTATTTGAAATATTTAATTTTAAATCTCTGATTATTTGAAATTTGCTATTTGAATATTTTACCTACCTTGTGGTAATTTGCTTTGTTTGTGTTCGATTTGAGATCGAAATTTCGGGTCTTTCTGATATGTTGGAGTTTTATGAGTTATGAACTTGAATATATGCTCGTTATGTGTTTTCGGGTTTATATGTTGGGTTTTCGGGACTCGTTTTGTTGGGTAACCTAAAGGAGGCTAAAATGTACTTAGCGCACCTTGGGTTCCGGGTAGTGTAATTTGAGCTCGGGAATTCGAATTCGAATTTCGTCACTTCTGTTAGACTCTTTTCGACGATTCGGGTTCGATGGACTAAGCCTTATATTTTTCTAAAATCATTTGGTACCCCGAACTCCGGCCGTAACTTTGTCCCGCACTCATATGACCATCTTTCACTAATTTGCACATAAATCCTTTAATTCTTGAGATATTCACTTGAAACCTGGACCCACATGACCCCAACTTGCTCTTTCACCCCTCTCTCCTTCACACCTATCCACACAAGCCAAGGAAGAGAATTCAGCAGTTTTTGGAGGAATAAACTGCGATCCCGTCACTATTCACCCAAGGGAAATTTCGAGCTCCAATCTCATTTTTCCTCCATCATATTCAAGGGGTAAGTACATATTTGATATCTACATCCTTATGTGATCATTTTCATCCATAAATTTCAGATTTTCACCTAGGTTTGATATGATTTTGAAGCTTGAGTATGAATAGCAAGGGTTATATGTATATATGATCTTCCTTGAGTTAATTTTTGAATTGATGCTTGAAATATGACCACATGAGCTTCATTTAATGTTGTATGAACTTGAGTTTTGTTGGTAGTTGAAGTATTTGAAGTTGCCGTTAATGCTCTTAAGGAATTCTTGATTAAAAGGTTAGAACACTTGCATATTTTGATCTCTTTTCTTGTTGCTGGTTACAAGTATATGCTTTGGTGACGTTTTGCTGCTATTTCCTTGCTTTAGATCATGTCCTTACTGTTGCATAAACATTGCTCTGCCTTGCCCTGCTTTTGTTGCTTCGAACTGACCTGCTGTTGCACTTTTTAATTTAAGGAAGAAGGGATGCACGGTCGTGTACCAAATTGGCGTGCATGGCGCAAGTCCGTGCATAACTCTCGGTGTTTGGTGGAATTATTTGCACTGCCGTGCAGTTTTCAAACTAAAAACCTGTAAGGCCATTCTGAACTTTCGGTTTGTAAATTTTTTTTGGAATTTAATCATTATGCACGGTCGTGCATGGTTAAAGCTCTATTTCCGCACGACCGTCCAAGGTGGTAGTTGTATCCATGATTTTATTACGTGGTCTCGTTGCTTACTCAACCCTCTTTCTAATATTTTTTCACTTGGATTACTTAGAATATGTTATACTATACGGTTTGTCTTTTATTAAGATTATGATGTTGTTTCATAAGAATTGCATGCTCACGTACTAGCTTTCTTTAATGTCTTTATGCCTTAAATTTGATTTGTTTTGACTTGTTAATGCAATGAACTGATTATATATTATATTATTATCCTTACTTATTATTTGTCTTTTATTTTGACTTTTGGAATTAACTGGTACTTTCTTTCGCTTCATATGCGTACATAGCATTCATGTGCATTGCCGGGCGTCTAATTAGTACATAATCGAGTCTAAGTCTCGGGTACTGTGTTTGTATGTTTCAGAACCACTTTCGGACGCCGTTGAACCCGAGGCGTAGGTGTTGGTTTGCTCGTTTTGGTCTACGTACTCTACCAGTTTTGCTAAGGTGAGGTTAGGATCTTTTGTATTAGCTAAACGACCTATGACCTATTATGTGATGTTTTCTTACCCCGTATGCAAATATATATCTTATATATACTAAATACGAGTGCTTAGGCTTTGTTATGATTTTGTTAAATAAGCTTTACGTTTTCGGAATTAGTATAAGTATTGGCAGAAGTAAGCTATGAGTTGAAATTCGTTATTCATATACGATATGTATGAGAGAGTTGAGCCCTGAAAGATGGGAGTTTGGTTTGTTGTGGTTTGTTGGGCCCTGGAGACGTGGGTAAGGGATACCCGGGACGACCACGGGTCGTCGGTTATGACCCCTGTGCACGCTCTCATTTGAGATATTCACGTGCGACCTATGGAGGTTGGGAAGACGTGGTATCTTGAGCCCTCGGTGGATAACCAGGGAAGGCATATCGTGGGTTAGCTACCCCGTATGTGTTTGGTAATGTAGGTGATGGGGTTTGATTCCCGATGCACCATGGATGTGGGATTGGATTTATGATTTCGGTTTTCGTTATGTTTGAAGGAGTAGGGGATAGTCCGTTCTCGCCGGACTTATGTTATGTTATGGTTTGTTCGATGGATTATGAACCGAGTTAGGATCTTTTTATGTACTATATATTATGTTTTATGCATTTTGGTATGAAAAACCTTAGCTCGGTTCATGACCATCACCTTTGTTATTTGCTCTGCTTTATATGTATTTAGGTGTGGGTGTGCGTTTAGCTCCCTCACTCAGTCGAGTTTTGACTGACCCTCTTTTTCCCTACCTTCAACTGCAGGTTGTATCGAGCTAGGCGGGGAAGTGCTTCGAGTCTCGTCGTACTTCTAGTTAAGGTCGAGTTGCATTCATATTTCCTGCCTTTTGATTACTCCTCTTATGTATTTGATATCATGACTTGTATATTTTGGAGAATGATAGATATTTGATGTATATACTTGATTTTTTGGGCCGTAAGGCCAGGTATATGATAATATGTGTATATGTTCGAGCTCTTTAGATCCTGATTGTTGCTTCCGCTTATTTATTCGTTTGTTTTGTGCACTCTGTTTGAGTTTTAGCCCCGCTTAGCTTAGGGAGTGAGTGTAGGTTCCCGTTCGCTTAGACTTGGACTCATGTGTGGAAATCCATTTCATATGTGGATTCGGATTTAGGTACGGGGGATGTGGTGGCCCACCGCTCCGGGCGTGACATCTTAAAGTGGTATCAGAGCTCTCGATTGTAAAACCGTAGCTCTAGAGTCGTGTTGGGTCTGTCTAGGTCGTATGGCTTTGGACAACGTGATTATGTGCATTTATATGAGTATTTGCTATTTTCTCGTTAATCGTTCACATGAACATGTATTGACCCTCATGCATATGAATTGGAATCTTTTGTTTTGTAGGAATTATGCCTCCACGAAGACACCACCATCGAGATAGAACTCCGGAATGCCATCATCATCGGGATCATTCCCCGCAACATGAAAATAACAATCCACCACCACCACCCCAAATGGATCCGGGTAATTTTATGGAAAGGCTCGCCGTGTTTTTGGAGCAAAGGGCTCAAGAAAGGAATAATGCACCTCCGGTTGGAAATCACGGAGGGAATCTTCTTACAGCTACTCTCCGGGAGTTTAAGAACCAAAATCCACCGGTCTTCGTTGGTGGTAATGACGTACAAGAAGAGGAATGGTTGGTTCAGACTAGTCAAATTTGGGGCCTTATACCTTATGGAGAGATGCAGAAGTTGCAATGTACAGTTACTATGATTCAGGGCCAAGCTTATAATTGGTGGTCAAGCATGCAAGGAAAGTTGGAGGCTTCAGGAGAGGAGATTACGTGGGAGGTATTTGTTCGGGAATTCAAGAACAAATATATTCCCAAAGCTACAAGGAGCCAGCGGTTGAGGGAGTTTATGGACCTTAAACAAGGGAGCATGTTTGTCACGGATTATATCAATGAATTTGAGAGGCTCTATCGTTATGCCCCGAATATTGGCAACGATGATGAAAGCAACGCTTCTAAATTCCTCCAAGGACTTCGGGGAGGATATGAAAGATGCTTTAGAGGTTTCTAACACAAGCACTTGGGTAAAGGTCACGGATAAAGCTTTAAGGGTAGAAGAGCGGGTTGTGATGAGGAGGAAGAGCACTCATCCGGGGCAAGCGTCTAGCTCGGGGAATTTCAACAAGTTCGGGAAGAGGCCGGCATTTCAAACATTTCAACAAGCCAAGCCTCAAAACAAGCAACCTCGACCCGCGGGACCCAATCAACCGAATCGACCTTTAGCTCTTCCGGCTCCACCTAAAGTGCAATATACCTACTGTAAGGGTCCTCATCACGTGGATAACTGTTTTAGACTTCACAAGAGGTGTTTCATTTGTGGGGCACCGGATCATATGGTGAGCACATACCCGAAGAAGAAAGATAACCCGAGGCCTGCAATTCAAGCTAGGACTTATACATTGGGTTATGAAGAAGAGCAAGCTGTGGAAATCGACCCAAATGCCGTGATCGAAGGTACTATAAGCATTCATGGCACTACATTACATGTATTATTTGATCCTGGGGCCACACATTCCTTTATTTCCTGGGACATTGCTTCTTCTATGTGCTTACCTGTTTCCTTGTGTGCGCATGATTACGTGGTTAGCTCTCCTCTTGGTGGTAGTTTGGTAACTTGCAGGGTTTTTCGGGGTTGTACGGTGACCTTCAAAAGTTAGGTTTTCTTCGTAGACTTGATTGAAATGCCGATGCAGAGATATGATGTGATCTTGGGTATGGATTGGTTATTTGAACATGGGGCTAAGATGGATTGTCGGGAGAAGAAAGTCTCTTTTGGTTCAGTGGTGTTTAAGGGCGAGAAGGTGAAGTCAAGCCCATTTTTCTCTTTTGTTGAGGCTAGTAGACTGGTCCGAGACGGTGCAACAGGTTTTGTGGCCTATCTTTTGAATAGACCGAAGGATCAGGCCAAACTTGAGGAGACAGAGGTCGTGCGAGAGTACACCGATATTTTTCCAGAGACATTGGGTTCTTTGCCACCCGATTGGGACATCGAGTTTGTAATCGACCTTTATCTCGGAGCAGAGCCTTTTTCGAAGACTCCCTACAAAATGGCTCCTATAGAGTTAAAGGAGTTAAAAGCGCAGCTTGATGAACTTCTAGCTTGCGGGTACATCCGTCCGAGCACTTCTCCGTGGGGTGCTCTCGTTCTGTTTGTAAAGAAGAAAGATGGAACGCTACGGATGTGTATAGATTATCGTGAGTTGAATCGGATGACCGTGAAGAACAAATACCCGTTGCCTCATATCGAGGAGTTGTTCGATATTCTGCAGGGTTCTAAAGTTTACTCCAAGTTAGATTTGAGGCAGGGTTATTATCAGCTACGAATTAGGGAGGAGGATATTCCGAAGACCGGGTTCAATACGCGTTATGGGCATTTTGAGTTCGTTGTTATGCCGTTTGGATTAACCAATACCCCAGCCGTGTTTATGGATATGATGCACCGAGTGTTTAGGCCATTTCTTGACAAGTTCGTGGTGATATTTATAGACGACATTCTGGTGTACTCTAGGTCGGCTGAAGAGCATGCACACCTCCTTCAGATCATTTTGGAAACTTTGAGGGAACACAAGTTGTATGCAAAGTTCAGTATGTGTGAGTTCTAGATCGACCGAGTTATATTTTTGGGTCATATAATTTCGGGTGATGGGATTGAAGTTGATCCATCTAAGGTTAAGTCCGTGCTTCGTTGGGAGAGACCGAGAAATGCCTCAGAGATTAGAAGTTTTATTGGATTGGCTGGCTACTACTGAAGGTTTGTTAAGGATTTCTCTAAAATTGCTATCCCGTTGACTCGTTTGACTAAGAAAGAAGTAAAATTCGAATGGGATGATAAGTGTGAGGCGAGTTTTCAGACTTTGAAGGTGAAGTTGACTTCAGCACTGGTTCTTACCCTACCTGAGGGAACCGAGGGTTATGCAGTTTATACGGATGTTTCCAAAGAGGGTCTCGGTTGTGTTTTGATGCAGCACGGTAGAGTGGTAGCTTATGCTTCGAGGAAATTGAAGGAGCATGAGAAGAATTACCCTACCCACGATCTTGAATTAGCTGCAGTTGTGTTTGCTTTGATGAAGTGGCGACACTATCTCTACGGTACCACGTTCGAGGTGTTTACGGATCACCAAAGCCTCAAGTATCTCTTTTCTCAGCAAGATTTAAATGTAAGACAAATGCGTTAGATGGAGTTATTAGAAGATTATGATTGCACCATTCAGTACCATCTGGGTAAAGCAAACGTGGTCGTCGATGCCTTGAGTAGAAAGACGAGTGTGGCTAATTTGGAAGCGGGTTCTCCAAGTTCGGGTTCAGAGATCTTGGTTTTGGGAACTTAGTTGGCTAATCTTACAGTAATACCAGATTTGAAACAACAGTTGTTGGAAGCTCAGAACTCAGATGCAGAAATTCAGAAGTTGGTAGCTTGTTCTAGAGACGATTCGAATTCTATGTTTGGGATTGATGATTCCGGTTTGTTGAGGTTCGAAGCTAGAATATGTGTCCTAGAAGAGCTCAATAGGCTTGTACTTGAAGAGGCACATCGCTCGAGATACTCCATTCATCCGGGAGGTACTAAGATGTATCGGGACTTGAGAAAGAAATTTCTGGTGGAATGGCATGAAAAGGGACGTCGCGAACTTCGTGAAACGATGTCTAACGTGTCAAAAGGTGAAGGCAGAACACCAGAAGCCAGGAGGAACTCTCCAACCACTTCCTATCCCCGAGCGGAAGTGGGAGAAAGTGACTATGGACTTCGTGTCCGGCTTGCCTAGAGTCAAAGGAGGGTTTGATGGAATTTGGGTAATTGTCGACTGATTGACTAAGTCTGCCCATTTCCTCAAGGTTCGGATGTCCAAGAAAGTTCCAAAGCTAGCCGAGTTATATGTTCGAGAGATTGTAAGATTACATGGGGTTCCGGCTAGTATTGTTTTAGATCGGGATCCACGGTTTACTTTGATCTTCTGGCAGAATCTTTAGAAATGTTTGGGCACCCGATTCAAGTTTAGCACCGCATCGCATCCTCAGACGAACGGTCAATCTTAGGGATTGATACAGTACTTCGAGGATATGCTTTGGTCGTGTGCTTTGGATTTCCAGGATAAGTGGGACGAGCATCTGGCTTTGGTTGAGTTTGCTTATAACAACAGCTATCAGGGTTCGATTGGAATGGCACCTTATGAGGCATTATATGGGAGAAAGTGTAGATCTCCTTTGTTTTGGGATATCGAGGATTGGAGGTGGACTAAAGAGAATAATCTCGAGAGAGCTGAGCCTAAAGAAAAGATTGCTGCTACTATTGAAAAGGTTCACAAGATCCGACAGAGATTGTGGGCAGCTCAAGCTCGTTAGAAAAGCTACGCCGATAAGAGAAGGAGGCCCTTAGAGTTTGAGGTCTGAGATAGAGTTTTCCAGAAAGCATCTCCTAGAAAAGGCTTCACTCGTATAGGTAAAGGTGGAAAACTCAGTCCACGATACCATGGGCCATTTGAGATTTTGGAATGAATTGGAAAAACGGCGTATAGATTAGATCTTCCACCGAATTTGATAGGGATACACAACGTTTTTCTTGTCTCTCAGCTCCGTAAATATTATCTCGATGAAGCAACAATTCTTCCTGTTGAAGAGGTTCAGTTAGAGCCGGATTTGACAATAGAAAAACATCCGGTTGCAATTCAGGACCGGAAGATGCAAGAACTGAGAAACCGGCAGATTCCTCTGGTCAGAGTGCTTTGGAGAGATCAGAAATCCGAGGAATCGACTTGGGATACGGAGGAGAAGATGAGGAATTTATATCCGGAGTTGTTTGAGGACTCGAGTCGGACTTGAGGGCAAGTCCTTTTAGGGGGGGGGGGGGAGGATTGTGACACCCCGACTGATCGGCCGTACAGGTATGACGTATGTGCGTATTTAAAATTATTATTCATGAATTTTATATTTATTTTAATTGTTTATTTTTATTATTTGAAATATTTAATTTTAAATCTCTGATTATTTGAAATTTGCTATTTGAATATATTTACCTACCTTGTGGCAATTTGCTTCGTTTGTATTCGATTTGAGATTAAAATTTTGTGTCTTTCTGATATGTTGGAGTTTTATGAGTTATGAACTTTAATATATGCTCGTTATGTATTTTTGGGTTTATATGTTGGGTTTTCGGGACTCATTTTGTTGGGTAACCTAAAGGGGGCTAAATTGTACTTAGCCCACCTTGGGTTCCGGGTAGTGTAATTTGAGCTCGGCAATTCGGATTCGAATTCCATCACTTCCGTTGGACTCGTTTCGATGATTCAGGTTCGATAGACTAAGCCTTATATTTTTCTAAAATCATTTGGTACCCCGAAATCAGGCCGTAACTTTGTCCCGCACTCATATGACCATCTTTCACTAATTTGCACATAAATCCTTTAATTCTTGAGCTTTTCACTTGAAACCTGGACCCACATGACACCAACTTGATACTCTTTCACCCCTCTCTCCTTCACACCGATCCACACAAGACAAGGAAGAGAATTCAGTAATTTTTGGAGGAATAAACTATAATCTCGTCACTATTCACCCACTGGAGATTTTGAGCTCCAATCTCGTTTTTCCTCCGTCATCTTCAAGGGGTAAGTACATACTTGATATCTACATCCTTATTTGATCATTTTCATCCATAAATCTAGGATTTTCACCTAGGTTTGATATGATTTTGAAGCTTAAGTATGAATAGCAAGGGTTATATGTATATATGATCTTTCTTGAGTTAATTCTTGAATTGATGCTTGAAATATGACCACATGAGCTTCATTTAATGTTGTATGAACTTGATTTTTGTTGATTGTTGAAGTATTTGAAGTTTCCATTAATGCTCTTAAGGAATTCTTGATGAAATGGTTGGAACACTTGCATATTTTGATCTCTTTTCTTGTTTCCGGTTACATGTATGTGCTTTGGTGATGTTTTGCTGCTATTTCCTAGCTTTAGATCATGTCCTTGCTGCTGCATAAACATTGCTTTACCGTTCCCTGCTTTTGTTGCTTCGAACTGACCTGCTGCTGTACTTTTTAATTTGAGGAAGAAAGGGATGCACGACTATGCTCCAAATTGGCGTGCATGGCAGAAGGCTGTGCATAACTCTCGGTGTTTGGGGAAATTATTTACACTGCCGTGCAGTTTTCAAACTAAAAACCTGCAAGGCCGTGCTGAACTTTTGGTTTGTAAATTTTTCTTAGAATTTAATCATTACGCACGGTCGTGCATGGTTAAAGCTCTATTTCCGCATGGTCGTGCAAGGTAGTAGTTGCATGCATGATTTTATTACGTGGTCTCGTTGCTTGCTCAACCCTCTTTCTAATTATTTTGACTTGGATTACTTAGAATATGTTATACTATATGGTTTGTCTTTTATTAAGATCATGATGTTTTTTCATAAGAATTGCATGCTCACGTATTAGCTTTCTTTAATGTCTTTATGCCTTAAATTTGATTTGTTTTGAATTGTCAATGCAATGAACTGATTATATAATATATTATTATCCTTACTTATTATTTGTCTTTTATTTAGACTTTTGGAACTAATTGGTACTTTCTTTCACTTCATATGCATACATGGCATTCATGTGCATCGTCGGGCGTCTAATTAGTACATAATCGAGTCTAAGTCTCGGGTATTATGTTTGTATGTTTCAGAGCCACTTCCGGACGCCATTGAACCCGATGCGTAGGTGTTGGTTTGCTCGTTTTGGTCTACTTACTCTACCAGTTTTGCTAAGGTGAGGTTAGGATATTTTGTTTTAGCTAAACGACCTATGGCCTATTATGTGATGTTTTCTTACCCCGTATGCGAATATATATCTTATATATATTAAATATGAGTGCTTAGGCTATGTTATTATTTTGTGAAATAAGCTTTACGTTTTCGGAATTAGTATAAGTATTGGCAGAAGTAAGCTCTGATTTGAAATTCGTTATTCATATACGATATGTATGAGCGAGTTGAACCTTGAAAGATGGGAGTTTGGTTTGTTGTGGTTTGTTGGGCCCTGGAGACATGCGTAAGGGAGACCCGGGACGACCACGGGGTCACCGGTTATGACCCCTGTGCACGCTCTCATTTGAGATATTGACGTGCGACCTATGGAGGTTGGGAAGGCGTGGTATCTTGAGCCCTCGGTGGATAACCGGGGAAGGCATATCGTGGGTTAGCTACCCCGTATGTGTTTGGTAATGTAGGTGATTGGGTTTGCTTCCCGATGCACCATGGATGTGGGGTTGGATTTATGATTTGAATTCGGTTTTCGTTATGTTTGAAGGAGTAAGGGATAGTCCGTTCTCGCCGGACTTATATTATGTTATGTTTTGTTCGATGGATTATGAACCGAGTTAGGATCTCTTTATGTACTATATGTTATGTTTTAAGCGTTTTGGTATGAAAAAACTTAGCTCGGTTCATGACCATCACCTTTGTTATTTGCTCTGCTTTATATGTATTTAGGGGTAGGTGTCCGTTTAGCCCCCGCACTCATTCGAGTTTTGACTGACCCTCTTTTTCCCTACCTTCAGCTGCAGGTTATCTCGAGCTAGGCGGGGAAGTACTTCGAGTCTTGTCGTACTTCTAGTTTAGGTCGAGTTCCATTCATATTTCCTGCCTTTTGATTACTTATCTTATGTATTTGATATCATGACTTGTATATTTTGGAGAACGATGGATATTTGATGTATATACTTGATCTTTTAGGCCGTGAGGCCAGGTATATGATAATATGTGTGTATGTTCGAGCTTTTTAGATCCTGATTGTTGCTTCCCCTTATTTGTTCATTTGCCTTGCGCACTCTGTTTGAGTTTTAACCCCGCTTAGCCTAGGGAGTGAGTGTAGGTTCCCGTTCGCTTAGACTTGGACTCATGTGTGAAAATCCATTTCGTATGTGGGTTCGGGTTTAGGTGCGGAGGATGTGGTGGCCCACCGCTTCGGGCGTCACATAGTTGATCCTCGCATGATTCACCATTTATATATTTCAAAACTTGAAGCTTGAAGATGAGAAAACTTGAATTTATGCCTTCTTGTATGAAATCTGTGAATTTGCTGCTGTGTTTGGGTGTTTGGGAGGTCATTCCTTGTGTATTTCTTGCCTTTTGCTACTACTTTGATCCCTCCCTTCCTCCCCTGCGTGGTGGCCCTATTTTGGCCATTTTTGGCCCTGGTACACCCAGTGGCGCTGCCGCGATCGCACGAGGAAGGAACCTCGTCGCGGCCATGACACACTTGCAGGTTTGGCGTCTGTCTTGCCGTCGCGCCCACGATGGATTTTCTTCCTTTTTTGGTCATGCCCGAAGGGACTCCAGGGGGCTGTTTGGAGCTGTGTCGCGGCGACGGCGCTTCCTTGCGCAGCCGCGACACCCCTGTTTTTCCGTATCTGTCGCTGTGTCACGGCCTGGTCGCGGCCGCGACCTCCCCTGCTTCATTTCAACTTATTTTCTTGCTTTTTCTTGTCTTGTTTGATCCTATGTGCTTCTATTATGTCTCTTGCATGATGTTAGTTGGTTATGTCTCTTGCATGATGTTAGTTGCACGAAACATAAACGAAGAGCTTCTAATTTTAATGCATGAGGTGATTTACGTGCATGTATGTAACTTGTAGCCTTCTTGTAACTTCATGCTCTTCGTTTATGTTTCGTTGTTCCTTTCTTGATTAAATTGCCTTGTTTTTGATTCATGAGCTTAGCTAACTTAATGAAATAGGTATCATATGCTTTATTACGAAACTTTATGTGAATTCGGTGCTTTTATACGCATTATATGATAAGATATGTTCTAAATGCTCTTTTACGCGTATGCATGTTCTTATGCCTCGTTTCTTTGCCTTGTATGGTATCTCTTCGCTCTTTTATGATACTTATGCATTACTAACAGTTATATGATATGTTATGTTCCATGTATAAGAATTATGGATTCATATGACGTGAAATATGCCCGTTACGGCTTGGTATGACTTAGATGCTACTTTGTTGCATGTCATTAGCATCATTTGCATTCATATTCATTTGCCAAGCATTTAATTGGCTCATATTGAGTCTAAGTCATCCTTTGTTGCTTGTTTTGTTTAGAGAATCATCCCGAGGGTGACGAGATTGTCTCGTAGGCGTCCGTTTGCCTCCTTTTGTTCCCGTTACGTCTCGAAGGTGAAGTTTTGTTTCTTTTAGTTATCTCGACCTAAAACCCTATGTGTTTTGAAGCCCACATGCGAAATATATATACTATATGATAGATACGTGCATGATATGTATTTTGAGGGCTTGTCCCGCTTGTGAAAGATATCGAAAATGTTTTTATATGTATATACGCTACGTTTTGCCTTGTTTTTGAAAAGCTTTTGATACGTTTTGAACTTATTGTGAGAAATGACCTTGAAAGATAGGTCCCTTGTATATGACTTGTACTTGACTTGATGGGCCCCCGAAGATTGTGGGACAGACCATCCGGGTCGACCAAGGGGTCGCCGGACAAACCTCTCGTTCATGATCTCCACTTGTAGGATGTACCGGAACCCACTAGGAGGTTGGTGGGGGATGGAGTCCGACAGGCGTGAGTGTCGCAAAACTCACGACTTGCTTACTTGCACGGATGGTTAAGGGTAGGACCCACCCTTCCATCATTGGAGTTTGAGGTGGGATTGTTTTGTATTGAACTTGCTTGACTTGTACTCGTTTTGACATGAGGAGAAAACTCGTACTCGCCGAGTTAGTATATCTTGTCTTGTCTTATCTTGAATCTATGAAACGGGAATGGATTTCCTAATTAATTAAAATTGGTTATTTTGGCCTTCGACCCTTAACTTCTTGTGACACCCCGACTTTCAGACCGTACAGGTATGACGTATGTGCTCATTTAAAATTTTTATTTACGCATTTTATATTTATTCTAATTGTTTATTTGAATTATTTAATTTTAACTCTTATATGAATTATTTGAATTTACATGAAATATTTGAATTATATGTCCAAAAATTTACCTCAAGTGATTTATGATATGAATTTTATCAATTTATGATATGTGAATTTAAATTGAACTTGGTTGCAACATGAATTAATTTCCCGAACTTGATTTAATTTTGTTATGACCTTAATTGATCATTCATGAACCTTGAGAACTTAATTGCAATGGACTTAATTGATCGCATTTCAAGATTTGGGGACTCACTTGCATGACTTAAATAATGGAGGGGTTTAATAGCAATTTTGGCCATTTCATCTTTCTTCAAGTAGCATCACATTCCATTTCTTCCTTTCTCTCATACATACATTACATACACATCTTTGTTCTTGTTCCCTTGCCAACCGATCCAAAACCTTTGCCCAAGGTGTGAAGATTTCTTCTCTCAAAATCCGAATTGTGGACATTCAAGCATCATCAACATCATCTCACTCCATCTCTTTGCATCTCTTTTTCATTCAAGGTAAGATGGAGATTTTGTATGAATTCTTGGATTGAATATGTGAAGCTAGGGTTGTGGCTTGGATTGGATGATTTACTTATTTGTTGTTGGAAACATGAGTACCTACTTTTAGCTTGAAGTTATGCTTAAAGACTTGGGATTTATGGACTTAGTTGATGAATTTGTATATGGGTTTGATGTTAGTAAATCTTGATGATCAATGCATGATATGAGTTTATATGCTAGATTTTATTGTGCTTTAAGTATGGTTACATGTTTATTCAAGTTTTGGTTGCATTTGTTGGTTGTTGTTGCTGTCACGCTGCATGCCCTGTTTTTTTCCTGTTTCGAACAGTGACACGGGCGTGTCACTTTTGTTCTCTTTAGTGTGACACGGGGGCGCAAGCTTGGTCGGGCTGATTTTCTGTACCGTGACACGGGGGTGTCACGGTTTGCTTTGTTTTGTGACACGGGCGTGTCACCTTATTTTCATGTCTGTTTTTCGCTGTACCGTGACACGGGGGTGTCACGGCTTAGTACATTTCGGTGACACGGGCGTGTCACCCTCTGTTTCTCATGCATTTTTGTTTGCATGCTACTGTACATGCACGTGTTGTATATATATTGAATATATGTAGTTGTAATTTGGTAACGTTTAAGTGTTCATTTGATATTTTCTTGCATTCATAGCATCTATTTGCATCGCCGTGCGTCTAATTGGTACATTATTGAGTCTAAGTCTCGGGTCTTGTCTTCTTTTGTTTCAGAGCCTCTTCCGGAAGTTCGTGAGCCCGAGGTTTAAGTGTTCGTTCGCCCGTTTTGCCTTCCTTCTACTTTTGCAAAGGTGAGGTTAGGATCCTTTGTATTAGATAAGTGACCTAAGACCTATTATGTGTTGTTTTCTTACCCTGTATGCGAATATATACCTTGTATATATATTAAATACGAGTGCTTAAGCTATGTTATGATTTTGTGAAATAAGCTTTACGTTTTCGAAATTTGTATAAGTATTGGCATAAGTAAGCTATATTTTGAAATTCGTTATTCGTATATGATATGTGTGAGCGAGTTGTACCCTGAAAGATGGGAGTTTGGTTTGATTTGGTTTGTTGGGCCCGGAGACGTGGGTAAGGAAGACCCGGGACGACCACGGGGTCGCCGGGTTTACCCCTGTGCACGTTCTCATTTGAGATATTCACGTGCGACCTAGGGAGATTGGGAAGGCGTGATATCTTGAGCCTTCGGTGAATAACCGGGGAAGGCATACCGTGGGTTAGCTACCCCGTATGTTTTTGGTAATGTAGGTGCTAGGGTTTGATTCCCGACACACCATGGATGTAAGGGTGGTTTTGTGATTTGATATTTATACCAAAGGAGTAAGGGATAGTCCGTTCTCGCCGGGCTTTTGATTATGTTCTGTTTGATAGATTATGGATCGAGATAGGTTTTCCTTTATATTATATGCTATTTTTTTTTTGGAAAAATGATTTGGTATGAAAAACCCTAGCCTCGATTCATGACTATCCCCGTTGTACTATGCTCTGCTCTATATGTATTTAGGTGTGGGTGTGCGTTTAGCCCCTCACTCAGTCGAGTTTTGACTGACCCCTCTCTTTTCCCACCTTCAGTGCAGGTTGTTTCGAGCTAGGCGGGGAAGTGCGAGTCTTAGTCTTGTACTTGTGTGTCTAGGTCAAGTTGCATTCATACTTCTTGCATTTTGGATACTCTTATTATGTATTTGATGTTAGAATTATATTTTGCTGAATTATGGGCTTTTGATGTATGTTCTCGATCTTTTGGGCCGTGAGGCCATTGTATATGATGTAAATGTTATTTATAGAGCTCTCTTTTCGATCCTTATGTTATTGCTTCCGCATTTATATGTTTGTTTTGCGCGCTCTGTCCGTGTTTTAGCCCCGCTTAGCCTAAGGTGTGAGTGTAGGTTCCGTTCGCTTAGACTTGGACTCATGTATGGAAATACATTTCATATGTGGGTTCGGGTTTAGGTGCGGGGGATGTGGTGGCCCACCGCTCCGGGCGTCACATCCTGAAAGTGGTATCAGAGCTCTCGGTTGCAAAACCGGAGCTCTAGAGTCATGTCGGGTGAGTCTAGGTCGCACGGCTTAGGACAATGTGGTTATATGCATTTATGTGATTATTTGTTATCTTCTTGTTAATCGTGCACATGAACATGTACTAACCCTCACGCATATGAATTGGAATCTTTTCTTTTGTAGAAATATGCCTCCCCGAAGACACCACCGCCAGATAGATCTCCGGAACATCGTCATCACCGAGATCATTCTCCACATCCGGAAAATAATAATCCACCACCACCACCCCAAATGGATCCGGGCAATTTCATGGAGAGATTAGCGGTATATTTGGAACAAAGGGCTCAGGAAAGAAACAATGCACCTCCAGCTGGGAATCATGGAGGAAATCTAATTATAGCTACTCTCCGGGAGTTTAAGAACCAAAATCCACCGGTTTTCGTGGGTGGAAATGATGTCCAAGCAGAGGAATGGCTCGTGCAAACTAACCGGGTATGGAATCTCATACCGTGTGGGCCTATGGAGAAGCTACAATGCACACTTACCATGATCCAGGGCCAAGCTTATAGTTGGTGGTCAAGCTTGCAAGGAAGATTAGAGGCTACCGAGGAGGAGATCACATGGGAGGTGTTTGTTCGTGAATTCAAGAATAAATATATTCCCAAAGCTACAAGAAATCGAAGGGTGAGAGAATTTATGGAGCTCAAACAAGGGGGTATGTCCGTCACTGATTATATCAACGAGTTTGAAAGGCTCTCTCGTTATGCCCCGAACATTGCCAATGATGATGAAAGCAAGGCTTCTCAATTCCTCCAAGGACTTCGGGAGGATATGAAAGATGCTCTAGAGGCTTCTAACACAAGTACTTGGGCGAAAGTCACGGATAAAGCTTTAAGAGTTGAAGAACGGGTTGTGATGAGAAGGAAGAGTACTTATATCGGACAAGGGTCTAGTTCGGGGAATTTTAATAAATCTGGGAAGAGGCCGGCATTTAAAACATTTCAACAAGCCCAGCCTCAAAACAAGCAACCTCGACTCGCGGGACCCAATCAACCGAATCGACCCTTAGCACTTCCGGCTCCACCTAAAGTGCAATGTACCTATTGCAAGGGTCCTCATCACGTGGATAATTGCTTCAGGCTCCATAAGAGGTGTTTCATTTGTGGGGCACAGGATCATATGGTGAACACATGCCCGAAGAAGAAAGATAACCCGAGGCCTGTAATCGAAGCTAGGGCTTATGCGTTGGGTGGTGAAGAAGAGCAAGCTGTGGAAATCGACCCAAATGCCGTGATCGAAGGTACTATAAGCATTCATGGCACTACATTACATGTATTATTTGATCCCGGGGCTACTCATTCTTTTATTTCCCGGGATATTGCTTCTTCTATATGCTTGCCTGTCTCCTTGTGTGCGCATGATTACGTGGTTAGCTCCCCGCTTGGGGTAGTTTAGTAACTTGCAGGGTTTTTCGGGGTTGTCCGGTTAGCTTCGAAGGCCGAGTTTTCCTCGCAGATTTGATTGAAATGCCGATGTGGAGTTATGATGTAATCTTGGGTATGGATTGGTTGTATGAACATGGGGCTCAGATGGATTGTCGGGATAAGAAAGTTTCTTTTGGTTCAGTGGTGTTTAAGGGCGAAAAGTTGAAGTCAAGCCCGTTTATCTCTTTTGTTGAGGCGAGTAAACTGGTCCGGGACGGTGCGACAGGTTTTGTGGCCTATCTTTTGAATAGACCGAAGGATCAGGCCAAACTTGAGGAGACGGAGGTCGTGCGAGAGTATACCGATGTTTTCCCTGAAACTTTGGGTTCTCTACCGCCTGATAGGGACATCGAGTTCGTAATCGACCTTTATCCCGGAGCAGAGCCTTTCTCAAAGACTCCTTACAGAATGGCTCCTGCAGAGTTAAAGGAGTTAAAGAAGCAGCTTGATGAGCTTCTAAATTGTGGATACATCCGCCTGAGCACTTCTCCGTGGGGTGCTCCCGTTCTATTTGTAAAGAAGAAGGATGGGACGTTATGGATGTGTATAGATTACCGTGAGCTGAATCGGATGACAGTGAAGAACAAATACCCTTTGCCTCACATCGAGGAGTTATTCGATATTCTGCAAGGCTCGAAAGTCTATTCCAAGTTAGATTTGAGGCAGGGTTACTACCAACTGCGTATTAGGGGGGAAGATATTCCGAAGACTGGTTTTAATACACGATATGGCCATTTTGAATTCGTTGTCATGCCGTTTGGATTAACTAATGCTCCAGCCGTATTTATGGATATGATGCACCGAGTGTTTAGGCAGTTTCTTGACAAATTCGTGGTTATATTTATAGACGACATTCTGGTGTATTCTAAGTCTGCTGAAGAGCACGCTCAGCATCTTCGGATCGTTTTGGAAACTTTGAGGGAATACAAGTTGTACGCGAAATTCAGCAAGTGCGAATTTTGGATCGACCGAGTTGTATTTTTGGGTCATATAATTTCAGGTGATGGGATTGAGGTTGATCCATCTAAGATTGAGTCCGTGCTTTGTTGGGAGAGACCGAGAAATGCCTCTGAGATTAGAAGCTTTATTGGGTTGGCCGGCTACTACCGAAGGTTTATTAAAGATTTTTCTAAAATTGCCGCTCCATTGACTCGTCTGACTAAGAAAGAAGTGAAATTCGAATGGGATGATAAGTGTGAGGCGAGTTTTCAGACATTGAAAGTGAAATTAACTTCAGCACCGATTCTTACTTTACCCGAGGGTACCGAGGGTTATGCGGTTTATACAGATGCTTCCAAAGAAGGTCTCGGTTGTGTTTTAATGCAGCACGGTAGAGTGGTAGCTTATGCTTCAAGGAAATTGAAGGAACATGAGAAGAATTACCCTACCCACGATCTTGAATTAGCTGCCGTTGTGTTTGCTTTGATGAAGTGGCGACACTATCTGTACGGTACCACGTTCGAGGTGTTCACGGATCACCAAAGCCTCAAGTATCTCTTTTCTCAGAAGGATTTAAACGTAAGACAGAGGCGTTGGTTGGAGTTGTTAGAGGATTACGATTGTACCATTCATCACCATCCGGGTAAAGCAAACGTGGTCGCCAATGCCTTGAGTAGGAAGGTGAGTGTGGCTAAGTTGGAAGCAGGTTCTCCAAGTTCGGGTTCAGAGATCTTGGTTTCGGGAACTTGGTTGGCTAATCTTA
Source organism: Lantana camara (assembly GCA_037501455.1). Lineage (NCBI taxonomy): Eukaryota > Viridiplantae > Streptophyta > Magnoliopsida > Lamiales > Verbenaceae > Lantana > Lantana camara. The sequence continues at coordinate 43,441,560 of CM074865.1, forward strand.
CAGTAATACCAGATTTGAAAGAACAGTTGTTGGAAGCACAGAATTCAGATGCAGAAATTCAAAGGTTGGTAGCTCGTTCCAAGAACGACCCGAATTTTAAGTTCGGGATTGATGATTCCGGTTTGTTAAGGTTCGAAGCGAGAATATGTGTCCCAGAAGAGCTCAAGAGGCTTGTACTTGAGGAGGCACATCGCTCGAGGTACTCGATTCATCCGGGAGGTACTAAGATGTATCGGGACCTGAAAGAGAAATTCTGGTGGAATGGCATGAAAAGGGACGTCGCGAACTTCGTGAAGCGATGTCTGACGTGTCAACAGGTGAAGGCAGAACACCAGAAGCCGGGAGGAACTCTCCAACCACTTCCTATTCCCGAGTGGAAGTGGGAGCAAGTGACTATGGACTTCGTGTCCGGCTTGCCTAGAGTCAAAGGAGGGTTTGATGGAATTTGGGTAATTGTTGACAGATTAACTAAGTCTGCCCATTTCCTCAAGGTTCGGATGTCCGAGAAAGTTCCAAGGCTAGCCGAGTTATATGTTCGAGAGATTGTAAGACTACATGGAATTCCGGCTAGTATCGTTTCGGATCGGGATCCACGGTTTACTTCGATCTTCTGGCAGAATCTCCAAAAATGTTTGGGCACCAGGCTCAGGTTTAGCACCGCTTCGCATCCTCAAACGGACGGTCAATCTGAAAGGTTAATTCAGTACTTGGAGGATATGCTTCGGTCGTGTGCTTTGGATTTCCAGGATAAGTGGGACGAACATCTGGCTCTAGTTGAATTTGCTTATAACAACAGTTATCAGGGTTCGATTAAGATGGCTCCTTATGAAGCACTCTATGGAAGAAAGTGTAGGTCGCCTTTGTTTTGGGATATCGAGGATTGGAGATGGACCGAAGAGAATAAGCTTGAGAGGGCCGAGCCTAAGGAAAACATTGCTGCTACTATTGAGAAGGTTCATACGATTAGACAAAGAATGAGGGCAGCTCAGGCTCGACAGAAGAGCTACGCCGATAAGAGGAGAAGGCCCTTAGTGTTTGAGGTCGGAGATAGAGTTTTTCTGAAAGCATCTCCAAGGAAAGGCTTCACTCGAATAGGTAAAGGTGGAAAGCTCAGTCCACGATACCTAGGGCCATTTGAAATTTTGGAAAGAATTGGAGAAACGGCGTACAGATTGGATCTACCACCGAATTTGACCGGGATACACAACGTTTTCCATGTTTCTCAGCTCCGCAAGTACCATCCCGATGAGGCAACTATTCTTCCAGTTGAAGAGGTTCAGTTAGAGCCGGATTTAACAATAGAAAAGCATCCGGTTGCAATTCAGGACCGGAAGATGCAAGAATTGAGAAAACGGCAGATTCCTTTGGTCAGAGTACTTTGGAGGGATCAGAAATCCGAGGAATCGACTTGGGAAACTGAGGAGAAAATGAGGAACTTATATCCGGAGTTGTTTGAGGACTCGGTTCGGACTTGAGGGCAAGTCCTTTTTAAGGGGGAAGGAGTGTGACACCCCGACTTTCAGACCGTACAGGTATGACGTATGTGCTCATTTAAAATTTTTATTTACGCATTTTATATTTATTCTAATTGTTTATTTGAATTATTTAATTTTAACTCTTATATGAATTATTTGAATTTACATGAAATATTTGAATTATATGTCCAAAAATTTACCTCAAGTGATTTATGATATGAATTTTATCAATTTATGATATGTGAATTTAAATTGAACTTGGTTGCAACATGAATTAATTTCCCGAACTTGATTTAATTTCGTTATGACCTTAATTGATCATTCATGAACCTTGAGAACTTAATTGCAATGGACTTAATTGATCGCATTTCAAGATTTGGGGACTCACTTGCATGACTTAAATAATGGAGGGGTTTAATAGCAATTTTGGCCATTTCATCTTTCTTCAAGTAGCATCACATTCCATTTCTTCCTTTCTCTCATACATACATTACATACACATCTTTGTTCTTGTTCCCTTGCCAACCGATCCAAAACCTTTGCCCAAGGTGTGAAGATTTCTTCTCTCAAAATCCGAATTGTGGACATTCAAGCATCATCAACATCATCTCACTCCATCTCTTTGCATCTCTTTTTCATTCAAGGTAAGATGGAGATTTTGTATGAATTCTTGGATTGAATATGTGAAGCTAGGGTTGTGGCTTGGATTGGATGATTTACTTATTTGTTGTTGGAAACATGAGTACCTACTTTTAGCTTGAAGTTATGCTTAAAGACTTGGGATTTATGGACTTAGTTGATGAATTTGTATATGGGTTTGATGTTAGTAAATCTTGATGATCAATGCATGATATGAGTTTATATGCTAGATTTTATTGTGCTTTAAGTATGGTTACATGTTTATTCAAGTTTTGGTTGCATTTGTTGGTTGTTGTTGCTGTCACGCTGCATGCCCTGTTTTTTTCCTGTTTCGAACAGTGACACGGGCGTGTCACTTTTGTTCTCTTTAGTGTGACACGGGGGCGCAAGCTTGGTCGGGCTGATTTTCTGTACCGTGACACGGGGGTGTCACGGTTTGCTTTGTTTTGTGACACGGGCGTGTCACCTTATTTTCATGTCTGTTTTTCGCTGTACCGTGACACGGGGGTGTCACGGCTTAGTACATTTAGGTGACACGGGCGTGTCACCCTCTGTTTCTCATGCATTTTTGTTTGCATGCTACTGTACATGCACGTGTTGTATATATATTGAATATATGTAGTTGTAATTTGGTAACGTTTAAGTGTTCATTTGATATTTTCTTGCATTCATAGCATCTATTTGCATCGCCGTGCGTCTAATTGGTACATTATTGAGTCTAAGTCTCGGGTCTTGTCTTCTTTTGTTTCAGAGCCTCTTCCGGAAGTTCGTGAGCCCGAGGTTTAAGTGTTCGTTCGCCCGTTTTGCCTTCCTTCTACTTTTGCAAAGGTGAGGTTAGGATCCTTTGTATTAGATAAGTAACCTAAGACCTATTATGTGTTGTTTTCTTACCCTGTATGCGAATATATACCTTGTATATATATTAAATACGAGTGCTTAAGCTATGTTATGATTTTGTGAAATAAGCTTTACGTTTTCGAAATTTGTATAAGTATTGGCATAAGTAAGCTATATTTTGAAATTCGTTATTCGTATATGATATGTGTGAGCGAGTTGTACCCTGAAAGATGGGAGTTTGGTTTGATTTGGTTTGTTGGGCCCGGAGACGTGGGTAAGGAAGACCCGGGACGACCACGGGGTCGCCGGGTTTACCCCTGTGCACGTTCTCATTTGAGATATTCACGTGCGACCTAGGGAGATTGGGAAGGCGTGATATCTTGAGCCTTCGGTGAATAACCGGGGAAGGCATACCGTGGGTTAGCTACCCCGTATGTTTTTGGTAATGTAGGTGCTAGGGTTTGATTCCCGACACACCATGGATGTAAGGGTGGTTTTGTGATTTGATATTTATACCAAAGGAGTAAGGGATAGTCCGTTCTCGCCGGGCTTTTGATTATGTTCTGTTTGATAGATTATGGATCGAGATAGGTTTTCCTTTATATTATATGCTATTTTTTTTTTGGAAAAATGATTTGGTATGAAAAACCCTAGCCTCGATTCATGACTATCCCCGTTGTACTATGCTCTGCTCTATATGTATTTAGGTGTGGGTGTGCGTTTAGCCCCTCACTCAGTCGAGTTTTGACTGACCCCTCTCTTTTCCCACCTTCAGTGCAGGTTGTTTCGAGCTAGGCGGGGAAGTGCGAGTCTTAGTCTTGTACTTGTGTGTCTAGGTCAAGTTGCATTCATACTTCTTGCATTTTGGATACTCTTATTATGTATTTGATGTTAGAATTATATTTTGCTGAATTATGGGCTTTTGATGTATGTTCTCGATCTTTTGGGCCGTGAGGCTATTGTATATGATGTAAATGTTATTTATAGAGCTCTCTTTTCGATCCTTATGTTATTGCTTCCGCATTTATATGTTTGTTTTGCGAGCTCTGTCCGTGTTTTAGCCCCGCTTAGCCTAAGGTGTGAGTGTAGGTTCCGTTCGCTTAGACTTGGACTCATGTATGGAAATACATTTCATATGTGGGTTCGGGTTTAGGTGCGGGGGATGTGGTGGCCCACCGCTCCGGGCGTCACACTTCTGTTAAGTATATATACACTTAGTCTCACGGAAATCGTTTTGGTGTGCAAAAAACTATCCCCTATTCATGGATTATTACGCTCTTGTTACATGTTTTGCTCTATATGTATACGGGGTGTGTGTGTTAGCCCCCTCACCAGTCTCTAGGACTGACCCTCATCGTTTCTCTCTTCCCCCCCCCCCCCTTGTGTGATGCCCCACGTCTTTGTACGTACAGGTATGATGTCACAAGGGTGGTACTTACGCTAATTATTTAATTATGTAATTATATTTTAATTTTAATGTTTTATGCTATTTGAATTTATATGAAATTAATTATTGAAGTTATGAATATGGAATTGGAACGTTTATGGTCTTATAATTTCAAACTTGACCCGTATGCTTCCTGATTCAATTCCGATTTTGGTGATAACTTGCTTTGCATGAGATATATGTGTTATGAATATGTTCTTATGCTCGTTGCATGTTTTCAAGTTTGTTTGTTTGGGTTTTGGATTGTTTTTGTGTGATGGGACCAAAAAGGGGCTAAAGGGCATTTAGCGTACCTTGGATTCCGGGTGGCATAACATGAACTCGAGAATTCGGATTTAAATTTCGTCACCACCATTGGACTCATTTCGACTATTCAGAGCCAATGCAACAAGTCACATAACTTTTTAAGCCCGTTTGGACCTCCGAATTTGTCTAAACCAAACAGCTTGCACTGGTTAGCAGTATCCTACCCATTTTGGCCATATCCGACCCTTTTTTGCAACCCAACCCGATCCTACCCATTGTATACAAAGATTCCGACTCTCCTCGACGTGTGCTTTCATTCAACACCACTTTCATCTCTTGAATCTTTGTATGTGTGAAGCATGAGGAAGATGATGAATATTATGATTTGTTGAAAAATGGATTCCATGCCTTCGATCTTGAATCATTTGATCTAAGTTTGATATATGTTGTTCCTTGGAGCCAATATGATGCATATTTGTTAGTTTTTGGGTTGTTGGTTGAAGCATAAGTGTTCCACCATTTTTGGAGCTTAAAAGTTTGAAAATGGTAATTTGTTATATGTTTGATTTCATGCCTTAAGGTTGAGTTATGCGATAGAATATGTGTATATGAACTAATGCCTTGAATATAGAGTGTTTTCGTTGAGGTTTGCTTATGTTTTGGTGATTTTTTTCTTTCTCCCGTGTATGTACCCTGTTGCTGCTGCGTTTTTGGGCCTGACAAGAATCCGCGGGGGTGGATTTTGGCCTTGAAGAAATCTACGGGCGTGGATTTCAGGCAGGAGCTCTGGAGCTGATCCACGGGGGTGGATTTGAAAGCTTGATGAAATCCACGGCCGTGGATCCTCCCCTGTTTTCTATTTAAGTTTGTTTCGTTCCGTTGACACTCCATCCGAGCTCCGATTGACCTGAAATCTTAATCACTGAAACCACTTGAAGTCTAGAACATTCTCCAATTGGAATCACCTTAAAATTCGTCATGGTTTGTGAGATATAACCATTTTAATTTTGTGTCGCCACTTACAGAAAATCTGCATTCATCCAATTTCGAGCATATGCCATTTTCACATCGCTTTGAACCATGATTCGAGCCATATATCATTGGAAATAACTGATTGTATAGTTTCATATCCAAAAAACAAAACTTAATTCCGACTTCTAGAACTCGAGATATTCCCATTTTTCTACAGCTTGCGCGTTTCCGAAAACTATAAGCTTTTACCGAAATTCACTTCCTTGCGTTCCTTTCACTTCCTTGGCTTCTGTATATGATTTAATTGATCACCTTTACTCGAAACTTGTATCTTTGATGCTAATAGATTATTGAATGATGCGTTATGATAAGTTTATGAATCTTGTGGCTTGATTCATGATGTATAAACGTGACTTTCATGTATGAACGCTTAAGTGCTACAATGTCAGTCTTCTTGCAACTAATGCATTGCTTATGTGTTTAATGGAATTCTTTCACCCCTAAATGATTCATATGCATTGTTAACATGTATTATAACATGTTATGAATTTATATTGAACGAACGGTAATGAAAAGGCACTATCTATTCGTGTAATGAATGATTAAATCGTTTATGTGTCTAACTGGCATTAATTGTGCACATGAACGATTATCTCCAATTCTCATTTTCTTCTTAGTCTTGTTTGGTAAGGTGTAGCCAGGTGGGTTTCTCTTCTATTAGGTAAACTCTGACCTGATATATCCCAACGTGCAAGATTTTGGCCAAAGTATTATCTATATATTTATTGAGTTTTTCAAGAGTCGATGTTTTAATGTAAATCCTTTCTTTTATAAATCCTTACCAATGTTTGGCGAGTTCGGTGATCACAATGAATAGGGGCCCTGGGACTAAGTGCACATGGCTATCCAGGAAAGCATGGGCTGACGGTGTTACCGACCCTCGCTGGGAGATTAGCGAGGAACGAGAATCGGGCTTTTGGGGTTTTGTAGACGCCTCTAGCCATAATGAATGGGTGGACGGTGCTTTGGCCGAGTCCGTCCACTAACTGGAGAAAAACGGTGTAATTGATTATGCATGAATGATTGAATGAATGATTGTGTGATCACTAATGAATGAATTAATGGATAATGCACACATGAGGGTAAGGTTGGAGATTTGCCCTCTCGGGCTGATGTAATGACCTAATGAATGAATGAAATTGATTGTTGTAATTCGGAGCATTGTTTTCATTGTTTTCACCCACTTGGGAAATGTTTCAAAACCTCGCATGAGATTATAACTTGCTTGTGTAGGTTTTTAATTTCTGTATTATTATTGTACCAAACCCCCGTTTTATACCTATCAGTCTCATAAAGACTGAACCCGATTTGTTTTTAGTTTTCTTGCAGGTTTTGGAGTGCTAGGTAGGGTTTCGAGTCCGTAGAGTCTTGAAGTCGTGTGTAGTTTTCTTCCACTTATACACTCATGTCATATAATTGTTATTTGTGATTTGGAACACATATGAGCGCCTTCAATGTTATTTGAATTGAGCCTGAGAGCTCATTGATTATGCTATTGTAACATTAATGCTTCTGCATATGTTTCTTTACCCTTCACTTGTTCCTTTATTGCTTATTTGGTTTCGAAAGTTAGCTCCCGCCAAGCATAGTGACTGAGCAAGTCCCCGTTCGCTCTGATCTGGCACGTGCCTGGATTACCCATTTCATTTGCGGGTCGGGTCTTAGTGTGGAGGATATGGCATCACGTGCTCGTGCGCTACATCTTTAACTGGTACCAGAGCTGCAGGTTGCAAAATCGGAGTTCTTGTGTCGTGTTGAGTCAATTTAGGTCATACGGCATAGGAACAATTTGTCAACGTGGGCATTGCATTGATTTTCATCGTTAATTGCTACGAATTGTTGGAAATTACTTGATATATGTTATCTACTTTCAATTTTGGTGCTTTATGTGTTTCACTTTGCATTTAATACGTGTTTGTTAACCTAAATATGTGCCTTAAGCATATACTAATCCATATGCATCTATGCTCGAGTTAAGTGTTGGGAAAATGAGACAAAAACGCAGCGGAAATTTAAAATTTTTCCCAATAAGTTAGAATCGAATCTTGCAATTCCTATTCCCAAATTCGTAGAGATTAAGAAACTCACTTAGATAGCAGCTTTCTTGACACGTTCTAGCCGCCCAAGAATGCTCTTCACGCGGTTTGATCCCCAAAAGCTCCTTCGAATCTTTCAAGACTTCACGATAGTAGCCCTCTAGATAATTAGTCCACCAACCTCGACCACGATCCGAATAGGGAGGATGCTAGTTCTATATTCGGTGTTTAGGCTCTAGGGTTTAGTGTATAATATTTGGAGAAGGAGAAATTGTGTATCATCATCCCATGGGGTTCGAAACCTATGTAATTATAGGCAAGGGGTTTGAACCCCTCTTCCTTGTTGAACAAGAATTCCAAACTCTTTTGGAAAGGGATTTCTTGTTTGGAGACCAAGTCTCTTACTTTGACCAAAAGTCTCCTTTTGATCAACTTGTCTAGCAAGAATAATATCTAACTCTCTTAGATATTTTATTTTACTTTATTTATTAAATAATAAATAACTTGAAGACTAATAATTAATTAATTCATAATTAATTATTTATTAGACTTTAATTCACCAAATTAGGACTTTAATATTAATTCAAAATTAAATCAAAGTCCATTAAATAATTAACACATTAATTATTCAATATATATACACATATAAATACGCAACTACACGTGTCCCCTAGGACACGTGTCATACACGTGTTCCACACGTGTGACTCACACTTGTGGGCCCCACCATTCACTTAATGGTTCGATCAACTCGTTTAATTGATTCAAGCCTTAATCCACGTGACCGGGTTATTGTGTGTGACCCTCTAGGTTCTTAATTCAATTAGCAGTGACCCTAATTAATTAATCAGTCCACAGATCAAACGCCCATAGTCTAGCAACAGGTGTTTGCCCCTAGCTGAATAAGAATGTCTCGATTTGACAGAACCCTTAAGTCATTGATTCATGTGAGATACAATCCTTCTACATCCCATATGTCAACCAAGATCTAGGGTAAGGGAGTAATTAAAACCCTAATAATCTCGATCTTAATGTTAAGTGCGTTTCATTACCATTTGATCTCAATCCAAGAAACTCTTTTCTTGATGTCTTGACCCACTGCCTTGGCCAAGGACTCCTAGATAGCATATGAAAGACTTACACAATAAGAGATCAACTTGCTCATGTAAGTGTAGGTCCTTTATCGATTCTCATATACTTTCATGTGCCACTTGTGCAACCCCAACATAAGCCTTGAATCAGTGGTCTAAGGCGACACCCTTTAAAGCTTACACCCTAAGACTACAGAGTTAACTCATAAAGTATCAATGGAACCTCAAGTCTAAGGGTCACTTAATTACAACAATGACTCGTGAGATATTTCCTAATCTAGAAGTTTCTATTTCCAGATATTGAAACTTCCTTTCCCATTTAGGAATCTTCTCACACGGGAAACCCTAGTGTACCTGCTTAGAATAAGCAAGCACCCCCATGTATCACACACGTATCAACTATACACTTTGCACCCCATGAAACAAGGTAGTCCTACTTAAGGGCGTGATGTAACGCCCTGACTTTTCAGTCGTACAGGTTTGGCGTATGTGTTTACCAATTTGCGTGAATTAATTGATTTTTAAGTGTTTTAAATATTAAATTTTAATATAAATTGTTATTAGTTTATTTTATTTTATTTTATTTCATTAAATTGGAATTTATTTAAATTGATAATTAAGAATTAATGTTAATTACTTATGTTTTAATTATATTAATTAATTACAACCATAATCGTTGACTTTGAATTTTAATTTAAAAATGAGATATAAATGTGTTTATTTAATTTGGAAATGTTATGAAATTGTTACGTTTGCGCATGAGTGTTTTAATCGTGCGTCGTTCTTATATGATTTGATATCGAAATTTAGTGAAAATTTAATAAGTTGGGGATATACGTGTCATGAATATGAGTATATGCTCATTTCATGTTTTCGGATTCATTTGCATTAGTTTCGAATTTATTTTGTTGTTGGAATCCAAGTCGGGTCTAACGAGCAATTAGCGCACCCTTGGTTCCGTATGTGATATCTTGAGCTCGGGAACTCAGATTCGAATTCCGTCAACTTTTTGAACTCTTATCGAAGATTCGGGTTTAATGAACTTACCTCATATTTTTCCAAAATCATTTGAACCTCCGAAAAACGAAACGGTGCCAAAACTGCCACACTTTACTAAAATGGCCATAGCTTTTTCAAACCTTAACCAAATTAACCATGGTTGGAGTCTTTGGAAACCTAACTTAACCCTCTATCATCCCTTAACCACCCCAGACCGAACCAACCGTCACATAAAGAAGAAAACTCAGCCAAAGTTCCTTACTTCTAGTTCATTCCAGTCACTTTGCCATTTTTGGAGATTTTGGAGCTCAAATCTCTTCCAACCTTCATCCAATCCACAAGGTGAGTTTAGGGTTGTGTTATACATTCAAATGTGGTCATTTTGATCCATGCATCCCAAATTTTGAGGCTATATTCATGAAGTTTGGAGAGTATATGAATAGTTAGGTTTTGATTAAAATTCTTGATCTTATGGAGTACTTGGAGTTTTTGTTGGTTTTAAAGTATGAAAGTGACCACTTTACTTCCCTTATTTCATTTATGGTCATGTATTTGGTGGTAGTTGAAGATTTATTGAATTTCCATTAATGAACTTGGAGAAATTTTAAACAAAAAACTGCTCTTCCATGGACCTTGCTGCTGCGTGAACTTTGTGGCTTAATTGGTGGTTGTTTTGGAGCTAAATTATTGGTCTTTTGCTGCTCTTTCTTACCTTAATGTATTGGCATGAGTTTGGTTGAAGTCTTGAGGTTGTCTTGCCCTGTTTTCTTCGCCTGTTCTGCGAAGAACTGCTGCTGTCTGCTCTTTTCTGCTACAACACTCTGCCCGTGCAGGGAGAGTTTGAACAGGTTAGGCCCCCAGGCGGGGAGACCCTATGCAGAAACCTTCTGCATCATTTTACCCGGCCGGGGAAGGTGGCATTGGGAATTCTACCCGGGCGGGTAGTGCTCTGTTGCAGCGTCTTCTTCCTTTTCCAGTGCTACGCTACTGCTGTAATTTTAGTCTGTTATCTGTTGCATGCCTAGTTACGTAGGAATATATATATATATATATATGTATACTTATTTTGGGTTTTGTATTATATGCATGGGTTTATATATATAAATACATGCATTAGTGGTGTGGGTTTTGTATTATATGCGTGGGTTTATATATATAAATGCATGCATTAGTGGTGTGTGTGTACATATATATACATATATATATATATATATATTTATATATATATATATCTATATATTATATATGTATTATATGTTAAGTATATATATATATATTTGGATATGATATTAAATGTTATTATATATATTAAGTATTATTTAATTTATTTCAATTATAGAATTTAATTGTTATCTATTTCATGTTTTTAATTTAAGATCATGATTTGAATGTCTCTAATTGTCCATTTTCTAATTGTAAACGTGAAATAGTATGTGTTTTGATTGCTAAATGAAATTCTTGGATTAAACTGATATAAAATGTGAAGATATGAATTTGAAATGAATTTATGAGACTAAAATAGTGATATTATTTCATGAAGAGTGACCTTTTAATTGTGGAATTTTTTGTTATGACTTATGGCCTTAATTTATGGAATTGATTGTTATCTATTTTAAGTTTTACATATTTAAATGATTTGAATGCCTTTGTTGTGTTTAATTTATAATTGTAAACTTGATGTATTTGAGTTTTAATTGTTATATGAAATTCATGACTTGAATTGCTATGAAATATGAAAGGTTTGAATATGAAACTTTCATGTATGGAACATGTTGAATGAAATACTTGGTAGTTGGCTTCTTAACATGATTTATACCTCGTATGCATCTCATATCATGTGCATAACATGCAGTGCGTCGTATATGGTTCATATGGAGTCTTGAGTCTCACGTATACACTATGTTGTCTTTGTACAGTTTTCTCCAGGGCGGAGATGCCGGGTTCATAGGACACTTTCAAGTCCTCTTATTTTCTTCTTGGTATTGGTAGGTAAGGTGTAATAGGTGTGTTCCTCTTCTATTAGTTACGATGACCCGATATATCCCTTATGTGAAAGATTTGAGTCAAAATATTATAAATATATATATGTCGAGTCTTTCCAAAAGAGTCTATGATTTTCAACGTAAAGCCCTTCTTTTATGTATTCCCACCTTATGATTTTTTACGTGGACATGATTATGATTGCACGGGCCTAGGGACTTATTGCAAGTGGCTATCCGGGGAGGCAAGGGCTGACGGTGATCCCTTGTACTAGTCCCACCACATTTACGGTGATACCGGCCCTCGCTAGAAGGTTTAGTGAGGAATGGGAGCTGAGTGCCCTTGGGGGATTCATGTACCCCCATTGGCCTATGTATGGACCGTTGGCTGGGTCTTGCTAACCCGTCCACCACCCGGAGGAAGAAGGTGTAAGTGTTTATGATTATGAATGATATGATTATGATTACGATTATGAACGAATATGTATGAATGTGAATGATCACTAATATAAAGATTGAATTGATATGCACACAGGTGGAGTAGGTTGGAGATATTCGCCCACCCGCCAGGGCTCACGTATTGACCTTATGAACGACTATGATTATGAATAATGGAATTGAAGGTTGTAATCCTGAGCGTTGTTTTTCTTTATTTTCACCCACTTGGGAAATATCTTAAAAACCTCGCATGGGATTGTAGCGTGTATGTGTGGGTGTTTAAATTATGCGATATTCCATATGTTATGCCTTGTTTTATACCCACCAGTCTCTTATACACTGAACCCGGGTTCGTTTTCTGTTCTTGTAGGTTTTGGAGTGCTAGGCGGGATGCTGAGTCTGTCGAGTCATGTGGTTCAGTGGGATTCTTTTCACACGCATATTGTAAACTGATTAAGTTATGCTTTGAATGTACAAATTGTTAAGTTTATATTGCTATGGATCTGGGAAAGGCTTCTAGGGATAGAATGAAACCGTTATTCATGCTCTATGATGTATGTTTTATGTTTGGAAATTTCGGGATTAGGTATCTATGCTAGTTGAACCCGTCAATTACTACTTGAGCTTATGATTGATTACATGTCCTGCTTCCGCACTCGCATTTAATTCATGGGTTTGTTTGATTGGTTTCGAAGGTTCTAGTTCCCGCCTAGCCTAGTGTGTGAGTGAGTCCCCGTTCTCCATGATTCGGCTCGTGTATGGACTCTCCATTTCATATGCTGGTTGGGTCCCGCTGCGAGGGATGTGGAGCCTTCCATTGGGGCGCTACATCCTGAAGTGGTATTCGAGCCTAGGGTTGCAAAACCCGAGTTCTCATGTCGTGATTGAGTCAGTGTAGGTCATACGGCATAGGAACAACTTGGCAACGTGTGCATTGCATTGAATTTTCATGGTTAAGTTGTTATTAATTGCTTGGAATTTCTTGATATATGTGATCTACTTTCAATTTCGTTGCTTCAGGTGTTGCAATTGCATTTTATGTGCTTCTATTGATCTAAATATGTGTCATAAGCATATGCTAATCTACATGCATCTATATTTGAGTGGAATCTTTGGTTATAGGTTATTATCATGTTAATAAAGCTCTTATCAACCTCACCAACTAGTTCTTCTATCAAACCAATGGAGAGGCTATGGAATTAAAGGATTGGAAGGTCGGGTGTTGAATCTTCAAGGCTATCAATATGGAGTTATATTTCATTACTCAACATCGCGATAGAGGTGGAATTGCCTACAAAGATCAGGGGCTCGTGGCCTTTTTTAAATGAAGCCATGTTCTTTGGTGTCCTTACCACGGTGCACCAAAGCTCTCTTATCGTTTCAAAGAGCCTCATCGGAAGACAAGTCATGATAGAAACCACAAGGAAGGATTTTATCAGCGAGGAGACGAAGGCCTTTAACAGAACTCAAATTCGGGCCAAAGGGAGAAGAGGATGTAAATTGAGACACTCGGATTTCGGGCAAGGAAGAAGTCAGCTTGAAAGGAGTTAGTGAGAACCGATCGATAGGGCGATTTCAAGATCATGGAAAGCTAAGGTGCCAAAGGTTCTATCTTTGGTCAGATTGAAGTTTATTTTCCAGACTTAAGCTAAATTGTCGTGTTATGAGTTCGATTTGGGAGTAATGGAGCAACAAATGGAAACGATAAAGAAAGGCAAAGAGCTGTTGGAGGGAATTATGTGCTCAAGTGTAAGCAATTGGAAGATGAATTAATTCAATCATTGAACTCGTAAAGAATAGTTAAAGGAGCTTCGACCAAAGTACTATCTAAGACGAAGATTCGGATCATCTTCAAAGACAGATACTTGGAAAGAGTCAAGATACCGATTCCATGGGCGTAAAAGAAGTTGGGCTCGAGGGATTTCAATTTCGGATCGTGGGAACACATAAGTGGATACAAGGAAACTTTGAAGATCTCGAAGAATATGGGTTCAAGAGATCATGATCTCGGACCATGGAGATTTGAGGACTACGACAAGCATCATCAACGATCGAACATTGTTCAACCTTACGACTTATGCTCACAACATCGAGATCAAAGGACAAGATGTCGTGCTAAAGACACCACTACAGTGACAGGTTCAATGCATTCATAGCACGTGCACTGTAACATCCCGCTACTTCGGTATTTCCAGGTACGCGTCACGAGAGAGTTTAATTTCGTGATTTATGTGAATTCGCATGCTTTAAGTGTCAACGTGTATTTATTTAAGTCTTGTGCGCTTTAGAATTTAATTAATTGTTTGGGCTCGAATGCCCAATAATTGAAGTTTAGGGACCTAATTAATTAGGGTGTTTTGGCCTTCGTGGCAATCTTGAGCTCGGGAGTTCGAATTCGAATTCCGACCCCTTCATTGAGTTCGTTTCGACGATTCGGATTCGATGAAATTAACTTTATATTTTCAAAGCCGTTTGTTAGCCCTACCGTTTTAATCCGATCCAAATGGACTGGATACCGTTGTTCCTACCCGTTTTGTTAACCCGACCCGTTTCTTGGCCCTAAAAGGAACCGAACCCTCTTTTCTTCCCCATTTTGATCGGTTCAAGCAAAGAGAGGAGGGAGAGAAGAAGAAAAGAAGAGAAGAAAGCCAACCCTTTTCGAGCTCAAGAACCCCGACCCCCGTTCGCCCAATCAACGATCCAAGGTAAGCAATGTGACCCTCTCCTTACGTGTTTCTATTCTACCGATTGAATCTTGCTTTATTGCCTTAATTCTTGAGTTTGGAGATGATGATGAATAGTATAGGTTTCGTGTTTTGGGTGCTCGGGCTCTTTTCGAAGTCCGATTTATGTTCTAATGTGATATATATATGTGATATACCTTGATTTTGAGTGTTTTTGGTGTATTATATGATTGGTATGTGATTTGGGGTGGTTTGGGAACCACCCCCGTCGACCCCTTGCTTTCCTGCTCTTTTTTTTCGGAGAAGACGACCCAACACGGGCGTGTCAGCCCCTAGTTCATTTCCGACACGGCCGTGTCAAGCCCTCGACTTTGAATTTTTTTATTCGGATACGGCCGTGTCAGCTTCCAGGCCAATTTTGACAAGGCCATGCTGACCTTGTTTGAACTTGGATTTGGCTGATTTTTGAACCTACGGAAACCTCTTGAAGTCTAGAACATCCTCCAATTGGAATCATCTCAAAATTCGTTCGAGATTGTAATTTACAACCGTTTGAAATTTGTGTCGCCATCTCGCCGAAATTCTGCTTTCGTCCAAATTCAAACGTACGCCATTTTCGGCTCGCTTTGAACCACATTTTGAGACACATAACATTTTAAAGATATTTGTGTCTAGTTTCAGTTACAAGAAACAAAACCCAATTCCCATTTCTCAAACTCAAGTTATAACCGTTTTACTACAGCTTGTCCGTTTCGGAATAATTTCCAGTTTTTGCCGGTTTTGCTCGGAACAATCTCTTGTCCTTTTCTTCCGCTTTTCTTGCACCTTGCCACCTCCGAACCCATTCCCAACTTGTTTTAACTTGCTTATGTGTATATACTTGTTGCTATATGTGTTTTATGTTGCTTATTTAATATGAATTATTTGCACGAAGCATCAATGCACCTTGTTATGTATCTCCGCCTTGTAATATGAATTGTTTGTGTGCATGAACGTGTTATATGATTATAAATGAATATGTTGAGCTATGTATTGTCTTGGTTTGCATGTAATAGATTCAAATATGTGTTATGCCTAATTGACTGCGTCTCTTATATGCATGAACATACACCGTGCGTCTATGTGGTTCATTCTTGAGTCTAAGTCTCGTCTTTTGCCTTCAGCTTGTCCAGGTGCACCCGGGGTGGTGTTTTGTTCGTCAAGTTGATTCCGGCGTGAATCAAGTGCTTTGTCTTCGGCTTCGTTTGGTTCGAGGTGAGGTTAGGATATACTTATACCCTAATGAAATGTGCCGGTTTTCGTATGCATGCGACTTATAAGCTTCTATGTATATGTAGATACGTGTGAAATATGTATTTGTTGGCTTTGCCATAAGTTTGCAAGTATGAAGCTATGTATAAGCCTATGTACGCTAAACTTTGATTTTGTTATGATTTTGAGGTCAGTCTGCGTGATATGTACGTACGATAGCTAAGTACGATATGCATGAAATTTGTCTGTCTGTCTGTAGCGGGTTAAGCTTCCGATTTCCGTGATCTGTGTATGTGTGGGGCCCCAAATTCTGTGTATGGGATGTACCGGAACCCACCTGAGCGTAGGTTGGGGAATGGAGTACGAGGGTTTGAGTAGCATTGAGCACTCCCCTCTTCCGCTTCTGGATGGCTAGGGTCACGCAACCTTTCCATCACACCTATCTGGTATGTTTTGTTTTGTTCTGTTTTGTTTAGTCTGTCTGTGTGCTCGTACCCGCCGAGTTCCGTATGTCTGTCGGTTATAAGTTCGTGAAACGGGGGTAGATTCTCAAACTAAGACAAAATTTGTTATACTTTTAACCTAATAAAACATGTTTGGATATGTGTGCTTTGTCTGCATGTTTCGAATGTACGCGTTAATAAGTTAAGTTTCGTTCGTTTTATTTTGCTAAATCACCCTGTATATATATTATCACGGGCAAATGTTTTGGCTTGCAAAAACTACTCCCGGCTTCATGAACATCTTCTTTTTATGTGCTTTGCTATGTATATATTATGTATAGAGTGCGTGTGTTAACCCCCCTCGCTCAGTCAAGTGTGACTGACCCCTCCCTCTTTATGTTTTTAGCTCTGTAGGTTTGCTTTGGAGTTCGAGCTAGGCGGTGTGAGTCTCTTGGAGTCGAGTCTTGTATTAGTTGAGTCCTTGCATTTGCATTTTGATTTCAGTTTCAGATTTGTATTATTAACCTATGAACAAATATGTTTAAATATGATTTGTTCATTTATGATTTGAAATCGGGACAGGTTAGGACAGGTGCTCGGATTAGATGAACCCGTTTTGATTATTTGATTATTCGGGACAGGTTAGGACAGGGGCTCGGATTAGGCGAACCCGTTTGTATTTATGATTTATGTTATGATTTAATTTCGGGATTAGGAATTATGCTAGATTGAACCCGTCAACTGTTTGCATGATTTGAATTTTTGTTTGGCGTGATCACGCTTCCATATATTCGTTAAGTATCGTGTGTGCAGGGTCTACGTCCCGCCTAGCTCAGGGTTTGATTTTGTGTTGTTTGTCACCGTTCACTATGGTTTGGCACGTGTGCGGAGTCCTTATTTCGTTACACGTGTTGAGCTATGGTGCGGGGGTGTGGTGCCCACCGTTTGGGCGCTACATGCACCATGCATCGTAAATTAATTAATTCAAATTCTTATTATATGTATTTTAATACTCTAATTGCTAAATTATTGTTGAACTCTTATTTGTTGAATTATGTGTTTTGATGTTGCATTTCCTTGTTTAAAATATCTACTACATGTATTTATCATCTTAACCCAGCACACATCATTTTAGTGTTACTTGTTGGGATTTCGCCGTTTAATACTTTCACTGTTACTCCGATTAAAGTCCTATTAAACAAAGTGAAGAAGAAACATTTTGGGTTGATAGAGTGGGTCAAAGACGGAAGTGGAGGTTTCAGGACATATAAATTGGTTGAGAAGAGTTAGGGAATTTAATGGAGTTAAACAGGAGTTTGGGAAGCAAAGGAAAAAGGGTCGTTGCTCCACTCAAGCACTTGAGAGTGAACGTGAACTAGGCCATGTAACATATTTTCTACTTAGAGTTGTTCGTCCCAAGGAAATAAGTTTGGGGAGATCAGGAATTCTTATTAAGGGGGAGAGCACGACCCCGAGACGAACTTAAACTTTAAAGTTGTGCACGGAGAGTATTCTAGTAGGAACAACGGCAAATGCAAACCATAGACGATTTGGAAGTTCAAGTGATGGTGATAGAAAAAGGATAAAATGGTCTTAACGATGGAACCATCAAAATGAAAGTTAAATCACTCTACTCAGCCTGAAGATTGCTAAGGGTTATTCATAGTACGGGGTTGGATTTCTGAAGATGATAGAATTATGAGGGAACTTCTGGGAACTCCTATTAGTGTTTGTAACAGCCCAAAACAGGGCCTGGATGAAAGTGGTAAGCTAAGGGCATTGGTAAAGCCTTTATAGACCGCAATCCAATTTTTGAACCATCATGCATTGCATTCTTACATGAACTTTGTACTCGTATATGATCTGACATGTTTTAAGGGGGAATTCTTGACCGTTGATACATTTTACTATTCATAACCCGAGCCTACCTTGTTCATATTGCTACTCGAACCCTAGAGGTTCACCACACATGTTTCCCTGTCGTTTGAACTTGTTTCCCGAGCTCAGAGAGTCTTTCTTGAACCATAAGGGTATTTTTGGAACTTACCGACCAAAGTTACTATTCATCTGAAAATGAGCTTTTGATTCTGATACCTTTTCCTACCCAAGTTACAGTCAAATCGATCCTTGAGTCGAGACGAGTCTTTTGGAATTATTCTTGGCTTGGAAATCTAATCTGGAGCTTTGTTTTATTGAAAATGTTTACGAAAACCCTAGATCACTATTCCTTCTATGAACGGTTTTCATTCGGAAAATGTTTTCTCTCTGGATTTGCACTACTTGAGCTATTTCAATATTTTTGAGATGTTTTACAACTCTTGATTCAAACCCTAGCTTGAAATTTTGAAGCATACGTTCGTACGTGAGAATTCACTATTCATTCTACGTTTTCAACTTTTTAACGGTAAAACGTTTTATAGTCGATATTGGATTCAAAGCGCTTCTCGATTTATTTTATGATTTTTCAAAATGTTCCAGACTTGAAAATCATTCTAGAAAGTCGTTTTTCACTCGTGTTGAGTTTCGAGCTCAAAACTTTTATTCACTAAAACTAATGTATCTTTCAAACGGTAAATCCGATTTCGACGTATAAATATGCGTTTCGAAGCTAATTTTCTTGCCGATGGAATGGTTAAACTTCCAGACACTTACCTTCATGTCTTGGCAGTGAAATGACCGAAATACCCCGAGCAGCCCCACTTTTTAGCTTCAAGAGTATGAAGCTTCCAAGAGAAGCTATACACTTTTGCTCTCATACCCTTACATCAAGTTTATTTCCAATGTGAGGGGCTTCCCAACACCTATAAATACCCCCCTCATGCCATTAGAATCCTTGCTCAAAGTCTTGTGTTAACAAGCACTCCTCTCTCCCTCCTTTCTTCCCTTGGCCGTGAGCCTCCCCTCTCCCTAGGTTAGTTGTTTTATTTATTTTATGCTATGGTTTTTATGTTATGTTTTAGTTAGTTTATGTTTTTATGTTATGGTATGTTTATATTATGTTTAGGTTGGGTCTTAGGGTCTTCCCTAAGCCATATAGGATTTTATTTTATGCATTTATTATCTAATTTTCATGATATGTTTGAATATTTGTTTATATGTTTTAATTGTTTAGTATATGCTTGAATATGTTATCAAATGCTCTAGTATATGCTATGATCATGTGATATGGTTGTTATATTATGAGAATTGATGCATGATTATGGAATTTGAATTATGTTCATGCATGCTAGCTAATGGAATAGTGATTTAC
This sequence comes from Lantana camara, assembly GCA_037501455.1. Classification (NCBI taxonomy): domain Eukaryota; kingdom Viridiplantae; phylum Streptophyta; class Magnoliopsida; order Lamiales; family Verbenaceae; genus Lantana; species Lantana camara. Next base: position 43,461,407 of record CM074865.1, read on the forward strand.
AATTAATTATGTCACAACTTGTTACATGTTGGTATTGAATTTAATTATTACGTGTTACATGCCCAAGGTTCATGATATGATATGATATATGTTAAGACATGTTGTTACATGGTTACATGATTCATTAATTATGAATTAAGCTTATGATATGATATGGATTAATGGATTAGAGCCTTGATCATATGTTATACACTTTGATAGTGTCACATGTTATAACCTATGATAGAATAGTGTTTCATAACTTGATCTTATGCCTTAATTGGACCTCTTAACCATAGATTATACCTTTAACCTAGATCACACTTGATTTTTATAACATGAACTTGAAACTATAGGTTATAATCAAGATCATAATTTAGTTAGGGTGTGTGTGTGTGCATGCCATGTGTTTGTGTGTACCGTGTGTGTGGGTGTGTGTGTATAGTAAGGGTTTGACCCGACCCTTTGACCCGACATGTGAATAGTAACATTTGAATAGTAATCCCGATTAGTACTTTTGAATAGTGCTTTTGAATAGTAAAAGTGAAATAAAACTTGTGCTTTCTTAATAGACATTTGCACCTAGGGTTTCCTAATCCAGGGTCAAAAATGTATTTTCTTTCGTGGACTTGTTTCATAACTTAAGGTTTGCGATATGATTCATAATTTGACTAATGCTTACTCGGTTATAGTAAGATCATAGTCCAACATTAAGAGTAACTGACTTTAACGTAGTCCTTTGTATGTTACCTTTCTTGAATACCTTAAATGGTATTACTCTCTTGTGTTATATGTTCCTTGTTCATTTGTTTCTTGCATTTCATATGCATCTTGGTTAGTAGTGGGTCTTAGTTCTTAAGCTCACTCTAGTACAACACCTACAGGAGTTAAAAGTTGAGCACTGGGATCCCCAAGGCACCGAATAATCTGTATACCTGCCTTTTGTTACTATTAGGTGAGGTGAAGTTATAAATGTTTTCCAACTGGAACTACGATTATACTATCGTATCATATGTTTTGAAATTCAAAGCTAAACCTCGTTTTGAACTATCCCTTTTATCGGGACATTCTTTTGAAAGGATCATTCATACTTTAATAGTATACCTTGATCAACAGCACATGTTTTCCAAAGTTCTGCATTCTTGTTCAAAGACAGTTACATGTTCTGCATATGTTTTCAAAGTACAGTTTTACAGACAGCATCACATGTTTACAGACAGAATCATAAGTTTTACAGACAACATCACATGTTACTGTTACAGTTTCACATGTTATTGTTAGCATACTGGAGTGGTACTCTGGTCACTGCTAATTCTTAAATGCAAGAATACAGTTTACAGTTTGGGCCCGGCGGTTATGTGTAGAGGTGATGGTCGGGAGGTGTGTGCCAATGACATCACCAATACCGGCCGCCACAATTAGACTATTGACACCGAATTTTAACAGGAGGTTTGTTAAGTCAGCACAATCTGTCTAGGAACGGACAACAAATCTATTTCCATTACATTTTTATAGGTCGCCTAGGGCTAGCTACCCGAAGTGACAACCGGTGGAGGATTGTGCATGTTTGTGTGTGTTGGTGGGGTATTGTTGACCTTGGTCCGATACTCTACTATATGTGGAGTTATTGTTGATCCTGGTCCGGTACTCTACTTCATCATGTTTTCTGGAGTAAGGATGGAGAAGCCTAGCTTGCGGGCAAAAATCTGTTTCGTAAAGGATGGTTCATATTTGGAAAAGTTCACTTTACCCTTATCCCGTTTTTTGAAAGAGCTATGAACCATCTACAACATATGTGTGCGCGTGTGATATCATTCATGAAAGTGTTTTAAAATGAGCATTCTTTTACAGCATCACATTCAAACAGTTTTATCAACTGAACTTGTTTCAAGTTCTTCTTTAAAGCTTTGCATTAACAGTTCTGAGCTGCACTCAAGTTCTTTATCACTCAGTACTTTCGTTTAAGTATTCCCTCACTTAGTCCTTTTGACTAATACCTCTCCCGTTTTCTTGCCTCATGGTTTCAGGTCTTGCAGCCGCAGTCTAGAGGTACTTGAAGCTCTAGATTGTCATTTTTGTTTCAGTCAGGACTTAGTATTACTTTCTTTCGTGTCCTGCTTATGTTTTATGGCTGCATCACTTTATGTTTCTGAATACTTGAGTATTTTTGTTATACTGTTTCTGCTACTCTGCTACCGATATTTTGAACTCTGCTATATCGGTATTTATATGTGAATATGCTACATGTTCTGATATGCCAAGTCTCTCTTAAACGATCGATATGTTCTTGCTTGTTACCTGCCATCACGCACATGTTTTGAAAAGTTTTAAAATACTCTGATTTTCCGCTGCATAGCCACATCGTTATACATGTATAGTTCTGATAGACAACCATTCGCTGGAGTATTTCCTGAGTGATGGCTCACACCATTACTTGAGAGGTGCTTCAGTGCGGGGGTTGAGACGCCGCTCTCCTCTTGTTCTGGTACGGGTGGGGGCGTTATAGTGTTGGTCAAAGGAAACCGAATCAAGCTACCATATAAAAGGAGGGTGTCAATAAAGGTTATCCAATTAGGTGTAAGAAGGGGGTTTGGTTGACACATAACAAAGCGAATAATATTAAATCACCTGTCGTTTTCTATGATAATCTGAGAGGAATCGAAAGGGTGATCATTGAAGGAATTAGATCAAACTTCAAGAATTATGATGAATGTTTTACATTTAAGTAGGGAATTGAGTGGGCCAGAACTAAATGCTTGTCTACAGGCTTGAAGAGAATAAAGGGGTAACTTGAATAAGAGTTGGGAAAGAATCCCCGAGAAGATTGATCGGACTCTAGGAATTGATGGTTTAACTTGATTGAGGAAGAATTTATGAAGGAGAAAACCGTGGTGGGAACGATCATGAGATGGAAATCAAACTTAGGGCCTTGGAAGTAGTTGACCTTGCATATGGTGAGTTCGGGCATTGACAAGGATAGAAGATTCAAACATGAATCATGGAAGGAACGTTCGGATGACATGTAGGATAAAGCAGAGTTCGACTGATTGAAAGAGTTAGTCATTTCAGGGGAAGATGTAGAGGTTAAGGGTGAGGAGTTAGAGAAGGAAGTGAGCACTATTCTAAGAGTTAATTGAATTCCAAAGAATTTGTAAAATTGAAGAAGGTAATCAAGTTGTAAGAGTCAAAGTAGGACCAACCGAGAGTTATCTTCTCTTCAACCGGACACTCATATTAAGGGCATTAAAGATAAGTCAAGAGTCAAGCCAGCTTTTGGGTCACATTATACAATTGGACCATGAATTAGTCAACTTCAAAATTCTTGGCTACGGTGAACGGTACATAAAACATTCATGGCATATGCATACATACAATTTGATTTAATTGATTCTTAATGCTCTGTACCTTGCTAATTGATTATTTTCGTTGTACCTTGTTATGTTGTAATTGAGGTTTATTACGTGTCCCTGTGTGACCTACGTGATTATTCATTATTGTAATTCTTGTTTTAAATCTTTCATTCTTGACGTTTTTTAATGTAATTGCTGCTTTCGAGAGACGGGGTTCTCTCTTCGTTGCTTTTGAGAGATGGGGTTCTCTCATTGTTGCTTGCGAGGGACGAGGTTCTCTAATCAATTTTTTTAGGCGAAAAGTGAATCCGAGGACGGATTCTTTTAAGGGGGAGAGATTGTAACGCCCCGACTTTTCAGTCGTACAGGTATGACGTATGTGTTTACCAATTTGCGTGAATTTATTGATTTTTAAGTGTTTTAAATATTAAATTTTAATATAAATTGTCATTAGTTTATTTTATTTTATTTTATTTCATTAAATTGGAATTTATTTAAATTGATAATTAAGATTTAATGTTAATTAATTATGTTTTAATTATATTAATTAATTACAACCATAATCGTTGACTTTGAATTTTCATTTAAAAATGAGATATAAATGTGTTTATTTAATTTGGAAATGTTCTGAAATTGTTACGTTTGCGCATGAGCGTTTTAATCGTGCGTCGTTCTTATATGATTTGATATCGAAATTTAGTGAAAATTTAATAAGTTGGAGATATACGTGTCATGAATATGATTATATGCTCGTTTCATGTTTTCGGATTCATTTTCATTAGTTTCGAATTTAATTTGTTCTTGGAATCCAAATCGAGGGCTAACCAGCAATTAGCGCACCCTTGGTTCCCTATGTGATATCTTGAGCTCGGGAACTCGGATTCGAATTCCGCCAACTTTGTTAAACTCTTATCGAAGATTTGGGTTTAATGAACTTAACCTCATATTTTTCCAAATTCATTTCAACCTCCGAAATGCAACCGAAAAACGAAACGGCGCCAAAACTGCCACACTTTACTAAAATGGCCATAAGTTTTTCAAACTTTAACCAAATTAACCATGGTTGGAGTCTTTGGAAACCTAACTTAACCCTCTATCATCCCTTAACCACCCCAGACCGAATCAAACCTGACACAAAGAAGAAAACTCAGCCAAAGTTCCTAACTTCCAGTTCATTCCCGTCACTTTGCCATTTTTGGAGATTTTGGAACTCAAATCTCTTCGAACCTTCATCCAATCCACAAGGTGAGTTTAGGGATGTGTTATACATTCAATTTTGGTCATTTTGATCCATACATCCCTAATTTTGAGGCTATATTCATGAAGTTTGGAGAGTTATATGAATAGTTAGGTTTTGATTAAAATTCTTGATCTATGGAGTACTTGGAGTTTTTGTTGGTTTGAAAGCATGAAAATGACCACTTTACTTCCCTTATATCATTTATGGTCATGCATTTGGTGGTAGTTGAAGATTTATTGAGTTTCCATTAATGAACTTGGAGAAATTTTAAACAATAAACTGCTCTTCCATGGACCTTGCTGCTGCGTGAACTTTTTGGCTGAATTGGTGGTTGTTTTGGAGCTGAATTATTGGTCTTTTGCTGCTCTTTCTTACCTTAATGTGTTGGCATGAGTTTGGTTGAAGTCTTGAGGTTGTCTTGCCCTGTTTTCTTCGCCTGTTCTGCGAAGAACTGATACTGTCTGCTCTTTTCTGCTGCAACACTCTCCCCAGGCGGGGAGAGTTTGAACAGGATAGGCCCCCGGGCGGGGAGACCCTATGCAGAAACCTTCTGCATCATTTTACCCGGCCGGGGAAGGTGGCATTGGGAATTCTACCCGGGCCGGTAGTGCTCTGTTTCAGCGTCTTCTTCCTTTTCCAGTGCTACGCTGCTGTTGTAACTTTTCCCATGCGTTTTGTTTCCTTTTAATTTTAGTCTGTTATGTGTTGCATGCCTAGTTACGTAGGAATATATATATATATATATATATATATATATATATATGGATATGATATTAAATGTTATTTAAATGAATGATTTAATATATATATTAAGTATTATTTAATTTATTTCAATTATAGAATATAATTGTTTTCTATTTCATGTTTTTACTTTACTATCATGATTTGTATGTCTCTAATTGTCCATTTTCTAATTGTAAACGTGAAATAATACGTGTTTTGATTGCTATATGAAATTCTTGGATTGAATTGATATAAAATGTGAAGATATGAATTTGAAATGAATTTATGAGACTAAAATAGTAATATTATTTCATGAAATGTGACCTTTTAATTGTGGAATTTTATGTTATGACTTATAGCCTTAATTTATGTAATTGATTGTTATCTATTTTATGTTTTACACATTTAAATGATTTGAATGCCTTTGTTGTGTTTAATTTATAATTGTAAACTTGATATATTTGAGTTTTAATTGTTATATGAAATTCATGACTTGAATTGCTATGAAATATGAAAGGTTTGAATATGAAACTTTCATGTACGGAACATGTTGAATGAAATACTTGGTAGTTGGCTTCTTAACATGATTTATACCTCGTATGCATCTCATATCATGTGCATAACATGTCGTGCATCGTATATGGTTCATATGGAGTCTTGAGTCTCACGTATACACTATGTTGTCTTTGTACAGTTTTCTCCAGGGCGGAGATGGCGGGTTCATAGGACACTTTCAAGTCCTCTTATTTTCTTCTTGGTATTGGTCGGTAAGGTGTAATTGGTATGTTCCTCTTCTATTAGTTACGATGAGCCGATATATCCCTTATGTGAAAGATTTGAGCCAAAATATTATAAATATATATATATCGAGTCTTTCCAAAAGAGTCTATGATTTTCAACGTAAAGCCCTTCTTTTATGTATTCCCACCTTATGATTTTTGGCGTGGACATGATTATGATTGCACGGGCCTAGGGACTTATTGCAAGTGGCTATCCGGGGAGGCAAGGGCCGACGGTGATCCCTTGTACTAGTCCCACCACATTTACGGTGATACCGGCCCTCGCTAGGAGGTTTAGTGAGGAATGGGAGCTGAGTGCCCTTGGGGGATTCATGTACCCCCATTGGCCTATGTATGGACCGGTGGCTGGGTCGTGCTAACCCGTCCACCACCCGGAGGAAGAAGGTGTAAGTGTTTATGATTATGAATGATATGATTATGATTACGATTATGAATGAATATGTATGAATGTGAATGATCACTAATATAAAGATTGAATTGATATGCACACAGGTGGAGTAGGTTGGAGATATTCGCCCACCCGCCAGGGCTCACGTATTGACCTTATGAACGACTATGATTATGAATAATGGAATTGAAGGTTGTAATCCCGAGCGTTGTTTTTCTTTATTTTCACCCACTTGGGAAATATCTTAAAAACCTCGCATGGGATTGTAGCGTGTATGTGTGTGTGTTTAAATTATGCGATATTCTATATGTTATGCCCTGTTTTATACCCACCACTCTCTTATACACTGAACCCGACTTCATTTTCAGTTCTTGCAGGTTTTGGAGTGCTAGGCGGGATGTTGAGTCTGTCGAGTCGTGTGGTTTAGTGGGATTCTTTTCACACGCATATTGTAAACTGATTAAGTTATGCTTTGAATGTACAAATCGTTAAGTTTATATTGCTATGGATCCGGGACAGGCTTCTAGGGATAGAATGAAACCGTGATTCATGCTCTATGATGTATGTTTTATGTTTGGAAATTTCGAGATTAGGTATCTATGCTAGTTGAACCCGTCAATTACTACTTGAGCTTATGATTGATTACATGTCCTGCTTCCGCACTCGCATTTAATTCATGGGTTTGTTTGATTGGTTTCGAAGGTTCTAGTTCCCGCCTAGCCTAGTGTGTGAGTGAGTCCCCGTTCGCCGTGATTCGGCTCATGTATGGACTCTCCATTTCATATGCTGGTCGGGTCCCGGTGCGGGGGATGTAGAGCCTTCCGTTGGGGTGCTACACGTGATCACACGAGCAAGCCTCAAACGAGTCAGGTTGACACTCCCACTGTCTTTAGGAGTCATCGGCTTGGAGTGATTTCTAGTCATGACTTATGTGATATAGGGCTCGTCTCATGAACCACTTCACCTAAATGGTTGAGTCCTATAAGTCACATGGATTAGGGGAGTTCTTATATATGCGCAGTTAAAGTAAACATACAATCAAACAAGAGCATATAAAGAAGTGTTGCCTTAATTCGTATTATTCAAAGATTATCTGTGATTTACAAAAAGAAAAGTAGTAAAGCTGACTATTACATCGGCTTTCAGGGCACTATTCCTAACATTAAGTTCTTGATTGTAGGTTGTTATCATGCTATCAAGGCTACTATTAACCTAAACCACAGGTTATCTTCCATCGCACGAAGAATGAGATTTTGGAGGCATCGGGATTTAAAAGTCGGGTGGTGAATTTCATGTCCTACCAAAATGGAACTACACCTCGTTCCTCAACACCGTGATAGAAGGCTTTGACCCTGGAGAAGTTACCAATTTCATTTTCTCTACAAATTTTGAGGATCATCATTATAGGGGCGTTGTGGGGACCCAAACCACCAATTTGAAAGATACGTGAGACAATGGGATAGTCGTGGAACTTCTCATCATCAAATTATGAAGATATTTAATGCAAGATCAAATCTTTTAAGGTTCACCACCGAGACCTTTGGGTTTGAAGTAAGTGAGCAAATAGAAGGTCAAATCGGGAAGTTTCAAAGGACATATTATGTAACCACCAATTTGAAAGATACATGAGACAATGGGATAGTCGTGGAACTTCTCATCATCAAATTATGAAGACATTTAATGCAAGATCAAATCTTTTAAGGTTCACCACCGAGACCTTTGGGTTTGAAGTAAGTGAGCAAATAGAAGGTCAAATCGGGAAGTTTCAAAGGACATATTATATAACGCCCCAGTTTTTTTTTTAGTACAGCATGACATATGTGTTTACCAAATTACACGAAATAATTAATTATACGTGTTTTATATATATTTAATTTTATTGTTTAATTATGTTTAATGTTAATTACTTTTTTTTTTAATAATATTAATATCCAATATATTTATATATATATATATATATATGTTAATTGTGTACGTTATTTAATATTAAGTATTAATTAATTTTGTCCATTTACATGAATTGATTTTTATTAGAGCATGCATACATTTTATATTTATAATTATATACGTATTAATTTGTTATATTATTTATAATGTTATGAATTTTATTGTTACATTGCGTATGAGTGACATTTACGTGCTTCGTTTCTATATGAATTGATACCGAAATTTCGTGCAAATTTAATATGTTGAACTTATACGTGTCTTGCATATGAATATTTATTGGTTTCATATTTTCATATTCATTTGCATGTGTTTTGGATTTATTTTAATTTTGGAATCCAAGTCGGGGTCTAACGAGCAATTAGCGCACCCTTAGTTCCGTACTTAATACCTTGAGCTCCGGAACTCGGATTCGAGTTCCATCAACTTCGCTGAACTCGTAATGAAAATTCGAGTTTAGTGAACTTAGCCTTATATTTTTCTAACGTCATTTGAACCTCCGAAATCCAACCGAAAAACGAAACGGCGACCAAACTGACCTTGCTGCACTAAAATGACCATAACTTATTCATTTGTTGACCAAATTAACCATGGTTAGACTCTATGGAACCCTAACTCAACCATTTATTCAGCCATTAACCCCCCAAACCGAGATAACCCTTCCCACTTGGAGTAAATTGGCCAAACATCATCTGCTTTCCAGGAAATCCCGTAGCTCAAGCCCTACCAAGAGATTCAAGCTCAAATCTATTTCTAAACCTCCATTAATCCACCAGGTAAGCTTGGATATGTTATGTACATTCAATATGAGTAATTTTCATTCATTCATCGCTCCTAGGTTATGGGTTCTTAGGTTGATCTCTTTCAATTCTTGTTGGATTTGAGTGATTCCAAGCATGAGTATGATTGTTTTGATCTTTTCTTTGCATTTATGGTGATGTATTAGCTGGTGGTTGAGAATTGGTTGAGTTACCATTAATGAATTTGAACTAAAATGGTATTTTTCCCCTCTTCTTCATTCGTGTTGCTGCTGCTACGTTTGAGCTCGCTCGGGGCTGAATTTGTATGTTGATTTGAAGTCTTTTGCTGCATATTTGTGACCTTAACTTGCCTGAATATGTTGGTTGAAGATTGGATTGGTGTTTCTCTGTTTTCTGCTGTGTTGCTGCGTTTAAAGGGCTGCTGAAACTACAACGTTTCTTTCTTGCTTTTGCTGTCAGTTTTGGTGCATTGTTAGGGCTGATTTGTTGTTGCATTTCATGCCAATTGTTGCTGCATATCTTGCTTGAATATTGCTTAGGTTGCTGCTGTGTTTTTAAGCTAGAAAATAGGGGGTTAAGTCTGCTTTTTTGTTATGCTGCTGCATTCATGGCACGGGGGTGTCAACCTGTTCATTTTCAGCCTGAAACGGGGGGTGCACAAGGGTCTGTTTTCTCTGTACCGAGACACGGGGGTGTCTCGGTTTGTTCTATGTGGGTGACACGGGGGGTGTCACCTTGTAATTTCTATGCATGTTTTGTGTCGAATGCGTCGAATGCGTACGTGATATATATATATATATATATAATTACATATTTGTTCCTGCATGTAATGTTGAATGCATGCATGAGAGTCTTGTTACTTGAGAATTGCATGACTATTGTAATTGCATGCATATAATTTTCAATTGCATGCATGTGGTTAGTTGCATGAGAATTTCATGCATATTGCATGCATGTGTGTTCGTTGCATGCATGTATATATGTATATATATTTTGTATATATTTATATATGTTTATTAAATATTAAATGTTATTTGATTTAATTGAATTATAGAATTTAATTGTTACCTATTTCATGTTTTATTTAATTTTCGATATTTTAAATTGAATGTGTTTAATTGTTTATGTTCTAATTTTAAATGTGATTTAATACGTGCTATGCTCCTATTTGAATTTCTTGAATTGAATTGATTGGAAACGTGAAATTATGAATTCGAATGAAAGTGAACGAATGATTGAATGACTTGATTATATGAGTTAAATTCCTTAATAGTGCAAATGAACATTTTCATGACATAATCGTATCTCTTATACATTCATATCATGATCATTACATTGCCGAACGTCTTATATGGTCATATTGAGTCTCACTTCACCTTTCTTGCACAGATTTTGAGTCCGTTGGAGACGAGGCCGGTCTGCGAGGCTTGTGTGTTCTCCTTGTTGCCGTTTAAGGTGGGTTTCTCTACTATTTAGTTAAATGGCCCTATATACTCCCAATGTGAAAAGATTTCGGTCAAAAGTATATATATATATATATATATATATATATATAGAGTCGTTTTCAAGGGTCAATGATTTTAAAAGTAAAGCCTTTCTTTCATGAACCTACCAAATGTTTTGGCGAGAATGAATGAATGTTCACAATGAATGGGGCCCAGGGACTTGGTGTGAGTGGTGACCCGAGGAGGCAAGGGCTGACGGCGATCCCTCACACTAGTCCCACTAATGAACGGCGTAACCGGACCTCGTTAGGAGTTAGCGAGGAATGGACGCTGAGTGCCATATGGGGAGTTATGTTCCCCTTTTGGTCAATGAATGGGTGGATGGGCCTTGAAAACCCGTCACCAACCAAGAGGAAGAAGGTATAAATGTTATTGAATGCGCACGAAAGAATGATATGCATGAAAAGAATGAATGAATGAATGTTAATGAATGTTAACGTAGTACACGAGGTGTTGGTTGGAGATAATGCACGCCCACTCGCCGGGCCAATAATGACTTAATGTTAATGAATCGTTATAATCCCTTTTGATGATTTCTATTCACCCACTTGGGAAATTCTTTAAAAAACCTCACTTGGGATTATAGCTTGCATGTGATTGTTAAATACCGTCGTATATTGTATTTATGCCCTGTTTTTCTACCCACCAGTCCCTTTTGGACTGAACCCGTTTAGCTTTCAGTTGTGTTGTGCAGGTGTCGAGGGAGCTAGGCGGGATTTCGAGTCATAGGTCTTGCATTCTCTTTTAGCCTTTGTATTTTGGGCTTACACTCACATATTGCACTTTTGATCATTGTATATGAACTTTAGTGGAGCGTACGTGTTTTGAGCCTTGATGGCATTTGAGGGTGTATATAACTTATTTTTTGGAGCGGTGACGCTTATTGTACATATATATGATGTATGTTCGTTTATTGCTTCCGCTTTAAGGTTTATTCTGATTTTATGGTTCAAGGGTTAGTCCCGCCTAGCATAGAGTGTGTGTAGGTCCCCGTTCGCCGTGATTTAGCTCGGGTATGGATCGTTCATTTCATATTCGGGTCGGGTCTCGATGCGGGGGATGTGACACCTTACGCTCGGGTGTTACATCCTTAAGTGGTATCAGAGCCTTGGGTTGGAAAACTCGGGTTCTCGTGTTGTGTGGGTCAGTCTAGGTCGTTCGGCATAGGAACCACGTGATTATGTGTGCATTGCATTGATTTTGAACATAAAATTGTCTTTCTTTTTAATCTTGTCGAATTGCTTGTTGCATTTTATATTGAATCCGTGCCTTTTGGTGCTAATTATGTGGCATGAACATGTCTTAATCGCATGCATATATTTCAAAATGAGTTGTGAATTATAGGTTACGAAGATAATATCAAACCACGGCCGATCTCTACTATAAATCTCATCTGTTACCCGTTTTTCTTTCGGTTGGAAGTTGTAAGGAATGTATCGAAAATTTCAGATTAGAATTCAAGAACTACGATCTCCTTCAATTGGGTTATGAATCGGGTGATGAGATCCCCAATAGAAAGAACAATTATGGGAGCAACTCGTTGGTGTGAGTGAAGTTGGTGGATGCTTGATAAAGAAGAGTAGTAGGGCATGACGTCTTCAACTTGCAAGATAAACATTCACCCATCTGCATTATAAATTTCTTTCAACTGGATCCCATTGAATGTTTTAATTAAGGGGAAGAGTGAAGAAAAGGTCGAGGATGTTTTGGATTCGATATTATATCAACACAAAGATGAGAACTTTAAAGAGAATTAAAGTAGAGGAGGTTCGTGGTAATCAACAACAAAGCTTAACTTACGTGGAAAAGAAGCAAAGAAAAATATGGAAAATGGTATACCTTGGGATTTCGATCGCGGAAGGAATAAAGGAAGTCAATCAATCCGGTGGATATAAATTTTGGAAGATAATCATACTAAAGGTTTTATCTCCAATGAGTTGGGGTATCTTTCATATCCAAGCTGAATTGTCGTGTTGTGGGATCACGTTAAAGGATATGAAGCAACAAATAGGGATAATAAAGAGAGGCAAAGAATTGCTGGGTGGATTTCAGGCGGTCAAGTATAAACAGTTGGAAGGGGGTTCATTTAAATATTTGAACTCCTAAAGAGTAAACCAAGGAAGTTTTGATTAAAGTGATAACCATGAAGAAGACTCGGACTACAATTGGAGAGTGATTATTAAAGAATAGAACAAGATGCTAATTCCATGAGCGTAGAAGGCTTCAGGTTCAAGAAATCGTACTTCCAAGCCGCGGAAATGCCCAAGTGGATGTTAGATAATTCTGAAGATTAGAAGACCGTGGGAAAAACAAGAAATGATCAACAGTTCGAGACAAGCTTATAATTCAACAAACGAGGAATGAAGTGCCGAGATAAAGCTTCTCATTGCTACGGTGACAGGTTCAATGCATCCATAAGCACGTGCATCATTCACCGTTTTACATTATTTAAAATTTTCTATTTATATATGCTTCTTCAATTGACATACTTGCTCAAACGTGTTGCATTATTAATTATTTGAAAACATACTACGTGCATTGGCATTCTTAACTGGCATGCATTATCTAGTGTTTACTTGATAGGAATCTCCTTTGCTTCCCCTCAAGCATTACTCTGACCGAGTCTCATCTGAGTCATGAAGAGAAGAAATATTTGGGTTGCAAATTGTGAATCAAAAGGGGAGAGAAATACCGAGAATTGAAAGGTGGAACCGGAGAATGGAATGAGAGAAGAAAGTGGCTATATCTACCTATCATTTTAAGACAGTAGTGAGTGAGATCACCTGGCATGCGGAACAACTAGAATCATTTAACCACAAACGCAAAAATTATGAAATCCGAGATTTGTGATCCGCGAGGTAGTGCAATAAATTCAAGGAATTAAGATAGAAAATTTTTAAGGGGGAGAGTGCGACTACCCATAAACTTAAATTTACCTTAATGTGGAGGAAGTTACTTCTTGTGGTAACAATGAAAATACAAGCCATGACGGACATGAAAGACCTAAAGATAGGGATAGGAAAAGAATGATACGGCTTTGTCAGTTTAAATCTTTAAAGTGGAAGTCAAGCTAATACACTTGGGTTAAAGATCTCCATCAGGCATCGAAGAGAGTGGCTCGTTTGGAAATTCATAAGTATATAGTTCAGATATCGGAGATGATGGTATTATCAGGGAACTTTTGACGGATTACTATGTTAGCTGTGTTAAGAGGAATTACGATTAAGCTAACCTCCTTGAAGACGGTGTCAACAACTCCTGGTTAATCAAGTCCTCAACAAGAATCAAAACCAGTTGAAGTCAATGAATAGAGTTGGATTAGGAACTGAAGATTGGGTCGATATTAGATTTTCCCAACTATTAAGAAAAGAAAAAGTATACTTTCCACTAAACTTTTGGAACATCATTAAACAACCCCAGTACTGTGTAGGTGGTGTATTCTTTTATGGTCAGATAATAGAGTGAATCTGGTATAAGGATGAATATTCTAAAAGTGTGTAGGATAGACTAATACTCGGTTAACTGAAGAAGATAATGGTGAGTAAGGATCATAATGGAATCAAGAAGAGGGTCAACCAAGAGTTTAACTTTCTCAGTCGATTACATACTAAGGATATGAAAGACAAGTTGGGAGTAAAGCCAGCTAGAGATCAGATTATCCAAACCTTGGAACTAAGTCACAACATCATTTCCATTACTACGGTGAACGGTACACTAATCATCCATGGCATACGCATACACGCATTGTTAATTTAAATAATTTTTTGCTAATTTACGCTTTGACTCTTTGATTTATTAAATTATGGTTCTACAATCGATATTGGATGTAAGTAAGTGATGATTGTTCCCTGGCTTTATGTGATCGTTTTGACTAAGTTGCCGTAATTGGATATTTTGATGTTTTCTCCTTGGTGTTTGTTCTTCGTTGTGGCTGTGTTTTGTATTTTGAACTTCGTTACCAGTTTGCGAGAGACGGGGTTCTCTCGTTGCTGCTTTTGAGAGACGGGGTTCTCTCTTTTTTGTTTTTGAGAGACGGGGTCCTCTCTTTGTTGCTCTTGAGAGACGGGGTTCTCTCGTTGTTGCTTTTGAGAGACAGGGTTCTCTCTTTGTTGTTTTTGAGAGACGGGGTCCTCTATTTGTTGCTCTTGAGAGACGGGGTTCTCTCGTTGTTTCTTTTGAGAGACGGGGTTCTCTCTTTGTTGTTTTTGAGAGAAGGGGTTCTCTCTTTGTTGCTCCTGAGAGACGGGTTCTCTCCTTGTTGTTTGAGAGACGGGGATTCTCTCCTTGTTGTTTGTGAGGAACGGGGTTCCTTCATTAATTGTTTTCAGACAGATAGTGAATCCGAGGACGGATTTTTTTAAGGGGGAGAGGTTGTAATGCCCCAGTTTTTTTTTAGTACAGCATGACGTATGTGTTTACCAAATTGCGCGAAATAATTAATTATACGTGTTTTATATATCTTTAATTTTATTGTTTACTTATGTTGAATGTTAATTACTTTTTTTTTTTTAATAATATTACTATCCAATATATTTATATATATATATGTATGTTAATTGTGTACGTTATTTAATATTAAGTATTAATTAATTTTGTCCATTTACATTAATTGATTTTTATTAGTGCATGCATGAATTTTATATTTATAATTATATACGTATTAATTTGTTATATTATTTATAATGTTATGAATTTTATTGTTACATTGCGTATGAGTAACATTTACATGCTTCGTTTCTATATGAATTGATACCGAAATTTCGTGCAAATTTAATAGGTTGAACTTATACGTGTCTTGCATATGAATATTTGTTCGTTTTGTATTTTCGGATTCATTTGCATGTGTTTTGGATTTATTTTAATTTTGGAATCCAAGTCGGGGGCTAACGAGCAATTAGCGCACCCTTGGTTCCGTATTTAATATCTTGAGCTCGGGAACTCGAATTCGAGTTCCGTCAACTTCGCTGAACTCGTAAAAAAAATTCAAGTTTAGTGAACTTAGCCTTATATTTTTCTAACGTCATTTGAACCTCCGAAATCCAACCGAAAAATGAAACGGCGACCAAACTGACCTTGCTGCACTAAAATGGCCATAACTTATTCATTTGTTGACCAAATTAACCATGGTTAGACTCTATGGAACCCTAACTCAACCCTTTATTCAGCCATTAAACCCCCAAACCGAGATAACCCTTCCCACTTGGAGTAAATTGGACAAACGTCATCTGCTTTCCAGGAAATCCCGTAGCTCAAGCCCTACCAAGAGATTCAAGCTCAAATCTCTTTCCAAACCTCAATTAATCCACAAGGTAAGCTTGGATATGTTATGTACATTCAATATGAGTCATTTTCATTCATTCATCCCTAATTTTGATCATGGTTTCATGGATATATGGCTGCCTTGGATAAATACTTAGGTTATGGGTTCTTAGGTTGATCTCTTTCAATTCTTGTTGGATTTGAGTGATTCCAAGCATGAGTATGATTGTTTTGATCTTTTCTTTGAATTTATGGTGATGTATTAGCTGGTGGTTGAGAATTGGTTGAGTTACCATTAATGAATTTGAATGAAAATGGAGTTTTTCCCCTCTTCTTCATTCGTGTTGCTGCTGCTACGTTTGAGCTTGCTCGGGGCTGAATTTGTATGTTTATTTGTAGTCTTTTGCTGCATATTTGTGACCTTAACAGTCCTGAATATGTTGGGTGAAGATTGGATTGGTGTTGCTCTGTTTTTTGCTGTGTTGCTGCGTTAAATGGCTGTTGAAACTGTAGTGTTTCTTCCTCGCCTTTACTGTCAGCTTTGGTGCAATGTTAGGGCTGATTTGTTGTTGCATTTCATGCCAATTGTTGCTGCATATCTTGCTTGAATATTGCTTAGGTTACTGCTGTGTTTTTAAGCTAGAAAACAGGGGGTTAAGTCTGCGTTTTTGTTGAGCTGCTGCGTTCATGGCACGGGGGTGTGAACCTGTTCATTTTCAGCCTGAAACGGGGCGCACGAGGGTCTGTTTTCTCTGTACCGAGATACGGGGGTGTCTCGGTTTGTTCTATGTGGGTGACACGGGGGTGTCACCTTGTAATTTCCATGCATGTTTTGTGTCGAATGCGTATGCGATATATATATATATATATATAATTACACATTTGTTCCTGCATGTAATGTTGAATGCATGCATTAAGTCTTGTTACTTGAGAATTACATGAATATTGTAATTGCATGCATGTCATTTTCAATTGCATGCATGTGGTTAGTTGCATGAGAATTTCATGCATATTGCATGCATGTGTGTTCGTTGCATGCATGTATATATATATATATATATATATATATATATTTATTATATATTTATATATGTTTATTAAATGTTAAATGTTATTTGATTTAATTGAATTATAGAATTTAATTGTTACCTATTTCATATTTTATTTAATTTTCGATATTTTAAATTGAATCTGTTTAATTGTTTATGTTCTAATTTTAAATGTGATTTAATACGTGCTATGCTCCTATTTGAATTTCTTGAATTGAATTGATTGGAAACGTGAAATTATGAATTTGAATGAAAGTGAACGAATGATTGAATGACTTGATTATATGAGTTAAATTCCTTAATAGTGCACATGAACATTTTCATGACACAATCGTATCTCTTATACATTCAGATCATGATCATTATATTGCCGAGCGTCTTATATGGTCATATCGAGTCTCACTTCACCTTTCTTGCATAGATTTTGAGTCCGTTGGAGACGGGGCCGGTCTGTGAGGCTCGTGTGTTCTCCTTGTTGCCGTTTAAGGTGGGTTTCTCTACTATTTAGTTAAATGGCCCTATATACTTCCAATGTGAAAAGATTTCGGCCAAAAGTATATATATATGTATATAGAGTCGTTTTCAAGGGTCAATGATTTTAAAAGTAAAGCCTTTCTTTCATGAACCTACCAAATGGTTTGGCGAAAATGAATGAATGTTCACAATGAATGGGGCCCAGGGACTTGGTGTGAGTGGTGACCCGAGGAGGCAAGGGCTGATGGCGATCCCTCACACTAGTCCCACTAATGAACGGCGTAACCGGACCTCCTTAGGAGTTAGCGAGGAATGGACGCTGAGTGCCATCTGGGGAGTCATGTTCCCCTTTTGGTCAATGAATGGGTGGATGGGCCTTCCAAACCCGCCACCAACCCGGAGGAAGAAGGTGTAAATGCTATTGAATGCGCACGAAAGAATGATATCCATGAAAAGAATGAATGAACGAATGTTAATGAATGTTAATGAATGTTAACGTAGTACACGAGGTGTTGTTTGGAGATAATGCACGCCAACTCACCGGGCCAATAATGACCTAATGTTAATGAATCGTTATAATCCCTTTTGATGATTTCTATTCACCCACTTGGGAAATTCTTTAAAAAACCTCATTTGGGATTATAGCTTGCATGTGATTGTTAAATACCATCGTATATTGTATTTATGCCCTGTTTTTATACCCACCAGTCCCTTTTGGACTGAACCCATTTAGCTTTTAGTTGTGTTGTGCAGGTGTCGAGGGAGCTAGGCGGGATTTCGAGTCATAGGTCTTGTATTCTCTTTTAGCCCTTGTATTTTGGTCTTACACTCACATATTGCACTTTTGATCATTGTATATGAACTTTAGTGGAGCGTACGTGTTTTGAGCCTTGATGGCATTTGAGGGTGTATATGACTTATTTTTTGGAGCGGTGACGCTTATTGTACATGTATATGATGTATGTTCGTTTATTGCTTCCGCTTTAATGTTTATTCTGATTTTATGGTTCAAGGGTTAGTCCCGCCTAGCATAGAGTGTGTGTAGGTCCCCGTTCGCCGTGATTTAGCTCGGGTATGGATCGTTCATTTCATATTCGGGTCGGGTCTCGGTGCGGGGGATGTGACACCTTGCGCTCGGGTGTTACATATTAAGTTCGGGAAGAATGCAAGGTGTGTTAAAAGGACTTCCAACTAAAGATGCCTAGAATGGAGAACTGTCAATCATGAGGTTTCACAACAGGGCCAAGTAACGAAGCTTAATTGATGCGACTACAAGCGTGGATCAATGAATAGATGCAAAGTAAAGATAACAAGGAGCATTGAAGAATTCAGATTGTATCATTTTCTCGGGACTTTGGGACCTGCCGTGAGATAACGAAGCAACCAAGGATTTAGAAGCGTTATCAATTATTGAACGATAATCAACTTTACAACTTGTGCTCATAACATTGCGATTAAAGGATAGGACGCCGTGCTAAACCACTACTATGGTGGCAGGTTCATAGCATTCATGGCACGTGAATCATACGTTGTATTGATATATCCTGATTCTAGGTATGAACTTTATTATTGTGATTTCATTCGTGTTGTATATTTAATGTGAAATACGTGCTTCATAACATTGGCATCTTAACTCGACATGGATCTTAACAGTGGACCTGAGGACGGGTCCTTTTTAAGGTTGTGACGCCCCGCGTCTTCGTACGTACAGGTATGAACTTTATTATTGTGATTTCATTCGTGTTGCATATTTAATGTGAAATACGTGCTTCATAACATTGGCATCTTAACTCGACATGCATTATTTTAGTGTTTACTTGTTAGGAAGCCTTCCCCGTTTGATGCTTCAACTACTATTTCAATCAAAGTTCTACCGAACCGGATTGAAGAAGAACCTTTTTGGTGATGAGGCTAAGTCTGAGATGAGAATGGAGTTTCAGAGATTAAGAGTTGGAGTTGGCTTCGGATTGTTCGGATCGAA
This sequence comes from Lantana camara, assembly GCA_037501455.1. NCBI lineage: Eukaryota > Viridiplantae > Streptophyta > Magnoliopsida > Lamiales > Verbenaceae > Lantana > Lantana camara. Next base: position 43,480,860 of record CM074865.1, read on the forward strand.
CAAGAACAGAGAATGGGATTCCGGACTTCAAGAGGATTTGAAGAGAATTTGGAAAAGCAAAGGATTCGAGATGTTATTTCAGTAAATCACATCAAAGTGAATACGAGTAATACTCCGATCACATTTCCTAACTAGAATTGCTCGTCTGGAGAGATTAAGAATTTTGATTAGAAGATGATGGATAACGTTCGACCTGAGAAGGTGGACATTTTTAAGGGGGAGAGCACGACCAAGATATGTACTTGAATTTAAGGTCGTGCTCGAAGAAGATACTTTTAGTAGGGACAACGGAAATGCAAACCGTGGAAGATATGAAAGTTCTAATAAAGGTGATAGGAAAAGAATAAGGCGGCTGTATCAGTTAAACCGTCAAGGGGAAAGTTCACCTAGGTTCGGGTTGAAAATTGCTACGGGGTATTGAAGAGATTGGTTAGTGGGCATTCATACATACGAAATTCAGATACTGAAGATGATGGTATTATCAAGGAACTTTCGGTGGATTTGTAAATTAACTTCGGACAGGAAGCTCGATCAAATTATCATGTTTAAAGATGACGCTAACGAATTCCAGTTAACCAAGTCTTCAACAAAGAACTAAACCAGGTTATCTAGGAGAGATTGTGCACTCATTGTCCTATGGATACTAAGGTGGTGTCGCCACTCGATTCGTTGTCACTCTTATTTGCTGGGCTTTCTTAGCAACTACCTAATCGGAGATACTATATGAGGATAAATTAGAAATTGAAGGTTGGGTCATCATCGGATTTTTTTTCAACTATCGAGGGAAAAGACAAGCTATATTTCCATAAAATTTTGGAGATGTCATTAACCGTCCCTAATACCGAGTATGGGATAGATTATAGTATGGTCAAGGATAGTAACTTTGAACCTGATATAAGGATGAATATGCTGAAGGTATGTGGGATAAGTCAGGGATCGAATAACTAAAGAGTTGGACGCACCGAAAGAAAATTTGTAGGTTGGCAATGAGAGAGCAAAGAAGTCAGTAACCATCACCTCCGAGAGGTCTATTTAAATTCCAAGGACTTTAACAAATTGAGGAAAGTAATCAGGGAGTAAGAAGCAGAACGAAATCAAGAATAGAATCGACCAAGGGTTTAATTCCATTTCAACTAGATATACGCTAGAGACATTAAGGACAAGTCAAGAATCGAGCTAACTTTTGCATCAGACCATACAATTGGGCTATGAAATTCTCAGCTTTGAATTCATTCCCACGGTGAACGGTACATCAAACATTCATGGCATATACTGTAGCACCCGAGCGCAAGGTACCACATCCCCCGCACCGAGACTCGGCCAGTATATGAAATGGACAATCCATACACGAGCTAAATCACGGTGAATGGGGATACTACACACACGCTATGCTAGGCGGGATCAACCCTTAAACCATTTATAATGAGATAATAAAATCAGAGCAAAAACGGTAAAGCGGAAGCATTAACTATCATATAACATTTACAGTGAGCATCCAAGCTCCAAAGATAGAGTATTTAAAATATTGGCATGCCATCCCGGCTCAAACATGTACACCCAAGTCATAAGTCATATACAAAAGTCATAAATATGAGTTTGAGTGTGTAAGAACCAAATAAAAAAGCTAGAAACAAATGCGAG